>OZ020310.1:13627438-14990959 GCA_963971305.1 Arcuatula senhousia
CTACAACAATATTAAGTACATTGTAAAATTTCTACGATCAAGTGAACCAAGTTTTACTATTTCAATAACAAGCTATTAAAATATATTCATGTCAAGAGATGTTGGAAAATTCAAATTTAACAAAAGTAAGACTGTAGAATCTGTTTTTCTGATGAAAAAACTAATCTTTTTCTCTTTGCTGCAAAACAGTACAAATTGCAGCTTAGAAACAAGTGCGGCCACTAAAAGTATGTCTTGCCTGTCGGAATCATGTTTGAAACCATACATATTAAATATCAGATGCATAGGTACTAAGTATAAGATTTTTTCAAGCATATAATTTTTCCCAAAGCCTTTACAAAGACCTGATTGGAGTTTAAAATGGTGTTACGGTCACAAGACATGATGCCAGTTGCGCAGACAACAACCCCAAGTATCTGTATACCAAATGTCAGATGCCTACTTTTCAAATAATCAGTTTCTGATTGAAAAAAAAAGAAATGTGTCCATGGGACAGGTGCCCTGCACACAAAACAGGAAGTCCAACAGCAGTGATTGGGAAGGGATTTTTAGCAAAGGGCCATTTACCACTTTTTCATAGAAATTCTAAATTTCAAGGGACCATTACTTAATATTTCATACAAATTTTGAGATGAGAGGGAGCTTTATACAGGAAGTAGATGTTGGATTGACCTCAAAACACTATGCATCACGTTCATATCAAGTCACTAAATATGAACAACCTAGGGCTAATTGCAGATAACTTGTGAGTAAACAAAAAGTGGAACTGAACTATGGAACATCGAACTACGGAAGGACACAGGTAAAACAGTATACCAAACTCATCTTCGAAGTATGTTAAAAAAAATCTAGGTGCATAAGATTAAGTTGAAGTCTTTGAATCTTAAATCCTAATTTGTGATGTTCCATTAATTTTTAATTATATTAATAAAATGAGATTGATAGATTTCTCACTTACCAGTTCACAAGCAAAATCACATATGGGCCTTGATATTTTTTTAGGCTTTTCCAATTTTAGGTCCTCCAATTCCTAAAAACAAATCATAAACATCAATGCTAAGCACAGCATACAAACATAAATATATATGAAAAAAGTTAAAGTTCTCATAAATTAACAATTCAGTTAATTCATGAAATTACATGTATTGCAGTTCATCAACAAACGGTTTCATCTCTCGGAGATGCATGTATATGTAATTTAATAATAAAAAAAAAGAATTAACGTATAATGTGTGACAGACACACACACAGACACCAGACATTTCTGTGTCCCACTTAAAATAAGCTGTGATGGGAACAAAAAAAACTGGTAATTTGGTTATGCTGTATATGGGTATTTCAAGTAGTAACATCTCGTCAGCAGCATCAAATCTTACATTTTTTGTCTCTTTCTTACTCATAGAAATTTGTTCACGTAACTGGTTAACACCAACCATTCAAAAACAGTTTTAACATTTTTCTTCTGGTCCACATGAATCGATCTAAAAAGCAAGAAAAACAAATAAAAAATACCTACATGTACATTATTTTTTACCTACAAGTCTTTGATGTAAGTAATACTTAGATTAATACTACAAAACAGTGAAAATGAATAATGTTGGCTGTTTTCTATGGGAGTTTTGCTCACAAACACTTATTTCAAATTTCATTATATATTTTGACATTTAAAACATATACATCATTTAAAAAAGAAGCATTCCTTATACTATTTTTATAAGATTTGAATGATCTTAACAATTGTAAATGACGCTGTGTTTTTTCGTGAGTGAGTGAGTTGGTGTTTTACGCCCGTGCAACGCTATATAGGTTATTCACGGGTCCCGTGCGGGGCCCGGGTGGCGAATAGGCCCGCAGCAGAGCCTAGCTTGTCGTAAGAGGCGACTAAGGGTCTTGGGATTCTGACGTCGGGTCAGTGCTCAGCCCACAGAGCGACCAAGTGTGTACCCTAGGTGGCTGAATAGGGTAGCCCTCGTCCGCGGGGGTTGTCAGGTCTATAATACGGAAACCCTGACCGCCGACCATAGTGGGCCAACGTGTGTGGAGAGTGCCACGCTTCATGCACGTAAAAGACCCCTTTGTGGACCGCCCAGTAGTGCACCACATAGGCTAAATTTTCCGACCCTACCCACCTCTCCCCTTTTTCCTGTGGTTCTTCAAAATTTACCGGTCCTTTGTTTCCCATCCCATCCCCATATTTCATTTATCATCATCATTTCATGTTCATTTTATCATCCTTTTCATGTTCATCGCCTGTAGATAACCTATATAGCGTTGCACGGGCGTAAAACACCAACTCACTCACTACAGGCGAAGAACATGAAAAAGGATGATAAAATGAACATGAAATGATGATGATAAAGGTACTGCCACAAACTAAAGCATCCTATTAAAATACACATTTGGATCGGCATAAGCAGACATGGAACAACAAGAATACTGGTTTTCGAAAATATCATGACCTCGACATTCTGCATCAATTCGATCTTGACAACCGGGCTCATACCGTTGATCAACAGTGTTTTTCCAGACGTTCACCGCTTGAAACAACAGCCCATTTCAAGGCTACATATATTTTGTAAAAAAGATATCTTAACAACGTGTATAAAGAAAAAAAACCAAGTTCGAACTCCATTTGTCCAGATATATATTTTTAAAATTCTATCAAAATTACAAATTCTAAAACGCGGAAATCGACTTATTTGGACATGTTATACATACATCGATATTTCAAGAAGGAACCCCTCATAAGAAGCATTTGAATCAAAACCTTGGAAGGTCAAATTCGAAAAATTGAAAACGAAAAGTACTCAAAACCAATAAAACGCTACGCCGAGCGCAGCATGATACGACCGCAACCAGTTGAACCCTGTACGTTGGAGGCCCAATATGGATGGTCTATTGCATTGGTTTAGTTGGTTGAGTTAAGAACTTTTGGAGCATTGCGTGTACTAAATGATCCAACAAGAAAAAGGACTGTTAACCCAATAAACAGGGATTGTTCCAAATATATGCCTGATGGAAATGTGAGAACAGATAATCTATCCCCAGAGCATAATCAGCCACTACATTGTGACTTGCAAAATTTGTCACCAGATATGGTCGTCAAAAACTGAAAAGTCAGGAAATCCAACCAAATATTGAAGATTGTTTTTACGACCAAGGTCCCAAATTAAACTGTCGTACAAAAGTCATTCATTTGAACAATGGTCTATACCGTTGTAACAAATGTGAGGCAGATTACCATGAAGCAACAATTGGACTTATTTTAAAATTATCCAAAGCAAAGATTGATAACAAGCGCCTCCTTCTGTTAACACTTTTTAGATACAACTGCTGAGGAAATAAACATCAGTGGAACCAACATTAAGAGCTTGAAAGACACTAAACAAACCAAGACATATTCATTTGTTGTTAACCCTTCAAAAACAAAGGGTGACTACTATTGTGAATCTTTTAAGTTAATAGCACCAGCTGTCACAAAACAACCAATTCGCCAGAACTTGTTACCCAAATTCCATATACAAGATATAGCTAATTTATTATCATCCACAAATGACAGTGACGAATTTTGTACATCAACCATCAACCTCATCACACACAGCCTATCCTAGCTACAATAATGTAGCTCCTTTGACATCTTTGATTGAGGAGAGTGAGTGAGTTGGTGTTGTACGCCCGTGCAACGCTATATAGGTTATTTACAGGCGATGAACACGAGAAGGGTGATAAAATGAACATGAAATGATGATGATAAATGAAATATGGGGGTGGGATGGGAAACAAAGGACCGGTAAATTTTGAAGAACCACGGGAAAAGGGGAGAGGTGGGTAGGCGCAGAATATTTAGCCTATGTGTAACATTTTGAGACAATAACTCGCCTCCTTTGTGCTTAACGAAATTCTGCTATCTTTCCCATTCTTAAGACGTATGGACATATATTAAATACAATATTATGCACCCTTTATCGGCTTAAGAATTGGATTTACACTGTATGTACACCCTCTGGGATTCAAGCGATAAATGTTCATCGGAATATGCAGTTTTAAATATTAATTTTGAGGGAAGTTTATGGAAAAAAGGGGGATTACCAGTTTTCTGTATCAAAATATCTTACAAAAGAAACCGCCGGAGATATCTGGAATGAATAAGATATTATTGCACTTACAAGTAAGTGTTTCTTTATTATGTTTGTTTTATTATGCTTGTCATTTTTATTGAAATATTTATGTTTTCCTGCCGTGTGTTATATGTTGATGGCGTCATTTTTGATGTATGGAGCGCTTTCTGTGCTTAGGTAATTTGCCGTTTCTATGGATTTAAAAAAAAAAATTTACATCTTCCGCAAATTATATTTTGTTATATTTTTAATATAATAAAAAGAAAGCAAAACAAAACATTTTAAACGAAAATTGGCTTTGTACCATTTTGTTTGAGGTTTTTATTTAGATTGACTGGACTACTTTGACGTCTTTGATTGGGCGGAGCTACAATGCAAATCGAATTTCTTTTTCCAACTCAAACAAAGCTTCAAGACTAGTGACACTATGATAAATATTGGGTTAATAAAGTAATAGGTATCTATAAATTTGTTTCATTATTTAGTTCAAGATCAATATTTGCTACAATGATATCGTTGATTGGGCGGAGCTACAAAAATAAAAAGTAATCCATCACCCGAAATAGACCCATTAGAGATAATGGAAAATGGTGTAAGAAAACTTCTCAATAACATAAACCCCAAAAAGGCAAAAGGTCCAGATAATATTCCAAACACAGTGCTAAGAGAATGTTCAACAAACATGGCACCCTTTATAACAGAAATATTTAGAAAATCTGCGTCCCAGATGATTGGACTATGGCAGTGATAACAGCGCTATTTAAAAAAGGGCGAAAAATGTCTCCCAGTCAACTACCGACCAGTCTCACTGACATCTGTAACTTGTAAATTGATGGAACATATTATCTTCAGGCATGTAATGTAACACCTTGAAAAACATCATATACTAGTTGATTATCAACACGGTTTCAGGCAAAAGCGATCTTGCGAATCACAGATAGTAACTACAATTGAAGACATAGCAAGACATCTAGACACTAAAGAGCAGGTAAACATGCTGATTTTAGACTTCAGCAAAGCCTTCGATGTAGTGCCACACCAACGACTACTAAGGAAGCTAAAACACTATGGTATAAGAGGGAAACTATTGGACAGGATAGAGGCTTGGCTCACACAACGACATCAGTGTGTTGCAGTTGAAGGTGAAACATCAGAGAAGTCAAGAGTAAAATCGGGAGTGCCTCAAGGTACCGAATTGGGAACCTAAATGTTAATCTTGTATATTAATGAGGACATAGTCTCTAATTAATATTAATTAATATTAATATTTTATTAAAACAAGAGGCTCACATGATCCTGAATCGGCTAACTTGATCGTTTGAATTCTAAAACTATAAGACGAAAACATCTTTTTGTTTACATTTTAAGAACCATTTGCTAATTGAGAGGTCATCTGGGGGTCTCATCTAATAACATTGATTCTATGCAGTTATAAGTGTAGAGCAGAAATTTTGATATTTTAGAGGTAATATAACTTTAAGGTGTAGAACCAACTGGTTAAATATTTTGCTGATCTTGAAAAAAATATCTTTTATTGTTTCAGTCAAAATACTGAAAGCTTATAATTGTTCTACGTCTAAAAATATGTTTTCGTTGATAATTTTAGGATTGGTTTATATTGAATCTTGTATGTTATATTTTAAATCCAGGGCCAATGCAAGATCGCGAACAACGACCGCTGGTCACATTTAAGACTGCTGTTAATACTAGTCAAACATTTTTGAAATAAAAAGCTACGCCGAGCGCAGCATGATACGACCGCAACAAGTCGAACCCTGTACGTTGGAGGCCCAATATGGATAGTCCATTGCTTTGGTCACAAGAAGCCCATGGTGGACTTACAAAGCTTTTTGACGCATGCATCCTTAGGTGGACTTGAAATGCATTTTTGACACATATATATATTTACATCAACATCTCATACAAAAAGCCTTATTTATATACATGTATATGTATTAATTTACAATTTTGGCCCTTTGACCCCTTATTTTTCAAAAATGATAAAAGATATTGCAAATCAGATTAAAATAATATAATAAATTTTCACAAGGAATCCAATGAAAAAAAGATTTTGAAAATCGGACCACAAATAAAAAAGTTGATTTTATGGGCGTGGCCTGTCTTTAGCCCCCTGTAGCAATGTAATGGTGAAATAAATATCAAAATCATTGACACATTTAGTAGATAGAATTTAATTATGAAGTCCGTAAAAAAAGAATTTTAAAAATCAAATGAATAATAAACATTCTACAACAGTTTTGTCAATACACCTGTTTTAGCACTTTTGGTCCTTTTTTCTAAAACAGTAGGGGCCACAAACTCCAATGACAAAACCAACATTCCTTTAGTGGTTATAATCATCATATTAAAACTTCATAACAATGGGCAGGTCCACTTCAACTTGATTTTTGGTATAGAACTATTTGCCTTGACAAACTTTTAAAAATGGCGTTTTTGGCCCCTTTGACCCCTAATTTCTCAAAAACGGTAAGAGATATTGCAAATCTGATTGAAAAAAGCAGGCAGGGATTTTCACAAGGATTCCAATGAAAAAAAGATTTTGAAAATCGGACCACAAATAAAAAAGTCAATTTTTTGGGTGTGGCCCCTTTTTGACCCCCAGTAACAATGAAACAGTGCAATGTATATCACAAGTGTGGCCACTAAAAGTATGTCTCGCCTGCCGGCACCATCACTAAAATCAACTACCTAAGCTTTCATTTCTTGATATAAACACAAAAAGTGTCAGTATACCTAATAACAGATGCCTAGTTATTATACTATTCAAGCAATCCATTATCCACACAAGTATTACAAAAAGTTTTCTGTCTGAAAAAAGACCTAAGTTCACAGAGTCACTGGAGCATAAAAATGGGGTCATGGTCACATGGCATGGTGACAGTTGCGTTGTCCTTAACTGCAACTGTCTGTTTACCCAATATCAGATGCCTAGCTATTATACTTTTCAAGCAATTCATCTTCCATAAAAGTCTTACAAAAAAGTTTTTTGGCCTGAAAAACACCTAAGTTCACAGAGTCACTGGAGCGTGAAAATGGGGTCAGGGTCACACAGCATGGTGACAGTTGCATGGACCATAACCTAAACTGTCTGTATACTAAATATCAGATGCCTAGCAATTATACTTTTCAAGCAATTCATCGTCCACAAAAGTCTTACAAAAAAGTTTATGGCCTGAAAAAAGACCTAAGTTCACAGAGTCACTGGAGCGTGAAAATGGGGTCAGGGTCAAACGGCATGGGGACAGTTGCGTAGACCATAACCTGAACTGTCTGTATTCGAAATATCAGATGCCTAGCTATTATACTTTTCAAGCAATTCATCGTCCACAAAAGTCTTACAAAAAAGTTTACGGCCTGAAAAAAGACCTAAGTTCACAGAGTCACTGGAGCGTGAAAATGGGGTCAGGGTCAAACGGCATGGTGACAGTTGCATAGACCATAACCTGAACTGTCTGTATACCAAATATCAGATGCCTAGCTATTATACTTTTCAAGCAATTCATCGTCCACAAAAGTCTTACAAAAAAGTTTACGGCCTGAAAAAAAACCTAAGTTCACAGAGTCACTGGAGCGTGAAAATGGGGTCAGGGTCAAACGGCATGGTGACAGTTGCGTAGACCATAACCTGAACTGTCTGTATACCAAATATCAGATGCCTAGCTATTATACTTTTCAAGCAATTCATTGTCCACAAAAGTCTTACAAAAAAGTTTACGCCGCCGCCGTCGCCGTCGCCGGAAAGTAATACCTATGTCTCGCCTTCCGCGACTATTCGTCGCAGGCGAGACAAAAACCATTGACACATTTTGTTGACAGAATTTAATGATGAGTTTAATAAAAAAAAGAATTTTCAAAATTGAATGAATAACAAACATTCTACAACAGTTTTGTCAATACACCTGTTTTAGCCCCTTTTGGCCCTTTTTTTCTAAAACGGTAGGAGCCACAAACCCGAAATTCAATAGAAACCTTTCTTAAGTGATTACAAACATCATATCAAAATTTCATAACAATCGGTCAATATTTACTCAAGTTATCACACGGAAACCAAATGTCCCCAGATGACGACGATAACGACAACGACGACAACGACGACATCGCCATACCATTATACGATCGCAAAAATTTTGCGGTCGTATAAAAAAATGCACAAACGGACGACAGACGCCCAGCTCACATAAAAAGGTTGTTGAATCAATAACTTGTTGCTGAATATGTATTCAAAAGATACCACAAAAGAAAGAAACAGAGAAATCATTCATAATCTTACATAGTGAGGAGAAAAGGCATTTACCACTTTAATCGAAGGTTTGCAAAAATCAAATTCAAATCTTGCCAAAATCCTTCTGCGTGAAAAGGATGGTGATAAGTGTGTAAAAAAGAATACAGATGAAGAAGTGATTGTAGCAACGAATAGATCTGCATTAAATAAAGAGAAAGATACTACAGACATCAGTATTGAAAGATACTATTGTGGTTGTTATTTTGAATACTCAAGAAACACGGAGAATAATCATTTTGTCAATGTTTGTAAAAACATACTACACCATTTGAAACAATTAGAGAGCATTTACAGAGTTTAAACAATATGAATGATACAACAAAATCAATGACCCAATTGGATGATAATAAAAAAAGAAGTCATGATGATGATGATGATGATATGATTCGTGCAGTAGGTTATAAAGGTGAAACTGTATGGACATTTAAATACATGTGTTACAAATGCAACTGTTGTGATGGATATCATACATGCGATGGAAACGGACCTTGTAGTAAATGTGGATACCCAGATTGTTGCTATGCATGTGTAGCAGGGCCTTCATGTAAGAAAGAAGGCATATAATAGGGAATATAGATATAAATGAAGATTAAAATGCTGAAAGTGTTAAAGGTCTGTGATGTAATTTGAAGGTCTATTGAACGTATAATGTAATAAAAAGCTTCGCCGAGCGCAGCATGATACGACCGCAACATGTTGAACCCTGATCATTTTAGGCCCAATATGGATAGTCTATTGCTCTGGACACATGCACCCCATGGTGGACTGACAAAGGTTTTTGACACATGCTGCTCTGGTGGACTTTCGACCCAGGGGGTAAAAATATTAATTTTCAATTTTGTATTCTACTCTTGCACAAAAAATGTCAAAATCGGACAATAATTAAAAAAAATTCAATTTCGGCCCCTTTTGGCCCCTTATTATGTAACAGGTGAAAAAGGGGATGGTCACAAAAATTAATTTTCAAATTTGGATTCACTACCTGACAAGAATAATCTTGCAAAAAAAATTTTTAAAATCGGACCACAAATAAAAAAGTTTCGATTTTGGCCCCATTTGGCCCCTAATTACGTAATAGGGGAAAAAGGGGGGGTCGCAAAAATTAATTCTTAATTGTGTAAATGAGCTGAACATTTAAGCAAGCAACAGCTTCTCTCTACCTGCTATAGTTTTCATTTCATAGTCCAAAAACATGAAAAAACATTATTTTAGGGGCTGTAGCCCCTATAAGGGGTCATCTGACAACTTCGACTGTATGGAGTTTTTTGTAGAGCTAAATGAGCTGAACAATTAAGCAAGCAACAGCTGTTTGCTATCTGCAATAATTTTCATACTATAGGGCAAAAACATGAAAAAATGCTATTTTTCACCTTTAAGGGGCCGTAACCCCTATAAGGGGTCTTCTGACAACTTTGACCAAATGGAGACTTTTGTAGAACTTTTGATGCTGAAGCAGTAGGGTGGCATCAGATTTCATCTATCCCTTATACTTTTTGAATTACAAGCCAAAAACAGTAGTCTGACCCCCCTGGTCTATTTTTAGCCACGGCGGCCATGTTTTTTGACGAATCAGAAATTGAAACATTACTATAGTGCAGGACACCCTAATGATCAATCATATCAAGTTTCATTGAATTCTGTTCAGTAGTTTCAGAGGAGAAGATTTTGAAAAAGTTATTGTAAGAACAAACAAAAAAGTTACAATTTTGGCCCCTTTTGGCCCTTAATATCCAAACGAAAAAAGGGGGGACTCCCAAAATCAATCCCATCCATCCTTTAATGGTAAGAAATATCATTGTCAAATTTCATTGCATTTGGATAACTAGAACTAAAGTTATCGTGTATACACTAAAGTTAACAGACGACGACGACAGCATCATACCATTATACGTCCGCAAATTTTTTGCGGTCGTATAAAAAAATATATAAATAACACAAGGTCTTTTTACTCAAATGGGATCGTCTGTGTGAAGTAATGATGGATATTATCCTATATGCGAGAACCTTCCACGCCTCACTGATAGTAACGTTTGGGGGCTGGACCCAATGTAAATTATCTTATGTAAGAAGATGCCATAGTCAATGCTATGTATCTTAATAGGACCCATATATACAATATTTTTTTTTTTCACCAATCAGGTGCATTGATATGACAAAGGTATAAAAAAACAAAAATCAGTGTGTCCTATGACCCATGCGATTCAATATAGAATGAAAAAAAAGAGAAATTTTTGAGAAATTAGGGGTCAAAGGGGCAAAAAACGCCATATTTAAAAGTCTGTCAAGGCAAATGGTTATAAATTTCCTTGAAGTCGGCCAAGCAATTGTTTTGAAGTTTTAACATGATGATTAGGCCAAACAAAAAATTGTGCGTTTACTGTCACATGCTGAAAAAAAGGGTTGGTAGGTCGGAAATTATTTTTTTTTAATTTTTTTTTTACCTTGAGTCTATGGGGGCAGCTTTATGACTTTTAACAGTGCTTAATCGAAAATGCTCAAGAAAACTTTAGGTTAGGGGCTTAAATATTAGGTAGGGTCGGGTGACAGTAAACTCGCCTACTTTTTTTTGGCCTTATATTTTCTTATCGCATTTGAGGTTGGTGGCCCCTACTGTTTTAGAAAAAAGGGCCAAAAGGGGCTTAAACGTGTGTATGGACACAACTGTTGTAGAATGTTTATTATTCATTTGATTTTGAAAATTCCTTTTTAGCCCACCTTGACCAAAGGTCCATGTGAGCTATTGCCATCACTTGGTGTCTGTCGTGTGTAAACTTTTTCAAACGTACAGAGCGTTTGACAATCCATATTGGGCCGCAAACGTACAGGGTTCAACATGTTGCGGTCGTATCATGCTGCGCTCGGCGTAGCTTTTTATTGTACAGCTGCTAAGTAGCATGTCATGATTTGCATATTAAAATTTCGTGCAAATCTGTTCAATATTTTTGGAAAAAGCTTCATTTTTGATCGAAAACCACAGATTTAGAGAATTGGACTTTTGAACAATATAACTCAAATGCTATTAACAATACAACTGTGAAGTTTCATACACATTCTATGGATGATGTCTTAGTGGTTATAATCAAATTTTGTATGATTTCGGAAACACTTAGGCCCTTTCTGACTTTGTCAGTATTCTAGTTCGGAGTTACTCTTCTGATAGTTACACAAGTCCAATTGCAACCAAATTTTGTATAGATGAGATATTTAATGGCATGGGTGCTTCCAGAGATTCCGAAGTTTGTCTGACCGAAGCAAATGTCTGGTAAAATTTTGTTTGGTCTGGTAAAAATTTTGGATTTTGTACAATACAAGTCAATTAACATGAAAACCTGCTATAATCAATGTCCGGTCCTGTAAAAGCTAAAGCGATTCCGAAGTCACAACTACCTCTTTCATCACCCCTGGGTCATTTCATACAAGATACAAGATATTTTATTGAACCAATTAAAGGTGCCCAAACCTGAGCTACAAAATTGCAATAAGTAAAGAAAACAAATTAATGATTTGCAATAATTATATGATGACCGATTTATATCCCTTCGTTTTACAGAGTTTTAAATTGAGCCTTCTGCATTGCCTCAAATGGGGAATCCAAACCTGGTGGCCCAAATCAAATTTTCGGGTCAGTTTCTTTATACATGTGTGTATTAATTTAAGAACATTTTCTTAAATTTTATTTTTTTGGGCCTACCTTAATGATTTTAATTGTCATTCAATTTAGTTGATTATGTCTGGTCTTTGAAAGCTAATTTAAAAGTCCTAAAAAGGTCTATCTATTATGTAGTCGAAAATGCATGTGTATGAACCCTGTTAAATAGTGTATTTTGTTTTCAGATTGCAACCAAGACTGGATCTAATATTCAAGTTTACATACTCGAAATTCAAAACAACAGAAAAGGAGAAGGTGGAGAATTTGGTGTTGCAACAATACTAGATAAAGAAGGAAAAATCAAGAACATTTTTTATCCCCCAAGTAGTACATCCAACGAACTCAAATGTGACAAGTTCTACTACATAATGAACTGTAATGTAGGAGTTAACATAAATGTTAACACCAAATCTGTAGTAAGTAAATTAACCCTTGGTAGATATTAGATAATCCTTGAAAATGACCTCGATACTCTTGAAAAGTCCTGGAAAAACCCTTAAATTTTGTGTCCAGTTGAAGCTCAATATCTTGAGAACTATATAAAATATTTGAGAAATTTGAATTTTATCATTTTTAAGCACATCAAGATCTACAAATTTGTTTGTCGGCCATTTGTTTTTCCATCAACTTCAACGTGATCCGATTTTGATGAAAATTTGTATACAGGGTAATAATGTAGTGTATGAAAAGTTTAACTTTGATATGGGTAAGTCAGGTGAGCAATTCAGGTCCCTGGGAGCAGTGCTCGCCTTTTACTGGTAGCACGGGGCTATTCACAAACTATAGTACATGTAGCTATCAATTTTAAATGACCTAAACATAAAGAACTGAAATTCATTTACATGTACATGTAGAAATTTGAAATTAGAAAAGCTATTTGTAAACTTTGAATATCTTCACATAAATTAATGATTGAGATTGGAAGACATTTCAATATTCCTACAACAGAACGTTATTGCAAAAAATGCAATACTGTATGGATGCAATTGAAGACAAAATTCATTTTTTAATTGATATTGTAATCATATTCAGCAAGAAAGGGAAACTATATTTATTTACATATATTAAGAAAGGAAATAAAAGTTTTGAAAGTCTAAACTCTGAACAAAAACTTATTATGCCCCCGCGACGACATGTCGGGGGGCATTAAGTTTTACTCATGTCCGTCCGTCCGTACGAAATTTCCGTCAAGCTTTTCTCAGAAACCGTACATGTGAATGATTGGAAACTTGGTAGGGTGGTTCTGTGTGATGGACTATACGTCCTAAGCAATTTTCAGACCTGTCGGATATCTACTTCCTGTTTTCGACTTAGGTCGATGTCAAAATATGGGAACATGACTATGAAAATTTCCATCAAGCTTTTCTCAGAAACTGTACATGATTTGAAACTGATAGGATGGTTCAGTATGACAAACTGTACGTCCTAAGCGATTTTCAGACCTGTCGGACATTTACTTCCCGTTTGGGGCTAGCGGGGGCATCCGTGTCCCATGGACACATTCTTTCTTTATTTTTTTACTTACTTCTGAAGACCCAATGGTGTTAAATGCAGTGGGTGAATTTATTTCTAAATACTTCTTAAATTTATATAGAATGAATATTGTGATTTATTTGTCTTGCTACATTGATGTACGTGTGATTGTAACTCTTTAATCATTGTTCTTTTCTCTTTGAATGTTGTATTATACTCATGCTGCCCCTTGTTGGGCCCTTGAATGGAAAATAAAATATGTCATGTATGTTTTATGTTCTATGTACTTGTATTTATTATTATTATTAATAATAATAGTAATGCACAAGCAATATCTGATTTCAAGAACAAAATTTTCCAAAAATGGGAAATAAAAAAAAAACAGTCGGAGAACAAAACAAACCCATCAGCCCCTAATGATATTTATTTTTTTTTTGCTAGATTTGTGAAGGAAAAGAATTTGCAGTCAACCAAGAATTGATAGAAAAGTTCAAGTGTTGCCCTACTTTGACTACTGGGGAAGCCTTGGCTGAGAATATCTGTATCCGGGTTCTTGAAAGATGTAAGTTTTTTATTGTACCGGGAACCCCCCCCCCCCCACACACACACAAAGTTTGAGGGTATATAGAAATCAGTCACCCTGTCCGTCTGCCCAAATACATGTACCTTGTAAGCGCAAATCCTCCATAACAACTTCATGGATTTTGGTGAAACTTTACATGAAGGATAGACACGATATTTAGACTGCATGAAGATTTTTGGTTGCTGTCGGATGTCATTCAAGGGAAATAATTTGACTTAACTTGGACCCTTTTTTACATCACCTGGAAAGTGAGGGGGAGCTTATGTACATGTAATACCCTTAGTGAGTGAGTGAGTGAGTTGGTGTTTTACGCCCGTGCAACGCTATATAGGTTATTTACAGGCGATGAACATGAAAAGGATGATAAAATAGACATGAAACGATGATGATAAATGAAATATTGGGGTGGGATGGGAAACAAAGGACCGGTAAATTTTGAAGAACCACAGGAAAAGGGAAGAAGTGGGTAGGGGCGGAAAATTTAGCCTATGTGGTGCACTACTGGGCGGTCCACAAAGGGGTCTTTTACGTGCATGAAGCGAGGCACTCTCCACACACGTTGGCCCACTATGGTCGGCGGTCAGGGTTTCCGTATCATAGACCTGACAACCCCCGCGGATGAGGGCCACCCTATTCTGCCACCTAGGGTACACACTTGGTCGCTCTGTGGGCTGAGCACTGACCCGACGTCAGAATCCCAAGACCCTTAGTCGCCTCTTACGACAAGCTAGGCTCTGCTGCGGGCCTATTCGCCACCCGGGCCCCGCCCGGGACTAATACCCTTAGCGTCCGCACCCACTTACAGCATAATGGTTAAGATCCATATATGCTTACTGACAATTGCCACATGAATCATAATGCTAAGCTCAATGCTTGCTTTGAATGCTGGCTATGACCTATATTTTCCGCATGGATGACCACTTTAGACAAATGGTATCTACAGAAGCAATAAAAGCGTTAGAAGAATTCTAACGTTAGGGGATACGCCTCGCCATGATGAAGATTCATCGTCCACTTTAAAAGTAAAACTGTGGGGGGAGAAGACTGATATTGCTATTCCTGACATTAACCAACTTGTGAAAGTAACAAATGAAAACATGTAATGGAAACTTGGAAGGCAACAGCACAGCATCCACAGACATTACAGTAAGTAATATCTTTGTATTGGGTAGGTAACCATATGATGTAAATAATATCATACCCTAACTTGTTAAAGCTGGGCCTATGTCTGAAAAACTTTTGTAACTTGATTCTCAGCTTCTTTATTACCCAACCAGCACTCTGTACATCTGTCTGAAATGCCTCCCGTTTCTACATTTTTATACCCCTGCGATTAAACGCCAAAAATTGTGCTTTCAGCATTTATGAATTGAACGATATAACAGGGCTTGCACTACCAGACATAGAAGTCGAAGGTGGCAGTCTTTGTCCTGACCCTCCATCAAAGGCAAAGTCTAGTTGCCTTACGACCATGCACAAATCGCCCAAGCAATCCTCTGTATTTTTCTTATCCCCTATATTAAAATCATCATATCCACAGATTTCTTGATTGTGAGTGATTCTAGTGAGTGCATGTGCTATCAAAATTTTCTTAGGAACATTTTAAAAGAAGTTAGTTTGTTTCGAATTCACTGGGATTTACTGTTTTACCTTCATCATATTCAAGTGTTTATATAAGTAGACAATAATTTTTTGCCGAATTTCAGAGTGAAAAATCTGGGTTATAAAATGGTGTGCGGGAAGAAATTTGCATAACAGTTTTCTCAAACTACTTATAATTACCAGGCTGGGGTCTCATAACATTGGATTCAATTTCAGGTCTGTCGCTTACCTATTTCCTGTTTAACGAAATCCGGCCATTTTTAACTTTGACAGATTTTATTAAATTTAAAATATGTAGGTTTGTCAAATTTGTTTCAGTTATTTGATATTTTTTATATGTTATATTATAATGTTTAAATGCAACAGATTTGATTAAACATAATATTATTATAATTCTGTTCCCTTTTCACATTTTTTATAGAAAATAAACCAGTACATTGCATGTCTATGTCATTTCTTTATTCCAGCTTAATTGTGAGGAAGAAGACATACAAGGAGAAATAGAGGGGGCATCATTTGACAAGTAAGTGACATTTAATAATAACTTGAAAAGAAAAATCAATGTGGGTGTTGAGAAATCAATAAATCAAAATGATATTTGAAACAAAACAGTAAGATTTGAACATGTGTTAACAACTGGAAATAAAGAAACATTGGAACCAAAAAATATGCCACATAGTTTGGCTGACCTACAGCAAAAATCTGGTCAGATCTGAAGAGCGGGCAAATTTCGCCAAGACTGTATCCAGTTAAATGTCATGGTTTACCTTGATTTTTGTCTCGCCTAAGGCAAGACATACAATGTAGGTATTACCTGTACTTTCCGGCGGCGGCGACGTAAACTTTTTTGTAAGACTATTGTGGACGATGAATTGCTTGAAAAGAATAATAGCTAGGCATCTGATATTTGATATACAGACAGTTCAGGTTATGGTCTACGCAACTGGCACCATGCCGTGTCACCTTGACCCCATTTTCACGCTCCAGTGACTCTGAAATTGGGTTTTTTTCAGACTGAAAACTTTTGTAAGACTATTGTGAACAGTGAATTGCTATGATGGAGAGGCATTTGATATTGGGTATATAGACAGTTGAGGTTCTGGTCTACGCAAATGCAAATGTCACCGTGCCATGTGACCTTGACCCCATCCATTTCCATGCTCCAGTGACTCTGAACTTAGATCTTTTTACAGACTGGACTTTTTTGTAAGACTTTTGTGGACAATGAATTGCTTGAAAAGTACAATAGCTATGCATCTGATATTGGTAATACAGACAGTTAAGGTTATCGTCGATGCACCTGTCACCAAGCTGTGTCACCATGACACAGTTTTCATGCTCCAGTGACTCTGTGAACTTAGATCTTTTTACAGGCTCAAAACTTTTTTATAACTTTTGTGGACAAGGTTAATGAAACTTGGTATGCATATGCCCTAGTAGTAGCTTATCACATTGTATCACCATCTTTTGACCTTATCTTGATTTTCCTGTTGGGTGATTTTGACAATTTTCAATACATATACCCGTAACAGCAATGTTAAGGTTTTATGAGCAACTCCATATCTCCAGAACTATGCGCCATAGGTTAATGAAAATTGGTATGCATATGCCCCAGTAGTAGCTTAGCACAGTTGCATCCCCATCTTTTGACCTTGACCTAAATTTTTCAGTTGAGTAACTGTGACAATTTTCAATACCTGTAATAGCAATGTCAAGGTTTTATGAACATCTTTTGATCTCAGAAACTAAAAGTACTCGCTCGCATATTTATAAAAATTTAGTGAAAATAACCAAGGAATTTTTGTTTCTGATGATGCCGACAGGCGAGACATACTTTAGTGTTAACTCTTGTTTGCTTTTTACCTTTGGTTACTTTAATCATAGAACCTGTCAAATTCACATTTAAAAATCTTAATATACATATTTTGGAAAATTTATCTTTAAAAAACTTAATTGACCATCATGAAAAGTAACATTTTTGTAGCTTTATGCAAAACAAGAGGCTCCCAGGATCCTTAATCATCTGACTTTTCAATACCAAACATAGTGAGTGAGTGAGTTGGTGTTTTACGCCCGTGCAACGCTATATAGGTTATTTACAGGCGATGAACATGAAGAGGATGATGAAATGAACATGAAATGATGATGATAAATGAAATATGGGGATGGGGTGGGACACAAAGGACCGGTAAATTTTGAAGAACCACAGGAAAAGGGGAGAGGTGGGTAGGGGCGGAAAATTTAGCCTATGTGGTGCACTACTGGGCGGTCCACAAAGGGGTCTTTTACGTGCATGAAGCGTGGCACTCTTCACACACGTTGGCCCACTATAGTCGGCGGTCAGGGTTTCCGTATTATAGACCTGACAACCCCCGCGGACGAGGGCTACCCTATTCAGCCACCCAGGGTACACACTTGGTCGCTCTGTGGGCTGAGCACTGACCCGACGTCAGAATCCCAAGCCCCTTAGTCGCCTCTTACGACAAGCTAGGCTCTGCTGCGGGCCTATTCGCCACCCGGGCCCCGCACGGGACCAATACCAAACATAAACTCAGCATAACCACTATTACCTTGTAAATAAATGTTCATCCAAAACCACTTGTAACCCCTTCTTTTTTTCAGGGACCACTCCAAGATCGTAATTGAAGGGCAATTGTACAATATCCCAAACAGCATAATACTCAAAATATTTCCAAAGAGACAGTTTGTTTCAGGAATCAACATTGTTTTGAAAAAAGGGGGAACCAGATAACAAAACTGTAAGTATTTACTATATTACATGTATCTTGTACATGATTGTTAGCTCACCTCGCGATAGGCTTATGTGATACCCCCGATGTCTGCGTCCGCAACCACTTACAGCAGAATGGTCATCATCTAAACACACTGACAAGTGCCTCATCAATCATTGGCATGGTAGGTGCACCTAGAAATGCAAAGCACAATGCATGCTTCGGATGCTGGCTGTGACCTATATTTTCCACATGAATGACCACTTAGAAGAAATAGTCAAGTTCATTCCCTCTTACTGACAAATGCTACAGTACATCAATCATATTGGCATGGTAGGTGCACCTAGTGATTTTTTGGATGCTGACTGTGACCTATAATATTTTCCGCATGAATGACAACTTAAAAAAGAATGGTTAAGATCCATACACGTTTACTGACAAGACCCTCGTCAATCATACATGTATTGGCATGGTACATGCACCTAGTGATGCTAAGCACAATTCATGCTTTAGATGCTGGCTGTGACCTATATTTTCTGCGTGATGACCACTTACAGAAGACAGGTTAAAGTCCATTACCAATTAGTGAATTTCTGACAAGACCCTCATCAATCATATTGGAATGGTAGGTGCACCTAGTGATGCTAAGCACAATTCGTGCTTCAGATGCTGGCTGTGACCTATATTTTCTGCATGAATGACTACTTACAGAAGAATGGTTCAAGTCCATTCCCACTTACTGACAAGTGCAATATCAATTATATTGGCATGGTTTGTCCACCTAGTGATGCTTAACACAATGCATGCTTCGGATGCTGGATGTTACCCTTTTTAGCTCATGTGAGCTATTGCCGTCACTTGGCGTCTGTCGTCTGTAAACTTTTTCAAACGTTTACACCTCGGACACCATAATTCCAATTGTAACCTAACTTGGTATAGATGTTCATTGGCATGAGTGCTTCAAAACTAATGTTTAGATTTTTGATACGTAAAAACACATGGCCGCCATGGAAAAAAAAATATCACATAGGGGTGAATTGCAGTTTTTTGCAAATAACTCAAAAACAGATACAGAATTTTTTTGGGGTGTGACAGTACTTGTGCCTTAAAGTAGACACATAACAGTACCTTTCATGTAAATCTCATATAAGGTTCCTCGGCATCTGGGAGAAAACGGTTTACCGGAAGTGGCATGTGACAGAAAACGGGAACTAATGTAAACATTCTAACCAAATCACATGCCCATAAGTTACTACTCACTATTTTTTTAAACATCATAATAATGACTGTTGCATGGGCTCAAAATGTTCTCAAGTCTTTAACCTTTTGGAAAATATCAAATTTATTGGTGTAGGACATGTCATTGTAAAGATACAGTACCTTATATGGACTACTTTGTCTCCTTTATGTACTACTTTCTTACATGTGCAACGACTGGATCCCGAATTAGTTGTTTTACACCTATTACAGAATATTTTTGTCGGAGAATAAAATTTACTTATATTTGTGTGTAGCCTAGACCTACATGACTTCATCTGAATAAAAAATTTGATTGTTTTATCATGATTTTTGTTGTGGTGGGCCAGTATAAAGACCCCCATACCCATGCGGCCATTAACATATTAGCCAGAAACATTAAGTTATGGCTTTAGTTTTTGAGTTGAATAGTTAAAAGTCTGATATAAAAGACTTAACACAAGCTTAACTACATATTTAAATAGAAATACAATAATTTGCTTGAAAACAACCCTCAAAATAAATAATTCATTGTATTGGCAAGAAAAATCAACAAAACCACCCCCGTTTTTCCATGACATGCCAATCCTGACATACAAAAACTTGGATTATTTGCCAAAACATTAATATTTTTTGCTTAAAATAGTCTAAGTTGGTATAAAAATCAAACACAGACACAAAAAAGGGTATATTATAGGTATTTATCCACAAAATTTTGAAAAAATAACCAAAACATACTAGCAAGCTAGGTAATGAAAGAAGGGCAAAATCACATATGTTGCGCATCTAAATAGTTGTAAAAAAATCACAAATTTAAAGATTTCTGTAAACAAATTGTTGAATAGGACTACAACACACTATTCGAAGAATAATTCATCACTTTAAGCCAGTTAAATATCTTATAACTAGAATTTTTTGAGACGTTCATGACTCGCAGTGAAATTCTGACCAAAAATCATGTCGCGACATTGGCATTTATGAGCCAATGTTCCTATAAATAAAAGGAAGCAAAATCTAGTCTGTTTCACAGTTGTAATGTGCAAAGGCAATGACTAAGGCCATTAAATGAGTATTTTATGCATTTTTGATTTTTTGGTTAGTCCCTGTAAGAGGTGTAAAATAACTAATTCAGGCTCCCATTACTTTCTATGTTAAACCTGGTTTAGGGGGGTCACTGTCAAACTCAGAAATGAATTTTTTGGGGTGTGACAGTACTTGTGCCTTAAAGTAGACACATAACAGTACCTTTCATGTAAATCTCATATAAGGTTCCTCGGCATCTGGGAGAAAACGGTTTACCGGATGTGGCATGTCACAGAAAACGGGAACTAATGTAAACATTCTAACCAAATCACATGCCCAAAAATTACTACTCACTATTTTTCTAAACATCATAATAATGACTGTTGCATGGGCTCAAAATGTTCTCAAGTCTTTAACCTTTTGGAAAATATCAAATTTATTGGTGTAGGACATGTCATTGTAAAGATACAGTACCTTATATGGACTACTTTGTCTCCTTTATGTACTACTTTCTTATATGTGCACCGACTGGATCCCAAATTAGTTGTTTTACACCAGGTCAGTTTAGTTTATAGACTAATTGATTTGTAAAAAATATGTCAAGTGTTTTTTTTAAAAATGTACCGAACATATACTTCATGAATATTGACACAATTCAAAGTCATTTAATTGTCAAAATTAAACATTGTTACCATTTTCAAAAATATCGTTATTTCGTCAAAAAACAATTGTAAAAATGAACAAAAAAAGTTTTTGTGACTCTTTTGTCAAATCTGAAACGTTTAGCATCTTTCTTACAAATAGTTATAAAGATACCTTGAAGTAGTTTACATTTTCCTCCAAACACGTTACGGTTTTTTCGTGAATACTGTAAGGTTTGTTCGGGAACCTGTGACGGTTTTTGAGTGACACAGCCTAAGACTGCGACGGTTTCCTCCTTATAATTAGTTTATACCTGCGTCGCCTAATGAGAAAACATCTGTAGTAATCGGGTCACTCCGTCCGTCGCACTGTAGGAGTGCCTGTCTTGTGTAATCAGAATCTCAAAGCTAAACACTGGATCTTTTTGAAATATTACAAAGTGATTACAGATATATTGAATATGTGCACCTCTCCTTATGGGTCATTTTATAATTCCGATTAGAAATAAGGGGCCCAAAATTGACCAAAAACCGATTTTTTAATTAGTTTCAACAATTACTTTTCTTGTGGTTGATCAAATGCTATGAAACTTAACAGTAATGTCACTTGCCATAAAAGAAAGGGTATGCTTGATTTTGTGTGTCCCCTCTTTTTTCGTTTAGAAATTAGGGGCCAAAAGGGGGTAAAAATCAATATGTCTCTGTCAAAACTTTGCCGTTCGGAGAAAACGATTAAAAAAAAACGAAAAATATACACCCATCACTAGTAACTGTTTATTACTGACCAAGAAGTCAGTTGTTCTTAATATTTTTTAAGAACAACAATGACCTCAATGTAATTTTTACAAAAATCGAAAGTACGCCCTTTAAAAGCTTTTACATTAAAACAAAATCCATGAACGCTTTTGAAATTGTATTAATTTATTCTTAATATACATTTATATCTTATATCTTAAAATTTTAAACAATTTCAATCTTAAACTAATCTAAACTAATATTTTATCCCTCCCCCCGTGCGGGTTCCTGGTGGCGAATAGGCCTGTAGCAGCGCGGAAAAAGTCCACTTATGAGCGCGCAGAAACCTGACATGTGGGAAGCCTGCTTTGCCCTCGAAACGGCTGAGGTGTGTGCCTCAGGTGGTTGAATGGGACAGCCCTGTCTTAATTAATAATTTTATTGTCATATAAACATACAAAAAAAACCCAGTTTTTGACAGAACATATACATATCATATTTAAATGTAAACATGAAGATAATATTATTTTAGACAAATAAACATATAGCAAGTTATGAGACCTCTGCCCTCAGTTCTAATGACTGTTTAAAAAAGAAGCCAAACATTATTATATGATTATGATTTGTTGGGTTAAGCAAATAGACCATTTTATTTTCATCTGACATATTAATAAAATTTGAATCATCTGTTCTTATTTAATGAAAGCCGGGGTCCACACTGGGTCTCCCGATACAGCGAGTACGGAGCAATACGATTTTCACGGAGCAATCTAAAATTGTCAAAATTACGGTAGATGTCAAACTTTTCTTATATCATTTATTCATAACAGTTTAGAGCAGACATGTATGTTGTTGTCAACTGAATATATATTGGGCTCCATGCTCAGCAAATTTGGGCTTTTAAGTAGTAAAATAAAAACTCTGACTGTGGACGATCACTTCCAAATAAAGAAGTTTGAAAAAGTCGTCCACCGATTTTTTGTTTTACTTCTTAGAAAGCCCAAATTTGCTGACAATGAGGCCCAATATATACTCCGTTGAAACAACATACATGTCTGCTATAAACTGTCACGAATAAATGATAAAGGAAAAGTTTGATATCTACCATCATGTTCGACAATTTTAGATTCCTCCGTGAAAATCATATCACTCCGTACTCGATGTATCGGGTCGTCACGCCATAATCTTGTGTGAAAAAACAATTTTTCCGTCAAAAGGGGGGCCGGGCCCGGGCCCCCAGCCCCCCGGATCCTCCTATGCTAAACCTTTTGATGTAACAGAGAAAAGTCTCAACCCGAATGGTCTCCCCCCCCCCTTGGCATTTCCGTGATCCTCCACTTCACTGCCCTTTTATGCTCATTTTATCACCGCGATTTATGTTCATTTTCATGATAGCCGAAGTTGTGTTGATTTGGAGTAAAGCAAGTAAAATTAGCGAATTAACTACATTCATTGTGAAACTAATCTAATGTTTTATTTATTATTTTAAATGTACCTACGTGTACCAATGTGACCCAACGTCTATACATTTATATTAAGGATGTATAAATACGGATTCCCCATTAGAATCCGTGCTTCTTTTATATTGTGCATGAGGTTGTGAAATGAAAATGTAAAATAACATTTCCTATATAATATTGTTCGGTATTTCCACCTCTATTTTTATTACAGTAATTTCCAAAGTTTTATATAAATCGACGGTACAATATTTGAATATATAAACGATATTGAGATGTGGAATAAGTGTACGCGACACAACAAACATAAACAAACATCAATTAAAAATAAAAAGCTTCGCCGAGCGCAGCATGATACGACCGCAACATGTTGAACCCTGTACATTTTAGGCCCAATATGGATAGTCTATTGCTCTGGACACATGCAGCCCATGGTGGACTGACAAAGGTTTTTGACACATGCTGCTCTGGTGGACTTTCGACCCAGGGGGTAAAAATATAAATTTTCAATTTTGTTTTCTACTCTTGCAAAAAAATTGTCAAAATCGGACAAGAATTAAAAAAATTCAATTTCGGCCCCTTTTGGCCCCTTATTGTGTAACAGGTGAAAAGGGGTGGGGTTGCAAAAATAATTTCTCAAATTTGGATTTACTACTTGACAAAAATAAACTTGCAAAAAAATTTTCAAAAACAAATCCGAAATAAAAAAGTTTTGATTACGGCCCCTTTTGGCCCCTAATTACAAAACAAGTGAAAAAAGGGGATGGTCACAAAAATTAATTCTCAAATTTGGATTCACTACCTGACAAGAATAAACTTACAAAAATTTTTTTTTAAATCGGACCACAAATAAAAAAGTTTCGATTTTGGCCCCATTTGGCCCCTAATTACGTAATAGGGGAAAAAGGGGGGGTCGCAAAAATTAATTCTTAATTGTGTAAATGAGCTGAACATTTAAGCAAGCAACAGCTTCTCTCTACCTGCTATAGTTTTCATTTCATAGGCCAAAAACATGAAAAAACTTTGTTTTAGGGGCTGTAGCCCCTATAAGGGGTCATCTGACAACTTCCACTGTATGGAGTTTTTTGTAGAGCTAAATGAGCTGAACAATTAAGCAAGCAACAGCTTTTTGCTATCTGCAATAATTTTCATACTTTAGGGCAAAAACAGGAAAAAATGCTATTTTTCACCTTTAAGGGGCCGTAACCCCTGTAAGGGGTCTTCTGACAACTTTGACCAAATGGAGACTTTTGTAGAACTATTGATCCTGAAGCAGTAGGGTGGCATCAGATTTCATCTATCCCTTATACTTTTTGAATTACAAGCCAAAAACAGTAGTCTGACCCCCCTGGTCTATTTTTAGCCACGGCGGCCATGTTTTTTGACGAATCAGAAATTGAAACATTACTATAGTGCAGGACACCCTAATGATCAATCATACCAAGTTTCATTGAATTCTGTTCAGTAGTTTCAGAGGAGAAGATTATGAAAAATTTATTGTAAGAACAAACAAAAAAGTTACAATTTTGGCCCCTTTTGGCCCTTAATTTCCAAACGAAAAAAGGGGGGACTTCCAAAATCAATCCCATCCATCCTTTAATGGTAAGAAATATCATTGTCAAATTTCATTGCATTTGGATAACTAGAACTAAAGTTATCGTGTATACACTAAAGTTAACAGACGACGACGACAACGACAACGACGACGACGACGACGACGACAGCATCATACCATTATACGTCCGCAAATTTTTTGCGGTCGTATAAAAAATCACAACGGAAAACAGCAAGCAGTCTTCGACATTACCATAGGTCACTGCTTACCGTCTTGCATTGGCCCAAGACTTATAATACAATATAAAAGTTTCAAAACCAACCCCTAAATCATCAACGAAAGACCCAATTCTTGACATAAAACAGTTAACACAGAATGACAATGACAAACAAATGCTTTGGCAAAGTTTCCTGGCTTAGGATAGGCACATAAAATGTGGCGGGGTTAAACTAGTATTCTTGTGCAGTTTTTTTTTATATTTGTTGCACGATTTCGTTATAAAACTAACAGTAAATACCCATTTATCAGTCTGTAGTTTATTTATCTAATAAAAAACAACCAAAAGCTCTTTCATTGTATTTTCAATGCCAATTTAAACAAAACAAAAATCAACTTTAACCCGAAAAAACCGTTGCTTCGTTCATCGAAAACCGTCGCCTACACACTAAAAAACCTTATATAGCAAAAGGTACCACACGAAAAAACCTTACCAAAATAAAATATTTTGGTTGCCATTTTTGTTCTTTTGCTTTGTGACAGAAGACTTATTCCAAGTCATGAGTTTTGGCAAATAAGTAAAGTCTATATAGGTATAGATAAACTTACATTACGGTGAGGTTCCTTGTCATAGATCGTCTGAAGGTAGAAAAACAAGGCTTACAAGATGGAAATGTTATATTTTTTTTCTTCTTTATTAAACATTTTTATTTAAAAAAATTATATATAGCGATTCGTTACAACACAGGGTTAAATGTCAATACTTTTTAAAGACCTATTTCGTTAATTAAGACACTGATAATTGATATGTTTTCATTTTTGTCGTATGTAAAATTTACCTATCGCCGCAAAAACCTTACTGTTGTCACGCAAACACATTTTTGTCGTGTCGCACTTTGTAGGGATTGTTAATTAGACGTCAAATTTGGTAGTAAAATATCTTTTATATTATTTTAATGACGAATTCAGTTTACATTTTCCGACATTTAGCGCAGTATAAAAGATTTTCGTGAATAAGTCATTTTTTAAAGGATCTTGATCCTGAACTTTATAATGAAGTTTATACAAATTCAAATTCAAATTCAAATTCAAATTATTTTATTTGAAGGAAATCCATATAAGGATTGTGCTCAAACAACAGACATTACAAAAACATACAATCAATAAAGAATATATACATATGAAGTATCATATTGTTTACTTACGACTGAGGAGGAACCTGATTTACTACATCATTTGACCTTTTTTTTCATATTATAACATAATTTTCTAAGTTAGTTATACATTTTTATCAGTACATATATACTTTTCCAACCTTAATTATATAAGATCATTTCTTATGTTGTACAGATTACTTATAATTTATATTATTGTTCTGAACTGACTTTGTTAATACATACATGTACATGTATAGAGTAATGCAAAAAAAAATTAGAAATCAACTTTAGATCAGTTTTTATAACCAATACAGACTTATTCAGTCAGGACTATGAAATGTTTACATAATTTGATTGCTCACAAGCCCTACATTTTCTTAATGAAAACCTTTTAACCTGTAAAATAGATTAATACTGTACATGTATATCACTAATAACTGTATCAGTAGTGTTTTGGGTTTTAGCTCACCTGACCCGAAGGGTCATGTGAGCTATTGTCAACATTAAGCGTCCGTCCATTAACTTTTCTTCAAAGATCTTCTTCTCTGAAACCACTGAAGGGATTGCATTGAAACTTGGAATACATGATCTTTAGGATGTCCTCTACCAAGTTTGTGAATTATTTACATGTCGCGAAACCAACATGGCCACCGTTGCTAAAAATAGAACAGGGGGATCAGACTATTGTTTTTGGCTTATAACTCGAAAAGTATAAGAGATAGAGAAAATCCGAGGCAACCTTTCATGTTCAGCTTCAAAAGCTCTAAAAATCTCCCCATTGAGTCGAAGTTGTGAAACGACTCCTTATAGGAGTTATTGCCCTTTAATCGTCAAAATTGACCATTTTTGCAGTTTTTGGACAATATCTTGAAAACTGTAAGTGCTAGAGGAAATGATTGCATTGCAGAATTGTAAAGCTCATTCAGATCTACAAAAATGATTTCAGGGTCTAAATTGTCAGATCAGCCGTTTAAGAGTTATTCCCCTTTAACTGTTTTTTTTCCATTAATTTTAACTGATTTTCAAAAATCGTCTCTGAAACCACTGAAGGGATTGCATTGATACTTGGTATACTTGATCTTTAGGATGTCCTCTACCAAGTTTATGAATTATGTACATGTCGACCAACCAACATGGCCGCCATTACTAAAAATAGAATAGAGGGTTAGACCATTGTTTTTGGCTTATAACTCGAAAAGTATAAGAGATAGAGAAAATCCGAAGCAACTCTTCATGTTCAACATCAAAAGGTCCTAACAAGAGTTATTGCCCTTTAACTGGTTTTTTTTTTATTAATTTAAACTGATTTCCAAAAATCTTCTCTGAAACCACTGAAAGGATTGTTTTGCAACTTTGTATACTTGAATTTGTGAAATTTATTCAAACTTTGGCATAAGAGATCAGGTGAGCGATTCAGGCTCCTGGGAGCCTCTAGTTAGTTTATAAATAATATATTTTGTTCATAGCATAAAACATTTATTGGCTTACTTTATGACGTTGCTTCATCTTCATCGCTGGTAAAAAAATCTGAATCCATTTGATTCTCTTGTTCTTGTGTACGTGGGGTTTCCTCCGATTCCACAGAGGCGCTTTCAACTGGTGCAATGGAGGGTAATGTATTTTTCAAATCAACTGCCCATAAAGGTTGCTCCCCGTGCGGGGCCCGGGAGGCGAATAGGCCCGCAGCAGCGCTAAGCTTGTCGGTAAAAGTCCACTAAAGAGCGCTCAGAAACCTGACATCGGGGTCAGGCCGCCTTGCCCACAAAGCGACTGAGATGTGTGCCCCAGGTGGTTGAATGGGGCAGCCCTGACATCGAGAGATGCGGGGTCGTCAGGCGATAATGCGGAAAACCTGACCGCAAATCATAGTGGTGCACCGTGTTGGGAAAAATGTCACGTTCCTCGCACGTTAAAGATGACCCCTTATAGTGGTTACGGCCCCTTAAAGGCAAAAAATAGTGAATTTGGCCTAAAGAAAGAAAACTTTTGCAGATAGAGAAAAGATGTTGCTTGCTTAAATGTTCAGCTCATTTAGCTCTACACAAGTCTCCATAAAGTAGTTGTCAGATGACCCCCTATAGGGGTTACAGCCCCTTAAAGGCATAAAATAGTGTTTTTGGCCTATGGAATGAAAACTATTGCAGATAGAGAAAAGTTGTTGCTTGCTTTAATGTTCAGCTCATTTAGCTCTACAAAAGTTTCCATAGGGTCAAAGTTGCCAGATGACCCCTTATAGTGGTTACGGCCCCTTAAAGGCAAAAAATAGTGAATTTGGCCTAAAGAAAGAAAACTTTTGCAGATAGAGAAAAGATGTTGCTTTCTTAAATGTTCAGCATAATTAGCTCTACAAAAGTTTTTTTACGGTCGAGGTTGTCAGATGACCCCTTTAAGGGGTTATGGCCCTTTAAAGGTGATAAATAGTGTTTTTTGCTTTGGAATAAAAACTATTGCAGATAGAGAAAAGCTTTTTATTGCTTAAACATTCAGCTCATTTAGCTATACAAAAGTCTTCAAAGGGTTGACATTAAGACCAGGTGAGCGATTCAGGCTCCTGGGAGCCTCTTGTTTTTATTTTATCAGTATTTTTCATACATAATAGAAGGTTTTCTTTCAGACAATTTGTCTGTTTATATGGAGTTCTGTTTTAGGACTAACATGTTATAATTTCTAGCATTACTTAGATTCTTAATTATTGTATTTTTATGTCACTTACTGGTATATTTCACAGAGGCAATGCACGTAGTATAGAATTTAGAATGAATCAACAACTGACAATTAAGTTTTTTTTTTCATTACAGCATTGATCAGGTAGTCCCCCTACCAGAAAGCCCCACAGCAGGCCCAAGCGGCATAAAAAACTGGTAAGTCTAAGAGACTTTTGTTTTATATTAGATTTTTTACACGTTTGAAAAAAACACCGTATGTTTAAAATCTAGCAGTTCAGAGAGTACTCGATTTTCCATCAATCTAAAAAAAACAAGGACGCTCAACGCAACTACTGCCCATATGTTAAAGACTGGTCATTTTATGTTATTCTTTTTGTTGATTGATATCTTAAAAGAAAAACAGTATCTAGAAAAAAACATGTAAACTGTCTTATAGAGTGTGATGCCTAGGAAATGGTGGTGGAAAATGAAGTAAATGCGTAGTTTGAATCGTTTATTCCAGAGAGTCTAGTAATTATATCATAGAAAAACATCATTGTTTCATACAACACAGAGAAAATCCTTTGAATATATACGTAGAAAGATAAACGAATTACGATTTACTGAAAAGATAAAAAGAAAAACTACTAAGTACAATGAACCTAAAAAATTATCAAAATCATAAAAAATCATATCAATTACAGTAGTAGAAGACCAAATAAACATATTCATAAACCAAAAATAATTATTAAGATGTGTGCATGTATGTATGTTTTTAGTTCTATTGTTTCAAGTATAAGTTTCAGAAATTCTTTTATAAAAATACAAAAATATCGATTCGCAGTCAAAATACAGTGAAACTAAGATAAAATTCAAACACACCGGTAATAATGTACTATAAATAGATCGACTGACTTGTAATTTTAAACTACAAATTAAATATATCGGGCGTGTATAAACAATATAAATACATAGATAAACTTAATAATGCTTAATTATAATAAAAATAATCTTTATAAAACAAAACACTCACCAATTTAGAAATATTTCCACCAAATTCACAGAGCAAAAATTACGTGTCTACATCAAAATAACCATTCGGATCTCTCTAATTTTCACAATGTACCAAGTGAGAATCGTCAAAAAATAATTGTTAACATTTACATTGATGACAAGTTTTGGGCATAACACAGAGTATTGTTGGCACTTATCATATATAGTATATGGATGATTTTTTTTTGCGACGTTAAAAGGGTATTCGAGGAAGACTGGAGTGTAGAAACTGTTTTCGTTTCACCACAAAAAAGGTGAGTAACGTCCATTAAAGTCGTTAATAGTATAGACCGCAATAAATTTGCAATTTTTACTGTTTGTTGGATACCAAATACAGTATATAAGACTAGTTTTTGAATGTTTAATGTACTATCCCTTCATCAAAATAACCATTCGGATCTCTCTAATTTTCACAATGTACCAAGTGAGAATCGTCAAAAAATAATTGTTAACATTTACATTGATGACAAGTTTTGGGCATAACACACCAGCCCTCTAATTGTGGAGCAAAGCAAAACAATTACAAAAATAATGACAAATAAAAAAAAATAGAAACTGAAGAAAAAATAACAATATGTGTTCCCTACACAAAAATGTTACAAGTACAAAAACCTTCATAATAACCCACAAAGTTTATCTCTCTCAAAAGATATCAAAAGTCCAATCAGTACGAACAAATTCTATAAGACAAAGTTAGATATCATGTTCTAAAATTGTACAGAGTTTGTCTACTGGGCGGGTAAGAGTGTTAGAGCCTACTTTAATCTTCACTTGACGCACAAGTCCGTTTTTATCTGGAAAAGTCTCTAGCACAATACCAACGGGCCAAGAGTTTCTGGGTGCGTTCGAGTCTGCCACGATGACAACATCTCCTACCATAAGATTACGTCGTTCTCTGTTCCATTTCTGTCTTTCCTGTAGAATTGGTAGGTATTCTTTCATCCAACGACTCCAAAACAAATCAGACATGTATTGAATTTGCCTCCAACGACGACGGCAATAATTGTCAGTCTTCACGAAAAGTCCAGAAGGTAAGCACGGCTTTCTCTTCAAAAGGAGGATTTGGTTTGGTGTAAGAGCCTCAATGTCATTCGGATTATCAGTATTCATCGTTATAGGCCGATCGTTGAGCGTTGATTCGATTTCACACATTAATGTTTGTAGTCCATCATCATCAAGTACTTGTTCACGAAGAACACTGTTCATCGCTTTTCGGATGCTCCTGATCAACCTTTCCCAAATGCCTCCAAAATGAGAACCGTAAGGGGGGTTGAACTGCCATTCGATGCCTTTACTCAACATACATTGTTCAATCTGGTTAACGTTCCATTCATCCAGCGCTCGCTTGAGCTCTCGTTCTGCACCGACAAAGTTGGTACCGTTATCGGATCGAATCTTCTTAACCTGACCACGTCTAGCAATGAATCTCCGTAGAACGTTTATAAATGAATCTGTGTCCAACGATGCTGCTACTTCTAGATGTACTGCGCGACTTGCCATGCACGTGAAAATCACACCATAACGCTTTATTCGTGATCGTCTTTGCTTAACCTCGAACGGCCCAAAGTAGTCTACGCCAACAACTGTGAATGGCGGTTCGTCGGGTTTTACGCGATCTTCAGGTAAGTTTGCCATTTTTTGTTGTGATAACGGTTTACCTACACGTCTACACGTGACACACTTAGAAATTAGACTTCGAATTAATGACGGTGCGTTGGGTATCCAATATTTCTCTCTGAGACGTGATAGCATCTGATTCCGTCCGCTATGAAGAAATTCCAAATGAATATGTCGAAGAATAAGAGTAGCTACATGACTCGTTTTCGGAACTATCAGAGGATGTTTACTTTCTTCCGGCATTTTCGATTCAACAAGGCGACCACCAACACGAATCAACCCTTCATCTATGATCGGATCCAGTTTTCTAATACTACTACTTGTCTTTAGCACCTTTTGCTCCAATAAAGAATTTATTTCATCTTGAAATTCACACTTTTGAATGAAAACTATGATCGATTTTTCAGCACTTTCTAAATCTTGAACAGAGAGCTTAGTTTCACGGTGACTTTCACTAGTTGTTTGAGCTAAATCTTTTGTGTAGTTTTGCTTCCTTTGACTGACACGATGACGTAACATTTCCCGCACTTTCAAAAGCCAAGCGACGTTCCGTTTCAGTTTTATCCATGACGAATGGTACTCAATCACTTTCATTATAATCGAACTCGCATCGTTGTTTTCGCCTACTTCACTAACATGTGCTATAGAAACTATCTGCTTAACTTCGGGATCGCTTTTCGATACATGCTTGAAATTGTCTGACGGCAGTTGCGGCCACGAATCCTCGCTTTGCCATAAGAACTCGGGTGCTCGTATCCACTCCTTTTCAAGTGTGTCAATCGTCGATATACCTCTAGACGCATGATCTGCGGGATTGAGTTTCGTATTTATGTACCTCCAGTTTTCTGTTTCTGACCCTTCGTGAATTACCGCAAGTCTATTTGCTACAAACGTTTGAAATCGAGCCGATGTATTCCAAATGTACCTCAAAACCGACATGCTATCTGTCCAAAAAATTGATCGTTGTATCGGTATCTCTAACTCGTTGAGTAGCAGTCTGATAGTTCTAACGGCAACGGTTGCGGCTGTAAGCTCGAGTCTTGGAATAGTTGTTTGTTTCAACGGACAAACACGTGACTTTCCAATCAAAAAGGAACAATGAACATCTCCGTACTGGTTTTCAAGTCGCAAATACGAAACGGTTCCATAACCTATTTCACTGGCGTCTGAAAAATTATGCAATTCAGCGCAACGCACGTCTTGGAATCCCCTAACCTTTAAACATCTATCAACACTGAATTCGGATAACAATTTCAAGTCATGAAACCATGCTGACCATTTAGCTTCTAGCTCTGTAGGAATAGCGTCGTCCCATCCAAGATTTAATTTGCAAAGTTCCTGTAGTATCAACTTAGCACGGAGCATAAAAGGCGCTAGAAATCCAAGAGGATCGTAAACACTACTCAACATGGAAAGAATTCCTCTACGGGTTTTCGGACGCTCGCTTACTGAGACCTTGAACACAAATTTGTCCATTTCGACGCACCAGCTTACACCGAGAGCTCGGTCGATTGGTAGATCCTGATGATCGAGATCCATGTCCATTATCTCCTTCGATCTATCGGATAACGGAATGGTACGCACAACTTCACGGCTGTTGCTAATCCATTTAGCGATGTTGAAACCTCCTCTATGCAAAAGGGATCGCAAATCTTTCACTAACGCTATGCCCTCATCGACGGTTTTAACGGATTTCAAACAGTCATCAACATAGAAATTGTTCAAAACCGTGTCAATAACGCTTTGACCGAAATGACCTATACCATCCTCCGCTGTCCTCCTCAACGCAAAGTTGACGCAACTCGGAGAAGACGTGGCGCCAAATATATGAACGGTCATCCAATACTCGATCGGTTCCTTGGACGTGTCTCCGTTTTCCCACCAGAGAAATCTCAGATAATTTGAGTCGGAGTTCGGTAAGCGCACTTGATGGAACATGCTGTCTATGTCTCCCATGACGGCTATTTCATCTTGTCTAAATCTCAATAACGTTCCTACCAGAGAGCTGGTAAGATTCGGACCTTGTAATAAACGCTCATTGAGTGAGGCGCCTTTGAACTTTGCGGCACAATCGAACACTACTCGAAGTTTTTTCTTCTTAGGGTGGTATACCCCGTGATGCGGCAAATACCAAACGTGACCGTCGTCCCTAGAAAGTTCAGATTCCGGTACTTTCTGTGCGTGACCGACACTAATCAATTTATCCATAAACTTTCCGTAATCTTCTCGAAAGCTATTGTCATTTTCGAACCGCTTACCGAGTAACACTAATCTCTGCTTAGCCTGAGCTCTATTATTCGGCATTATGTTATCCTTTGACTTAAACGGAAGGCTAATGATATAATGCCCATCTTGCAAATTAATTGACTCCGATACAAGTCCTAGAAATTGTTTGTCCTCTCTTGACGGTGATTCCACATCATCTATAATCCGCTCATTAAAATCATGGTTGTAATGATTTTTTATTTGCTCGTCCAACGACACAAAAGGCGAAACTTTAATACGATTACACGTTCTAGCAAGTACTTCGGTTTCGTCATCACAAGTTGTGCTAATTGGGCCGTTGATTACCCAACCTAGTAACGTTTCTACGGCAAATGGACCATTATCAACACTCGGAATGACGTTCCAGGGTTCCATAGCCCGCGGCACGTTAATTCCTATCAAAAGACCTACGTGATGATTATCGATACGCTGTAAGTTGACGTCTCGCAAGTCTGATAACTTTTCTACAGATTCTACAGACACAATATCTTTTTCGGACACTGGTAATGTTTCCTGTAAATACACCGGAGGAAGCTCTATTGAATTCTCACCATTAAGATCACTGACTTCTAATCCCGAAAAAAACATACTCTCTTTAACATCCTGATGACCCATAGTTGTCAAATCTAGTTTAGTTGTTTTACCTCTGAGATTTAATTGATGCATTGTCTCTTCGGAACAAAATGAAGCATTACTACCACAATCTAGAAACGCATAAGTTTCAACGTATTGGTCACTGTCGATGTGCTTTACACGAACTGGCAAGATCGGCAGCGCTTGTACTAACGTGTTGCCAGCCCTCATACAAGTGGTAGAGTTAGTTGCGGTTTTCAAAGAATGATCGCTTGTGGCGCTACTATTCCCGGTATCGCTGTTCTGTACGCGTGGATCTACATGTAGAATATACGGGTGTCCTTTACTACACTTCGAACATGTGAGTTTCGATCGGCAGAACGATTTAGTGTGACCGTACTTTAAGCACGCAAAGCAAAGTCCTTTCGACTTCAGAAAAGCATATCTGTCTTTCAAGCTTTTTTCCATTAATTTTGTGCACTTGCTCAAAGAATGACTTGATCCTTCACAAAATAAACATGGAGTTGAGAAAGCGTTCTTTGTATAAGTCGCAGTATTCTCGATTCCTGTGGTTTCATTACTTGTACTAACCTTTCCTGCCTCACTTGACGTTGTAGCGAATGACTTTCTTGAAACTGTTGATTTAGCTTTTGAGTCTTGTTTCTTAGCCGATGATGCACTTAGTACTTCTCGTCCGTAAATTGAATCATTTGCCTTTTTAGCCTCTCGTTTTACAAAGTTCACGAGTGTCTCAAACTTTACAATATTCCTAGCAGTTTTCGTATCGTACACAATGTTTCGCCACTTTTCATGTAAGCTGTACGGCAATTTCATAACAAGATGTTTCAAGTTTTCTGAATATTCAAGTACCTTTGCGGCTTCAACACAATTAACGGCATATAAACACTCTTGAAGAAAGATTGCATATTCGTCCAAACCTTTAGCATTTTCCGGTTTTATTTGCGGCCAATCCATCGCTCGTTTCACATATGAATGCGCTATAACGTCTGGATCGCCGTAACGTTCCTCGAATTCTCGAAATGTCATATCATAGCCAACACTAGCATCTAGATGTGAAAATCCCATCGCTATTCTGTGCGGTTCACCGATCGTAAACTGTAACAAAAAGTTAAGTCGTTCTTCATAGGAATCCGTATTGGCAACTATTCTAGAGTCGAATTGACGTAGAAATCGTTTATAGTGCATCGGGTTTCCGTCGAACCTTTGAATGTCAGCTTTAGGTTTGTTTAATTCACGAGCAATTGGCGTCTGTGTCAAACCTACGGGAGCGTGCGTATCAGCGACAAATGAACTTCCCGGTTTCCAAGCTGGAACAGTAGGATCAAGAAAGGAAAAAGTTTGCAGAGGTTTAGGCTCGGATTTAACTGTAGGTTCTGTAGGTGCATTAAATACTAATCGTTCTAGTTGTTCCCGGTCGTCGTGAACACTTCGTTCTATTTCATCAATTACTTTGGAATTTGCCTCACTAACTTGAATTTCGGTCTTTAGCTTTAACTCTTCTTCCTTGAATTTAAGCCTGAGCTTCGCTTCTTCGAGGCTTTTCTGTTCTTCTAAAGACTTAGCACGAGCTAACAATTCGGCTTTTCGGGTTTCCTCTTTAAGTTTCGCAGCTGACAACTGGCTGGATCTTGAACTTCCACGTGACCTTGCACTTCTTGCACTGATATTAGAACGGGCGTCGTCTTGTGTTGTTGTCTTAGGTTTTTCAGGGACTGTCTGTACTTTGTGTAACAAAAACCACTGTTGTACTGATTGCTTTAAACCAAGGAATTTGCTGTTGTAATCTTCGAACCACGCAGTGTCAATGTGTTTTTCATTCATATCTTTTATCATGTTCTGAAGATTTACGTTAAACTCTAACAACTGGTCATATTCTGACATCCATTTGGTGTAAATTGTCTGCACTTCACTTTGATCCGTAGAACTTTGAATTCTATCTAGTAACGTCTTGCTAGTATTGTTCAATGCATTTATCATTCTTGAACGTTCTTTCTTCTTTAGATCTATAGTATATTCATAACCTTTGTCCGTCATTGTTCTTTCACGTTTATCGCTGGTCTTTTCGTCCTTACCACTCATTCTAAATTGTAAATAATGTGATGCCTAGGAAATGGTGGTGGAAAATAAAGTAAATGCGTAGTTTGAATCGTTTATTCCAGAGAGTCTAGTAATTATATCATAGAAAAACATCATTGTTTCATACAACACAGAGAAAATCCTTTGAATATATACGTAGAAAGATAAACGAATTACGATTTACTGAAAAGATAAAAAGAAAAACTACTAAGTACAATGAACCTAAAAAATTATCAAAATCATAAAAAATCATATCAATTACAGTAGTAGAAGACCAAATAAACATATTCATAAACCAAAAATAATTATTAAGATGTGTGCATGTATGTATGTTTTTAGTTCTATTGTTTCAAGTATAAGTTTCAGAAATTCTTTTATAAAAATACAAAAATATCGATTCGCAGTCAAAATACAGTGAAACTAAGATAAAATTCAAACACACCGGTAATAATGTACTATAAATAGATCGACTGACTTGTAATTTTAAACTACAAATTAAATATATCGGGCGTGTATAAACAATATAAATACATAGATAAACTTAATAATGCTTAATTATAATAAAAATAATCTTTATAAAACAAAACACTCACCAATTTAGAAATATTTCCACCAAATTCACAGAGCAAAAATTACGTGTCTACATCAAAATAACCATTCGGATCTCTCTAATTTTCACAATGTACCAAGTGAGAATCGTCAAAAAATAATTGTTAACATTTACATTGATGACAAGTTTTGGGCATAACACAGAGTATTGTTGGCACTTATCATATATAGTATATGGATGATTTTTTTTTGCGACGTTAAAAGGGTATTCGAGGAAGACTGGAGTGTAGACGCGTTTTCGTTTCACCACAAAAAAGGTGAGTAACGTCTAATAAAGTCGTTAATAGTACAGAACGCAATAAATTTTGCATTTTTGCGCTTTCCTTTTCAAGTTGTAACAGTTGCAATTTTTACTGTTTGTTGGATACCAAATACAGTATATAAGACTAGTTTTTGAATGTTTAATGTACTATCCCTTCTCAAAGACCTAATCTAGAAGTATATATGAAATGTGGATGAAGTTTAAAAAATACAAAACAGTGACAAAAATGGCGATTCATATTATATTTAATGCATTTGCCGTAATGGCAAATTCATCTTCAACTTGTCCAACACCAGTGCATTGTCTAGCCTTTCTTGTTTACATAATTTATTCTGACGTCACATTTTTCGTCAAATAAGGATCGCAATGTTATGAACGTTTTCAGGAAGATTAATTAATTCTTTCAAATGTTGTTTTTTAGGGCTTCAGTGATCAAAATACTTGGGTGGATAACTCTTTGAAATATGTTTTTTTAAGTAATGGTACCAAAATTGACGGTATTTGTACCAACATGCAGATCTTGAAATTCACAAAACGATCTTGTAAAATTGGCCGTGCATGCCAAAGTCCTTCTTAACAAGATGAAGACCTTTTAACGTAAGGTTTTACATCTATGATAACATCAATATATTCCGTCAAGGTCGATTTTTAGGTAGAAAACTTAACTTGTCCAACACCTTCTTGTTTGAATACTGACGTCACATTTTTCGTCAAATATGGTCCATGCTTAATATATTCTAAGTGAGGATTAAAAATGGAAATCTGAATGCATTAGCGTCGCTGCAGACCTATATATAGGTATAGTCACGACGTTAAACTCCCCAGTCAGACATTAGCGCCTTTGTCATCTTTGCTATGTCAGAGAAGGCTGGCATATAAGAAACTTGCATTTGTGAGTTTGCAAGTAAAACAAAACCTAGGAAAGATCATGAGAAATCAAATATGGTTACTAATTATTAGCTACAATAATGTAGCTCCTAAGACATCTCATTACTCCTAACGGAGCAACGCCGAAAGCGAAATCACACCGGGCGCAATTCAATTAGTAAGACGTCAAATTTGGTATTAAAATATCTTTTATATTATTTTAATGACAAATTCAGTTTACATTTTCCGACATTTAGCGTAGTATAAAAGATTTTCGTGAATAAGTCATTTTTTAAAGGATCTTGATCCTGAACTTTATAATGAAGTTTATACATGATTATAGGTTGAGGAAACATCCAGAGCGACTAAAGTTCTACTATCCTCATCATTTATCCAGCTTGACACCCACTACAGTGACATCTTTATCCAGCTTGACACCCGCAACTACAGTGACATCAACGTTAACCAGTACAGTTACTGCACCTGTAATTATAGTTACTTGATTAGTGTAAAATATAAACAATACTCTGAATACTCTGAATAGATTATTGTTCTGAACTGACTTTGTTAATACATACATGTACATGTATAGAGTAATGCAAAAAGTATTAGAAATCAACTTTAGATCAGTTTTTTATAACCAATACAGACTTATTCAGTCAGGACTATGAAATGTTTACATAATTTGATTGCTCACAAGCCCTACATTTTCTTAATGAAAACCTTTTAACCTGTAAAATAGATTAATACTGTACATGTTTATCACTAATAACTGTATCAGTAGTGTTTTTGGTTTTTAACTCACCTGACCCGAAGCAATTGTCATCATTAAGCGTCCGTCGTCCGTCCGTTAACTTTTCTTCAAAGACCTTATTCTCTGAAACCACTGAAGGGATTGCATTGAAACTTGGTATACATGATCTTTAGGATGTCCTCTACCAAGTTTGTGAATTATATACATGTCGACCAACCAACATGGCCACCGTTGCTAAAAATAGAACAGGGGGATCAGACCATTTTTTTTTTGGCTTATAACTCCAAAAGTATAAGAGATAGAGAAAATCCGAAGCAACTTTTCATGTTCAGCATCAAAAGGTCCTAGCAGGAGTTATTTCCCTTTAACTGTTTTTTTCTATTAATTTAAACTGATTTCCAAAAATCTTCTTTGAAACCACTGAAAGGATTGTTTTGCAACTTTGTATACTTGAATTTGTGAAATTTATTAAAACTTTGGCATAAGAGATCAGGTGAGCGATTCAGGCTCCTGGGAGCCTCTAGTTTGTTTATTAATAGTATATTTTGTTCATAGCATAAAACATTTATTGGCTTACTTTATGACGTTGCTTCATCTTCATCGCTGGTAAAAAAATCTGAATCCATTTGATTCTCTTGTTGTGTACGTGGGGTTTCCATCGATTCCACAGAGGCGCTTTCAACTGGTGCAATGGAGGGTAATGTATTTGTCAAATCAAGTGCCATTATAGGTTGCTCCAAAAGAATCTGTGCTAAGGTATCCCTATATAAATAAAAATAATTATTTTTTAAATTTGTACAAGATGTCGTCAGAATATTGGATTATGACAGCAACAAGGTTTGCAGTCTTTACTTGGTAAGAATAGCTCTTTCTAAATTCAAATATTTTTAAGTTCAAGCTTAATACAATGTACAAGAAAAAAGGAAGAATGGTTGAAATCTATAACATATCTCCAGTCTATATGTCTGACATTGTCTAACAATCCTTTTTTTTTACCATACATAATATAAAATTTACATCTGCATATATGTCTGTTATATATAGTTAAACACACTTCCAAATGGTAGGGAGGAACAACTCCTCTTACTGAACCACACAAAAACAATATACAAAGTGTAGTGTAAGACTCTTCATTTGAATTTTTTTAGGTGAATTACTGAGAACTTTACTTCGCTTGGTAATAGTAAACACTATATCGTCATTGTAGGGTCTATAGTATTCGGTAGCTATTATATCCATCAGTGGATAAAACGGAGAAGAATAGCGAAAACCTTGGTATATCGACAAGCCCACACAGAAAGACTGAGGGAACAAACATGTCGTACCCTAAGGGGTGAAGATGAAGAATCTTCTGTTTAGAAAGTTTATGAAGCCATTTTGAAATACCATTTTGAAATATTATATGTTAGAAAAAAAGCAAAGTGATTAACCATGGTACATTATATATTTATGAAATATAGTGGCTAATTTTACAAAATATTTTTACCCCATTTTATAATATTCATTACTAGTATTTAGATTCATTCATACATTGAAAGAAGAATAAGTTTAAAGTCAAATTTGAAGACTTATTTTTTTTTAAATTATTTCATTATTTTTTTAGATATGTTTAACGTTCTGGCTGCTGTTGTTATATCATTTGTGGGGCTAGCATATCGCTTCTACAATGAACTAGTAGCAATTTTTGTGGAAAATAACCAACAAGTTCCTGTTGTGCTACAGCAAGCCCCTAACCACAAGCTCCCCAGCCACCTATGCAACTGCAAGCTCCCCCACCACCTGTGCGACATATTCGCCCAAAAAGAAATACACGTCCTCCAAATAGATATGGAGATTGGATCTCATTATGAGCTTTTTAATACTGTCATTTATAGTATTATTTTAGTTAACATTTAAAATTAGCAAATTGTGTGTTTTGAATATTCTTAATTTTACATGCTCTTTGAACTATTATTAAATGACAAATAACTTTCGGATACATATATTTTTTACTGATTCTAACAGAACTTACCTCTTATAAACAGTGTCCATACACATTTGGTATATCATGTTTTGCTTATATGATCCATCTCGCCCCTTGACCTGTCTAGCTAACAGCATTATCCCTATTACACTTTTGATGTCTTTAAAATATAACATTGTCAATGCTGTTTGTATATCTGTTTGTAGTATGGTATGATAGGATGCCAGCAGCTCGTTTGCAAAGTTGGTGTCAACCTGTAAATTGCACTGTACCTGGGCCATTTCCATTCTTGCCCCAGTATCTTGTAGGCAAAACTGGCAGGGAAGTTGTTTGGAATCATATTTTTCACATAAGAAAACTTGCTAATTTCGTGGTTAATTTTATTAATAAGATCCATGATGTTCAAAGCTTGAGTAGAAAGTGAGGATTTTTTCTATTTTTCTTTTGAGTAAAGGAGTAGAGCCACGAAGGCCCTAAATCGGCCCGGTATTTTCACTATTTTTTCAACTACTATAATTTGTCAAAAATTTAACTAAAATATGTTAAGGTATGAACAAACTTTTCATATCTGTAAGATTCAGCAAAACATTTACACCTCAGGTTTAGCCTTGAGGCTTTAAACAGGCCATAAATTTGAAAATTCCTCATTTTTCACACATTTTCACTGGTTTCTCTGCATATCTCGTCAAAATTAGTATTGGCCACATTCCTCGACCATCGTAATTTTTTGATAATTAATTCATAATATCATAATACACATTTCTATCAAAAGATAATTTTGGTCGACAGGTGTGGCCCATTTCATATTCATCGATTTATACATGAAAATCAAGGAAAACTGTCACAAATTGTTATTTTTCACAAAATAGTCTATTTTCTACCTCACTGTTCTCCTTATTGATAAATGATTGAAGGAAAAAATATTGAAATTCATGAAATATAAAGACAAATGAACATTAATGCAGCAACTACAAGCAGATATATCATAGTTGAATTTTTGGGCCATTTTGGGGCCTTCTTGGCTCAACTCCTTTGGAGAAGGGAGGTTCTAGATTTGATTGGTAGATCTATTTAAGGAGGTTCCCTATTTATTAGATTTTTTATCAATGTGCTTGCATCGTTTTAACAATCTGCATAAAATATCAATTTAACTTGATAATGTTTCAGTCTGAACTACATGTTTAATACCACATGTACCATGATTAATATTAATTTTTTGTATCTTTTTTGAAATTCCCATTTTAAAAAAATCTAATAATTATAAATTGCATTGTAGTCTCCAAGATATCACAAGTATTTATTTTGTACTGAAAATATTTCATTGAATATACATTTAATAGAGATTGTACTTTTCATTTTATTTCAGTAGGAAGCTGGAGTTCTTTATAAAAAATAATTGAATAAAGAAACATTCAACTATTTTTGTACCCCCTTAAATTATTTTACTGGTGCTTCTATTTTTATCAATGTCTTTAAAAAATAATTGAATGAAGGAAACATTCAACTATTTTTGTACCCCCTTAAATTGTTTTACTGGTGCTTCTATTTTTATCAATGTCAATACTCTCAGGTTTTTTTTACATGTAAAAGGGTAATTTTACACTCAGGGTTTTTAGGGGTTATTTAACCCTTCATTTTGTTTGTATATAATGATCTAGTCTGTTTTTGTTGTTTTTTTTCATTATTAATAAATATTGTGAGCCTAAGCAGATTTAAATGGTGCTTTTTTATTACAGTGTTTGAACAATCCAGTTTCTCTGTGATGTTTTTAGTTACGATAATATACAACTTGCATGTATCTTTATGTTTACATTTATTAACTGTGTCTTTAAACATTCCATTACACACTTTGACAACATCATTCTTTTCCATACTTTATATTATCTAAATAACTGTCTCGGTTTTCTACACTGTTTATGTACTGTTTTTTGGTTTTGTTGTTGTTGAATGATTTGTTTTTAATCAGATGTACATTTCTTGGTTACAAGTTTTTTGTTGTTATTTAGATTGTATATTTAAGTAGTTTGTAGTTTTCATACAACTCATCCCCACATTTAAATTTCTTTTGTTCTGTCTGTCAAACATTTCTTTTAACACTAAACTTTAACTTTAAACCATAAAACCTGGTTTAACCCACCATTTCGTTTGAAATGCCTGTACCAAGTCAGGACCATTGCGATCCACCAGTTCTCCGGTATGACTGATTCGTTTTTGTCATTTTCTCTGGACTATGAGATTGATCATTCAAGTTCGGTAGTTTTGTTATTACCTTTATTTTCTATACATTCTATAACTTAAATATTGTAGCTTTGGTCTTTTTCACTGTGTAATTAATGGTTTTTGTTGAATGATATTTATCTAATCAGCTGTAAATTTCTTGATTCAAATGTTTTCTTTCATGCTTTCCACTTTGATATGATTAATATTTTTCAAGAGTAAAGTTCTTTTGTTTGCAGAGTTTCTTGTTACTTTATAAAAGTTTCTCTTTTGAATCTTTTCAAAATTGTTAAATTTTCTGAAAACTCATAACCTTTCTTTTATCATGTTCAAAAATATTTTTACTGGTGCTGTTTTTATACGACCGCAAAATTTTGCGATCGTAAAGCACTTCTTGTCTTGCTTGGTTTTGATATTGCATTTTTGTTAGTAAGTTAGTTATTGATTACGCCCAAGCAGCACGATTTCGGCTATATCCGGGAGATGAACATGAAAGTGGTGATACAATGAACAGAAATGATGATGAAGTGGAGGAAATGGGGACACAATGCCAATCGGGTAGGAGAGTTCTGACTGCCACTGGAAAAAGGAGTGATGGGTAAGGACGGGAAATTTCGCCTCCTGCATGGGGATCCAACGGGTCCTACTCTTACCGAGACCTGCTGTAGGGTTATATAACTTGCGAGGAACGTGACGTTTTTCCCAACACGGTGCACCACTATGGTTTGCGGTCAGGTTTTCCGCATTATCGCCTGACGACCCCGCATCTCTTGATGTCGGGACTGCCCAATTCCACCACCTGGGGCACACATCCCAGTCGCTTTGTGGGTTAAGTGGCCTGACCAATTGTCAGGTTTCTGAGCGCTCTTTAGTGGACTTTTACCGACAAGCTTAGCGCTGCTGCCGACATATTCGCATCCGGAACCCGCACGGGGATTCAACACACCACCTCTCTTTCAGTTGTTTTAATGTCTCCAATTGTCGACGAACACTCGGCCAAATTTCGACACCAAGGGCAATAACGTTCGTCAATATTATCCATTTGATCTATGATATCTTTTAAATTGCTTTTTAGCCATCTTTTTTAATGTAGCAATATTATAAAATGAGGCTCACTCTCTCCCAGGTTTTATAGGTATAAAAAGTAGACCCTATTTTGTCTATCCAGTCATTTTTGAATGAATTTGTATCCCTGATAGGCCGAGGCGATGGTTACGTAATCAAAAGGACGTGATTTGGACCCCATTCATTATCTTTTTTCTTGTGATTGGGCCCTATCTTTTTTCTAAACATTATATATGGTATACTGTTACCTTTACACCTACGCATTCAACATATGCATACCGGGTATGTTGTTTTTTTTTTCATGGACGATTTCACTACATAACGTCAAACAGTTGGTTGTAAATTTTTCAGCTATAAAGGATACTTCTGTGCCCTCGTCCGCGGGGGTTGTCAGGTCTATAATACGGAAACCCTGACCGCCGACCATAGTGGGCCAACGTGTGTGGAGAATGCCACGCTTCATGCACGTAAAAGACCCCTTGTGGACCGCCAAGTATTGCACCACATAGGCTAAATTTTCCGCCCCTTCCCACCTCTCCCCTTTTCCTGTGGTTCCCCGAGGTTAGCCCGCTCCGGCACCAACACTTTTTGAGTTGGAGAATACATCAAAGCTTTAAATTATCCGTCTAAATTTCAAAATTGTCTAAACCCTAAGGTTCTTCCTACCCCAGACATAGGTTGATTATCTTAGTAATAAATTGGTTCCCCAGTTTGGTATTTTTAGTTATACTGTTCTATGCTCTTCATATTTATACAGTGTTTGGCATTTTCAATATTTTTGGTAGAGCGCCTCTGATGAGTCTTGAATAGACGAAACGCGCGTCAGGCGTAGCAAAATTTATTGTCTGGAACTTTGTTGTCATTTGTATTTCGAACACACGTGAAGGTTAGCACTGCTGGTGGAGTGTAAATTCCCCGAGGTTAGCCCGCTCCGGCACCAACACTTTTTGAGTTGGAGAATACATCAAAGCTTTAAATTATCCGTCTAAATTTCAAAATTGTCTAAACCCTAAGGTTCTTCCTACCCCAGACATAGGTTGATTATCTTAGTAATAAATTGGTTCCCCAGTTTGGTATTTTTGGTTATACTGTTCTATGCTCTTCATATTTATACAGTGTTTGGCATTTTCAATATTTTTGGTAGAGCGCCTCTGATGAGTCTTGAATAGACGAAACGCGCGTCAGGCGTAGCAAAATTTATTGTCTGGAACTTTGTTGTCATTTGTATTTCGAACACACGTGAAGGTTAGCACTGCTGGTGGAGTGTAAATTCCCCGAGGTTAGCCCGCTCCGGCACCAACACTTTTTGAGTTGGAGAATACATCAAAGCTTTAAATTATCCGTCTAAATTTCAAAATTGTCTAAACCCTAAGGTTCTTCCTACCCCAGACATAGGTTGATTATCTTAGTAATAAATTGGTTCCCCAGTTTGGTATTTTTGGTTATACTGTTCTATGCTCTTCATATTTATACAGTGTTTGGCATTTTCAATATTTTTGGTAGAGCGCCTCTGATGAGTCTTGAATAGACGAAACGCGCGTCAGGCGTAGCAAAATTTATTGTCTGGAACTTTGTTGTCATTTGTATTTCGAACACACGTGAAGGTTAGCACTGCTGGTGGAGTGTAAATTCCCCGAGGTTAGCCCGCTCCGGCACCAACACTTTTTGAGTTGGAGAATACATCAAAGCTTTAAATTATCCGTCTAAATTTCAAAATTGTCTAAACCCTAAGGTTCTTCCTACCCCAGACATAGGCTGATTATCTTAGTAATAAATTGGTTCCCCAGTTTGGTATTTTTGGTTATACTGTTCTAGTGAGTGAGTTGGTGTTTTACGCCCGTGCAACGCTATATAGGTTATTTACAGGCGATGAACATGAAAAGGATGATAAAATGAACATGAAATGATGATGATAAATGAAATATGGGATGGGGTGGGAAACAAAGGACCGGTAAATTTTGAAGAGCCACAGGAAAAGGGGAGAGGTGGGTAGGGGCGAAAAATTTAGCCTATGTGGTGCACTACTTGGCGGTCCACAAAGGGGTCTTTTACGTGCATGAAGCGTGGCACTCTTCACACACGTTGGCCCACTATGGTCGGCGGTCAGGGTTTCCGTATTATAGACCTGACAACCCCCGTGGACAAGGGCTACCCTATTCAGCCACCTAGGGTGCACACTTGGTCGCTCTGTGGGCTGAGCACTGACCCGACGTCAGAATCCCAAAACCCTTAGTCGCCTTTTACGACAAGCTAGGCTCTGCTGCGGGCCTATTTGCCACCCGGGCCCCGCACGGGACTTATACTGTTCTATGCTCTTCATATTTATACAGTGTTTGGCATTTTCAATATTTTTGGTAGAGCGCCTCTGATGAGTCTTGAATAGACGAAACGCGCGTCAGGCGTAGCAAAATTTATTGTCTGGAACTTTGTTGTCATTTGTATTTCTTCAAAATTTACCGGTCCTTTGTGTCCCAACCCATCCCCATATTTCATTTACCATCATCATTTCATGTTCATTTTATCATCCTTTTCATGTTCATCGCCTGTAAATAACCTATATAGCGTTGCACGGGCGTAAAACACAAACTCACTCACTCTGGTAAGTTTTTTGTTTGTTTTGTTTATTGGACTTTAATTCCTAGGTATCCATATACATTCAGAATAGGTGCTTAATTATATAGAAAACGTTATGAAAAAAAAATCAAGTTAATTTCTGTATTCAATGACTAAATAGATACCATCATGTGTGTATTTTATTTTAAGTAAATAATAGCATGAACGAAAATGTCACACCAATCGTCTCCATATGTTTTTTTTCATTGTATTTGTTTTTACAGTTGCTGAAACCTCTGCTTCATCATTGATTTGAACATTCTTTTCTCAGTTTTTTTCTCCTGTTACCCAAAGTTCGCTTGATCAAAAGGATGCAATTCTCCATAGCCTCGATTTTTCTTAAAGATCTAAATGCCAGCACTTTTAATGCTCCCTTCTTTTTATCTGTTTGAGTGTATAGCATGTTGTCTGTGTTGGTGCACAGACAACATGCTATACAAATAAGTGCAAAAAGAATTGATACCATTTATTATGGATATAACGTGAATTTTTATTTACAAACAAATGATATGGGGGAGGGGTGATTTGCCTTTGGTTGTTTTGATAGTGAAAAGTATAATTTTAGTCGTAACGATAGCTTGCATCATTCTAAAAGCCACAAAGAGTATTCATGATTTTTTAATTGTTCCTTGTATAGCTTAGAGAACTATTGCAATAAAGTCGAGGCAAAGAAATCAAACAGACACATAGAATTTGGCAGTATTATTAAACGAAAGTCAATACACAAATTACAAAAATATATATAAATCAAATCAATATCATAAATTACCAATAAATTGTAATAAAACAACAATATTTTGGCACAAAAGTCCGCCAAGCCAAAGGCCGCCAAAAATACCAAATAATGAAACCTTTCTACTTATTGCTTTCTCTTTCTCTTTAAAACAAAATAGTCCTAGAGCACAACACTTCAAAACGCATAAAGGTAATGAAGTAAGTGCAATCCACTCAAAGCACATAAAGGCTTAAAATGGACTAAAGGGGAAAAAGCACCATATTCTGGGCAACTTCTTCCTGAAAAGAGAAAAAGAAAACAAGATTAGAAAAGTAAAATTTTATAACTGGATATGCAAAAACACAAAATACATCTAATCTCCTATTAAAACAAAATTAAAGTTGAACATGTCTAATAATATTAATAAACTTGAGTCTTAGCCTTGCTGTACCCGCATTATTTAAACGCAAACCATCATTTGGGGCAAATAAAGAGGCATCCGGTCTATTTTCATGTAAAAAACTTTTATAAAGATTAGAAAATAAAACTTTTCGTCTAGCACATAACTTCTTCAATTCTGAATTAACAGCACGCACAGTTTTATCAGTGACAGCAAAATCTACTAAACGAGGTAAAATAGAAGTAACCACTGTAACAGCAGCAGTTTTACTTTTAATAGCATGTAATAAATCACCATAATAAGACAAAATTTTACTAACACTATGTGAACAAATATTATTAGTCTCCATTTGGTCAAAGTTGTCAGGTGATCCCTTATAAGGGTTACAGCCCTTTAAAGGTGAAAAATAGCGTTTTTTCATGTTTTTGCCCTATAGTATGAAAACTATTGCAGATAGAGAAAAGCTGTTGCTTGCTTAAATGTTCAACTCATTAAGCTCTACAAAAGTTTCCATAGGGTCGAAGTTGTCAGATGACCCCTTATAGGGGTTGCGGCCCCTAAAATGATGTTTTTTCATGTTTTTGGCCTATAGAAAGAAAACTATTGCAGATAGTGAAAAGCTGTTGCTTGCTTAAATGTTCAGCTCATTTAGCTCTACAAAAGTCTGCATAGGGTCGAAGTTGTCAGATAACGCTTTACAGGGGTTACGGCCCCTAAAATGATGTTTTTTTCATGTTTTTGGCCTATAGGAAGAAAACTATAGCAGATAGAGAAAAGCTGTTGCTTGCTTAAATGTTCAGCTCAATTAGCTGTACAAAGGTCTCCACAGGGTCGAAGTTGTCAGATTACCCCTTACGGGGGTTACGGCCCCTAAAATGATGTTTTTTTTCATGTTTTTGGCTTATAGGAAGAAAACTATAGCAGATAGAGAAAAGCTGTTGCTTGCTTAAATGTTCACCTCATTTAGCTTTACAAAAGTCTCCAAAGGATTGAAGTCGTCTGATGTCCCTTAATAGAGGTTACGGCCCCTGAAATAACCTTTTTCATGTTTTTGGCTTATAGAATGAAAACTATAGCAGATAGAAAAAAGCTGTTGCTTGATTATATGTTCAGTTTATTTAGCTCTACAAAAGTCTCAATAGGATTGAAGTTGTCAGAGGATCCCTTAAAGGGGTTACGGCCCCTAAAATAACGTTTTTTTTTTTTTGTGTTTTTGGCCTATAAAATAAAAACTGTAGTAGATAAAGAAAAAAAAACTGTTGATTGCTTAAATGTTCAGCTCATTTAGCTCTACAAAATATAGGTATGACATCAAGACCAGGTGAGCGATTTAGGCTCCTGGGAGCCTCTTGTTTATTTCCACTACAGGACAGCGTTCTTTTTATTCCAAAACCTGCTTCTTCCATTGATGAAAATAAGTTGCATATATCTGACGGCCAAGGTAATGATTAACATTTACAACTGTCAGATGTATCTCTCTACCTCCCATGAGAAGAAGCATGCCAATTTTTGTTTTCTGGGGCTTTGTTACCGATGATTCTCCACCTATAGGTACATTAATTTAGAATATGAATTTCATCCATGCATTAAAATACAAATAACAAATAATTGCGCACGTATAATGGTATGATGCTGTCGTCTTCGGCATCGTCGTTGTCTTAACTTTAGCTTGCCAATTTTGGTTTCTGGGGCTTTGTTGCCGATGATAGGGACGGGAAATTTAGCCCGTCCTACCCATTACTCCCTTTTCCAGTGGCAGTCAAAACTCTCCTACCCGATTGGCCTTGTGTCCCCATTTCCCCCACTTCATCATCATTTCACGTTCATTGTATCACCACTTTCATGTTCATCTCCCGGATATAGCCGAAATCGCGCTGCTTGGGAGTAAAGCAATAACTAACTAACTAACTAAAATTGTATCACCACTTTCATGTTCATCTCCCAGATATAGCCGAAATTGCGCTGCTTGGGAGAAAAACAATAACTAACTAACCAATGTTTAAACTAGTTTTGTGCAATAGAAAATCTAAATAAATTAAGGCTTGATGATCATTTTGGATATTACAATCACAAAATTGATGAGTGTTGGAGTTGAAATATCCTATGTTACCTGCACAAAATTTCAGATTACTGGTCAAAATTACTGAAAAAAGATGTTCAAATTACTGACCACATGAAAAGAGGGTAAACACCTCTGCATATTTTATAATATTCATGTTTTATTAACAACATTTAGGAGTCTTTTTTTAAATAAAAAAAACTTTCAAAATTAAATTATTTATACATTGCAGGGTTCATTCAAAGTTTCAATGGAGCAGTTTTGCAACATCATAGGACAGAAATATGGAATTCAAAGGGAGGATGAATAAATCATGTTTATAAAAAAGCACATGTGTTGCAAACATTGCTGGGTGAGGCGTACCAAGTTTTTTTTTTATTTTGCCATACTTGAATAACATAGTTTTTTTTGGTTAAGTTATGATAACCCTTATAAGAACATACATGCAATCAGAGCTTCATCACATAGGAGATTTTTCGGATGATTTTTAAAAACAACTGTTTAATTCACAGTAAGGAAAAATTACATCGACAAAACACCAAAGAAGAAGCATAACATTAGGACTTAGCCAAACAGAAAATTAAAACAACACCAAGTACTATCCACAAAACCATGAGATAACATACCTATGTGTCCTATATGCAATATTAAAACAAAGACGGGGTATGGAAATACAATTTATTTATAAATATCAATGATAAGGTTATGTACATAAGGAAATGAATAAAAAATACTATTTAAAACGTACATACATGCACAGTAAAGGTTCTTCAGAACAGATGGAATGTTTTTCAAGAAAAATTTATATGTTAATTAAAAATACTATACATAAGCAAATGAATAAAAAAAATATATGTACATTAAAGGTTCTTCGTGACAGATTGAACATTTTCAAAGAGAATCCTACCCTATTTTGAACAAATAAAATTTTCTAAAATCAAGCAATAATGATTTATAAGAAACGTTTTTAATTATTAACAAAAGGTCTGTTGTTTACTCGCTAAAGTCTTCCGGCAATGGAACAACCAATTCCCCATTCATTAGCACGGGTGCAGCTGCTGGGATGTGGATAACTCTGGTTTCTTTTCTTTGGCACCACCTTGGTCGTCGCAGCAGTTCACTCATTGGTTGGTTAACAGCATCCCGCCACATACTGTCGCTGGCAACCTGTGGGTAGTAGGCTGTCGTGTATCTGCGAATAATTTCCTTGCGGACAGGGTCGAGCTGTTGTTTCCCTTGGGTCCCATTGTAGTTGTACTGTCGTCTTAGGTCTGCTTCCCCAAACAACTCGGGATACAATTTCTTGACGACCTTGGTTGCGAAGTTACCGGCTCCCTTCGACGTCTCTCTCAAGGATTGCAGATCCTGGTCTGACAAGCGGTACCGCTCTGGTATGTCGTCAAAAAGGTTGGTTTCCTCTGGATTTAGCTCTCCTGGAATACCTATGGGCATCTGGGTTTTGAGATGGTTCATGAAGGATGTGTTTTCTCTAACGGCGCTTTCCATTGACGATATACGAGTGGCTAAGTTGGAAATGACCACATCTGACTTGGTGTTGTGTTGGCTAATCTCTCTTTGGATGGACTCGACTTTTGCGAACAATGATCTAACAAGAGCTTCAAGTGTTGAAGTTTGGGCTGGTGCTGGAGGAGGGTTGACTGTAGGAGCAGGTCTGGCAGAAGTGACTGGAGCAGTGGTGGTGGTAGCGGTTGTTGTGATGGTCCTGAAGCCTGGAGTGGTGGATGTGGTGGTAGCGGTAAGGATCCTGTAGACCGGAGCGGTGGTGGTGGTAGCAGTAGTGATAACGGTCCTGTAGACTGGAGCAGCAGTGGTAGTGGAAGTGGAGGTAGGGATGGTGCGTGCACTGGAAGATGTGGGCCTTGGTCGGTAAATAGTTGGCAGTTGCTGTGGTACGGAAGTGACGGTGACTGTAGCGGCGGTAGGAGTCGAGGTAGGAACGGTGCTGGTACTGGAAGATGTTGGTCTTGGTCGTGAAATAGTTGGTACAACTTGTGCTGGAGGAGCGTCACCTATACCAATTACAGTTGCTTTGGGTTTGCTGTTCTGTAATAGAATAAAACAACTTTTTAAATGGATTTATAAAATATAACGTTCAATTAAAAATGTAAAATAATCTTCGCTGTTGTTTATTTTTTGTAGTTTTTTTTATATTACTAATTGTGCATTTTTGTAAGATTTTGAATACATATCACTTTTACACGCAACATGGACTTTTAAAACTAAAATAACATACATGTACATGTATAATAACTAAGGCGGCAGATAAAATTCTTGTAAATTAAAATATAAAAAAAATAAGATAAAATACTAAAATCGTTATTTTGTATAAATGTTTTTATATTTTTTATGTGCAATTTGACATATAAAGAAATCGGTTTTTATACGACCGCAAAAAATTTGCGGACGTATTATGGTATGATGCTGTCGTTGTCGTCGTCGTCGTTGTCGTCGTCGGTGTCTGTTAACTTTTTAGTGTTTCCACAATAACTTTAGTTCCAGTTATCCGATTGCTATGAAACTTTACAATGATGTTCCTTACCATAAAAGGATGAATGGGATTGATTTTGGGGGTCCCCCATTTTTCGTTTAGAAATTAGGGGCCAAAAAAGGGCCAAAAATACTACTTTTTTGTTTGTTTCCACAATAACTTTAGTTCTAGTTATCCAATTGCTATGAAATTTGACAGTGATGTTCCTTACCATACAAGGATGAATGGGATTGATTTTGGGGGTCCCCCCTTTTTTTGTTTCGAAATTAGGGGCCCAAAAGGGGCAAAAAATTCAAATATTTTACTTGTTTCCACCGTTATAACTTTGGTCTTAGTTGGCCTATTGCTGTGAAATTTGTCAAGAATGTTTCTTACAATAAAAGAATGAACCTGATGAATTTTTGCACCCCCTTTTTCTCTGTTGTGTAATTAGGGGCCAAAAGGGGCTAAAATAAAAACTTTTTTATTTGCGGTCCGATTTTGAAATTGTTTTTGCTAGTTTATTTTTGTCAAGTAGCGAATCCAAATTTGAGAATTTATTTTTGCAACCCCCACCCCTTTTTCACCTGTTACGTAATAAGGGACTAAAAGGGGCCGAAAGCGAAACTTTTTTAATTCTTGTCCGATTTTGATAATTTTTTTTGCAAGTTTATTCTTGTCAAGTAGCAGATATATTTTTGTGTCCCCTTTTTTTACTGTTACGTTATTAGGGACCAAAGGGGCCAAAATTGTAACTTTTTTATTTCTGGTCCGATTTTGAAATTTTTTTTTGCATGTTTGTTCTTGTCAAATAGCGAATACAAAATTAAGAATTAATTTTTGTGACCCCCCCTTTTTTCCCCTATTACGTAATTAGGGGCCAAACGGGGCTTTTTTATTTGTGGTTTGATTTAGAACATTTTTTTTTGCAAATTTATTCTTGTCAGGTAGCGATTCTAAATTAAAGAATAAATTTTTAAGGCTGTAATCATAATTTTAAGAAAATTCTGGTTCGATTTTTAATTTTTTCCCCAAACATTATTCTTTTAAAGAGTAGAATACAACATTCAAAATTTATATTTTTACCCCCTGGGTCGATAGTCAATCAGAGAAGCATGTGTCAAAAACCTTTGTCAGTCCACCATGGGCTGCATGTGTCCAGAACAATAGACTATCCATAGCAAGAACCAGTGAAATTATCAAGCAAGTAGTATAATGTGCATTTTTAGAGCTGATCATGATGATGAATATGATTAGCCATGATTTAGAATCAGTTGGTTATTTTAAATTTTATTTTATCTTCGCTAGAGGTTAATTCATTTCTATTTTGTTTTAGGTGCAATGGCTCATTTCCATGCTGGATAGCAGTGGCTATTTAGCTACTCTAAAGAAAGCTGCTGTAGCTTCCATGGAGGTATCACTCAGCACTGGTAGACATCGCCTTGTAAATCGACTGCCAACAGTCGAAGAAATCCACCAGCTTCCAGATTATGTACCTGGGACCACCGTAAAAGTCTTCCACTTCTGCCAGACCAACAGCCAGAAATATCGAGGAAGTTTGGTGGAAACAGAAAGAGAAGCCCTCCATGGTTATATACAACAGCTTTCTGGGCCAGACTCAGTACTTCTTGGAGTATGGGACAAGAAGCTTTGCCTGGATCAAATAGATTGGGAACCTGAGCCAGGATACAGACTCTTTATGCTATTATACCTCTGTACAGAATGTAACCCCAGCTAATCTCCTGCTAGTGCAACATTTGTCACCACCTGTTCTCCATGCCCAAGATGGTGAGACAACGTGGGTCCCAGCTATGCCGTTTTAAATGGATTTTTTGTACCAGAAAAAAAAAATTCGTAGCAGGGAATAATATTTCTTGTATGTTTTCTTTGCCATGTAAATACTGTATTTTTATCATGTATTTCTTTTTATGGCCTGCCCAGGTATGTGGGACAGACATAGTTTTACCCTTGTCCGTCCATTTCGAACACTTTTGTTAAGTTCTTAGTTTAGATCGATGTAGTAGGAATATGATATTTCACCAGTAGTTGTGTCTTGGGTAACATGACACAACCCACTAAGAATCAGGTCACTGTGACCACCTTTTACACTGGAGTGACTTCAGTTTAGTTTTTGGTTTAAGTCTGGGGTACCATATGTTCATATTTACAAATACATGTAAATAATGGGTGGGCGGGTCATCTGTGGCTCATAGACATATTTTCGAGTTGTATATTTGTATACGATAGGCTCATTCAATTAACTGTAATTAATTAAATTGTACATGATTTTTTAATCAGTCTTTGAATATGTACAGATTTACTGCTTACCTGTATACTATCCATTTTTATAGATAGAAACAATCATTAAAAATTAAGATCAAACAGTTCTTGTTATATTTTCACACATTTGAATGCCAAGCCTGTTACATTTATGTGATACATATACCAATCAAGGTATAAACAAACAAAAAATATAATCAAAGGAACAAAAACTACAGCAACGTTTTACTACGACTGTCACATGTTTCATCTATTTAGGACTCATCAGAAATCCTCTTCTCAAATATTGAAAAAAAAGTCAAACAATACATGAGTATGAAGAGCATAGGTTATTCACATACCAAAGAATTTATAGATTGCAATAGGTACAGAAAATGTGAGATGTGCAATGGGTGTATGTTAAATTAAATGAAAACAAGATTTCAACTGCACATGGTTAAAATTACATGCATAATGTAGACTATTTAGGTTAGAACAGGTGTCTTTGGTATAGTTCACGGAATTTGTCGCACCTGTGTGAGGCAGAGCATGACAAAAGTTATTTTTTATACCCTGTGTTGGTGGGTATATAGTTTTCCAGTCTGTTCATTCATTCGTCACAGTTTACATTTTCTTGAATTTCTCAGGAACTACAGTACAAGTCTGATCTTCATAAAATTTTGTACACTGCTTTATTACATGAAGGACTAAACATTGCAGCCATCAATTGGCTCTTTTTCCAATGTCTGTCCGTCTGTTTGCCTTTCATGTTCACCTTGTGGTGACAAAGCTGCGAGCGGGCGGGGTATCCGTATCTTTCTGACACATCCTTGTTGGTTAAGGTTTTATGAGCACCTCCATCTCTCAAGAACTAAATGTCCTAAAGCTATTGAAACTTGGTATGCATATGCCCCAATAAATTGCACTCTGATCTTATGGCCTTATAGCAATGTTAAGGTTTTGTAAGCACGACTATGAGTCCTAGACGATACTTGGTATGCGTATGTCCAGGTAGTAGCTTAGCACAGTCGCATTCCCCATCTTTTGAACTTGACCTTTATTTTCCAGTTGAGTAACTGACAATTTTCAATAGCAGTGTAAAGATTTTATGAGTACCTCAATATCTAAAGAACTAAGTCCTAGGTTGATGAAACTTGGTATGCACATGCACCAGTAGCGGCTAAGCACATTTGCTTCCCCATCTTTTGACCTCGATTTTTAAATTGATAACTGAACTAGTATGATAAGGTAACGTTTTATGAATACCTCTTGATTTGAGCCTCATTTTAAGTACTGATATATTTATATGAATACATTGGAAACAACTAAAGAATTTTTGTTTCCAGTGGTGGATACTGAAGTGTGAACTCTTGTGTAAAAATGTCAGTCAGCACGAGAGGGGGGTTATTCCCTATATACTGATATTTTTTTTTTAAATCAGGCCAGCACTAGAGGTTGCAAAAAAAATAATCTGGATTCAAAATATCTTGGCAATTGAAAAAAATACTCTTGCGTACAAAATATTCTTGCTTTGGTATTTTTGTGCGAAAAAAAATCTGGCCGCGAAACAGGCGAAAAAATTCCTGACTCAAGATAAAATCACAGCCAGCCAACCCCCCCCCCCCCACACGCCCGAAAATCAAATGGCCCATGCTTATTAATGAAAATTTACTAGTAAACATTACTTGACCTTTATTTCGTTAAGAGTAGGTTTTTCCTAATCACATAGATTTGGGTAGATTTTTAGCGATTATTCGGATACCAATTTCAATCTAAAAATGCACACACCCGTCATCAAATACCAGAGTAACCCCCCTCCTTCCGGTGTCATAGTCTGCCATGATGGAGTCTGTTTTCGGCATATAATACCGTGAAACTAGCGGCTAAGGCCAGAGTTTTTTTATTGTTTGGTTTACGGGAGAGCCTACCCATTTTTTTCCATTTTGAGAATAAAAAAAATTTCAAAAATCCAAATTTTATTTTATTTTTTCCTCCTACATGACACATGATCTTATACAAAATTAAAAATTAAAGTGCTTAAAATTTAAAAAATATGTGTTTTGACTGTTTTTTTTTTTTTTTACCTTGAAACCATATGTGTCCACTAACCAGCCAACATTGCTTTTGTTAATGCACTAACTGTGAAACCAGCAAAATACTGCATACAATCTCAAAAAAAAATTCTTCTACTCGAAATAATATTTTTTTTACATCAACTCAATGATTTTAGAGGGTTTATTTTTATTTTTATTCCGTCCTTCCTACCCAATTTAAAAAAAAATATTCCCGTAAACCAAATAATAAAAAAAAACTCTTGCCTAATTATTTCATTTTAAAGAAGTTTAATGAAAATAGTTTAATTTAGTAAAGTTAATTAAGATTACAACTGGCACCCTGCTGTGTTATATATTGCATATGTAAGAAATTCCCGTGGTCCGATCCCTGCTGTTCAGGATGTTTATTTGTCTGACACGTATCATGTATATGTTAGTTGTGGATAACATGTGTGCGTGAGTCGGGTTTAGGCAATCTGAAATATTTTAAACTGTGGCCCTATAAAAAATTAGGGCAAGCAGATGAGACACCAGGTTCCGTGGAACCTTTATAATTTTTTTGTGGTTTCATATTAAAGAATTTATAGTATATGATTAGTTAACATCATTTTTGGGTCTCCTTTGTGATAAATTCATTTATATTTCAGACAAAAAGAAGTGTAGGGAGAAAAAAGCACATGTTCCTCGTCAGAAATGGAGAGAAGAAGATGTTAAAGAACTCAAGGAGTTGTTTTCTCACAATCTGAAAAACAACCGCTGTCCAAGACAAGCAGAAATTCAGAGAAAAATGAAGATAAGCCAAAAAAATGGAGGGAATATTCACAACAGGAAAGTAGACAACATTAAAAAAAGTGAGCAACATGATACAGAAACTCAAAAACAAGTCATAAACAATGGTCACTATGTGTGAAAGTTAATTTTATGTCCCATGGTGTAAGCTTAGTTGACACAGAAGTCCTGTTATCAGTGTTGTTTTTTGCTAACCTGTAACTTCCTCAAATGCATTTGTAACTCCTACTAATCATTCAGGATATCTTGATCAGAAGATTTTGATTTTACTGATATTAGGGGTTTCCCATACCAGTCAGGGACTTGCTAAAAAGGTGATATTTGAAATCACTTCTTCAGGTATAACTTCTAATGATTTTTTTAAATTCTTGAAATTTGACTTAAATGACAACTGCATCATTAGCTCACCTGGACCGAAGGTCCATGTGAGCTATTACCATCACTTGGCGTCCGTCGTCATCGTCCGTTAACAATTTTTCAAAAATCTTCTCCTCTGAAACTACCAAACAGAATTTAATGAAACTTGGTATGAATGATCCTTAGGGTGTCCTGCACCAAACTTGTGTTTTGATTTTTAATCCGTTAAAAAACATGGCCGCCGTTACTAAAAATAGACTAGGGGGGTCAGACTACTGTTTTTGGCTTATAAATCAAAAAGTATAAGAGATAGAGGAAATCTAAGGCCACGCTACTGATTCAGCATCAAAAGCTCTACAAAAGTCTCCATTTGGTCAAAGTTGTCAGATGACCCCTTATAGGGGTTACTGCCCCTTAAAGGTGAAAAATAGCATTTTTTCATGTTTTTGGCCTACAGAATGAAAACTATTGCAGATAGATATTAGCTGTTGCTTGCTTAAATGTTTAGCTCATTTAGCTCTACGAAAGTCTCCATAGGATCGAAGTTGTCAGATAACCCCTTATAGGGGTTACAGCCCCTGAAAAATGGCATTTTTTCATGTTTTTGGCCTACAGAATGAAAACTATTGCACATAGAGATTAGCTGTTGCTTGCTTAAATGTTCAGCTCATTGAGCTCTACAAAAGTTTCCATAGGGTCGAAGTTGTCAGATGACCCCTTATAGGGGTAAAGGCCCCTGAAAAATAGCGATTTTTCATGTTTTTGTCCTACAGAATGAAAACTATTGCAGATGGAGATTAGCTGTTGCTTGCTTAAATGTTCAGCTCATTTAGCTCTACAAAATTTTCCATAGAGTCGAAGTTGTCAGATGACTCCTTATAGGGGTTACGGCCCCTGAAAAATAGCAATTTTTCATGTTTTTGGCCTACAGAATGAAAACTATTGCAGATAAAGATTAGCTGTTGCTTGCTTAAATGTTCAGCTCATTTAACTCTACAAAAGTCTCCATAGGGTCGAAGTTGTCAGATGACCCCTTATAGGGGTTACAGCCCCTTAAAGGTGAAAAATAGCCATTTTTCATGTTTTTGGCCTACAGAAAGAAAACTATTGCAGATAGAGATTAGCTGTTGCTTGCTTAAATGTTTAGCTCATTTAGCTCTACGAAAGTCTCCATAGGATCGAAGTTGTCAGATAACCCCTTATAGGGGTTACGGCCCCTGAAAAATGGCATTTTTTCATGTTTTTGGCCTACAGAATGAAAACTATTGCACATAGAAATTAGCTGTTGCTTGCTTAAATGTTCAGCTCATTGAGCTCTACAAAATTCTCCATAGGGTCGAAGTTGTCAGATGACCCCTTATAGGGGTTACGGCCCCTGAAAAATAGCGATTTTTCATGTTTTTGTCCTACAGAATGAAAACTATTGCAGATAGAGATTAGCTGTTGCTTGCTTAAATGTTCAGCTCATTTAGCTCTACAAAATTTTCCATTGAGTCGAAGTTGTCAGATGACTCCTTATAGGGGTTACGGCCCCTGAAAAATAGCAATTTTTCATGTTTTTGGCCTATAGAATGAAAACTTTTGCAGATAGAGATTAGCTGTTGCTTGCTTAAATGTTCAGCTCATTTAACTCTACAAAAGTCTCCATAGGGTCGAAGTTGTCAGATGACCCCTTATAGGGGTTACAGCCCCTTAAAGGTGAAAAATTCGTCAGGAGTCCTCTAACCCAAGTTCCATCCGATGGATATATCAAGCGATTTAACCACAGCTGGAGTTCAATGGCATTGGCTGGAATGGCTCATGAAGAATGAAAAAAACCTCAATTCAGCATGCCTCTAATGGAGGAGAATATCGAATTCCTACTACACAACTCAGCAATCAGTAAATTAGTACCTATTAGAACATTTATGTTTGATTGAGAAATATTAAAATATTTGAAAAATATATGTTTAAAAAAGGGGACTTGTATCATATGAACCCTCAAGCTGAACAATTGTAGCTGTATTAGGGAGATGAAAATGATGGGCCAGGTGATAAATTGAAAATAAAATGATAAAATGGAAAAAATGGAGACACATTGCCAATCGGGGATGCCACTGGAAAAAAGGAAAGACGTTTGTGATCGTTGATCTCCTGTATCCTACAGGTCTTACTCCTATCGAGGACTGCTGCAGGGTTTTTGAACAAGTGAATATCATGACATTTCTATGGCAAGCCGGTTTCTTACTTAATTTTCCACTTTGTCGGAGTAATGGGTTGTCGGAATAATGGGCTGTCGGAGCAATGGGTTGTTGGATAAATGGGTTGTCGGAATAATGGGTTGTCGCAGTAATGCTACGCACATCTGTCTACAAATATCAAATCAATCAATTAATCAATCAAATTTTATTGTAGAAAAAATCCCTATAGGGACATTACAATGCATGACAAAACATTACAGAGATTACATACATGGCATATGAATATGAGCAAGGTACATGTAACGAGATATAAAATCAATTTATTTTTCTCCCTTCCTCAGTTCATCAAATCAAAATTTTATAAAAATTGATCAATGTTTACTCAAGTTATCGCACGGAAACCAAATGTCCCCAGACAACGACGACGACATCGCCATAACATTATATGATCGCAAAAATTTTGCGGTCGTTTAAAAACATGGAAAAAAGCGTTATTTTTTATCTTAAAAGGGCCATAACCCCTATCCAGGGTCATCTGACAACTTCAACCCAATGGAGACTTTTGTAGAGCTTTTGATTCTGAAGAGCCTTAGGTCCTTCGGATTTTTCCTTTCTGCTATGGTTGCTGCAAAGTGGGTTGCTGAGTTATAAGCCATTTTAAGTGATTTTACCTTATGTTCTATTTTTAGTAACAGCGGCCATTTTTTTATCGAATCATTTTAAAATTGCTGCCAACATGTCGTATATCATTCCTGCAAAGTTTCAGTTCAATTGGTTCAGTGGTTTCAGAGAAGATTTTTGAAATTGTTAACAGACGACGACAGACGAGGACGGACGCATAGTGATTGCATAAGCTCACATGGCCCCAGCTGGGTAAGCTAATAAAAACATGTCAAAATAGGAAAAAAATAATTGCAAGCAACATTTCAACCATTCATTAACATTAACAAATACTTCTTTCAACAAAGTAAATTGATCATATTACTTTGAAAAGTATTTGAACACATTTTAAAGAACTATACGATACTTGTGAGTAGTATTTGTCCAAAAATACTACTTGAGAGGCTGATTCAAATTCAACCGCATATCAGGCATGGGGTAATGCAAATGTGCAATGGTAATGCATTGCAATGCATTGCATTTTTCCAAGTAATTCAATGTAATGTGTAATGCACCATTTTTTTGCATTACATGTAATGGTAATTCAATGCATTTCTTTCTAAAAAATGCATGTAATTCATGAATTACAAATGAATTACATTGCATTACTATTATTAAATGTGAAAATGAAGAAGGGTAAGTATAATTTTCAAAAATTTATAGCAAATTCTGAGTGAGTGAGTGAGTGAGTTGGTGTTTTACGCCCGTGCAACGCTATATAGGTTATTTACAGGCGATGAACATGAAAAGGATGATAAAATGAACATGAAATGATGATGATAAATGAAATATGGGGATGGGGTGGGACACAAAGGATCGGTAAATTTTGAAGAACCACAGGAAAAAGGGGAGAGGTGGGTAGGGGCGGAAAATTTAGCCAATGTGGTGCACTACTGGGCGGTCCACAAAGGGGTCTTTTACGTGCATGAAGCGTGGCACTCTCCACACACGTTGGCCCACTATGGTCGGCGGTCAGGGTTTCCGTATTATAGACCTGACAACCCCCGCGGACGAGGGCCACCCTATTCAGCCACCTAGGGTACACACTTGGTCGCTCTGTGGGCTGAGCACTGACCCGACGTCAGAATCCCAAGACCCTTAGTCGCCTCTTACGACAAGCTAGGCTCTGCTGCGGGCCTATTCGCCACCCGGGCCCCGCACGGGACTCATAAACATATTGATCTTAAAAAATTGAAGAGAAGCCATACAAACACAACAAAATTAAATGTTTTCTTTTTACCCTGTTGTAAAAACAACTTAATCAACTGAGTGTCAAAACAACTCTCGAGTCAAAATTAAATGGCTTCAAATTATTGATTTAAATTATTTATTTCTATTTATCATATTAATATCATATATCAATAACAGAAGACAGTTGACCAAGAACCAAGAGAGTTATATTAGCAAATAAATTTTAGATTCATCAGAATTTGCAAAATAACATATCTTCTTATTGTTAATCCTCATTCAGTGATACTGTTGTTATGTGATAAATGGTGTTGCGCACAGCTCTGTAAAGTAATTGATATAATATAGAATGGATATGGTGAGCTGCAAAGTTAGAAAGGGGTGTCCGTGTGCCAACAGTGATGAAAATCATCTTCTTAAAGCCGTTGACACCGGAAATCCAGCATGGGGTTGGGCTGGAATCGAACCCATACTCTGTCATCTATGGCGACTTCGCCTGCACTGTGTCCAGCGCCCTAGACCACTAGACCACCTAGGCTAGATAAAAATCTAGCTTTCGGTTGCCTAGTTAAGCCTCCTCGTAGACAATCTAAGGTTGTAACACAGTACACGATGAACATTAGGTGGGTAGGGAGAGAAAGAAAGAGACTTGGTCGCAACTGTTGTTACCTTGTTTGACAAAAAATAAAACCTTTAGAATTATTTAGAAACAACAGTTTTATCAATACACCGGTTTTATCCTTCTTTTGGCCCTTTATTCTATAACAGTAGGGGCCATTAACCCCCCAAAAGGGACACAAAAATATATCTGCAACTTGATAAGAATAAACTTGCAAAAAAATTGTCAAAATCGGACAAAAATTAAAAAAGTTTCGATTTCGATTTGGATTCGCTACTTGACAAAAATAAACTTGCAAAAAAATTTTTCAAAAACAAATCAGAAATAAAAGTTTTGATTACGGCCCCTTTTGGCCCCTAATTACAAAACAAGAGAAAAAAGGGATGGTCGCAAAAAATAATTCTCAAATTGGGATTCGCTAACTGACAAGAATAAACTTGCAAAAAAAAATTTCAAAATCGGACCACAAATAAAAAAATTTCGATTTTGGCCCCATTTGGCCCCTAATTACGTTATAGGGGGAAAAAGGGGGGGGGGTCGCAAAAAAATAATTCTTAATTTTGTATCTGCTATTTGACAAGAACAAACATGCAAAAAAAATTTCAAAATCGGACCACAAATAAAAAAGTTTTTATTTTGGCCCCTAATTACACAACAGAGAAAAAAAGGGGGGAAAAATTCATCAGATTCATTCTTTTATTGTAAGAAACATTCTTGACAAATTTCACAACAATAGGCCAACTAGGACCAAAGTAATGATGGAAACAAGTAAAATATTTGAATTTTTTGCCCCTTTTGGGCCCCTTATTTAGAAAAACTAACTTTTATACATAGAAATATGATTATACATGTAAGTTAATTACAATCCAGACCATTATTGCATCTTTATGGTATGAATCCAAGCATCAACAACATTACTTTTTTAATTTTATTTTGAAAAATGAAACTTAAAAAACATACTCATGATACTTATTTGAAAGTTGTAAAATCAGAAAATAACTGGAATGAATGTAAATAAGTGAATATAATACGAAATGTTGTGATGTAGACTGTTTACACAATTTTATCTAAAAATTTAAAAAATGTTGATGTTTCAGTGTAATGGTTTTTATAAGCTGTTTCTAATAAGCATGTAGGAGCAAAACAGGCTCACTTGACAAGAAAAAAGTTGTGAGCTAGTTAGTTGATTGTACTGCTAATCACTGACATTAGGTGTGCTTAGATCATATGATAGTCTAAAAAGTCTTTGCAGTGAATTGAAACGGAGAAAACCTGAACAAATCACATCAGTTAACCTTAGAAAATACACTGCCACCATTTCACAGGTATAAGTTATAAGCACTTCATGTTTCCCCATAACTTTTGAGTTTTCATTTTTAGCTCACCTGGACCGAAGGTCCATGGGAGCTTATACCATCACTTGGCGTCCGTCGTCGTCGTCTGTCGTCGTCGTCTGTTAACAATTTTTCAGACTTTAATTTGTCCGACACCATAAGTCCAATCTAGATCATTTTCTGAGGTTCACTCTTTGAAAACGTTCGATTTTTCAACTTTATACACTACCTTGCCACACGAAAAACTAAAATGTCGCCTGAAAAAACTTCTCGAAAAAGCCTTTTCAAACTCAAGGAATTTTGTTGTTTTGGGTTATAATTCTACATTCTTTTCCAAAACATCTTTCAAAGATAAAATTTGTTACACACTGGAACAAGTTTGCAGTATGCTTGATTTCCTCATTGACAACATATTTGTCACCTTCGGAGGAGAGATTTTTCAACAACAAATCGGCATTCCAATGGGCACAAACTGTGCTCCTCTCCTCGCCGATTTGTTTTTATACTCTTACGAGACTGAATTTCTTCAGGGACTCGTAAAGAACAAGAAGATGAAAGAGGCAAGGTCATTTAATCTTACATTCAGATATATTGATGATGTCCTTTCTGTCAATAACACTTCATTTGGTAGTTGGATTCCTTCAATATATCCTCCGGAATTGGAGATTAAAGAGACCACCGAATCTAATTGCTTCACGTCTTTCTTGGATTTGCACCTCGAATTTGACCCAGGTGGTCATCTCAGTACAAAAATTTACGATAAACGAGACGATTTTAATTTTCAAATTATTAATTTTCCTAATCTTCAGAGCAATATACCTACTTCTCCTGCTTACGGTGTTTATATTTCTCAACTTATTCGATATGCCAGAGCTTGCACACATTTTACAGATTTTTTGATCAGACACCGGTTTCTTCGTGACCGACTTTAAGGGCTATAAGAAAATACGTCTCATACGATCACTAAAAAAATTCTTTCTTCGTTATCAGCCACTAGTAGAAAAGTTCAAAATTGAGTTAAAAGATATGATAGTTAATTGTTTTAATTAGTGTTTGACTGGTCTGCTGTACTGAGATGATCACCTCAATATCCTTATTGTGTCTCACAACTATGTTGTGTTCTATGGTCATTACCGGATCCTAAGATCGCAATGGAAGAGGGAGGTTTGGCGCCATAAAACCTGGTTTAACCCACCATTTCGTTTGAAATGCCTGTACCAAGTCAGGACCATTGCGATCCAGCAATTCTCCGGTATGACTGATTCATTTTTGTCATTTTCTCTGGACTATGAGATTGATCATTCAAGTTCGGTAGTTTTGTTATTACCTTTATTTGCATCCAAACTTGGTACAGTTGTTTAGTAGCATTACGTGTACAAAACTATCGTTCGGATTTTTGAATCGTAAAAAAACATGGCCGCCATGGCTAAAAATAGAACATAGGGGTAAATTGCAGTTTTTTGCTAATAACTCAAAAACAGTACCAGATATAAAAATTCTGGCATAGGGTAAAAGTAATCAGCACATCAAGATATACCTGCCCAGAATTTTTCAAGAAGATCCAACAATCGATATAGGGACTCCTTTAGATTTTACATATCTTTAACATTGTGATGTTCTTTTTCCTTTTAAACTATGAAGTTGTATCAAATATTTAAAGAAATTTTATACGGTTGGTTCTTTAAAAGGGTCTATACAATCAAAAATGTTATAAAAAGTAGGGGTCAGTGTGCAAAATATTTCTTCAGTATTCAATGGCAAAGTCAAGAGAAGTTCCGAAATCTGACTGAAATTCAGAAATATGAAGAGTGACCATCTTTAAATGTATACACTTTACATGTTTTTAATGTTACTCACGTTTTGTGTTAAACAATTAATCCTTTTGGACTTACAGCATTATATTCCCACAACTTTATTACATTAATACCTGTATGAAATAGATCTAAAATGTAAGTTAGTTTTTAATCTTTATCTTGCAGAAGCTTGTCTTAAAGTTCATAAAGGAGCAAAGGTGAATGAGGTACAGGAGAATATATCTGAAACCCAAAAACATGCCCAGCTCAAAAAGATGGCCCAAAATATAATAGGTAGGTATACATATATACTATTGTTATTGCATAAAGCAGCTAGTGAAAAAAATGAGTGGCCAAACAACCAATTATAAACACCTCCTAATTCCAAAGGTAAAAATTTATATAAGTTGAGATTTAAATCAATGACTCAACAATCTTTTCCTGTTGATTTAATAGAGTATAAAGATTTATAGTGACCTGGATAGGCTTAAACTTTTTACATGTATTCATGTACCTTATTAAGATTATTAATTAGTTTAGACAAAAATCTCACAAACAGAATAAAAATGTATTTGCTTGTCATCTTAATGACAACAAGTGAATTATACTCAGTGTATTAGAATGACTGCCATTGCAAATATCCAAAAAATACTAGCTCTCATTCCCATAGGCTAAATTTTCCGCCCCTACCCACCTCTCCCCTTTTCCTGTGGTTCTTCAAAATTTACCGGTCCTTTGTTTCCCACCCCACCCACATTTCATTTATCATCATCATTTCATGTTCATTTTATCATCCTTTTCATGTTCATCGCCTGTAAATAACCTATATAGCGTTGCACGGGCGTAAAACACCCACTCACTCACTCACTCACTCACTCACTACACGGGAGTTTGATATTCTGATTTCTTTTTTTTAACAAGAATACCAGCCATTTGTTTACCATACATGACATGTACTTTAACTTGAAACATTACATTTTTTTTATTCAGTGACCTGTACAAGATGAACAGGTTACTACTGCGCAAATGCCAACAATGCATTTGTCCATAGGGGGTACCCTTGTATTCAATTTTTTTTTTAAATAGTTATTGACCGATTTTCACTTTCTATGGGTCATAATCTTTCAGTTAACAATCAAACGTTTATTTTAAGCCAATAAAAATCCTATGTCTATGCAGCGTTAATGAACGTAAATTAAGGTTGAAAAAGGGGTGGTTTTTCGATTTATTTTCAATACCCAAACTTTCAAAGATGCATGCGCCCTGTAGACACATGATTGGCACCAACATTTCTCAAAATTAAACATAAGTTTATTCATTCATCTATTTAAATATTGTTTTATATCAACCAATCAGGTTGCTGTCTGTATTTTATTCCACGCTTTATCAGGGTTATCAGGGTGGCAGAGGTTTGCATTTGCGCAGTTGTAACCAACAGCAACCTCAAGTTCTAGTGGAACAGCAGAGACCACCAGAAGATGAGTGAGTGAGTGAGTTGGTGTTTTACGCCCGTGCAACGCTATATAGGTTATTTACAGGCGATGAACATGAAAAGGATGATACAATGAACATGAAATGATGATGATAAATGAAATATGGGGTGGGGTGGGAGACAAAGGGACAGTTAATTTTGAAGAACCACAGGAAAAGGGGAGAGGTGGATAGGGGCGGAAAATGTAGCATATGTGGTGCACTACTTGGCAGTCGATGTCAGAATCTGACTCTGATTGACAATAATAACCTTGAAATAAATTGTAGATTAGTTATCAAATGAAAATGACCTAGTATTGGTATTAAAGGAAAATGACCTAGTATGGGTATAAAGGAAGATGACCTAGTACGAGTTTTAAAGGAAAATTACCTAGTATGGGCATTGAAGGAAAATTACCTAGTATGGGTATAAATGATAATATCCTAAAACAGGTATTCAATGAAAATGTTCTAGCACAAGAATGGAAATTTTTTTTTAGTATCAGTATTAAATGAATATTTGACAAGGGTTCACAAGCCAAAACTCTATACTGTGAGCTTTCGATGTTCTCTAGCTTCTCCTCTGTATTTCCATATAAAATTGATGGTGGTCTTTGTTGTCCATGTAAAATTTCTGTAAGGTGGTTCTGTAATTCTTCTCTTCGATTTGATGTTACTTCTATTCCTCTTGCCTCTAGTTCTTCTATCTCATGCTTTTTCAATCTCGAAAATGGGTTGAGTAGCCCGCTTTTCATCTTCTGCCACATCGTGCCTTTTAACACTAGATCTTGCCTTTCTCCTAATGTTTGATGTTTCTGATGAGTGCAGCTTTGAAAATTTATGTGGTCTTTAAGTGTATTCCACACAAGCTGCTATAGTTTCCACCTCGCTGTTGTCCACTTTCAAACAGCCGAGCTGGGCCATCTCCTGAAAAAAATTCTGTTAATATCATAAATCTTTACCCCATTACTACATTCCAGTTGGTGTGCGAGTTGTTTAAAATCTGATACTCTCTCTTCTGTATACATAAGTTGGTCCAAGTCCGTGCTGTTTGATCTCCCTAAAATATTTCGTTTCGTGAATGTCGTGCTTTGTCCTTCGGCCTTTCTCTTGTTTTAGAACTTTGAGATGTGATTGCCCCTTCGGTATTTCTTTGTTTTTTTGACTGTCATTGTAAATAGAGATAGATAATCGGGTCGAAGTCATCAGATGACAATAAGAATGATGGCCCATTAAAATGAAAAAAAAATGGATGCCATCCGAAGAGGGTCAGAGAGTTCGACGATGAAAGAGCTCACAGGCTAGAGATATTTCTCCGGAGAAGGGACATTCAGGCGGTTGGGGAATTCGGGGTTAATTTCTCCTTGGGTTCTCCTACTGTGGAGACATAGCTCAGCACTCTGAGATGGGCCTTGAATATAGTAAGGGATTTTCCCAACGTGCCCCTGGTGCTGCACATCCGAGGGGGGGCATGGGGATGTCTATGGAGAGAGGGCACACACTCTCTGTTTAAAAGAGTGTAGGTCGAAGCTGGGAAGGAGGCACAAAATTTATCTCCATTGTTTCACAGGGGGGAGAGAGCAGGCCTGCTCCTGGATAGACGAATTTGAGCAAGTTCACTTTGGGTTCATGGCCGGTGTGTCCCGTGCGGGGCCCGGGTGGCGAATAAGCCCGCAGCAGAGCCTAGCTTGTCGTAAGAGGCGACTAAGGGTCTTGGGATTCTGACGTCGGGTCAGTGCTCAGCCCACAGAGCGACCAAGTGTGTACCCTAAGTGGCTGAATAGGGTGGCCCTTGTCCGCGGGGGTTGTCAGGTTTATTATACGGAAACCCTGACCGCTGACCATAGTGGGCCAACGTGTGTGGAGAGTGCCACGCTTCATGCACGTAAAAGACCCCTTTGTGGACCGCCAAGTAGTGCACCACATTTTCCGCCCCTACCCACCTCTCCCCTTTTCCTGTGGTTCTTCAAAATTTACCGGTCCTTTGTGTCCCACCCTTTTCCCATATATCATTTATCATCATCATTTCATGTTCATTTTATCATCTTTTTCATGTTCATAGCCTGTAAATAACCTATATGGCTCAACGGAACTAAATGTTTTTCCATAGACGACAATGGTAGCATTTTGGCTTGTTGATTCAATTCTGAAGAATGTACACACTTGTGTGGGGTCTCATTTTAAAGCTGATAAACTCTTCTTTCTACAGTTCCGATATCGGGGTATGAAGTGAGATTCATTTTTCCAATATTTGGCAAACCCCGAAAAATTAAAACATTTCAGTGATGTTTGAAAGAACAAGTCCTTCAGTCTGCATCTTTAATAGGTGTCATTTTTTTTTACATTCATTCTTTTCTTGTAGAGAATAAATTAAACATTTTACTTTCCACACTAAATGAGCTATTCAGAACAGTCATTGTTTTGTCATTTGATTCAATATTTAAGGTGTAGCAATATCAAACATCTCAAAGATGTCACGGTCATTGAACGCACTTCTTTTCTCTCCCTCAGGATTCTGCTAAATTAGGGACCTTGGTCCATATTGACACATTTGATCTCAAAAGTTCTTCCGAAATGGGTGTTATTTCATTCCTTAGTATTCCTGCAATGACTCTGTGAAATGTTTCCTTTATCTGAAAAATAAAAAAGAAAATATTGCGATTATACTATCTCTCATCATGCACTAATAATATGGTAAAAATCAACAAAAATTAGTTAATAAAATTGTTCAAATAATGGCTATTTCATTTTTTTAAATTGCAATGAAACCAATTAAAAGTAATTGAAACTTGTGCAAACAACATGAATGAATATTAAAAAAAACAAAAAACATAATTTAAAAGCATAAAAAGACTAAAATTTTGGGGAATTTTTTGCGTTTTGTGTAGAAAAATTCCATTTTTTTGTAAAAAAAATAATTAAATAATAAAAATTACACTATTCAAACCCAAAAATATGTATAAGTTGTCTTTAAATGAAAGCTTATCATTTTTCAAACATAACAAGTGTTTGGTTGTGAAAATCCGTCAACAAATAGTCATGTTAGAGGCGTTTTATTGTGATGTGTTTTTTTGGCAATATAATTTGGGGTTTTTCTTACTATGTGAACATAGCGTCATAGTACAAAATGTGATGTCATATCGCTATGTCATCTTTAATTCACAACTGTAATCATAGTTTCTTGTACCTTAACATCTTATAAGCATTGAAAGAGTGTGTAACCATAACTACACATACAGTAACCAAGCGATTCCATTGTTGTATAAATACATAGCAACAAAATCGGAAAAATAATGATTTTTGCAATAGATTGATCCTACTTTAACTTACATGTCCAAAACTTAAAATTTTGGCCCAAACATCATTAGAATACATCTGTGACAGGTCAATACTTCCTTGATCATGTTGATAAAGCCTTTTTAACGTACCATTCTCTCTTGCGTATACACTGTAAAATGTAAAGATATGTTATAAATTGGTACACATGTATATTGTTTACAGGTCAGTATTTAGGACAAGTACACACTGTTTTACAGCTGCATGATGTGTTAACATGCATTGTGTAAACAAAAAGTTTAGAAAGTGGTTCTATAGTGTGCAAAGAATGTATCGGTTGCATTTATCATACATGTACATGTATATATTTACGTGTATGCATTTTAAAAACATTCAGTCTGTTTGAGATCTTTTTAATTCTCGAATCCGTGGCATTACCTAAAGTTTGGTTCTATGTAACATGCAAAATGACTTTGTTGAATGCTTGTTTATGTTAAACAACAGAATACATGAGACCCCTCCCTCCATAGTAAATAGAAGTAAACAAAACAACAACACCTCCCCCCTTAAAAACAACAACGAAAAGTAAAAAAAAAACCAAAAAACAAAAAACCAAATATTGAAAATTGAAGACCTAGAGTTGCATGTTTGTTTTCCTTTTCGATCTAGTAAAAATACTGCAAATGTTTGTTTGGTTTCAAACAGTCTGTATGGAGAATAACGTTATAAAATCTGAGTGAAAATACGCACCGGTTAATCATAACAAACATGTGACAAGTGCATACACATTAGGTAGTCATTATGTACACGCTTCTACACTTTAATCATGTTATGTAATGATAAATAGGCATGCTTAAATGCATTTTATGTTGATAAATCATAATAATTATTGTTAATTAAGAGACTAACCATAAGTTGCACTGTTTTGAAACTGGTGTTGACAAATCCAACATCGCCTGTCTCCATATTGGGACTTGCTAAATTAGGGAAAGTTAAAATTTGTGGTCTTCAACTGGCTCAACGGAACTAAATGTTTTTCCATAGACGACAATGGTAGCATTTTGGCTTGTTGATTCAATTCTGAAGAATGTACACACTTGTGTGGGGTCTCATTTTAAAGCTGATAAACTCTTCTTTCTACAGTTCCGATATCGGGGTATGAAGTGAGATTCATTTTTCCAATATTTGGCAAACCCCGAAAAATTAAAACATTTCAGTGATGTTTGAAAGAACAAGTCCTTCAGTCTGCATCTTTAATAGGTGTCATTTTTTTTTACATTCATTCTTTTCTTGTAGAGAATAAATTAAACATTTTACTTTCCACACTAAATGAGCTATTCAGAACAGTCATTGTTTTGTCATTTGATTCAATATTTAAGGTGTAGCAATATCAAACATCTCAAAGATGTCACGGTCATTGAACGCACTTCTTTTCTCTCCCTCAGGATTCTGCTAAATTAGGGACCTTGGTCCATATAGCGTTGCACGGGCGTAAAACACCATCTCACTCACTCACTCATGGCCGGTGTTCTGTAACGGGTGTTGGATGGACTGCCGAGAGACAGGATCCTTTTAGAATCCGATGCACCATATCCGACATGCCTACGTTCCAAAATTTGGGCAGGGTCACCCCCGGTATGTAGCGGAAGTGGCCAAAGGCATTGCCGCCGCCCGGCATTGAGCCAGTGTCTATGGGGTCCTCACTGAAGGGGGAGAGATCGCCATGAGGCTATATAGCCTGCTGGTATGAGAGGTTTATACAGTGGATCGAACTCAGAGATGTTATTTTTTTTATTTCAGACAATTGATATCTTAAGTAAGACTGGTTTATGTGTGTCTCCTTCCACTACATCCAAACAGAAGCAGAGTTTGATAGATCGCCAAAAAGATCACATAGAAAGATTGGTATTGGATGAAAAAAGCAGTTGGAAACAGGTGCAGCATCACCTTGTATCAGCAGTGATATTATTGACGACAATGTTTATATTAGCAGAGATCCGTCACAACAAACAATGGACAAACGACGCCAGAGTTTGCATTGGTTTTTGCTTGTTGGGTTGGGAAAGAGAGTTCTTAACCCTCTTCTGAATGACAGTGAGCCAATTGCAGGCATCAATCATAAATCGAACATAATAGGACATGAATGACAAAAATTATCATGAACATAATAAAGAAGTTTTATGGAACTTTGTTGTAATTTTTATTTGAGAGAAACACAAAACCAGAATTCAAGATCGCAATGGTGCTGACTTGGTACAGGCACTTCCCAAGAAGTGGTGGGTTAAACCAGGTTTTATGGCGCCAAACCTCTCTCTTCCATTGCGATCTTGGGTGGTAATGACCATAGAACACAACATAGTTGTGATACACAATAGGGATATTGAGGTGATCATCTCAGTACAGCAGACCAGTCAAACACTAATTAAAACAATTAACTATCATATCTTTTAACTCAATTTTGAACTTTTCTACTAGTGGCTGATAACGAAGAAAGATGTTTTTTAGGGATCGTATGAGACGTATTTTCTTATAGTCCTGCTCCAAAAGTCGGTCACGAACAAATCGGTGTCTGATCAAAAAATCTGTGGAATGTGTGCAAGCTCTGGCATATCGAATAAGTTGTAAAATATAAACACCGTATGCAGGATAAGAAAGTATATTGCTCTGTAGATTAGGATAACAACTACAACTAAAGTTATCGCAAGCAAACAAAAATGTCTACAGACGAAAACATTGCCTTATCATATTTAAAGACCGCAAAAATGTACGGTACGCAAAAATGTACGGTCACATAACAATGCCATTTTAGAATCGAAATGATTTATTATTTTTTTATCTGCATTAACAGGTCACCCACCTACAAACTCATAAACTCTCTCACTTTCTTCTGGGTGCAGGATTCTTGCAGTCTGTTTCTTTTTATTTCCATGTTCAGCCAGTTGGCAGTGGCTGTGACTCCCTGGCCTATTGCTCTTTGTAGAGCCAAATTACCCGTCTCTACCGAACATCGTTGAAGTACATGTACTCTAATAGGCTGAAGAAAAAAAATTGTCATTTGATTTACTAATATTTTAGAAGCATGTGTCCAGGATCCTCTGACAAAGATTTTGTTTGTGTTTGACTTTGTATGTGTTTTTGTTCTTTGTTTAAGATAGTTCTTTCTTTTACTATTTCAGGACTGTATTTCAGCATGTTCAATATTTCTCTCATTCTTCCTACCCCAGACATAGGTTGAATATCTTAGTAATAATTTGGTTCCCCAGTTTGGTAGTTTTGGTTATACTGTTATATGCTCTTCATATTCATTCTGTGTTTGGCATTTTCAATATTTTTGGTAGAGCGCCTCTGATGAGTCTTGAATAGACGAAACGCGCGTCAGGCGTAGCAAAATTTATTGTCTGGAACTTTGTTGTCATTTGTATTTAGACATGTCTGACAAATTTTCCATTCAATTGCTTATATTTTGGCACTGATTTGAGACAACTACCCTGAAAAATTTTGAAAAATTGCCAAGGATTCGAGTGGGGACAACTCGGATAGTTTTTTTTTAGACTTTATATTCATACTGTATTGTAGTTTATATTTGTTATATTGTATTATACATGTATAGAATGGAATACTGTTGTCAAATATTTTTACATAGGAAAATGCAAAGAGGTACCACATGGTACTCCGCAGTTCAAAGGAGCAAAGGCGAGTCCAGTAATCACAAAATAAACAGCACAAGGTAACGGAAAACACACACTCAAACAACTGAATAACAACAATGAATCTGTTGTAGATTCAGTCTACTGAACGAAGATGTTGCTATACTCCAGTCTTTCGTGACAACTACCCTGAAAATTACCAAGGATTCGAGTGGGGACGACTCGGATAGTAGTGCAGTTGTACACTTCAATAAAGAAATTTATGGATCAAATCAGGACGTGTCTGAAGAGTTGGGTGCCGGCTACCTACCGTACACCTAAAGTATCCCTGAAAGGCAGCTCCGTATGTAATGTAGAAATAATTCATGAAATTTGTAGAATCAGTTGTTCAGCAAATAAAAGCATATGAAGAAAGAACTTAGGGGTTATAATGATTATTTAGTACCTGTATGTTAGAAACACCATCTCTAAAAGTGGATTAGAAATGTGTGAACCTTTAATAAATAAGCAGCCTTACCTCAGTATTACAGTTGGTTCCACTTAATCGCATAACTAATAATTGCATAAAATTGCATAGGTTTGAACATTGATTTAATGATTGATTGCCTAATGTTGCCTAATGTCCTGTCAGCGATATTGCAGCCATCATCGGGTCATAAACAAGTTGAAATAATTATGTTAATAACATGTTAATATAAAACAACGTCCGAAGATAAAATTAAAAGTATGCCTAGAAATTGAATAGATAAAATAATCATTAAAAATGGCCACGCTCAAATAAAACCATTTACAGCAATAGGAAAACAAAGAAGTTTACAAATAAAGGTAATAACAAAACTATTGAACTTGAAGGATCAATCTCATAGTCCAGAGAAAATGACTAAAACAAATCAGCCACAACGGAGAATTACTTCTACATGTGTAGAGTCCCGTGCGGGGCCCGGGTGGCGAATAGGCCCGCAGCAGAGCCTAGCTTGTCGTAAGAGGCGACTAAGGGTCTTGGGATTCTGACGTCGGGTCAGTGCTCAGCCCACAGAGCGACCAAGTGTGTACCCTAGGTGGCTGAATAGGGTAGCCCTCGTCCGCGGGGGTTGTCAGGTCTATAATACGGAAACCCTGACCGCCGACCATAGTGGGCCAACGTGTGTGGAGAGTGCCACGCTTCATGCACGTAAAAGACCCCTTTGTGGACCGCCCAGTAGTGCACCACATAGGCTAAATTTTCCGTCCCTACCCACCTCTCCCCTTTTCCTGTGGTTCTCCAAATTTACCGGTCCTTTGTTTCCCGCCCCATCCCCATATTTCATTTATCATCATTATTTCATGTTCATTTTATCATCCTTTTCATGTTCATCGCCTGTAAATAACCTATATAGCGTTGCACGGGCGTAAAACACCAACTCACTCACTCACTCACTACATGTGTAGAAGAACATACGGCTATAATTTATTTACATCATACGGCAATTATAACAACAATCGTACGAAAACTACAACTTATAAGTGACATACATGCCATAGAAGTTAGAAAGCACATGGAAACCACGTGGCGTTGAGCAGACGATCTGCATGTTACAACTTACATTGCTGTACCTGAGTAAACATGTACACATTACAACTAGTTAAGATACCAACGAGATCTACCTACATGTATTTATAATCTGACACTGATGGATATGGACAACAAGGACGCACCTGACAACAACATGATATATATTACACAGATAAAGAACTCCGGAATAAGATAACAAATTATATCTACAAGCTAGGAGAATCCTCTTACTCGCTGCAAAAACAGATAAGGCCATTATGGTGGCCGGAAGGGATGCCATTTCATTCCCTCCTGTCTCCTGAAGTTCTTCACCCTCTCTGGAGGTATGTTTAGCTGCTTGAGTAAAGAATTGAAAAACTTCTGAGAGTTTAGTCATTCTTGGCCAGTTACAGTGAAAAAGCTCCACAGTCATGATGAACTCTAAGGACACAGCCAGTAGATCATCATTGTCATCTACAAGATCAACCATTTTGAAAAAAAGGGCTCAGCTAGAAGCCACTAAGACTAAGACTAAATTTACTCCCAAGCAGCACGATTTCGGCTTTATCCGGGAGATGAACATGAAAGTGGTGATACAATGAGCATGAAAAAATGATGATGTGGAGGAACTGGGGACACAAGGCCAATCGGGTAGGAGAATTTTGACTGCCACTGGAACAAGAGGCTCCCAGGAGCCTGAATCGCTCACCTGACATATGTGCCTGAAGTAAAGGTTATAAGGCAAAATCTATTCAACGTTGAAAGGGTCATAAGATTAATAAGGGGGTCATCTGACAATATGGTGGATCTAAAGGTGCTGATCACTTTTGTTCTCAATCAAAATCTAAAAATCTGTCACCCTGTTTGAGTTATTTGCAAACAAATGCAGTTTAACCTTATGTTCTATTTTTAGCCACAGCGGCCATGTTTTACAACTAATCAAAAATCCCCACAACAGTTCTATACACCTAATAATAATAAACAATAATACAAAGTTTGGTTCCATTTGGACTTAAAGTGTCAGAGGAGTTAACATTTTCAATATAAGGAATAGTCCGAGATTGCTCTGACGTCCTCGGCATTTTCCAGCAAGCTGGTGCATGCCGAGGACGTCAGAGCAATCTCGGACTACCAAAAAGTATTTCAAAATCATTTTCTTGAAGATCTTATAATTTTTTTATTTGTTATTTTTAAATAACCTATTAAGCGTTGCACGGGCGTAAAACACCAACTCATTAAGAACAAAATAATATTCTGTGTAAGATATAGAGATGATATATTCCGTTTAAATAAAGGATTGAAAGCTAAAATGCATGTGTTCTTCCAACTAGCTAGTTCTCGTCTCAAGCTATTGAAATTTACATATATTGCCATTCTTACACATTCATATACAAAGGAGAAAGATTTAACTTTAACATATACGACAAAGACAGATACATTCCAATATTTAGAAAGGACTAGCTCGCATCCCAAGGGGGTATTTAAAGGTTAGTTTGTTAGTTAGTTATTGCTTTACTCCCAAGCAGCGCGATTTCGGCTATATCCGGGAGATGAACATGAAAGTGGTGATACAATGAACATGAAATGATGAGGAAATGGGGACACAAGGCCAATCGGGTAGGAGAGTTTTGACTGCCACTGGAAAAAAGGAGTGATGGGTAGGGACGGGAAATTTTGCCTCCTGCATGGGGATCCTACGGGTCCTACTCTTACCGAGACCTGCAGCAGGGTTCTTTAACGTGCGAGGAACGTGACATTTTTCCCCAACACGGTGCACCACTATGGTTTGCGGTCAGGTTTTCCGCATTATCGCCTGACGACCCCGCATCATTCGATGTCAGGGCTGCCCCATTCAACCACCTGGGGCACACATCCCAGTCGCTTTGTGGGCAAAGCGGCCTGACCCCGATGTCAGGTTTCTGAGCGCTCTTTAGTGGACTTTTACCGACAAGCTTAGCGCTGCTGCGGGCCTTTTCGCCTCCCGGGCCCCGCACGGGACGGTATTTAAAGGAGAGATACTAAGACATTATACAAGTGATGCAATGCAGCTTCAAAACATCATTCAAGTCCTAAAAATCAGACTGATACAGAGAGGTTATATTGATGAAACAAGTAAATCTGTGGGCTAATGCTCACTAGTGATACCCCCGCTCCCAAACTAAGCCACGCATACAAGTTTAAATACTCGGTAAACAGGAAGTAGTTGACCTAGGAACATAAGATCGCTATACACCATATGGGACTATAGGATAAAGCTGTATACAAAATATCAGACCCCTGTCTTATGTAGTTGCTTGGGAAACTTTGAAGGAAATTGTGCACTTATGTCCATTATGTGTAAAAACCTAAGTATTCGGTAAACAGGTCAATCAGCCGGCGGATATCTAATACATCCACATACGCATGCTCATTACCCTCTGCATCGGGGACAGTTTTCAAGTGTAAGTCACAAGTGGGCCCATCGTCGTAAAAAGTCCGCTTTGTATCGATGTAAACGCTTTATCCAAGTTCTTATTAAGATATCTATGTTGTCCCTCTAAAATATATATGACTAAAGGGTCCATCTTCTTCATGGATCCGGAACCGGGTATGTGTGTAGGATCAAATCTTCGAGACAAGTTAAAATTATCAAGACAAGCAAACATATCATGAGTGAGCGCCGGACCTGATTTTTTCTTCTTGCTTACGTTAGAAACATTAAAATTTAAAAAAAAATAAAAATTAGTGATGCATTGAATAAATTATTCACAAACTCTTGTACTAGTATTCTTATCACAATCCTTGACTAGTTCTTTAGTTATGTTTTAAAAATTACTAACCTTCTTAGAAGATTCATGACCTTTAAATTTCTTTCACCCATAGAACAAACATACAATAACTTTTTTTGCTTTTTTTTTGGCTTTCCCAGGGTGGAACTCTCAAAGGTTTGACAAGCCGGGGAAGGATCACACAGATGCTTCAAACTATATGTAAAATATATGTATTCCCTGAATAGCGTATCCGCTGGAAAATAGTGAAAACGCAAAAGGTGTATGTAAAAGTGTGGTAAGGATGTATTTAAAATATGTCTTGGGAATTATAGACCCGTTCAATTTGAGTGAGTTGGTGTTTTACGCCCGTACACTATATTGGTTATTTACAGGCGATGAACATGAAAAGGGTGATAAAATGAACATGAAATGATGATGATAAATGAAATATGGGGTGGGGTGGGACACAAAGGACCGGTAAATTTTGAAGAACCACAGGAAAAGGGGAGAGGTGGGTAGGGGCGGAAAATTTAGCCTATGTGGTGCACTACTTTGCGGTCCACAAAGTGCATGAAGCGTGGCACTCTCAACACACGTTGGCCCGCTATGGTGGGCGGTCAGGGTTTCCGTATTATAGACCTGACAACCCCCGCGGATGAGGGCCACCCTATTCAGCCACCAATGGTACACACTTGGTCACTCTGTGGGCTGAGCACTGACCGGACGTTAGAATCCCAAGACCCTTAGTCGCCTCTTACGACAAGCTAGGCTCTGCTGCGGGCCTATTCGCCACCCGGGCCCCGCACGGGACATGTTCAATTTGATAACCCGTAAAAGATTTGTTCCATCTGATTTGATACTTGGATTACTAGTACCGCTTTTTTAAGGCAGAAAAAAACCCAAGACGTCTCCTGATAGCTATCGTCCGATAACTCTACTGCCGTGCTTATCCAAGGTGTTTGAACAATTGATAAAAAACAGACAAACATTGTGAATTTGGGAAGACTCGTTTCCAAATTCTCAACAAAACGGATTTCAGAAGAATCTCAGTTGCCTAACTGCATCCTTCAATTTACACGCAACTATTTTTCACAATCTTTAGCTTAATAGTAAAATTTGTGTAGCTTTTTTTGACAGCCGCAAGGCTGTTTTTTTATATATATTTATTATAGTAATTAACCTATTAAGGATTTGTTGTAGAAAATCCTTGAAGGATGACCAGAAGTCAGGTAGGGCTTCCCCGTCTTGCTTTTTCAGCTGCTTTTTGGAGTGACAAAAAGCTCTCTGCAATATATAAGTAATACAAGTTATACATGCATTAGTCCTGCAATGATGATTTATGTTAATTTGTTTACCAGGCAGATGTAAGAAGTCAGCCTTTATAATTTAAGAGTATAATTATGAATATATGGAAAGGAGTCGATCAGGCTGATCTTTAATTAGTACTTTATATAACTTTTTATGGCTATTTGTGTGTGGAGCACAAAATTATACCATGAGTGGAAGATTAATGCCGCTTTTCCAAGAATATATGCAAGTACTAGTACTTATTTTATTCTTCATTATTCAAACATGGTTCATGTTGCGTTAAAATTCATTTAGAGCTAGCAAGACTCTAGATGTTCAAAATGCTAGTATGAGATGTTTTATTCAAATCGTCATTTAAAAAAAAATGAAGTCATCTGATTGAGGATTAGCAAATTGAGATGCCTCACGTTACACATATCTCACACCTAGTCGTCAAATCAAAAATGTCAACTCATGGAAAATTTAGTTGTTTCTTTGCAAAAAATGCATTTAACTTCACTAGCTACTTACAATCACAACTGCAATGTTTTCTTTGGCCTCCATGTCAGGGCATTGGCTGGGCATCCGTCAATTTCTTTATTGACTTTGCGCCGATATCGCTGCGTAGTCAAGGAAGCCATTTTAAAATTGTGGAAAAAAGGGGGGATAAAATATGAACTTCAAATATTAGGCTTTATAAGAAAATATTCGCACTGAAAATGATTTGTAAGAATAATTTATAAAATTTTAGACCTCTGTGACAAAAAGTAGGATTTTCTAAGCTTTATTTATGGTTTTATCGGCGATTTTAAGGGACAAATCCGGGTCCCTTACAAACTGCAAAATCACGGTGTATTCCGCTATACAGATCGATCTGAAATTTTAAACAAGGGTAAATGTGATCCCAACTTATTCAAAAAGTGCTGGGGTATTTTTAATTCTGTTGATAAATATTTTTAAAAAATATTTTATTACCATGGATTGCCGAATTTGTATGAATTCCATCTTTTCATGCCTAGTATTTCAAAACGGCTGAGAATCGGCACTACCCCCAGCACTTTTCTGGTGCGTAAATTATAGTAGTTATGTACTTGAGATAGTCTAGGCCACCCCTGTTTTTGAAAATTTTAAAAACCGCTACCAGTACCCCCCACTGGGAAAATTTCAGAAAATGTAAAAATTTGTACTTGCATCGGTTGAGCGCATCCCTGTTTTTTATACCCCCCGCAAACAAAGTTTGGGGGGGGTATATAGGAAACACCCTGTCTGTCTGTCTGTCCGTCCGTCTGTCCACATAACTCGTAAGCGCTTCTTCTCCTAAACCGCTGGGAGGATTTTGCTGAAACTTTAGATGAAGGAAGTACATCATATGAAGATGTGCATAAAGAATTTTCATCGCACTCGGACATCATTCAGGGGAGATAATTGGACTTAGACTTTTTAAAATACATTATTCAATGGGAGACCTCGTAAGCGCAACTCCTCCTAAACTGCTGGAAGGATTTTGATGAAACTTTACATGAAGGAAGTACATCATATGTAGATGTGCATGAAGAATTTTCATCGCAATCATACATCATTCAGGGGAGGTAATTGGAATTAGACTTTTTAAATACATTATAATACATTATTCAATGGGAGACCCCGTAAGCGCAACTTCTCTTAAACCACTAGATGGATTTTGATGAAACTTTACATAAAAGAAGTACATCATATGTAGAAGTGCATGAGGAATTTTCATTGCAATCAGACATCATTCAGGGGAGATAACTGGACTTAGACTTTTTAAATACATTCTTCAATGGAAGACCTCGGAAGCGCAACTCCTCCTAAACCACATGATGGATTTTGATGAAACTTTACATGAAAGAAGTACATCATCTGTAGATTGCATGAAGAATTTGTATTGCTCTTGGTTATTATTGAGGGGAGATAACTGGACTTGAGATTTTTTTTTTACAATACAAAGTCCAATATGAAGCGGGGGGTATCCTTTTGTGAGCTCGCTCACAGTATTACTTGTTTTTTTCATACCCCAGTATCCCCCCCCCTCATGGATATAACCCCCCTGCAAAAAAGTTGGGAGGAGACAGAAAATAAAATGGGGGATAAGAAAGATGAAAAAACAATTGAGAGGTACTGAAAGAGGTACTGAAAAAAAAGAGGTACTGCAAAAAAAAGAGGTACTTGAAAAAAAAGAGGTACTGAAAAAAAAGAGGTACTGAAAAAAGAGGTACAAAAAAAGGTACTGAAAAAAAAACAATGTTGGCGGGAAATTTAAAAACTTAAAACTCAGTGATCTGTAACTCTTGTTCGTAAAAACTTGCAAAATCAATGAATAAATTTCCCATTTTAGAAAAAGAGTTTAATGGGAATACAAATCTTTTAAAACAAAAAGGATATTATCCATATGAATACATTAGTTCATATGAGAAATTAAAAGAAAAAGAATTACCACCAATAGAAAAATTTTATTCAACATTAAACCAAAAAACAATAACAGAAGAAGAGTATAAACATACACAAAAAGTTTGGAAACATTATAATTGTAAAACTTTAAAAGATTATCATAATTTATATCTTAAAACAGATGTTCTTATCTTGGCTGATGCATTTGAAAAATTTAGAAAATTCTTTTTGGAAAAACATGAAATTGACCCATGTTACTGTTATTCCGCTCCTGGTTTGACATGGCAATGTGGATTAAAATATACAGGGGTAAAATTGGAATTGATAACCGATGTTGATATGTTACAAATGTTTGAGAAAGGAATAAGAGGAGGATTTTCCGGAGTTTTAGGACCAAGACACGTAAAAGCATTTAATAAATATACTCCAAATTATGATAATGGAAAAAGAATATTGGATGAATATGAAATGGAAGAATGTATAAAAATAATAAAAAATGGAGGAAATTTAAATGAATTTTTAATAGAAAAATATTTATTATATCTTGATGCAAATAATTTATATGGTTGGGCAATGTCTCAAAAGTTACCAACTGGTGATTTTAAATGGGAAGAAGATCCTAATTATTATAAAAATATTCCAAAAGGAAGAGGATGTATAATCGAATGTGATTTGAAATATACAAAAAAAATGTAAAAAGAAAACATACAAATATCCTTTAGCGCCGGAAAAGATGAAAATAAAAAAGGAAGAATTATCCCCTTATCAATTAAAATTATTAGGAAATAAACCATTGGGTAATGAAGAAAAATTATTTTTAACATTGAAAGATAAAGAAAAATATATAATTCACGACAGCATTTTGAAAAAATACATTAAACTTGGGCTGAAGGTAATAAAAGTTCACAGAACAATTTCGTTTAAAGAATCAGACTGGTTAGCAAAATACATAAATTTCAATACAGTACAAAGAACCAAAGCAAAATCAGATTTTGAAAACGATCTTTGGAAATTGATGAACAACAGTTTCTACGGTAAAACGCTGGAAAACATCAGAGGAAGAAGCGAAATTAAATTATTGACGGAAAGGGAAGAAGTTAAAAAATATATAAAAAAACCAAATTTTAAAGACTCAATTATATTTAATGATAACTTTGTTGCAATTGAAAACAACGTTACCTCTATTAAATTTAATAAACCTATTTATTTGGGACAAACTATATTGGATTACTCAAAACAATTAATGTACGAGTTTTATTATAATATTGTTAATAAATTATGGAAAGAGAATGAAGTGGTTGCATCTGATACCGATAGTATGTTTTTGAATATTAAAACCGAAGATGTTTACGAGGATATGAAAAACATATTAGACGAATTAGATACGTCCGGATATCCAAAGGATCACTCCTTATATTCAGAAAAAAATAAAAAGGTAATTGGTAAATTTAAAGATGAACTAAACGGGAAAATTATGAATGAAATAGTTTTCTTAAAAAGTAAAGCATATTCTTATACATTAACGGATTTAAGTGAAGAAAAAAAATTAAAAGGAATTGGAAAAACGACAATAACTAAAGATATTAAATTTGACGATTATAAAGATTGTCTATTTAACAACAAGACTAAAATGAATAAAATGTGTACACTAAACTCTAGCAAACACAAAATGTATGTTAATGAAGTAAATAAAATAAGTATGTCTCCGTTCGACGACAAAAGATATATTTTAGATAATGGAATTGACACTCGTCCTTTTGGATTTTTATCCTAACGTCCATGCAACAAATCCAGTTAATGCCATACCACCAACAACAAATGCAATCTCTCTATTTTTCTGGTCATCCGATGGAGTATAAAAATCATTTAATGTAGGTTTGTCTGGTAACTGAGATAATTGTTTATTTGTGACACGATAGTATAGTTTCATTGCCTGCTCAACATCTTCAAAAGTCTGAACCGCGTGATGTTCCTTTTGTAATTGTTCATTTATAAAATCTAATCTTTGTATTCTTTTTTTATTCCATTCCGCTTGTGCTTTTTCCAATTTTTCTATAGCTTTATCATGTCTGATTTTCTCTTCGTTTGCATTACTACCCATATGCGAAAATAAATAATTACTCCCCGAAAATGCAAAAGCGTTTGTTATTGCCCCACCAAGCATCATTGCTAAAGCGCTTGCCATTTTATAAAAAATAAAAAGTTACCCGAAGGGTCTTACAAATAATCATTGTTTTTAAAGAGGTTCGCTCACTTCATTATATCGGCGGGTATGATACCTTGCTTAACCAACATATCTTTAGTTGCCATTGCGAGTAGTATATCAACGGTTAACATTGCAACATCATGCATATTGAAATCCACTTTTGGTGCCGATCTTTTTAATACCTTTCTACCTAATTCCGCATATCCAATTGTTAATAACGTTTCCACTCCCGCATGATATAACATATTTACAATTTCTTTTCCGTCTTTTGATGCTGCCATTTTAATATAATAAATTTAGTTAAATTCAAAAGGGTCAATTTCTTTTTTTTCTTTTTTTGATTCCTTTTTACACTCCATGGTTTTTTCTGGTTTTTTATTTTTATAATAAATATACCATCCCAATCCAACAATACCTATTGGAAAAAGTACAAATCCATAATCTAATAAATTTATTGAATGTTCTGGACAAGGAGGAAGACAAATTTCTTTTGGTTCATCTGTTTCTGAATCTTTTGTTATTTGTTTGATTTTTAAATTTTCTATTTTCATTTTTTCTAATTCTTTTTTTCTTAATTCTGCATTTCTTGTTCTTACTTCTGCACCCCTTTTACCGGCTGCAACCCTTTTTGGGTTTTTCTTTTTTTCTTCTTTGTTTTCTGGTTGTTCGATATTTTCATTCATCATTTTCTATGTCATTATTTGAAGGCGCTTCGTTTTCTGAATCTTTTTTAAATTCTATATGTTTTGCCGTTGTTAACATTGCGGTAAAAGGGGCAAGATACATTCCAAATTTATAATACAATTCACAGCATGCACTATTTAAAGCGTTATTAACAGAAGGATCTTCCTCTAAATCTTGTATTAGTTTTGGAGGATCAACAACTTTAAAATATTTTGATACACCCAAGACATACAAATTTATAAAACAGTTTCCCAAAGTCTTTGTCATACTAGACCCCAATCTTGCTTCATATTTACAGTATAGTTTGTTTATTTGTTCCGTTGTCATTCTGTCGATATCTGATATTTGTAGTTCTCTTCCAATATATTGTTTACTTTTTCCACCGACAACAATAGCCGATAATCTCTCACGTTTTTTATCTTGTGAGAAACCATCAACATCCAAGATTTCCCCCTCAATTTGATCACCTAAAAATTCTTCAGCATTCATTTTATATGTTGAAAAAAAAGAATTTCTAAATTTTAAAAATTTAAATACGAAATATCCAACCAATGATAAGACAGCCATGTTTGTTGTAATTGTTAGAATTTCTAGAAGCATTGCTTTTTTTAATGCTTATTTTTGCCTAATTTCTTAAGCATTACCTAAGCAATACCTAAGCATTTCTTAAGCATTACTTGAGCATTACTTAGTCAAGTAACCAATAATCGGTAGGTTGATCTGTCCTTAATATTAATTTACGATGCTTTTTTTTCTTAAGTTCTTCCTTTATTCTTTGCCTTTCTTCCAAAGTTGGGATGACGTAATTTTCTCTTAAACAATTGTCGTAACTATCCCTGTCTTTTGTGTAAAACATGCATAACCATTTTGTTTGTTCTCTCAGATCTTTTAAGACAGAGTTGTATCTCTGTGAAATGACCCACACCGATTGTTCCGCGTGTCTTCCTGAAAATGCAAGCTCAGACAACATATCTTTTTTCTTTGTTAGTTCTTTTGTTGCACTGCAGTCATCAATAATATATAACGTTGGATGACCGGCATATTTATTAAAAAAAAATCTCAAAAGCTCCTGTAACTTTTCTTCTTCTTTTACTATTGGATTAACGATGATTAGATTTTTTGTTTTTGGTTTTTTAACGTCACCAATCCATTCACGATTTTTGTATGCTTTGTTCCATTGAATGGTTGGGCAAAGTACAACTATATGTTCAAACACTTTATTATATTCTTTTTCTAATAAATCAAGAACAAATTAAGTCTTTCCACATCCTGTTTGACCGCAGATTATTGCGCAATGAGGATATTTTGGTAATTCCATTTTTTAAGGAATTAATAATTAACTTCTTTAAATCTTCCATCTTCAAAATTAATTTGTGCATCTTGTATAACAAACAGATAAACATTTATTGATTTGTCTGCTCCTGAAGTTTTGGTTATTTGTATGGTAACGCCTTCAGAAGTGTTTTCGATTCTTCTGCCCGAACCGTGTAATGCATTATCATCCGTTGAACGTAAATCTAGCCACAATGCGTAATTAGTCGTTAAATATTTTTCCAATGTTGTATATGATAAATTTAGATTTTTTGCAATCAGGTTTGTTTCTTTATCCCTTTTTGAATTTAAACCAAAGAATTTATTTATTTCATCCCACTGTTGATATGCTTTCATTCCTTGACTATAAAGTTGATTTGGAACCCCTTCAATTGTCATTTCTACTTTTGTTATGTTAGGATTATAAAAAGTTTCAGTGCTTGTCCTATCAGGATCTTCAAAAAGCATTAGAATTCCTTTCATGCTTCTGGCCGGAACATTTAAATTAATATTCCACAATGTATCGGATTTGTTTTTGGTTATTTTTCTATGTCTCAGTATTCTATCGTACAAAATAACCATCTTACCGTCAACTTGTTGCCTTATCTGTCTTGCCAATTCAGCATCAGTAACCATATCAAATTCCAAACAAATGTTTTTGACTTTATAACTTGCAGATGCATCCGACGATTTGATAACATCACCATAACTATTAAATGTTAGTTCATATTCAAGTCTATCACCAAGACCCGCTTGATAAAAAGGCATATGAGTTTCTAAAAGTTCAAAATCAAGTGGGATACAAAATCTTGAACCATATGCGGTGGCGATTGCTTCATCTCCCACGTCTGACCCTTTATCATCTGCACCAACCCTATGTTTTAACATGTTTGCCTCACCGATACATTGGTATGCCATATTGTTACGTTCAGATGTAGATTTCCATAAATCAGTATAGCAATAATAGATGTCACTATCATCAATTGACATAATTTCATTTCCGCTAATACGAATTGTTGTTTTTTTAACTATTGCCCTTCCTATGTTCTGATATATAGTTGCATTGTCGTCTGTGGATTGGATTTCTATTTCGAATGCTAATCTAGTTGTTCCGGGAACAATAACATCATTGTTGCCTAGATTTGGGAATCTCACTAATAACTGTTGATTTTGATCAATAGTTGAAGGATTATTGGTTATCACCACACTTTGGCGAATACCTTTTACACCGCGGGGTTCTCTTGTTTTTCTGTAGGGATTTAATTTGTTTCCATATGTCGACATTTTTAAAGGGAAAAATTTGTTATAAAAACAATTCAATTATCAATGATAATACAATGTCTACACTTGATGCATTTCCCCATGGGACTGACAAAGCATCCGATATTAATGGTTTAGCGTCAATAACAAAATTTATTGCATCTCCAGCTTCAACTTTTAAAGGGATGTAAAATGTTTCAAAATTACCATAAATATTTACATCATAATTCAGTTTATATTTCAATGAATCATTAACATTTATGGTAATGTATATAGAATCCGCGGTTGGTGCGGAATTTCTTGCACTCACTCCTATAATCTGACCTGGAAAGTTCATTATATATTCAACTTCACTTCCATTTTCACCAAAACCAATTTTTCTACTTTTGCCAACATCCCCCTTATATGATGTATTAATACTTATTATTTTTCTATCTGGTATATTTTGAACTTTTTCATATAAAATAGTATTATTGAGATTTATTATTTTCATTGAATTCTTAATATCCTTTAATTCTGATTCGGGAAATTTTTTTTTATTAAAACCAAATATACTCATTTTATAAGCTCCAAAATGCAAACCACAGGTAATTTATTATTTATTTTATTATTATTCTCGTCTCTAATTTCTAATTTTAATTCTGTTATAACATCGTTTACCAAGCATTTATATTCCGGATTTTCAAATCTAACTGTTATAACATCCCCGAACTCTTTATTTTCAACAGGAATAACCGTTAATAAAGTACTGGGCTTTCCATCAAAATAATTATGAGAAGTACTTACTTGCTCCAAATGTAAATACAATGACTTGTGAATAGCAAAATCTATGGGTTTATTTCCTATGTGCGTTTGATTGGCTTCAAATATTTGTTTATGTCTGAATCCCAACATTTGTTTCAATCCTTTACTTATTTTTAAATCAGTTGGTGTTGTCAATGATGCAAACCCATTTGTTTCATTTACTTCTATTGTAATATTCGCTTTTTGAAATTCATCTTTAAGTTTTTGAAACCCATAATATCCATCTGTAATTTTTATGGTTTTTCTCTCTTCAACTTTTCGTATTTGTTCATCTAAAACATTATACCAACCTAAATTATATGTTATGGATTTTAAACCGATTTGTTTATTTCCATTTCTATTATCAATACCTTCACTTAGATTTATTATATTATTAATATTTGATATAGTGTGATACATTTTTTAAGATAAAAAATGACTAAAATAACAGAAGAATTTAAATATAATCCCAATGCGGAGCATGACACTCGTCCAAATAATAAGGTAAAAAAAAGTTTGAATCTTATCAAACAAACAATATTTGTTAATCAAAAAGATAGCTTTGAAGTCATTTTCCCTGATTTATTTAAAAATTATCAAAATCCACCAATACACACCAACGAACCATGGAATACATGGATTCAATCCTCATTTGATTGGTGGCAATGTCAGCTAAACTTTGCCATCTGGTGTGCTGCTGCAGGATGTGGGGTTTCTTATGTTGATCATATTCAAAATACCAAAAATCTTACCAGGTCGGTTTATATGTTTCATTTGTATTATTGTACGGCTAGAATCTTAAAAGAACTTAAATCACCTTTACCAACGGACTCGGCATTTTGTTATTACAAAAATCCATATTCCAAAGCTGCCTATGAACGATTATGTAATGAGTTTAATGTTCCATGGGGTACAGATTGGAGACAAAAAATGGAAAAAGCATGGCAAGGATTAGGATACTTTACCCAGTATTATAAACCAAGTGGAGAATACAGATATCATCACAAAAGTGAAGGACCTTTTTTTAATGTTATGGATAAATTATATCATTCACAGGATATAAGTATGGCTTGGACAACATTTATACCAAACAAATCAAAGGGTTTCACAAAAGCCGGAATAGAACGTATCAATGAAAGTATTAGAACTTATGTATGGGCTTTATTAGGAGCGCAATCTCGAACAAAGGTAGAAATATTAAAAGTAGGAACAGGATTTGATGCTCAAAAACAATTCTTAGCAAATGTGCAAGATGTTATTAACAGTCCTATCGATTTGCCCACTCAGATATCAAATTATCAAAATGTTTTAAAATACGCAAGAAGTAAAGTTGATTACGCTTATGGACTTGGTTTATACATGTCTCCCAGCGATATGGTTTTACAAATTGGTACTATTGTTGGTTTTAATAATAAAATTGTAATTGCAACAGAAAACCAAACGCTCGGCTTGAACGACGATTTGAATAATAAAAATTTTGATCCTGTTGATTCTAACCCAAAAAAGTCAGAACCAAAAATACCGGAAACAATAAAAATAAAACAAGTTCAAATACATTACGATCACGAAGATCATAAAAAGGCAATAATATTTGGAAGTATTGTATTGGGTATTACAGCGCTTAATTTATTTTCTTAAATATTCCCTAGCGGCGGCATATAATAAACCAACAACCAAAACAAGCAAAGCCCATAAGTTGTTTGCAAACCAATTTACTACGTCTTTTGTTGTAGACAATAACCAAGATACGATTGAACCTATAATACCTGGTAATGCAGCTCCTAATTTTCCTGCAAGAAAAGATAATAGTTTTCCAAGATTTTTTAATTGTTTCTTTATCCAGTCTTGTACACCGCCTTTCGATGGCGTTGGGGGAGGAGGCGAAGGGGAAGTAGATCCACTAGTAAATGTTTCGACAATAACGCCGATAATCATTCCAAAAGCGGTTAAGATACTAACCAGGGTGATGCCTTGTTCTCTTAATAAAGTCCTTATTCTTTCGCCTAATGTTTTGTCTTCGTTTAATACTTTACGTATTGTCTCTTTGATTCTATTTACCTGACTACGTAATTTTTCTTTATTGATATTAATTACTTCTAGTCTTGAACTTCTCTCATATTCCAAATCTCTAATTCTACTACTTATTCTTTTTATTTGGAATTCGTCATTGTCGTCTTTGGCTTGTTCTAATTTGGTATTTTCTTTTGCTAACTCTTTATTTGTTTCGTTTAGTTTTGCTAATTCGTTTGCAATCTCTTCTTTTACTGTGGTCATTGCGCTGATTACGCCATCCATCTCTCTTTTTGTCATGTCTGTTTGTGTTTCTTCATTTATAAAAGATATTCCTTGTTCATCAAATGAAGTTTCTATTTCTTTCACATATGTTTCTGCATTACTTGCTCTTTCCAATAATTCTTGTCCTTCTTGTTGTGTGGATATTTCTTGTAATGGAATATTTTCTATGGTATTATTAAGTTCACGAATTGGTCCTTTATTCAACATTCTTTGAAACTCTGTTCTACCTTTTCTTATTCTATCAGATATTTTAAAATCATCTACACCTAAAACATCTCTGATAAAATTAATGCCATGTTGTTTTTGAAGAGTGCTAAATTTATAAAATTTTAATAAATCGTTTTGGTAATATGTCAATGCAATTTCCTTAGCATTTTCATCTTTTACATATAGCAGTAGTCTTCCATCATTATCTGTCCCGTGCGGGGCCCGGGTGGCGAATAGGCCCGCAGCAGAGCCTAGCTTGTCGTAAGAGGCGACTAAGGGTCTTGGGATTCCGACGTCGGGTCGGTGCTCAGCCCACAGAGCGACCAAGTGTGTACCCTAGGTGGCTGAATAGGGTAGCCCTCGTCCGCGGGGGTTGTCAGGTCTATAATACGGAAACCCTGACCGCCGACCATAGTGGGCCAACGTGTGTGGAGAGTGCCACGCTTCATGCACGTAAAAGACCCCTTTGTGGACCGCCCAGTAGTGCACCACATAGGCTAAATTTTCCGACCCTACCCACCTTTCCCCTTTTTCCTGTGGTTCTTCAAAATTTACCGGTCCTTTGTTTCCCACCCCATCCCCATATTTCATTTATCATCATCATTTCATGTTCATTTTATCATCCTTTTCATGTTCATCGCCTGTAAATAACCTATATAGCGTTGCACGGGCGTAAAACACCAACTCACTCACTCACTCCATCATTATCTTCCCTGATAAAAAAATCTTTATAATTTTTATCTGAATATGTTTCACGATTTTCTTCATAAAATCTTTTCATCATTGTTTTTGTAGTTTCTTTTTCACGAATTTTAGCGTCATTTTCTGATAAATATCTTAACACTTCATATTCCTTATTTATTGACTTTTGAAATTCTTCGTCATTTTGAAAAGACGTTTCTTCTTCTTCTTCATTATAATCATCTTCAAATGCGGGGTTATCAAACTCAAAACCTCCTTCAGCCATTTTTTTAAAAAGAATTTAATTCATATTTTGGTGGAGGATCATTTACTATAGTTATTTTATTGAAGAAAATAAGCGAGCATGTCGAGCGGTTACCCTTTAAATATTTTCCATTTTTTTTTTTAAATTCACTTTTTACCCTAGATTCTATGTCTTCTATTAATTTCTTTTTTTTTTCATCACTCAATTTTTCCTGTGTATGTTTTATACGTATTTTTTCTTTCATTTCATTGTATTTTTCCAATTCGTTTAATACCGATTTGAACTCGTTCTCGCTTATTTGTCCATCGGTTAGTGATTTTGATATCAAATCTTTTATGCTGTTTAACTTGCATTCTGCCATTGTTTTAATTTCGTAATGTTTTTTTGATTTTGTTGTTAACTTTCTTCTAGCAAATTTAACCAATCCTCCTACACTCCCGCATACAATAGCTGCAATTTGTAATGGAAGTAAGAAAGGAAAAGCTATTCCAACACCGGCTAAACCAACAGATGCAGTTATTAGACTTGTGTCGATACCATCGGTGGCATTAACCCCTCGTTTATATTTTTTGTATAGTGATTTGCGTTTATCTCTCTCATTTATAAGTGTTTTTTCTATTTCTGTTATTTTTTGTAGTCTGTAATTTTGTCCATCTTCTATGGGTAATTCGGGATATAATTCTGGAGCTGTAGGTTGTTTCATTTTTAAAGTGTAATTTTGATGGGTTTTTTTTTCTCAAATCCTACATATTTTTTCTCTGTTGTTTTTTGGGGTTTTCGAGGTAAAGTAAAAATAACATTTTAGAGCCTTTTAATCTTTTAAATTAAAGTCAGTTCAATTATTGCAGTATTACCTGGTAATACATTACCATTGCAATTCCTGGCATATTTCCTTTATTGTTTTCATGTTCCCTATGATAAATTTCACATCACAGGCACATTTCAATAAATTTGGATGCGCTTCGCACAGTTTAAATAATCTGATCAGTGCGTAGCAATGTGATGTTGAAAATTTAATTCCATTTTGTGTCAGGAAAACTCCAACATTCCCTTTCTTTTGTTCCTTTAGTTTATTAATCACCCGTCCCTGCTGTGCTGATTTATAAATAATGTCTCTCTTGCTGCTTCTTATTGAATTCTGTAACTTCAGTAATGTATCTATGCACGTTTGCTCAGTCATTAAATTCACGTTTATTTCCCCCGTCGTATATCGTTCTTCACTATAAGAATCAGTCAATTTTTCTTTTATTTCTCGTTTCAAAACGCTGCGCGTTCTTTTAAGCACAGGCTGGTGTTGTTGTTGTTGTTCTTGGACTTTTGCTTGATATGCAATAAAAAAACGTCTGATATTCTGATCCTGTGGATATGTTACAAATAAATATTCCTGTAGTTCCACTAAATCGTCCATTTTTATTACTCTTCTCTCGTGAGGGTTTGTTTAGACAGAACGATGATGGGTTGATGTTTATCGTGAAGGTGGTAAATATTTATGTATTACTTAGCAACAAACTGGCTACGTATTGATTATCTTTCATTATGTATTATCGGGTAATACATGACAACCATAAAAATCGTTCTTTATTGATATAATTTAAATTTTAAAATTCGTCGATGCATGTTGTTGTCTGTCATTCATTAAAGAGATCGATTTACCTATTGAATTTTAATTCTTATACATACTTAAGTATAAAATAAACCGTTATACATAATGAACGGGGTGTGTGTCGATTAGCTACAGTTTATTCACTATTACCCGGTAATACAAATTCTCACAAATTTTCACTTCAAAGTTATCTTAGTTTATTCACTATTACCTGGTAATACAAATTCAAAAATTTTCACTTCAGACTTATCTTAATTTATTCACTATTACCTGGTAATACAAATTCAAAAATTTTCACTTCAGACTTATCTTAATTTATTCACTATTACCTGGTAATACAAATCTTCAAAATATTTCACTTCAGACTTATCTTAATTTATTCACTATTACCTGGTAATACAAATCTTCGCAAAGTTTCACTTCAGAGTTATCTAACTTAGACCGTAATTCATAAGAACCATTTTGCAATTTTGGATGCCCCAAGGCGTATTTTTTTCGGTGAACTTCTGACCTCTTCAAAATGTTTTCATTTCAGAATTCGGGTAGCCGAGGGGGTATACTGGGGTATGAAAAAAAAAAACAGGGATGCGCTCAACCGATGCAAGTACAAATTTTTACATTTTCTGAAATTTTCCCAGTGGGGGGTACTGGTAGCGGTTTTTAAAATTTTCAAAAACAGGGGTGGCCTAGACTATCTCAAGTACATAACTACTAATTATCTCTAAACGTTGTGTTAAAATATTAAAACAATTGGTGTAGTGGAATACACCGTGAAAATCTAAAATATAAGACTTGGTGTTTGTTATTTTATTTCAGCGTCTAATGTCAAACGCAACGTTGATGAAAAACGCGTAATATCGGACCATCGTCGTACAACGACTGAATAAATTCCGTATTTTGGCCGTGATATTGAAAACCGAAACGTCACATTAAAATATCCAAACCCCGGGTCCAAAACGCACAATTACCATGATGACATGCATAAACAATGTAATTTCAACCTTTGAATAGAGCAATTAATATTGACGCAGAGCATGTTAAAGCAAAATATTTTTTTTTCATGTTCAAGTTCCTGTGTTGCCTGAATATGAATACGTTACTGAATTTAGAAAATGCATTTACAAGTTCTTCTCACAATTAACAAAATGATAAAATTTGTTTGATCAAGACACTCTGAGAAATTAAAACATTTGAGCACGGACCCAACTGTTTCTAGTAATATTGTAGCACTTGTATGTCGTAGTCTATTTTAAGAGGGTGATAAATGGTTATTTTCGTGCTACGTTTTCGACGTTTTCATTTTACATGTTTTCGAGATTTTGATTTTTATTTCTCGTGTTTTCGTTTTGGGGAGGTTGTACGTGCTCCGTTTATGTCTGTATTTTTGTTTTATTAATCTTGCTTTGTTTTCTTCCTTTTTGAGGCACGTGATTTCGTGTTTTCGATTATATAAATTCATTTTTCTCGTGTTTCGTGTTTGGCGATTTTGTGTTTTCGTGTTGCCCCCCTTTTAACTGTGTCACTCATAAGGGACCGACCATTTGATTTTTATGGGGCTATGGTGAAATTTGAAATAAAAGACTTTAAGGCAGGATGGCAAAAATCCAGAACAAAAGACAGGACACTGCTTTTCATTAAAAAAAGGCAGGATGGTAGTTTTGGCTGAAAATTTTATAATAGTTTTAAAAATAATAAAAATTGGCGGGCGCAGCCTTTTCTGAAAATAAAAAGGCAGGACGAAGAAAATATCCATAGCCCCCCCCCCTAAACATCAAATGGTTACTCCCTAATTGCCATGCATAAATTGTTCTTAATCATGTTTGAACTAGATTAGCTAAAATAACGTTGTGCGGATGAAATTTATATTGTGTCTAGTTGAACAACTGTATGATATACATGTATCTGACAATGCACTAGGTCCGACATTTATATGAAAGCTATATTCAAATATCAACCAGTAGTTTAACATTTGTAAGGGTGTACACATTAACATTATATGATTTAGTTTTGATTACTGTTCTCTTCATATTCTTTTTTACTGCAATTCTTTTTGATATAAAGTGCATTTTTGAAGAGTCTTTTTTGTATTAAAAGAACATACAAATAACAGACTGTTTACAATACAGTGGCAGATCCAGAAATTCTGAAAAGAGGAGGCCCGCATTGGTCACGTTTCAATGATTTCCTATATATTCAACCAAATTTTTCCGCCAAAAGGGGGATGCGGGCCACCCAGACCACCCCTGGACCCGCCTATGCAATATTTAAAACAATACACAAATTAGAGACATAGATTTATCTGGATTGCTGACTCGTCGGGCATGTGTTTTTAAGTAATTCAACTACTTGTTGGTACACTGTACATGGTTTGTAACTATTTATCAATTTTGTTTTATTACTTGCTCTTCAATACTCCAAGTTCTCTAACTCATATAATTGAACAGGCTATGTAAGGTGTCCAATCAAAATTGTATATTGCAATATGATTAAATATAATTTTATAAGTTTGTTCTGCCTGCATAAACAATGTCTCCCCACCGTTTCCCCAAAATTTTTAAGTTCAAAGGTCCATGAATCCCGCAAAAATTTGAGGATGAAAATTTCTTGGTAACATGCTTAATTAAATATGTGGTGTCCTTCTTACATAATAAGTTTCATTGAATTTGGTTCAGTGGTTTCAGAGGAGTTGTGCTAACAAGGTTATAAGAGAGGATTTTCAGCAAATTTGTAAGTTCAAACATCGAGTCATAACTTCCAAATAATTTGAGGATCGAAATTTCCTTGTAATATGCACAACTACATATTGTGTTCTTCCTTCATACCAATTTTTGATGAATTCGGTTCAGTAGTTTCAGAAGAGTTGCACTTACAAAATGATACCAGAGGATTTTCAGCTTTCTAAGTTCCAAGGGCCATAAATCCAACAAACAATTGAGGATCAGAATTTCCTGGTAATTTCCACAACTTCATATGGTGTCTTTTCTACATACCAAGTTTTGACAAAATGGGTTAAGTAGTTTCAGAGGCTTCGTGCTGACAAACTTTGTGAATGACAAGACAGACAGGACAAAAAACGATATGTCTCCACACCAAAGTGGGGGAGACATAAAATTAATATAGTGACTAACAATTATTCCCAAAGGTCCTGGCTTCCACCTCTGGGGAGATGTTCCCACAAAAGTGTGAAAAAGATTAAAATAGAATGTAATTAAATGTGGAATAAGTGTATGCCACACCACTTACATATATAAAAAGAAATATAAAATTCAACAATGGAAAACAGCTAGCAGCCTTCAGCATGACCAGTGGTTGCTGCTTCCTGTTTTGCAATTGGCCTGAGATAACAAGATTGCTACATGTAGCCAATGTCCCAGTTAAAAAATTACTAAAAATTGAAGAATTAATCTTGCATTGCAATATGATTACCTACATATCATGACTAACAATCCTACATAATTTCATCAAAATCCATTGACTGGTTTCAGAGGAATTAAGCTCACTAAGAGTTGCTTTATGGCCTAAAATGAACAAGCCGATAAAGTCCCATAACTCCTATAAAATTTGTTGAACCAAAATGACAGTGTGATATGATCAACTAAATATCATGACAAACAATCATACAAAATTTGATTAAAATCAATTGACAGGACTCTGAGGAGTTGCGCTAAAAATGTGTGACAGACGCACAGAGGGACGTAGACCATGATTATTAGATCCCTCTTTTTTGTGTTGTGGCGGGGGACAAAAATATAATACATATTATTTCAAGCCAATTAAAAAAACCTTCTGGACAATAAAACATCTTACACATAGAGGACCAGTTCAAACCTACATTTTGACAGAGATTCCTGGCTTAATTTGAAAAGGCACATATCAAATGTTGTGAGGTTGAACTATTTTTTTTTTAATGGGGGGACCCCCAAAAACAATCCCATTCATCCTTATATGGTAAGGAACATCATTGTCAAATTTCATAGCAATCAAATAACTCAAACATGTCAAACTAAAGTTACATGTATTGTGGTAACACTAAAGTTAACAGACGCCGCGGACGACGACGACATCATCATACCATTATATGTCCGCAATATTTTTGCGGTCGTATAAAAAGTTACATGCATCAATAAAAGAATTGTCTTGAATACATGTATCTCTATACATATTATATTTGGCAAAAACTATGTAATTGATGTGTTTGTGCAAATAAAGTATTATTACAATGTATCATTAATCTATTATTGTCACTACTAATCATGCATTAACATTTTCATCATTCAGGTACATTTTGTAAAGATTATAAATTTTACAGCTCATTATCATCTTTTTTATTATTCATGGGGTACAAATGTATTTAGTCTATTCAACAGTTACATGTAAAACAGCATCATATGACCACATAAATACATCTCCATGCACATGTATTTCATCGAAAGAGTTCTTTAATGTTTCCATATATAAGTCTTCTACTTCTAGCTAGATTTTTGAAGTTCATGTAAACATCTGTCAAGTCTTTTATCCACCTCACATGTTGTTCTTGTATAACCTGTATAAAATACACCCAAAAAAAGAGAAAAATTAACAATGAATTACTGTGTGTGTGGCTCAAGTAAACTATAACTCCTATAAAATTTGTCAAATCAAAATGGTGTTGCAATAAGATCAACTACATATCATAACAAACAATCCTACAAAATTTCATCAAAATCCATTGAGCAGTCTATGAGGAGTTGTGCTCACAAAAAGTTCCTACATGTATGACATAAAATGAACAAAGTCCCATAACTCCTATAAGATAACTCACGGAGTTGAGTTGGTGTTTTACGCTCGTGCAACGCTATATAGGTTATTTACAGGCAATGAACATGAAAATGATGATAAAATGAACATGAAATAATGATGATAAATGAAATATGGGGGTGGGGTGGGGAAACAAAGGAAAGTTTGAAGAACCACAGTAAAAGGGGAGAGGGCGGAAAATTAAGCCTATGTGGTGCACTACTTGGCGGTCCACAAAGGGGTCTTTTACGTGCATGAAGCGTGGCACTCTCCACACACGTTGGCCCACTATGGTCGGCGGTCAGGGTTTCCGTATTATAGACCTGACAACCCCCGTGGACGAGGGCCACCCTATTCAGCCACCTAGGGTACACACTTGGTCGCTCTATGGGCTGAGCACTGACCCGATGTCAGAATCCCAAGACCCTTAGTCGCCTCTTACGACAAGCTAGGCTCTGCTGCGGGCCTATTCGCCACCCGGGTCCCGCACGGGACGTTTATATTTTGTGGTTGATGGAACAGGAAGTATAAAAATGCTGCTTATTCAGTTATTTACTTATATCTATCCACATATTTTTAGCTCACCTGGACCGAAGGTCCATGTGAGCTATTGCCATCACTTGGCGTCCGTCGTCGTCATCGTCGTCCGTCGTCGTTAACCTTTCTTTGAAAATCTTCTCCTCTGAAACAACTGAAGGGATTGCTTCGAAACTTTGCACACTTCATCTATGGGATGTCCTCTACCAAGATTGCACAAATGGTGACCGCAATCCAAACAACATGGCCGCCATTACTAAAAATAAACCAGGGGGTCAAACTACTGTTTTTGGCTTGTAAATCAAAAAGTATAAGAGATAGATGAAATCTGATGCCACGCTTCTGCTTTAGCATCAAAAGCTCTACAAAAGTCGCTTTTGAGTCGAAGTTGTCAGATGACCCCTTATAGGAGTTACGGCCCCTTAAAGAGAAAAATAGCATTTTTCATGTTTTTGGCTTATAGAATGAAAACTATGACAGATAGAGAAAAGTTGTTGCTTGCTTAAATGTTCAGCTCATTAAGCTCTACGAAAGTCTCCATAGGGTCGAAGTTGTCAGATGACCCCTTATAGGGGTACAGCCCCTAAAATAACGTTTGTTCATGTTTTGGCCTATAAAATGAAAACTATAGCAGATAGAGAGAAGCAGTTGCTTGCTTAAATGTTCAGTTCGTTTAGCTCTACAAAACATTTCATAGGGACAAAGTTGTCAGATGACTCCTTATAGGGGTTATGGCCCTTAAAATAACGTTATTTTTATGATTTGGGCCTACGGCTACAGAATGGAAACTAAAGCAGATAGAGAAAAGCTGTTACTTGCTTAAATGTTCAGCTCATTTAGCTGTGGAAAAGTTTTTTAGGGTCTTGTGTACAAAACTATCGTTCGGATTTTTGATTCGTAAAAAAAACATGGCCGCCATGGATGAAAATAGGACATAGGTGTAAATTGCAGTTTTTTGCTAATAACTCAAAAACAGTACCAGATATCAAAATTCTGGCATATGGTAAAAGTAATCAGCACCTCAAGATCTACCTGTCCAAACATTTTCTAGAAGATCCAATAACCGATGTTGGAGGTATTGCCCTTTTTCTGGATTTTTTCAAAATTTTTCACTTATTAGCTCACCTGAAGGGTCAGGTGAGCTATTTTCATCACTTGGCGTCCGTCGTCCGTCCGTAAACTTTTTAAAACGTTAACTCCTCTAACACCATAAGTCCAATTGCAACCAAACTTGGTATGATTGTTTATTAGCATTCGGTTCTTAGAACTGATATGGGGATTCTTGATTCGTCGTAAAACATGGCCGCCATGGCTAAAAATAGATCAGGGGGGTCAAATACAGTTTTTTTGCAAATAGCTCAAAAACGGTCACAGATATCAAAATTCTGGCATGGGTAAAAGTGATCAGCACCTCAAGATCTACCTACCCTGAAATTTTAAAGGAAATCCAACAACCCATGTAGAAGTTGTTGCCATTTTTGTGGATTTTTTGCAAATTTTGCACTTGGTCAGCTCAATATCTTGAAAACTATACTAGATATTTGAGAAATTTAAATTGCATATTGTTAAGCACATCAAGATCTACAAAATATGTATTGTGTCAATGTTCTAGGACCTTTCCTTTATGGAGTTATTGCCCTTAGAACGTCAAAATTGAGCATTTTAACAACATTTCCTCATTACATTGAAAACGTTAACTCCTCTGACACTTTAAGTCCAATTGGAACCAAACTTGGTATAGTTGTTTATTAGCATTAGGTGTATAGAACTGATTTGTTTGTTTGTTTGTTGTTTGTTTTATGTCCAGTCAACAATATTTCAGTCATAATCAGGACAAGAACTAATTGAATAAACCAATTGAATTGTGTAGACCCACCCAGGAAACAGCACCCATAACACAGACCCATGCATGTCTTGCGAAAAAGGGCCAATGTACGACCACAAACCAGAAGGGAAAACGAACCAACTCACAAGACAGGCCAATGTATCCTCAACGCACCATAGGCCAATGTACCCAGAAAGCGACGAAATCTCTCCCCCAAAACTTCACACAATCTGGAACCCTTACCTATGGTGACCAACAATGAAGAACACTTACCTGAAATGAGGTCATACTAGTTAGAACACTTACCTAAGTGAAATATAGCCAACCCTTACCCGATTTCACACAATCAACCCTTATCTGTCGAAAATACAATGATGAATCCTGATTGGACCTACACACACTGAAAGAAAAACGTGGGGTGGGGTGGGGTGGGAAACAAAGAAACTGTAAATTTTGAAGACCACTGGAAAAGGGGAGTGATGGGTAGGGGCAGAAAATTTAGCCTATGTGGTGCACTATTTGGCGGTCCACAAAGGGATCTTTTACGTGCATGAAGCGTGGCCCTCTCCACACACGTTGGCCCACTATGGTTCGCGGTCAGGTTTTCCGCATAATAGCCTGACGACCCCGGCATTCATTATGACAGGGCTGCCCCATTCTACCACCTGGAGCACACATCCCAGTCGCTTAATGGGCTAAGCGGCCTGACCCCGATGTCAGGTTTCTGAGCGCTCTTTAGTGGACTTTTACCGACAAGCTTAGCGCTGCTGCGGGCCTATTCGCCTCCCGGGCCCCGCACGGGACGTATAGAACTGATGTGGGGATTTTTGATTGGCCTTAAAACATGGCAGCTGTGGTTAAAAATAGAACATAGGGGTAAATGGCAGTTTTTTGCAAATAACTCAAAAACGATGACAGATTTTAAAATTTTGATTGGAAACAAAAGTAATCAGCACCTCAAGATCTACCATCTCTGAAATTTTGAAGAAAATCCAATGACCCATGTAGGAGTTTTTTTGTGGATTTTTTTGCAAATGTTGCACCTGTTTAGCTCAATATCTTGAAAAATAGATATTTGAGAAATTTAAATTGCAAATTGTTAAGCACATCAAGATCTACAAAATATGTAATAGGTTCAACGTTGTAGGACATTTCCTTTGAGCAGTTATTGCCCTTAGAATGTCAAAATTGAGCTTTAAAAAGCATTTCCTCATTACATTGAAAAAGTTAACTCCTCTAACACTTAAAGTCCAATTGGAACCAAACTTGGTATTGTTGTTTATTAGCATTAGGTGTATAGAACTGATGTGGGGATTTTTGATTGGTTGTAAAACATGGCCGCTGTGCTAAAAAATAGAACATTCGGTTAAACTGCATTTTTTTGCTAATAACTCAAAATGGGTGACAGATATTTAGATTTTGATTGAGAACAAAAATGATCAGTACCTTAAGATCCACCATATTGTCAGATGACCCCCTTATTAATCTTATGACCCTTTCAACGTCAAATAGATTTTGCCTAATAACCTTTACTTCAGGCACATATGTCAGGTGAGCGACTCAAGCTCCTGGGAGCCTCTTGTTAAGCCCTATATCTTAAAAACTATACAAGATATTTTAAAAATTCTAATTGCATATGATTAAGCACATTTACATTTAATGTAATGAGGTCAAAGCTGTAGAACCATTTCTTTTAGGAGTTATGGCCCTTAAAGCTAAAAATAGAACATGGGGTAACTTGCAGTTTTTTGCTAATTACCCAAAAATAGTTACAGATATTAAAATTCTGATGGGAGACAAAAGTGATCAGCATCTTAAGATCTACCTGCTCTGAAATTTTCAAGAAGATGCAAAAACCAATGTAGGAGTTATTGCCCTTTTTCTGGATTTGTTTTCTTCAAAATTTTGCACTTATTTAGTCTTATATCTTGAAAACTATATAAGATATTTTAAAATTTCAAATTGCATATGATTAAGCACATCAAGATCTATATTTCATGTAAATAGGTCAAAGCTGTAGAACCAATTCTTTTAGGAGTTATGGCCCTTAAAGCGTCAAAATTTACCATTTTTCATTACTTTTCCCCTGAATTTCAAAGATTAACTTGTCTGACATCATACATCCAACTTCAACCAAACTTGAAATAGTTGTTTAATAGCATAAATGCTACATTTCTATCGTTCAGATTATTGATTCGTCAAAAAATATGGCCGCCATGGCTTAAAATAGAACATAGGGGTAAATTGCATTTTTTTTTTGCTAACAACTCAAAAATAGTTTCAGATATCGAAATTGTGGAAGAATCAAAAGTTATCAGCATATTAAGATCTACCTATCCTGAAAGTTATGAAAAGATCTGACTCCTGATGTGGGAGTTATTGTTCTTTTTCCTTATTTTTGCCAAATTTGCACTTATTAAGCCCAATATTTTGAAAACTAAACCAGATATTTCAGAAATTTAAATCGCATATAGGTAAGCACAATAATATCTACAAATTTATGTTTCTGTGTAGTTCAGGTGAGAGATCCAGGCTCTTGGGAGCCTCTTGTTTTTTATTTAAACTCTTATTTGTTGCTTCTTCCCTCTTCTTTACTTCAGTAAGCAATATTCTGGTAACTCTTTCATTCTGTATCCATACTTGACAATGTCACATCAGCTTCATCTGAAATAAAACAATTCTGCTATAAACATAATGAAAAAAATGAATGAAAGCATAGCAAAATGTGTCAGACAGAAATGATCGGACTTCGTTTAACAGGGAAGAAGAAGGATAGTGCTAAAATCGGTTCCCTGTTGTATGACCTTATGCGGATGCTGCAAATCAAATACTAAGAGGCTGTGATTAGTAGTTACTGAAAAAACTGTAACTGAAATTTTCTACTAGTGGTCAGAAATGAAAAGTAAATAAGTCGGTAAATAAGAAGTAGGTGTGCGACAGACCTGAAATCTTATCCCACGAGGCTCACGCTGATGCTTCAATCCAAATATGAAGAGGTTGTGATTAGTAGTTGCTTAGAAAACTTCCGAAATATTTTTCACTGATATGGGGGACTTTGCAATCAAGCTTTAGTTTGATAGTTATAAATTTTAATGTGATTTTAACATTTTATTTAAGTGTATATGCATATTAAATTGAACATGAATCTTTGATCATGAATCTTTTTTAGTTTGTTTCAAACTGTCACAACAGCAATTTCAGTTCTGTATCGTAAGACTGACATATCTTTAGTTTTAACTGCCAGGCTAGTCCTATCTCTTCAAGAACGGCCCATTAATTTTACTACTGTTCCCCTCTCCCTGGGGCCAACTGTTTGTATCTGAATTTCCCCTAAAATGCCAGGCTAGTCCTATCTCTTCAGGACCAGCCTATTGATACACTTGTCTCATTTCTGTCCCCTTCTTCCCGGGGCAAAACTGTTCGTATCTGAATTTCCCCTTAACTGCCAGGCTAGTCATATCTCTTCAGGATCAGCCTATTAATTATACTTTTCTCATTTCTGTCCCCTTCTCCCCGGGGGCCAACTGTTTGTATCTGAATTTTCCCTCAACTGCCTGGCTAATCCCATCTCTTCAGGACCAGCCATTTCTGCTATGTTCCATTTCTCAGTTTTCAATCCCCAACCGGACACACCCCTAGGGCCGGAGGTACAGGGCCCTCCCGTTAGCAACCCCCGCTGCCAGTATGTCCCTGGCCTGGGCGGACCGGGCTTCGGCAACCACCTCCGCCATCCTGAAGTGTACAGTATGGTTGATGGAAGCAGCTGCGAGTAGGTCTCCAAGAGAAGCCTGTCCCCGGTACTGCCTGAATCCCCTGCCTTTGACCCTCGTCGCACCCCTTAGCCAGTAGGCTAAACCCAAAGTAGGTTATCGGGTACGACTCAAGCGAGAGTTTTACGTCAGCAGGGTCGCCTGTGAAGATGTGCAGGTGGATACCCTGGAATCGGTTTGGGAATTTCTCCTGCACCACCCCAACAGCCTACGGTACAGCACTGCGGATGCCGAGGCCCGACAACTCAATACCAAGGGCTTGTAGGGTAGACAGAGCCCCAAACGCCAACTGCAGGGTATCTATTTGCAGCTCGAATGCTTTCGGCCCCTCGCTACAATCAACCCCGATCTCCCTCAGGGCAGCAACAGCCAGTGAGTTCACCAGGCGCCCCAGCTTAAGTGAGTATGACGGGCATTCTAAATTCATTCTAAATTCTATACTACGTGCATTGCCTCTGTGAAATATACCAGTAAGTGACATAAAAATACAATATTTAAGAATCAAATGTATGCTAGAAACTATAACATCATGATAGTCCTAAAACAGAACTCCATATAATCAGACAAATTGTCCGAAAAAAACACCTTCTATTATGTATGAAAAATACTGGTAAAATAAAAAAAAAACAATCATTTTCGTAAAAAATATAAACGTACTGCTTTGTAGCATTTTCTTTTTCCCCCATTCCGGTTGACTCCACGGAAAATTCGCGAGAAAGTCTTCAATCTGAGAACTGAAACTGGTAGAAGCAAAATTAAATGAAATAAAAAAAAACTTGATTCTCAAGATTCCTTTTTAAACTAAATTATATTAGTATCGTTCATACAAAATTAAAATTTACATTAAAAAAAGAAGTATTCTTCATTAAAAAAAAATCTTAAAAAATAGTTGGTAAATATTATAGCCCATGATTTGAAATAATACTTACTTGGAGAAATTAAATTCAAATGAAGAACTAGCCATAATGAACTTAGAACTTGGATTTAAAAAAGATATATACATGATATATGAATATCAAAACGCAATTTCTTTTCGTAAAAATTCTATTCAATACAATTTTATAATTTCGAATAAAATCTATAATTGTTTTTTACTGCAGTATACATATGAACATCTTTTATTTTAAAAGTGAGGAGCCGACAATGGACAGCATTGATAGACAACAATAATACACAATTAAGGAAACTGTTACATACTAAAAAATATTAAATATTGACGTTGATAATAAATCTAGCAGTGGTGAATTTATAGAGCGCAGAAAAAATGTAATTTATTTGAATCATCAAGATTTGAAACATTTTAAAATTTGGGGTTTATAATTAAATCGACCTATTTTAATTTGTAATCAATGTGCAGAGATTCTTAATTTGTTTAATGTCCTTTTTTGACTTAAATATTAGACGCATTCTAAAGTTTTCAAAGTCAACATAACGTTTAATCATGCAGATATATGATCAAATTTCGCATCAAGTTTTTTCACCGTTTTGATCATACTTAGTCATTTTTCTTTTTTTTTCAAAAACTTACGATATCTCTATTTTAAATGATAAAAAACTAACCTTTCAGTATTCAGTGTTGCTCTTTGGGAAAGTTGTATTAAAAATTTGTTGTTGGTTCGTAAAAGTTTTTTTTTTATATTTTTTTATTTTGCATTCAATACGTTTACTTTGTCAGAATGATATCTTAAATGACATTTAAAATGGTGACATTTTAAATGATGATCATCTAACTTGAATATTAATAAAATAGAAGGCCAAAATAGTTAACAATAATGATTAACAGATAAAGAATAATGACCCTTACAGAAAAAAAAAATAATGTGAAAAATGGCAAAAAACAGAATTGAGGACACACCCATCCACACCCTCAATTTTCAGAAACGTTTCATTCCCCCTCATTGACCGTTCTCCAAACGTCATTACCACCTCTCGTGACACAATGTCGAGTAATAGGATTGTTATTTTTCTTGTGCCGATTCTAAGCGTAAGTATGTGCATTGAACTTGGATGCACTGAGTGGAGGAGGGTGCCACAGTGCACAACAGAGCAGTACCAAGGTTTTTTTACCTGCAGGGGTGGGGATGAGCCCTGCTTACTAGAAGGGTTCCCCCTCACCCGTGTTTGGCATCGCTCGTTGTCCAAGTAAAGAGTGGTGACGGGGTGCAGTTGATGGGAGAATGTCTCCCATACCAAAAGGAAGTTGAGTTTTGTGTTATTATTGCTTGATTTTAAATTATTTGATTGATCTGATTAATATATTCCAATTAAGGTTCCCACAAGTGAGATGGTGTTTTACGCCCGTGCAACGCTATATAGGTTATTTACAGGCGATGAACATGAAAAGGATGATAAAATGAACATGAAATGATGATGATAAATGAAATATGGGGATGGGGTGGAAAAAAAGGACCGGCCCTCAAGTGGTATTATAATTTAATACAATAATTTTACATGTCATGCATGTGTAATAACCCCTACCACTTATGTTGTGTTTTTCACTAACCCCTAACCCTAATTGTATAATTTTGTACTAAGCATAACCCTAAATGTATCTTTTTATGCCAACCCCTAACCCTAATTGTGTGTTTTATACTAACCGTAACCCTAATTATATGTTTAACACTAACCCTAACCCTAATTGTATGTTGTTGTACTAACCCTTTCCATAAATGTATCTTTTAGGTCCAACCCCTAACTTTGTGTTATAACAGACCCTAACCGTAACCCTAATTGTACGTTTTTCTACTCACCTTTACCTGAAATCTATCTTTTTGTACTAATCCGTACCTCTTATTTTGTGTTTTCATCGACTCTAACTCTAATTGTATGCTTTTGTACTTACCCTTACCCTAAGTGTATCTTAATATGCTAACCCCTGACCCTAATTGTGTGTTTTTTACTAACCCTAAACCTAATTATATGTTTAACACTAACCCTACCCTAAATGTACGTTTTTGCACTAACCTTTATCATAAATGTATTTTTGAATTAACCCCTACCACTTACTTTGTGTTTTCATCGACTATAACCCTAATTGTATAATTTTGTACTAACCCTCACCCTAAATGTATCTGTATATGCTAACCCCTAACTCTCATTGTGTGTTTTATACTAACCGTAACCCTAATTATATGTTTTACACTAACCTAAACCCTAATTGTATGTTGTTGTACTAGTTTAACACTAACCCTAAGCCTAATTGTACACTTTTGTACTATCCTTTACCTGAACTGTATCTCTTTGTACTAACCCCTACCCCTTATTTTGTGTTTTCATCGACCCTAACCCAAATTGTATGCTTTTGTACTTACCCTTACCCTAAGTGTATCTTAATATGCTAACCCCTAACCCTTATTATGTGTTTTTTACTAACCCTAAACCTAATTATATGTTTAACACTAACCCTACCCTAATTGTACGTTTTTGTACTAACCTTTATCATAAATGTATTTTTAAATTAACCCCTACCACTTACTTTGTGTTTTTATCGACTAGCCTTGTGTGTTTTATACTACCCCTAACTGTGTTTTATACTACCCCTTACCCTAAATTATATGTTTTACACTAACCCTAACCCTAATCGTATAATGTTGTAATAACCCCTACCCCTTATGTTGTGTTTTTCACTAACCCCTAACCCTAATTGTATAATTTAGTACTAACCATAACCCTAAATGTATCTTTATATGCCAATTCCTAAACCTAATTGTGTGTTTTATACTAACCCTAACCCTAATTGTATGTTGTTGTACTAACCGTTTCCATAAATGTATCTTTTTGGTCCAAACCCTACCCCTAACTTTATGTTATCACAGACCTAGCCGTAACCCTAATTGTACGTTTTTGTACTGACCTTTACCTGAAATGTATTTTTTTATACTTATCCGTACCTCTTATTTTGTGTTTTCATCGACCCTAACCCTAATAATATGATTTTGTACTAACTCTCCTAAGTGTATCTTTATATGCTAACCCCTAACCCTAACTTTGTGTTTTATACTAACCCTAACCCTAATTATATGTTTTACACTAACCCTAACCCTAATTGTACGCTTTTGTACTATCCTTTACCTGAACTGCATCTCTTTGTACTAACCCCTACCCCTTATTTTGTGTTTTCATCGACCCTAACCCTAATTGTATGCTTTTGTACCTACCCTTACCCTAAATGTATCTTAATATGCTTACCCCTGACCCTAATTGTGTGTTTTTTACTAACCCTTAACCTAATATTATTTTTAACACTAACCCTACCCTAATTGTACGTTTTTGTACTAACCTTTATCATAAATGTATTTTTGTACTAACCCCTACCACTTACTTTATGTTTTCATCGACTATTACCCTAATTGTATAATTTTGTACCAACCCTAACCCTAAATGTATCTGTATATGCTAACCCCGAACTCTCAGTGGTGTTTTATACTAACTGTAACCCTAATTATATGTTTTACACTAACCCAAACCTTAATTGTATGTTGTTGTACTATCCCTTTCCATAAATGTATCTTTTATGGCTAACCCTACCTCTAAATTTGTGTTTTCACAGACCCTAACAGTAACCCTAATTGTACGTTTTTGTACTGACCTTTACCTGAAATGTATCTCTTTGCACTAATCCCTACCTCATATTTTGTGATTTCATCGACCCTAACCCTAATGATATGATTTTGTACTAACCCTAACCCTAAGTGTATCTTAATTTGCTAACCCCTAACCCTAATTGTGTGATTAATACTAATATTGTACTAACCCCTACCCTTTATGTTGTGTTTTATACTAAGCCTAATTGTATGATTTTATACCAACTCTAATCCTAAGTGTATCTTAATGTGCTAACCCCTAACCCTAATTGTGTGTTTTACACTAACCCTAAACCTAATCATATGTTTAACACTAACACTACCCTAATTGTACGTTTCAGTACTAACCGTTATCATAAATGTAATGCTTGTTTTAAACCCTACCGCTAACTGTGTGTTTTCACAGACCCTAACCATAACCCTAATTGTACCTTTTTTGTTCTGACCTTTACTTGAAATGTATCTCTTTGTACTAATCCCTACCTCTTATTTTGTGTTATGATCGACCCTAATCCTAATAATATAATATGATATGTACTAACCCTAACCCTAAGTGTATCTTTATATGCTAACCCCTACCCCTAACTTTGTGTTTGATACTAAACCTTACCATAATTGAATGTTTAACACTATCCCTAAACCTAATTGTACGTTTTTGTACTGACCTTTACCTGAAATGTATCTCTTTGTACTAATCCCTACCTCGTATTTTGTGTTTTCATCGACCCTAACCCTAATGATATGATTTTGTACTAACCCTTACCCTAAGTGTACCTTAATTTGCTAACCCCTAACACTAATTGTGTGTTTAATACTAATATTGTACTAACCCCTACCCCTTATGTTGTGTTTTATACTAATCCCTGACCCTAATTGTATGATTTTGTACTAACCCTAAATGTATCTTAATGTGCTAACCCCTAACCCTAATTGTGTGTTTTACACTAACCCTAAAACTAATCATATGTTTTACACTAACACTACCCTAATTGTACGTTTTAGTACTAACCGTTATCATAAATGTAATTCTCGTTTTAAACACTACCGCTAACTGTGTGTTTTCACAGACCCTAACCCTAACCCTAATTGTATGATTTTGTACTAACCCTAACGCTAAGTGTATCTTACTATGCTAACCCTTACCGTTATTTGTTGAATTTTGTACTAACCCTAACCTTAGATGTATCTTTATTTGCTAACCCCTAACACTAACTGTGTGTTTTATACTACCCCTAACCCTAAATTGTATGTTTTACACTAACCCTAACCCTAATTGTATAATGTTGTAATAACCCTTACCCCTTATGTTGTGTTTTTCAGTAACCCCTAACCCTAATTGTATAATTTAGTACTAACCATAACCCTAAATGTATCTTTATATGCCAACCCCTAATCATAATTGTGTGTTTTATACTAACCCTAACCCTAATTGTATGTTGTTGTACTAACCCTTTCCATAAATGTATCTTTTTGGTCTAACCCCTACCCCTAACTTTGTGTTATCACAGACCATAACCGTAACCCTTATTGTACGTTTTTGTTCTGACCTTTACTTGAAATGTATCTCTTTGTACTAATTCCTACCTCTTATTTTGTGTTATGATCGACCCTAACCCTAATAATATGATTTTGTGCTAACCCTAACCGTAAGTGTATCTTTGTATGCTAACCCCTAACCCTAACTTTGTGTTTTATACTAACCCTTACCCTAATAATATGTTTTACACTAACCCTAACCCTAATTGTACGTTTTTGTACTGACCTTTACCTCAAATGTATCTCTTTGTACTAATCCCTACCTCATATTTTGTGTTTTCATCGACCCTAACCCTAATGATATGATTTTGTACTAACCCTTACCCTAAGTGTATCTTAATTTGCTAACCCCTAACACTAATTGTGTGTTTAATACTAATATTGTTCTAACCCCTACCCCTTATGTTGTGTTTTATACTAACCCCTGACCCTAATTGTATGATTTTGTACTAACCCTAAATGTATCTTAATGTGCTAACCCCTAACCCTAATTGTGTGTTTTACACTAACCCTAAAACTAATATGTTTTACACTAACACTATCTTAATTGTACGTTTTAGTACTAACCGTTATCATAAATGTATTTCTTGTTTTAAACCCTACCGCAAACTGTGTGTTTTCACAGACCCTAACCCTAACCCTAGAATTTTGTACTAACTCTAACCTTAGATGTATCTTTATTTGCTAACCCCTTACCCTAACTGTGTGTTTTATACTACCCCTAACCCTAAATGATATGTTTTACACTAACCCTAACCCTAATTGTATAATGTTGTAATAACCCCTACCCCTTATGTTGTGTTTTTCACTAACCCCTAACCCTAATTGTATAATTAAGTACTTACCCTAACCCTAAATGTATCTTTATATGCATACCCCTAATCCTAATTGTGTGTTTTATACTAACCCTTACCCTAATTGAATGTTGTTGTACTAACCCTTTCCATAAATGTAACTTTTTGGTCTTACCCCTACCCCTAACATTGTGTTATCACAGACCCTAACCGTAAACCTAATTGTACGTTTTTGTTCTGACCTTTACTTGAAATGTATCTCTTTGTACTAATCCCTACCTCTTATTTAGTGTTATGATCGACCCTAACCCTAATAATATGATTTTGTACTAACCCTAACCCTAAAAACAAATGACAACAAAGTTCCAGACAATAAATTTTGCTACGCCTGACGCGCGTTTCGTCTATTCAAGACTCATCAGAGGCGCTCTACTAAAAATATTGAAAATGCCAAACACTGTATGAATATGAAGAGCATAGAACAGTATAACCAAAAATACCAAAACTGGAGAACCAATTAATTACTTAGATATTCAACCTATGTCTTGGGTAGGAAGAACCTAAGTGTATCTTTATATGCTAACCCCTAACCCTAAGTTTGTGTTTTATACTAACCCTTACCCTAATTATATGTTTTACACTAACCCTAACCCTAATTGTACGTTTTTGTACAATCCTTTACCTGAACTGTATCTCTTTGTACTAAGCCTTACCCCTTATTTTGTGTTTTCATCGACCCTAACCCTAATAAAAAATATGATTTTGTACTAACACTAACCCTAAGTGTATCTTAATATGCTAACCCCTAACCCTAATTGTGTGTTTTATACTCACCCTAACCCTAATTAAATGTTTTATACTAACTTTTACCCTAATTGTATAATATTGTGCTAACCCCTACCCCTTATGTTGTGTTTTATACTAACCCCTGACCCTAATTGTATGATTTTGTACTAACCCTAAGTGATTCTTAATGTGCTAACCCCTAACCCTTATTGTGTGTTTTATATTTACTCTAAACCTTATCATATGTTTTACACTAACCCTACCCTAATTGTACGTATTTGTACTAACCTTTCTTCATAAATGTATTTTTGGTTTTTACCCCTTCCGTTTACTGTGTGTTTTCACAGACCCTAACCCTAACCGTATGATTTTGTACCATCCCTAACCCTAAGTGTATCTTCATATGCTGACCGCTACCGCTAATTGTAGAATTTTGTACTAACCCTAACCTAAGATGTATCTTTATATGCTAACCACTAACCCTAACTTAGTGTTTTATACTACCCCTAACCCTAATTGTATAATGTTGTACTAACCCCTTCCCCTTATGTTGTGTTTTTCACTAACCCCTTACCCTAATTGTATAATTTTGTACTAACCCTAACTGTATCTTTATATGCCAACCCCTAATCCTAATTGTGTTTTTTATACTAAACGTAACCCTAATTATATGTTTTACACTAACCCTAACCCTAATTGTATGTTGTTGTACTAATCCTTTCCATAAATGTATCTTTTTGGTCCAACCCCTACCCCTAGCTTTGTGTTATCACAGACCCTAACCGTAACCATAATTGTACGTTTTTGTACTGACCTTGACCTGAAATGTATCTCTTTGTACTAATCCCTACCTCTTATTTCGTGTTTACATCCACCCTAACCCTAATAATATGATTTTGTTCTAACCCTTACCCTAAGTGTAATTATATATGCTAACCCTAACCCTTATTGTATGTTGTTGTACTAATCCTTTCCATAAATGTATCTTTTTGGTCCAACCCCTACCCCTAGCTTTGTGTTATCACAGACCCTAACCGTAACCATAATTGTACGTGTTTGTACTGACCTTTACCTGAAATGTATCTCTTTGTACTAATCCCTACCTCTTATTTCGTGTTTTCATCGACCCTAACCCTAATAATATGATTTTGTACTAATCCTAACCCTAAGTGTATCTTAATATGCTAACCCCTAACCCTAATTGTGTTTTTTTTACTAACATCAAACCTAATTATATGTTTAACACTAACCCTACCCTAATTGTACGTTTTTGTACTAACCTTTATCATAAATGTATTTTTGTACTAACCCCTACCACTTTCTTTGTGTTTTCATCGACTATAACCCTAATTGTATAATGTGTACTAACCCTAACCCTAAATGTATCTGTATATGCTAACCCCTAACTCTCATTGTGTGTTTAATACTAACCGTAACCCTAATTATATGTTTTACACTAACCTTGACCCTAATTGTATTTTGCTTTACTGACCTTTCCATAAATGTATCTTTTTTGGCTAACCCTACCGGTAACTTTGTGTTTTCACAGACCCTAACCGTAACCTAAATTGTACGTTTTTGTACTGACTTTACCTGAAATGTATCTCTTTGTAGTAATCCCTACCTCATATTTTGTGTTTTCATCGACCCTAACCCTAATAATATGATTTTGTACTAACCTTAACCCTAAGTGTATCTTAATATGCTAACCCCTAACCCTAATTGTGTGTTTATACTTACCCTTACCCTAATTGTAAGCTTTACACTAACCCTATCCCTAATTGCATAATATTGTACTAACCCCTACCCCTTATGTTGTGTTTTATACTAAGCCCTGACCCTAATTGTATGATTTTGTACTAACCCTAACCCTAAGTGTATCTTTTATGTGCTAACCCCTAACCCTAATTAACCCTAAACCTTATCATATGTTTTTCACTAATCCTTCCCTAATTGTACGTTTTTGTACTAACCTTTAATCATAAATGTATTTTTTTGTTTTAACCCCTACCGCTTACTGTGTGTTTTCACAGACCCTAACCCTTACCCTAATTGTATGATTTTGTACTAACCCTTACCCTTAGTGTATGTTAATATGCTAACCGCTGCCGCTAACCCTAACCTTAGTTGTTTCTTTATATGCCCCCTTACCCTAACTGTGTGTTTTATGCTAACCCTAACCCTTAATTATATGTTTTACACTTACTCTAACCCTAATTGTATAATGTTGTACTAACCCCTACCACTTATGCTGTGTTTTTCACTAACTCCTAGCCCTAATTGTATAATTTTGTACTAGCCCTTACCCTTAATGTATCTTAATATGCTAGCCCCTTTCCCTAGTTGTGTGTTTTATACTAAACCTACCCCATATTATATGTTTTACACTAACCCTAACCCTCATTTTACGTTTTTGTACTATCCTTTACCTAAACTGTATCTCTTTGTACTAACCCCTACCCTTTATTTTGTGTTTTCACCGACCCTTACCATGATTATACGTTTTTGTACTAACCCTTATCATAAAAGTATTCATTTTACTTACCGCTACCACTTATTTTGCACCCGTGCGGGTACCGGGTGGCGAAAAGGCCCGCAGCAGCCCTAAGCTTGTCTGTAAAAGTCCACTAAAGAGCGCTCAGAAACCTGACATCGGGGCAGGCCGCTTTGCCTACAAAGCGACTGGGATGTGTGCCCCAGGTGGTTAAATGGGGCAGCCCCGACATCGAGAGATGCGGGATCGTCTGGCGATAATGCAGAAAACCTGACCGCAAACCATAGTGGTGCACCGTGTTAGGGAAAAATGTCACGTTCCTCGCACGTAAAAGTACCCTGCTGCAGGTCTCGGTAAAAGTAAGACCCATAGGATCCCCATGCAAGAGACTTAATTTCCCGTCCCTTCTTATCACTACTGCTTCCAGTGGCAGACAAAACCTCTCCTACCCGATTGGCCCTGTGTCCCCATTTCCTCCACTTCATAATTTCATGTTCATTGTATCACCACTTTCATGTTCTTCTCCCGAATATATCCGAAATCGTGCTGCCTGGAAGTAAAGCAATAACTTACTCAAACTAGGAGGAGCCTAGCTATTGTATATAATAATCTTTATCTTATAGGCCAAATTTATTTCAATTTTTCAAATAATTCAACTAGGACCAAAGTTATGGTGGAAACAAATAAAAAATTTGAATTTTTTGCCCCTTTTGGACCCCTTAATTCAAAATAATAAAAAGGGGGACCCCCAAAATCAATCCCATTCATTCTTTCATGGTAAGGAACATCATTTTTAAGTTTCATAGCAATCGGATAACTGGAACTAGTGTTATTGTGGAAACACTAAAAAGTTAACAAACAACGAAGACGACGACGACAACGACGACAGCATCATACCATAATACAACCGCAATTTTTTTGCGGTCGTATAAAAATGTTAAAGGAGGTCGATGAGGTGAAGGGGTGTAAAATTGTTTCAAGGTACAATCTTGTGTTACATAGAAATGTTGAATTAATTATATTGTCAGCAAACATTGTTCGAAATGAATGATTGTTCACAATGAACTGTTAGGGATTTGAACCCTAGCTTTTTGCTTTAAGAAGCAAATGTACTTCCTTATACGAACAGAACTATTATACAGACAATGAGTAGCAATTTGCAAAAAAACCTACATTTCAAATTTTATGTGTGAACACTGAAACTTACATTCGTGACCTGGCATTCACATATCTGCAATAAAGATCACCTCAAAAAATAATTATTGTCCAGACAGAAACTAACATTATACTGTACATGTGTGACCTGGCATTCACGGATCTGCAATAAAGATCACCCCCAAAAAAGTCACTGATACAAAAATGTATGACAACAAAGACATGTGGGCTGGTATTCACTGAATGATCTGCAATATAGATCAACAAAAACAATTAAGACATGAAAGACAACCCCAAAACAGGTTTCCAATTGCCTACTACATTTTTTTCCTGTCTTCCCCTGATACATGTGTAAATTAATGCAACTTTTACTTATACACGGTTAAAACTTATCTTCTATTTTTTTTATCTTTATTAATTTCTTCTATTCCTTTACTAAAAAGGGCAATTACTCTAACATCAGTATGTTTTTTTCTTCAAAATTTTAGGACAGTTAGATCTTAATATGCTGATTACTTTTGATGCTTGCACAATTTTGATATCTGTCACCATTTTAGAGTTATTAGCAAAAACTGCAGTTTACCCCTATGTTCTATTTTTAGCCATGGCAATCATGTTTTTTGACGAATCAAAATCCGAACGATAGATTTGTAGCATATATGCTATTAGACAAGTTAAGGTGCGGTTGGTCTTGCGGTGTCAGACAAGATAATCTTTGAAATTCAAGGGAAAGTAATGAAAAATGATTAATTTTGTCGCTTTAAGAGTAATAATTTGGTTCCCCAGTTTGGTATTTTTGGATTTACTGATCTATGCTCTTCATATTCAGATAGTGTTTGGCATTTTCAATATTTTTGGTAGAGCGCCTCTGATGAGTCTTGAATTGACTAAACGCGCGTAGCAAAATTTATTGTCTGGAACTTTGTTGTCATTTGTATTTCTAATAGAAGTGGTCCTACAGCTTTTATGTAGATCTTGATGTGATTAATGATATGCAATTTGAAATATCTTGTAAAGTTTTCAAGATATAGGGCTAAATGAGTGAACAAAAAAATTATAATTCAGAAAAAGGCCTATTATTCTTTCATCGGTCGATGAATCTTCTTGAAAATTTCAGGACATGTAGATCTTGAGGTGCTGAACACTCTTACTCTATGTCAGAATTTTTTTTGCAAAAACTAATTTGACCCCTATGTTCTATTTTTAGCTACGACAGTCATATCTTTTTTACGAATCAAAATTCCGAACGATAGATTTGTACACATAATGCCACTTAAAAACTGTACCAAGTTTTGTTGCAATAGGACCTATGGTGTCGGACAGGTTAACGTTTGAAAAATTGTTAACAGACGATCACGACGGACACCAAGTGATGGTAAAAGCTCATTTCGGTCCAGTTGAGCTAAAAATTAGCAATGTCATTTATATAGATAATGCACGCAACAAATGGTTGCTTACATCTTCAAATATCATCTTCCTGCATCACACTCAGACTACATGTATGTAAAATTTTCTTAAAAAATAAGCTTAAATATCTAAATCCTTTCAAGTTCAATCCAATTTGGTATGAGTGTTCCCTGAGAATATTCCAGCTCTTGACACATAATGTACACTAATTTTCATATTAGCCGGATTTCACGGAATAAAAAATCGGGTTGTATAATGTTGAATGTCGGGCGGGGAAGAAATTTGCGTAACAGTTTTCTCAGTAACTACAGGGTACTTATCACAGCCACTTGATACAGCTGTATTAGCAAAAGTAAAGAAATAAAATTCGGGTGTTTTTCATTGACCTAATTTATAATAATTATTTTGATCAACTTTGTCCATCAAATGGAACAACATTATTTTTTTCGTAAACTTGTTCAATTAGGCAAGTTTTGAATGAAACATGTATGAAAAATATGTTAGGTTGTCCTTAGTGGTCTTTTTACGAAAGTTCAAGAAATTTTAGCTGCACTTCGGACAATACCCACTTGAGTTCCACTTGCCCAAAGTATTTTATACTTGTCCCAGACAATTGGACAATTTTTAACGATTTACCCAGAATCCCTTTCCTGCTGCCTCGCTGTAATCATTGATTGAAACTTACTGGTGGGTCAGTGTTCGAAAATGCCAATTTAAATCATAGATGGGCCCAGGAAGTCTTTTTCTTCATTTATTCAGCTCTTTTCACTATTAAACGGCAATATTGTGGTGATACAGGTTCAGACATGTTATAGGTATTGTTATTTATTCAGATCAAATGCTATGAGATGTTGATAATGAAAATCGTCCCACTAAGATGGAAGATCTCTTGGAAACTCTAGAAACAAAAACAAAGATTGAAGTGCAAAATATGAAAATAGAATGGAAACTGGGAGTGTGTCAAAGGACAATACAAAGCCACTAAAATAAGTTTATATATAATCTTCCGTACACGATGAAAATGTTTTGCTCGCTCACATCTATTTTATCTCCAACAAAGGTTTTATTTAAAGATCACATGCAACGATTTTCAACGTCATATTTACAGTCCCATAATGATGGACAATGATAAAATAAATTATTTCGTTTTTTTGTGTGCAAAAGTATCTTTTATAAACGCTTAATGGACGTTTAAAGTTGTCAAAAATAAATACATCAGTATGAGTTATTCCCCTTGAAAGAATTATTTGTGTGACGTCACATGTGTCCTTTGCGAAACTTTGGAAAATCAGCTGATCATACAACAAGAGTAAACATGAGCGGTAATTTTGAAGAAAGCGATGTCGATGAAATGCCAGATTTGTCATCGTCAACGCTTCATCTGTACAACCGTACATGTTTGAACCCACAGCAGTAGCAGCAAGTGCTGACGGCGATAATTCTGGGGCAGAGGAGTCCGGCACGGACGATGAAGATTCTTCCGATGATAACGAAGTCGAAGATGTCAGCCAATAGTGATAAAATTAATCTTTCAAACGTTTTTATAAAATTGATCTGTTAGTCCATATTGAAATTCTGGCCTGTTAATGCACGTGGATTAATGTACGTTAACGACGAAGTTCCAATCTGTCCAAAAGAAATTACATGTATGGGGTTTGAATAAGATGGTACTAGGAAAAAACCCGCGAATTGGCGGGAAAATCTATCGTATCGTGCTGTAAAAATAGCCCACACAACAAAAACATAGAATTTAAATGACCTTACCTGGTTGTGCTAATCGCAAATTAAAGGTTCTACGGTATATTTATCTGTAAGTAAGTTTTAAGCTTATTGTCTCGTCTGCGAAGCAGTGCGGGACATAGACGTACTTTACCGTCGTCGGCGGCGTTAACTTTTTGGGTTAGGTTTTATGAGAGCACATCCATATCTCAAGAACTAATGGTCGTAGGTCGAGTGAGTGAGTGATTGAGTTGGTGTTTTACGCCCGTGCAACGCTATATAGGTTATTTACAGGCGATGAACATGAAAAGGATGATACAATGAACATGAAATGATGATGATAAATGAAATATGGGATGGGGTGGAATCACAAGGACGGTCAATTTTGAAGAACCACAGTAAAAGGGGAGAGTTGGGTAGCGGCGGAAAATTTAGCCTATGTGGTGCACTACTTGGCGGTCCACAAAGGGGTCTTTTACGTGCATGAAGCGTGGCATTCTCCACACACGTTGGCCCACTATGGTCGGCGGTCAGGGTTTCAGTATTATAGACCTGACAACCCCCGCGGACGAGGGCTACCCTATTCAGCCACCTAGGGTACACACTTGGTCGCTCTGTGGGCTGAGCACTGACCCGACGTCAGAATCCCAAGACCCTTAGTCGCCTCTTACGACAAGCTAGGCTCTGCTGCGGGCCTATTCGCCACCCGGGCCCCGCACGGGTCGTAGGTCGATGAAACTTGGCCATGCATATGCCCAAGTAGTAGCTTAGCATTGTTGCATCCCCCATCATTTGGCCTTGACCTTCCGGTCGAGTAACTGACAATGTTCAATATATAAATATATTAATAATAAAAACAAAAATATTGAATAATTTCAATCTGTATTAATTCATAGATGTTACATTCACCACAAGCGCTTTCAATGCTTCATGCATATCTTCAGGTGGATATTGTTTATAAAAAACATACATTATTACGTTAACAAACGTTTGACGTTACAATGAAAAACATCAGAATAAACGGGAGTGTGTAAACGTCATTATTATCGGGACATAACAAAAACTTATATATGATTTAAAGAAGGGTTTAAAATGTTAATAAACAGTTCCTCCTTTCGTTTTCTGTAGACGTCAATATTCGAGTTGACTTTATAAAGCGGAAATATGTTGAAAGTACCACCAGAACATTCTTGAAAATGTCTATTTGCCCTTATGACGGTAAGTTCTTTGTGGTTCGTTTGTTGTCGATGCAGGGTCATCCTCATCCGAAGCTCATTCTTAGTTTCTCCGATATAAAATTCCTCGCAATTTGAACATATCGCCGAGTAAATAAGGTTTTTTGTTGGATTTAAAACAAAAGGTGCATGAATATTTTGCAATAGGAAATAAATTTTGCAGGTTACTTCTAGAATTTTTTAATAACATTTAAATTTAGCTTCTGAAGGCAGTCCACTATGTACAGTGTACATGTTCATTTTATTTCAAATTTAACTGTAAAACTGTTTATTGAATTGCCTGGTAGCCAGCAACTCAAAGAAATATTCCAAGTGTTGGCACTGCTGGCAGTAGTTTCCATCCTGTATCTAGAAGTTTTTTTGTTGTTTTTTATAACAAAACTCCATATCCACCAGAATCAAAAATATATGTTTGAGACTTTGAGCAAGCAACCAGCACTGACATAAACATGCAAGTGATGCTATGCTTGTTAGCTGTTAAGCCTTTTTTTATTTTGTTCATGCATGTATAAAGCACATTTTGGTATATATGATCTGGGATAAGTTCTTATTTCCAGAAAAAAAATGTGTTTCCAGTTACCTATTTATTCATGTCTACTTAACATTTTTATTGCCATTTCTGCTTAAGCACATAAACTTTAATTCAACTCTCCATTTACCAAGGTTAAAAAAAATATAATTATACCTACCTATTATTTTCAGACATGTAATAGGTAACACATTTTTTCGATTGGCCTTATGTTGTTGATACATTGGTGGCTGAACTCTACACAGCTGTAGGGATAAGTTCTTATTTCCAGAAAAAAAATGTGTTTCCAGTTACCTATTTATTCATGTCTACTTAACATTTTTATTGCCATTTCTGCTTAAGCACATAAACTTTAATTCAACTCTCCATTTACCAAGGTTAAAAAAATATAATTATACCTACCTATTATGTTCAGACATGTAATAGGAAACACATTTTTTCGATTGGCCTTATGTTGTTGATACATTGGTGGCTGAACTCTACACAGCTGTAAATTGGCATGAAATGACGATTCCTTGGTCAATTTTTTTATTTGAAATATTTACATGTAGTACACACAAAAAAAATCTATTTAAGGTGTGATTGCAACTGTTGTGCCAATATGCCCACGAGGAGGGAATGTAAATGTTGCCAGTTAACAAATGTGGTGGACGGGAAAATTAAGGAGGTAGAAATTGACTGCATCACTGAGCACCAGGGTTTCATTGACAACTGCCTTAGCCAGTACGTCCTTGAATCTTCCTACTTCGAGTACATTGAAGATAATGGCCCAGTAGAAGAAGGCGGGCTTATTCATGAGTATGTATTAGGACCTACTAGAATAAATAGATTCACATCCAAATTTCTTGCAAATACGGGACAGGTGGGGAATTTTATTTTTCACCCATTTTGATCAAAAGTTCTGTAATTTTAAAAGAAACAAAATAAAAATGAATGAAATTTGCCAAAATAATCAGAATAAAATATTTTCATGTGGCTGAAAAATCAGAACAAGAGGGGATATGAATCTAGGATATTCTCTCACCATTTTTGTATTATTTTAATCAATCATCCCATTTGATAAATAGATACATGTATTTTACACTTTTACTTAAATAAGTTACGTCGCTGAGATAAATCATCAGTACACAAGTAAAAATATGCACATCCAGCTAGTGTATTTAAAGTTTCAGTTATTTTACATCTTGGTACTTCATGTTTTGACATCTAAGAGTTAATTATGTGTTTTTAACTAAATGTTAGAATTATGTTTATTAGTGCATACCATGTTATATGACCCTATTTAATTTCAGAGTCTATCGTTATATTGCCTACAGACGGTTTGTGAGGCATCCTCGGAAACCCAGGGGTTCTTCTATCGCTTACTCATTCATCGCCCCTGGGACATAACGCATGAAATTGTTCGTTCCGAGTTCAGGATCTGATCTTGAACTTGATATTATCTATTTATAGAAACATGTTTAAATCGCATGAGATAAATCTAAAGCGACCAATCAGAAAGCTCGATACAAAACTATCAAAAACGAAGTATTTCAGGCGTAATGTCCCAGGGGTGATGAACAAGTAAGCGAGAGAAGAAGCCCTGGGTTTCCGAGGATGTTTGTGAGGTGGATATATCACACCAAGAACAATAGAAAAGTTCTGCCATCATGTGTTGTTACAGCCATAAGAGAACGATACCCATCACAAGAATACTGTGGGTTTAAATACCCAAACCATTAAAAAATCAAAATATTTTCAATATTTTTTTATTAGTTGTCACTGAAATTAAATCTAGAAACATGTGCTCGTACAATGTCCTCCTTTGGTCTTCTTGGTGTAGTAAAGCTGTGGGTTAGCGGTTTTGGTCTTTGACGATCAAATCTTTATCTGTTCTCTAAAGCCTGAGACACAGGGGGCAAGTGAGTGAGTTGGTGTTTTACACCCGTGCAACGCTATATAGGTTATTTACACTATGAACCAAAAAAATTACTGTCTATACCAGACACAGTCATTTTTTTACTGCCTTACACTGCTATTTACTGTGAAACTACTGCCAAACAACAGTGAATTACCATTATCACCCTATACAATCAAGGACAGTTTGTGACAGTGATTACCTTCCGCCTATAATGCACTGTCCTGCATTGGCCTGCACTGTCCGACATTGGTGCAGTTTCTCATAGATCGTGACAGACTTTACCTGGATTGTTAATCACTGTACTAAATTGTTACAATTTTGGGCAGCGAGCAGTTAACAATTGTACCTGTATTGTTTATCACTGTCCTGATCCGTTACAATTTTGCACAGCAGTCGACAATTTTTCTTGACCTATGATGCACTGTCCACCATTGCCATAGTAAAAGGCAGTACTTGACAAGATATCCACTAACTGTTATGCACTGTTGTGAATTGCTGCAGGAAATATTACGTCATGACAGATTTGTGTTTTCTGTCTTGAACTGTCATGAACATAAGCAGGAAATAATACATGGTAACAATTTATAACGGTCTCTTATTAACTGTCCTCCATTTTGTGAGTTTTTGGCGAAGACGAGATTATTTTTTATTTTCATTTAATTATTATGCTTTAAATGATTTGTACATAGAATCTTTTATAACCTAGCCCGCCACACCGAATGCGCGAGTTTTATGGGTTTTTTATTTTTATTTTCACATATTTTTCTATCAGAATCAGAACCACAAATTTATAACTGTCACATGCATTCGTGAAGCCATCTGGAAAAATCTTCTTTTTAAAAAATGAAAGAAACTTTTCTGACACAAGCTCTTAAAATCGCTGATATTTGTTGTTCAAAATGAAGATTAATATTTTTTTTGTTCAAACATCGTCATGCATAAGATATAATATGCCTTTCTTTCACTTACGTTTTCAATTTTAAAATTCGGAAATAATTATTTTTATAAGTTTCGTGTCAGTTATAATAATTGGAGAAGAAAAAACCCACTACAAGTAATAAAAGAAACTAGAAGGAAAATGTGTTTATGAGAGATGGGTGAACCGCCCGTACTTGAAATATCGCCACCACCCTCAAACATGAAGTTCTTAGTGACCTAAATTTACTTGGGCGGTAGCAGTACATACTAAAGTGTTTAAATATTATTGTCTCCAAACATGCATCGAACATTAAGTAAACAAAGAAATAACCCATAGTCGTTCATGTGTAAAATATAGGACGCAGTGACCTATTTTCAAGTGGATGGTGAGTTTCTAATCAAATCAAATCTAGTATAGAAATATCATCAATGATCATTGGCATCCACAATGTAGTATTCAAGTTCACCAAAGTGTTACAGATACACCGATGATTGGATGCACGGACGCACATGCGTAAAAATATAGCTCTAGCCAACATACATAACTATTAAAGCAATGAAAAAACTTCTTTTCCGTGTTAAATGTATCTTTCAATATGATGAATAGTTTCATCAATAGCCTTTGTTTCTAATTGTAAAATTACAAGTCTATGGTTCTAAAGGTAGACATTAAAACGGGTCTATAATTCCAAAGACTTACTCAATAGTTAAAATACATCCTTACCACACTTGTACATACGCCTTTTACGCTTTTACTATTTTCCAGCGGATTGCTATATTCTCCGCTTTGTATACTTTTTTATTTCTGGGAAATAAATTTATCTTGAAAAAAATATTTTGGCAGCAGAGGTTATTTCTGCAATATAAAATTATGCTAATAAAGAATAAATAATCAACTATTTTGTCTCTTTCCCTTTAAAAATAAATATTTTTTCCAACCAAAACATAACATAACCCTCCTTTTTTAAATGAAGTTAAATGGTCCACCCCTGAGCCCGGTCTACATTATTTATACATTATTAAGATGCATTTGTAAATTAACAAGTTACGCAATACTGCCGTGAAAATGTCTTGATGAGTATCCTGCTGTGTGTGACCAGGCAGTTGACAGGATGTTTATTGTGAACGACATGTACATGTATTTTACTTAATACCTGCATGTCTGTCTAGGTAGCAGGTTAATTAGCCAAACGCTTACCTGAGGCAGTTTACGCTCAGAGGAGACAGTTCACAGTTTAAGAAAATCATCAGTTTTACTTTAAACATTTAACGCAGGAAAATGCATGCACTTGACAAGAAATGAAAGTATTTTATGCATGTACACATACTTCTTATTCGTTCCGTTTTTTATAACAATAATTTAAAAAGTGGTAGAAACACTTAATACAATCAAACATCACATTATTTTATATGGATGCATTGACTAAGAACTTGTCATGAAAGATCGACCTATCTTCGTGTTCTACTATAAAACCCGTTCCAATCTAATCATACCAAATCTAAGTAGACATAAGCTAATAAAAATTATTATTTCTCGAGAGAGGTGAGCACACACTTGTCTTATTACTTAATATTCTTCTTACTCTCAGACTCCTCCATATGCACTTCATTATTGCAAGTTTTATGAAAATTAATTGTGTTATATAGATCTATAAGGAGGTGTGAATAAATGTTACAGATTGTAGCGCACACACGGTTAATCAACCTTTTTTTTCTGGGCTCCATATTTTGTACATGAAAAACAGATACGTGTTGCATTATGCGTCATCAATGACCTAAATAATACATTATCATTTAAAGCGTGTATGTTGCAATTATTAATAAATCCTTGTCGCACATCTACTTCCTGTTTTTTGAAAATACCAGTGATGTTATTCAAGGCATAAAATCAGGACGCTAGCCTACCAATAGTTAATCGTTCTATAAGTGTTCTTGTTGTTTAGTCTAACAAACTTATCTTAAAGATCTTTAAAATTCATTACTTTTCTATACAAGAACTTCCAAGAATTTACAAGTAATCACTCTTAATTTTCAAACAATTTTAGATAAACAGGCGGCAGATGTCTCTGCCGAGAATTCCCGGGGGAGCGGGTGAGGGCTTCTGCGAAAAAAAACTTCCCCGCAAAGGTAGATCTTGAGGTGCTGATCACTTTTGTTCCCATTCAAAATTTTGAAATCTGTCACTGTTTTAGAGTTATTTGCAAAAAACTGCCATTTACCCCTGTGTTCTATTTTTAGCCACAGCGGCCATGTTTTACGACCAATCAAAAATCCCCACATCAGTTCTATACACCTAATGCTAATAAACAACTATACCAAGTTTGGTTCCATTTGGACTTAAAGTGTCAGAGGAGTTAACGTTTTCACTGTAATGAGGAAATGCTGTTAAAATGCTCAATTTTGACGTTCTAAGGGCAATAACTACTTAAAGGAAAGGTCCTACAACGTTGACCCTGTTACATATTTTGTAGATCTTGATGTGCTTAACAATATGCAAGTTAAATTTCTCAAATATCTAGTATAGCTTTCAAGACATTGAGCTAAACAGGTGCAAAATTTGCAAAAAATCCACAAAAAGGGCAATAACTCCTACATGGGTCGTTGGATTTTCTTCAAAATTTCAGGGTAGGTAGATCTTGAGGTGCTGATCACTTTTACCCTATGCCAGAATTTTGATATCTGTAGCCGTTTTTGAGTTATTTGCAAAAAACTGCATTTTACCCCTATGTTTAATTTTTAGCCATGGCGGCCATGTTTTACGACGAATCAAAAATCCCCACATCAGTTCTAAGCACCGAATGCTAATAAACAACCATACCAAGTTTGGTTGCAATTGGACTTATGGTGTCAGAGGAGTTAACGTTTTAAAAAGTTTACGGACGACGGACGACGGACGGACGACGGACGCCAAGTGATGACAATAGCTCACATGACCCTTCGGGTCAGGTGAGCTAAAAACTTATTTTATAATATTAACAATACCATATGATTTTTTTAGCTCACGTGGCCGTCGTCATTAACTTTTCTTCAAACTTCTTCTCCTCTGAAATGCCAGAACAGATTCAAACCAAATTTGGTCTGATGGTACCATAGGGTATCCCCCACAGAACTGATATGGGGATTTTTGATTCGTCGAAAAACATGGCCGCCGTTGCTAAAAATAGACCAGGGGGGTCAGACTACTGTTTTTGGCTTGTAAATCAAAAAGTATAAGAGATAGATGAAATCTGATGCCACCTTACTGCTTCAGCATTAAAAGCTCTACAAAAGTCTCCATTTGGTCCAAGTTGTCAGATGACCCCTAATAGGGGATACAGCCCCTTAAAGGTGAAAGAAAGCGTTTTTTCATGTTTTTGCCATATAGTATGAAAACTATTGCAGATAGAGAAAAGCTTTGCTTGCTTAAATGTTCAGCAGCTCATTTAGCTCTACAAAAGTCTCCATAGGGTTGAAGTTGTCAGATGACCCCATATAGGGGCTACGACCCCAGAAATAATGTTTTTTCATGTTTTTGGCCTATGGAATGAAAACTATTGCAGATAGAGAGAAGCTGTTGCTTGCTTAAATGTTCAGCTAATTTAGCTGTACAAAATTTCCATAGGGTCGAAGCTGTCAGATGACCCTTTATAGGGGTTATGGCCCCTAAAATGATGTTTTTTCATGTTTTTGGCCTATAGCAGATAGAGAAAAGCTGTTGCTTGCTTAAATGTTCAGCTCATTTAGCTCTACACAAGTCTCAATAGGATCAAGTCTTCTGATGACCCTTAATAGGGGTTACAGCCCCTAAAATAACCTTTTTCATGTTTTTGGCCTTTAGAATGAAAACTATAGCAGATAGAGAAAGCTGTTGCTTGCTTAAATGTTCAGCACATAAAGCTCTACAAAAGTCTCCATAGGGTTGAAGTTGTCAGATGATTCGGCCCCTAAAATAATGGTTTTTCGTGTTTTTGGCCTATAGAATGAAAACTATAGTAGATAAAGAATAAACTGTTGCTTGTTCAAATGTTCAGCTCATTTAGCTCTACAAAATATAGGGTTGACATCAAGACCAGGTGAGCAATTTAGGCTCCTGGGAGCCTCTTGTTTCAATCACTTGTGGTATTTTCTTATTGCACTAATTTTATTTTATAGTGTTTCCTATGTAGAAGTATTTTGTTAATATTTGAATCACTTCAAGTGAAGTCTAATTTTTATTTCGTTTTTATCAATGCTTTACATATTAAGAGTAAACGTTTGTAAATTTATTTAATTTTATTTTATTATCCATGATTACGTAGCCATGCACATGTGCTTGTCTATTGATGTTTTGTATAAAAATTGGTCTGTCACTCATTGCTTAATGCATGTTTTAAAGCCTTTAGATTGAGTTAGTATAAAATGTAGCATACAATTACTTTGTAATAGTAAATGTAATAAAAAAAAACAATAAATCTATATAACAAAATAATGCTTTACTTTTCTATAAAAAATCAACATTTCAGAACAAGAATTATACAATAAAATGTAAAGGATTTTCTTTTATGATTTAAGTAGCCGTCTCTGTAAGAATCATGCAAAACGCAAAAATAGTGGCAGATGCATATTTTTGAAAACTGGTTCTCTTTATCGGAATTTGATCTTTATGATGAGAAATGAATGTCAATTAAATTTTAGCCCAATCGGTTCATTAGTTCTCGTTGAATACACAATACAAATTTGGTTACATTATTTATGAAAATAAGTACGGGAAAAAGTCCCGCCAATTTTTTTTTTCTTAACAAACCAACCAAAAATATCACTTTTAGTATCCGACTGATATTTTGTTGAAATTCAACTAGAATGGCCTACTTTTTAGCTCACCTGACCCGAAGGGTCATGTGAGCTATTGTCATCACTTGGCGTCCGTCGTCCGTCCGTAAACTTTTTAAAACGTTAACTCCTCTGACACCATAAGTCCAATTGAAACCAAACTTGGTATGGTTGTTCATTAGCATTCGGTGCTTAGAACTGATGTGGGGATTTTTGATTCGTCGTAAAACATGGCCGCCGTGGCTAAAAATAGAACATGGGGGTAAAATGCAGTTTTTTGCAAATAACTCAAAAACGGCTACAGATATCAAAATTCTGGCGAGGGTAAAAGTGATCAGCACCTCAAGATCTACCTACCCTGAAATTTTGAAGAAAATCCAACAACCCATATAGGAGTTATTGCCCTTTTTGTGGATTTTTGGTAAATTTTGCACCTGTTTAGCTCAATATCTTGAAAACTATACAAGATATTTGAGAAATTTAAATTGCATATTGTTAAGCACATCAAGATCTACAAAATATGTAATAGGGTCAACGTTGTAGAACCTTTCCTTTTAGGAGTTATTGCCCTTAGAACGTCAAAATTGAGCATTTTAACAGCATTTCCTCATTACATTAAAAACGTTAACAACTCTTACACTTCAAGTCCAATTGGAACCAAACTTGGTACAATTGTTTATTAGCATTAGGTGTATAGAACTGATGTGGGGATATTTGATTGGTTGTAAAACATGGCCGCTGTGGCTAAAAATAGAACATAGGGGTAAATGGCAGTTTTTTGCAAATAACTCAAAAACGGTGACAGATTTTAAAATTTTGATTGGAAACAAAAGTGATCAGCACCTGAAGATCTACCAGCTCTGAAATTTTGAAGAGAATCCAACGACCCATGTAGGAGTTATTGCCCTTTTTGTGGATTTTTGGTAAATTTTGCACCTGTTTAGCTCAATATCTTTAAAACTATACAAGATATTTGAGAAATTTAAATTGCATATTGTTAAGCAAATCAAGATCTACTAAATATGTAATAGGGTCAACGTTGTAGGCCCTTTCCTTTGAGGAGTTATTGCCCTTTTAGAAGCATTTCCTCATTACATTGAAATTGTTAACTCCTCTGACACTTAAAGTCAAATTGGAACCAAACTTGGTACAATTGTTTATTAGCATTAGGTGTATAGAACTGATGTGGGGATATTTGATTGGTTGTAAAACATGGCCGCTGTGGCTAAAAATAGAACATTGGGTTAAACTGCATTTTTATGCTAATAACTCAAAAAGGGTGACAGACTTTTGAATTTTTATTGAGATAAAAGTGATCAGCACCTTAAGATCCACCATATTGTCAGATGGCCCCCTTATTAAACTTATAACCCTTTCAATGTCAAATAGATTTTGCCTAATAGCCTTTACTTCAGGCACATATGTCAGGTGAGCGATTCAGGCTCCTGGGAGCCTCTTGTTCAGAAAATATCAACAATTTTTACAGACCCTTCCGAACTTTTGAGTAAAGAGGCCAAGAAAATTGGTTGGGTTGTGTATGAAAAAAGTTCGGGAAATTTTCCCGCCAAAACTTTTAATGTCAATTTGCAGATCATCTAATGGACCAATTTCACTTAAGTTGATATTTTTCGCTAAAGTGGTCCAAGATGAATAACTAGCCAAAAAATTGTTAAAATCTAAGATAATAAGTAAATCACCTTTTGTATGATTTTTTAAATTTGATATATAACATGTGAAACAGATCACTTATGTTTTAAATTATGTTAATGCTCTCATTGTGTCGGATGTGTAACAACAGACAGGAACTGCTTATTCTTCCATAGCAGACAAGTTTACTCTCGTCTCAACTTGGATTTATACTGTTGTTTTTGTGTTTTCTGGTTTTTATTTTCGTGTTTGTTTGTTTTGCTTTCCTGTTTCGACTTTTGAATGCCCCAATACTGTCTCTTTGCCTCAGCAAAAATAATGAAATAGATTCTATCTAGATACACTTGAAGTGTGTACTTACATGTAATCAACATGAAATCCTCTTAATTAGAGAAGTTTTTAAAAATGTTTTATGTATCATTCAAACCATTAACTGAAATATTTACTGTAACATCCTGCTCCTTTTCTGATGTCTGTTGGGAGTCTTCAGGGACATCTTCATCTTTGTCCACATGGCGACTGGAATGTGTGCCGTCCTGACATCGAGAGATGCGGGGTCGTCAGGCGATAATGCGGAAAACACAGCAAAGAAAATATATACTGAATATTTAAACATTTTTTAAATGGGTTATGAATCCTAAAAAGTTACTTAAATGATTAAACATGTAATGTTATACGTTTTGTGCAGGGAAGAATTCAATATGATAGCCTATAATCTCCAAAAATCACCTCAGTCATAATTATTTCTTTAACAATGTTTCAGCTTAAGATTTTCTGCTTCATTGATCACATCCATAATGTTTTAACGTAATTAAAATAGTTCTTACTTTTCAAGAAGGGTTGATTTTTTTAGTTGAAAAAAACATGACATGGAAGAGAAAGGATGTCAGCTATGCTCCATAGTGCTGTAGACCAAGGCCAACATGTTAATATAAAACGTGTATACCTAGTGTTAATACCTTGTTCTGCTGATCATATAAATCATTCAGGAGATATATAGTAATTTAGACCATTGTTCCAAGAAAGGTTAAGTTACTTTTCCATGAAGGAAGGATATTATCATACTTTAAACACAATTGGATCAGGATGTTATCTATTATATGAAAACTTTATAAACATATGCAACAGGTCAAAGGGCATACAAAAATTATAAAACTTCATGATTTGGTGGGTGTGAGGCGGGGGTAAATAATTGTTTTAAGATAGATTTTATTTTTGTACATTTTTCTTTAAATTACTGTATGCATTGTGGTACTTTTTCTGCAATATTCATAATATAAGTTTATTATTATCTAATTACAGATGGGTGCACACATAACCTGTACGGCAAGTTAACTTGAAAAGCACTGGTCCAAATTGGACATTGATGTTTTGCCATTTTGAAGGAATTGTTCATTAGAACTAAAGTTGATTGATCAAATCTGGTCAAAAACGTTGTTTTGCCATAATAAACAATGAAAATATGACAAAAATGTTTACAAAACATTGATAACGTCGTTTCTGGTTTGTGTAAATCTAAATTTGGACTCTGATCGGGCATGGACATGTCGCTTTTTCGGCAAATTTTCGAATTCGGAAAACGATGTCAAAATAAAAGTTTTAAAAAAAAAAAAGACGACCGGCCATCCATATTTTTTTTTTTATTTCATCTTAGCTTCTAATATATGATCAATAAGGTTAAAATCATTGTTTTTGGCATCATATTGGTTCAAAGGTTTCAGAGATTTTTAAAATAGTTTTATCGAAGAAGGGTGATGACAGTCACATAGGGACGGCATAAGCTCACATGGTCTTTTTTAGACACAAAGTTCAATCCTTGAAATAACTTGAAGACAAGTAGATAACAATTTATTACAAAAACGTCATCATGAAAGAATTCCTGTATCTCGCTCACTGGCTTCTAGTATTTCATCAATAAAACATCCGCTAGAAAGAACTGATGGAACTTCATGGACTTCACAAAACATTGTCATGAAAGAGGTGCTGTAACTTCCTCAAGAGCTTCCAGTTTTTCAATAAGAGCTACAACACTGTCAATGTCTTCCTGATCTTTGCTTTTGCTTCTGTTCTCAGCAGCTAACCTAGAAAAGTATTATGATATCTGAGATGGCTCTAAGTATTCCTCTGCAGTAAATTTCTTCTTACCACCCTCCTGAATGACTCTCTTAGTCTTCGCTACTGGGTCTATGAGCATGAACTGACCTAGACCGGCTCCTACTTCTTTGGCTATATCTGTCCCTGGATCTATGAGCATGAACTGACCTAGACCGGCTCCTACTTCCTTGGCTATCTCTGTCCCTGGATCTATGAGCATGAACTGACCTAGACCGGCTCCTACTTCCTTGGCTATCTCTGTCCCTGGAGCTATGAGTATGAACTGACCTAGACCGGCTCTTACTTCCTTGGCTATCTTTGTCCCTGGATCTATGAGTATGAACACACCTTGACCGGCTTCTTCTTTGACGATTGCTAACTCTGTCTTTGTCTCTCTGATTATTATCTATCAAAGGACTTCTATTTCTGACCGCAGGACAGCTTTTTGCTGATATCTTGGGTAGAGGTTTCGGTAACTGAGACATGTGTTGTACCACATGGTTTAAAAAATAGACCAGAAAGAAATTGCAGAAAGTATATGGGCAAGAGACTTATATACATGTCAGTATGATGAATACGAGATCCTTGTGGATATGAAAGAAAATATTCAAGTATACCTTGTATCGTGTTAAAAAAAATGTTTCCAAGTTTAGTAAGGTGCACTCCATCTGGCTTAAGAAACAAGCGATTAGGTTTAATATCAGGGTATCTACTATAACGGCCTCCAAAATTTAGAACAAATGATGCAATTGAATTATTCAATCTGTAGCGTGCCTTTTCCATAGCTACCATATCTTCAGAATAACACAAATTGGAACGCGGCAAGACATGAGACGAAATTTTTACAGTAGATGGAAATTTGTGATGGATCCACCTAATTATTACTTTCAACTGATTACGTAGATAACCAATGTTTGTATTACAAATATCGTTAGCTGCTATATGCAGAATGAGAAAATTTGGTGGCTCTTCGAAATTCAACAAAGTCATAATCCTTCTTTTGATGTCCAGGCTAAACATACCACCTTTTCCTTGCCACCATATGTCCACATTTAGTCTCTGAAGACCGAAATTTAGACCCCCTAGTCTCTAACGAGTTTCACCATAGGCATTTCTGACCAGGGATGAACCAACTATCCAAACTTTAGTAGAGGGACCTACAAATCTCCTAGCTACTACGGAAAAAATATTTTGAAAATCGAACCACAAATAATTTTGCATTTGTTCGAGACGATTTGTGGTTGACTTCTTTGAACACGAAGGTTCTTTATTTTGTTCAATACTTCTATTAGAACTATTCAAGGCATTATTTTCACTCAAAGGGTTATTCACAGTCCCATCAATTTGATCTTTAGTAACATTAGCTAAGGAAGGTGTCTGATATTTAGGTAGGATGGCTTTCTTTACTTATGTTTTTGCTGATGATGGTAAATTAGCACATTCCTTAAATGGTGGTAAACCTGTAAAAATATTTAAAAAATTGATCAGATATACATGAACATTTGGATATAGGATTCTTTAGGAAATCTCAAGTCTTTATAAAGTGTGAGCTTATAGGTAAAATATTTTTTAAAGTATACGGGCATGTCCCAAGACATGCAACATGTCATTTTTTACCAATCTCAGAGTTTAAAGCGGTTTCCGGGTGCCTTATAGGGCCGCAGCACCGCTAAGCTTGTCGGTACAAGTCCATTAAAAAGCGCTCAGAAACCTGACATCGGGTCAGGCTGCTTTGCCCATAAAGCGACTGGGATGTGTGCCCCAGGTGGTTGAATGGGGCAGCCCTGACATCGAGATGTGCGGGGTCGTCAGGCGATAATGCGTTAAACCTGACCGCAAACCATAGTGGTGCACCGTGTTGGGAAAAATGTCATGTTCCTCGCACGTTAAAAAACCCTGCTGCAGGTCTCGGTAAGAGTAGGACCCGTAGGATTCCCATGCAGGAGGCTAAATTTTCCGTCCCTACCCATAAATCCTTTTTCAAGTGGCAATCAAAACTCTCCTACCCGATTGGCCTTGTGTCCTCATTTCCCCCACTTCGTCATCATTTCATGTTCATTGCATCACCACATTCATGTTCCTCTCCCGGATATAGCCGAAATCGTGCTGCTTGGGAGTAAAGCAATAACTAACTAATTAACTAACTATTAGATTGATAGGTCCCGTGCGGGGCCCGGGAGGCGAATAGGCCCGCAGCAGCGCTAAGCTTGTCGGTAAAAGTCCACTAAAGAGCGCTCAGAAACCTGACATCGGGGTCAGGCCGCTTTGCCCACAAAGCGACTGGGATGTGTGCCCCAGGTGGTTGAATGGGACAGCCCTGACATCGAAAGATGCGGGGTCGTCAGGCGATAATGCGGAAAACCTGACCGCAAACCATAGTGGTGCACCGTGTTGGGAAAAATGTCACGTTCCTCGCACGTTAAAGAACCCTGCTGCAGGTCTCAGTAAGAGGAGGACCCGTAGGATCCCCATGCAGGAGGCAAAATTTCCCGTCCCTACCCATCACTCCCTTTTCCAGTGGCAGTCAAAACTACCCTACCCGATTGGCCTTGTGTCCCCATTTCTTCCACTTCATCATTATTTCATGTTCATTTTATCACCATTCTCATGTTCATCTCCCGGATATAGCCGAAATCGTGCTGCTTGGGAGTAAAGCAATAACTAACTAACTAACATTAGATTGATAGAATAATTCAGTCCCTGTGCTCTCTTCTAAAAAGCCGCCATTTTACCCCTATGTATCTCTCGTAACCCCTATTCTAACACCCCGAACGTTCCGGAATGGCACTTTTGGAAGATCGTCTATCAAGTTAAGGACGTCAATTTTGTGACGTCACCACTATTTTGGGTATCGGGCATCTGTTTATAGGTGATGTTTAGTAGCGGGAACAAAAATCCGATATCGTCTTGCAAAACAGAAAACAAATATACATGTACAATACATGTAATATTATACAGTTCTATGTTCATGTGAGGTTTTGTGGAGTTTCCCAGATTTTGTTTGTGTGCTCTTGTACAGTAATAAAACTATCCCTCATTTTCTTTTTACTCGTAAGTCTTCGGAAAAAAGATGAATGGAAGAAGGCGCGCCAAACTGTTACAACTCGTTGTCACGTCGCTAACTCTCGTAAAAAATGGAATATAGGTCAAAATAGGACCAGATAAGAAAAAAGCGATGGCCCCACTCATTACATCATCAAATTAATGATATTCAATTAACCTTCCGCGATAAGAAATTTTTTGATGGATAGTTATGCGATTCTTTCATAATGTACGTTTCTATAAAATATTAACATACCATTGCAATGAATATCTTATAATTGATCGTAATATTAATAATTAAATGTGGTTGGGTAAAATAGATTCCGCTTGTGCGGAATATTGCGTATTTATAAATAATTGTCTGTCGGACTAGTTTTACTGTGTATTTACATACCTTATCATGGTCACATGGCATAGAGCCAGTTAGGTAGACCACATCCCCAACTGTCAGTATACCAAATGTTAAGTTATGTATATTATACTTTTCATGTTATTAATTTTTCCACAAAAGTCTACAAAAAGTTTATTAAACTAGTATACTAAAGGATAAAGCTAATCATACAAAATATAAGACCACTATCTTATGTAGTTGCATGTTAGAAAACCGTGATGTAGTTTATATTTTAACAGTATACAGGTATTATTTTGGACGGACGGACGGACGAATTTACAGTGTAAACAGTATCCAGTCTTTGATTTGGGGATTGCTCAGAAGACGACAAAATTAACATAGAAGGTGATATTTTTTATAGAAAACACTAGTTTTCAGAACTCAACTGAACATTTGTAAATCAGCATACGCTAACCTTTAGGAAACATTCTGACTTCCGAATTATCAGTAACAACGGTACTTTGATTTTTTACTGTACACAAGCCCCTGCGTGTGTTTTTTTTTTCGTTTTTTTTCTATCTTAGACTAAAAATGTCAGTGAATTTCAATGACAAGTTACATGACAATTGGCCACATAGTATCTGACCGGCCTTCAATTTTGTAGAGTAAAAACTTGCCTGATTTACTTTTTTTAGGCTTAGGTGATTCAAGTGAGCATCTCTTCTTCGGTGTAGACTCCGACTGACCTGACTCCCTGTCTACTAAAATTAGAGAAAGTGTTTATAAATAATAAAACCAAACTAGATGATGACACATCACGAATGCCTTCGCCTGCCTAAGTCCAATTTCTTGAAAACTATTCACCCAAATGCAACCAAAATTTCATATGCATATCTTCACATGATGATAAACAAATAAATTATTATCGGTTCTTATGGGTTCAAATTGATATGGTTGTATCTCGAAATATGTACTGGCATCGGGCACATCGTTTTCCTAACCTGGCATCGTGTATTTTGTGATTTTTTATGAAAAATCGGAGCAAAAGCCGACTTTTCAGAGCAAGGAATTTGTGACGTCACAGAGGTCACGTGACCACTATCTCATTAAAAATTTATAGGTCAACAAGTAGACTGGTTGTAAACATAAATAATCGGTCAGTGTCGGCTTGGATCATTAAATTAAGATGTTTGAGTTGAGTTTTTATGATATTTAATTGGTTTTTAATTAAAAAATAATTCATCAAAATATTTGTCAGGTGTCCTTTCATGAGCTGAACATTTAAGCAAGCAACACCATTTCTCTATCTGCAATAGTTTTCATTCTATAGACCAAAAACACCATTTTTCACCTTACGTTCAAGGGCTGTAACCCCTATAAGGGGCCATCTGACAACATCAACCCTATGAAGACATTTGAAGAGCTTGATAGGCTGAACAGTTAAGCAAGCAACACCAATTCTCTATCTACAATAGTTTTCATTCTATAGGCCAAAAACACAATTTTTACCTTACATTCAGAGGCTGTAACCCCTATAAGGGTCCATCTGACAACATCGACCCTTTGGAGACATTTATAGAGCTTAATGAGGTGAACATTAAAGCAAGCAACAGCTTTTCTCTATCTGCAATAGTTTTCATTCTATAGGCCAAAAACATGAAAAAACGCTTTTTTTTACCTTTAAGGGACCATAACCCCTATAAGTGGTCATCAGACACATTCGACTTAATGGAGCCTTTGTAGAGCTTATTATGCTGAAGCAGTAGCGTGGCTTCGGATTTCATTTATCTGTTATACTTATTGATTTACAAGCCAAAAATAGTGGTCTGACCCCCATGATCTATTTTTAGCCATGGAGGCCATTTTTTTTTTGACGAATCAAAAATAGAAACACAACTTTTGTGCAGGACACCCTAAGGATCAATCATATCAAGTTTCATTGAATTCTGTTCAGTAGTTTCAGAGAAGATTTTTGAAAAATTGTTAACAGACGATGACGACAGACGAAGGCCAAGTGATGGCAATAGCTCACATGGACCTTCGGTCCAGTGAGCTAATAATATATATGGTTATAGGGTGGGGATCTCAACAGTTTTCAGGATATTTACTATTTTATCATTTGAGGGGGTTGGGCATGACCCCCCTGTGACCCCCCTATGGTGCCAAATGATTCGTCTTATCATAAGGAGTAATAATATATATGGTTATAGGGTGGAGATCTCAATGGTTTTCAGAATATTTAGTATTTTGTTACTTCTCCCATAGACTTCTATAGTAAAATTTTGCCAAACCCCACCCCCTTTTGAGACCCCCAAAATATATGTTTCCCTCCACATATTGAAAATTTTTTGGGGCATGCACATCTAGGATTATGGTCCTATCATGTCATATATCAAGTGATTCCGTCCATTAGTTTCTGAGAAACAGTGCATACAAGTGTTAAAAAAAACGCCCGGAAAGGAGAAAAAAAATAATAAGAACTGAGCAAAAACAACATGTATCCAAACTTCATTTGGGAGACATAATAATAGTAATAAGAAACGAAGCAAAAACAATATATCCCCGAACCTTTGCGTTCGGGGATACAATAAGAAACAAATCCAAAACAATATATCCCAGAACCTTCGTGTTCGGGGATATAATAAGAAACAAAGCAAAAACAATATATCCCAGAACCTTTGTGTTCGGGGATATAATAAGAAACAAAGCAAAAACAATATATCCTAGAACCTTTGTGTTTGGGGATATAATAATAAGAATAAAAAGAACTGAACATAAACAACATTTCTCCAAACTTTGTTTGGGAGACATAAATATCATGAATATCAAGTAACTGAGAAAACTGTTACAAAAATATTTTTCCCACCCGCCCGCCATTCACCATTTTATAACCCTGATTACACACTCCGTGAAATCTGGCCAAAAATGGATTTTAGACAATTTCACTGTTTGATTATAATACTGTAAATTCCTTTTTATTTGTGTTGTAAAATGTTCATTTTTTAGTGGCACCAAGAACAGTTAAACAAACCAAGTTTTTTGTTATTATTAATTACCAAGCCTTTCTTCTATAATATCAACTTCTTCAGGCAAATCAGGAATATAATCTTCATCAATATCATCAATGCCAGCATCCTCTGTGGAATCAGTATCAGCATTTTCATCATTAAGGTTCATCTGTACCTTTCTTCAAAACATGGCGTTATTTTTAATCTATTTTCAGTCTATGCACAGCCAAAACTGCACATAAAATTGAAATATAAAGTGTAGCTGGACCTAGATATTAAAAAATCTTACCTTTTCTCTATGAACTCTTCCTGAAAAAATCCTTTATTTTAGAGATCTCTTTTTTCTCCGCTTTTAAAAACATCCGATTTAAGGCTAATATCACTTTCACCCTTTATTGTGGCCTCAAATTTCATGCAACTTTCAATAAGGGATTTAACAATGTTTAACTAAAAGTGTTCACCTCGTTTCATGTAAGAGGCACAATAGGGATAGTTTGTCCTTTTTCAATTTAAAATCTGAACAGGAAAAAAAAGAGATCTTTATTTTTAAGGAACTTAAAATGAAAAATTGATAGAAATTGAATCAGAAATTACCATATCTAGGTCCAGCTATGCTTTATTTTGTTATTTTATTTGTAGTTTTTGTTCTGCATATACTAAAAAATAGGTAGAAAATTTCGCTATTTTTAACGAAAGGTACAGATGAACCTTAAATTCTTCTGTTTCATTAGGTACAATATCTGCGGATCAGAAATCATATTGCAATGGATCTGTACAAAAAAGTCAATTTTATTACAGGGCTTACAGACTTTAAAAGCACACTGCCGCCTTGCTACATGTCTTTTTTTGTCATATAGATTTTAAAAAAATTATTAATATTTGTTATTATATGACTAAACACTTATTATATGACTAAAATTTATCCTCATTTTGATAAGCCCAGAATATCATGAAAAGTATTATGCTAAGACTATGTTAAAATAAACTTAAAAGTAGTTAAAAATAGATCATTAGGAAGTTAAAATTTTGACTTTTGATGGCTAAATACAGAATATCTATCACTTTTCAGTCATTGATAAAAGAATCTTGACTGTGACGTTAATTGGTGAACTTGTGACTTGGTATTCACCTCTAGTCTATCCACATTCACAAAATCAATAAATGTAAAAAAAAGAGTGACCTAAAGTATGTCTCGCCTGCCAGCACACTCAGTATAATTGGCTCAGTGTTAACATGTAGTCATGCATCTATAACACTCATAAAAATACCATCTTAAAAAAAGTTAAACATTTGACCTCAACTGGAAAGTCAAAGTCAAGGTCAAATGATGGGGCAGATGCAGATGTACCAAGCTACTACTGGGTCATATGCATACTAAGTTCCATCCACCTAGAACTTATAGTTCTTGAGATATGAAGGTGCTCATAAAACCTAACCCAACCCATAATAATGTATCGAAAATTGTCAAAGTCACTCAACCAGAAAATCAAGGTCAAGGTCAAATGATGGGGATGTAGATGTACCAAGCTACTACTGGGTCATATGCATACTAAGTTTCATCCACCTAGAACTTATAGTTCTTGAGATATGAAGGTGCTCATAAAATCTTACGCAACCTATTATAATGTATTGAAAATTGTCAAAGTCACTCAAACGGAAAATCAAGGTCAAGGTCAAAAGATGGAGATGCAAATGTACTAAGCTACTAATGGGGCATATGCATACCAAAGATTGTTAACGCCGCCGTCGCCGCTGCGGGTAAAACCATACCTAAGTCTCGCTAAGAGACAAAAACTAAAACAAGAGGCTCCCAGGAGCCTTAATCGCTCACCCGGTCTTAATAAGCTATCATCAATAGAATAGATTATCATCTGAATAATACAACCCAATGAAAAGTTTGATAGCTTTTTTCTTTCTGCAAACAAGTTGTCATTCCATAGACCAAAAGCACTAGTCCCGTGCGGGGCCCGGGTGGCGAATAGGCCCGCAGCAGAGCCTAGCTTGTCGTAAGAGGCGACTAAGGGTCTTGGGATTCTGACGTCGGGTCAGTGCTCAGCCCACAGAGCGACCAAGTGTGTACCCTAGGTGGCTGAAAAGGGTAGCCCTCGTCCGCGGGGGTTGTCAGGTCTATAATACGGAAACCCTGACCGCCGACCATAGTGGGCCAACGTGTGTGGAGAGTGCCACGCTTCATGCACGTAAAAGACCCCTTTGTGGACCGCCCAGTAGTGCACCACATAGGCTAAATTTTCCGCCCCTACCCACCTCTCCCCTTTTTCCTGTGGTTCTTCAAAATTTACCGGTCCTTTGTTTCCCACCCCATCTCCATATTTCATTTATCATCATCATTTCATGTTCATTTTATCATCCTTTTCATGTTCATCGCCTGTAAATAACCTATATAGCGTTGCATGGGCGTAAAACACCAACTCACTCACTCACTCACCAAAAGCACTATTTTTCACCGTTTAGGGTCCGTAATATAAGGAAAGGGGCCATCTTACAACCTCGACCCTATCAGTGTTTCAGCCAGGATTTGAAAAGGACAGGGTGCTATTTTCAATAGGGAACTTTTATCCTGTAAAAACCTTTTAAAGAAGGGCACTTTATCGCGTAAAAGGGTTTTATAAAAGGGCACTCTATTGCTGTTCATTAATTCTAAAAGGCACTCTCTGTATACTGGGTGCCTGGACTTATACATACTCTGTACATGTAAGGGCACTACCATTAAAATTTACAACTTTTCCACTTCAGCAGTAAAATAGTATTTGGTACATTTTTTTTATTATTGTATCACAAGATGAATTAAGTAGCATTCAATATTCCAAATCTGACATTAATACTGCTCTTTTGGAGCTTTGAGGAGTAAAATTGACATGCCCCACTGGTGCCTATCTAATTTGCATCTAACATGATATGCATTTGTTGTTCAATACTATTAAGTCCTGCATTGTGCCTCCTTTTAAGAATATTATTTAGTAGTGTCCTGAGACAGATACAAGTCCATTCTCAGGGACTAAACTGGTTTAATTTGTCTTTAGTGCAATACAGGAAAAATCACTGGGGAGTGACTATACCTAGTTATAGGTCTGCAGCGACGTAACAAATGTCTTGAATAAAGAAATGATTCTATATAATATTGAAAAAATTGTATTGGATAACTAAGGTGATATTTTTTAAAGTTTAAATGCAAAATACTAATTTTTTTTGTGATAAAATAGCCAAATCATATTTTCAATCTTTATGTAATATATTTCTATAAATAATTTATAGCAATAAACTAAAATAATTGGACAAATTGTTGATCTTGAAAGAATTTCAATTTTTTAAAGGGACATAACTTAACGTCATTATATGAGAGTTTGAACTGACAATATTTGGCTGTGATTTGTCCATTATCCAGGTCCAATTAATGGATTATACCTTGTTAATTTGACAATTAACATTGACAGCTTGATATGGCTATGGCGACATTTGTAGAGCTTAATGAGCTGAACATTAAAGCAAGCAACACTATTTCTCTATCTGCAAAAGTTTCCATTCTATGGACCAAAAACACTATTTTTCACCTTTAAGGGACCATAACCCCTATAATGGGTCATCTGACAACCTTGACCTTTGGTGACAATTGTAGAGCTTGATGAGCTGAACATTTAAGTAAGCAACACCATTTCTCTATCTACAATTGTTTTCATTCTGTAGGCCAAAAACACTATTTTTCACCTTACATTCAGGGGCTGTAACCCCTATAAGGGGCCATCTGAGAACACTGACCCTATGGACACATTTGTAGAGCTTGATGAGCTGAACATTTAAGCAAGCAACACCATTTCTCTATCTACAATAGTTTTCATTATATAGGTCAAAAACACAATTTTTCACCTTTAAGGGGCCATAACTCCTATAGGGGGCCATCTGACAACCTTGATCCTATGAAGACAGTTGTAGATCTTAATGAGGTGATCATTTCAGCAAGCAACAGCTCTTCTCTATCTGCAATGGTTTTCATAAGCCATGGCGGCCATGTTTTTTATTGATTCAAAAAATCCGCACATCAGTTCTGTGGGGGATACTCTAAAATACCACCAGACCAAATTTGGTTTGAATCTGTGCAGACGTTTCAGAGGAGAAGAAGTTTGAAGAAAAGTTCAAGTGATGGCAATAGCTCACAAGGACCTTCGGCCCAGGTGAGCTAATTTATTGGGATCCATCATACTAAATTAAGTGTAAATTAGGTTGAACACAGTGTAAATATATCCTTTTTAAGTTCTGACAACTAATTCAAATAGGAAATCTCCTTCAAGTTGAATGTCATCAAATTTCTTTCCCACAAACTTGTTTACCATCCCAAAGTCTTGAATTAACAGGAGCTTTGAAATGTGTACACGCTCAATTAGATCACTAGTTTGCCTGTAATGCATTCTGTGGACATCAAAAGTATGTCCTAAATGGTCCAATATCCACTGCCTTTGATTCTCAGTTATATCCAAAGACTGAAAACAAAAACGACAACTATATTCAATCAGACATGACACTTGTATGAATATAATAAAATTGTTAAATTGTACTAAAGGAAGGGTTATTATGTATATTATTATTGTATTCTGGCGAGTATAACTTGTACATTTCAAATATAAAAATGAAGTAACCTGCCTGATGTTAATAATAACCCTTCCTTTAATATATTTTAACAACTTCTGATTTCATTCTGTTTGTGCCCCTTTTTCAGAAACTGGAAAGTCCAGGATCCCCATTTTAAAATCATGTCTCTGTATTATCATAAAAAATATTGTGATAAAATTTAAAAGAATTGGTCATGGTAACCTCAAGTTACTGACATAAAACCAAATTGTTGATGACAACAGGGTTCTAACATGATACAACAATAATTGTACATACTTATATGTATCCTGTTAATTTGTCACAATTACCTGCATCATTGTTGCCATGTACTTTCTCATGTTGGATGTTTTTACCAGGCTTGGTAATTTGAGACCAGCTTCCTTTTTGAGGTTCACTCTTTGAAAACGTTCGATTTTTCAACTTTATACACTACCTTGCCACACGAAAAACTAAAATGTCGCCTGAAAAAACTTCTCGAAAAAGCCTTTTCAAACTCAAGGAATTTTGTTGTTTTGGGTTATAATTCTACATTCTTTTCCAAAACATCTTTCAAAGATAAGATTTGTTACACACTGGAACAAGTTTGCAGTATGCTCGATTTCCTCATTGACAACATATTTGTCACCTTCGGAGGAGAGATTTTTCAACAACAAATCGGCATTCCAATGGGCACAAACTGTGCTCCTCTTCTCGCCGATTTGTTTTTATACTCTTACGAGACTGAATTTCTTCAGGGACTCGTAAAGAACAAGAAGATGAAAGAGGCAAGGTCATTTAATCTTACATTCAGATATATTGACGATGTCCTTTCTGTCAATAACACTTCATTTGGTAGTTGGATTCCTTCAATATATCCTCCAGAATTGGAGATTAAAGAGACCACCGAATCTAATTGCTTCACGTCTTTCTTGGATTTGCACCTCGAATTTGACCCAGGTGGTCATCTCAGTACAAAAATTTACGATAAACGAGACGATTTTAATTTTCAAATTATTAATTTTCCTAATCTACAGAGCAATATACCTACTTCTCCTGCTTACGGTGTTTATATTTCTCAACTTATTCGATATGCCAGAGCTTGCACACATTTCACAGATTTTTTGATCAGACACCGGTTTCTTCGTGACCGACTTTTGAAGCAGGGCTATAAGAATATACGTCTCATACGATCACTAAAAAAATTCTTTCTTCGTTATCAGCCCCTAGTAGAAAAGTTCAAAATTGAGTTAAAAGATATGATAGTTAATTGTTTTAATTAGTGTTTGACTGGTGAGCTGTACTGAGATGATCACCTCAATATCCCTATTGTGTCTCACAACTATGTTGTGTTATATGGTCATTACCGGATCCTAAGATCGCGATGGAGGAGGGGGGTTTGGCGCCGTGGGGCCTGGTTTGACCCACCATTTCGTTTGAGATGCCTGTGCCGGGTCAGGACTATTGCGATCAACCAGTTCTCCGGTATGACTGATTCGTTTTTGTCATTTTCTCTGGACTATGAGATTGATCATTCAAGTTCGGTAGTTTTGTTATTACCTTTATTTTCACTGCATTGATACTGTCATAACCTCTAAAAACACCTGCATCTGAAAAACAAGAGGCTCCAAGGAGCCTGAATCGCTCACCTGGTCTTGATGTCGACCCTATAGACTTTCTTAGCTCTAGCTATACAAGTTGAGCATTTAAGCAAGCAGCAGCTTTTCTCTATCTGTAATAGGTTTCAATATATAGGCCAAAAACACTATTTTTCACTTTTAAGGGTCATAACCTCTATATCTGGTCATCTGAAAACTTTGACCCTATGGAGACTTTTGTAGAGCTAAATGAGCTGAACATTTTAGCAAGCAACAGCTTTTCTCTATCTGCAATAGTTTTCATTCTATAGGCCAAAAACACTATTTTTCACTTTTAAGGGGCTGCAACCCCTATAAGGGGTCATCTGACAACTTTGACCCTATGGAGAGTTTTGTAGAGCTAAATGAAATCAACTTTTAAGCAAGCAACAGCTTTTCTCTACCTGCAATAGTTTTCATTCTATAGGCCAAAAACACCATTTTTCACCTGTAAGGGGCCGTAACCCCTATAAGGGGTCATCTGACAACTTCGACCCTATGGAGACTTTTGTAGCGTTAAATAAGCTGAACATTTAAGCAAGCAACAGCTAATCTCTATCTGCTATAGTTTTCATTCTGTAGGCCAAAAACATGAAAAATGGCTATTTTTCACCTTTAAGGGGTCATCTGACAACTTCAACCCTATGGAGACTTTTGTAGAGCTAAATGAGCTGAACATTTTAGCAAGCAACAGCTAATCTCTATCTGCTATAGTTTTCATTCTGTAGGCCAAAAACATGAAAAATGGCTATTTTTCACCTTTAAGGGGCCGTAACCCCTATAAGGGGTCATCTGACAACTTCGACCAAACGGAGACTTTTGTAGAACTTTTGATGCTGAACCAGTAGCGTGGCATCAGATTTCTTCTATCTCTTATACTTTTTGATTTATAAGCCAAAAACAGTAGTCTGACCCCCTGGTCTATTTTTAGTAACGGCGGCCATGTTTTTTATCAGATCAATTTAAAATGAAGTATGTAGCCAACATGCCATACAACATTCCTACCAAGTTTCAGTCAAATTGGTTCAGTAGTTTCAGAGGAGAAGATTTTTGAAATTGTGTACAGACGACGGACGTATAGTGATGGCATAAGCTCACATGGCCTTCGGCCAGGTGAGCTAAAAAGTTGATTTTTCGGGTGTGGCCAATCTTTGACCCCCCCAAGCAAAGTAACGGTGCTATATATATCGAAACCATTGACACATTTAGTTGACAGAATTTATTGAATAATCCAATAAAACAAGAATTTCCAAAATCCAATGAATAATAAACATTCTACAGAAGATTTGTCAAAACACCCGTTTTAGCCCCTTTAGGCCCTTTTTTCTTAAACGGTAGGGGCCACAAACCCCAAATGCATTACCAACCTTCCTTTAGTGGTTACAAACATCATATCCAAATTTTAAAACAATCGGTTAATATTTACTCAAGATATCGCACGGAAACCAAATAACCACAGACGACAACAACGACGACGACATCGCCATAACATAATACAATCGCAAAAAAATTGCAGTCGTATAAAAAAAGTCACACACAGTAGTTGCTGAGAATTAAATGTTATGAAAATGTTCAATCATTTACTACTTATGTCAAAATTTGACTAAGTCAGTAAAAAGGAGGTAGTGATACGTCAGACCTGAAATCAATACTCGCGATACAAAAGACCATAATAAAGTCACACACAAAATTTCAAGTCACTGTAAGTGCAGTGATTGCCAAGGAAATTGTTATGAAAGGAATGTTGCAAACAGACGGACAGAATGGGTAAACCAGTATACCCCTCTTTTCTTCCAAGCAGGGGTATAAAAATGTATCTCAAGTTTTTAGACCCCCCCCCCCCCCAAACGTCTGACAACTAGCTAGATCACAATAAAATTTTCAGCAAAAGTTAATGGAATGACATCAAATTAAATACTGAACACAACAGTTATGGCAATAACTTAAATCTAACTTACCAATGTGACCATGTCTATTCCAGAGCAACAATACACCCATAAGAAATGAGAAAAACCAAAATAAATAAAATATCAAAACAGAAAGAACTAATTAAAAACAAAGCTAGATGTAAAGGTAACATAATGGCAAGAGATTTAAATGAGTGAGTTGGTGTTTTACGCCCGCGCAACGCTATATAGGTTATTTACAGGCGATGAACATGAAAAGGATGATAAAATGAACATGAGATGATGATGATAAATGAAATATGGGGATGGGGTGGGACACAAAGGACCGGTAAATTTTGAAGAACCACAGGAAAAGGGGGAGAGGTGGGTAGGGGCGGAAAATTTAGCATATGTGGTGCACTACTTGGCGGTCCACAAAGGGGTCTTTTACGTGCATGAAGCGTGGCACTCTCCAAACACGTTGGCCCACTATGGTCGGCGGTCAGGGTTTCCGTATTATAGACCTGACTTAACCACTAGAACACATCATCTGTGCTTTGATTTGATAAGACCCTTAGTCGCCTCTTACGACAAGCTAGGCTCTGCTGCGGGCCAGAAAACCTCAGATCTCTTCATTCTTGCAAGGTAAAAATAAAGGTAGAAAGAATAACTAATCTGAAATGAAAAAAAAAATTGTTTCAGACTATTACCTCTCACAGCAAACAACACTACAAAACAAGAATTATGTGAGCCACATATATTGTAGTAGTTCCCATAAATTTTTTTAAACATTTTACATGTACTTTTTGAGTTATTTGCAAATAAAAAGCTACGCCGAGCGCAGCATGATACGACCGCAACAAGTTGAACCCTGTACGCTGGAGGACCAATATGGATTGTCAAATGCTTTGGAGATATGCAGCCCATGGTGGACTCACAAAGGTTTTTGAAACATGCATTTTGTGGTCGCCTTTAACTAAAAAATGCATATTTGACATATTTATGCAAACCTTTATAATTTATGTTTTTAGCCCTTTTGGTCCCTTAATATTTTCAATAAAAAGCTACGCCGAGTGCAGCATGATACGACCGCAAAAAGTTGAACCCTGTACATTGGAGGCCCAATATGGATAGTCTATTGCTTTGGTCACATGCAGCACATGGTGGACTTTAAAATGCATATTTGGCACATTTATAATTTACATTACTGTAACATTAAAAAATAAAAAGCTACGCCGAGCGCAGCATGATACGACCGCAACAAGTTGAACCCTGTTCGTTGGTGGCCTAATATGGATACTCAATTGCTTTGGACACATGCAGCCCATGGTGGACTCACAATGGTTTTTGACACATGCGCCCTGGGGATGGACTTCCAACACATATTGACCATTTTGACCCCTAATTTCTCAAAATGGTAAGTTGATTTTTCGGATGAAGCCCATCTTTGCACCCCCCCCCCTCTTCCCCACACACATAGAAAAGTAACGGCGCAATAGTTATCACAAACTTTCACACGTTTAGTTGAAAGAATTTAGTGAGGAATCCAATATAAAAAGAATTTTCAAATTCCAATGAATAATAATCTATCTACAATGTACAGCAGATTTGTCAAAACAAGTGTTTTAGCACCTGTTGGCCCCCTTTTATAAATGGTAGAAAATAAACACAAAAAACAATACCAACCTTCTTTAAGTAATTACAAACATTATATTCATGTTTTATAACAATCAGACAATGTATAGTCAAGTTATTCCACAGAAACCGGACAGTCTCTTATAAGTGACGTTTTGGCCCCTTTGACCCCTAATTTCTCGAAAACGATAACGATAAGAGATAATGCCAATCTGATTGAAAAAAGCAAGCAGGAAATTTCACAAGGATTCTAATGAAAAAAAAAAAATTGAAAATCAGACCAAAAATAAAAAAGTTGATTTTTCGGGTGTGGCCAATCTTTGACCCCCACAGCAAAGTAAAGGTGCAAGGCCTAAATTAAAATATTGAATGTTTGCTGTCAGCCTACCGACCCTCCCAAAATGCCCCCTACTGGAAATATTTTACTGGGTAAGTCTGGAAAAATTTTATTTTATTTTTTAATTGTCAGTGCTTCAACGATTTCCCCCGTTTTTGGTACATAAAAGTAACATCTTTCATATATAAGTTGCTATACATTTGTATATAATGCATTATTATGTTTGATGTTCTGAAACATATTTGAATTTCTTAATACAACTAACATGACTAAAGACAACTGACAAATATTTACACCTACCCATTTTATTTTTTTAACATAAAAAAAATAAAATATTTTGGCCTACCGACCTACCCAGCTTGGGAATTCAGGGTCGGCTGACAGCAAACAAACAATATTTTAATTTAGGCCCAATATATATCGAAACCATTGACACATTTAGTTGACAGAATTTATTGAACAATCCAATAAAACAAGAATTTCCAAAATCCAATGAATAATAAACATTCTATAGAAGATTTGTCAAAACACCCGTTTTAGCCCTTTTTTAGCTCACCTGGACCGAAGGTCCATGTGAGCTATTACCATCACTTGGCGTCCGTCGTCTGTCGTCGTCTGTCGTCTGTTAACAATTTTTCAAAAATCTTCTTCTCTGAAACCACTGAACAGAATTTAATGAAACTTGGTATGAATGATCCTTAGGGTGTCCTGCACCAAACTTGTGTTTCAATTTGTGATCCGTCAAAAAACATGGCCACCGTTACTAAAAATAGACCAGGGGGGTCAGACTACTTTTTTTGGCTTGTAAATCAAAAAGTATAAGAGATAGATGAAATCTGATGCCACGCTACTGCTTCGGCATCAAAAGTTCTACAAAAGTCTCCATTTGGTCGAAGTTGTCAGATGATCCCTTATAGGAGTTACACCCCCTTAAAGGTGAAAAATAGCGTTTTTGCATGTTTTTGGCCTATAGAATGAAAAATATTGTAAATAGAGAAAAGCTATTGCTTGCTTAAATGTTCAGCTCATTTAGCTCTACAAATGTCTCCATAGGGTCGAAGTTGTCAGATGACCCCTTGTAGGGGTTACAGCCCCTTAAAGGCAAAAAATTGTGTTTTTGGCCTATAGAATGAAAACTATTGCATATAGAGAAAAGCTGTTGCTTGCTTAAATGTTCAGCTCATTTAGCTCTACAAAAGTCTCTATAAGGTCAAAGTTGTATGATGATCCCTAATAGGGGTTACAGCCCCTTAAAGGTGAAAAATAGCGTTTTCACATGTTTTTGGCCTATAGAATGAAAACTATTGTAGATAGAGAAAAGCTGTTGCTTGCTTAAATGTTCAGCTCATTTAGCTCTACAAAAGTTTCCATAAGGTCAAAGTTGTCAGATGACCTCTTATAGGGGTTACAGCCCCTTAAAGGCCAAAAATAGTGTTTTTGGCCTATAGAATGAAAACTATTGCAGATAGAGAAAAGCTGTTGCATGCTAAAATGTTCAGCTCATTTAGCTCTACAAATGTCTCCATGGGGTTGAGGTTGGCAGATGACCCTTTATAGGGGTTGAAGCCCCTTAAAGGTGAAAAATAGCGTTTTTGCATGTTTTTGGCCTATAGAATGAAAACTATTGTAAATAGAGAAAAGCTGTTGCTTGCTTAAATGTTCAGCTCATTTAGCTCTACAAAAGTCTTAAAAAGGTCAAAGTTGTCAGATGACCCCTTATAGGGGTTACAGCCCCTTAAAGGCGAAAAATAGTGTTTTTGGCCTTAAGAATGAAAACTATTGTAAATAGAGAAGAGCTGTTGCTTGCTTAAATGTTCAGCTCATTTAGCTCTACAAAAGTCTCTATAAAGTCTAAGTTGTCAGATGACCCCTTATAGGGGTTACAGCCCCTTAAAGGCGAAAAATAGTGTTTTTGGCCTATAGAATGAAATTATTGCAGATAGAGAAAAGCTGTTGCTTGCTAAAATGTTCAGCTCATAAAGCTCTACAAAAGTCTTCATAGGGTCAAAGTTGTCAGATGACCCCTTATAGGAGTTACAGCCCCTTAAAGGCAAAAATAGTGTTTTTGGCTTAAAGAATGAAAACTATTGCAGATAGAGAAAAGCTGTTGCTTGCTTAAATGTTCAGCTCATTTAGCTTTACAAAAGTCTCCATAGGGTTGAAGTTGTCTGATAACCCCTTATAGGGGTTACAGCCCCTTAGTGTTTTTTTTATTATTTAGAATGAAAGCAATTGCAAATAGAGAAAAGATTTTTCATGCTTATAAACATTCAGCTCAGTTCGCTATACAAAAGTCTTCATAGGGTTGACATCAAGACCAGGTGAGCGATTCAGGCTCCTGGGAGCCTCTTGTTCTTAAACGGTAGGGGCCACAAACCCCAAATGCAATACCAAACTTCCTTTAGTGGTTACAAACATCATATCCAAATTTTAAATCAATCGGTTAATATTTTCTCAAGTTATCACACGGAAACCAAATAACCACAGACAATGACGACGAAGACGACGACATCGCCATAACATAATACGATCGCAAAAATTTTGCGGTCGTATAAAAAATCTTATTTCTAATATTCCTTGATATTTTTTACCTGTTTTAACCCCTTTTTTTAAAATGATAGGGCCACAAACCCCAAATGCAATAAAAGCTTCCTTTAGTGGATATATTATCATCATATTAAAACTTCATAACAATTGGCTGGCCCACTACAGCTAAATTACTTGTGTTAAGCCATTTGCAAAATGGCGTTTATTGCCCCTTCGATCCCTTATACTGTGAAAGAACTTGTATTCGTGGCAAATCAATTTTCATGGATTGGGTAAAATTTATATGTTCCAAGAATTAATGAATTCGTGGTTTAGACAACTCTACCATACAAATCAATGGAATATTTCCATTTAGTTGGGAACAAAATTTCACGCATTTAATTACCCATGAAAACCATGAACAAGAGGCTCCCAGGAGCCTTAATCGCTCACCTGGTCTTAATACGCTATCATCGGTAGAATAGATTATCATCTGACAAATACAACCCAATGAAAACTTTCACATAGCTTTTCTCTTTCTGCAATATGCTGTCATTCCATAGACCAAAACCACTATTTTTCACTTTTAAGGGGCCATAATATAAGGAAGGGGGGGGGGGCATCTGACAACCTCGACCCTATGGAGATATTGTAGAGCTTGATGAGCTGAACATTTTAGCAAGCAAAACCATTTCTCTATCTGCAATAGTTTTCATTCTATAGGCCAAAAACATTATTTTTTACCTTTAAGGGGCCATCTGACAACATCGACCCTATGGAGACATTTGTAGAGCCTAATGAGCTGAACATTAAAGCAAGCAACACCATTTCTCTATCTGCAATGTTTTTCATTCTATAGACCAGAAACACTATTTTCACCTAACGTTCAGGGGCTGTTACCCCTATAAGGGGCCATCTGACAACATCGAACCTATGGAGACATTTGTAAAGCTTGATAAGCTGAACATTTAAGCAAGCAAAACCTTTTCTCTATCTACAATAGTTTTCATACTATAGGTCAAAACAACTACTTTTCACCTTTAAGGGGCCGTAACTCCTATAAGGGGCCATCTGACAATCTGGACCCTATGGAGACATTTGTAGAGCTTACTGAGCTGAACATTTAAGCATGCAACAGCTTTTCTCTATCTGCAATAGTTTTCATTTTGTAGGCCAAAAACATGAAAAAAACGCTATTTTTTACCTTTAAAGGGCCGTAACCCCTATAAGGGGTCATCTGACAACTTCGACTCAATGAAGACTATTGTAGAGCTTTTGATGCTGAAGCAGTAACTTTGCATCAGATTTCATTTATCTCTCATACATGTACTTTTTGATTTGAAGCCAAAAACAGTGGTCTGACCCCCCCCCCCCCCCCCTTGTCTATTTTTAGCAATGGTGGCCATGTTTTTTTACGAATCAAAAATCCGAACGATAGTTTTGTACACATAATGCCACTAAACAACTGTACCAAGATTGGTTGCAATTGGACTTAGGGTGTCGGACAAATTAACGTTTGAAAAATTGTTTACAGACGACGACGACGACGGACGCCAATTGATGGCATAAGCTCATATGGCCTTTAGCCAGGTGAGCTAAAAATTGGTTCCCAACGAACAATAATTCTTTCACAGTATCTCAAAAACAGGAAGAGATATTGCAAATCTGGCAGGGATTTTCATAAATATTCAAATGAAAAAAAAAAATGAAAATCGGACCACAAATGAACTAGAAAAGGAAATGCCCCCGCAGCTTCAGCATGCCAATTTAGAGTAAGCAAATTATTTATTGTCATGGTAAATTTACATGTAGCTATGCTGTATGTGACACATACATGTATGATGCCCCTGCACGGTTATTTTCCTTAAATTTTCAATTTTTTTCGCGCAGATCAGATCTCATAAATATTTATATTATCTGGGTGTTTTATGCGTTTTGAAATATGAACCGAAAGTGATAAAAAAAAGATTGGTACGAAACAAGGTCAATGACGGAACAGAGCAAAATTCGCTGGATGGAAATACTGGATAATGGAGGATGTATTGATGTAGCAAACTGTGACTTCATGAAAGCTTTTGACAAAGTGCCTCACCATAGATTACTACATAGCACTATTTCTTGACAATTTTAAGATTGTCGAGAAAGAGGGGGAGCGTAAATATTCATGCATTAACTTTTTGCCACTGCAAGTCATGGAGCAGTGAGGGAGCAAGGATGACAATGTTGTGATACCTGAAATTCTCAAACGGTCTTTTTCGTTTTATATTGCCAGGTGTATGGAATGCAAAGCTCTGACTCTGAAGAGTTTGGCCGGCATGGTCATAGACATGGTTGCAGTTTTGCAGAGTTTGCAGACCGGGGGTAGATGTGGTAGATGTTGGCCTACTCAGGCTTCTGGCCAATGAAATCAGCTCCTGTTCATTTGTAATTTCAGATATAAGTCTGCGAAACTCTTCACCAGACTTCTATAATAAGATGGCGGTCGGACAAGAAGGTGTTCTATGGGCTCTGTTGTTTTTTATTCTGTGTATACGAATTAGTCCAAGAAATGATCAACATCTGCAACAAAAAACTGTTAGAGCTTCTGATTTGGGTTTCTACTCATGTTTCGAACTTGAAACATTGAAGAAGTGTGATCTGATATTAAAAAACTTTGCTCCTAATGTGAACTCGTTTAACCAAAATGGCGGAAAAACAAAAACATTACTTGTCCAAAGGAAAATACATAGTACAACAAATTACTTTATTATCTTAGCCATCTCGCTCAGCGGGGATATTCATCTCAATCCCGGTCCAATAAAACATCCTTGCTCTCGTTGTTCTAAGCCAGTAAAAAGCAATCAAAAAGCGATTCAGTGCGATTTTTGCGACTTGTGGACACATCTGAAATGTACTCAGCTTTCACAAACAGAATATATATATCTTTCAAAAAGTGATGACAGCTTTTATTGTACGAACTGTAACGATCGCCTTCCAAACTTTAGCGATTCGTATTTTGCCGAAAATATAACTGATAGAGATGCGGATTCTGACGACCTCTCCGTATCTGCTCCAAATAGTAACAACTCATCATCAACATCCGGAACAACTTTTTTGGAGGAAACTGTCGAAGCCAGAGGTAACATTGACATTTTTGATGACTTATATACGGTGAGAAAAGCAAACCCTACGAACCTGTTGTGCGGCTACCTAAACATCAACAGCCTAAGATATAAGCATGAACACATTCATGACATACTGAGTAGAAATCTAGTTGATATTTTATTTCTATCTGAGACTAAAATTGATGATTCTTTTCCAGATGCAAATTTTAATGTTGATAACTATTCTATGTACAGAGCTGACAGATCCCAGGACGGAGGTGGTGTTCTCGCATATGTAAGATCAGATTTACCTGCAGAGAGGGTCAAAACCTATGAATTTGGTGTCATCGAAAGCATCAGTATTGAGGTAACTTTCTGTAGTGAAAAATGGTTAATAAGTGGAATGTACAAACCGCCAAATATGACGGATGCCTGTTTTAGTGATGATTTTGGTAAAACATGTGACAAAGTTATCGCTAGGTTTGATCGCTACCTATTTATTGGTGACCTTAACTACAACATGCTTGATAATGTAAATACAACCTTACATGATACCTGCGATATCTTTGATCTGAGTAACAATGTCAAGAAACCTACTTGTCACCCAAAGAACTCAAAACCAACTCTACTAGATGTTATACTCACTGGTAGCAACAACAAATGCAAGAAAGTTATAAACTTCAATACAGGTGTGAGTGACGTCCATAATCTGATTGGTGCACAATTTGATTGTAAAGTGCCCACCATAAAACCAAAGACCAGACTGTGTAGAAGTTTTAAAAACTTTAACCATGAAAACTTTTTAACTGACTTAGAAAATCAAAACTTTGATTTACTTATTGATGAAAATTTTACTGATGTAAACAAATGTTACAACCATTTTCAAAGCTGTTTTATAGATGCTATAGACAAACATGCACCTTTTAAGGAAAGAAAAATCCACCCGAAGCAAGTCCCATACATGAATAAAGAATTGAAAAGTGCAATTTACAAAAAGAGAATGTTACATAATAAATTTCAAGCAACAAAAAACAGTAAAACTTGGGAGTTATATAGAAAACAAAGAAATCTTGTGACTAAAATGAAAAATAGATCTATAAATACTTATTTTTTAGAAAGATGTACAGGTGGTCCCAAATCAAAGGATTTTTGGCCAACGGTCAAACCATTTTTAACAAATAAAGGTTGTTTAGTACAAAAAGATACTGTTTTATGTGAAAATAATAATCTTGTAACCAAACAAGATAAAGTTTGTGAAATTTTTAATGATTATTTTGTAAATGTGGCAAAAAGTATTGGTAACAATGGTCCCCCAGTTGATGATGATCATCCAAGTCTACATGCAATTAAATCAACCCACCCAAACTTGGGTGAGCAAAATTTATCTTTCTCTAATGTCAACGAAGATTTTGTAATGAAACAAATAAACAAAATTAATATTAAAAAGGCAACAGGAAATGATGGGATATCTCCTAAAATTCTACATTTGGCTAAACCCATCATTTACAAGCCTTTGACTAAACTTGTCAATATATCTTTATCATCATCTACTTTTCCAGACCGTTTGAAAGAAGCACAGGTGACACCCATACACAAGAAGAACAGTGTGTTGGAAAAAGGCAATTACAGGCCAGTAAGTGTGCTTCCTGCTATCTCAAAAATTTTTGAAAATGCCATCCAAATTCAGCTTACTGCCCATTTTGATAACATCTTCAATCCGTTTTTGGCTGCCTTTAGGGCAAATTTTGGCTGTCAGTCCACTCTTTTACGTGTGATTGAAGATTGGAAAAAATCACTTGATAACAATCAATATCTTGCTGCCATACTAATGGACCTATCAAAGGCCTTTGATTGCCTTCCTCATGATTTGATTTTACTTAAGCTTAAAGCATATGGTATGTCAGAATCTAGTCTGTTATTGTTACAGAGCTACCTTACAAACAGAAAACAGTGTGTCAAAATAGGACAAGATGTAAGTAGCATGTTTGATATTGTAAAGGGAGTACCCCAAGGCTCCATCTTGGGTCCAATTATTTTTAATATTTTTCTTAATGATATCTTTTATTTTGTAAACCAATCTTGGTGGAGGACATCCCATAAATGAAGTGTGCAATCCCTTCAGTCGTTTCGGAAGAAAGGATTTTCAAAGAAAAGTTTACGACCACGACGACGGATGCCAAGTGATGGCTCACCTGGACCTTTGGTTGTACCATGATTCAAAGTAGTTGAAATGGCCAACTGTTCGTATCTGGATTTCCCCTTTACTGCCTGGCTAGTCCTATCTCTTCAGGACCAGCCTATTACTTGTACTTTTCCTATTTCTGCCCCCTTCTCCCCGGGGCCAACTGTTCGTATCTGAATTTCCCCTTTACTGTCTGGCTAGTCCTATCTCTTCAGGACCAGCCTATTACTTATACTTTTCCTATTTCTGCCCCCCTTCTCCCTGGGGCCAACTGTTCGTATCTGGATTTCCCCTTTACTGCCTGGCTAGTCCTATCTCTTCAGGACCAGCCTATTACTTATACTTTTCTTATTTCTGCCCCCCTTCTCCCTGGGGCCAACTGTTCGTATCTGAATTTCCCCTTTACTGCCTGGCTAGTCCTATCTCTTCAGGACCAGCCTATTACTTATACTTTTCCTATTTCTGTCCCCTTCCCCCTGGGGCCAACTGTTCGTATCTGGATTTCCCCTTTACTGCCTGGCTGGTCCTATCTCTTCAGGACCAGCCTATACTTATACTTTTCCTATTTCTGCCCCCTTCTCCCTGAGGCCAACTGTTCGTATCTGGATTTCCCCTTTACTGCCTGGCTAGTCCTATCTCTTCAGGACCAGCCTATTACTTGTACTTTTCCTATTTCTGCCCCCTTCTCCCCGGGGCCAACTGTTCGTATCTGAATTTCCCCTTTACTGCCTGGCTAGTCCTATCTCTTCAGGACCAGCCTATTACTTATACTTTTCCTATTTCTGCCCCCTTTCTCCCTGGGGCCAACTGTTCGTATCTGGATTTCCCCTTTACTGCCTGGCTAGTCCTATCTCTTCAGAACCAGCCTATTACTTATACTTTTCCTATTTCTGCCCCCTTCTCCCTGGGGCCAACTGTTCGTATCTGGATTTCCCCTTTACTGCCTGGCTGGTCCTATCTCTTTAGGACCAGCCTATACTTATACTTTTCCTATTTCTGCCCCCTTCTCCCCGGGGCCAACTGTTTGTATCTGAATTTCCCCTCCCCCGTTTGTTCACTTCCCCCGACATACACACCCCCTAGGGCCGGAGGTACAGGGCCCTCTCGTTGGCCACCCCCGCTGACAGTATGTCCCGAGCCTGGGCGGACCGGGCTTCGGCAACCACCTCCGCCACCCTGAACAAGTGTGCAGGATGGATGATGGAGGCAGCTGCGTCAGCGAGGTGCGGCGAGTCTGTCTCTAAGAGAAGCCTGTCCTCCGGTACTGCCCGAATCCCCTGCCTCTGGCCCTCGTCGCACCCCTTAGCCAGGAGGCTAAACCCAAAGTAGGTCTCTGGGTACGACTCGCAGCGCCACTGTAACAAGATACAATACTAACCAACAAGTTATAGCTTGGTCAGCAGTGTATAGAAGGTCCGAAGACAGCAAGCAGGAGTCTGGCCAGGAATGTGCGTCTGAATCAGTAACCGGAAGCTGCTTAGGATGAACCCAATGACGTCATACGTATCCCTCCGCCGGTCAAGCATACCAATCACTACAATATTCACCCATTACAGCATATATTTTTGGACAAAGATTAACTTTAAGCCTAATTTAAGGGGCATTATGGTTAATAACCTTGAATAAAGTTCTCTTGGCAAACCTAGCAGTTCTCCATATTTCTCCTTCAGGGACTGTCTTCTCTTTATATTTAAATATAGTAGGTCTATAATTAATATATTCAGGATCATCACTATGATACCCCTCGACAAAGTGTACTGAACAGATTCGACTGTACTCATTTTGGCATCCAATCAGCTCTGTTTACCGCTTTAATCCAAGCATGTTTACGAAAATGTTCATCAACATTAAACATGTACACGAAAATGGTCATCAACATTAATTATGTTTACGAAAATGCTCATTAATATTAATTATGTTTACGAAAATTTTCATCAACATTAAATATCTACACGAAAATGTTCATCAACATTAGACATGTACACGAAAGTATTCATCAACATGTAGTATGTTTGCGAAAATGTTCATCAATTTTAAATATGTTTACGAAAATTTTAATCAACATTTAATATGTTTACGAAATTTTCATCAACATTAAACAGGTACACGAAAATGTTCATCATTAGTAAATATGTTTACGAACATTTTCATCACAATTAAACATGTACACGAAAATACACGAAAATGTTCATCAACATTAAATATTTTTACGAAAATCTTCATCAATATAAAATATGTTTACGAAAATTTTCATCAACATTTAATATGTTTACGAAAATTTTCATCAACATTAAACATGTACACGAAAATGTTCATCATAAATAAATATGTTTACGAACATTTTCATCACTATTAAACATGTACACGAGAATACACAAAAATTTTCATCAAGATTAAATATGTTTACGAAAATTTTCATCCACATTAAACATGTAGATTAAAATGTTCATCAACATTAAATATGTTTACGAAAATTTTTGCCAACATTAAACATGTACACGAAAATTTTCATCAACAGTAAACATGTACACGAAAATGTTCATCAACATTAATTATGTTTAGGAAAATTTTCATCAACATTAAACATGTACACGAAAATGTTCATCAACATTAGATATTTTTACGAAAATTTTCATCAACATTAAACATGTACACGAAAATGTACATCAACATTAAATATACTTACGAAAATTTTCATCAATATTGAATATGTTAACGAAAATGTTCATCAACATGTTATATGTTTACGAAAATTTTCATCAACATTAAACATGTAAACAAAAATTTTCATCAACATTAAATATGTTTACGATAATTTTCATCAACATTAAACATGTACACGAAAATATTCATCAACATTAAATATGTTTACGATAATTTTCATCAACATTTAACATGTACACGAAAATATTCATCAACATGTTATATGTTTACGAAAATTTTCATCAACATTAAACATGTAAACGAAAATGTTCATCAACATTAAATATGTTTACGAAAATTTTCATCAACATTTAATATGTTTACGAAAATTTTCATCAACATTAAACATGTACACGAAAATGTTCATCAACAGTAAATATGTTTACGAACATTTTCATCACTATCAAACATGTACACGAAAATACACGAAAATGTTCATCAACATTAAATATTTTTACGAAAATCTTCATCAATATAAAATATGTTTACGAAAATTTTCATCAACATTAAATATGTTTACGAAAATTTTCATCCACATTTAATATGTACACGAAAATGTTCATCAACATTAGACATGTACACGAAAGTATTCATCAACATGTAGTATGTTTGCGAAAATGTTCATCAATTTTAAATATGTTTACGAAAATTTTCATCAACATTAAATATGTTTACGAAAATTTTCATCCACATTAAACATGTAGACGAAAATGTTCATCAACATTAAATATGTTTACGAAAATTTTTACCAACATTAAACATATACACGAAAATTTTCATCAACAGTAATTATGTACACGAAAATGTTCATCAACATAAAATATGTTTACGAAAATTTTCATCAATATTAAATATGTTAAAAAAAAATCATCAACATTTAATATGTTTACGAAAATTTTCATCAACATTAAACATGTACACGAAAATGTTCATCAACATTAAATAGGTTTTCGAAAATTTTCATCAATATAAAATATGTTTACGAAAATGTTCATCAACATTAAACATGTACACAAAAATGGTCATCAACATTAAATATGTTTACGAAAATTTTCATTAATATTAAATATGTTTACGAAAATTTTCATCAACATTAAATATGTACACGTAAATATTCATCAACATTAGACATGTACACGAAAGTATTCATCAACAGTAAACATGTACACGAAAATGTTCATCAATTTTAAATATGTTTACGAAAATTTTCATCAACATTTAATATGTTTACGAAAATTTTCATCAACATTAAACATGTACACGAATATGTTCATCAACAGTAAATATGTTTACGAACATTTTCATCACTATTAAACATGTACACGAAAATACACGAAAATGTTCATCAACATTAAATATTTTTACGAAAATCTTCATCAATATAAAATATGTTTACGCAAATTTTCATCAACATTTAATATGTTTACGAAAATTTTCATCAACATTAAACATGTACACGAAAATGTTCATCAACAGTAAATATGTTTACGAACATTTTCATCACTATTAAACATGTACACGAAAATGTTCATCAACATTAAATATTTTTACGAAAATCTTCATCAATATAAAATATGTTTACGAAAATTTTCATCAACATTAAATATGTTTACGGAAATTTTCATCAATAATAAATATGTTTACAAACATTTTCCTCAACATTTAATATGTTTACGAAAATTTTCATCAACATTAAACATGTACACGCAAATGTTCATCAACATTAAATATGTTTACGAAAATTTTTATCAATATAAAATATGTTTACGAAAATATTCATCAACAATAAATATGTTTACGAAAATTTTCATCAACATTAAACATGTAAACGAAAATGTTCATCAACATTAGATATTTTTACGAAAATTTTCATCAACATTAAACATGTACACGAAAATGTACATCAACATTAAATATAATTACGAAAATTTTAATCAATATTGAATATGTTAACGAAAATGTTCATCAACATGTTATATGTTTACGAAAATTTTCATCAACATTAAACATGTAAACAAAAATTTTCATACACATTAAATATGTTTACGATAATTTTCATCAACATTAAACATGTACACGAAAATATTCATCAACATTAAATATGTTTACGATAATTTTCATCAACATTTAACATGTACACGAAAATATTCATCAACATGTTATATGTTTACGAAAATTTTCATCAACATTAAACATGTAAACGAAAATGTTCATCAACATTAAATATGTTTACGAAAATTTTCATCAACATTTAATATGTTTACGAAAATGTTCATCAACATTAAATATGTTTACGAAAATTTTCATCAACATTAAACATGTAAACAAAAATTTTCATAAACATTAAATATGTTTACGATAATTTTCATCAGCATTAAACATGTACACGAAAATATTAATCAACATTAAATATTTTTACGATAATTTTCATCAACATTTAACATGTACACGAAAATATTCATCAACATGTTATATGTTTACGAAAATTTTCATCAACATTAAACATGTAAACGAAAATTTTCATCAACATTAAATATGTTTACGAAAATTTTTATCAACATTTAATATGTTTACGAAAATTTTCATCAACATTAAACATGTACACGAAAATGTTCATCAACATTAAATAGGTTTTCGGAAATTTTCATCAATATAAAATATGTTTACGAAAATGTTCATCAACATTAAACATGTACACAAAAATGGTCATCAACATTAAATATGTTTACGAAAATTTTCATTAATATTAAATATGTTTACGAAAATTTTCATCAACATTAAATATGTACACGTAAATGTTCATCAACATTAGACATGTACACGAAAGTATTCATCAACATGTAGTATGATTGAGAAAATGTTCATCAACATTAGACATGTACACGAAAGTATTCATCAACATGTAGTATGATTGAGAAAATGTTCATCAATTTTAAATATGTTTACGAAAATTTTCATCAACATTTAATATGTTTACGAAAATTTTCATCAACATTAAACATGTACACGAAAATGTTCATCAACAGTAAATATGTTTACGAACATTTTCATCACTATCAAACATGTACACGAAAATACACGAAAATGTTCATCAACATTAAATATTTTTACGAAAATCTTCATCAATATAAAATATGTTTACGAAAATTTTCATCAACATTTAATATGTTTACGGAAATTTTCATCAACATTAAACATGTACACGAAAATGTTCATCAACAGTAAATATGTTTACGAACATTTTCATCACTATTAAACATGTACACGAAAATACACGAAAATGTTCATCAACATTAAATATTTTTACGAAAATCTTCATCAATATAAAATATGTTTACGAGCATTTTCATCAACATTAAATATGTTTACGGAAATTTTCATCAATAATAAATATGTTTACAAACATTTTCCTCAACATTTAATATGTTTACGAAAATTTTCATCAACATTAAACATGTACACGCAAATGTTCATCAACATTAAATATGTTTACGAAAATTTTTATCAATATAAAATATGTTTACGAAAATATTCATCAACAATAAATATGTTTACGAAAATTTTCATCAACATTAAACATGTAAACGAAAATGTTCATCAACATCAGACATGTACACGAAAACATTCATCAACAATAAGTATGTTTACGAAAATGTTCACCAATTTTAAATATGTTTACGAAAATGTTCATCAACATTAAATATGTACATGAAAATGTTCATCAACATTAATTATGTTTACGAAAATTTTCATCAACATTAAACATGTACACGAAAATGTTCATCAACATTTAATATGTTTACGAAAATTTTCATCAACATTAAACATGTACACGAAAATGTTCATCAACAGTAAATATGTTTACGAACATTTTCATCACTATTAAACATGTACACGAAAATACACGAAAATGTTCATCAACATTAAATATTTTTACGAAAATCTTCATCACTATGAAATATGTTTACGAAAATTTTCATCAACATTAAATATGTTTAAGAAAATTTTCATCCACATTAAACATGTAGACGAAAATGTTCATCAACATTAAATATGTTTACGAAAATTTTTACCAACATTAAACATGTACACGAAAATTTTCATTAACAGTAAACATGTAGACGAAAATGTTCATCAACATAAAATATGTTTACGAAAATTTTCATCAATATTAAATATGTTTAAAAAAAAATCATCAACATTTAATATGTTTACGAAAATTTTCATCAACATTAAACATGTACACGAAAATGTTCATCAACATTAAATAGGTTTTCGAAAATTTTCATCAATATAAAATATGTTTACGAAAATGTTCATCAACATTAAACATGTACACGAAAATGGTCATCAACAATAAATATGTTTACGAAAATTTTCATTAATATTAATTATGTTTACGAAAATTTTCATCAACATTAAATATCTACACGAAAATGTTCATCAACATTAGACATGTACACGAAAGTATTCATCAACATGTAGTATGTTTGCAAAAATGTTCATCAACAGTAAATATGTTTACGAACATTTTCATCATTATTAAACATGTACACGAAAATACACGAAAATGTTCAACATTAAATATTTTTACGAAAATCTTCATCAATATAAAATATGTTTACGAAAATTTTCATCAACATTAAATATGTTTACGAAAATTTTCATCCACATTTAATATGTACACGAAAATGTTCATCAACATTAGACATGTACACGAAAGTATTCATCAACATGTAGTATGTTTGCGAAAATGTTCATCAATTTTAAATATGTTTACGAAAATTTTCATCAACATTAAATATGTTTACGAAAATTTTCATCCACATTAAACGTGTAGACGAAAATGTTCATCAACATTAAATATGTTTACGAAAATTTTTACCAACATTAAACATGTACACGAAAATTTTCATCAACAGTAATAATGTACACGAAAATGTTCATCAACATAAAATATGTTTACGAAAATTTTCATCAATATTAAATATGTTTAAAAAAAAATTCATCAACATTTAATATGTTTACGAAAATTTTCATCAATATAAAATATGTTTACGAAAATGTTCATCAACATTAAACATGTACACAAAAATGGTCATCAACATTAAATATGTTTACGAAAATTTTTATTAATATTAAATATGTTTACGAAAATTTTCATCAACATTAAACATGTACACGAAAATGTTCATCAACATTAAATAGGTTTTCGGAAATTTTCATCAATATAAAATATGTTTACGAAAATGTTCATCAATTTTAAATATGTTTACGAAAATTTTCATCAACATTTAATATGTTTACGAAAATTTTCATCAACATTAAACATGTACACGAAAATGGTCATCAACAGTAAATATGTTTACGAACATTTTCATCACTATTAAACATATACACGAAAATACACGAAAATGTTCATCAACATTAAATATTTTTACGAAAATCTTCATCAACATTAAATATTTTTACGAAAATCTTCATCAATATAAAATATGTTTACGAAAATTTTCATCAACATTTAATATGTTTACGGAAATTTTCATCAACATTAAACATGTACACGAAAATGTTCATCAACAGTAAATATGTTTACGAACATTTTCATCACTATTAAACATGTACACGAAAATACACGAAAATGTTCATCAACATTAAATATTTTTACGAAAATCTTCATCAATATAAAATATGTTTACGAAAATTTTCATCAACATTAAATATGTTTACGGAAATTTTCATCAATAATAAATATGTTTACAAACATTTTCCTCAACATTTAATATGTTTACGAAAATTTTCATCAACATTAAACATGTACACGCAAATGTTCATCAACATTAAATATGTTTACGAAAATTTTTATCAATATAAAATATGTTTACGAAAATATTCATCAACAATAAATATGTTTACGAAAATTTTCATCAACATTAAACATGTAAACGAAAATGTTCATCAACATTAGATATTTTTACGAAAATTTTCATCAACATTAAACATGTACACGAAAATGTACATCAACATTAAATATACTTACGAAAATTTTAATCAATATTGAATATGTTAACGAAAATGTTCATCAACATGTTATATGTTTACGAAAATTTTCATCAACATTAAACATGTAAACAAAAATTTTCATACACATTAAATATGTTTACGATAATTTTCATCAACATTAAACATGTACACGAAAATATTCATCAACATTAAATATGTTTACGATAATTTTCATCAACATTTAACATGTACACGAAAATATTCATCAACATGTTATATGTTTACGAAAATTTTCATCAACATTAAACATGTAAACGAAAATGTTCATCAACATTAAATATGTTTACGAAAATTTTCATCAACATTTAATATGTTTACGAAAATGTTCATCAACATGTTATATGTTTACGAAAATTTTCATCAACATTAAACATGTAAACAAAAATTTTCATAAACATTAAATATGTTTACGATAATTTTCATCAACATTAAACATGTACACGAAAATATTCATCAACATTAAATATGTTTACGATAATTTTCATCAACATTTAACATGTACACGAAAATATTCATCAACATGTTATATGTTTACGAAAATTTTCATCAACATTAAACATGTAAACGAAAATTTTCATCAACATTAAATATGTTTACGAAAATTTTTATCAACATTTAATATGTTTACGAAAATTTTCATCAACATTAAACATGTACACGAAAATGTTCATCAACATTAAATAGGTTTTCGGAAATTTTCATCAATATAAAATATGTTTACGAAAATGTTCATCAACATTAACACTAGTAAGCCATAAATAGTCTGAAATGGCCAAACAAGATACTTTTTAACTGAACAAATCTTTTCCGATTCTCGTTCAGATAATTTAAGATATTCAGTTTATATTCAGATCAATCATCATTACAGTCGGTTCAGATCCGTTTAGACAAATTCAGTTTGTTCAGACTATCGTACGTTAATTAGTGTTAAGATCTGTCAAGACTACTTCAGTAATTATCGGATCGATAACATTTAATTGAATTTAGATTCGTTTGGACCGTGTTAAGATGTGTTAAGATAATAAGAGTTACATCCCTTAGTACTATCAAGACAACTCGAATAATTCAAGCCATATCCGTATTTGCATACTTCTGTAAAACAAGTAGCGACTACAGGGAGGGAAATAAAACGACTGAATTATTATGGTTAGGTCTACAGATTTCGGGCATTTATATTGATAAGATTCTTCGATTACTTTCATTTAAAATTTGGTCATTACTTGTTACTTTAGTGGGTGGAGCCGTGCGTGATGTCAGCTTAAATTTAATTTAATTAAATCCTCGCGATCTTACGCGAGTTCAGTTATATTTATATTTTTTATTGCGAATGTAAATTATAATTATATTAAATGCATGCATGCGTCTTTGAACAACTAGAACGTAAACGATTCCAATCATTAGTAATTTAAATCATACTGCTTGATTTTTGAACTCGGTTCTTGTTTCGTGTCAATGCATGTGCGCTAATGAAATCATTTGACTTAAAACAAAGTTGTAGAACGTCAACTTTATGTTTTTTTTTTATTTCGTGACCTTCTTCTGTTAAAGACTGGCTTGTATTTTAATATAAATGCTATAGATGTTGTTTATATACCATAACTACACTAAGTCTTTATCTTCTGTGAATATACAAACAGGAGTATCCAACATAAACGCGACAGGCAGTGGTGGTCGTGTGTTACTCTATAATTACCGGTTCCACTAATTAACTAACTGTAAACAGGTAAACCAAAGAACATGTTGGGATGCAAGAACATTAAAAAATGATGATTTTAAATCTTTTATACATGTATACAGTTCAATATCAAATATAAATTGTTGCGGGTAAAACAGTTGCTGGACAGTCACTGCTTCAGACCCTGCACCTTTAAACCTCAGTTTCGTCTATAAAATGTTTACCACAGAAAAGCGACAGAATACACAACTACCGCAGATAACTGCAGCATGCTATATAATAACTCCTAAAACATGAGGACGTTAATAGTAAGACAGATACACATCCGAACATTTAGACTCGGCATATTCATTAAATGGATTATTGCACAATATATCCGCGGCTGCATTGCATTGTGCAAACTTTTATCAAGATAAATGTTTTGATTTAATTGCGACGGAAGATCCCAGAACCCCCTCCCCTTTTCCCCCCAAACAATTTGTAATTCTCATGCAGATTTTTTTCAAAACTGGCCTGGAAACCCCCGCCCTTTATGTTGACCCGTCTCATCTACTATTTAGAGTCAAAATGTGATAATAAATGATTTATTAGTATTCATCTTATATATCAACATAAAAAGATAACCCCCATTCGTTCCTGTTCTACAAATTGAAGGAAACGCATAAGACATTTTTTGGCGGTTCCACTACCTGCAACTCCTTTTTAGGATCCGCCACTGCAGGTTTTTATGGCCCTGTCACACTATAACGTTTTAGCCAACGTGTGCCGACGTTTTAGAATATATTTTCAACACGCTGGTGTGCGTTGCGTAAGTTTTGTACACGTTATGAACACGCTACAAACACGTTAGCGAACGTCAGCGTACGTTGGTGATCGCCGAGTGCGTCGCAAATTTTTCAACATGCTTAAAATTTCCGACGTTCGCCAACGTGTTAGAAATAAATTATTCGAACACTAGGCATAAGTTAGAATGACGTTATACACACGCTGATGTACGCTATGTGGTCGTTGTGCACACGTTGAAACGCGTTTGACGAACGCTAAGCTAAATGGAAACTAACGTGTCTAGCGATAATGCAGCGCACGTCTAGCGTCAGTCTAACGACCAAGAAACATATTCAACGTGTTTAAAACGTGTACAGAGCGCCCAGAGCGTCATTGTAACGAACGAGTAGCGTATCAACCCCATAATTTTATAAGTTAGATTGAATTACAAGGGGAAAAGTTAATTTCAAAAGCTTCAAATACTAATTCAAACCTGAAAAATAAAAAAAATATAAAAAACAATGAACAAAGCCAAAAAGATCTTGAATATAACAAAGATAACTAGATGGTCTGGAATTGAAAGTAATTCTTGCAAATTGTAATACACCTGACGTGTTTTCGATGATTTTTTTGGGGGGTAGAAAAATACTCAAATACAACGAGTAACGACAGTCTAACTTCAATACTCATTTGAAATACTAGTAATGTATATTTTAAATATTCAATAAGCACGCGCGTTTTTCTCTATTAACATCCATCATGCTGCCTGCGACCATTTAAGATTAGTCATCTACAGACCGGTATTTCTTACATGTATATACTCATTTGAGATTTTGAGAGTTTGTTAACAAGCGTATGCATTCCTCTCTGTATATTTTTGACATATCAAAATATAAAATCTATACTTTATTTTATGCTTTTAGACTGAGTGCAAAAATCCTCACTTTTGGTTAAAAAACGGCTTTAGAATAATTATACATTCATATTACCAGAACGCTGAAAACCAATATTTTTATAACGAAACTAAATTTCTATAATTATTAATTAATCCAGCAATACATTTAAGCCAGATAATAGATCTATTTGGGCTATTACGAAATGATACTAAAGAAATTAACAGAAATCCTAGGTCTCCCCACCGAGAGAAAAAATCATAAGTTAGACTAACGCTATGAATGCGTTCTGCAGTCGTCACACATGCGCTAGGCAAACGTCAAGTACGCCGGACGAACGCTATAGATAAGTTTTGAATAAGTTTGTCGTGCGTTGCAGGTAGTTAGTTTGACGCTTTGTGGTCGTTCACCAAGATATATTTTGAAACTTTTTACAGCGACTGCCAACGTGTTCCAACGTTTTAGAAAATTATTCGAACGTTCGGCACACGTTGGCTAAAACGTTATAGTGTGACAGGGCCATAACCAGTTGAATTAAATTGATAGCCTCAAAATAAAATATTTTTAATAAAACGCTACACGTGTACGTTGCAATCAATTTATTGAGTAATAACAGGCTTGTCATCCAAGGAAAATATTATCGGCTATATATAATCTACCGCTGGCAAACTGAAGACAGTCCGAAAAAATAACGGTGTATGATCTTGAAAAGGAGCACAATATGAGAAAAACGTAGACAACAGACTAGGTTTAGACTGATGCTTACCATTTCTACCTTTTGTCCTATATTCTGTTGTGAATAGTCACGCACGGGTAATTTTTTTTAACTGTCTCAAGTTTGCAAGTGTTAACGATAGCCTGTAACAGCCTGTGACCAAGGTTTTAATGAAAGCTACTTATGGTAGTTTTAAAATCTTGGTTGGAGACACACAGCTAGTTATGGATGTTGGCAGAGTATGTGTATTCGGCCGCTGGTCACAGATATCTTATTATCCAATTGTTGAGACAGATGATAAACGTCACAGATCCGTGCGGGACCCGGAAGGCGAATAGGCCCACAGCAGCGCTAAACTTGTAGGTAACAGTCCACTTAAAAAGGCTTTGAAACCTTACATCGGGTCAGGCCGCATATCGCATAAAGCGACTGGGATGTGCGCCCCAGTTGTTTGAATGGGGCAGCCCTGTCATAATGAATACCGGGGTCGTCAGGCCATAATGTGGAAAACCTGAACGCAAACCATAGAGGGCCAATGTGAGGAGAGTGCCACACTTCATGCTTCACATAGGCTTAATTTTTTGCCCCTACCAACCTCTCCCCTTATCCAGTTGTATTTTACAGTTACTTTGTTTCTCACCCCATCTCCGTTTTTCTCTCTCAGTGTGTGTGGGCTCAACTAAGATTTAGCATTGTATTTTCCAAAGATAAGGGTTGCTTATGTGAAACTGGGTAAGGGATTGGCTATATCCAACACAGGTAAATGTTCCAACTAGTATGAACTCATTTCAGGTAAGTGTTCTTAATTGTCAGTCACCATAGGTAAGGGTTCCAGATAGTGCGAATTTTTTTGGGAAGGATTTCGTCACTTTCTTGGTACCATTGGTCTATATATGTTGCGTTGAGGGTACATTGGCCTGTCTTGTGAGTTGGTTCGTTTTCCTTCTGGTTTGTGATCGTACAACATAGGCCCGTTTTGCAGGACATACATGGGTCTGTGTTTTGGGTGCTGTGTCCTGAATGGGTCTACACAATTCATAAAACAAGCAACAAACAAACAAACAAATGAACACCAAATGTCAAAAAAGCATCCCCCCAAAAAAATGTGAAAATATTTAATAATAATAATAATAATAATAATAATAATAATAATTTGAGGTTCTTACCGTTTTTCACAACAGTTTAGTCATCTCAAAGCGGTTCACTAATTAACTTATTATCCGTGTTTTTTGGGGCCGTACGAACTATAATCATTTTAACCTCCTAGTGGAGTATATGCAGTCAAATCAAATTTATTCAATATACTAGTATATGAAGTTTATGGCTGAGCCTATACTGAACCCCTTCCATTAATTAATATATGTATTAATAAATAACAACTATGCTGCTTTTACATTCCTTATAATTTTCTTTTTAATTACATGCACATTTCTATGTTGTGTCTTCCTTGTTTGGTCTTTTCTCTCAGTCATATGAAATGATCCTCCAATGATTCTTTATCCAATACTTACGCTAAATTAATTTTACATTAATGGGAGTGAGTGGGTTGATCCATAGATATAATATACACTAGAAAGCACCCGCGAATTCGCGGGGAAAGTTGCCTGAACATTTCCATCGATATAGACCTGGGAAATCAAAGTCTATAACTGAAAAACCTGAATGCTGACAATAATGGGCAAATTAAATAGTTTTATTTTGGTTGGTCACCAAGTAGTGTTTCCGTCCATTTCCATATTTCAAGTGGTCTTCAACATTCATTGTTCCTTTGTTTACCACAACACCTCCTGATATATTTCTCATCAATTTATGTTCTTACATTATCTCCTTATTGTCTATCGCCCATATATAACCCATATTGTGTCCTTAATGTCTATTGCCCATTACCGATATTGTGCAACTAACTAACTCACTCAAACATCATAATGTACTCACTGATTGTTCATTTACCCGGCCCGTTCCCGTACTGTTTTCTTATTTATTTTGCCTATCAAAAATGAAAGGATGATAAATTTATGTTTATTTTCGTGCAACGTTTTCGACGGTCTATTTTTGGATGCTTTCGTGATTCGGTGTGATTTCTCACGTTTCCGTTATAGTTTTGTCTGTATTTTTGCCCCGTGTTTCGTGTTGAAAAACATATTTATAGTGTCCCCTTTGCCACTATCATTAAACATATAAAAAGAGGAGGAGGTAAACACCAACTAACTCAGTCACTCAATAAAACATTATTGTACCACTGTTTTGCTTATTTACCCGTACTGGTACTGTTTTTTATTTTCATTTTGCCTAACATAAAAATGAACCATAAAAAGTGAATCATTTCAATTCAAGTCATGTTCATTTTATCATCTCCTAAATGTACATCGATCCTATGTGGCTACGTGTAGCATTCTTGTATTTAGAGCCTGTATCTTTACCAAAGTCTTTACTGTAGTTTTAAGTGTCAGTTGCAGTCTACAAATTAGCACCAGTCCGACAGGTTTTGGCCTGCTAAAATCGTTTCGGTCCTGTGAATTTTTGCAAATTTTGTAACATAACCTATATAAAATACTTGAAAATAATGGATTCGGACCTATAATTTTTAAATTCCCAAAACGCTATTTCTTTGACTGCGGTTGGACATTTTGCAAACTTCTTTTCATTTTTTTATTGTTACGTTTACTGCTTTATTATTTTTATCTATCTACCGGAAGGGTGCTTAAAATATGTACTATGTAACACATACCATAAACCTGCATCGAAGTCGATGAGTTCAGGTTACTTTTAGTGATCATCAGATAGGGACAGTTTTAAAAATATTGGGATAGAATTCGGACCCGAATACGCTATTTCTTGGACTGCAGTTAAAAACATTTTGCTAACTCATTTTTATTTTTATTGTTTCGCATCATGTTACGTTTCTTGTTTTATTATCTTTATCTATTCTATCTACCTGAAGGTTGCTTAAATATTGGGGATAGAAACGAAAATATTGTTAATTTGTAATTTTAAATCAAACTCGGCAATATTCCGTAATTTTTTTTACGTTCCCCCCCCCCTCATTCCCCCATAGCATCACAGAAAAATGAAATATTCAATAGTGATATAGTATACTGTTTATTGTTTAAGTTTATAACAAAAACTTATCATGTAGTAGATTGTGAAAGGAATAAAATCCGAACATAGTAAAAAGTATATTAATATAGATAATATAGATAGATAAAGCTCGAAGTTTGCACCACGCCGCGCACCCCACAGTTTCTTTTGATATATCAAACCCGCGGCACTGCGTTGCGATGTCTTTAATGCAGATGATATTCGCCGACAAACTAATGAAAATCGAGGGTACATGATAATTAATCTTAGATTATCGATGACTGGCCTTATCAGTGGTGTAATAATTAAGTAATTACCTGTAAATTCTTGATAATAAGGTATACGGATGCAAGTAACCAAACACAGAACGTAAAATAAGGGTTAGGGTCAGTGTGAAACATATAATTAGGGTTAGGGTTAGTGTAAAACACACAGCTAGGGTTAGGGTTTAGCATATAAAGATACATGTTGAGTTAGAGTTAGTTCAAAATTATTCCATTAAGGTATAGGTTACTAGAAAAACGTATAATTAGAGTTAGGGTTAGTGTGAAACATATAATTAGGGTTATGGTAAGTATAAAACACACAATTAGGGTTAGGGGTTAGCATATAAAATACATTTACGGTTAGGGTTTGTACGAAATTATACAATTAGGGTTATAGTCGATGAAAACACAATTTTAATGGTAGGGGTTAGTACAAAATATACATTTATGTAAAGGGTTAGTACAAAAACGTATAATTAGGGTTAGGGTTAGTGTGAAACATATAATTAGGGTAAGGGTTAGTGTGAAACATATAATTAGGGTTAGGGTAAGTATAAAACTCACAGTTAGGGTTAGCATATAAAGATACATTTATGGTTAGGGTTAGAACAAAATTATACAACTAGGGTAAGGGTTAGTACAAAAACGCATAATTAGGGTTAGGATTGGTGTAAAACATATTATTAGGGTTAGGGTTAGTATAAAACACACAATTAGGGTTAGGGGTTAGCATATAAGATACATTTACGGTTAGGGTTAGTATAAAATTATACAATTAGGATTATAGTCGATGAAAACACAAAATTAATGGTAGGGGTTAGTACAAAAATACATTTATGATAAGGGTTAGTAAAAAAACGTATAATTAGGGTTAGGGTCAGTGAGAAACATATAATTAGGGTAAGAATTAGTGTAAAACACACAGCCAGGGTATGGGTTTAGCATATAAAGAGACATGTAGGGTTAGGGCTAGTTAAAAATTATTCAATTAGGGTAAAGGTTAGTCTAAAAACATATTACTAGGGTTAGGATAAGTGTTAAACATAATATTAGGGTTAGGGTTAGTATAAAACACACAATTAGGGTGAGGGGATAGCATGTAAGATGCATTTAGGGTTGGGGTAAGTTCAAAAACGCATAATTAGGGTAAGGGTTAGGATTGGGGCTAGTAAATAACACACAATTAGGGTTAGGGGTTAGCATATAAGATACATTTAGGGTTATGGTTAGTACTAAATTATACAATTAGGCTTAAAGTCGATGAAATCACAAAATTAGTGGTAGGGGATATTAAAAAAATACATTTATGATAAGGGTTAGTAGGAAAACGAATAATGTGGGTTAGGGTTAGTGTAAAACAGATATTTAGGGTTTAGGGTTAGTCTAAAACACACAGTAAGGGCTAGTATAAAACACGCAGTTAGCATTTAAATATACATTAAGGGTTTGGGATAGTACAAAATTATACAACTAGGGAAAGGGTTAGTACAAAAACGTAAAATTAGGGTTAGGGTCAGTGTGAAACATATAATTAGGGTTAGGGTTAGTGTAAAACACACAGCTAGGGTTAGGGTTTAGCATATAAAGATACATGTTGAGTTAGAGTTAGTTCAAAATTATTCCATTAAGGTATAAGTTACTACAAAAACGTATAATTAGGGTTAGGGTTAGTGTGAAACATATAATTAGGGTTAGGGTAAGTATAAAACAGACAGGGTTAGCATATAAAGATACATTTAGGGTAAGGGGTAGTACAAAATTATACAACTGGGTAAGGGTTAGTAGAAAAACGCATAATTAGGGTAAGGATTAGTGTAAAACATATTATTAGAGTTAGGGTTAGTATAAAACACACAATTAGGGTTAGGGGTTAGCATATAAAATACATTTACGGTTAGGGTTGGTACGAAATTATACAATTAGGGTTATAGTCGATGAAAACACAATTTTAATGGTAGGGGTTAGTACAAAAAATACATTTATGTAAAGGGTTAGTACAAAAACGTATAATTAGGGTTAGGGTTAGTGTGAAACATATAATTAGGGTTAGGGGTTAGCATATAAGATACATTTACGGTTAGGGTTAGTATAAAATTATACAATTAGGATTATAGTCGATGAAAACACAAAATTAATGGTAGGGGTTAGTACAAAAAATACATTTATGATAAGGGTTAGTACGAAAACGTATAATTAGGGTTAGGGTCAGTGAGAAACATATAATTAGGGTAAGAATTAGTGTAAAACACACAGCCAGGGATTGGGTTTAGCATATAAAGATACATGAAGGGTTAGGGCTAGTTAAAAAATTATTCAATTAGGGTAAAGGTTCGTCTAAAAACATATTACTAGGGTTAGGATAAGTGTTAAACATAATATTAGGGTAAGGGTTATTAAAAACACACAATTAGGGTGAGGGGATAGCATATAAGATGCATTTAGGGTTGGGGTAAGTACAAAAACGCATAATTAGGGTAAGGGTTAGGATTGGGGCTAGTAAATAACACACAATTAGGGTTAGGGGTTAGCATTTAAGATACATTTAGGGTTGGGGTTAGTACAAAATAATACAATTAGGGTAAGGGTTAGTAAAAAAAAAACGCATAATTAGGGTTAAGGTTTGTGTAAAACATATTATTAGGGTTAGGGTTAGTATAAAGCACACAATTAGGGTTAGGGGTTACCATATAAGATACATTTACGGTTAGGGTTAAAACAAAATTATACATTTAGGGTTATAGTCGATAAAAACACAAAATTAATGGTAGGGGTTAGTACAAAAAATACATTTATGATAAGGGTTAGTACAAAAACACACAATTAGGGTTAGGGTTTAGCTTACAAGATACATTTAGGGTTATGGTTAGTACTAATTTATACAAATAGGCTTACAGTCGATGAAAACACAAAATTAGTTGTAGGGGTAAGTTAAAAAAATACATTTATGATAAGGGTTAGTGCAAAAACAAATAATTAGGGTTAGCATAAAATACAGTTAGGTTTAGTATAAAACACAGTTAGGGGTAAGCATATCAAGATACATTTAGGGTTTGGGTTAGTACTGAAATATAATATTAGGGTAAGGGTTAGTACAAAAACGCATAATATGGGTTAGCGTTAGTGTAAAACATATCATAAGGGTTAGGGTTAGTATAAAACATAAACTTAGGGTTAGAGGTTAGCATATAAGATACATATAGGGTTTAGCATATAAAGATACAATAAGGGTTAGGGTTAGTACAAAATAATACAATTAGGGTAAGGGTTAATACAAAAACGTATAATTTGGATTAGGATAAGTGTAAAACTTAGTATTAGGGTTAGGGTTAGTATAAAACACACAATTAGGGTAAGAAGTTAGCATATAAGATACATTTAGGGTTATGGTTAGTACTAAATTATACAATTAGGCTTAAAGTCGATGAAATCACAAAATTAGTGGTAGGGGATATCAAAAAAATACATTTATGATAAGGGTTAGTAGGAAAACGAATAATTTGGATTAGTGTTATTGTAAAACAGATAATTAGGGTTTAGGGTTAGTCTAAAACACACAGTTAGGGTTAGTATAAAACATGCAGTTAGGGGTTAGCATATAAAGATACATTAAGGGTTTGGGATAGTACAAAATTATACAACTAGGGAAAGGGTTAGTACAAAAACGTAAAATTAGGGTTAGGGTCAGTGTGAAACATATAATTAGGGTTAGGGTTAGTGTAAAACACACATCTAGGGTTAGGGTTTAGCATATAAAGATACATGTTGAGTTAGAGTTAGTTCAAAATTATTCCATTAAGGTATAGGTTACTACAAAAACGTATAATTAGGGTTAGGGTTAGTGTGAAACATATAATTAGGGTTAGGGTAAGTATAAAACACACAGGGTTAGCATATAAAGATACATTTAGGGTAAGGGGTAGTACAAAATTATACAACTGGGTAAGGGTTAGTAGAAAAACGCATAATTAGGGTTAGGATTAGTGTAAAACATATTATTAGAGTTAGGGTTAGTATAAAACACACAATTAGGGTTAGGGGTTAGCATATAAAATACATTTACGGTTAGGGTTGGTACAAAATTATACAATTAGGGTTATAGTCGATGAAAACACAATTTTAATGGTAGGGGTTAGTACAAAATATACATTTATGTAAAGGGTTAGTACAAAAACGTATAATTAGGGTTAGGGTTAGTGTGAAACATATAATTAGGGTAAGGGTTAGTGTGAAACATATAATTAGGGTTAGGGTAAGTATGAAACTCACAGTTAGGGTTAGCATATAAAGATACATTTATGGTTAGGGTTAGAACAAAATTATACAACTAGGGTAAGGGTTAGTACAAAAACGCATAATTAGGGTTAGGATTGGTGTAAAACATATTATTAGGGTTAGGGTTAGTATAAAACACACAATTAGGGTTAGGGGTTAGCATATAAGATACATTTACGGTTAGGGTTAGTATAAAATTATACAATTAGGATTATAGTCGATGAAAACACAAAATTAATGGTAGGGGTTAGTACAAAAAATACATTTATGATAAGGGTTAGTAAAAAAACGTATAATTAGGGTTAGAGTCAGTGAGAAACATATAATTAAGGTAAGAATTAGTGTAAAACTCACAGCCAGGGTATGGGTTTAGCATATAAAGATACATGTAGGGTTAGGGCTAGTTAAAAAATTATTCAATTAGGGTAAAGGTTAGTCTAAAACATATTACTAGGGTTAGGATAAGTGTTAAACATAATATTAGGGTTAGGGTTAGTATAAAACACACAATTAGGGTGAGGGGATAGCATGTAAGATGCATTTAGGGTTGGGGTAAGTACAAAAACGCATAATTAGGGTAAGGGTTAGGATTGGGGCTAGTAAATAACACACAATTAGGGTTAGGGGTTAGCATATAAGATACATTTAGGGTTATGGTTAGTACTAAATTATACAATTAGGCTTAAAGTCGATAATTCACAAAATTTGTGGTAGGGGGTATTAAAAAAATACATTTATGATAAGGGTTAGTAGAAAAACGAATAATGTGGGTTAGGGTTAGTGTAAAACAGATATTTATGTTATAGGGTTAGTCTAAAACACACAGTTAGGGTTAGTATAAAACACGCAGTTAGCATTTAAATATACATTAAGGGTTTGGGATAGTACAAAATTATACAACTAGGGAAAGGGTTAGTACAAAAACGTAAAATTAGGGTTAGGGTCAGTGTGAAACATATAATTAGGGTTAGGGTGAGTGTAAAACACACAGCTAGGGTTAGGGTTTAGCATATAAAGATACATGTTGAGTTAGAGTTAGTTCAAAATTATTCCATTAAGGTATAAGTTACTACAAAAACGTATAATTAGGGTTAGGGTTAGTGTGAAACATATAATTAGGGTTAGGGTAAGTATAAAACACACAGGGTTAGCATATAAAGATACATTTAGGGTAAGGGGTAGTACAACATTATACAACTGGGTAAGGGTTAGTAGAAAAACGCATAATTAGGGTTAGGATTAGTGTAAAACATATTATTAGAGTTAGGGTTAGTATAAAACACACAATTAGGGTTAGGGGTTAGCATATAAAATACATTTACGGTTAGGGTTGGTACGAAATTATACATTTAGGGTTATAGTCGATGAAAACACAATTTTAATGGTAGGGGTTAGTACAAAAAATACATTTATGTAAAGGGTTAGTACAAAAACGTATAATTAGGGTTAGGGTTAGTGTGAAACATATAATTAGGGTTAGGGTTAGTGTGAAACATATAATTAGGGTTAGGGTAAGTGTAAAACTCACAGTTAGGGTTAACATATAAAGATACATTTATGGTTAGGGTTAGAACAAAATTATACAACTAGGGTAAGGGTTAGTACAAAAACGCATAATTAGGGTTAGGATTGGTGTAAAACATATTATTAGGGTTAGGGTTAGTATAAAACACACAATTAGGGTTAGGGGTTAGCATATAAGATACATTTACGGTTAGGGTTAGTATAAAATTATACAATTAGGATTATAGTCGATGAAAACACAAAATTAATGGTAGGGGTTAGTACAAAAAATACATTTATGATAAGGGTTAGTACAAAAACGTATAATTAGGGTTAGGGTCAGTGAGAAACATATAATTAGGGTAAGAACTAGTGTAAAACACACAGCCAGGGTATGGGTTAAGCATATAAAGATACATGTAGGGTTAGGGCTAGTTAAAAAATTATTCAATTAGGGTAAAGGTTCGTCTAAAAACATATTACTAGGGTTAGGATAAGTGTTAAACATAATATTAGGGTAAGGGTTAGTATAAAACACACAATTAGGGTGAGGGGATAGCATATAAGATGCATTTAGGGTTGGGGTAAGTACAAAAACGCATAATTAGGGTAAGGGTTATGATTGGGGCTAGTAAATAACACACAATTAGGGTTAGGGGTTAGCATTTAAGATACATTTAGGGTTGAGGTTAGTACAAAATAATACAATTAGGGTAAGGGTTAGTAAAAAAACGCATAATTAGGGTTAAGGTTTGTGTAAAACATATTATTAAGGTTAGGGTTAGTATAAAACACACAATTGGGGTTAGGGGTTAGCATATAAGATACATTTACGGTTAGGGTTAAAACAAAATTATACATTTAGGGTTATAGTCGATAAAAACACAAAATTAATGGTAGGGGTTAGTACAAAAAATACATTTATGATAAGGGTTAGTACAAAAACACACAATTAGGGTTAGGGTTTAGCTTACAAGATACATTTAGGGTTATGGTTAGTACTAATTTATACAAATAGGCTTACAGTCGATGAAAACACAAAATTATTTGTAGGGGTAAGTTAAAAAAATACATTTATGATAAGGGTTATTGCAAAAACAAATAATTAGGGTTAGCATAAAATACAGTTAGGTTTAGTATAAAACACAGTTAGGGGTAAGCATATCAAGATACATTTAGGGTTTGGGTTAGTACTGAATTATAATATTAGGGTAAGGGTTAGTACAAAAACGCATAATATGGGTTAGCGTTAGTGTAAAACATATCATAAGGGTTAGGGTTAGTATAAAACATAAACTTAGGGTTAGAGGTTAGCATATAAGATACATATAGGGTTTAGCATATAAAGATACAATAAGGGTTAGGGTTAGTACAAAATAATACAATTAGGGTAAGGGTTAATACAAAAACGTATAATTTGGATTAGGATAAGTGTAAAACTTAGTATTAGGGTTAGGGTTAGTATAAAACACACAATTAGGGTAAGAAGTTAGCATATAAGATACATTTAGGGTTATGGTTAGTACTAAATTATACAATTAGGCTTAAAGTCGATGAAATCACAAAATTAGTGGTAGGGGATATCAAAAAAATACATTTATGATAAGGGTTAGTAGGAAAACGAATAATTTGGATTAGTGTTAGTGTAAAACAGATAATTAGGGTTTAGGGTTAGTCTAAAACACACAGTTAGGGTTAGTATAAAACACGCAGTTAGGGGTTAGCATATAAAGATACATTAAGGGTTTGGGATAGTACAAAATTATACAACTAGGGAAAGGGTTAGTACAAAAACGTAAAATTAGGGTTAGGGTCAGTGTGAAACATATAATTAGGGTTAGGGTTAGTGTAAAACACACAGCTAGGGTTAGGGTTTAGCATATAAAGATACATGTTAAGTTAGAGTTAGTTCAAAATTATTCCATTAAGGTAAAGGTTAGTACAAAAACGTATAATTAGGGTTAGGATAAGTGTAAAACATATTATTAGGGTTAGGTTAGTATAAAACACACAATGAGGGTGAGGGGTTAGCATATAAGATACATTTAGGGTTAGGGTTAGTACAAAATTATACAATTAGGGTAAGGGTTAGTACAAAAACGCATAATTAGGGTTAAGGTTTGTGTAAGGGTTAGGATTGGGGTTAGTATAAAACACAAAATTAGGGTTAGGGGTTAGCATTTAAGATACATTTAGGGTTAGGGTTAGTTCAAAATTTTTAAATTAGGGTAAAGGTTAGTACAAAAACGTATGATTAGGGTCAGGTTAGTGTGAACATATAATTAGGGTTAGGGTAAGTATAAAACACACAGTTAGGATTAGCATATAAAGATACGTTTAGGGTTATGTTAGTACAAAATTATACAATTAGGGTAAGGGTTAGTACGAAAACGCATTTAGGGTTACAGTTAGTGTAAAACATATTATTAGGGTTAGGGTTAGTATAAAACACGCAATAAGGGATAGGGGTTAGCATATAAGATACATTTAGGGTTAGGGTTAGTACAAAATTATACAATTAGGGTTATAGTCGATGAAAATACAAAATTAGTGGTAGGGGTTAGTACAAAAAATACATTAATGATAAGGGTTAGTACAAAAACGTATAATTAGGGTTAGGGTTAGTATAAAACACACAATTAGGGTTAGGGTTTAGCATATAAAGATACATTTAGGGTTAGGGTTAGTACAAAATAATACAATTAGGGTAAGGGTTAATACAAAACGTATAATTTGGATTAGGATAAGTGTAAAACTTAGTTTAAGGGTTAGGGTTAGTATAAAACACACAATTAGGGTAAGGGGTTAGGGTTAGAACTTAATTATACAATTAGGCTTAAAGTCGATGAAAACACAAAATTAGTGGTAGGGGTTAGTACAAAACTACATTTATGATTAAGGTTAGAACAAAAACGAATAATAAATGTTAGGGTTAGTGTAAAACATATATTTATGGTAAGGTTAGTATAAAACACATAGTTAGGGTTAGTATAAAACACACAATTAGGGTTAGGGGTTATCATATAAGATACATTTAGGGTTAGGGTTAGTACAAAATTATACAATTAGGGTTAAAGTCGATGAAAACACAAAATTGGTGGTAGGGGTTAGTACAAAAAAGTATAATTAGGGTTAGGGTTAGTGTGAAACATATAATTAGGGTTAGGGTAAGTATAAAACACACAGTTAGGGTTAGCATATAAAGATACATTTAGGGTTAGGGGTAGTACAAAATTATACAATTGGGGTAATAGTCGATGAAAACACAAAATTAATGGTAGGGGTTAGTACAAAAATACATAATTAGGGTTAGGATTAGTCTTAAACATATTATTAGGGTTAGGGTTAGTATAAAACACACAATTAGGGTTAGGGGTTAGCATATACGATACATTTAAAGTAAGGGTAAGTACAAAATTATACAATAAGGGTTATAATCGATGAAAACACACAATTAATGGTAGGGGTTAGTACAAAAATACATTTATGATAAGGGTTAGTACAAAAACGTATAATTAGTGTCAGGGTTAGTGTGAAACATATAATTAGGGTTAGGGTTAGTGTGAAACATATAATTAGGGTTAGGGTAAGTATAAAACTCACAGTTAGGGTTAGCATATAAAGATACATTTAGGGTTAGGGTTAGTACAAAATTATACAACTAGGGTAAGGGTTAGTACAAAACCGCATAATTAGGGTTAGGATTGGTGTAAAACATATTATTAGGGTTAGGGTTAGCATAAAACACACAATTAGGGTTAGGGGTTAGCATATCAGATACATTTACGGTTAGGGTTAGTATAAAATTATACAATTAGGATTATAGTCGATGAAAACACAAAATTAATGGTAGGTGTTAGTACAAAAATTACATTTATGATAAGGGTTAGTACAAAAACCTATAATTAGGGTTAGGGTTAGTATAAAACACACAATTAGGGTTATGGTTTAGCATATAAAGATACATTTAGGGTTAGGGTTAGTACAAAATAATACAATTAGGGTAAGGGTTAATACAAAACGTATAATTTGGATTAGGATAAGTGTAAAACTTAGTATAAGGGATAGGGTTAGTATAAAACACACAATTAGGGTAAGGGGTTAGGGTTAGAACTAAATTATACAATTAGGCTTAAAGTCGATGAAAACACAAATTTAATGGTAGGGGTTAGTACAAAAATACATTTATGATAAGGGTTAGTACAAAAACGTATAATTAGTGTTAGGGTTAGTGTGAAACATATAATTAGGGTTAGGGTTAGTGTGAAACATATAATTAGGGTTAGGGTAAGTATAAAACTCACAGTTAGGGTTAGCATATAAAGATACATTTAGGGTTAGGGTTAGTACAAAATTATACAACTAGGGTAAGGGTTAGTACAAAACCGCATAATTAGGGTTAGGATTGGTGTAAAACATATTATTAGGGTTAGGGTTAGCATAAAACACACAATTAGGGTTAGGGGTTAGCATATCAGATACATTTACGGTTAGGGTTAGTATAAAATTATACAATTAGGATTATAGTCGATGAAAACACAAAATTAATGGTAGGTGTTAGTACAAAAATTACATTTATGATAAGGGTTAGTACAAAAACCTATAATTAGGGTTAGGGTTAGTATAAAACACACAATTAGGGTTATGGTTTAGCATATAAAGATACATTTAGGGTTAGGGTTAGTACAAAATAATACAATTAGGGTAAGGGTTAATACAAAACGTATAATTTGGATTAGGATAAGTGTAAAACTTAGTATAAGGGTTAGGGTTAGTATAAAACACACAATTAGGGTAAGGGGTTAGGGTTAGAACTAAATTATACAATTAGGCTTAAAGTCGATGAAAACACAAAATTAGTGGTAGGGGTTAGTACAAAACTAATTTATGATTAAGGTTAGTACAAAAACGAATAATAATGTTAGGGTTAGTGTAAAACATATATTTATGGTAAGGTTAGTATAAAACACACAGTTAGGGTTAGTATAAAACACACAATTAGGGTTAGGGGTTATCATATTAGATACATTTAGGGTTAGGGTTAGTACAAAATTATACAATTAGGGTTAAAGTCGATGAAAACACAAAATTGGTGGTAGGGGTTAGTACAAAAAAGTATAATTAGGGTTAGGGTTAGTGTGAAACATATAATTAGGGTTAGGGTAAGTATAAAACACACAGTTAGGGTTAGCATATAAAGATACATCTAGGGTTAGGGGTAGTACAAAATTATACAATTGGGGTAAGGGTTAGTACAAAAACACATAATTAGGGTTAGGATTAGTCTTAAACATATTATTAGGGTTAGGGTTAGTATAAAACACACAATTAGGGTTAGGGGTTAGCATATACGATACATTTAAAGTAAGGGTAAGTACAAAATTATACAATTAGGGTTATAGTCGATGAAAACACAAAATTAATGGTAAGGGTTAGTACAAAAATACATTTATGATAAGGGTTAGTACAAAAACGTATAATTAGTGTTAGGGTTAGTGTGAAACATATAATTAGGGTTAGGATTAGTGTGAAACATATAATTAGGGTTAGGGTAAGTATAAAACTCACAGTTAGGGTTAGCATATAAAGATACATTTAGGGTTAGGGTTAGTACAAAATTATACAACTAGGGTATGGGTTAGTACAAAACCGCATAATTAGGGTTAGGATTGGTGTAAAACATATTATTAGGGTTAGGGTTAGCATAAAACACACAATTAGGGTTAGGGGTTAGCATATCAGATACATTTACGGTTAGGGTTAGTATAAAATTATACAATTAGGATTATAGTCGATGAAAACACAAAATTAATGGTAGGTGTTAGTACAAAAATTACATTTATGATAAGGGTTAGTACAAAAACCTATAATTAGGGTTAGGGTTAGTATAAAACACACAATTAGGGTTATGGTTTAGCATATAAAGATACATTTAGGGTTAGGGTTAGTACAAAATAATACAATTAGGGTAAGGGTTAATACAAAACGTATAATTTGGATTAGGATAAGTGTAAAACTTAGTATAAGGGTTAGGGTTAGTATAAAACACACAATTAGGGTAAGGGGTTAGGGTTAGAACTAAATTATACAATTAGGCTTAAAGTCGATGAAAACACAAAATTAGTGGTAGGGGTTAGTACAAAACTACATTTATGATTAAGGTTAGTACAAAAACGAATAATAATGTTAGGGTTAGTGTAAAACATATATTTATGGTAAGGTTAGTATAAAACACACAGTTAGGGTTAGTATAAAACACACAATTAGGGTTAGGGGTTATCATATTAGATACATTTAGGGTTAGGGTTAGTACAAAATTATACAATTAGGGTTAAAGTCGATGAAAACACAAAATTAATGGTAGGTGTTAGTACAAAAATTACATTTATGATAAGGGTTAGTACAAAAACGTATAATTAGGGTTAGGGTGAGTATAAAACACACAATTAGGGTTAGGGTTTAGCATATAAAGATACATTTAGGGTTAGGGTTAGTACAAAATAATACAATTAGGGTAAGGGTTAATACAAAAACGTATAATTTGGATTAGGATAAGTGTAAAACTTAGTATTAGGGTTAGGGTAAGTATAAAACACACAATTAGGGTAAGGGGTTAGCATATAAGATACATTTAGGGTTATGGTTAGTACATAAGATACATTTAGGGTTATGGTTAGTACTAAATTAAACAATTAGGCTTAAAGTCGATGAAAACACAAAGTTAGTGGTAGGGGTTAGTACAAAAATACATTTATGATTAAGGTTAGTACAAAAACGAATAATACGTGTTAGGGTTAGTGTAAAAGATATATTTAGGGTTAGGGTTAGTATAAAACACACAGTTAGGGTTAGTATAAAACACACAATTAGGGTAAGGGGTTATCATATAAGATATATTTAGGGTTCTTGTTAGTACAAAATTATACAATTAGGGTTAAAGTCGATGAAAACACAAAATTAGTTGTAGGGGTTAGTACAAAACTACATTTATGATTAAGGTTAGTACAAAAACGAATAATAAATGTTAGGGTAAGTGTAAAACATATATTTAGGGTAAGGTTAGTATAAAACACACAGTTAGGGTTAGTATAAAACACACAATTAGGGTTAGGGGTTATCATATAAGATACATTTAGGGTTAGGGTTAGTACAAAATTATAAAATTAGGTTTAAAGTCGATGAAAACACAAAATTAGTGGTAGGGGTTAGTACAAAAAAGTATAATTAGGGTTAGGGTTAGTGTGAAACATATAATTAGGGTTAGGGTAAGTATAAAACACACAGTTAGGGTTAGCATATAAAGATACATTTAGGGTTAGGGGTAGTACAAAATTATACAATTGGGGTAAGGGTTAGTACAAAAACACATAATTAGGGTTAGGATTAGTCTTAAACATATTATTAGGGTTAGGGTTAGTATAAAACACACAATTAGGGTTAGGGGTTAGCATATACGATACATTTACAGTAAGGGTAAGTACAAAATTATACAATTAGGGTTATAGTCGATGAAAACACAAAATTAATGGTAGGGGTTAGTACAAAAATACATTTATGATAAGGGTTAGTACAAAAACGTATAATTAGTGTTAGGGTTAGTGTGAAACATATAATTAGGGTTAGGGTTAGTGTGAAACATATAATTAGGGTTAGGGTAAGTATAAAACTCACAGTTAGGGTTAGCATATAAAGATACATTTAGGGTTAAGGTTAGTACAAAATTATACAACTAGGGTAAGGGTTAGTACAAAAACGCATAATTAGGGTTATGATTGGTGTAAAACATATTATTAGGGTTAGGGTTAGTATAAAGCACAATTAGGGTTAGGGGTTAGCATATCAGATACATTTACGGTTAGGGTTAGTATAAAATTATACAATTAGGATTATAGTCGATGAAAACACAAATTAATGGTAGGTGTTAGTACAAAAATTACATTTATGATAAGGGTTAGTACAAAAACGTATAATTAGGGTTAGGGTTAGTATAAAACACACAATTAGGGTTATGGTTTAGCATATAAAGATACATTTAGGGTTAGGGTTAGTACAAAATAATGCAATAAGGGTAAGGGTTAATACAAAACGTATAATTTGGATTAGGATAAGTGTAAAACTTAGTATAAGGGTTAGGGTTAGTATAAAACACACAATTAGGGTAAGGGGTTAGGGTTAGAACTAAATTATACAATTAGGCTTAAAGTCGATGAAAACACAAAATTAGTGGTAGGGGTTAGTACAAAACTACATTTATGATTAAGGTTAGTACAAAAACGAATAATAAATGTTAGGGTTAGTGTAAAACATATATTTATGGTAAGGTTAGTATAAAACACACAGTTAGGGTTAGTATAAAACACACAATTAGGGTTAGGGGTTATCATATAAGATACATTTAGGGTTAGGGTTAGTACAAAATTATACAATTATGGTTAAAGTCGATGAAAACACAGAATTAGTGGTAGGGGTTAGTACAAAAAAAAACATTTATGATAAGGGTTAGTACAAAAACGTATAATTAGGGTTAGGGTTAGTGTGAAACATATAATTAAGGTTATGGTAAGTATAAAACACACAGTTAGGGTTAGCATATAAAGATACGTTTAGGGTTAGGGGTAGTACAAAATAATACAATTAGGGTAAGGGTTTGTACAAAAACGCATAATTAGGGTTAGGATTAGTGTAAAACATATTATTAGGGTTAGGGTTAGTATAAAACACACAATTAGGGTGAGGGGATAGCATATAAGATGCATTTAGGGTTGGGGTAAGTACAAAAACGCATAATTAGGGTAAGGGTTAGGATTGGGGCTAGTAAATAACACACAATTAGGGTTAGGGGTTAGCATTTAAGATACATTTAGGGTTGGGGTTAGTACAAAATAATACAATTAGGGTAAGGGTTAGTAAAAAAACGCATAATTAGGGTTAAGGTTTGTGTAAAACATATTATTAGGGTTAGGGTTAGTATAAAACACACAATTAGGGTTAGGGGTTAGCATATACGATACATTTACAGTAAGGGTAAGTACAAAATTATACAATTAGGGTTATAGTCGATGAAAACACAAAATTAATGGTAGGGGTTAGTACAAAAATACATTTATGATAAGGGTTAGTACAAAAACGTATAATTAGTGTTAGGGTTAGTGTGAAACATATAATTAGGGTTAGGGTTAGTGTGAAACATATAATTAGGGTTAGGGTAAGTATAAAACTCACAGTTAGGGTTAGCATATAAAGATACATTTAGGGTTAAGGTTAGTACAAAATTATACAACTAGGGTAAGGGTTAGTACAAAAACGCATAATTAGGGTTATGATTGGTGTAAAACATATTATTAGGGTTAGGGTTAGTATAAAACACAATTAGGGTTAGGGGTTAGCATATCAGATACATTTACGGTTAGGGTTAGTATAAAATTATACAATTAGGATTATAGTCGATGAAAACACAAAATTAATGGTAGGTGTTAGTACAAAAATTACATTTATGATAAGGGTTAGTACAAAAACCTATAATTAGGGTTAGGGTTAGTATAAAACACACAATTAGGGTTATGGTTTAGCATATAAAGATACATTTAGGGTTAGGGTTAGTACAAAATAATACAATTAGGGTAAGGGTTAATACAAAACGTATAATTTGGATTAGGATAAGTGTAAAACTTAGTATAAGGGTTAGGGTTAGTATAAAACACACAATTAGGGTAAGGGGTTAGGGTTAGAACTAAATTATACAATTAGGCTTAAAGTCGATGAAAACACAAAATTAGTGGTAGGGGTTAGTACAAAACTACATTTATGATTAAGGTTAGTACAAAAACGAATAATAATGTTAGGGTTAGTGTAAAACATATATTTATGGTAAGGTTAGTATAAAACACACAGTTAGGGTTAGTATAAAACACACAATTAGGGTTAGGGGTTATCATATTAGATACATTTAGGGTTAGGGTTAGTACAAAATTATACAATTAGGGTTAAAGTCGATGAAAACACAAAATTAATGGTAGGTGTTAGTACAAAAATTACATTTATGATAAGGGTTAGTACAAAAACGTATAATTAGGGTTAGGGTGAGTATAAAACACACAATTAGGGTTAGGGTTTAGCATATAAAGATACATTTAGGGTTAGGGTTAGTACAAAATAATACAATTAGGGTAAGGGTTAATACAAAAACGTATAATTTGGATTAGGATAAGTGTAAAACTTAGTATTAGGGTTAGGGTAAGTATAAAACACACAATTAGGGTAAGGGGTTAGCATATAAGATACATTTAGGGTTATGGTTAGTACATAAGATACATTTAGGGTTATGGTTAGTACTAAATTAAACAATTAGGCTTAAAGTCGATGAAAACACAAAGTTAGTGGTAGGGGTTAGTACAAAAATACATTTATGATTAAGGTTAGTACAAAAACGAATAATAAGTGTTAGGGTTAGTGTAAAAGATATATTTAGGGTTAGGGTTAGTATAAAACACACAGTTAGGGTTAGTATAAAACACACAATTAGGGTAAGGGGTTATCATATAAGATATATTTAGGGTTCTGGTTAGTACAAAATTATACAATTAGGGTTAAAGTCGATGAAAACACAAAATTAGTTGTAGGGGTTAGTACAAAACTACATTTATGATTAAGGTTAGTACAAAAACGAATAATAAATGTTAGGGTAAGTGTAAAACATATATTTAGGGTAAGGTTAGTATAAAACACACAGTTAGGGTTAGTATAAAACACACAATTAGGGTTAGGGGTTATCATATAAGATACATTTAGGGTTAGGGTTAGTACAAAATTATAAAATTAGGTTTAAAGTCGATGAAAACACAAAATTAGTGGTAGGGGTTAGTACAAAAAAGTATAATTAGGGTTAGGGTTAGTGTGAAACATATAATTAGGGTTAGGGTAAGTATAAAACACACAGTTAGGGTTAGCATATAAAGATACATTTAGGGTTAGGGGTAGTACAAAATTATACAATTGGGGTAAGGGTTAGTACAAAAACACATAATTAGGGTTAGGATTAGTCTTAAACATATTATTAGGGTTAGGGTTAGTATAAAACACACAATTAGGGTTAGGGGTTAGCATATACGATACATTTACAGTAAGGGTAAGTACAAAATTATACAATTAGGGTTATAGTCGATGAAAACACAAAATTAATGGTAGGGGTTAGTACAAAAATACATTTATGATAAGGGTTAGTACAAAAACGTATAATTAGTGTTAGGGTTAGTGTGAAACATATAATTAGGGTTAGGGTTAGTGTGAAACATATAATTAGGGTTAGGGTAAGTATAAAACTCACAGTTAGGGTTAGCATATAAAGATACATTTAGGGTTAAGGTTAGTACAAAATTATACAACTAGGGTAAGGGTTAGTACAAAAACGCATAATTAGGGTTATGATTGGTGTAAAACATATTATTAGGGTTAGGGTTAGTATAAAGCACAATTAGGGTTAGGGGTTAGCATATCAGATACATTTACGGTTAGGGTTAGTATAAAATTATACAATTAGGATTATAGTCGATGAAAACACAAATTAATGGTAGGTGTTAGTACAAAAATTACATTTATGATAAGGGTTAGTACAAAAACGTATAATTAGGGTTAGGGTTAGTATAAAACACACAATTAGGGTTATGGTTTAGCATATAAAGATACATTTAGGGTTAGGGTTAGTACAAAATAATGCAATAAGGGTAAGGGTTAATACAAAACGTATAATTTGGATTAGGATAAGTGTAAAACTTAGTATAAGGGTTAGGGTTAGTATAAAACACACAATTAGGGTAAGGGGTTAGGGTTAGAACTAAATTATACAATTAGGCTTAAAGTCGATGAAAACACAAAATTAGTGGTAGGGGTTAGTACAAAACTACATTTATGATTAAGGTTAGTACAAAAACGAATAATAAATGTTAGGGTTAGTGTAAAACATATATTTATGGTAAGGTTAGTATAAAACACACAGTTAGGGTTAGTATAAAACACACAATTAGGGTTAGGGGTTATCATATAAGATACATTTAGGGTTAGGGTTAGTACAAAATTATACAATTATGGTTAAAGTCGATGAAAACACAGAATTAGTGGTAGGGGTTAGTACAAAAAAAAACATTTATGATAAGGGTTAGTACAAAAACGTATAATTAGGGTTAGGGTTAGTGTGAAACATATAATTAAGGTTATGGTAAGTATAAAACACACAGTTAGGGTTAGCATATAAAGATACGTTTAGGGTTAGGGGTAGTACAAAATAATACAATTAGGGTAAGGGTTTGTACAAAAACGCATAATTAGGGTTAGGATTAGTGTAAAACATATTATTAGGGTTAGGGTTAGTATAAAACACACAATTAGGGTGAGGGGATAGCATATAAGATGCATTTAGGGTTGGGGTAAGTACAAAAACGCATAATTAGGGTAAGGGTTAGGATTGGGGCTAGAAAATAACACACAATTAGGGTTAAGGGTTAGCATTTAAGATACATTTAGGGTTGGGGTTAGTACAAAATAATACAATTAGGGTAAGGGTTAGTAAAAAAACGCATAATTAGGGTTAAGGTTTGTGTAAAACATATTATTAGGGTTAGGGTTAGTATAAAACACACAATTAGGGTTAGGGGTTAGCATATACGATACATTTACAGTAAGGGTAAGTACAAAATTATACAATTAGGGTTATAGTCGATGAAAACACAAAATTAATGGTAGGGGTTAGTACAAAAATACATTTATGATAAGGGTTAGTACAAAAACGTATAATTAGTGTTAGGGTTAGTGTGAAACATATAATTAGGGTTAGGGTTAGTGTGAAACATATAATTAGGGTTAGGGTAAGTATAAAACTCACAGTTAGGGTTAGCATATAAAGATACATTTAGGGTTAAGGTTAGTACAAAATTATACAACTAGGGTAAGGGTTAGTACAAAAACGCATAATTAGGGTTATGATTGGTGTAAAACATATTATTAGGGTTAGGGTTAGTATAAAACACAATTAGGGTTAGGGGTTAGCATATCAGATACATTTACGGTTAGGGTTAGTATAAAATTATACAATTAGGATTATAGTCGATGAAAACACAAATTAATGGTAGGTGTTAGTACAAAAATTACATTTATGATAAGGGTTAGTACAAAAACGTATAATTAGGGTTAGGGTTAGTATAAAACACACAATTAGGGTTATGGTTTAGCATATAAAGATACATTTAGGGTTAGGGTTAGTACAAAATAATACAATAAGGGTAAGGGTTAATACAAAACGTATAATTTGGATTAGGATAAGTGTAAAACTTAGTATAAGGGTTAGGGTTAGTATAAAACACACAATTAGGGTAAGGGGTTAGGGTTAGAACTAAATTATACAATTAGGCTTAAAGTCGATGAAAACACAAAATTAGTGGTAGGGGTTAGTACAAAACTACATTTATGATTAAGGTTAGTACAAAAACGAATAATAAATGTTAGGGTTAGTGTAAAACATATATTTATGGTAAGGTTAGTATTAAACACACAGTTAGGGTTAGTATAAAACACACAATTAGGGTTAGGGGTTATCATATAAGATACATTTAGGGTTAGGGTTAGTACAAAATTATACAATTAGGGTTAAAGTCGATGAAAACACAGAATTAGTGGTAGGGGTTAGTACAAAAAAAAAACATTTATGATAAGGGTTAGTACAAAAACGTATAATTAGGGTTAGGGTTAGTGTGAAACATATAATTAAGGTTATGGTAAGTATAAAACACACAGTTAGGGTTAGCATATAAAGATACGTTTAGGGTTAGGGGTAGTACAAAATAATACAATTAGGGTAAGGGTTTGTACAAAAACGCATAATTAGGGTTAGGATTAGTGTAAAACATATTATTAGGGTTAGGGTTAGTATAAAACACACAATTAGGGTGAGGGGATAGCATATAAGATGCACTTAGGGTTGGGGTAAGTACAAAAACGCATAATTAGGGTAAGGGTTAGGATTGGGGCTAGTAAATAACACACAGTTAGGGTTAGGGGTTAGCATTTAAGATACATTTAGGGTTGGGGTTAGTACAAAATAATACAATTAGGGTAAGGGTTAGTAAAAAAACGCATAATTAGGGTTAAGGTTTGTGTAAAACATATTATTAGGGTTAGGGTTAGTATAAAACACACAATTAGGGTTAGGGGTTAGCATATAAGATACATTTACGGTTAGGGTTAAAACAAAATTATACATTTAGGGTTATAGTCGATAAAAACACAAAATTAATGGTAGGGGTTAGTACAAAAAATACATTTATGATAAGGGTTAGTACAAAAACACACAATTAGGGTTAGGGTTTAGCTTACAAGATACATTTAGGGTTATGGTTAGTACTAATTTATACAAATAGGCTTACAGTCGATGAAAACACAAAATTAGTTGTAGGGGTAAGTTAAAAAAATACATTTATGATAAGGGTTAGTGCAAAAACAAATAATTAGGGTTAGCATAAAATACAGTTAGGTTTAGTATAAAACACAGTTAGGGGTAAGCATATCAAGATACATTTAGGGTTTGGGTTAGTACTGAATTATAATATTAGGGTAAGGGTTAGTACAAAAACGCATAATATGGGTTAGCGTTAGTGTAAAACATATCATAAGGGTTAGGGTTAGTATAAAACATAAACTTAGGGTTAGAGGTTAGCATATAAGATACATATAGGATTTAGCATATAAAGATACAATAAAGGTTAGGGTTAGTACAAAATAAAACAATTAGGGTAAGGGTTAATACAAAAACGTATAATTTGGATTAGGATAAGTGTAAAACTTAGTATTAGGGTTAGGGTTAGTATAAAACACACAATTAGGGTAAGAAATTAGCATATAAGATACATTTAGGGTTATGGTTAGTACTAAATTATACAATTAGGCTTAAAGTCGATGAAATCACAAAATTAGTGGTAGGGGATATCAAAAAAATACATTTATGATAAGGGTTAGTAGGAAAACGAATAATTTGGATTAGTGTTAGTGTAAAACAGATAATTAGAGTTTAGGGTTAGTCTAAAACACACAGTTAGGGTTAGTATAAAACACGCAGTTAGGGGTTAGCATATACAGATACATTAAGGGTTTGGGATAGTACAAAATTATACAACTAGGGAAAGGGTTAGTACAAAAACGTAAAATTAGGGTTAGGGTCAGTGTGAAACATATAATTAGGGTTAGGGTTAGTGTAAAACACACAGCTAGGGTTAGGGTTTAGCATATAAAGATACATGTTAAGTTAGAGTTAGTTCAAAATTATTCCATTAAGGTATAGGTTAGTACAAAAACGTATAATTAGGGTTAGGATAAGTGTAAAACATATTATTAGGGTTAGGTTAGTATAAAACACACAATGAGGGTGAGGGGTTAGCATATAAGATACATTTAGGGTTAGGGTTAGTACAAAATTATACAATTAGGGTAAGGGTTAGTACAAAAACGCATAATTAGGGTTAGGGTTTGTGTAAGGGTTAGGATTGGGGTTAGTATAAAACACAAAATTAGGGTTAGGGGTTAGCATTTAAGATACATTTAGGGTTAGGGTTAGTTCAAAATTTTTTAATTAGGGTAAAGGTTAGTACAAAAACGTATGATTAGGGTCAGGTTAGTGTGAACATATAATTAGGGTTAGGGTAAGTATAAAACACACAGTTAGGATTAGCATATAAAGATACGTTTAGGGTTATGTTAGTACAAAATTATACAATTAGGGTAAGGGTTAGTACGAAAACGCATTTAGGGTTACAGTTAGTGTAAAACATATTATTAGGGTAAGGGTTAGTATAAAACACGCAATAAGGGTTAGGGGTTAGCATATAAGATATATTTAGGGTTATGGTTAGTACAAAATTATACAATTAGGGTTATAGTCGATGAAAACACAAAATTAGTGGAAGGGTTAGTACAAAAAATACATTAATGATAAGGGTTAGTACAAAAACGTATAATTAGGGTTAGGGTTAGTATAAAACACACAATTTGGGTTAGGGTTTAGCATATAAAGATACATTAAGGATTAGGGTTAGTACAAAATAATACAATTAGGGTAAGGGTTAATACAAAACGTATAATTTGGATTAGGATAAGTGTAAAACTTAGTATAAGGGTTAGGGTTAGTATAAAACACACAATTAGGGTAAGGGGTTAGCATATAAGATACATTTAGGGTTAGGGTTAGAACCAAATTATACAATTAGGCTTAAAGTCGATGAAAACACAAAATTAGTGGTAGGGGTTAGTACAAAACATGTTAGGGTAAGTGTAAAACATATATTTAGGGTAAGGTTAGTATATAACACACAGTTAGGGTTAGTATAAAACACACAATTAGGGTTAGGGGTTATCATATAAGATACATTTAGGGTTAGGGTTAGTACAAAATTATACAATTAGGGTCAAAGTCGATAAAAACACAAAATTAGTGGTAGGGGTTAGTACAAAAAAGTATAATTAGGGTTAGGGTTAGTGTGAAACATATAATTAGGGTTAGGGTAAGTATAAAACACACAGTTAGGGTTAGCATATAAAGATACATTTAGGGTTAGGGGTAGTACAAAATTATACAATTGGGGTAACGGTTAGTACAAAAACACATAATTAGGGTTAGGATTAGTCTTAAACATACTATTAGGGTTAGGGTTAGTATAAAACACACAATTAGGGTTAGGGGTTAGCATATACGATACATTTACAGTAAGGGTAAGCACAAAATTATACAATTAGGGTTATAGTCGATGAAAACACAAAATTAATGGTAGGGGTTAGTACAAAAATTACATTTATGATAAGGGTTAGTACAAAAACGTATAATTAGGGTTAGGGTTAGTATAAAACACACAATTAGGGTTATGGTTTAGCATATAAAGATACATTTAGGGTTAGGGTTAGTACAAAATAATACAATTAGGGTAAGGGTTAATACAAAACGTATAATTTGGATTAGGATAAGTGTAAAACTTAGTATAAGGGTTAGGGTTAGTATAAAACACACAATTAGGGTAAGGGGTTAGGGTTAGAACTAAATTATACAATTAGGCTTAAAGTCGATGAAAACACAAAATTAGTGGTAGGGGTTAGTACAAAACTACATTTATGATTAAGGTTAGTACAAAAACGAATAATAATGTTAGGGTTAGTGTAAAACATATATTTATGGTAAGGTTAGTATAAAACACACAGTTAGAGTTAGTATAAAACACACAATTAGGGTTAGGGGTTATCATATTAGATACATTTAGGGTTAGGGTTAGTACAAAATTATACAATTAGGGTTAAAGTCGATGAAAACACAAAATTGGTGGTAGGGGTTAGTACAAAAAAGTATAATTAGGGTTAAGGTTTGTGTGAAACATATAATTAGGGTTAGGGTAAGTATAAAACACACAGTTAGGGTTAGCATATAAAGATACATTTAGGGTTAGGGGTAGTACAAAATTATACAATTGGGGTAAGGGTTAGTACAAAAACACATAATTAGGGTTAGGATTAGTCTTAAACATATTATTAGGGTTAGGGTTAGTATAAAACACACAATTAGGGTTAGCGGTTAGCATATACGATACTTTTAAAGTAAGGGTAAGTACAAAATTATACAATTAGGGTTATAGTCGATGAAAACACAAAATTAATGGTAGGGGTTAGTACAAAAATACATTTATGATAAGGGTTAGTACAAAAACGTATAAGTAGTGTTAGGGTTAGTGTGAAACATATAATTAGGGTTAGGGTTAGTGTGAAACATATAATTAGGGTTAGGGTAAGTATAAAACTCACAATTAGGGTTAGCATATAAAGATACATTTAGGGTTAGGGTTAGTACAAAATTATACAACTAGGGTAAGGGTTAGTACAAAAACGCATAATTAGGGTTAGGATTGGTATAAAACATATTATAAGGGTTAGGGTTAGCATAAAACACACAATTAGGGTAAGGGGTTAGCATATCAGATACATTTACGGTTAGGGTTAGTATAAAATTATACAATTAGGATTATAGTCGATGAAAACACAAAATTAATGGTAGGTGTTAGTACACAAATTATATTTATGATAAGGGTTAGTACAAAAACGTATAATTAGGGTTAGGGTGAGTATAAAACACACAATTAGGGTTAGGGTTTAGCATATAAAGATACATTTAGGGTTAGGGTTAGTACAAAATAATACAATTAGGGTAAGGGTTAATACAAAAACGTATAATTTGGATTAGGATAAGTGTAAAACTTAGTATTAGGGTTAGGGTAAGTATAAAACACACAATTAGGGTAAGGGGTTAGCATATAAGATACATTTAGGGTTATGGTTAGTACATAAGATACATTTAGGGTTATGGTTAGTACTAAATTAAACAATTAGGCTTAAAGTCGATGAAAACACAAAGTTAGTGGTAGGGGCTAGTACAAAAATACATTTATGATTAAGGTTAGTACAAAAACGAATAATAAGTGTTAGGGTTAGTGTAAAATATCTATTTAGGGTTAGGGTTAGTATAAAACACACAGTTAGGGTTAGTATAAAACACACAATTAGGGTAAGGGGTTATCATATAAGATACATTTAGGGTTAGGGTTAGTACAAAATTATACAATTAGGGTTAAAGTCGATGAAAACACAAAATTAGTGGTAGGGGTTAGTACAAAACTACATTTATGATTAAGGTTAGTACAAAAACGAATAATAAATGTTAGGGTAAGTGTAAAACATATATTTAGGGTAAGGTTAGTATAAAACACACAGTTAGGGTTAGTATAAAACACACAATTAGGGTTAGGGGTTATCATATAAGATACATTTAGGGTTAGGGTTAGTACAAAATTATACAATTAGGGTTAAAGTCGATGAAAACACAAAGTTAGTGGTAGGGGTTAGTCCAAAAAAGTATAATTAGGGTTAGGGTTTGTGTGAAACATATAATTAGGGTTAGGGTAAGTATAAAACACACAGTTAAGGTTAGCATATAAAGATACATTTAGGGTTAGGGGTAGTACAAAATTATACAATTGGGGTAAGGGTTAGTACAAAAACACATAATTAGGGTTATGATTAGTCTTAAACATATTATTAGGGTTAGGGTTAGTATAAAACACACAATTAGGGTTAGGGGTTAGCATATACGATACATTTACAGTAAGGGTAAGTACAAAAATATACAATTAGGGTTATAGTCGATGAAAACACAAAATTAATGGTAGGGGTTAGTACAAAAATACATTTATGATAAGGGTTAGTACAAAAACGTATAATTAGTGTTAGGGTTGGTGTGAAACATATAATTAGGGTTAGGGTTAGTGTGAAACATATAATTAGGGTTAGGGTAAGTATAAAACTCACAGTTAGGGTTAGCATATAAAGATACATTTAGGGTTAGGGTTAGTACAAAATTATACAACTAGGGTAAGGGTTAGTACAAAAACGCATAATTAGGGTTAGGATTGGTGTAAAACATATTATAAGGGTTAGGTTGGTATAAAACACACAATTAGCGTAAGGGGTTAGCATATAAGATACATTTACGGTTAGGGTTAGTATAAAATTATACAATTAGGATTATAGTCGATGAAAACACAAAATTAATGGTAGGTGTTAGTACAAAAATTACATTTATGATAAGGGTTAGTACAAAAACGTATAATTAGGGTTAGGGTTAGTATTAAACACACAATTAGGGTTAGGGTTTAGCACATAAAGATACATTAAGGGTTAGGGTAAGTACAAAATAATACAATTAGGGTAAGGGTTAATACAAAAACGTAGAATTTGGATTAGGATAAGTCTAAAACTTAGTATTAGGGTTAGGGTTAGTATAAAACACACAATTAGGGTAAGGGGTTAGCATATAAGATACATTTAGGGTTATGGTTAGTACTAAATTATACAATTAGGCTTAAAGTCGATGAAATCACAAAATTAGTGGTAGGGGATATTAAAAAAATACATTTATGATAAGGGTTAGTAGGAAAACGAATAATGTGGGTTAGGGTTAGTGTGAAACAGATAATTAGGGTTTAGGGTTAGTCTAAAACACACAGTTAGGGTTAGTATAAAACACGCAGTTAGCATTTAAATATACATTAAGGGTTTGGGATAGTACAAAATTATACAACTAAGGAAAGGGTTAGTACAAAAACGTTAAATTAGGGTTAGGGTCAGTGTGAAACATATAATTAGGGTTAGGGTTAGTGTGAAACACACAGCTAGGGTTAGGGTTTAGCATATAAAGATACATGTTGAGCTAGAGTTAGTTCAAAATTATTCCATTAAGGTATAGGTTACTACAAAAACGTATAATTAGGGTTAGGGTTAGTGTGAAACATATAATTAGGGTTAGGGTAAGTATAAAACACACAGGGTTAGCATATAAAGATACATTTAGGGTAAGGGGTACTACAAAATTATACAACTGGGTAAGGGTTTGTAGAAAAACGCATAATTAGGGTTAGGATTAGTGTAAAACATATTATTAGAGTTAGGGTTAGTATAAAACACACAATTAGGGTTAGGGGTTAGCATATACAATACATTTACGGTTAGGGTTGGTACGAAATTATACAATTAGGGTTATAGTCGATGAAAACACAATTTTAATGGTAGGGGTTAGTACAAAAAATACATTTATGTAAAGGGTTAGTACAAAAACGTATAATTAGGGTTAGGGTTAGTGTGAAACATATAATTAGGGTTAGGGTTAGTGTGAAACATATAATTAGGGTTAGGGTAAGTATAAAACTCACAGTTAGGGTTAGCATATAAAGATACATTTATGGTTAGGGTTAGAACAAAATTATATAACTAGGGTAAGGGTTAGTACAAAAACGCATAATTAGGGTTAGGATTGGTGTAAAACATATTATTAGGGTTAGGGTTAGTATAAAACACACAATTAGGGTTAGGGGTTAGCATATAAGATACATTTACGGTTAGGGTTAGTATAAAATTATACAATTAGGATTATAGTCGATGAAAACACAAAATTAATGGTAGGGGTTAGTACAAAAAATACATTTATGATAAGGGTTAGTACAAAAACGTATAATTAGGGTTAGGGTCAGTGAGAAACATATAATTAGGGTAGGAACTAGTGTAAAACACACAGCCAGGGTATGGGTTTAGCATATAAAGAGACATGTAGGGTTAGGGCTAGTTAAAAATTATTCAATTAGGGTAAAGGTTAGTCTAAAAACATATTTCTAGGGTTAGGATAAGTGTTAAACATAATATTAGGGTTAGGGTTAGTATAAAACACACAATTAGGGTGAGGGGATAGCATATAAGATGCATTTAGGGTTGGGGTAAGTACAAAAACGCATAATTAGGGTAAGGGTTAGGATTGGGGCTAGTAAATAACACCCAATTATGGTTAGGGGTTAGCATATAAGATACATTTAGGGTTATGGTTAGTACTAAATTATACAATTAGGTTTAAAGTCGATGAAATCACAAAATTAGTGGTAGGGGATATTAAAAAATACATTTATGATAAGGGTTAGTAGGAAAACGAATAATGTGGGTTAGGGTTAGTGTAAAACAGATAATTAGGGTTTAGGGTTAGTCTAAAACACACAGTTAGGGTTAGTATAAAACACGCAGTTAGCATTTAAATATACATTAAGGGTTTGGGATAGTACAAAATTATACAACTAGGGAAAGGGTTAGTACAAAAACGTAAAATTAGGGTTAGGGTCAGAGTGAAACATAAAATTAGGGTTAGGGTTAGTGTAAAACACACAGCTAGGGTTAGGGTTTAGCATATAAAGATACATGTTGAGTTAGAGTTAGTTCAAAATTATTCCATTAAGGTATAGGTTACTACAAAAACGTATAACTAGGGTTAGGGTTAGTGTGAAACATATAATTAGGGTTAGGGTAAGTATAAAACACACAGGGTTAGCATATAAAGATACATTTAGGGTAAGGGGTAGTACAAAATTATACAACTGGGTAAGGGTTAGTAGAAAACGCATAATTAGGGTTAGGATTAGTGTAAAACATATTATTAGAGTTAGGGTTAGTATAAAACACACAATTAGGGTTAGGGGTTAGCATATAAAATACATTTACGGTTAGGGTTGGTACGAAATTATACAATTAGGGTTATAGACGATGAATACACAATTTTAATGGTAGGGGTTAGTACAAAAAATACATTTATGTAAAGGGTTAGTACAAAAACGTATAATTAGGGTTAGGGTTAGTGTGAAACATATAATTAGGGTTAGGGTTAGTGTGAAACATATAATTAGGGTTAGGGTAAGTATAAAACTCACAGTTAGGGTTAGCATATAAAGATACATTTATGGTTAGGGTTAGAACAAAATTATACAACTAGGGTAAGGGTTAGTACAAAAACGCATAATTAGGGTTAGGATTGGTGTAAAACATATTATTAGGGTTAGGGTTAGTATAAAACACACAATTAGGGTTAGGGGTTAGCATATAAGATACATTTACGGTTAGGGTTAGTATAAAATTATACAATTAGGATTATAGTCGATAAAAACACAAAATTAATGGTAGGGGTTAGTACAAAAAATACATTTATGATAAGGGTTAGTACAAAAACGTATAATTAGGGTTAGGGTCAGTGAGAAACATATAATTAGGGTAAGAATTAGTGTAAAACACACAGCCAGGGTATGGGTTTAGCATATAAAGATAAATGTAGGGTTAGGGCTAGTTAAAAAATTATTCAATTAGGGTAAAGGTTTGTCTAAAAACATATTACTAGGGTTAGGATAAGTGTTAAACATAATATTAGGGTTAGGGTTAGTATAAAACACACAATTAGGGTGAGGGGATAGCATATAAGATGCATTTAGGGTTGGGGTAAGTACAAAAACGCATAATTAGGGTAAGGGTTAGGATTGGGGCTAGTAAATAACACACAATTAGGGTTAGGGGTTAGCATTTAAGATACATTTAGGGTTGGGGTTAGTACAAAATAATACAATTAGGGTAAGGGTTAGTAAAAAAACGCATAATTAGGGTTAAGGTTTGTGTAAAACATATTATTAGGGTTAGGGTTAGTATAAAACACACAATTAGGGTTAGGGGTTACCATATAAGATACATTTACGGTTAGGGGTAAAACAAAATTATACATTTAGGGTTATAGTCAATAAAAACACAAAATTAATGGTAGGGGTTAGTACAAAAAATACATTTATGATAAGGGTTAGTACAAAAACACACAATTAGGGCTAGGGTTTAGCTTACAAGATACATTTAGGGTTATGGTTAGTACTAATTTATACAAATAGGCTTACAGTCGATGAAAACACAAAATTAGTTGTAGGGGTAAGTTAAAAAAATTCATTTATGATAAGGGTTAGTTAAAAAACAAATAATTAGGGTTAGCATAAAATACAGTTAGGTTTAGTATTAAACACAGTTAGGGGTAAGCATATCAAGATACATTTAGGGTTTGGGTTAGTACTGAATTATAATTTTAGGGTAAGGGTTTGTACAAAAACGCATAATATGGGTTAGCGTTAGTGTAAAACATATCATAAGGGTTAGGGTTAGTATAAAACATAAACTTAGGGTTAGAGGTTAGCATATAAGATACATATAGGGTTTAGCATATAAAGATACAATAAGGGTTAGGGTTAGTACAAAATAATACAATTAGGGTAAGGGTTAATACAAAAACGTATAATTTGGATTAGGATAAGTGTAAAACTTAGTATTAGGGTTAGGGTTAGTATAAAACACACAATTAGGGTAAGAAGTTAGCATATAAGATACATTTAGGGTTATGGTTAGTACTAAATTATACAATTAGGCTTAAAGTCGATGAAATCACAAAATTAGTGGTAGGGGATATCAAAAAAATACATTTATGATAAGGGTTAGTAGGAAAACGAATAATTTGGATTAGTGTTAGTGTAAAACAGATAATTAGGGTTTAGGGTTAGTCTAAAACACACAGTTAGGGTTAGTATAAAACACGCAGTTAGGGGTTAGCATATAAAGATACATTAAGGGTTTGGGATAGTACAAAATTATACAACTAGGGAAAGGGTTAGTACAAAAACGTAAAATTAGGGTTAGGGTCAGTGTGAAAGATATTATTAGGGTTAGGGTTAGTGTAAAACACACAGCTAGGGTTAGGGTTTAGCATATAAAGATACATGTTAAGTTAGAGTTAGTTCAAAATTATTCCATTAAGGTTTAGGTTAGTACAAAAACGTATAATTAGGGTTAGGATAAGTGTAAAACATATTATTAGGGTTAGGTTAGTATAAAACACACAATGAGGGTGAGGGGTTAGCATATAAGATACATTTAGGGTTAGGGTTAGTACAAAATTATACAATTAGGGTAAGGGTTAGTACAAAAACGCATAATTAGGGTTAGGGTTTGTGTAAGGGTTAGGATTGGGGTTAGTATAAAACACAAAATTAGGGTTAGGGGTTAGCATTTAAGATACATTTAGGGTTAGGGTTAATTCAAAATTTTAAATTAGGGTAAAGGTTAGTACAAAAACGTATGATTAGGGTCAGGTTAGTGTGAACATATAATTAGGGTTAGGGTAAGTATAAAACACACAGTTAGGATTAGCATATAAAGATACGTTTAGGGTTATGTTAGTACAAAATTATACAATTAGGGTAAGGGTTAGTACGAAAACGCATAATTAGGGTTACAGTTAGTGTAAAACATAGTATTAGGTTTAGGGTTAGTATAAAACACGCAATAAGGGTTAGGGGTTAGCATATAAGATACATTTAGGGTTAGGGTTAGTACAAAATTATACAATTAGGGTTATAGTCGATGAAAACACAAAATTAGTGGTAGGGGTTAGTACAAAAAATACATTAATGATAAGGGTTAGTACAAAAACGTATAATTAGGGTTAGGGTTAATATAAAACACACAATTAGGGTTAGGGTTTAGCATATAAAGATACATTTAGGGTTAGGGTTAGTACAAAATAATACAATTAGGGTAAGGGTTAATACAAAACGTATAATTTGGATTAGGATAAGTGTTAAACTTAGTATAAGGGTTAGGGTTAGTATAAAACACACAATTAGGGTAAGGGGTTAGCATATAAGATACATTTAGGGTTAGGGTTAGAACCAAATTATACAATTAGGCTTAAAGTCGATGAAAACACAAAATTAGTGGTAGGGGTTAGTACAAAACTACATTTATGATTAAGGTTAGTACAAAAACGAATAATAAATGTTAGGGTTAGTGTAAAACATATATTTATGGTAAGGTTAGTATAAAACACACAGTTAAGGTTAGTATAAAACACACAATTAGGGTTAGGGGTTATCATATAAGATACATTTAGGGTTAGGGTTAGTACAAAATTATACAATTAGGGTTAAAGTCGATGAAAACACAAAATTAGTGGTAGGGGTTAGTACAAAAAAGTATAATTAGGGTTAGGGTTAGCGTGAAACATATAATTAGGGTTAGGGTAAGTATAAAACACACAGTTAGGGTTAGCATATAAAGATACATTTAGGGTTAGGGGTAGTACAAAATTATACAATTGGGGTATAGGTTAGTACAAAAACGTATAATTAGGGTTAGGATAAGTGTAAAACATATTATTAGGGTTAGGTTAGTATAAAACACACAATGAGGGTGAGGGGTTAGCATATAAGATACATTTAGGGTTAGGGTTAGTACAAAATTATACAATTAGGGTAAGGGTTAGTACAAAAACGCATAATTAGGGTTAGGGTAAGTATAAAACACACAGTTAGGATTAGCATATAAAGATACGTTTAGGGTTATGTTAGTACAAAATTATAAAATTAGGGTAAGGGTTAGTACGAAAACGCATAATTAGGGTTACAGTTAGTGTAAAACATATTATTAGGGTTAGGGTTAGTATAAAACACGCAATAAGGGTTAGGGGTTAGCATATAAGATACATTTAGGGTTAGGGTTAGTGTAAAATTATACAATTAGGGTTATAGTCGATGAAAACACAAAATTAGTGGTAGGGGTTAGTACAAAAAATACATTAATGATAAGGGTTAGTACAAAAACGTATAATTAGGGTTAGGGTTAGTATAAAACACACAATTAGGGTTAGGGTTTAGCATATAAAGATACATTTAGGGTTAGGGTTAGTACAAAATAATACAATTAGGGTAAGGGTTAATACAAAACGTATAATTTGGATTAGGATAAGTGTAAAACTTAGAATAAGGGTTAGGGTTTGTATAAAACACACAATTAGGGTAAGGGGTTAGCATATAAGATACATTCAGGGTTAGGGTTAGAACCAAATTATACAATTAGGCTAAAAATCGATGAAAACACAAAATTAGTGGTAGGGGTTAGTACAAAACTACATTTATGATTAAGGTTAGTACAAAAACGAATAATAAATGTTAGGGTAAGTGTAAAACATATATTTAGGGTAAGGTTAGTATAAAACACACAGTTAGGGTTAGTATAAAACACACAATTAGGGTTAGGGGTTATCATATAAGATACATTTAGGGTTAGGGTTAGTACAAAATTATACAATTAGGGTTAAAGTCGATGAAAACACAAAATTAGTGGTAGGGGTTAGTACAAAAAAGTATAATTAGGGTTAGGGTTAGTGTGAAACATATAATTTGGGTTAGGGTAAGTATAAAACACACAGTTAGGGTTAGCAAAAAAGATACATTTAGGGTTAGGGGTAGTACAAAATTATACAATTGGGGTAAGGGTTAGTACAAAAACACATAATTAGGGTTAGGATTAGTCTTAAACATATTATTAGGGTTAGGGTTAGTATAAAACACACAATTAGGGTTAGGGGTTAGCATATACGATACATTTACAGTAAGGATAAGTACAAAATTATACAATTAGGGTTATAGTCGATGAAAACACAAAATTAATGGTAGGGGTTAGTACAAAAATACATTTATGATAAGGGTTAGTACAAAAACGTATAATTAGTGTTAGGGTTAGTGTGAAACATATAATTAGGGTTAGGGTAAGTATAAAACTCACAGTTAGGGTTAGCATATAAAGATACATTTAGGGTTAAGGTTAGTACAAAATTATACAACTAGGGTAAGGGTTAGTACAAAAACGCATAATTAGGGTTAGGATTGGTGTAAAACATATTATTAGGGTTAGGGTTAGTATAAAACACACAATTAGGGTTAGGGGTTAGCATATCAGATACATTTACGGTTAGGGTTAGTATAAAATTATACAATTAGGATTATAGTCGATGAAAACACAAAATTAATGGTAGGTGTTAGTACAAAAATTACATTTATGATAAGGGTTAGTACAAAAACGTATAATTAGGGTTAGGGTTAGTATAAAACACACAATTAGGGTTATGGTTTAGCATATAAAGATACATTTAGGGTTAGGGTTAGTACAAAATAATACAATTAGGGTAAGGGTTAATACAAAACGTATAATTTGGATTAGGATAAGTGTAAAACTTAGTATAAGGGTTAGGGTTAGTATAAAACACACAATTAGGGTAAGGGGTTAGGGTTAGAACTAAATTATACAATTAGGCTTAAAGTCGATGAAATCACAAAATTAGTGGTAGGGGTTAGTACAAAACTACATTTATGATTAAGGTTAGTACAAAAACGAAAAATAAATGTTAGGGTTAGTGTAAAACATATATTTATGGTAAGGTTAGTATAAAACACACAGTTAAGGTTAGTATAAAACACACAATTAGGGTTAGGGGTTATCATATAAGATACATTTAGGGTTAGGGTTAGTACAAAATTATACAATTAGGGTTAAAGTCGATGAAAACACAAAATTGGTGGTAGGGGTTACTACAAAAAAGTATAATTAGGGTTAGGGTTAGTGTGAAACATATAATTAGGGTTAGGGTAAGTATAAAACACACAGTTAGGGTTAGCATATAAAGATACATTTAGGGTTAGGGGTAGTACAAAATTATACAATTGGGGTAAGGGTTAGTACAAAAACACATAATTAGGGTTAGGATTAGTCTTAAACATATTATTAGGGTTAGGGTTAGTATAAAACACACAATTAGGGTTAGGGGTTAGCATATACGATACATTTAAAGTAAGGGTAAGTACAAAATTATACAATTAGGGTTATAGTCGATGAAAACACAAAATTAATGGTAGGGGTTAGTACAAAAATACATTTATGATAAGGGTTAGTACAAAAACGTATAATTAGTGTTAGGGTTAGTGTGAAACATATAATTAGGGTTAGGGTAAGTATAAAACTCACAGTTAGGGTTAGCATATAAAGATACATTTAGGGTTAAGGTTAGTACAAAATTATACAACTAGGGTAAGGGTTAGTACAAAAACGCATAATTAGGGTTAGGATTGGTGTAAAACATATTATTAGGGTTAGGGTTAGTATAAAACACACAATTAGGGTTAGGGGTTAGCATATCAGATACATTTACGGTTAGGGTTAGTATAAAATTATACAATTAGGATTATAGTCGATGAAAACACAAAATTAATGGTAGTGTTAGTACAAAAATTACATTTATGATAAGGGTTAGTACAAAAACGTATAATTAGGGTTAGGGTTAGTATAAAACACACAATTAGGGTTATGGTTTAGCATATAAAGATACATTTAGGGTTAGGGTTAGTACAAAATAATACAATTAGGGTAAGGGTTAATACAAAACGTATAATTTGGATTAGGATAAGTGTAAAACTTAGAATAAGGGTTAGGGTTAGTATAAAACACACAATTAGGGTAAGGGGTTAGGGTTAGAACTAAATTATACAATTAGGCTTAAAGTCGATGAAAGCACAAAATTAGTGGTAGGGGTTAGTACAAAACTACATTTATGATTAAGGTTAGTACAAAAACGAATAATAAATGTTAGGGTTAGTGTAAAACATATATTTATGGTAAGGTTAGTATAAAACACACAGTTAAGGTTAGTATAAAACACACAATTAGGGTTAGGGGTTATCATATAAGATACATTTAGGGTTAGGGTTAGTACAAAATTATACAATTAGGGTTAAAGTCGATGAAAACACAAAATTGGTGGTAGGGGTTACTACAAAAAAGTATAATTAGGGTTAGGGTTAGTGTGAAACATATAATTAGGGTTAGGGTAAGTATAAAACACACAGTTAGGGTTAGCATATAAAGATACATTTAGGGTTAGGGGTATTACAAAATTATACAATTGGGGTAAGGGTTAGTACAAAAACACATAATTAGGGTTAGGATTAGTCTTAAACATATTATTAGGGTTAGGGTTAGTATAAAACACACAATTAGGGTTAGGGGTTAGCATATACGATACATTTAAAGTAAGGGTAAGTACAAAATTATACAATTAGGGTTATAGTCGATGAAAACACAAAATTAATGGTAGGGGTTAGTACAAAAATACATTTATGATAAGGGTTAGTACAAAAACGTATAATTAGTGTTAGGGTTAGTGTGAAACATATAATTAGGGTTAGGGTAAGTATAAAACTCACAGTTAGGGTTAGCATATAAAGATACATTTAGGGTTAAGGTTAGTACAAAATTATACAACTAGGGTAAGGGTTAGTACAAAAACGCATAATTAGGGTTAGGATTGGTGTAAAACATATTATTAGGGTTAGGGTTAGTATAAAACACACAATTAGGGTTAGGGGTTAGCATATCAGATACATTTACGGTTAGGGTTAGTATAAAATTATACAATTAGGATTATAGTCGATGAAAACACAAAATTAATGGTAGGTGTTAGTACAAAAATTACATTTATGATAAGGGTTAGTACAAAAACGTATAATTAGGGTTAGGGTTAGTATAAAACACACAATTAGGGTTATGGTTTAGCATATAAAGATGCATTTAGGGTTAGGGTTAGTACAAAATAATACAATTAGGGTAAGGGTTAATACAAAACGTATAATTTGGATTAGGATAAGTGTAAAACTTAGTATAAGGGTTAGGGTTAGTATAAAACACACAATTAGGGTAAGGGGTTAGGGTTAGAACTAAATTATACAATTAGGCTTAAAGTCGATGAAAACACAAAATTAGTGGTAGGGGTTAGTACAAAACTACATTTATGATTAAGGTTAGTACAAAAACGAAAAATAAATGTTAGGGTTAGTGTAAAACATATATTTATGGTAAGGTTAGTATAAAACACACAGTTAAGGTTAGTATAAAACACACAATTAGGGTTAGGGGTTATCATATAAGATACATTTAGGGTTAGGGTTAGTACAAAATTATACAATTAGGGTTAAAGTCGATGAAAACACAAAATTGGTGGTAGGGGTTACTACAAAAAAGTATAATTAGGGTTAGGGTTAGTGTGAAACATATAATTAGGGTTAGGGTAAGTATAAAACACACAGTTAGGGTTAGCATATAAAGATACATTTAGGGTTAGGGGTAGTACAAAATTATACAATTGGGGTAAGGGTTAGTACAAAAACACATAATTAGGGTTAGGATTAGTCTTAAACATATTATTAGGGTTAGGGTTAGTATAAAACACACAATTAGGGTTAGGGGTTAGCATATACGATACATTTAAAGTAAGGGTAAGTACAAAATTATACAATTAGGGTTATAGTCGATGAAAACACAAAATTAATGGTAGGGGTTAGTACAAAAATACATTTATGATAAGGGTTAGTACAAAAACGTATAATTAGTGTTAGGGTTAGTGTGAAACATATAATTAGGGTTAGGGTAAGTATAAAACTCACAGTTAGGGTTAGCATATAAAGATACATTTAGGGTTAAGTTTAGTACAAAATTATACAACTAGGGTAAGGGTTAGTACAAAAACGCATAATTAGGGTTAGGATTGGTGTAAAACATATTATTAGGGTTAGGGTTAGTATAAAACACACAATTAGGGTTAGGGGTTAGCATATCAGATACATTTACGGTTAGGGTTAGTATAAAATTATACAATTAGGATTATAGTCGATGAAAACACAAAATTAATGGTAGGTGTTAGTACAAAAATTACATTTATGATAAGGGTTAGTACAAAAACGTATAATTAGGGTTAGGGTTAGTATAAAACACACAATTAGGGTTATGGTTTAGCATATAAAGATACATTTAGGGTTAGGGTTAGTACAAAATAATACAATTAGGGTAAGGGTTAATACAAAACGTATAATTTGGATTAGGATAAGTGTAAAACTTAGTATAAGGGTTAGGGTTAGTATAAAACACACAATTAGGGTAAGGGGTTAGGGTTAGAACTAAATTATACAATTAGGCGCAAAGTCGATGAAAACACAAAATTAGTGGTAGGGGTTAGTACAAAACTACATTTATGATTAAGGTTAGTACAAAAACGAAAAATAAATGTTAGGGTTAGTGTAAAACATATATTTATGGTAAGGTTAGTATAAAACACACAGTTAAGGTTAGTATAAAACACACAATTAGGGTTAGGGGTTATCATATAAGATACATTTAGGGTTAGGGTTAGCACAAAATTATACAATTAGGGTTAAAGTCGATGAAAACACAAAATTGGTGGTAGGGGTTACTACAAAAAAGTATAATTAGGGTTAGGGTTAGTGTGAAACATATAATTAGGGTTAGGGTAAGTATAAAACACACAGTTAGGGTTAGCATATAAAGATACATTTAGGGTTAGGGGTAGTACAAAGTTATACAATTGGGGTAAGGGTTAGTACAAAAACACATAATTAGGGTTAGGATTAGTCTTAAACATATTATTAGGGTTAGGGTTAGTATAAAACACACAATTAGGGTTAGGGGTTAGCATATACGATACATTTAAAGTAAGGGTAAGTACAAAATTATACAATTAGGGTTATAGTCGATGAAAACACAAAATTAATGGTAGGGGTTAGTACAAAAATACATTTATGATAAGGGTTAGTACAAAAACGTATAATTAGTGTTAGGGTTAGTGTGAAACATATAATTAGGGTTAGGGTAAGTATAAAACTCACAGTTAGGGTTAGCATATAAAGATACATTTAGGGTTAAGGTTAGTACAAAATTATACAACTAGGGTAAGGGTTAGTACAAAAACGCATAATTAGGGTTAGGATTGGTGTAAAACATATTATTAGGGTTAGGGTTAGTATAAAACACACAATTAGGGTTAGGAGTTAGCATATCAGATACATTTACGGTTAGGGTTAGTATAAAATTATACAATTAGGATTATAGTCGATGAAAACACAAAATTAATGGTAGTGTTAGTACAAAAATTACATTTATGATAAGGGTTAGTACAAAAACGTATAATTAGGGTTAGGGTTAGTATAAAACACACAATTAGGGTTATGGTTTAGCATATAAAGATACATTTAGGGTTAGGGTTAGTACAAAATAATACAATTAGGGTAAGGGTTAATACAAAACGTATAATTTGGATTAGGATAAGTGTAAAACTTAGAATAAGGGTTAGGGTTAGTATAAAACACACAATTAGGGTAAGGGGTTAGGGTTAGAACTAAATTATACAATTAGGCGCAAAGTCGATGAAAACACAAAATTAGTGGTAGGGGTTAGTACAAAACTACATTTATGATTAAGGTTAGTACAAAAACGAATAATAAATGTTAGGGTTAGTGTAAAACATATATTTATGGTAAGGTTAGTATAAAACACACAGTTAAGGTTAGTATAAAACACACAATTAGGGTTAGGGGTTATCATATAAGATACATTTAGGGTTAGGGTTAGTACAAAATTATACAATTAGGGTTAAAGTCGATGAAAACACAAAATTGGTGGTAGGGGTTACTACAAAAAAGTATAATTAGGGTTAGGGTTAGTGTGAAACATATAATTAGGGTTAGGGTAAGTATAAAACACACAGTTAGGGTTAGCATATAAAGATACATTTAGGGTTAGGGGTAGTACAAAATTATACAATTGGGGTAAGGGTTAGTACAAAAACACATAATTAGGGTTAGGATTAGTCTTAAACATATTATTAGGGTTAGGGTTAGTATAAAACACACAATTAGGGTTAGGGGTTAGCATATACGATACATTTAAAGTAAGGGTAAGTACAAAATTATACAATTAGGGTTATAGTCGATGAAAACACAAAATTAATGGTAGGGGTTAGTACAAAAATACATTTATGATAAGGGTTAGTACAAAAACGTATAATTAGTGTTAGGGTTAGTGTGAAACATATAATTAGGGTTAGGGTAAGTATAAAACTCACAGTTAGGGTTAGCATATAAAGATACATTTAGGGTTAAGGTTAGTACAAAATTATACAACTAGGGTAAGGGTTAGTACAAAAACGCATAATTAGGGTTAGGATTGGTGTAAAACATATTATTAGGGTTAGGGTTAGTATAAAACACACAATTAGGGTTAGGGGTTAGCATATCAGATACATTTACGGTTAGGGTTAGTATAAAATTATACAATTAGGATTATAGTCGATGAAAACACAAAATTAATGGTAGGTGTTAGTACAAAAATTACATTTATGATAAGGGTTAGTACAAAAACGTATAATTAGGGTTAGGGTTAGTATAAAACACACAATTAGGGTTATGGTTTAGCATATAAAGATACATTTAGGGTTAGGGTTAGTACAAAATAATACAATTAGGGTAAGGGTTAATACAAAACGTATAATTTGGATTAGGATAAGTGTAAAACTTAGTATAAGGGTTAGGGTTAGTATAAAACACACAATTAGGGTAAGGGGTTAGGGTTAGAACTAAATTATACAATTAGGCGCAAAGTCGATGAAAACACAAAATTAGTGGTAGGGGTTAGTACAAAACTACATTTATGATTAAGGTTAGTACAAAAACGAAAAATAAATGTTAGGGTTAGTGTAAAACATATATTTATGGTAAGGTTAGTATAAAACACACAGTTAAGGTTAGTATAAAACACACAATTAGGGTTAGGGGTTATCATATAAGATACATTTAGGGTTAGGGTTAGTACAAAATTATACAATTAGGGTTAAAGTCGATGAAAACACAAAATTGGTGGTAGGGGTTACTACAAAAAAGTATAATTAGGGTTAGGGTTAGTGTGAAACATATAATTAGGGTTAGGGTAAGTATAAAACACACAGTTAGGGTTAGCATATAAAGATACATTTAGGGTTAGGGGTAGTACAAAATTATACAATTGGGGTAAGGGTTAGTACAAAAACACATAATTAGGGTTAGGATTAGTCTTAAACATATTATTAGGGTTAGGGTTAGTATAAAACACACAATTAGGGTTAGGGGTTAGCATATACGATACATTTAAAGTAAGGGTAAGTACAAAATTATACAATTAGGGTTATAGTCGATGAAAACACAAAATTAATGGTAGGGGTTAGTACAAAAATACATTTATGATAAGGGTTAGTACAAAAACGTATAATTAGTGTTAGGGTTAGTGTGAAACATATAATTAGGGTTAGGGTAAGTATAAAACTCACAGTTAGGGTTAGCATATAAAGATACATTTAGGGTTAAGGTTAGTACAAAATTATACAACTAGGGTAAGGGTTAGTACAAAAACCCATAATTAGGGTTAGGATTGGTGTAAAACATATTATTAGGGTTAGGGTTAGTATAAAACACACAATTAGGGTTAGGGGTTAGCATATCAGATACATTTACGGTTAGGGTTAGTATAAAATTATACAATTAGGATTATAGTCGATGAAAACACAAAATTAATGGTAGGTGTTAGTACAAAAATTACATTTATGATAAGGGTTAGTACAAAAACGTATAGTTAGGGTTAGGGTTAGTATAAAACACACAATTAGGGTTATGGTTTAGCATATAAAGATACATTTAGGGTTAGGGTTAGTACAAAATAATACAATTAGGGTAAGGGTTAATACAAAACGTATAATTTGGATTAGGATAAGTGTAAAACTTAGTATAAGGGTTAGGGTTAGTATAAAACACACAATTAGGGTAAGGGGTTAGGGTTAGAACTAAATTATACAATTAGGCGCAAAGTCGATGAAAACACAAAATTAGTGGTAGGGGTTAGTACAAAACTACATTTATGATTAAGGTTAGTACAAAAACGAAAAATAAATGTTAGGGTTAGTGTAAAACATATATTTATGGTAAGGTTAGTATAAAACACACAGTTAAGGTTAGTATAAAACACACAATTAGGGTTAGGGGTTATCATATAAGATACATTTAGGGTTAGGGTTAGTACAAAATTATACAATTAGGGTTAAAGTCGATGAAAACACAAAATTGGTGGTAGGGGTTACTACAAAAAAGTATAATTAGGGTTAGGGTTAGTGTGAAACATATAATTAGGGTTAGGGTAAGTATAAAACACACAGTTAGGGTTAGCATATAAGATACATTTAGGGTTAGGGGTAGTACAAAATTATACAATTGGGGTAAGGGTTAGTACAAAAACACATAATTAGGGTTAGGATTAGTCTTAAACATATTATTAGGGTTAGGGTTAGTATAAAACACACAATTAGGGTTAGGGGTTAGCATATACGATACATTTAAAGTAAGGGTAAGTACAAAATTATACAATTAGGGTTATAGTCGATGAAAACACAAAATTAATGGTAGGGGTTAGTACAAAAATACATTTATGATAAGGGTTAGTACAAAAACGTATAATTAGTGTTAGGGTTAGTGTGAAACATATAATTAGGGTTAGGGTAAGTATAAAACTCACAGTTAGGGTTAGCATATAAAGATACATTTAGGGTTAAGGTTAGTACAAAATTATACAACTAGGGTAAGGGTTAGTACAAAAACGCATAATTAGGGTTAGGATTGGTGTAAAACATATTATTAGGGTTAGGGTTAGTATAAAACACACAATTAGGGTTAGGGGTTAGCATATCAGATACATTTACGGTTAGGGTTAGTATAAAATTATACAATTAGGATTATAGTCGATGAAAACACAAAATTAATGGTAGGTGTTAGTACAAAAATTACATTTATGATAAGGGTTAGTACAAAAACGTATAATTAGGGTTAGGGTTAGTATAAAACACACAATTAGGGTTATGGTTTAGCATATAAAGATACATTTAGGGTTAGGGTTAGTACAAAATAATACAATTAGGGTAAGGGTTAATACAAAACGTATAATTTGGATTAGGATAAGTGTAAAACTTAGTATAAGGGTTAGGGTTAGTATAAAACACACAATTAGGGTAAGGGGTTAGGGTTAGAACTAAATTATACAATTAGGCGCAAAGTCGATGAAAACACAAAATTAGTGGTAGGGGTTAGTACAAAACTACATTTATGATTAAGGTTAGTACAAAAACGAAAAATAAATGTTAGGGTTAGTGTAAAACATATATTTATGGTAAGGTTAGTATAAAACACACAGTTAAGGTTAGTATAAAACACACAATTAGGGTAAGGGGTTATCATATAAGATACATTTAGGGTTAGGGTTAGTACAAAATTATACAATTAGGGTTAAAGTCGATGAAAACACAAAATTGGTGGTAGGGGTTACTACAAAAAAGTATAATTAGGGTTAGGGTTAGTGTGAAACATATAATTAGGGTTAGGGTAAGTATAAAACACACAGTTAGGGTTAGCATATAAAGATACATTTAGGGTTAGGGGTAGTACAAAATTATACAATTGGGGTAAGGGTTAGTACAAAAACACATAATTAGGGTTAGGATTAGTCTTAAACATATTATTAGGGTTAGGGTTAGTATAAAACACACAATTAGGGTTAGGGGTTAGCATATACGATACATTTAAAGTAAGGGTAAGTACAAAATTATACAATTAGGGTTATAGTCGATGAAAACACAAAATTAATGGTAGGGGTTAGTACAAAAATACATTTATGATAAGGGTTAGTACAAAAACGTATAATTAGTGTTAGGGTTAGTGTGAAACATATAATTAGGGTTAGGGTAAGTATAAAACTCACAGTTAGGGTTAGCATATAAAGATACATTTAGGGTTAAGGTTAGTACAAAATTATACAACTAGGGTAAGGGTTAGTACAAAAACGCATAATTAGGGTTAGGATTGGTGTAACACATATTATTAGGGTTAGGGTTAGTATAAAACACACAATTAGGGTTAGGGGTTAGCATATCAGATACATTTACGGTTAGGGTTAGTATAAAATTATACAATTAGGATTATAGTCGATGAAAACACAAAATTAATGGTAGTGTTAGTACAAAAATTACATTTATGATAAGGGTTAGTACAAAAACGTATAATTAGGGTTAGGGTTAGTATAAAACACACAATTAGGGTTATGGTTTAGCATATAAAGATACATTTAGGGTTAGGGTTAGTACAAAATAATACAATTAGGGTAAGGGTTAATACAAAACGTATAATTTGGATTAGGATAAGTGTAAAACTTAGAATAAGGGTTAGGGTTAGTATAAAACACACAATTAGGGTAAGGGGTTAGGGTTAGAACTAAATTATACAATTAGGCTTAAAGTCGATGAAAACACAAAATTAGTGGTAGGGGTTAGTACAAAACTACATTTATGATTAAGGTTAGTACAAAAACGAATAATAAATGTTAGGGTTAGTGTAAAACATATATTTATGGTAAGGTTAGTATAAAACACACAGTTAAGGTTAGTATAAAACACACAATTAGGGTTAGGGGTTATCATATAAGATACATTTAGGGTTAGGGTTAGTACAAAATTATACAATTAGGGTTAAAGTCGATGAAAACACAAAATTGGTGGTAGGGGTTACTACAAAAAAGTATAATTAGGGTTAGGGTTAGTGTGAAACATATAATTAGGGTTAGGGTAAGTATAAAACACACAGTTAGGGTTAGCATATAAAGATACATTTAGGGTTAGGGGTAGTACAAAATTATACAATTGGGGTAAGGGTTAGTACAAAAACACATAATTAGGGTTAGGATTAGTCTTAAACATATTATTAGGGTTAGGGTTAGTATAAAACACACAATTAGGGTTAGGGGTTAGCATATACGATACATTTAAAGTAAGGGTAAGTACAAAATTATACAATTAGGGTTTTAGTCGATGAAAACACAAAATTAATGGTAGGGGTTAGTACAAAAATACATTTATGATAAGGGTTAGTACAAAAACGTATAATTAGTGTTAGGGTTAGTATGAAACATATAATTAGGGTTAGGGTAAGTATAAAACTCACAGTTAGGGTTAGCATATAAAGATACATTTAGGGTTAAGGTTAGTACAAAATTATACAACTAGGGTAAGGGTTAGTACAAAAACGCATAATTAGGGTTAGGATTGGTGTAACACATATTATTAGGGTTAGGGTTAGTATAAAACACACAATTAGGGTTAGGGGTTAGCATATCAGATACATTTACGGTTAGGGTTAGTATAAAATTATACAATTAGGATTATAGTCGATGAAAACACAAAATTAATGGTAGGTGTTAGTACAAAAATTACATTTATGATAAGGGTTAGTACAAAAACGTATAATTAGGGTTAGGGTTAGTATAAAACACACAATTAGGGTTATGGTTTAGCATATAAAGATACATTTAGGGTTAGGGTTAGTACAAAATAATACAATTAGGGTAAGGGTTAATACAAAACGTATAATTTGGATTAGGATAAGTGTAAAACTTAGTATAAGGGTTAGGGTTAGTATAAAACACACAATTAGGGTAAGGGGTTAGGGTTAGAACTAAATTATACAATTAGGCGCAAAGTCGATGAAAACACAAAATTAGTGGTAGGGGTTAGTACAAAACTACATTTATGATTAAGGTTAGTACGAAAACGAAAAATAAATGTTAGGGTTAGTGTAAAACATATATTTATGGTAAGGTTAGTATAAAACACACAGTTAAGGTTAGTATAAAACACACAATTAGGGTTAGGGGTTATCATATAAGATACATTTAGGGTTAGGGTTAGTACAAAATTATACAATTAGGGTTAAAGTCGATGAAAACACAAAATTGGTGGTAGGGGTTACTACAAAAAAGTATAATTAGGGTTAGGGTTAGTGTGAAACATATAATTAGGGTTAGGGTAAGTATAAAACACACAGTTAGGGTTAGCATATAAAGATACATTTAGGGTAAGGGGTAGTACAAAATTATACAATTGGGGTAAGGGTTAGTACAAAAACACATAATTAGGGTTAGGATTAGTCTTAAACATATTATTAGGGTTAGGGTTAGTATAAAACACACAATTAGGGTTAGGGGTTAGCATATACGATACATTTAAAGTAAGGGTAAGTACAAAATTATACAATTAGGGTTATAGTCGATGAAAACACAAAATTAATGGTAGGGGTTAGTACAAAAATACATTTATGATAAGGGTTAGTACAAAAACGTATAATTAGTGTTAGGGTTAGTGTGAAACATATAATTAGGGTTAGGGTAAGTATAAAACTCACAGTTAGGGTTAGCATATAAAGATACATTTAGGGTTAAGGTTAGTACAAAATTATACAACTAGGGTAAGGGTTAGTACAAAAACGCATAATTAGGGTTAGGATTGGTGTAAAACATATTATTAGGGTTAGGGTTAGTATAAAACACACAATTAGGGTTAGGGGTTAGCATATCAGATACATTTACGGTTAGGGTTAGTATAAAATTATACAATTAGGATTATAGTCGATGAAAACACAAAATTAATGGTAGGTGTTAGTACAAAAATTACATTTATGATAAGGGTTAGTACAAAAACGTATAATTAGGGTTAGGGTTAGTATAAAACACACAATTAGGGTTATGGTTTAGCATATAAAGATACATTTAGGGTTAGGGTTAGTACAAAATAATACAATTAGGGTAAGGGTTAATACAAAACGTATAATTTGGATTAGGATAAGTGTAAAACTTAGTATAAGGGTTAGGGTTAGTATAAAACACACAATTAGGGTAAGGGGTTAGGGTTAGAACTAAATTATACAATTAGGCGCAAAGTCGATGAAAACACAAAATTAGTGGTAGGGGTTAGTACAAAACTACATTTATGATTAAGGTTAGTACAAAAACGAAAAATAAATGTTAGGGTTAGTGTAAAACATATATTTATGGTAAGGTTAGTATAAAACACACAGTTAAGGTTAGTATAAAACACACAATTAGGGTTAGGGGTTATCATATAAGATACATTTAGGGTTAGGGTTAGTACAAAATTATACAATTAGGGTTAAAGTCGATGAAAACACAAAATTGGTGGTAGGGGTTACTACAAAAAAGTATAATTAGGGTTAGGGTTAGTGTGAAACATATAATTAGGGTTAGGGTAAGTATAAAACACACAGTTAGGGTTAGCATATAAAGATACATTTAGGGTTAGGGGTAGTACAAAATTATACAATTGGGGTAAGGGTTAGTACAAAAACACATAATTAGGGTTAGGATTAGTCTTAAACATATTATTAGGGTTAGGGTAAGTATAAAACTCACAGTTAGGGTTAGCATATAAAGATACATTTAGGGTTAAGGTTAGTACAAAATTATACAACTAGGGTAAGGGTTAGTACAAAAACGCATAATTAGGGTTAGGATTGGTGTAAAACATATTATTAGAGTTAGGGTTAGTATAAAACACACAATTAGGGTTAGGGGTTAGCATATCAGATACATTTACGGTTAGGGTTAGTATAAAATTATACAATTAGGATTATAGTCGATGAAAACACAAAATTAATGGTAGTGTTAGTACAAAAATTACATTTATGATAAGGGTTAGTACAAAAACGTATAATTAGGGTTAGGGTTAGTATAAAACACACAATTAGGGTTATGGTTTAGCATATAAAGATACATTTAGGGTTAGGGTTAGTACAAAATAATACAATTAGGGTAAGGGTTAATACAAAACGTATAATTTGGATTAGGATAAGTGTAAAACTTAGAATAAGGGTTAGGGTTAGTATAAAACACACAATTAGGGTAAGGGGTTAGGGTTAGAACTAAATTATACAATTAGGCTTAAAGTCGATGAAAACACAAAATTAGTGGTAGGGGTTAGTACAAAACTACATTTATGATTAAGGTTAGTACAAAAACGTATAATTAGTGTTAGGGTTAGTGTGAAACATATAATTAGGGTTAGGGTAAGTATAAAACTCACAGTTAGGGTTAGCATATAAAGATACATTTAGGGTTAAGGTTAGTACAAAATTATACAACTAGGGTAAGGGTTAGTACAAAAACGCATAATTAGGGTTAGGATTGGTGTAAAACATATTATTAGGGTTAGGGTTAGTATAAAACACACAATTAGGGTTAGGGGTTAGCATATCAGATACATTTACGGTTAGGGTTAGTATAAAATTATACAATTAGGATTATAGTCGATGAAAACACAAAATTAATGGTAGTGTTAGTACAAAAATTACATTTATGATAAGGGTTAGTACAAAAACGTATAATTAGGGTTAGGGTTAGTATAAAACACACAATTAGGGTTATGGTTTAGCATATAAAGATACATTTAGGGTTAGGGTTAGTACAAAATAATACAATTAGGGTAAGGGTTAATACAAAACGTATAATTTGGATTAGGATAAGTGTAAAACTTAGAATAAGGGTTAGGGTTAGTATAAAACACACAATTAGGGTAAGGGGTTAGGGTTAGAACTAAATTATACAATTAGGCTTAAAGTCGATGAAAACACAAAATTAGTGGTAGGGGTTAGTACAAAACTACATTTATGATTAAGGTTAGTACAAAAACGAATAATAAATGTAAGGGTTAGTGTAAAACATATATTTATGGTAAGGTTAGTATAAAACACACAGTTAAGGTTAGTATAAAACACACAATTAGGGTTAGGGGTTATCATATAAGATACATTTAGGGTTAGGGTTAGTACAAAATTATACAATTAGGGTTAAAGTCGATGAAAACACAAAATTGGTGGTAGGGGTTACTACAAAAAAGTATAATTAGGGTTAGGGTTAGTGTGAAACATATAATTAGGGTTAGGGTAAGTATAAAACACACAGTTAGGGTTAGCATATAAAGATACATTTAGGGTTAGGGGTAGTACAAAATTATACAATTGGGGTAAGGGTTAGTACAAAAACACATAATTAGGGTTAGGATTAGTCTTAAACATATTATTAGGGTTAGGGTTAGTATAAAACACACAATTAGGGTTAGGGGTTAGCATATACGATACATTTAAAGTAAGGGTAAGTACAAAATTATACAATTAGGGTTATAGTCGAAGAAAACACAAAATTAATGGTAGGGGTTAGTACAAAAATACATTTATGATAAGGGTTAGTACAAAAACGTATAATTAGTGTTAGGGTTAGTGTGAAACATATAATTAGGGTTAGGGTAAGTATAAAACTCACAGTTAGGGTAAGCATATAAAGATACATTTAGGGTTAAGGTTAGTACAAAATTATACAACTAGGGTAAGGGTTAGTACAAAAACGCATAATTAGGGTTAGGATTGGTGTAAAACATATTATTAGGGTTAGGGTTAGTATAAAACACACAATTAGGGTTAGGGGTTAGCATATCAGATACATTTACGGTTAGGGTTAGTATAAAATTATACAATTAGGATTATAGTCGATGAAAACACAAAATTAATGGTAGTGTTAGTACAAAAATTACATTTATGATAAGGGTTAGTACAAAAACGTATAATTAGGGTTAGGGTTAGTATAAAACACACAATTAGGGTTATGGTTTAGCATATAAAGATACATTTAGGGTTAGGGTTAGTACAAAATAATACAATTAGGGTAAGGGTTAATACAAAACGTATAATTTGGATTAGGATAAGTGTAAAACTTAGAATAAGGGTTAGGGTTAGTATAAAACACACAATTAGGGTAAGGGGTTAGGGTTAGAACTAAATTATACAATTAGGCTTAAAGTCGATGAAAACCCAAAATTAGTGGTAGGGGTTAGTACAAAACTACATTTATGATTAAGGTTAGTACAAAAACGAATAATAAATGTTAGGGTTAGTGTAAAACATATATTTATGGTAAGGTTAGTATAAAACACACAGTTAAGGTTAGTATAAAACACACAATTAGGGTTAGGGGTTATCATATAAGATACATTTAGGGTTAGGGTTAGTACAAAATTATACAATTAGGGTTAAAGTCGATGAAAACACAAAATTGGTGGTAGGGGTTACTACAAAAAAGTATAATTAGGGTTAGGGTTAGTGTGAAACAAATAATTAGGGTTAGGGTAAGTATAAAACACACAGTTAGGGTTAGCATATAAAGATACATTTAGGGTTAGGGGTAGTACAAAATTATACAATTGGGGTAAGGGTTAGTACAAAAACACATAATTAGGGTTAGGATTAGTCTTAAACATATTATTAGGGTTAAGGTTAGTATAAAACACACAATTAGGGTTAGGGGTTAGCATATACGATACATTTAAAGTAAGGGTAAGTACAAAATTATACAATTAGGGTTATAGTCGATGAAAACACAAAATTAATGGTAGGGGTTAGTACAAAAATACATTTATGATAAGGGTTAGTACAAAAACGTATAATTAGTGTTAGGGTTAGTGTGAAACATATAATTAGGGTTAGGGTAAGTATAAAACTCACAGTTAGGGTTAGCATATAAAGATACATTTAGGGTTAAGGTTAGTACAAAATTATACAACTAGGGTAAGGGTTAGTACAAAAACGCATAATTAGGGTTAGGATTGGTGTAAAACATATTATTAGGGTTAGGGTTAGTATAAAACACACAATTAGGGTTAGGGGTTAGCATATCAGATACGTTTACGGTTAGGGTTAGTATAAAATTATACAATTAGGATTATAGTCGATGAAAACACAAAATTAATGGTAGGTGTTAGTACAAAAATTACATTTATGATAAGGGTTAGTACAAAAACGTATAATTAGGGTTAGGGTTAGTATAAAACACACAATTAGGGTTATGGTTTAGCATATAAAGATACATTTAGGGTTAGGGTTAGTACAAAATAATACAATTAGGGTAAGGGTTAATACAAAACGTATAATTTGGATTAGGATAAGTGTAAAACTTAGTATAAGGGTTAGGGTTAGTATAAAACACACAATTAGGGTAAGGGGTTAGGGTTAGAACTAAATTATACAATTAGGCTTAAAGTCGATGAAAACACAAAATTAGTGGTAGGGGTTAGTACAAAACTACATTTATGATTAAGGTTAGTACAAAAACGAAAAATAAATGTTAGGGTTAGTGTAAAACATATATTTATGGTAAGGTTAGTATAAAACACACAGTTAAGGTTAGTATAAAACACACAATTAGGGTTAGGGGTTATCATATAAGATACATTTAGGGTTAGGTTTAGTACAAAATTATACAATTAGGGTTAAAGTCGATGAAAACACAAAATTGGTGGTAGGGGTTACTACAAAAAAGTATAATTAGGGTTAGGGTTAGTGTGAAACATATAATTAGGGTTAGGGTAAGTATAAAACACACAGTTAGGGTTAGCATATAAAGATACATTTAGGGTTAGGGGTAGTACAAAATTATACAATTGGGGTAAGGGTTAGTACAAAAACACATAATTAGGGTTAGGATTAGTCTTAAACATATTATTAGGGTTAGGGTTAGTATAAAACACACAATTAGGGTTCGGGGTTAGCATATACGATACATTTAAAGTAAGGGTAAGTACAAAATTATACAATTAGGGTTATAGTCGATGAAAACACAAAATTAATGGTAAGGGTTAGTACAAAAATACATTTATGATAAGGGTTAGTACAAAAACGTATAATTAGTGTTAGGGTTAGTGTGAAACATATAATTAGGGTTAGGGTAAGTATAAAACTCACAGTTAGGGTTAGCATATAAAGATACATTTAGGGTTAAGGTTAGTACAAAATTATACAACTAGGGTAAGGGTTAGTACAAAAACGCATAATTAGGGTTAGGATTGGTGTAAAACATATTATTACGGTTAGGGTTAGTATAAAACACACAATTAGGGTTAGGGGTTAGCATATCAGATACATTTACGGTTAGGGTTAGTATAAAATTATACAATTAGGATTATAGTCGATGAAAACACAAAATTAATGGTAGTGTTAGTACAAAAATTACATTTATGATAAGGGTTAGTACAAAAACGTATAATTAGGGTTAGGGTTAGTATAAAACACACAATAAGGGTTATGGTTTAGCATATAAAGATACATTTAGGGTTAGGGTTAGTACAAAATAATACAATTAGGGTAAGGGTTAATACAAAACGTATAATTTGGATTAGGATAAGTGTAAAACTTAGAATAAGGGTTAGGGTTAGTATAAAACACACAATTAGGGTAAGGGGTTAGGGTTAGAACTAAATTATACAATTAGGCTTAAAGTCGATGAAAACCCAAAATTAGTGGTAGGGGTTAGTACAAAACTACATTTATGATTAAGGTTAGTACAAAAACGAATAATAAATGTTAGGGTTAGTGTAAAACATATATTTATGGTAAGGTTAGTATAAAACACACAGTTAAGGTTAGTATAAAACACACAATTAGGGTTAGGGGTTATCATATAAGATACATTTAGGGTTAGGGTTAGTACAAAATTATACAATTAGGGTTAAAGTCGATGAAAACACAAAATTGGTGGTAGGGGTTACTACAAAAAAGTATAATTAGGGTTAGGGTTAGTGTGAAACATATAATTAGGGTTAGGGTAAGTATAAAACACACAGTTAGGGTTAGCATATAAAGATACATTTAGGGTTAGGGGTAGTACAAAATTATACAATTGGGGTAAGGGTTAGTACAAAAACACATAATTAGGGTTAGGATTAGTCTTAAACATATTATTAGGGTTAGGGTTAGTATAAAACACACAATTAGGGTTAGGGGTTAGCATATACGATACATTTAAAGTAAGGGTAAGTACAAAATTATACAATTAGGGTTATAGTCGATGAAAACACAAAATTAATGGTAGGGGTTAGTACAAAAATACATTTATGATAAGGGTTAGTACAAAAACGTATAATTAGTGTTAGGGTTAGTGTGAAACATATAATTAGGGTTAGGGTTAGTGTGAAACATATAATTAGGGTTAGGGTAAGTATAAAACTCACAGCTAGGGTTAGCATATAAAGATACATTTAGGGTTAGGGTTAGTACAAAATTATACAACTAGGGTAAGGGTTAGTACAAAAACGCATAATTAGGGTTAGGATTGGTGTAAAACATATTATTAGGGTTAGGGTTAGCATAAAACACACAATTAGGGTTAGGGGTTAGCATATCAGATACATTTACGGTTAGGGTTAGTATAAAATTATACAATTAGGATTATAGTCGATGAAAACACAAAATTAATGGTAGGTGTTAGTACAAAAATTACATTTATGATAAGGGTTAGTACAAAAACGTATAATTAGGGTTAGGGTTAGTATAAAACACACAATTAGGGTTAGGGTTTAGCATATAAAGATACATTTAGGGTTAGGGTTAGTACAAAATAATACAATTAGGGTAAGGGTTAATACAAAAACGTATAATTTGGATTAGGATAAGTGTAAAACTTAGTATTAGGGTTAGGGTAAGTATAAAACACACAATTAGGGTAAGGGGTTAGCATATAAGATACATTTAGGGTTATGGTTAGTTCATAAGATACATTTAGGGTTATGGTTAGTACTAAATTAAACAATTAGGCTTAAAGTCGATGAAAACACAAAGTTAGTGGTAGGGGTTAGTACAAAAATACATTTATGATTAAGGTTAGTACAAAAACGAATAATAAGTGTAAGGGTTAGTGTAAAAGATATATTTAGGGTTAGGGTTAGTATAAAACACACAAATAGGGTAAGGGGTTATCATATAAGATACATTTAGGGTTAGGGTTAGTACAAAATTATACAATTAGGGTTTAAGTCGATGAAAACACAAAATTAGTGGTAGGGGTTAGTACAAAACTACATTTATGGTTAAGGTTAGTACAAACACGAATAATAAATGTTAGGGTAAGTGTAAAACATATATTTAGGGTAAGGTTAGTATAATACACACAGTTAGGGTTAGTATAAAACACACAATTAGGGTAAGGGGTTATCATATAAGATACATTTAGGGTTAGGGTTAGTACAAAATTATACAATTAGGGTTAAAGTCGATGAAAACACAAGGTTAGTACAAAAAAGTATAATTAGGGTTAGGGTTAGTGTGAAACATATAATTAGGGTTAGGGTAAGTATAAAACACACAGTTAGGGTTAGCATATAAAGATACATTTAGGGTTAGGGGTAGTACAAAATTATACAATTGGGGTAAGGGTTAGTACAAAAACACATAATTAGGGTTAGGATTAGTCTTAAACATATTATTAGGGTTAGGGTTAGTATAAAACACACAATTAGGGTTAGGGGTTAGCATATACGATACATTTACAGTAAGGGTAAGTACAAAATTATACAATTAGGGTTATAGTCGATGAAAACACAAAATTAATGGTAGGGGTTAGTACAAAAATACATTTATGATAAGGGTTAGTACAAAAACGTATAATTAGTGTTAGGGTTAGTGTGAAACATATAATTAGGGTTAGGGTAAGTATAAAACTCACAGTTAGGGTTAGCATATAAAGATACATTTAGGGTTAAGGTTAGTACAAAATTATACAACTAGGGTAAGGGTTAGTACAAAAACGCATAATTAGGGTTAGGATTGGTGTAAAACATATTATTAGGGTTAGGGTTAGTATAAAACACACAATTAGGGTTAGGGGTTAGCATATCAGATACATTTACGGTTAGGGTTAGTATAAAATTATACAATTAGGATTATAGTCGATGAAAACACAAAATTAATGGTAGTGTTAGTACAAAAATTACATTTATGATAAGGGTTAGTACAAAAACGTATAATTAGGGTTAGGGTTAGTATAAAACACACAATTAGGGTTATGGTTTAGCATATAAAGATACATTTAGGGTTAGGGTTAGTACAAAATAATACAATTAGGGTAAGGGTTAATACAAAACGTATAATTTGGATTAGGATAAGTGTAAAACTTAGAATAAGGGTTAGGGTTAGTATAAAACACACAATTAGGGTAAGGGGTTAGGGTTAGAACTAAATTATATAATTAGGCTTAAAGTCGATGAAAACCCAAAATTAGTGGTAGGGGTTAGTACAAAACTACATTTATGATTAAGGTTAGTACAAAAACGAATAATAAATGTTAGGGTTAGTGTAAAACATATATTTATGGTAAGGTTAGTATAAAACACACAGTTAAGGTTAGTATAAAACACACAATTAGGGTTAGGGGTTATCATATAAGATACATTTAGGGTTAGGGTTAGTACAAAATTATACAATTAGGGTTAAAGTCGATGAAAACACAAAATTGGTGGTAGGGGTTACTACAAAAAAGTATAATTAGGGTTAGGGTTAGTGTGAAACATATAATTAGGGTTAGGGTAAGTATAAAACACACAGTTAGGGTTAGCATATAAAGATACATTTAGGGTTAGGGGTAGTACAAAATTATACAATTGGGGTAAGGGTTAGTACAAAAACACATAATTAGGGTTAGGATTAGTCTTAAACATATTATTAGGGTTAGGGTTAGTATAAAACACACAATTAGGGTTAGGGGTTAGCATATACGATACATTTAAAGTAAGGGTAAGTACAAAATTATACAATTAGGGCTATAGTCGATGAAAACACAAAATTAATGGTAGGGGTTAGTACAAAAATACATTTATGATAAGGGTTAGTACAAAAACGTATAATTAGTGTTAGGGTTAGTGAGAAACATATAATTAGGGTTAGGGTTAGTGTGAAACATATAATTAGGGTTAGGGTAAGTATAAAACTCACAGCTAGGGTTAGCATATAAAGATACATTTAGGGTAAGGGTTAGTACAAAATTATACAACTAGGGTAAGGGTTAGTACAAAAACGCATAATTAGGATTAGGATTGGTGTAAAACATATTATTAGGGTTAGGGTTAGCATAAAACACACAATTAGGGTTAGGGGTTAGCATATCAGATACATTTACGGTTAGGGTTAGTATAAAATTATACAATTAGGGTTATAGTCGATGAAAACACAAAATTAATGGTAGGGGTTAGTACAAAAATACATTTATGATAAGGGTTAGTACAAAAACGTATAATTAGTGTTAGGGTTAGTGTGAAACATATAATTAGGGTTAGGGTTTAGCATATAAAGATACATTTAGGGTTAGGGTTAGTACAAAATAATACAATTAGGGTAAGGGTTAATACAAAAACGTATAATTTGGATTAGGATAAGTGTAAAACTTAGTATTAGGGTTAGGGTAAGTATAAAACACACAATTAGGGTAAGGGGTTCGCATATAAGATACATTTAGGGTTATGGTTAGTACATAAGATACATTTAGGGTTATGGTTAGTACTAAATTAAACAATTAGGCTTAAAGTCGATGAAAACACAAAGTTAGTGGTAGGGGTTAGTACAAAAATACATTTATGATTAAGGTTAGTACAAAAACGAATAATAAGTGTTAGGGTAAATGTAAAAGATATATTTAGGGTTAGGGTTAGTATAAAACACACAGTTAGGGTTAGTATAAAACACACAATTAGGGTAAGGGGTTATCATATAAGATACATTTAGGGTTAGGGTTAGTACAAAATTATACAATTAGGGTTAAAGTCGATGAAAACACAAAATTAGTGGTAGAGGTTAGTACAAAAAATACTTTTATGATAAGGGTTAGTACAAAAAAATATAATAAGGGTTAGGGTTAGTGTGAAACATAATTAGGGTTAGGGTAAGTATAAAACACACAGTTAGGGTTAGCATATAAAGATACATTTAGGGTTAGGGGTAGTACAAAATTATACAATTAGGGTAAGGGTTAGTACAAAAACACATAATAAGGGTTAGGATTAGTGTAAAACATATTATTAGGGTTAGGGTTAGTATAAAACACAAAATTAGGGTTAGGGGTTAGCATATACGATACATTTACGGCAAGGGTTAGTACAGAATTATACAATTAGGGTTATAGTCGATGAAAACACAGAATTAGTGGTAGGGGTTAGTACAAAAATACATTTATGATAAGGGTTAGTACAAAAACGTATAGTTAGGGAAAGGGTTAGTGTGAAACATATAATTAGGGTAAGGGTAGATATAAAGCACACAGTTAGAGTTAGCATATAAAGATACATTTAGGGTTAGGGTAAGTACAAAATTATACAACTGGGGTAAAGGTTAGTACAAAAACGCATAATTAGGGTTAGGATTGGTGTAAAACATATTATTAGGGTTAGGGTAAGTATAAAACACACAATTAGGGTTAGGGGTTAGCATATAAGATACATTTACGGTTAGGGTTAGTACAAAATTATACAATTAGGTTTATAGTCAATGAAAACACAAAATTAATGGTAGGGGTTAGTACAAAAAATACATTTATGATAAAGGTAAGTACAAAAACGTATAATTAGGGTTAGGGTTAGTATAAAACACACAATTAGGGTTATGGTTTAGCATATAAAGATACATTTAGGGTTAGGCTTAGTACAAAATAATACAATTAGGGTATACAAAAACGTATAATTTTCATTTGGATAAGTCAAAAACATATTATTAGGGTGAGGGTTAGTATAAAACACAGAATCAGGGTTAGTACAAAAAACGAATAATTAGGATTAGGGTTAGTGTAAAACATATAATTAGGGTTAGCGGTTATCATATAAGATACATTTAGGCTATACGTTTAGGGTAGTACAATATTGTACAATTAGGGTAAGGGTTTGTACAAAAACGCATAATTAGGGTAAGGATAAGTGTAAAACAAATTATTAGGGTTAGGGTTAGTATAAAACACACAATTAGGGTAAGGGGTTAGCATATAAGATTTGTCCCGATTATGGCTGAAATATCGCCGACGGGACATTAAGCAAACAACAAAGCATATAAGATACATTTACGGTTAGGGTCAGTACATAATTTTACAATTAGGGTTATAGCCGATGAAAACACACAATTAATGGTAGGGGTTAGTACAAAAATACATTTATGATCAGGGTTAGTACAAAAAACGAAAAATTAGGGTTAGGATTAGTGTAAAACATATAATCAGGGTTAGGGTTAGTATTAAACACAGTAAGGGTTAGTATAAAACACACAATTAGGGTTAGGGGTTATCAAATAAGATACATTTAGGGTTAGGGCTAGTACACAATTTCACAATTAGGGTTATAGTCGAGGAAAACACAAAATTAGTGGTGGGGGTTAGTACAAAAAAATACATTTATGATAAGGGTTAGTACAAAAACGTATAATTAGGGTTAGGGTTAGTGTGAAACATATAATTAGGGTAAGGGTAAGTATAAAACACACAATTAGGGTTAGGGTAAGTATAAAACGCACAGTTAGGGTTAGTATATAAAGATAAATTTAGGGTTAGGGTTAATACAAAATTATACAACTGGGGTAAGGGTTAGTACAAAAACGCATAATTAGGGTAAGGATTGGTGTAAAACATATCATTAGGGTTAGGGTTAGTATAAAACACACAATTAGGGTTAGGGGTTAGCATATATGATACATTTACGGTTAGGGTTCAATTAGGGTTATAGTCAATGAAAACACAAAAATAATGGTAGGGGTTAGTACAAAAAAAACATTTATGATAAAGGTTAGTAAAAAAACGTATAATTAGGGTTAGGGTTAGTATAAAACACACAATTGTGGTTATGGTTTAGCATATAAAGATACATTTAGGGTTAGAGTTAGTACAAACTAATACAATTAGGGTAAGGGTTAATACAAAAACGTATAATTTGGATTAGGATAAGTGTAAAACATATTATTAGGGTTAATATAAAACACACAATTAGAGTAAGGGGTTAGCATGTAAGATACATTTAGGGTTATGGTTAGTACTAAATTATACAATTAGGCTTAAAGTCGATGAAAACACAAAATTAGTGGTAGGGGTTAGTACAAAAAATACATTTATGATCAGGGTTAGTACAAAAACGAATAATTAGGGTTAGGGTAAGTGTAAAACATATAAGTAGGGTTAGTATAAAACACATAGTTAGGGTTAGTATAAAACACACAATTAGGGTTAGGGGTTATCATATAAGATACATTTACGGTTAGGGTTAGTACAAACTTATACAATTAGGGTTATAGTCGATGAAAACACACAATTAGAAACAACACAATTCACCATTTTTCATTACTTTTTCCCTGAATTTCAAAGATTAACTTGTCTGACACCGTTAGACCAACTGCATTTTAACTTGGCACATTTGTTTAATAGCTTATATGCTACATCTCTATCGTTTAGATTTTTGATTCGTCGAAAAACATGGTCGCCATGGCTAAAAATAGAACATAGGGGGAAATTTCATTTTTTGCTAGTACCGTAACTCAAAAATGGTTTCTCCGGACTTTAACTATGACAAAATGATATTAGAAAAATAGTATAACATAGGTCCAGGTATTCGATAGAATTCACCTACCCAAGTCATAAACTTTCTAGATTTCAGTTGACTGATCAATGTAAACTACATGTTCATGTTGAAAATTTGTGCAAGGTAATTCTTATTGTAAAATAATGCACTGTTTACCTTGATTAATGTGTGTGAGATTTTTCTTGCCACATGTTTCAATTATATTTTCTAATGTCGAGAAAATATAAAATACATAAAAGTCCATATGAATTGACCATTTGTGTGAGATATATCTTGCCAAATGTCTACAAGTACTCGATTTTAAATGCACGGTTTGGAGTTTTATGTGTGAAATTTTCCTGCAATATTTTTAACATTCTTTTTAGATATCTATTGTTGAGACGATATTAACATACATATAAATTTATATTTATTGACCATTTGTTTGAGATATTTCTTGCCAATCAGGACCTCTAAGGAGTCCGAGATGGTTCCCTCAGTAGAATATATCCGAGAATGCAAGAAGCAAATGCGCATTTAAAATTTTACAATTTACAAAGACTACGAGACGAACATGGTCCAGAAAGAATAAATGACCACGTTTTGACATTATACACAACGATTAGTGTGAGAATACCAGGACAAGGGAAGTCGAGAGCAAAGAACGGAACTCCATATAGCAATAGTTGTAACATTAGAAAGACAACACGCAATATTAATCAATTTCAAAGCCAAGAGTGAAAGATGTTAGAGTGGCTTCGCTGCTCGATACCTCTCTTTAGAAAGGGAAATAGACGGCATCTAGTACATGTTGTAGATCGCCAAGATTTTACCAGGGAGGCAGCCAAAAGAACAGAATATGTACACCGGCTGCGAGATGACTTGCCGGGAACTACTGCTAACTATGGTGCAAGACCAGAGGCTTGTGATGACAATGGAAGTGCGTCTCGAAAAACTCTAAAATCAAATGCCACTTATTTTAACACTGTAGCAATTTTATCGATGAACTACTTTTCTTAAATTTTGCACGATTCTTAGGTGGAATTCTACTTTAAAACTACTGCTACATCAGGCAAAGAATGTTGTAGGAATAATGCAAATGGTATAATCAATAAACTGGCCAGTGAAAAGCAGTTTCAACAATTAATAAGACTCCTCTAGAATTTACTGTACTTTGACATTGTGATGTTTTTGACCTTATAAAGTATGAAGTTGTATCAAGAATTTTAAGAAATTTTACACAGTTGGTTCTTACGGTTTATATAATCAGAAAATGTAATAAAAAGGAGGGGTCAGTGTGCAAAAAAATTTTTAAGTAATTAAAGGTAAAATCTAGAGTCAGTTAGTTAATGCTTTACTCCCAAGTAGTCCGAGATTGCTCTGACGTCCTCGGCATTTTTTCCCAGCAAGCTAGTGCCGTGGGACCAGGCCGAGGACGTCAGAGCAATCTCGGACTAACTCCCAAGCAATACGATTTCGGCTATATCAAGGAGATGAACATAAAAGTGGTGATACAATGAACATTAAATGATGATGAAGTGGAGGAAATAGGGACACAAGACCAATTGGGTAGGAGAGTTTTGACTGCTACTGGAAAACGGAGTGATGAGAAGGGACGGGAAATTTAGCCTCCTGCATGGGGATCCTTTGGGTCCTACTCTTACAAAACCTTCAGCAGGATTCATTTACGTGCGAGGAACGTGACATTTTTTTCCAAACACGGTGCACCACTATGGTTTGCGGTCAGATTTTCCGCATTATCGCCTGACGACCCCGCAGCTCTCGATGTCAGGGCTGTCCAATTTAACCACCTGGGGCACACATCCCAGTTGCTTTGTGGACAAAGCGGCCTGACCCGATGTCTGGTTTCTGAACGCTCTTAAGTGGTCTTTTACCGACAAGCTTAGCGCTGCTGCGGGCCTATTCGCCACCCGAAACCCGCAAGATGATTAAGATAGAGGAGTTCCGAAATCTGACTGATATCTAGCTACAATAATGTAGCTTCTTTGACATCTTTGATAAGGCGGAGCTACAATGCAGTCTCATTGCTCGTAACAGAGCAACGCCGAAAGCGAAATCACACCGCGCAGGTATGTTAATGCCGTTTGAGAAACAATATCCGGAATTTAATAATACACTATTTACGGACGATTCTTTATATTTTGTTACAACTACACAACTATTTAGTCAATTTGAGTGAGTGAGTTGGTGTTTTACGCCCGTGCAACGCTATATAGGTTAATTACAGGCGATGAACATGAAAAGGATGATACAATTAACATGAAATGATGATGATAAATGAAATATGGGATGGGGTGGGAAACACAGGGACGGTAAATTTTGAAGAACCACAGGAAAAGGGGAGAAGTGGGTAGGGGCGGAAAATTTAGCCTATGTGGTGCACTACTTGGCGGTCCACAAAGGGGTCTTTTACGTGCATGAAGCGTGGCATTCTCCACACACGTTGGCCCACTATGGTCGGCGGTCAGGGTTTCCGTATTATAGACCTGACAACCCCCGCGGACGAGGGCTACCCCATTCAGCCACCTAGGGTACACACTTGGTCGCTCTGTGGGCTGAGCACTGACCCGACGTCAGAATCCCAAGACCCTTAGTCGCCTCTTACAACAAGCTAGGCTCTGCTGCGGGCCTATTCGCCACCCGGGCCCCGCACGGGACTAGTCAATTTGAGTGAGTGAGTGAGTTGGTGTTTTACGCCCGTGCAACGCTATATAGGTTATTTACAGGCGATGAACATGAAAGGGTGATAAAATGAACATGAAATGATGATGATAAATGAAATATTGGGTGGGATGGGACACAAAGGACCGGTAAATTTTGAAGAACCACAGGAAAAGGGGAGAGGTGGGTAGGGGCGGAAAATTTAGCCTATGTGGTGCACTACTTGGCGGTCCACAAAGGGGTCTTTTACGTGCATGAAGCGTGGCACTCTCCACACACGTTGGCCCACTATGGTCGGCGGTCAGGGTATCCGTATTATAGACCTGACAACCCCCGCGGACGAGGGCCACCCTATTCAGCCACCTAGGGTACACACTTGGTCGCTCTGTGGGCTGAGCACTGACCCGATGTCAGAATCCCAAGACCATTAGTCGCCTCTTACGACAAGCTAGGCTCTGCTGCGGGCCTATTCGCCACCCGGGCCCCGCACGGGACCTAGTCAATTTGAAACGTATTTATCACAGCAAATACTTGTAACAAGGAGACAGTAAAGCATTCTCATGATCCCGAAGAGTGAGTGAGTGAGTGAGTTGGTGTTTTACGCCCGTGCAACGCTATATAGGTTATTTACAGGCGATGAACATGAAAGGGATGATAAAATGAACATGAAATGATGATGATAAATGAAATATGGGGTGGGGTGGGAAACAAAGGACCGGTAAATTTTGAAGAACCACAGAAAAAGGGGAGAGGTGGGTAGGGGCGGAAAATTTAGCCTATGTGGTGCACTACTGGGCGGTCCACAAAGGGGTCTTTTACGTGCATGAAGCGTGGCACTCTCCACACACGTTGGCCCACTATGGTCGGCGGTCAGGGTTTCCGTATTATAGACCTGACAACCCCCGCGGACGAGGGCTACCCTATTCAGCCACCTAGGGTACACACTTGGTCGCTCTGTGGGCTGAGCACTGACCCGATGTCAGAATCCCAAGACCCTTAGTCGCCTCTTACGACAAGCTAGGCTCTGCTGCGGGCCTATTCGCCACCCGGGCCCCGCACGGGACATGATCCCGAAGAAGCTTTTGTTTTGACGGCGACGACTCAACAGGTATGCCATTTAGGAAACGTTAACAAAATTTTGTTTTGGTGAGAATGGAGACAAACAATACTTTTCAGGTTATCAAGTAAGTTTTTTCGTTTATTTATAATGCCATATGTGCTTAAATTGACACAATAAAACATGTTTGCATTACTTCTACAAGAAAGGGGGGTACTTGAATTTATTTAAATAATTTAAAAACACATTTATTAAATATAGATCTACATTTTAGCATCATATGCATTACTGAAATGAAAGTCTTGGGCAAAATAGATATATCTAAAAAATCATGAATTTTATGTTATTCTGAAAGTTTGCATGTGAAAATTTTGATATTTGAAAAAATAAAAGCACTTTAAAAAGCATACAGTTTGTTATATCTTGAAGATAAGTATTTTTATAATATTATCAGATGATGGTTTATGCATATGTACATTATCTTTTTTTAATATCAATCTACCATTTGCTATAACTAGATTATGATGGGGTATTCCTTTTGAAGGTTTTCATTTTTGCATTTAAAAGTATAGAATAGCTCCTTTTTTAGTTAAAAAGGAATTGTATGTCAAATTGTATATTATGTTTTCGTAATCCATTTTCTTTAAAGTGATAAATTAACAATAACTATAAAATATTATTATATAGCATATGATATAATGTCATTTTAATCATTTTAAAATATTTGTTTTATTATTTTCAGCTTGCAATTTTCTTCCTTGATGAAATCTGGTGTGTGGTTCTTACAAAGAGGCAGTATTGCTATTATGATGTTAAACTAAATGAATGTGTGACTAAATATATGGTATTTTATAGGATGGATGTTATATTTTATGGAATTCAATGAAGGAAAACAGCATCCCTTATAAGTTTATACATAATTATATTTACATTTCAAGAAATTGAGGAGCTGGATTTTTCAAAGTGTAAATAATAAAAGTGCTTAATTCATTAAATGAAGGCATAAAATGATTGTGCGCATTTGTATGATTAAAGTTAATATTCTCACTCTGTGAAACTCAATGAAGGATCACCACCCTACCTTTTAAGTTGTATATGGAATGGGTAGCTGTATGTGTTTAAGTGTTAACATTCATAGCATAAAAAGTTTTGTTGTGATATTCTGTTCTTCTTTTTTTTCGCAAATGCATTCTTATTAGTATGACCAAATAAACTTTAGTTTGGATATTAAATATAGAAAGTCAAAATGTAAATGCTTTGATAGACAAAAAGTACATTTCATTCAAAGACAAAATAAGAAGACCGAAAAAAAGGACACAAAAAAGCATGTATGTAAAAAATACTTGAGCATAAATTCATACACTCAGATCATTTAAATATGAATTCTTTCAATGAAATGAGAAAAAGTCAGAGATATAAAACAGTTTTTATGGGACAACAAAATAAATATTGCTGATTGAAATCAAAGCAACTGTAAACATGGACACTGCACACTTTTCGAACAGATTTTACTCATGAAAACAAATTATAAGGCATAACAGAAACACAGAAATAGAATGATAAATATGGAGTATGATGATCCATAGTTGTGTTCAGTTGAATTTAACATAAATTAGGAGCTTTGCTTTGTAACTTAATAGATTTGTTTAACTAAATGGAACAAATTGTTTTAAACTTACCAAAAAATCACAGTGAAAAATGTAGAATGAAATGTGTTGAGGTTCTATGACATAAAACTATTGCATTATCTGCAGTATGACATGTAAGATTCTGTTATCTGTATGACCTGGTCCACAGATTGTATACCTATCCTGTATGTCCCGGGGTACAATATTAAACTACTGTACTTTATTTATAAAAGCTTCAGTCATAAAACTCTACTCCGCCCCTCCCCCTTTTAGCTGAAAAACTAACGTTTGTGTCACGCACACGATTTGCGGCTGCCGCTTTCTTTTAGCCTACAAAACTACAAACATTTTTTCACAGTATAATAATAATATGATTAAGGCCCTGCCTTTTTTGCGAGCATCGAAAATCTATATACCTTTTAAGAATAAATCCATGTGCTCGACCGGCTAAGTGTAACGTAAAGAGGGAACTTTTAAAAAAGGAATAAGTTGTAGTAGCAAAGTCTGACCCCACACAACCCAAATCATATGCATTTGAGAAAAAGTGTTGTTAAATTATTTGGGATTAATAATTACTTATAAAAATTCAATTTAATATTTGTGCAAATATTAAATCCTGTAACATTTTGGGACATTTAGCGGGGACGAAATTATCCCTTTATGGATTACGTGACGTCATTTCCTTGTCAGAGTATTTCGCGCTTCTTCAGCAGACTAAAACAACATTCAGATTCTGTCAGGTTTTGTGAGATTTTCTGAGTATCAGTGTTTTATTTGAAGCATTTGTAACACAATGTACATTTAGAAACCTGGCGGAAAAAACGGTGAAGTAAAAATATCATGCAGGATTGAGGAGAGTGAGTGAAACCCACAGGATGAGACTCTTCTTTTATTTTTAGGTAAGAACCTTTTATTTATTTTATTATTATGAGTAGGTTTTATTCAGTAAATTTATGTATTTCTTTATCTTATTTAGAATTTAAAATAGCTAGGTCAGTATCATGCATTTGGTATGATTAGTCAATGGGACGATGCTGCCTAAAGTTAGCTCGGTATATTCCGGAAAATCGTTTTTCAGCGGAAAAGACCGAATGGTGTTTAAATAAAAATATGTGTGTAAAAATAAACAAGTGGATGAATGAGGGCTTTATCACTGTTTTTGAATATCTATATTTTTATTTTTGCATAACAGATTATAATGTATTTTTTATAAGCCCAGAGGGTTGATTGTTTTACTTGCTCCGTGCCTATTATTTTTTTCACTCCGTAAAAGTAAACCTGTTCCGGTTTTATCGTCAGTATATTTCTGGCACATCTCAAAACATGCACAATGCCGTAGGGCTCGCATCTGCGATGCTCGCTATTATGAAACAAAAATCACGAACGAAATCATATTATCAGTAAATACGCACTTGTTAGATAAATAGAGATATTTTATAATGACGTCATCACGTTGTTGACGCCGTAGATCTTGATGTACTCGGCGTTTGACAGCAATGGAGAAATACTGAAATCCAGACAGCGGGCTTTCTTTTTCAAGCTAGAACATGATACCACAGTTAACAAAATCCTTTAAATATATCTTTTCAAAGATAAACAGCTATCATAAAATCGCTGAACCCTCTCGCAAATCGCAAGGAAGTTCTTGAATTTAGCTTGAAAAGATTAGAAAAATGGTGCGAAATTGCTAAATTTTGGCATTTTTATTTTTTTTAAAATAGAAGAAATGATTTATTTTCAAGGGTTCAGCAGTTTTTACACAACTAAGTATCATGTCTTCCCATGAAAAAAAATTTGGGACAAAAATCGGTGTGTGGTAACTTGTTCTAGTCTATTTTATAAAGACTTTTCCGCCCTTTACAAAAAAGGGGGGTGGTCCTGCCGGAACCTGCGCGGGCGCAATTCAATCCATTAGACGTCAAATATGGTATTACAATATCGCTTCTGGTATTTTAATGACGAATTCAATATAAATTTTCCGACGTTTACCAGTTTAAAAGATTTTCGTAATCATTTCATTTTTTTTAATGATCTTGATCCTGAACTTTATAATGAAGCAGAAACTGTCTTATCATTTAAAAATGGCAAAGCACCAGATGAGGAAAACGTCACTGCGGAACATGTAAAGTATGGCGGAGAAACACACAGCAATAGTTCTATTCCCGGTAGAAGCTTATCAGTTGTGGTATCATGTTTTAATAACTCTAGCTAGGTACAAACTTACCAACATCTGTTGATCAGCTACAGTAAGAACCATTAGATAAATACACACTTGTTTTTGTTTTCACCTCATTATTCTCTTGATTAACTGTTTAATTTTGAGTTTTAAAATTATTGTGAAAAACAATGCCAACAAAAAGATGTTCATGGGGAACATGTAACAGTGATAGTAATTATAAGGATAAACCTCACATGACAGGCGTTTCTTTTTATCCATTTCCCAAACCATGGATTGATTTAGAAGAAAAGATTTTGTTAAATCTATTTTAGAAAGTGACAAGTCATGTATGCAATATACAGGAGTTCCATCTGTTACATTATTAAATAAAATATTTGAATGGGTAAAACCGGCTACGAAAAAGCTAAAATTGTGGGACGGAAAAAAGAAACTGTTTACAGGTGGAAAATCTGGTGGCCGAAAGAGGAGAGCACTAACAAGTTTAAACGTTAATCATGACTAACTATCATCATTGTGTTTTTATAAGAATTTAAAATTATAACGAACCTGTACTTTCCATGAATCCATCCAGCAGAATAAGTACATGTACATACTTGATCATAATTTTAATTTTAAATAACAATTGCAGGTTTCAGAAGATATCGTTAGAGAAATACATTCAAAGAATATTAATGCAAACATCAGTTGTTACACAGTGGTTTCCCCCTCAATATGTTGAAACTTGAGGCACAGAAAGTGACAGAATTTGCCTTTGGTTCCATTGCACATACAGCGGAGAAGAATGTGCAAGGTTTGTTTATTATGGGACATGTATAGATTGTGCTCTGTCCATCCATTCGTAAATCTGCCTATCAGCTGAGAGAGGACTTCAAAGTTAATGTGTATGTGTAAAGACAGCAGCAGAGACCGGTATTGGAAAGACCTCAGGCGTGTACTTTCACATGTGGATATTCGTGGCTGTAACTTCAACTTAACATAAGCCATCTGAAGCATTTATAAAAGTATGGATTAGCCATGAGAACATAAATATTATCCAAATCAATACTAAAACCTTAAATAAACTTATTATTTGAATGATATATACAATACCATTTATCCGAGAGATGAACATGAAAGTGGTGATACAATGAACATAAAATGATGATGGAGTGGAGGAAATGGGGACACAAGGCCAATCGGGTAGGAGTTTTGACTGCCTCTGGAAAAAGGAGTGATGGGTAGGGATGGGTAATTTAGCCTCCTGCATGGGGATCCTAGGGTCCTACTCTTACTGAGACCTGCAGCAGGGTTCTTTAACGTGCGAGGAGCTTGACATTTGTCCCAACACGGTGCACCACTTTGGTTTGCGGTCAGGTCTTCCGCATTGTCGCCTGACGACCCCGCATCTCTCGATGTAAGGGCTGCCCCATTCAACCACCTGGGGCACACATCCCAGTCGCTTTGTGGGCAAAGCGGCCTGACCCCGATGTCAGGTTTCTGAGCGCTCTTTAGTGGTCTTTTACCGACAAGCTTAGCGCTGCTGCGGGACCATTTAACTAGTGTATTGATTGTTTTCAACATTTAATAAAATCCCAATGGGATTCACTCGAATCCCAGTGGGAAAAAAATCCACTGGAATAACAGTGGGATATTTTGGGGAAAAAAAATGCCAGTGGGATATTTTTTAGTATCACCGGAATCCCGGTAGTCAATAAAAGCCCTAGTGGAATATTTTTTTTTGTGGGGGGGGGGGGGGGGGGAAATCCCAGTAAGATATTTTTGGGTGTCACTGAAATCCCAGTGGACATAGTTACTGCATGCATGAAGGTCATAATAACCACAAAGTTGGACTTAGAATCACTGGTCAGTGTGTGGTTGCATAAACCAGTCAAATTCATGGTCAATCATAATGCTTACCATATGTGTCTTGAACCAAATAGCGTAACCTTAAGTAATCATAATCACTGATTGTTCGGTTGTCCATCTGTCAGTTGTCACTTCTCGGGTATGATACTTATATAGTACCTTGACTGACTCAAATGAAATTTACTGACAAGAGGAAGTAGCCTTTCTTTATGCTTGTATTAAACTTAACTATGAAAACATAAAAATAACAGGCAAAATTTATCCCAATTTAAATGGAAAAGCCCAAAAATCTACCAAAAACATGCATTCTTTAAAGTGTTCTTTTGTAACCTTGTTGCTGGCAGGAGTAAGAAACTTCTGTAAGTTGTTACAGACTCAACCTTGTCGACTCTGGCTGAATCTTTCTCCGCAGTTGAGCTAAAGACCTTTGCTTTTGGCGTGGAATTCTGAAAGATAACTTGTTTGGTGTGGAATTCTTAAAGGATAACTAGTTCTGTGTGGTATTCTGAAAATATAACTGGTTTGGTGTGGAATTCTGAAAGGATAACTGGTTTGGTGTGGAATTCTGAAAAGATAACTGGTTTGGTGTGGAATTCTGAAAGGATAACTGGTTTGTCTACCTGTTTGGTGAGGCTGCAGTGTAAAGAAGATTGAAATGATGACTGAAATGACATTTCAGAGTTAGCACTGTAGGTGGTACCACAAGTACTAACATTGTCTCAAAGATCCATAGCAGGCCCTCCATATTGATTGGTTGACATGTTTTTGGTTTTTTTCGTATCTTGCGATCAGGTTTTTCATGTCCATCAATATGCTGGGTTTTGCGTTTTCAATGATTACAACAGTGCGGTTATATTTTTCTCGATACTGCTTAATTATGACTTCAGAAAATATTTCATGGGGACAAATAAACCGTTAAACTATCACTTCAATTAAAAGAATTTACCTAAAAATATAATTATTTTAAAAAACCTATTTGTCAAAATATTGGATTATATATTGAAGCTATTGCAGTTTGAAATTAACTATTGTAGTATGCCCAAATAAATATAATTACTAAATATCACAGTTTTTAATTTGAAATAATATCTTTAAGACTAACAACAATGCAATTGTCTGTTTTGTATTAGTATTAAGAGTCTATGACCCCCAAGCCTCCAAAGGATGCCTCTATGTCCCCCAAGCTCCAATATCATGACTTTGAACCCCAAACCTCTATATGATGACTGTATAACCCTCAGAATCCACTATCAGGTCTCGGATCTTCTAGGTATGTGCAATTCCTTTAATGGAAAATTTTATGGTATCACATAAATAATTAAGCATCATAAGAAATGTTATCGCCTAAATCATGAAAGAAAATAAGTATCTTTTCACATGAAAAGAAATGCTTTCACAGAAATCAAAAAAAAGAAGTCGTGTTTTTTTTTCACTTATCAAATGAAGATGTATTTTAACGCCGACATCTTTCTAAATTAATGGAAAATACATCAAAAGAAAATCATGAGAACCAGGAAATAAAAAATTCCCACGCCGACGTTTGAGAAGTCTTGTTTGAGGGGAAATGTATAAAAACCTATGATCTTGAACTAACAACACCTTCAACTGATGTCTTACTTTCTTCCTCTTCACAGTCAATGACATCAGCAAAATTGAGTGGCAATTTCTTTTTTGAGAGATGCAACCTCTTACTTGAAATTAGTGTTTTTCATATCGGCTAATTGATTTGAAATCTTACTTTCAACGAATAAGTTGCTCCTGTTGTCAATCTCCCGCTCAAAACATTCCACATCACAGTAGCAAAATTACCCTCACATAGTTGAAAAAGTCATTCATCGCTGGAAAGCGTCTAGTTCTGTTGGAGTTGCGATAAATGTTAAAGTTTGACGAACTAACAGCAAGGGCAGATACCAAGATATCACGAGTCTCTTTTATGAATTCACTAAAACTTTGTAACCGATTCTACCAAATCCAGCAGATATTTCTGTCTTGCTCACAGCATCAACTGCAGTGGATGCTTTCAATATAGGTGGTACAACTTTACACCTGTGTTTTTCTTGCCAAAGTGTTTACTTCTTCCTTATGTTTACTTAAGAGATTCCCAACTGAATAAATTGCGCTCAAAATAACAACATGTATTCATACCCATAATCGACGAGATTTCCATGGTTGGTCAAAGAGTTCTGTATATAAGTGAACGGTTAAGGCAAATCAAACAGTCTGGTAATGTTTTATTTGGAAACATATGTGTTATAAGAGTTGGAGACTTTTATCAGATTCCTCCAGTTAAGCAGTTTAGACTCCGGGATTGTCGCCCGGAACATTTCTTTCCTTTGTGGAGTAACTGTTTTTCACTTGTGGAGCTGAAACAAATCATGCGCCAAAAGGATGATGCATTGTTTGCACAATTGCTGAATCGCCTGAGATTTAGAAGGAGGAATGAACCATTATCAGGAAAAGTAAATTGGAAAAAAAACTTGTTATATTAATTACAATTTTTACACAAAAACTGCTTACTTCATACATGTTTTCAATGATGTTATGGAATAAGGATCCTACACCTAGTTAAACAACTTGCGTTTCAGACCATTGTGTTTTTTTTTCCTATTCATCAGTTGCGAATCTTGTAAAATTCCTACCTGAATCTCTGAAAGCATTATTTATGCTTATTTAAATGTTACCTACATTTACTTTCACATTTTGAACTTAAATTATTCAATGTTTTTGGTAAACAGTGAAAGGGAGATTAAATTTGAAATTGAATAGTAAGTTATGATTTTTCTTAAGTTGATTAATATGGGGAAAAGTTTTTCGATTAAGATAGATAAATAGATTTTATAATTATTAATTCAAATAGTGTCAAAACCAAATCCTAGCAACTTCAATAAAGATGATTCATTTTCTATACTGTGTGATTATGAAACAAATTACCAGTTGTTATAAATGGCGTCTTCGACAGGATAAGGATTAGGCAATATATAGGTTTCAAGATGTCAAAAGAAAAAGAAGACGTGGAGAAGATGATGAAAGAGATAGACTCATTAAGACAGCATATACGTATTCTTGAAGCCGATAAAAGACAGAGTTTCGGTTTAATGGGTGAGTGAGTGAGTTGGTGTTTTACGCCCGTGCAACGCTATATAGGTTATTTACAGGCGATGAACATGAAAAGGATGATAAAATGAACATGAAATGATGATGATAAATGAAAAATGGGGATGGGGTGGGAAACGAAGGACCGGTAAATTTTGAAGAACCACAGGAAAAAGGGGAGAGGTGGGTAGGGGCGGAAAATTTAGCCTATGTGGTGCACTACTGGGCGGTCCACAAAGGGGTCTTTTACGTGCATGAAGCGTGGCACTCTCCACACACGTTGGCCCACTATGGTCGGCGGTCAGGGTTTCCGTATTATAGACCTGACAACCCCCGCGGACGAGGGCTACCCTATTCAGCCACCTAGGGTACACACTTGGTCGCTCTGTGGGCTGAGCACTGACCCGACGTCAGAATCCCAAGACCCTTAGTCGCCTCTTACGACAAGCTAGGCTCTGCTGCGGGCCTATTCGCCACCCGGGCCCCGCACGGGACTCGGTTTAATGGAAAAATGCAGCTAAGTGCAAGTAAGACTAAGACTGTTTACATAGCAAAAGAGAAAAAAAAAAATGAAAAATTTGCTTCCATTAGTATGTGATTGGATCATAGAGGCCAATGCACAATTAGCAACAATATCTGAGGAAGAAGAAAAAGTTCAGTTTTTATAACCACACTTAGAAAACCCAGCGAAAGATGAGATAAAGTTATGACCTAGTACAGAAGTAGACACCGCCGAAAAAAATACGATTAAAAATAGCTGAGATATCTGTTACGAATATTTTGATCACGGACAGACTGACGGACGGAATGACAGGCGTACCAGTCAAAAACATTATACCCTTCGCGACTTCGTTGCGTTGGGTATAAAAAGGTTAACATTGGACAAATCATTAAAAAAGGTTACATTGGACAAATCAGTAAAAAAAGGTTAACATTGGTCAAATCAGTGTAGAATTTCAAAGTTTGCAGACCTTGACTTCAGGAGCGTAAGGAAAACCTTAAACAATTGTGGACATAATTGCTGCGGTAATCACTATACATAAGTTTTGCCTTTCACGTCTAATTTGTTGCAGGAGAGACCAAATTGAAAAACTAATTTGGTCATAAAGTAATATAAATTTGTATGTACAATATTGGGTGTCCATGTCATTGGATTTTGGATGGGGAAATAAATCAATAATGTGTTGTCCTTAAAAAGAAGATACAAAAATATTAATCAAATACCTAAAATAACGATTTCTGCTGTATATAAATTTGTTTGTACGCACTGATTGTATATGTCTTTAGATTTTGTTATTTCAATACCATCTGCAGCTGTTTCAGGGGAGGAGTTGTCATTTTTTGGTTGTAAAAACTCTTAATCCCCAGTTAAATATCTGAGTGAGTGAGTTGATGTTTTACGCCCGTGCAATGCTTATAGGTCTTTTACAGATGAACATGAAAATGGTGATAAAATGAACATAAAAGCAATAACTAACTAACTCCCAAGCAGCACGATATCGTATGGCACGCCGTTTTCGTCAAAAGTATGATTCAAATATAAATTTTTTAAATAACACACTCAAAAGTTTTCATCACACTCAAAATTAAACAAAATACACACTCAAAAGAATGAAGAAAAAAGCACACTCAAAATAAGAAATAAATTGCGCACTCAAACTGACTGTGTTTGCACTCAAAATTATGCGCATTTCCTCGCGCAGAAATCATAAATATTCATTAGATTGATTTGAATAATCGATCATGGTTTTTCTGAAGTTTGAGATGCATTCGGAACCTTTGAATCATCGTTTCCGAATGTTAAGGCGCGATTTTTTGTATCATGGCTGAAAATCAGAAGTCTAATGAAGAGTTTCGCAGACTTATATCTGAAATGAACAGGAGCTGATTTCATTGACCAGAATCCTGAGTAGGCCCAACACTACCACATCTACCCCCGGTCTGCAAACTATGCAAAACTGCAACCATGACCATGCCGGCCAAACTCATCAGAGTCAGAGCTTTGCATTCCATACATCTGGCAATATAAAAAGAAAAAGACCGTTTGAGAATTTCATGTATCACAACATTGTCATCCTTGCTCCCTCACTGCTCCATGACTTGCAGTGGAAAAAAGTTAATGCATAAATATATACGCCCCCTCCCCTCTTTCTCGACAATCTTAAAATTGTCCAGAAATAATGCTATGTAGTAATCTATGGTGAGGCACTTTGTAAAAAGCTTCATGAAGTCACAGCATGCTACATCAATACATCCTCCATCTTCCAGTATTTTCATCCAGCGAATTTTGCTCTGTTCCGTCATTGACATTGTTTCGACAAATCTTGCGGATTACAGGATACAGACATTCACCCGAGACCTAAGTATGACATTCAGATTACTCATGTGCATGTATCTATCACGACAGACACATTTGGATCTTAACAATTTTGATAACTGTCACTCAGTTTGACCATAAGGAAACTTGTTACTTTTTTAAAATAATACATGTAGAACCTTGTTTTTACCATGTTTAGGAGGATGTACCTTCCAATAATTCGGTGACTGTCTTGGAAATTAGCACTGAAACGACAACCCACAACCTGTAAAAAGTTTGGTCCAGTAAATTTTTAAATTAACTTTTTATAATAATGGATTCTGTCCTGAAGATCAAAATCCTAAATCATGTAAATTAAACACAACAACAATAACATTGTCGCTACCGTCATCACTGTGTAGAACTAGAACATCAATAAAATCGGTTAACCCATATCCAATGACATTCAACACTGTCAACAGTTATTTTTTTTATGAATATCAAGTACACTGTACAACATTGTCTTCACTATTGTACATGTAAGTCTGTGCACCTTATAAGTCTACACATCAATTTACATTGATTTCATGTCAGCAAAATACGGTGATTGTTAATTGACGAATAGTCTACTGCGACAGATTTTGTCATCAGGTCGAAATAAATTTTGATTAACAACTAATAGCGAGGTTTGTCTGAGCAAATGCTTTTAAAATTAGTCAATAGTGGCTGTGTATTTCATAATTTGCTTGTACTACATATTGTACGGCAAAGAAGCAAAAGCTGGCATCAAGAGGTGCTGTGTTTTTAAAAGAGGTGATAATGTTGGAGGGGCCAAAAGCTTCCCATGTTCCTAAACAGGGGAAGAGGGAGGAATACCACCAAAGAAGTCACATCATGGCCATGGTTTTCCAGAAGAATTGAGATCTGGAGGAGATAAAAAAAAAGCAATAAAAGATGCATTTAAACTGCCAGACTCCATAAGGTATTTGCTTATTTACATGTAATGCAAGGTTAAATTAAATTGTTTATTTAGCTAAGGAGGGGACTAATTGATTGATATGTGAGATTTAAAATAAATATCTCATGAATAATAGTTAGGGAGGGCAGTATTAAGTCACAGCGATTTCACATGATTGGTCCTTAATTGTCACAAGGACATTGATGTCTGCATTTAAAAGAGGACATTCTCCATACAGTACGCGAATTTGTACTAAGTTGGGTGTTGATTCCTTTCTGATGATCATGCTCGTTACCGTCCATGTTCTCGAGAAGATTTTTCTCTCTGCATCCCCTACCAATGCATACTCCTTATTTGGTCTTAATTCACTGCATCTGTAGATATGAGCGCCTCCAACTAGTTCCTTACAGTGATGTTGTACGTTGTACTCATTAACAGTGGCGTAGCTGCATATAGGCAATGTAGGCACTTGCTTACACATGATTTTGTAAAGCATGCCTTCTATTACATGTATTATTTGTAAAATTATAATTAACTGCTTTTAAAGCAAATATATTATTAAGGATTTATTAGATTCCGTAATTAAAATAATTGATATAGTACAGGTCTATAACAATTAATAAGACCATAAAACGTTACGTTCTCGTTTATCCGGATACGAAACCGTAACTGGTCTGTATTAGGTACAGAAATATAATTTCCGGGTGACGTTATAACGTTAACATGCAACGCCAAAGATCATTAGATCTGTACTTTAAACCGAAGTCATCAACAAGTACTACGTCTAGTAATTCCCAAGAAAATGAGACTCCTGAAGGAGCTGTCGAACCCAGCCCTGCTACCCTGTCAGAGCCTGAGCCGACTGAAGTAGCAAGCGCAGACTTGTCAGACTCAGCCACCATAGCTTCTACTTCTAGCTCTTCACTCAGCCATGTCAGTTATTCTCCCTGCGAGATGCATATCAGAAGGAACAATTATCGACGTGTCCATTAAGAAGAGACTTATTGAAGGAACCTGGCCAGATTTACACCGATTTGGTTTCCCGACAAGGTATTTTTCTATGATGGATTTTTTTTTCGTTCGCCTCGGTCTCCCCGATTGTTAGCTACTCAGAATATGAGCAAATAGGATTCTACTCAAAGTTACACAAGATCAAAATAAAGGTCAAAATGCCCTATCACTCACTAGTCTACCCCACTTTATACTATCATTCGAAAATATGTATAATAATTCAATAAATCTTGATCATCATGTGTTTATTATGACAACCAGGAACGTTCGTTCCCCTCTCCTCCCCCCGGTGATTGAAGCTGAGATTTGAAATGTGTTTATTTTGCATAAAATGACCATTTTTACGCAATTATGCCCCCGCTACCTTAAGATCTTGGACCCCCCCCCCCGCTTCCTTAAAATCTTGGATCCCCCCGCTGTCAGTTTAAATTAAAAGAAGCCCCTAGATTAAAATATAATTGCTTATACGATTCAAAACCAGTCATAAATTTGGCGAAGAAAGGTCTCTTCTTTTTACATCTTGAAATTGCCTCATTTTAAAACTTTGTGCATGCAAGTGGCGATTTTTCTTAAACCTGTGAAAATATCAAATTTCAAGTCTTTTATTTCCATTCAATGTTGTACCTAAGACAAGTTTCAGTTTAATATTTTAATATTTTCAAACAGGGTAATATCTGGTCAGAAGAGAAAACTATCCTCTCAATGGCTCCTAGACCATCCCTGGCTACGGTACTCTATTTCCACGGACTCACTGTACTGTGTTTGCTGTGTCCTCTTTGGAAAGCAAGATGGGAAGGAGAAACTGTTTGTTAAACCTATCAGTGACTGGAAAAATTTGTCAACGCTGGTTTCAAGACACCTAAAGACTGGCTCAGCCTCTCAACATTCAGGATGTGCAATTGCTGCAGAAGATTTTTTTAGGGTAAATTTTGTTTTAAACTTTAAAAACCTTTAAATTTTTTTGTTCTCTACCAAAACACAAAGCGGGGATTTAGAAATGCCGGATGTGTCCGTGGGTCACAATCATGATGTCGTACGCGCTCTTGCGCCTACAAATTCTAACAATTTTTGATAGTGTTATTTCACAACAAATATATGTCGTATATATACTGTACGTGAATATCATTGTATTCGGACCCTCACCCAAAAACTGGTCCTCACACAGTACGTAAATATTAAGCTTCACTAGAAAATAAACAGATTATCAGATGGTCGATGTTCACAGAGTGATTTTAAGATTTTATTATGTGTTCGATCGTCCGTTTGTGTTTTAGACCGATTTATTGAAAACCACAAATCTATAATCTAAGTGAAGCATAGTTTAATTGATATTCACAATAAGCGCATCCAAACAAAATAACGATTAAAATTACATGTACATGTATATAACAATTTCAATTAAAACCCTAACGACAAGAGGTCATTAAATGCTATAGAGTTATATGTTTTAGGCTTTTTCTAAAAAATCTGTATTAAGACATGGCTATTGTTTACGCGTTAAGAGATTTCAGACTGTCTTATCAGTGTGTCTTTTTTTTACATATTTCCATGCCAATAAACAATATGAAAACTAGAAACTTACAAACAAGCTATGCCTACATGTATGAAACCCGGGAAATTAGTCAAAACTGAAAACCAACTCCAGGACAGAAAACCTTTTACGAATAAAAACAAGTTTTTGAATATTTTCTTTTTTCCTTTAATAGATTGAGGAAAAGTCGAAGGAATCAATAACCGAACTCATGTCAAAAGGCCACAAGGATCAAATCATGAAAAACAGACATTTATTGAAAAATATAATTGAAACTTTAATTCTATGTGGCAAGCAAAATATTCCTATAAGGGGACATACAGAAGAAAGAAGCAACTTTTTTGCCATATTACAAGAGAAGGCCAAGGAAGATACAATATTATCAGAGCATCTAGCATGTAGTCAAGATTCGAGAGCCAAATATACCTCACCAGACATACAAAACGAGATATTATCACTGTGTGGAAATCAGATACGAGACTCGATTTCTGGTTTATGTATGCAATCTCCGTTCTTTGCAATCATCGCGGACGAGGCAACCGACAAATCTACAAAAGAACAATTGTCTCTTTGTCTCCGTTTTGTTGATTTTTCATGTAATCCATTCGAAATCCGTGAGCAATTTGTCGGGTTCATGTATGCTAAGAGCATAAAAGGCCAGGCTATTGGACAAATGATAATCGAGAAGCTAAATGAGATTAATTTAGACATAACTAAATTGAGAGCGCAGTGCTATGATGGTGCTTCAAACATGTCTGGAAAGTTTAATGGTGTCCAAGGTATCATCAAACGAGAGGCGCCGTTAGCGAACTACGTGCATTGCAAAGCACACAGTCTGAATTTAGCTCTAGTCCATAGCAGTCAAGAAAGTTGCGTCCGTACCGTCATGGCTACCGAACAGGAAGTGGCATTTGCTTTCGAGTACTCCGCAAAACGCCTCGTTGCGTTTGAGGATGAACTCTCAACCGACTACGACACACAAGGAAAAATGGAACGACGAAGCAAACTTCGAACACTATGCGAAACAAGATGGAGTAGTCGCGCGGATTCACTTTTCACATTTAAGACCGCCTTTCCAGTAATATTGTACACGCTCTCGAGAATTTGAAAGACGACGGGGACGAGAAAGCGGGAATGCATCTAGCTGCAATTCTACGTTTTAAGTTTATAATCGGCTTAGTCGTTAGTGAGTTTCTATTGCGTGTCACAGTCGGTCTGACGAATTACCTACAGGGTACTGACTGTGATCTTGTGGAGGCAATTGCCGAGTCTAAAGTAACAATTAGTAGTCTACAGGCAGAGCGAAATGATCCCCTAGTGTGGGATGCATTGTATGAGTCAGCGGTTAAAATGGCGTCAGACTTTGAAATTGCACCCAGCGCCCCACGACGTACAGGGCGACAAATACACCGAGCAAATTACGCCATTAATGATCCAAAAGAATACTGGCGAGTTTCTTTGTTCCTTGTTTTTGCCGACCACTTGATCTTACAGATGGAAGAACGTTTGGTAAAAAATGAAGGTCGGTTTAATGCAGCAAATCTTATTCCATATAAGTTAGCGGGTTTAGATGACAAGATCGAAGGTATCTACACCGCATATTCAGCAGATCTTGATGTTACCCAAGACGTCTTTACTGGTGAGGCCAAAAGATGGAAAACCCGTTGGGATATGACGAACGATTAACCTAGCAGCCTTATTGATACCTTACGCGTCACTAATCAGTATGCTTATCCGTCCATTTTCAAGGTGCTTACAATTTTGATAACGATGCCCGCCTCTTCTGCTACCGCCGAACGATCGTTCAGTGCGATGAAAAGGATAAAAAGTTACCTGCGTGCGTCTATGGGCGATGAACGTCTTTCTGCACTAGCTCTTATGCATGTCCATCGTACGTTCAAAATTGACATAGAAGAGTTAATTCGAGAATTTGCAAGCCAGAAAACCCGACGAATGGCATTTTACTGACAGCTAACCTAAGTGACATTGCATATACAGGTCTACTAGTTGACTGTTAAATACAATCCCATATAAATACTATTGCAGCATTTACTAAAATTATAGTAAAGTTTTTGTAACGCTAGTATTGTTTTTTCAATAGTTGAGGAATGTCCCTAAGTGTCCGCGCCATCCATTAAATCAGCCCCAATCGTTTCCAGATGATGGTTTTAAAACGAATTGAATGAATCCAATGAAACTTTACATAATTGATTACTGTGGTAGATAATGCAACTTACCTCGCCTTTGTAAGATTTGTTAAATTTTGCATATGATTTAGGTTTAGCCTCAGGTAAGGTACTTTTATGTAGAACGGGATGTGAATCATACCTCGGTTATCGGAAACACTAACTGTTTAGACTATATAATATAGTTAAAGATCATCCAAGTATTCAAACATGTTTAAGTAACGTTTAGACTACTAACTTCACAAATGGTTAAACCATGCTCAGCTGTTGATATTTACAAAGAAAGTTGTCTGAAATAAATAAATATCTGTCCTTGCTTGAAAACACTGTAAACCGTCATTGTTGACTATTTGAAACCCCCTAGAATATTAAATTTTGCATGGCTAATTATTTGGGTCCCCCTAAGACATTTTACAGGCATTTTCTTTCTTTTAAACATTGTCTTGTCTTGTGTTTTTTTTTTTAAAGGCTTTCTTTTTTCTTTATTTATAAAAGATATTAAACAGATAGAATGATTGAAATTCTTTAACAGACAGGTAGTCTAAAAAGCGTTTCAAAACGTTAAAACCGCTCAGCTTACGGGGGGCTTCCCCCCCTGGACCCCCTACCAGGGCTCTGCCCTGGACCCGCTTGGGGCCTTGAGCGGCCCCCAGACCCCTCGCCGAGAGGAGTGTGCCTACATTTCCTTTTATCTCTAGCTACGCCGCTGATTAACCCCACAACTAACAGATATAAAAAAAATTAAAACGAAACAATTCAATTTAGAATCCATTTTCACTGTAAACTTCAATCATGTGATTCATTTACGCCTCGTCATCAATTCTGCATTTAAGGTGGTGATAAATTAATGAATTAATTGAAAAATTATGATTTGTGTTTCTTTGATTTTTTTGACAATATCATTTTTGCAAAAAGTGTTGTAAGCCTACATTGCAACTCTTTTCTTGATGAATAGTTTGTTTCATTCATCTATGAGTTGTTGTTTTTTTTCAGAGGGCGAAGCTATTGGTGTTAGAATAAGCAAACAGTTTGCTAGTAACCTACAAAAGTTAAAGAAAGACAATTATAATAATTGTGTTGATGAAAAGAAAGACTTCAAACTATTTTTGTCACCATCAACGGATATATACAGTCAACTTTAAACAATTAAGTTGACTTTAAACCAACACAAGAGGCTCCCAAGAGCCTGAACCGCTCACCTGAACTTCACAGATACATATATTTGTAGATATTATTGTGTTTAACCATATGTGATTTATATTTATGAAATAGCTTGGTTAGTTTTCAAGATATTGGGCTTAATAAGTGCAAATTTGGCAAAAATTAAGAAAACGAACAATAACTCCCACATCAGCAGTCAGATCTTTTCCGAAATTCCAAGACAGGTAGATCTTAATCATCCTCGGAAACCTATGGGTTCTTCTCTCGCTTACTCAGTCATCAGCCCTGGGACATTTGGCATGAAATTGTTCGTTTCGAGTTCAGGATCTGATCTTGAACTTGATATTATTACTTTATAGCAACAATATACGATTTTAGGAAATTGTAAAGCGACTTATCAGGAAGCTCGATACAGCTCTGATGTGAAATGCCACTGAAATGCAAAATGGCCGTCTCGCTTAAAATATTATATTTTGCGACATTATCCTACGGTAATGTAGTAGTGTTATACATGAAAGTGTTGAATGATCAAATGTAGTAATATATCACAATAAGGTTAGTTAGTTAGTTAGTTATTGCTTTACTCCCAAGCAGCGCGATTTCGGCTATATCCGGGAGATGAACATGAAATTGGTGATACAATGAACATGAAATGATGATGAAGTGGAGGAAACGGGGACACAAGGCCAATCGGGTAGGAGAGTTTTGACTGCCACTGGAAAAAGGAGTGATGGGTAGGGACGGGAAATTTTGCCTCCTGCATGGGGATCCTACGGGTCCTACTCTTTCCGAGACCTGCAGCAGGGTTCTTTATCGTGCGAGGAACGTGACATTTTTCCCAACACGGTGCACCACTATGGTTTGCGGTCAGGTTTTCCGCATTATCGCCTGACGACCCCGGATCTCTCGATGTCAGGGCTGCCCCATTCAACCACCTGGGGCACACATCCCAGTCGCTTTGTGGGCAAAGCGGCCTGACCCCGATGTCAGGTTTCTGAGCGCTCTTTAGTGGACTTTTACCGACAAGCTTAGCGCTGCTGCGGGCTTATTCGCCTCCCGGGCCCCGCACGGGACTCGCAATAAGGTATAAATGAATCTTTTGATTTAAAAGAATGAATGTATCGCTTAATAAATCATATGTTTATGGGATAGTATATCAATGCGATACCATTATGCTACAATCATTTTCACCAATTGATAAAAAGTGTGCAAAAGATCTTACCGATTTCCCTCATTAAAACTTCGGTTCCTCGCAGACGAAATTGATTGTTCAATGTTTTGGAATATGTTTCCAGGGCTTCTTTTGTTCGGACAAGAAGACTGTTATCAATCCCATTCTTCCCTTCTTGTATCAGAAACTTGATAAATTTAGGTAATGCGAACAAGTAGGCTTTTGTTTCTTTCATTAAATCTTCAAGCCAACGTTTTTAATGAGATTAGGATCAACAACGGACAGGAGATCCATCGATGGATCGATTATTTTCCAAATGAAACGCACACTGTTACAATACTGATTGGCATTGCTGATGGAAATATCTTGTTCAAACCTCTCAGCCAATCACAAACTCCATTAGTACCACATCTGAAAGTAAAGTAAGTTAACTTATTTAACATTTGAGTAAAGTAATATCTGTATCAATCTTGATGGTTTAATCTTTTCTACCATGAGAACAGATTGGTTTTAATTTTTTCTATCTAGTTTGTCCACAAAACCGGGCAAGATAACGTACAATCAAATGGACAAACAGCTGTCATCAACAGAGGAAGCTTATCGACGTTCAAGAGTCATTTCTCAATTTCATGTATTTAATGTGTATACAGGGATTGGGAAGAAATTTTCAGCAAAGGGCCATTTACCACTTTTTTCATAGAAATTCAAAATTTCAAGGGGTCATGTCCTATGTAAATTTTTGAGATGAGAGGTGCCATTTTCATTTTTGATGTGCAAATGGCACATGGCCCCTGCCTTCCCAATCCCTGTGTATTAATTTTGTTTTTAATATTTAAAAAAAAAGTTAAGGTGACTAAATTATTACCATAAATAATCATTAATATTTATTGACATTCCTTTATATCTAGTTGACTGCCCGTGCGGGGCCCGGGTGGCGAATAGGCCCGCAGCAGAGCCTAGCTTGTCGTAAGAGGCGACTAAGGGTCTTGGGATTCTGACCTCGGGTCAGTGCTCAGCCCACAGAGCGACCAAGTGTGTACCCTAGGTGGCTGAATAGGGTAGCCCTCGTCCGCGGGGGTTGTCAGGTCTATAATACGGAAACCCTGACCGCCGACCATAGTGGGCCAACGTGTGTCGAGAGTGCAACGCTTCATGCACGTAAAAGACCCCTTTGTGGACCGCCCAGTAGTGCACCACATAGGCTTAATTTTCTGACCCTACCCACCTCTCCCCTTTTTCCTGTGGTTCTTCAAAATTTACCGGTCCTATGTTTCCCACCCCATCCCCATATTTCATTTATCATCATCATTTCATGTTCATTTTATCATCCTTTTCATGTTCATCGCCTGTAAATAACCTATATAGCGTTGCACGGGCGTAAAACACCAACTCACTCACTCACTATATCTAGTTGACAGATTACTCCATCCCTGTGTGTTAATGCTACTTTGATGTTTGGCTTAAAAGTCATTTCTGGAAAGGCTGTTTCCATCAACTCTTTCGACCTTGTTGTATACATTATGTCATTTACCATAATTTCATAGTTGTTGCTGAAAAATATATTTCATGATACGTAATTATAATCCCAGGCCTGGGTGATATATAGTTATCACCCTGTCTGTCTGTCTGTCTGTCTGTCCGTCTGTCCACATAACTCGTAAGCGCAACTCCTCCTTAACTGCTTAAAGAATTTTGATAAAACTACATGGAAGAAGAGTCTGAAGTACATCATATGTAGATTAAGAATTTGCATTGCTCTCGGAAATCATGTAGGGGAGAAAATTGGACTTGAGTCTTTTTTATTTGCAGAGTCCAATATGAAGTGCGGGCAGGGGGTATTCTTTTGTGAGCTCGCTCACAGTGTTACTTGTTTTAATTCAATTTGCCTGTGGAATTGAAAATTAAGAAGCAAATTGAAAATAAATAGCAGATTTGTCAGCACTTATTAATGATAAGCTTTAATATTTTGTAGCTTCTTTCATGGGAGACCGCTGTTGTTATGTTTGAAAAAACTTACTCCAGAAAACTGGCTGCATCAATCGTACCCTCGACAGATTGGTATTGGTCTAGGAGAAAATATGTAATTAAAAATTATAGATTTTTGTTAAAACCAAGTTCAGGAATTTTATTGTCTTTACACTTTTTCTTATTAGGCCAAAAGAATATATATGGTTTGTTTCCTGCTCCCTACTCATGGAAATTAGGGTAGGTGGGTAAGATTTTTTTTTTTCACAAAATTATTTTACATTGAGTCAATGGGGAAGCAATCCCAACTTTAATGGTGCTTGTTCCAAAATGCCAATAAAAACTTTAGGGTAGGGCAAAAAAATAGGGTAGGTAGGGAAGCAGGAAACAGACATATTTGTTTTGGCCTTACATGTATTATGTTGACGGACACAGTTAATCGGTACTGTAAACATATTTTTATTGCTGCATACATTTTTATGGGATGACTACATATGTGGATTGGACAAATAGTTTTATACCACAAATCTGTACGTACATCGATATTGTCTGAACAGTTTGGTGGTGATCGTTAAACTCCACTACTTGGATACTGGATGTCAATGGTCAATGATGTATTTCACCTCAAGATGTTTTATAAATGCGTTCTCATCTAATTTTTAAAATTCTCATCAAGGACATTTGAACAACAATCAAGCAGAAATGTATCAATACTGCATATTTTTAGCCTTAGTATGCTAAAATTGACTCAATGGCTATAAATTTTGCACTCTCAATTTTTTATACGACCGCAAAATTTTGCGATCGTATAATGTTATGGCGATGTCGTCGTCGTCGTCGTCGTCGTTGTCGTCGTCGTCGTCTGGGAACATTTGGTTTCCGTGCAATAACTTGAGTAAATGTTGACCAATTGTTTTAAAATTTTGATATGATGTTTGTAACCACTAAAGGAAGGTTGGTATTGTATTTGGGGTTTGTAGCCCCTACCGTTTTAGAAAAAAGGGCCAAAAGGGGCTAAAATGGGTGTATTGACAAAACTGTTGTAAAATGTTTGTTATTCATTCGATTTTGAAAATTCTTTTTTTAATGAATTCCTCATTAAATTCTGTCAACTAAATGTGTCAATTATTTTGATATTTATTGCACCGTTACATTGCTACAGGGGGTCAAAAAGGGGCCACACCCCAAAAATCGACTTTTTTATTTGTGGTCCGATTTTCAAAATCTTTTTTTCATTGGAATCCTTGTGAAAATCCCTGCCTGCGTTTTTCAATCAGATTTGCAATATCTCTTACCGTTTTTGAAAATTAGGGGTCAAAGGGGCCAAAAACGCAATTTTTAAAAGTTTGTCAATGCAAATAGTTTATACCAAAAATGAAGTTGTAGTGGGCCTGCCAATTGTTATGAAGTTTATATATGATGATTATATCCACTAAAGGAATCTTGGTTTTGTATTTGGGGTTTGTGGCCCCTACTGTTTTAGAAAAAAGGGCCAAAAAGGGCTAAAACGGGTGTATTGACAAAACTGTTGTAGAATGTTTATTATTCATTAGATTTTGAAAATTCTTTATTTGTTGAATTCATCATTAAATTCTGTCAACAAAATGTGTCAATGATTTTGATATGTTTTTCACCATTACATTGTTACAGGGGGCTAAAGACAGGCCACGCCCATAAAATCAACTTTTTTATTTGTGGTCCGATTTTCAAAATCTTTTTTTCATCGGATTCCATGTACACAATTTCCTATTATTTTTTATCGGATTAGCAATATCTTTTACCATTTTTGAGGAATTAGGGGTCAAAGGGCCAAAATTGTAAATTAATACATGTATAGAAATAAGGCTTTTTGTTTAAGATGTTGATGTAAATATATTTGTAAAAAATGCATTTCTATAAGTCCACCACAGGATGCATGTGTCAAAAAGCTTTGTAAGTCCACCATGGGCTTCATGTGACCAAAGCAATGGACTATCCATATTGGGCCTCCAACGTACAGGGTTCAACTTGTTGCGGTCGTATCATGCTGCGCTCGGCGTAGCTTTTTATCGCTACTCTGTTTGGATGATTTCAGCATACCAAAAAGTAGTTAAATGCTTTAACTATGTATTTTCTTCTATTATTTTACTCACCAGACCCAAATGTTATCATTCCGACCTGCTGTATGTTGGATTCTGTTTTATTTGTAAACTTTTTGTTTTTCATGTCCGTATGCTAGCATTCCGACCTGGTGTGTATGCTGGATTCTGTATTATTTGCATGATTTGGGTTTTTCAGGTCCGTATGCTAGCATTCCGAACTGGTGTATGCTGGATTCTGTATTTTTATACCCCCCACTTCAAAAGTGGGGGGTATATAGTGATAGGGGTGTCCTTCCGTCCGTCCTTCCGTCCGTCCTTCCGTTACACTTCAGGGTACCCATATCTTATCCGCAACTCCTCCTAAACCCCTTGGTGGATTTTCATGAAACTTACACACAATCTTTGTGACATAATGTAGATGTGCACCTACTATTTTAAAATTTGATCAGAATGATTTTTGGGGTTTCCCATAGCAAAACATGGACTTAGTCATTCGACTACATGGGGGTACCCATCTCTTATCCGCAACTCCTCCTAAACCCCTTGGTGGATTTTCATGAAACTTACACACAATCTTTGTGACATAATGTAGATGTGCACCTATTATTTTAAAATTTGATCAGAATGATTTTTGGGGTTTCCCATAGCAAAACATGGACTTAGTCATTCGACTACATGGGGGTACCCATCTCTTATCCGCAACTCCTCCTAAACCCCTTGGTGGATTTTCATGAAACTTACACACAATCTTTGTGACATAATGTAGATGTGCACCTATTATTTTAAAATTTGATCAGAATGATTTTTGGGGTTTCCCATAGCAAAACATGGACTTAGCTATTCGACTACATGGGGGTACCCATCTCTTATCCGCAACTCCTCCTAAACCCCTTGGTGGATTTTCATGAAACTTACACACAATCTTTGTGACATAATGTAGATGTGCACCTACTATTTTAAAATTTGATCAGAATGATTTTTGGGGTTTCACATAGCAAAACATGGACTTAGCCATTCGACTACATGGGGGTACCCATCTCTTATCCGCAACTCCTCCTAAACCCCTTGGTGGATTTTCATGAAACTTACACACAATCTTTGTGACATAATGTAGATGTGCACCTATTATTTTAAAATTTGATCAGAATGATTTTTGGGGTTTCCCATAGCAAAACATGGACTTAGCCATTCAACTACATGGGGGTACCCATCTCTTATCCGCAACTCCTCCTAAACCCCTTGATGGATTTTCATGAAACTTACACACAATCTTTGTGACATAATGTAGATGTGCACCTACTATTTTAAAATTTGATCAGAATGATTTTTGGGGTTTCCCATAGCAAAACATGGACTTAGCCATTCGACTACATGGGGGTACCCATCTCTTATCCGCAACTCCTCCTAAACCCCTTGGTGGATTTTCATGAAACTTACACACAATTGTTGTGACAAAATGTAGATGTGCATCTACTATTTTAAAATTTGATCAGAATGATTTTTGGGGTTTCCCATAGCAAAACATGGACTTAGCCATTCGACTACATGGGGGTACCCATCTCTTATCTGCAACTCCTCCTAAACCCCTTGATGGATTTTCATGAAACTTACACACAATCTTTGTGACATAATGTAGATGTGCACCTACTATTTGAAAGTTTGATCAGAATGATTTTTTGGGGTTTCCCAAAGCAATACATGGACTCAGCCATTCGACTACATGGGGGTGCCAATCTCTTATCTGCAACTCCTCCTAAACCATGAAACCTACACACAATTTTTGTGACATAATGTAGATGTGCATCTCCTATGCTAAATTTTATTTGATTAATTTTTTGGGGGGGTGGGGGGTATTTATTTGTGAGCTGCGGCTCACAGTTTTTCTAGTTTGCATGGTTTTGGTTTTTCAGGTTCGTATGCTTTCATTCCGACCTGGTGTTTGCTGGATTATGTATTAATTGTATGATTTAGGTTTTTCAGGTCTGACCTGGAATATGCATGATTCTGTGTTGCACTTGCATGATTTGGTTTTTTTAGGTCCGTGGGCTACATGTAGCATTCCGATCTTGCGTAAGCTGTATTCTGTATTATTTATTTAATTTTGGTTTTCGGGTCCGTATACGGATTGCCAGTCTTCAGATCTGGTTTGCTAGATGCTATATAATACTACATACATGTATTTGGGGCTTACATTCTGGTTTAGGTGTTTAAAAATTTGCTGGAGCCTGTGCTATTTGTATAATTTTGGGGTCTCAAGTCCGAATGCTATCACCCCAACACGGTGAATGCTGGTGTCAATGTACATATTCTTGTTAGACATATAGTGCTGGTATTCCGAATTTGGTATGAGCAGATTTTGTTATAGTACTGTAGAGTCACATTAAATATGATAAATATAGAATATGTATAATGACTTAACACACTCATATTGTTTTATTATTTTTTTATCTGCAATTTGACAAATGCACGAAATTCACATTTCAGTTCTTGACTAGATCTCTGCTTACAAACCCAACAAGATTCAGTGTTGACCAATGATAAACAACAACAAAAATGACTACAAACAGATAAATCATGTTGACATAGACATGTCAATGTTTCTTTAATACTTCAATGTTAAACTGCATTGATATTGTCTGTTCTGACGATATTTAATACTGGTACTTCCTCGTAGTGATGTAGTGTTGAAGAAAGTCTGGGAAACAAGAGAAAAGAGAAGTAAATCCTAGTATGATATTAAATGACAAATGCATATTCTACAAACAAATCAAAACAGAATATAAAAACAAAACAAGAGTTGACACTAAGGAATGTCTCGCCTGTAGGCTTAATTACGGAACTCATTGAAGGTCTAGCTGGGCCTTCAGAAAAGTTAAGGTCAAGGTCATGTGACAGATGACAGAATTCCATTTAACCTTCACAAAAAATGTCTGAAGTTTGTTCTAGATACTATAGTTATTGATAAACAATATAAAAAAAAACCAACATTCACTAAGTCATCCAGCTATGAAAATGGAGTCAAGGTCACATTACATGGTAACGTCAGTTGTGTATATCATAATCCCCAAATATCAGATGCATAGCTATAACATTAAACTTTTCACTTAACTCATTTTCCACCCAAAAATCATTTATATTCACAATTGTAGGTAAACGAAATAAGAGTCCGTCCTAGACCTGTATTTTTAGACTAAGAAAAAGTTTTACCGATGTTGCTCAGAAAATCTGCCAGTAGCAAACCATTTGCTGAGGTCTCCTTCCATACGGTTTACAACAGGATGGAATTTGTCAGTGTTATGAGCACAAATATCATAAGTAGCAGGAAACTCTGGAATTATGTCAGTAATGTCTTCTGTGTAATATTCTTCCGACTTAGGTGGCCAGTTCTTGTACTTTAATAATATATGTCCTTCACTTGTCATAACAAACTTAAAAGCATGCATTTCTTTGAACGTTTCAAAATTTTCCCCCAGCATTGCTAGACACATCTCAATAATTCCACAAATCATTTAAATGTGTAATGAATGGTTCTGGCTCTGTTGATGTTGAAATGAGATGAAGATCAGGTAGAGTTACTGCTGCCTTTTGATTGGCTCTGGTTTAAATTCTACTAAAAAACTGGACAACGTCTTCATGCGTGTGACCCATCATTTAGAAACTGAGCTTGATCTGTAAAAATATACAGCATATGTAACATTAATAAATCTATGAGCTTATGTTCGCCAGTGAAACCCTCACCCCTAAAACCTAATTAGGAAAAAGATGACTTAGGATCATTAACCGTATACACCATATGATACTATAGGATAAAGCTTTATAAATACTTCATGTAGTTGCTTAGAAAACTGTGATGGAAATAATGTGACAGATAGGATGACTATGAACATGCATCTCATGTATCTATGATTTACATGTACATTTATAAAGTGTGGTTGTTTAAGTATGCCACGTAAGGCCCTATGCCTATTTGGCTTGGCAAGACTAGCAGTGATTATAATATGTACATGTTTACATCATGTGCCATCTTAAATTTGGTGGACTTTTACATCAGAGACACACACATCATGAAATGTGTAACAATTTACATGTCCACTTCTCTGTTTAATAATAATATGTGGAGGACAAATTGACCCATTTTCATATTTTTTTGTGATCATCATTTTATTTTAATCTGTTATTGTGTTTTACCAATTGACTCAATGTTTATTTTTTTATTATCAAAAATATCCAACATTGACAAACTTGACCCTGTCGTCAGTTGAGAACCGGTCAACACAAAATTTTCATCATTCTCTCCCTCCTCATCTAATATTTCATTGTTCAGCAACATATCCAGGTAGTCCTCCTCGTCCATATGGTTTATTTATGTGAATAAACAAACCACAATTTGTGGTTAGTTCATTTGCAACTCAAAGCTAGCTATGACTTTGCTTTCATACACCTTCCAGTGTTGGATGGCTGGGGTTCTTAGATCTATGTTACCACTCAAAGAGGTACATGACTTATCAAGATTTGTTTTGTCACAAAACCGAGATGCTGTTAGTCCCGTGCGCGGCCTGTAAATAACATTATTCTTATCTTGTATTTGTTCCATGATTTCGGGTTGAGTAGTGCACTTGTTTTAGCTTTTTTTTTTAGCTCGCTTATCTCTGCCAATAACAGAACAGAACATCGCCTGCAAAGAAGCATATTATATTATAAAATTATGAAATCCAGCACGGGGTTGAGCTGGAATCGAACCCATACTCTGTCATCTATGGCAACTTCGCCTGCACTGTGTCCAGCGCCCTAGACCACTAGACCACCTAGGCTAGATAAAAATCTAGCTTTCGGTTGCCTAGTTAAGCCTCCTCGTAGACAATCTAAGGTTGTAACACAGTACACGATGAACATTAGGTGGGTAGGGAGAGAAAGATAGAGAATTGGATCGCAACTGGTATAGTAATATAAGCATATATATGATAAATGGTGTTGCGTACAGCTCTGTAAAGTAATTGGTATAATATAGAATACCCACCTAATGTTCATCGTGTACTGTGTTACAACCTTAGATTGTCTACGAGGAGGCTTAACTAGGCAACCGAAAGCTAGATTTTTATCTAGCCTAGGTGGTCTAGTGGTCTAGGGCGCTGGACACAGTGCAGGCGAAGTTGCCATAGATGACAGAGTATGGGTTCGATTCCAGCTCAACCCCGTGCTGGATTTCATAATTTTATAAAATGAGGACGAGTCTTTCAATCGGAATCTTCTTCTTAACCACACCTTCAGCATTGGGAATGTAAACGGTTCTCTCTTTAACAGAAGATTTGACTCTCACAGGAAAGTTGAGTTTGGTGTCTTTTCCATGCGTGCTGTACTTATAATACCAGTGTGTACTTAAAGGAAGGGTACTAAAATCCTGAAATGTAAAACAAAAATAATTTTAACAAAATGCAACAATAAATTTTTTTTTTTATGTTAAATAATAAACTATTTGTTCGATTGATTGTTTTCTGTTTATTTTCCAATTAACAATAGTTCAGCCATAATATGGACATAAACAAGTTGAATCAAGATACCAACAGGCCCAATAAAACAAGTACATCTACACCATGTACACTGGTTATACAATAACAAAGAGGCTTGCTCATTGAGTGAGAAAAATCTAAGTTGGCTTGTTAAACAGGAACACCGGCCATTAAACATGTAGGAAACCCCTACCTAAAGCTGCATACCGAATATAGAATGCCTGTGATTTATAGTTACAATGAAAACTATAAAGGTGAAAGTGTGACATATGCACAGACAGACATTGGCATGTCACTGCAAGAGGGAATAAGCTACAGAATATGTAACTCTGGACTACTTTGATATTTAATAAATTTACTTTTATGTTTTAATTAAAATATTCATGAACATTAATATAATTATTTTTGTTGTTGTGTGTCTAGAATGTAAAATAGTATTTTGACTTGACAGGCTAACACAAAGGTCACATTGTTGCAGGTTGCTGGGTATAGTAGGTTATATTAAATACACTTATTCTTCATTTTAATTATTATCTTGATATGCCTCTGATAAATGATAAACATTATGTGCAATCAATATTTACAAGTGATGTATACCTGCAAGTCAACCAAACGGTTGTTGTCATAACCAAATATATAGTGAAATATGTCTGTTGTCATACATATGGACACTCTGTTACTTGTTGATGGAAGACGGCTTTGAACTACCTCTTCTAGGGTTTTGGCATACACTTTCAATTGTTCACTTAGTTAGTTAGTTATTGTTTTACTCCCAATCAGCACGATTTCGGCTATATCAGGGAGATGAACATGAAAATGGTGATACAATGAATATGAAATGATGATGAAGTGGAGGAAATAGGGACACAAGGCCAATCGGGTAGGAGAGTTTTGACTGCCACTGGAAAAAGGAGTGATGGGCGGGGAGGGAAAATTTTGCCTCCTGCATGGGGATCCTACGGGTCCTTCTCTTACCGAGACTTGCAGCAGGGTTCTTTAACGTGCGAGGAACGTGACATTTTTACCAACACGGTGCACCACTATGGTTTGCGGTCTGGTTTTCCGCATTATCACCTGACGACCCGCTTCTCTCGATGTCAGGGCTGCCCCATTCAACCACCTGGGGCACACATCCCAATCGTTTTGTGGGCAAAGCGGCCTGACCCCGATGTCAGGTTTCTGAGCGCTCTTTAGTGGACTTTTACCGACAAGCTTAGCGCTGCTGCGGGCCTATTCGCCTCCCGGGCCCCGCACGGGACTCAATTAATTGTTCAGAATTTATTTCTGGTTCACAAAATTTATCTAAATCAGCAGCTGGTATGTGCTGTCTTGGCTCCCAAGTACAGTCAGAGTTTATACCCTTTCCACTTGACAAGGTACAGCTCATCCTGAAAAATACAATAGTATTACAATGATGTAATTTTCTTATAGGGCAAACAGAGGAGACAACTGATTAATAAATCCATGTGACATTTAGTCAATCTTTACATAATTCAATCTTAAGACCTATAGTAAAAAGTCTTTTGCAAAAATGAAAATAATTATTTTATTTTACATAAAAGTAATACAAATTACAACAAAGTTCCAGACAATAAATTTTGCTACGCCTGACTCGCGTTTCGTCTATTTAAGACTCATCAGAGGCGCTCTACCAAAATATTGAAAAATATTGAAAATGCCAAACACTAAATGAATATGAAGAGCATAGAACAGTAAAACCAAAGAAGTCAAACCAAATTAAGGGGGTAAGGAAATGTTTATTGAAAGTTTCAAATAATTATGGTGAGTGAGTGAGTGAGTTGGTGTTTTACGCCCATGCAACGCTATATAGGACGAACATGAAAAGGATGATAAAATGAACATGAAATGATGATGATAAATGAAATATGGGGATGGGGTGGGAAACAAAGGACCGGTAATTTTGAAGAACCACAGGAAAAAGGGGAGAGGTGGGTAGGGTCGGAAAATTTAGCCTATGTGGTGCACTACTGGGCGGTCCACAAAGGGGTCTTTTACGTGCATGAAGCGTGGCACTCTCCACACACGTTGGCCCACTATGGTCGGCGGTCAGGGTTTCCGTATTATAGACCTGACAACCCCCGCGGACGAGGGCTACCCTATTCAGCCACCCAGGGTACACACTTGGTCGCTCTGTGGGCTGAGCACTGACCCGACGTCAGAATCCCAAGACCCTTAGTCGCCTCTTACGACAAGCTAGGCTCCGCCGCGGGCCCATTCGCCACCCGGGCCCCTCACGGAATTATGGTCAATGAATTTGAAGCAAAATAGTTTTCTAATTCAAAACCTCTTAAATATATGTCAAGGTACACTGCAGGAGTCCAGGATGTTAATTGTCAATTTCCCCCAAACAGGATGTTTATTACCTAGACCCTGAGACAGGTGTGTACAACAATTTAGTTATTTTATTTTCATTTTAATTAATAAAAAAAAATTATATTAAATAATAATTATGATGAACATTTACAGATTTATAATCGACATGCTCAACTTTCTTATTGACAACATATTTGTTCAGTTTGTTGGACGTGTTTTTCAGCAAACAATAGGGATTCCAATGGGCACTAATTGTGCACCTTTGCTTGCTGATTTGTTTCTTCATTCATATGAAGCAGACTTCTTTCAATCTTTTCTAGACAAAAAAGACCGTAGATTAGCTCTCTCTTTCAACCTCACGTTCCGTTATATTGATGATGTCCTTTCAACAATTCTCGATTTGGTGAGATAAAGGACACAACGGATTCTATGAAGTATGGTGCATATTAAGATCTTCATCTCGAAATTGACTCTCAAGGAAGACTTTCAACAAGGCTCTATGACAAACGTGATGACTTCAACTTTCCAATCGTCAACTTCCCCTTCTTGTGTAGCAACATTCCGTCCGCTCCAGCTTATGGAGTTTACGTATCTCAATTGATGCGTTCATCCAAAGCGTGCGGGACTTACATCGATTTCCTTAGCAGAGCGACACGTCTGACACAAAGATTGCTCACACAGGGTTATGTTGCTCCTCGGTTGCTGTCTTCACTCAAGAAATTTTACGGAAGACATCATGTATCTTGACAACAAGATGAGTGCAGATGTTGGTTTGTCATAGGGTGTTGTTTTGTCTTCCTTTACCGGATTTGACACGCTGAATGGACTATTGGCAACGCAACGGGTGTGCTATAGCAAGCAGGAACTGTTTACTCTTTCGGAGCACCCGAGTTCACTCTTGTTTCGACTGGAGTTCGCGTTTTTGATTGATATTCAGTTGTTTTGTGTTTCCATGTTTTAATTCAAGACATAAAGTGATGAAATTCTAGCAAACACAGCATGGTACTGCTAATATTAGCTAAACAAAATTACACATGATGAAATATTATGAACTTTGAAACCCTGAGTATACAATTTCGAACACAAATATCTATGGATATAGAAAAAGGGGGGAAAGACTGTCAGCAAAATTCACTACACAGCCCCCCGCTTAGCCCTGAACTTCCACTGTTCAGTGAAAATAAAAATAACTCGAAAAGTATTAATACTGACAAAAAGATTATAATAAACGCACCTTTAACATTAAAAATATTACCCGTTTAATGTAACAATCTCAATTATCAAAAACATTGAACAATACAATATGACTAGTGAATTTTAGCACCAAAAACTCTATGATATTATGCGTCATAAAAAAGAAATACAAAAACATGTGAATCTTAACATTGTCAAAAACATGGAAAATATTTTTTTCCTGAACACCTTATGGCACACGGAATAAAAATAAAGTAATACTTTTCCCGGACTAGACAAAAATATAAAAAACAAAATAGATGGATTATTAAAATATAAAAACAAAATATATGTAAAATAAAATGGCACTGACAACAAATTATTGGAATATAAAAAAAAATCTCAATGTAATAACCTACATACTCAACGGTCATGCAAAGGACTAAGTAATACAAAACAATAACACATTGCAAATTTTGTACAGATGTGGGGTACCAAAGATTTGACCAAAAGGGATTAAGGTGCCTTAAAAGGGCCAAAATAAACCAGACATATCCACAACAACAACACAAAAAATAAAATAAAAAAAAATAATAATAATATATATATATAAACAAGCTAATAGCGAGTAATACTACATTTGTACTAATGCTAAACTAAAATAAGTCATCACTATAAATGTAAGTAAACGCTCCAAGTTCTATCGAGTAATACTACATTTGTACTAATGCTAAACTAAAATAAGTCATCACTATAAATGTAAGTAAACGCTCCAAGTTCTATTAATCACTGTCTCCTTCCTCTTCTTCCATATCCTCTACAATACGGATCTTTGACTCACTTGCGCGGGATGGTCGCCTCAGTTCCTCAGCGTGACGATTGATTTCTGCCTCTAAGTAAGCAAGATAACCATTCCAATCGATCGAGGTGATATCTAGAGCTGCAGTGGCAGAGCAACGGTGTTCCCTGCTAATTACTTCAGTCCCATCCTGCTTTTTCTCGCGTTTTGTAAACAATGTCAAGTTAATAACTTCCACTGTCGTTTCCTTGAACTCCTCTACCTTTTCGTCCTTCCTATAATCTGTCTGGTCGTATGACAGACCAGGCCGTGGTTCGTCTGAGTCATCAATAAATACCTCGTCTACACTCTTTTCAGTCTCCCCTTCCTGTTGTGCAAGTACAACCTTCCTCTTAACCTGCTCGTCTGCCATGTCCTCATCGGAATCATCATACTCCTGGTCTAAGTTATCATCGGTCTCGCTATCTGATGTTGAATCGGCACATCGTCTGAGTCTTTTTGTCCCCTTCCTCAAGTTTTTCCTATTCATGCGGGTGAAATCACAGCCTGCAGAGTTAGCGTAAGATTCGGCGCGACTCTGCCCATGAGAAATCCGGAGATGTGTCGTTAAATTGTCCCTTCGAAAGAAGATATCATCGCAACCATTCACAGGACATAACAGAACTTTGGGATGTTCCTGGTGCACCTCGTTGATGTGGCGTCGAACGTTCTTTCTACTAGAATACTCCTTCCCGCAGTATTCACATCTACACCTCGGCATTTTGCTCAAACTTTCTATTACGTAGTCTTGTAACTTCAAGGGTTGCCGCAGCTTTCGTTTTGGACGAAATGTGCCTTGGTTTTTCTGCGCATCCGAACTGCGCAATTTGGGGAGATTCGAATCTCCAGCGCGGTTCCGGACCCCGGTCTCCGGCGATATGGAAGGGACTCCTGTGATATTTCATCATCATTATCTTGGGAATCTGGTTTTCCTGTGACCCCATTCTCCTCAGATTTATCTGTTCCAACATTTTCGCTAGGAATATGCCATCATCTAAGGCCATCGACCTTCTAAGCTGATTGTTTGACAAAAACCAATCATTTTTCTTACTCCCGATATATGGTTTTAAATTATCACCGCACATCCCAGTCGATTTGTGGACAAAGCGGCCTGACCCGATGTTAGGTTTCTGAGCGCTCTATAGTGGACTTTTACCGAAAAAGTTTAGCGATGCTGCGGGCCTATTCGCCACCCGGAAGCCGCACTGGACTAGGTAGACAGATATAAAAAATCTGCACCTTTTTTTCAAGAATATGAAAAAAACTCGGAGACTAGGAACGGGAAAATATTATGATTAAAGATTATGTAGGGACAAGTTTACACTATGAACCAAAAAAAAATGAGTCACTCATGGCTACTTGATGACACAAGAGAAGGAGGTTCCGATGTGCATCCCTTGTGACTCGCGGTATTCTTTGAGGCATGTTCTCCTTGGCTGTGTTGACCTTGCTCCAATTCGTATGAAGTATTTTAACTGTGCATCCATGCACGATTTGTCCAGCGGCATCACAGCCGATGCCATTTTATCATTTTTAAAAGAAACTGGTCAATACTCAAAATTATAATTCTTGAAATAAAATCACCATTTATAAGTCCTTTTGTTGCTATATTAATTAATCTTTAGCTCGTTTTGGTTTAGTTCTATTTTTGCTATTGCTGTAAATGGTTTTATTTTTTAGTGTGTTTATTTTAAATGTTTATTTTATATATTTATTTTGTAGTCATAATGTTTGTTTTATCTACGTTCTTTTGACTTTGTTTTATATCAACGTGTTATTTAAATAATTATTTCAACCTGTTTATGTCCCGATGATGGCTGCAATATCGCCGACGGGACATTAAACAACTAACAATCAATCAATCAATTTACCTGGATTGTTAATCACTGTCCTAAATTGTTACAATTTTGGGCAGTAGTTAACAATTTTACCTGTATTGTTTATCACTGTCCTGGTCCGTAACAATTTTGCACAGCAGTTGACAATTTTTCTTGACCTATTATGCACTGTCCACCATTGCCATAGTAAAAGGCAGATATTGACAAGATACCCACTAACTGTTATGCACTGTTGTTAATTGCTGCAGGAAATAATAGGTAATGACAGATTTGTATTTTCTGTCTTGAACTGTCATGAACTTAAGCAGAAAATAATAGATTGCTACAGTTTATAATTGTTTATTATTTACTGTCCTTCATTTTGTTAGTTGACTATCATTGACTATCTTCTTGAACTACATTGCAAACTAACAGCTTCTAAAAATTTAAAAGAATTTAAGAATTATTATTCATCAATTACAATTAAACTGCTTAAAGTTTGTTTTAATCCATATCGTAACAAATAAATATAATAAAGGCTTGATTTAAAGAAACCCATTCTTCAAAACACTAATTATATATAATTGACACAAAAAAGCTGAATATTATCATCCAATCAATCACAACAAATAAATGAATCATCGTTTCACAGAAAAAGTTATTCTGTTTTGAAAGATTTAACAGAGCAAAAAAAAAAGTGGTTATGTATTTTTTTTTAAAGATAGAGAAAGTTTTATTATTTTGTGAGAGAAAATAATGTTATTCCTACTTTAGAAGAAAGACAGAGAATAAAGGAAGAACTTTAAAAAAGAAGCATCGTAAATTTATATTAAAGACAGACCAACCTATTGATACTTGATTGATTTTTAAGTAATGATTATCAGGCGAATTTCTCTGATAGATTCATCACTGATAGGAACGTCATGAAAGCTAAATTCAAGGCGTCTGGCTGTTCTGTTAATGAAGGCTGTTGCCGATACCAACACATCGGTCTTATTACCATCTTCAAGTCTTGGGGACTTGGTTATGTTTTGAAAGGGAAATGGAGAAGACTGATATATTGTGACAAAGTAGACTTAGGAACAATAATGCATACTATTATGGCAGCTTGCATTTTGCATAATCTATGCATTATGAAAGGAGAAAGAGTGAGTGAATGTGCAGAAGAAGAAGAGAATATTAATGGTTGTAATCGACTAAGGTTATATTCAAGTACTTAATCCGGCATTAATAATGGGACAACTTCCTCTTCATTGAATGGTACCGATTATATATAAAGAAGGAACATAGAGTAACAATACAGATTTCGATATGCACAGAAGATACTCCATATTATTTCGTATTTAATATAATTTGGGATTTTGGCTTTAGTGCCGTGTGGAGGTCGTAGAAAGCTTCCCCGTGCTTCAGTTGTATGCCCTTGTATATTTTCGAGTACTGGAATATGTGTTGGAAAGACACTGTTTTCCTATTTCCTTAACTTTTGACTTTCTCATTTTAAGTTGATTAATTTACCTCGTTAAGTCATTGTAATATTTTGGGCTTCTGTATTTTGTTGTATCAAATCTAATATTACCTGCCTTCCAATTTGTCGTCCTGTGCGGGGCCCGGGTGGCGAATAGGCCCGCAGCAGAGCCTAGCTTGTCGTAAGAGGCGACCAAGGGTCTTGGGATTCTGACGTCGGGTCAGTGCTCAGCCCACAGAGCGACCAAGTGTGTACCCTAGGTGGCTGAATAGGGTAGCCCTCGTCCGCGGGGGTTGTCAGGTCTATGATACGGAAACCCTGACCGCCGACCATAGTGGGCCAACGTGTGCGAAGAGTGCCACGCTTCATGCACGTAAAAGACCCCTTTGTGGACCGCCAAGTAGTGCACCACATAGGCTAAATTTTCCGCCCCTATCCACCTCTCCCCTTTTCCTGTGGTTCTTCAAAATTTACCGGTCCTTTGTGTCCCACCCCATCCCCATATTTCATTTATCATCATCATTTCATGTTCATTGTATCATCCTTTTCATGTTCATCGCCTGTAAATAACCTATGTAGCGTTGCACGGGCGTAAAACACCAACTCACTCACACCCTTCCAATTTGTCAACCCCTAGCGTGTCTGATGAAGGTTAATCCAGAAAAGCGCTTTACACGCAGTGAGTGAATCATGTCAATGTGTGGATCGTGTCTTTCTGGAACATATTCTATATTCTTTCGTATTGTAGTAATAATAGATAAAGGACATATAAGCACATATATGTATGTGTATTAAGTTTCACATCAATATGAATGACCAAATCGGACGACTTCCTTTACGAAAAACAAACGTTGTTAATTTGGCATCAGGTCATTTACAATTATGTGTGGTAAACATATTGTTATAATCCATTTCTTCAACTAATTTTCCAAAAAATGTTATGACATTTAATCAGTCAATGTTTTAGGACCCGTGCCAATCTGAATCCCTGGGTTAATTGACGTATGTATACATTTCGAGGAGTAACCTCTCATCAGCAGAAATTGAAGAATTTCTCTACCTTTTCCACATCCTCGGAAACCCAGGGGTTCTTCTCTCGCCTACTCGTAATGAATGAGTAAGCGAGAGAAGAATCCCCTGGGTTTCCGAGGATGCCTTTTCCATTGCTTTAGATACATCTATTTTTTTCTAGATTTTGAAAGCATGTGCACCTGGCTTTATTAATGTTTACATTGAAAAGGAATGGCAGATGCAAGCTCAATGGGTATATTCCACAGGAAATTATTATTATGATAATGATCAAAATCTAATAGAAGTACCATCAGCTAAAGGTGACATATATGTAGTAAATATAGAAATAATTTCATGCTCATGTTTTGCTAACAGTCATGGTTTAAACTGTTTTTGGGAACTGGCGATGGATATGATCCAACCAGTCATTTCTATGCAAGAAACATCCAATGAAATACCAATACATATAGACCTTTACCCAAGTCTACTAATCAGGCAATTATCAAACATTTGGGTGAAATTAATCTTTATATGTATAGCTTTGCCTGTGGTTATTTAAAATTTACCGTTCCTTTGTTTCCCACCCCATCCCCATATTTCATTAATCATCATCATTTCATGTTTATTTTTATCATCCTTTTTATGTTCATCGCTTGTAAATTACCTATAAAGCGTTGCACGGGAGTAAAATACCAACTCACCTCACCTCAAAAGTCTCCCAAACTCTTTACGAGTGTGATATCCATTAGAGGTTGAGCCTGACTTGAATAAGGAGATATAAGCTTCTATCTACTTCTTTACGAGTGTGGTATCTATTAGAGGTTGAGTTTTACTTCGATATGGAGAGATAATCTCCTATCTTACTATTTACGAGTGTGGTATCCCCCTTCGCACAAAATATGTATATGGGTCATTTTGTACATTTATTCCATAAACATTATAACCAAATAATGTTTGTATTAATGTTGTATTGTCTTTGCCCCTTGCGGGCCCATAATTGGCCAATAAACTTATTATTTTTTTTTGTTTTAAACCCCAGATGCCATATGTTGTGTCGTTATATATATTATCAATTTATAATGAAGTCATACACATACAAATTTCAAAGAAATTTAACACAGTCACAACCATAATGATCTTTTTGATTTACTTTTTTTATCAGAACAAAATATCAAGTCTTAGATGTAAGCACAACCCTGAGGATGACTCTGCAGACGTTATATAGGCAGATCACACCTTTCTGCTTCCGTTCTTCGTTTTTATGTAGAGGGGTCAAAAGTAATCTACACCTGTAAACGTGAAAGGTGCAGACTCGTTCACTCTCTTCTTTGGTATCGGTGGCATCAACGTCATCTTGATTGGCCATCCTTCATATCGCCTATATGTAGTACACAAGAACTACTAACTTCTGACTTCAGATCGTCAATGGGGGATCGTCCTGTGCAGAGCCTAGCTTGTCGTAAGAGACGACTAAGGGTCTTGGGATTCTGATGTCGGATCAGTGCTCAGCCCACACAGCGACCAAGTGTGTACCCTAGGTGGCTCAATAGGTTGGCCCTCGTCCGCGGCGGTTCTCATGTCTATAATACGGAAACCCTGACCGCCGAAAATAGTGTGCCAACGTATGTGGAGAGTGCCACGCTTCATGCACTTAAAAGACCCCTTTGTGGATCGCCAAGTAGTGCACCACATAGGTTCAACTTTCAGCAATTAGGGGGATATAATTTGTGTATGTAAATAGGGGTTTATAATTGTAAGAAAGGGGGAAAGGGAACCCCCTATAGCAGTAACGCTGCATTTACAGGTGATGAACATGAAAGTTCAGCATCTTTGGCAAAACAAGTGAAAGAGGTAGCCGTGGAAATGGAGGCTATTATTGAAATGGCGAATGCGCAGTTGTTTGAAGATAGACGACTATTATTTGCTAACTGTGCGGAATTAAAACAAGAGTTCAAGGAAAAGCTTGATTCAAAAATAAATGCATCGTTGACCCCTGCTTGAATAGATAACCACGTGTTGGTTTGTAAATACAAAATGGAAAATCGAGGCATTTCCGTTTTATTCTTTGTTTTAAGAAAGTTCTTCTTCATCTGACGAGGAATTATCCGAAAATGTGAGTGAGTTGGTGTTTTACGCCCGAGCAACGCTTTATAGGTTATCTTTTTTTTCTAGAATAACAATATTTATTGCACTGATTGGTTATATCTTATTATATTACATTTTATGTGATTGACAAATTATTCTGTAATTTTATTTACAATTTTATACATCTTATCTTGCTCAAGTAATACCCTGCTTATATGTGCACTAATATTTCTGGGTACTTATTATTATTGTTAACAGCTGTGATGATACAAAATTCCGGATAGTGGTTTGTTTTCCGTCTTACGTTTTGAATTAGTATTAAAACATGTGTAATTGTTTATAAATATAGATGTGGTTTTTATCAAAAGTGAATTTATACAAATATTCTAAATGTGTATTTTTAGTGTAAAGATTTGAATTTATTGTCTATACTACCATATAATCATCACAAATTATTTACATGTATCATTATCATATACTGTACATATTTATTTGACATTTCGATGCACAAATTGAAAAAGTACATACTTTTCATGTTTGAGAGACGATAGTTAGATATACAGGTATATTGGCTAGTTCATGCAGCTAATGTTTATCAAATTTACTATTTTTATTGAGCATATTTTCTCTAGCTAGTCAGTACTACATTTTTTACTTCTTTCATAAAAGGGGTAACTCTTAAATTTGAGTAATGCATAGATTCATGCATTTAGATTAACTCGTTTTTGAAGACCGTGAAGCTGTTAACAGATAAGTGTTTGCAGTTTGATAAGTTATATGCTTAAAAAATACTAAAAACCACAACTGATAAAAGAAAATGTATCTCATTATAACTGCTGTCATAAATTTTGTATCCAAATACAAGATTTTTTTAAAGTGATAGCGCAGCAAAATTTATTGTCTGGAACTTTGTTGTCATTTTTATTTCGAACACACGTGAAGGTTAGCACTGCTGGTGGAGTTTATATTCCCCGAGGTTAGCCCGCTCCGGCACCAACACTTTTGAGTTGGAGAATACATCAAAGCTTTAAATTATCCGTCTAAATTTCAAATTGTCTAAACCCTAAGGTTCTTCCTACCCCAGACATAGGTTGAATATCTTAGTAATAATTTGGTTCCCCAGTTTGGTAGTTTTGGTGATACTGTTCTATGTTCTTCATATTCATACAGTGTTTGGCATTTTCAATATTTTTGGTAGAGCGCCTCTGATGAGTCTTGAATAGACGAAACGCGCGTCAGGCGTAGCAAAATTAATTGTCTGGAACTTGGTTGTCATTTGTATTCCTTGCTAAATTTCAATTGATCTAAAACTTGAAATATGTTATCCAATAAGCCTTTGAGATATTCACAGTTAATAAATAAAGGTAATAACAAAACTACCGAACTTGAATGATCAATCTCATAGTCCAGAGAAAATGACAAAAACGAATCAGTCATTGATGGAAAAAGGAGTGAAAGGGGAATAACTCTTAAACAGTTGATCTGACAATTTTTGAAGATCTCAATGAGCTTAACACTTTTGCAATGCTAACTTTTTCTCTAGCACTAATGGTTTTCAAGATATTGTCCAAAAATTACAAAAATGGTAAATTTTGACGATTAAGGGGAGATAACTCCTATAAGGAATTGTTCCACAACTCGACTCAATGGAGTGATTTGTAGAGCTTTTAATGCTGAAACAGTAGCGTTGCTTCAGATTTTCTCTATCTATAATACTCTGTTATGTAATGTTCATAATCTTCTTTGACTTTGCATATGGTACATAGATTATTTTCAGAAATTTTCCATCTATGTAGCAATTCTTAACATGGTAGTACAAAATAAGAGTAATCTCCATCTCATCATTCTCAGTCTATTATCCTTAACCTGTAGGTCATATGAAATGTAGTTAAACGTTTTTACCGACTTTGATGATAAGTTTTGATTTTGAAGTTTATTTATTCATTTAAGTATACCAAGATTCTCTTCTTTACTTTTATCTAACAAGATTTGATAAATATCTCTACTATTTATTTTTTCCAAGTCTGTTTTTTTATGAATACAGATAATTTAATTTGGTGTTAACTTTTGTTTTTATAGATTCTTCTGTTTTAAGAGATTCAATCCAACATTTTGGAATACTTTTAATCAATTTAGAGTATTCGGAAAACCAATTTGTTGCACATTTCAGTTTAGATAATATAAGAAGCTCTTGTGAAATTCTTCCCTTTTAGCTAATAATGTCATTGATGAAAATAATGTTACTTTTAATCCATTTGTCAAAAACTAGACTTTTACCATTGTAGCGTTGCTTCAGATTGTTTATCTCTTATACTTTGTGAGCTAAAAGCCAAAAACAATGGTCTGACCCCCTCTTCTATTTTTAGCAGCGGGGGCCATCTTGGGTGGTCGGCGTTCACTTATTTCACAAAGTTGGTAGAGGACATCCTAAAGATCAAGTGTACAAAGTTTGAAAGCAATCCCTTCAGTGGTCTAAGAGAAGATTTTTGAAAATCAGTAAAAATTGATTGAAAAAAAAAACAGTTTAAGGGGAATAACTCTTAAACGGTTGATCTGACAATTTTTACCTTAAAGGCATATTTGTAGATCTCCATGAGCTTAACACTTTTGCAATGCTAACTTTTCCTCTAACACTTTCGGTTTTCAAGATATATTCCAAAAATTACAAAAAATGGTCAATTTGGATGATTAAGGGGAGATAACTCCTAAAAAGGTTGTTCAATAACTTTTGTAGAGATTTTGATGCTGAAACAGTTGCGTTAATTCAGATTTTCTCTATCTCTTATACTATGTGAGATATAAGCTAAAAACCATGGTCTAACACCCTGTTCTATTTTATGCAACAGCGGCCATCTAGGTTGGTCCAGGTGCATAAATTTCACAAACTTGGTAGAGGACATCCTAAAGATCAAGTGTACAAAGTTTGAAAGCAATCCCTTTAGTGGTTTGAGAGAAGATTTTTTAAAACCAGTAAAAAATTGATGGAGAAAGCAGTGAAAGGGGAATAACTCTTAAACAGTTGATCTGACAATTTTGACCCGGAGTCATTTTTGTAAAGAGCACAAGACTTTATCACTGTTACAAAAGCCTGGAAGGAAAAGTGATAACACACAAAGAAAGGTCATGTTTTAGTGATGTCTTCTTAGAGTTGGAGACTGAAAATTAAAAATGTGAAAATGAAACTTTAACAGACCAATGGATACTTACCTATTTGACAAAGAAATCCCGAAAGAATAGAGGTCAAGGTGAGTAAAATATATAAAACAAAAGAAACAAAAACAAGGGGTTGCACTAAGTCGTGCTAAGCATACCTCCACTCGGCCATTCAGAAAACAGGAAGTAGATGACCGACTGACCTGGAAAGGGGAGGCACGGTACAACTCATCATGCTTAAGCTGTATATCAAATTTGAAATCAATCCCTTCTCTAGAAGCTGAGAAATCTGTTACGAAAAATTGTCTTTTTTTTACCCATAAAAAGTCTAAGTCAGCTCGGAAAACAGGAAGTAGATGATGGACTGACCTGGAAAGGGGAGGCACGGTATAACTAATCTTGCTGAAGCTGTGTACCAAATTTGAAACCGATCCATTCAGTAGAAGCCGAGAAAACTGTTACGAAAAATTTCACTTTTCAATTTTTTTTACCCTTAAAAGTCTAAGTCGGCTCGAAAAACAGGAAGTAGATGATGGACTGACCTGGAAAGGGGAGGCACTGTATAACTCATCATGTGGAAGCTATGTACCAAATTTGAAACCAATCCATCCAGTAGAAGCCGAGAAATCTGTTACGAAAAATTTCACATCTCAATTTTTTTTCCCTAAAAAAGTCTAAGTCGGCTTGGAAAACAGGAAGTAGATGATGGACTGACCTGGAAAGGGTAGGCATAGTATAACTCATCATGCTGAAGCTGTGTGCCAAATTTGAAACCAATCCATCCAGTAGAAGCAGAGAAATTGAACCGGACGGACAGACGGACGGACAAGGTGATTGCAATATAGCCCCCTCTCTTACGAGTGGGGGTATAAAAATGTCTTGACACAGGTAAACAAATCACATTAAAAACCAACAACAAAACCTGTAAGTGCTTACTCTTCCAGAGCACCTGAGTTCACTGTTGTTCTATTTTTGCCAGATCACGATAGCAAAGAAATTCATACAAAAGCCAATGAGTATGATCATATCTAAACCAACCACAGAGGTAAACATGAAGTTTTTAATTGATTTTTATTGATTTGTTCTCGACACTTCCACTTATATTGAAGTTAATTGATGCAAAAATACTTTAAATATATATTCCTGCTGTCCCTATCTGAATTTAACATTGTCGCTACATATATTTTTTAAGTCTTAATACAAATACCAAGAACATGAGGAGGTATGAAAGCTATTTTATTTGTCCCAAATAAAGGTAATAACAAAACTACCGAACTTGAATGATCAATCTCATAGTCCAGAGAAAATGACAAAAACGAATCAGTCATACCGGAGAACTGGTGGATCGGAATGGTCCTGACTTGGTACAGGCATTTCAAACGAAATGGTGGGTTAAACCAGGTTTAGTTAAAAGTATAGTTTTGCTTTAAATAAATCGCCTAAAAAGCCCCCCAAAAATAATATGATAAAAAAACTCACAAAATAAAGACACTTAATAAATTACTATTAGGCCTAATGTTAAAGCTGTACTTAATAGAACATAAATATTAAGATGTACATGTACTTATAGAATTCCTCCAGAAGGGAATTATTCCTGTTTAAATGTGTTGTAATATGGGAACTAACAGTTACTGTGCTATTGATACAACCCATCGAACCATGTGGTCCCTCTGTTCCACGATGTGTAGTAGGTGATGGTGGGGAACTTGGGCCTGGGGGTCAAACATATCTTTTTGGGAATCTTGACTGTCCTGAATCAAATATCATATACATATAATAATTTAAACTTCCTCAATGGAGGAGACTTAACACTTATCATATGAGGGACTAACTCAGGGTTATGATGGGGTAAGAAGCAGAGGTATAGTCCGTTTGAGTTTTATAAATCAATGAAAAATGGCATGTAAATTTATGTCTTGCAAAATAGTTTAACTATTTTAGTATGTCACGACTTTTTAATGGCATTCGAACTCAGGCAAAAAATTTCAAAATTTTTGCATGATTAAAATGGACTAAAAGTTCATAGAAATCCATGGGAGTACAACCTAGTGACCAGGAACAGCGTATACCTTTTAAAATTCTTTGTGGAGCTAATTGGTCATCTAATCTCCTTTTGTTAGTCCTTTCAATTATCTTCAGGTGGGCCCAACACCTGGCTGTTCCGTCAGATAAACACACCATTTTAGGTATAATTAAAATTGGTGAAATATTTAGCATTAGACCATATGGAAAACGTTTTTGTTTTAGAAGATTACATCTTGGTTTTTGTTATCAGAGTTCGTATACTAATGAAAAGTTTATTTGTATTAAAAAAATAAATTTTATTTGAGAAACAAAACAAATTTAAAGAATTTTCGTTGATTTATAGAACTCAAATGGACTTTACCAATGGGGTATCCGAATAGGGCAGAGACAAAACTAGTAAACACCAACAAGAACGGGACAAAAACAGACAACATGTTAAACATGGAAACACAAAATACTGAATACCAATCAACAACGAGAACTCCGGTCGAAAAAAGATGAACTCTTCTGCATTATGTAAGATTTTGAACCATGATCATTCTGTATATATCTTTAAAAATCACCTTACCATATAACTCTAAGGGATATTTTAATGCCAAAAATGCATGCAATTAACGTATTTCACCTGATAATATAAAACAGAAAGGGAAGTTACAAGTGTCTCGTATAATATACATCATATTTCAGTGAAGAGCATTTTTTTGGATACCGTATATGCACTTTTTTACATGGAAAAGACATAAATCGTCACTTAATTTAGTAATCCTAGGAAATAAAAAATAATATACATTATCATAATAAAAATTTTTGGATAGGGCCAACTTTCTGGGTAGGTAGGGCCTCAGACCCCCTCTTTCATAAGTAAGGGTAGAGTATAATAGTCTTAAAACTTACTTATTTTTATTCTCATGGGCACAATTATCCATCTGTAAATAAAGTACATATGGAAGATATTCCAATCAGAACAGGATGCTGGTCAACACATGTAATGTGAGGATAGATTTATGAGGATACTGACAATAATAAAAAAAAACATAGACTCCAACTCTGTGTACAATGGCACCTACCAGATGTGTTCGGAGCTTCCACGCCCCTTTAATCAAGAGCTTAGATACTGGAATTGTGGAAGTTCTGGTTTGGCCTGGTCCATCCCATCTTTTATTATAGACATATACTTGTCCGGATTTTTTCTGGCTTTGTAAAATTTGCGTCTTTCTGAACTAAAAACGAAATTTAAACAGCTTACAATTAATACTCGATTTATATGTAATTTTTTTATTGTGTAACAATATTTAAACAATAATTATGTCCTGGAACACTTCCTTCCCTTGAAATCCAACCCAAGTTCAAGTAGTCGCTTTACCCAAGCTTTAATAGATCGTCTGGCGATTCTATAATGACATGAACATCGTCGTTCTTCATATTACCATGATTTTCATTCAACCGGAAGTCCAAATTTTGCAAATATGCAGGAGTTATCTCTCTCTTTTCAGCATATTTTAAATGCATACTTTATAAATTTTATCTAAGCTATCACTTCAATGAACCAAATATCTACATTCGTTTTGGGGAATGGATGTTAACCTGATGTTAAATCGATGAAAATTATTGAAAAACAAACTTTGTCATGTGTTAGCTATTGCCTGGACATCTAATTGTGAGAGACAATTAAAACACTGTTTAATAAATCTGTGAGGGATAATGAGGACAAGTGGGATGATATTTACCACGATGTGTTTTTTTTAGCTCACCTGAACCGAAGGGTCATGTGAGCTATTGTCATCGTTAAGCGTCCGTCGTCCGTCCGTCCGTCCGTCGTCCGTTAACTTTTCTTCAAAGATCTTCTTCTCTGAAACCACTGAAGGGATTGCATTGATACTTGGTATACATGATCTTTAGGATGTCCTCTACCAAGTTTGTGAATTATATACATGTCAACCAACCAACATGGCCGCTGTTGCTAAAAATAGAACAGGGGGGTCAGACCATTGTTTTTGGCTTATAACTCAAAAAGTATAAGAGATAGAGAAAATCCGAAGCAACCTTCCTTGTTCAGCATCAAAAGCTCTACGAATCTCTTCATTGAGTCGAAGTTGTGAAACGACCCCTTATAGGAGTTATTGCCCTTTAATCATCAAAATTGACCATTTTTGCAGTTTTTGGACTATATCTTGAAAACCGTTAGAGCTAGAGGAAAAGTTAGCATTGCAGAATTGTTAAGCTCATTGAGATCTACAAAAATGATTTCAGGGTCTAAATTGTCAGATCAGCCGTTTAAGAGTTATTCCCCTTTAACTGTTTTTTTCCATTAATTTACACTGATTTTAAAAAATCTTCTTTTCTGAAACCACTGAAGGGATTGCATTGATACTTGGTATAAATGATCTTTAGGATGTCCTCTACCAAGTTTGTGAATTATATACATGTCGACCAACCAACATGGCCGCCGTTGCTAAAAATAGAACAGGGGGGGTCAGACCATTGTTTTTGGCTTATAACTCAAAAAGTATTAAAGATAGAGAAAATCCGAAGCAACCATCCTTGTTCAGCATCAAAAGCTCTACAAATCTCTCCATTGAGTTGAAGTTGTGAAACGTCTCCTTATAGGAGTTAATACCCTTTAATCATCAAAATTGACCATTTTTGCAGTTTTTGGACTATATCTTGAAAACCGTTAGAGCTAGAGGAAAAGTTAGCATTGCAGAATTGTTAAGCTCATTGAGATCTACAAAAATGAGTTCAGGGTCTAAATTGTCAGATCAGCTGTTTAAGAGTTATTCCCCTTTAAAAAGGGGTCAAACCATTGTTTTTGGCTTTTAACTCAAAAAGGATAAGAGATAAAGAAAATCGGAAGCAAATTTTCTTGTTCAGCATCAAAAGGTCTTTACAGGAGTTATTGCCCTTTAACTGTTTTTCTATTAATTTAAACTGATTTCCAAAAATCTTCTCTGAAACCACTGAAAGGATTGTTTTGCAACTTCGTATACTTGAAAGTTTGTGAAATTTATTCAAACTTTGGCATAAGAGATCAGGTGAGCGATTCAGGCTCCTGGGAGCCTCTAGTTTGTACTACTCCTCGAAACAATCATCGACTCGGTTTTCTCCATTCTACATCATGTAATGGAGGAATCCTATTTTGCCCAACGAAAATATGTTTGGTGAAACGTCCTCAACATTTTCCAAGTATAAAGAATTCTCAGCAGAAGATATAGAGATGAGTGCCAAAACAATGAATTCAATTCAAGATAGAAGTTCAAATGAAGTTTTAGATAACGTACAGGTGGCCCAAAACCGTCAGAAGAATGAGTTTGATAAAAGGAAGAATGCAGAGCAAAATCAATTCAAGAAAGGAGACATGGTGATAAATAAAAACCAGAAACGAAAAAGGGGATAAGTAAAATCACTTTGGATCGGTCCTTACAAATTAATTAACATTCCTCGTGTTGGCACTATCATCTATGACTCTGGAAAACGATAACGGTGACACTATTGGTAACTATAGACAACAAAATTTGAAGAAATTTAACCAGCCAGAAGAAACAGCTCAGTCTGATAATGTTAAAGACAAAAGAGAAGATGTTAACAATGAAGAGGAGTTGAGTGATGACGAGAAAAGTGATACAAACAACACTGATCCTAAAACAAATGGAATTGATCAAAACAACAATAATAGTGAATAGTATATTTATCACCCAATCAACTATGAGTAACGATGAAAGTGAACCTGTTCAATTTGATATTGATATACAATGTAGCTGAAATGTTTGTGAATTTCCCATCACCTCTACGGGATGATGCTCTCTTAAGAGACAATGTAGCATTATCACGTCCAAAACGAAAGCGCACCACCAAAGGTCGAAATAATAGTATTTAAGAATATAACTTGTAATAATTTCAATTTATTAAATTTATGACAATTCTTAAACCATTCATGAGCGTATTCATCCTTCTAATATCTTGTTTATACAAATGATATAAAATCTTCAATTTCCGACTGTAAACGAGGTATTTCTTCTATGCATTCTCGAGTGTTTGTTCTTGCAAGAAAGTCTAAATGCCTTTTGCAAGTCTCGTCATATCTGAAGGTCACTCTCATATATTCTGATTTAAGTTCTTCCAAAGATTGTAAGTCGTTTGAATATGCCTCGATATTTCTTGAAGTTAGCTGTACGTCACTTTTAATAACTTGAATTTGAAGAATAATTTTTCTTTGGTTGGAATCGAACATTTCCTCGCCACTCTCCGTAAGTGTACGAATTCTTTTATCTCGATTGGGCGGTTGATCATTTTGGTCATCCTGTGGTTAGAGAGTCTGTTTGTCTTGTGGTTTTGATCATCTTATGATGCTGGTTCTATATCTATTGATAGATTTTCATTCTCAACAGTGTCAGTTTGTTCTTTATTTCCGTCAACAAGATCAGTGCTTTCCATGATTAAAGTTCAAGCCTACTGTAATGCATCTAGGTTGAGATAAAACCAATGCATTAAGTTAACCAATTGTATTTGATCACAATAGTACATTTTTTAATCCATATGAAGTTGACAATGATTTGGCATGAATACAATAGAATGCCGAGTGTACATATAGTGAAATGATGGTTATGTGATGATGATCAAATAAGATGAAATGTGATGGTAAAAAGCTGAAAATATAAAAGAAAACTTTTATATAACCAATTTTGAAAAGAAAAACTATTAAATGAGAAAAAGAAACAACGGTTTTTAAAGTCACAAAAAGTTAATAAAAAGTAGAAAAATCCAAAATAATATAAAAATTATCATCCAAAATAACATAAAATGACATACACTGTGCATTTTCAGGCGATAATTGAACTATTAATTAACTATAGCATTATATAGGACATTGCTATGTCTCAGTAACCTAAGGTGAGGACGTTTAAAGTTTCCCGGTCTTGTTAACTACTAAATATTTAAAATGACTACAGCACTAGTAATGGCAATTATTCTTGAACATTGTCAAAATTGACCTGAACTGATGCAAATTCAACTGTATTCCAAATAACAATTGTCCACCATTTTGTTGAAATCCGGCAAAAAAACATTTATATTTTACCTTTTTGTTTTGTTTGATCTTCACGTTCAATTGTTGGCATATGAGGAGGCAGATTTTTCTTCAGTTACATTTTTATTGACACGGTCATTTCCAAGCTTCCCATCTTTATTAGCACTGCCATTTCATTTGGTCTTTATCAGTACTCAGGATAAAATTGTTTAAGAAATTATAAATCAGAAGTGATTACAATCATACAAAAGGGTCCAAACCAAACCTAAGTACACAAGTGAACCGGGAGCAAACATTTAGTTTACTTTTTCTGGTTTGATTACTCAAAACAATTGTGGTTCGCGTTTTCTGGTTTGGTTTTGTTTGAAAGCAAACCAAACCTAACCAGCCGGCTGGTTTTGTTTGCTCTGACCAAACCTAACTTTGATGCTGGTTTGCTCTTGTGTTGTCAAAATTTAATGAAATCGGAGAATGATGTTTTTGAGTCATAAGCAAACCTAAAACGTTGCTAGGCTAATAAAGGGAAGCGATTAGAATTAACCAAATCGAACGAATTCCGCTTGATAAACCTCCCCCTTCTTTCTATTATTATTATTCCATTTGCAAAACATACATTATATTAAATAAAAAAGTTATATTTAACATCATTTTATTGCAGAGTTTAAGAAAGGTATTTTAGCAAGTTGAGTAGACCATTGCTATTTTTAGCCGTGAATGAAAAACTCTCAATATTTACTTATTAAATGTATGAAAATGCTATATTTAGAAAGGGGGATTTACAAATAACTTATGAAATTATGAAATTGAACATATATCTTATCAATATTACTATAGCGACGAATTCAGGACTTCGAGATCAGAAAGACTGTAATATTATCTGATGGATATAGTTTTTCAGATTTTTTTAAGCATAATGATATTTTTGTCACAAAGGAAATCAAACTCCATAATATCGCTTAACATACGAAACGTGCTCTTTTCCCGTTACATTTTTAATAAACCAATACAAATTCGGTGTTATTGAATTTCATTTTACATATTTTATATTTTATTTTATTTTGAAAGTGACTTTAATATAATTTTTGATGCCCTTAGTAACTATGTAAACATCACTATGTAAACATTCCGAATCTAATTCTATCTTGTTTACTGAAGAGCGTATATTATTTTGTTTCGTTCTGACCACCTTTCTGACTGAATAATATCTACAAAATATGTATCTATGTAGTTCAGGTGTGCGATTCGGGCTCCTGTGAGCCTATTGTTTGCAGATATGACTGTATGTTCTCTTGATTGAATACCAACAGAGTGGCATTATTCAAAGGCCAAGAAAAATCTGTCTGAACGCTTATTGGTTGACAACGTTTTAATCTGTGAAATTATCTGATTGCCTCTTGTCTAAATTTTGAGAGTCCTACGGTAATTTGGGTGGAAGATTGGTCATTTCTGAGCATTTCTAAGACAAGCAGTGGTGGTTCCTTTTATGCATATGTATATTCATTGATTATAATTTTGACTGGTCATGTGACCTCTTTCTTACATCTCCTGAAGCACCACACAAATTTTGATGTTCACAATAATCAAAACGTATCTTTCTTTAGGATGTCAAGCATTATAACAGCTTCAGATGAGCACAGATGTTGGTTTGACATAGAGTTTTGTAATATCATCCTTTCCGGATTTGACCTACACTTAATCGATCTTTGGCAACGTGACGGGTGTGCTATAGCAAGCAGGAACTGCTTACTCTTCCGGAGCACCTGAGTTCACTCTCGTTTCGACTTGATTTCGCGTTGCTGAATGCGGTTTTGTTGTTATGTGTGCGTGTTTTATGTTGTTATGTGGTTTGTTTTGTTGTGATGATTTTTTGTCTGCCGGTTTTGTCTTTGTCTTCACGGTTTCATGACACTGATTACCCCTTTGGTACACCTTTGCTTCTTTCAACTTATAACGCTAAATTGAGAAAAGCGGTAAAAAGGAAGTTTTGATTTAAAATTATTTCCCAACTCATTTAGAGTGGCAAGCATCACCCTTATCCACAATAACACACTGGCTTCTCCTTGGTAATTGTTCTCTTTTCAACTGACCCTGTTGCATTAAACTACAAAATACCTCCCACAAGTTTGACCTTTTCTCTAAATACTCTTAACTGGTCTTCTCTGAATCAAACAGCTATATACAGCACATAACAGAGTAACTTGATATATCATGATTTACTTTCTGATGAATCTTATATCTTGGGTCAAAATTTTATCTTTCCATTCATCTGTGTCTTACTCTTGTGACAAATTCCTTTCACAAACAAGGTTTGAGGACAGCTTTGGGTGAAGCCTGAGTTTTATATCCTGCAGCAAATGAATGCTTATTCATATCCCCTAATTTTTAATAATAGAAAGAGCTGCCGCCTTCTCTACTACTTTTGCTTTGTAGACTTCCATTTTATTTGCCGTTTGCGTCTTTCCTTCTTGGGATGACTTATTTGTCCATTTACATCTTCATTAACGTTTACAATGCAATTAGTATCCAATGGTTCTTTTTCTATTGTCAATTTAAATGTAGTTGCTAAAAGTACACGTTGCCTTACCTAGAAAAAAACAGCATTTTCCTTCTTTGACTCAGCTTTGGGTATTTTCTGTTGTAAGTGAATCTCAACACACAAGAAGGGATAATTTTTTAAAATTTTATCACTGAAAATATTTGTCCACTTTTTGACAAGTCTTAAAATGTCCAAGTCGAACAACAAATAAAAAAAAGTTGCATTTTTTACACTTTTTGGGCACATAATTTCTAATGAAAAAAGGGGGAACCCCCAAATCAATACCATGTGTGCTTTAATATTAAGGCATATTTTTGTCAAATATCATAGCAATTAGTCAACCAAAGTTATAATGTGAACAAGCTAGACATTAAAGGAGTATTTCTGTCCCTAATCTAAACAGAAAAGTCCCACGCAGGGCCCGGGTCGCTTAAAGGCCCACAGCAGAAGCTAGCTTGTCGTAAGAGGCGACTAAGGGTCTAGGGATTCTGATGTCGGGTCAGTGTTCAGAGCGACCACGTTTGTTCACTAGGTGGTTGAATATGGTAGCCCTCGTCCGCAGGGATTGTCAGGTCTATATTTATAGCAGGAAAAAAATCGGTTCTCGTTGTTTAAAAGAAGTTCATTATATGACTGATTTTTATACTGTTCTGAGAAGACTACAGCAGAAAGTAACTAACTGCTCTAATTTATTTGTTAGATAATATTTACATACGTTCTGGTAAACAAATGTATCGCCAACTTATTGGTATTCATATGGGTACCAATTGTGCGCCACTTATAGCCGACCTTTTCATATACTGTTTTGAATCACAATTTATGGCTCAATTACAAAAAGACCCCAACAAATAGAACCTAATCGAAACTTTCAATTATACTTTTAAATATTTGCACTCAACAATCCTTCATTTTCTAATTTTATCACAGATATCTATCCTTCTGAATTAACCTTGAACAAATCTAATGTCACCGGCGATAGATGTCCTTTTTACTAGGAAGTCAAGGACTTCCAAAGTATAGTAATGATCGGAGAAATCCATCCGCGTCACGTTATTCCCGATACCGTGTTATAACCTTCTATTGTACATTCGCTCTCCGGTAGAAGTGTGTTTATTTTTTTTTGGTAAACGAGCTTTCTTATCAATATTTTTATAGCCCTACAGATTACTTGATGTGTTTTATATTTCATTTTAAATGATGATATAGCATTTTCGATATTTTTCATAACCATTTCGTTGTGTATCACGTGACCTTAGTCACCTGTGCGATGGGGAAATATATTTTAGCGGGAATATACAAATTATAGAAATTAAAACCATTAATGCTTTATATAAAAGCTGAGATAATTAATGAGTGAGTGAGTTGGTGTTTTACGCCCGTGCAACGCTATAAAGGTTATTTACAGGCGATGAACATGAAAAGGATGATACAATGAGCATGAAATGATGATGATAAAGGAAATATGGGATGGGGTGGGAAACACAGGACCGGTAAATTTTGAAGAACCACAGGACTACTTGGCGGTCCACAAAGGGGTCTTTTACGTGCATGAAGCGTGGCATTCTCCACACACGTACTAAACAAGAACTTTTAATTCACAAAATTGATAGATTATATAGTATTCATATAATCATCTTTTTCTTTTAGCTGATGGATACTTCAAAGAGAATGGTTTGACAACAGATGCCGAAAAGAATATAGCGGTAACCGAGGCAGTTGTTTATGCTAGAAAAAAGCAGAAAAAAAACCAATTATGATAAAATTTAAAGAAACCTCAGAAGTCTATTCTTTGTTTGAAAAAGTAAGGAGGCTCGAGGGTCTAAATTTGAAACAATAAATTTTTCTGTAATTTGGCACACTTATAGTCTTTTGTGAATGGATCAAAACTATGCAATTAAAAATGGGGGACACCGTTCATTTGACCCCGCTATCAAGGTTATCAAAATAGGCTATTTTCCATCAATTTTATATGGACTATATAGGAAAAATGATAAGTTAAAAGCTTAAAAATGACCTGAAAAAAACGAAACAAAAGAATGTCTTCAAATTTGCAAAGAATTTTTTTTTGTGTGTTTTAATGCATTATTGAAATTGAACCAATAATGATAGGGGTTTTCGTGCAAATAAAACATGAAATTAAAAAAAAATACAAAAAATACCGATACAATGTTGCTGCGCAAAAAAGATGCGCAAATTTAGACCCGCGAGCCTCCTTAAAGAAAGTGATTTTTTTATAATCATGACGAGATATTTCCTATACATAATCTATATTTATTGAGCTAGAATATTTTAAGTTTTCTTCAATTGATGCACGAAAACTAATGTATAAACAGTGTATGTACAATTTTATATATTACTGATAAAATTTGAAACTTACATCATTGTCCCGTGCGGGGCCCGGGAGGCGAATAGGCCCGCAGCAGCGCTAAGCTTGTCGGTAAAAGTCCCCTAAAGAGTGCTCAGAAACCTGACATCGGAGTCAGGCCGCTTTGCCCACAAAGCGACTGGGATGTGTGCCCCAGGTGGTTGAATGGGGCAGCCCTGACATCGAGAGATGCGGGATCGTCAGGCGATAATGCGGAAAACCTGACCGCAAACCATGGTGGTGCACCGTGTTGGGAAAAAATGTCACGTTCCTCGCACGTTAAAGAACCCTGCTGCAGGTCTCGGTAAGAGTAGGACCCGTAGGATCCCCATGCAGGAGGCAAAATTTCCCGTCCCTACCCATCACTCCTTTTTCCAGTGGCAGTCAAAACTCTCCTACCCGATTGGCCTTGTGTCCCCATTTCCTCCACTTCATGATCGTCATTTCATGTTCATCTCCCGGATATAGCCGAAAGCGCGCTGCTTGGGAGTAGAGCAATAGCTAACTAACTAACAGTTTATTATTTGTAAAGTAATGCCATGTAAAAATTAAATATGAGGAACAATTAAAAATTTGTTTCATATTCCAATATGAAACAAAGGTTTCTTTTAGAATAAATATTAACTTTTGAATCGATGTAAGACCGAATAATGGAAATTATGATGGAATAGCACGGAAGAAAAATATCGCGTCGTCAGGGCAATAAATAAATATTCATCAGGATGGAAGTGTTATCTTTTCCTGGAAAAAAAAATCTCGGAACTACATAAACATACCCACGATGATGTAAAGTAATTTAGTTTAGCCTGTAAAGATTGCCAGGTTTGGACTTCAGTTGAAGGGGACTCTATAGAATGTCGGGCAAATAAAAATGTAAGTCTATTTCTTGCTTCCCTACTGTCACGACTGTACCCTTAACATGCTAAAATTTTTATTTGCATTTTTGAACTAGCACTGTTAAAGTTGAGGTTGCTTCTCCGTTGACTCAATGTAAAATAATTTTGTAAGAAAAAGATAATAATAATTTTGCTAGCCACTAGTACAGGTCCCTTTATATATATTTCAAGAGTAGGAAGCAGGAAACAAACATTATTTTTATTTGGCCTAATAAAATGGACTAATCAATTAAGAACTTCTTTCATACTTCGGTTTCCATTTCTTTATCACTCGCATACCACGCTTCCTGAAAGCACATCTTGTGGATGTCCGGATCTTCACTGATGTTTCGTCTGTGAAAATGGCATTGTCGAAGGTCTCTCGTGTTCTCAAACATTGAATGGCGTAGTTCATTCTCTTCGGCTTGTTCACTTCACGTACCTTCTGGCAGTACTGGACCGGTGCATGACACGATCCAAGTGTTTTTCTTGCTCTCTTAACAGTTGACACACTTACTGTCAGTAAAAATCGTAGAAATAAGATTTCCTTTAAAAATTCCAGTTGGCAAAGTTCATTAAGGTATAGAGCAAAAAATGGGGGTAACTTTAACAGATTTTAATTTGTGTGAGCTTTCTGCAAGTAAAGACTTAAAATGTTGTTCATAGTGTTTAGGAAATATACCACATCTTGGTTTCCCTCCCCGTCTTTCTTTTCTGACATGTCACACAGACCACCGAATATAAGTACAACCTTCTACTCTTTATTGTGTGTGTTGTCCTCCAAAATCACATCAATCAGTTAGGATATTGTGGCCCCACGGTAAACCAATCGGAGAGAAAAGGTTCCTGACCCTGCCTCTACCATACAATGTAGATAAACTCATTTAAAATATTTAAAGAATGACAAGTTAAGAAAACTTGTACGATGGATCATAATATAACGCCCGTGCGGGTCAGTGCTCAGCCCACAGAGCGACCAAGTGTGTACCCTAGGTGGCTGAATAGGGTGTCCCTCGTCCGCGGGGGTTGTCGGGTCTATAATACGGAAACCCTGACGACCGACCATAGTGGGCCAACGTGTGTGGAGAGTGCCACGCTTCATGCACGTAAAAGACCCCTTTGTGGACCGCCAAGTAGTGCACCACATAGGCTAAATTTTCCGCCCCTACCCATCTCTCCCCTTTTCCTGTGGTTCTTCAAAATTTACCGGTCCTTTGTTTCCCACCCCACCCCACCCCATATTTCATTTTTCATCATCATTTCATGTTCATTTAATCATTGATAATCAATAACAAAGCACAAACTATTACACAGTAAAAATCAAAACAATAGAAGTTCAAATCAACAAAAGAGAACCTGACACAAAAGGACAACAATTAATTAAAGGGACGTAGAGGCATATTCTTGAGGTCCTCCCTGAATATTGTCATTTTGTTGTCTGCAAACTCTAAAAATGACAACCCCAAACAGATCTGTTTATATGTAGTAATTCTATTGCGAGAATTTGTTATAAGAAGATGAAATAGCTTACTGTTTGATAACTTAGGCTCATATTTTGGACAAACAGTGTTTGATTTTTCTTATTTCCATTTTAATATTACCAAAGACATTTTGTTTTTGCCTAATTTTGGCTGTCCTTTAATTTGAGGTACTTGTAATGCTTCAAAAACATTATTTTAAATCATTTTATATATATTTCAGGAATTGACGAAGAACATGACAGTTTTGGGGAACCAACTGCAACTGACTCATCAGTTCCAGGATCATCACAACAAAGAGCAGCACATTCATCTAGTATGATATCATTCCATTCATCTTTGTCACCATGCAGTGGTAAATATTTATATCTTTAAATGGATAATAAAAATATGGCGTTTTTGTTTGTCATGTAAATAGAATAATAATTTTATACGTTTGTTCTTCGAAGAACAAAGTTTTGAATATTGAAAACAGAAATGTTTTGCACATTCAAATTAATGTCTGTGTTCAGGTCTTTGTCACTTTCATTCATAAGTAAAATTTGCTAGTCTTGTTGAAAGCATGTGATCTCCATCATTTTAAGTGGTATGATCATTTAACGTCACCAAAGCAGGTTTATAGATTGTTAGTAACATTCAGGTAAAATTTTATCACTTTGGCTGATGGGGGGTGGTTCTGATAACGGTTCACAGAGAATAAAATTTGGATTTCACAGTTGCCACTGTAGAGATCTGTAGAGGCATCAGTCACAGATCACGGAAAATTATTTTAGCCGAGAACGGTTCACATACAATGCTCTCATCACAGAAAATTTTGATGTACATATTTAATTTTGATTAATGTGGTTCTTATCTTATGTCCATTCATACTTTGTAGGTATTCTTGTTGGAGGCTTTCCATGTGGATTTATAACTATGGCCGATGGAATTTATGGTGCTGAGTATCTTACTCAAGTTGTAGGCCACGTGTCCCAAAACCTTAGAAAATTTCAAAGATGTTGGTAAGAATTAATGGCATATTTATATATACTATTAATATTATTCTCGCCCTTTTTATATCATAATATGAAGTCTTTTTTCACGAATTGCGTTATTTTTAAATTTTTTTTATAAAATAAGTTGCCAATTATTGCTCTTATGATTCAATGGCCTTGAATAACCATTGTTAAATAATAAATAAAATTATTGTGCCTACATAATAATTGTGCCTAGCGCAGCATTATACGACGGCAACATGTTGAAACCTGTACGTTGGAGTCCCAATATGGATGGACACATGCAGCCCATGGTGTACTTACAAAGCTTTTTCTGTGGTGGACTTTCAATGCACATTTGATTTTTTATTTATACCAACTTTTAAGGAATTCTTATAACTGGCGTTTTTGGCCCCTTTGACCACTAATTTCTAGAAAATGGTAAGAGATATTGTAAATCTGATTGATAAGTCCAGGCAGGGATTTTCACATTAATTCCATGAAAAAAGATGAAGATTGAAAATTGCACCACATAAAAAAATAAGTTGATTTTTGGGTGTGGCCCAACTTTGATCCCCCGGTAGCACAGATAGATGTTCGGACAGACGATTCCGAAGTTGGCGGCAGGGAGATGTTCGAACTTGAATTTGATTACCGAAAATTCCGAAGTTGTCGACAGGGGCATGTTAAGATTTTTGTCCGAACAATCGAACATGGCACCAGATATATAAAAGATGTTGGCGACAGTTGGCGGCAACTGGCGACAATTACACAATCCTGGAGTAACCTGCTTTAACGTGCCAGGAACGTGACATTTTTCCCAACACGGTGCACCACTATGGTTTGCGGACAGGTTTTCCGCATTATCGCCTGACGACCCCGCATCTCTCGATGTCAGGGCTGCCCCATTCAACCACCTAGGGCACACATCCCCGTCGCTTTGTGGGCAAAGCGGCCTGACCCGATGTCAGGTTTCTGAGCGCTCTTTAGTGGACTTTTACCGACAAGCTCAGCGCTGCTGCGGGCCTATTCGCCACCCGGTACCCGCACGGGTTTTCTTCTTGACGAAGCACAATGAACATGAATTCGACTAAATACAATCAAAAGCTTTGATAAAGATTCCTGGCTTAGTTAAACTAGATTTTTGGCGCCAACCTTCCCTCCTATTGATAATCAATAACAAAGCACAAACTATTACACAGTAAAAATCAAAACAATAGAAGTTCAAATCAACAAAAGAGAACCTGACACAAAAGGACAACAATTAATTAAAGGGACGTAGAGGCATATTCTTGAGGTCCTCCTTGAATATTGTCATTTTGTTGTCTGCAAACTCTAAAAATGACAACCCCAAACAGATCTGTTTATATGTAGTAATTCTATTGCGAGAACTTGTTATAAGAATATGAACTAGCTTACTGTTTGATAACTAAGGCTCATATTTTGGACAAACAGTGTTTGATTTTTCTTATTTCCATTTTAATATTACCAAAGACATTTTGTTTTTGCCTAATTTTGGCTGTCCTTTAATTTTAGGTACATGTAATGCTTCAAAAACATTATTTTAAATCATTTTATATATATTTCAGGAATTGACGAAGAACATGACAGTTTTGGGGAACCAACTGCAACTGACTCATCAGTTCCAGGATCATCACAACAAACAGCAGCACATTCATCTAGTATGATATCATTCCATTCATCTTTGTCACCATGCAGTGGTAAATATTTATATCTTTAAATGGATAATAAAAATATGGCGTTTTTGTTTGTCATGTAAATAGAATAATAATTTTATACGTTTGTTCTTCGAAGAACAAAGTTTTGAATATTGAAAACAGAAATGTTTTGCACATTCAAATTAATGTCTGTGTTCAGGTCTTTGTCACTTTCATAAGTAAAATTTGCTAGTCTTGTTGAAAGCATGTGATCTCCATCATTTTAAGTGGTATGATCATTTAACGTCACCAAAGCAGGTTTATAGATTGTTAGTAACATTCAGGTAAAATTTTATCACTTTGGCTGATGGGGGGTGGTTCTGATAACGGTTCACAGAGAATAAAATTTGGATTTCACAGTTGCCACTGTAGAGATCTGTAGAGGCATCAGTCACAGATCACGGAAAATTATTTTAGCCGAGAACGGTTCACATACAATGCTCTCATCACAGAAAATTTTGATGTACATATTTAATTTTGATTAATGTGGTTCTTATCTTATGTCCATTCATACTTTGTAGGTATTCTTGTTGGAGGCTTTCCATGTGGAACTATAACTATGGCCGATGGAATTTATGGTGCTGAGTATCTTACTCAAGTTGTAGGCCACGTGTCCCAAAACCTTAGAAAATTTCAAATTAATGGCATATTTATATATACTATTAATATTATTCTCGCCCTTTTTATATCATAATATGAAGTCTTTTTTCACGAATTGCGTTATTTATTAAATTTTTTTTATAAAATAAGTTGCCAATTATTGCTCTTATGATTCAATGGCCTTGAGTAACCATTGTTAAATAATAAATAAAATTATTGTGCCTACATAATAATTGTGCCTAGCGCAGCATTATACGACGGCAACATGTTGAAACCTGTACGTTGGAGTCCCAATATGGATGGACACATGCAGCCCATGGTGTACTTACAAAGCTTTTTCTGTGGTGGACTTTCAATGCACATTTGATTTTTTATTTATACCAACTTTTAAGGAATTCTTATAACTGGCGTTTTTGGCCCCTTTGACCACTAATTTCTAGAAAATGGTAAGAGATATTGTAAATCTGATTGATAAGTCCAGGCAGGGATTTTCACATTAATTCCATGAAAAAAGATGAAGATGGAAAATTGCACCACATAAAAAAATAAGTTGATTTTTGGGTGTGGCCCAACTTTGATCCCCCGGTAGCACAGATAGATGTTCGGACAGACGATTCCGAAGTTGGCGGCAGGGAGATGTTCGAACTTGAATTTGATTACCGAAAATTCCGAAGTTGTCGACAGGGGCATGTTAAGATTTTTGTCCGAACAATCGAACATGGCACCAGATATATAAAAGATGTTGGCGACAGTTGGCGGCAACTGGCGACAATTACACAATCCTGGAGTAACCTGCTTTAACGTGCCAGGAACGTGACATTTTTCCCAACACGGTGCACCACTATGGTTTGCGGACAGGTTTTCCGCATTATCGCCTGACGACCCCGCATCTCTCGATGTCAGGGCTGCCCCATTCAACCACCTAGGGCACACATCCCCGTCGCTTTGTGGGCAAAGCGGCCTGACCCGATGTCAGGTTTCTGAGCGCTCTTTAGTGGACTTTTACCGACAAGCTCAGCGCTGCTGCGGGCCTATTCGCCACCCGGTACCCGCACGGGTTTTCTTCTTGACGAAGCACAATGAACATGAATTCGACTAAATACAATCAAAAGCTTTGATAAAGATTCCTGGCTTAGTTAAACTAGATTTTTGGCGCCAACCTTCCCTCCTATTGATAATCAATAACAAAGCACAAACTATTACACAGTAAAAATCAAAACAATAGAAGTTCAAATCAACAAAAGAGAACCTGACACAAAAGGACAACAATTAATTAAAGGGACGTAGAGGCATATTCTTGAGGTCCTCCTTGAATATTGTCATTTTGTTGTCTGCAAACTCTAAAAATGACAACCCCAAACAGATCTGTTTATATGTAGTAATTCTATTGCGAGAATTTGTTATAAGAATATGAACTAGCTTACTGTTTGATAACTAAGGCTCATATTTTGGACAAACAGTGTTTGATTTTTCTTATTTCCATTTTAATATTACCAAAGACATTTTGTTTTTGCCTAATTTTGGCTGTCCTTTAATTTTAGGTACTTGTAATGCTTCAAAAACATTATTTTAAATCATTTTATATATATTTCAGGAATTGACGAAGAACATGACAGTTTTGGGGAACCAACTGCAACTGACTCATCAGTTCCAGGATCATCACAACAAAGAGCAGCACATTCATCTAGAATGATATCATTCCATTCATCTTTGTCACCATGCAGTGGTAAATATTTATATCTTTAAATGGATAATAAAAATATGGCGTTTTTGTTTGTCATGTAAATAGAATAATAATTTTATACGTTTGTTCTTCGAAGAACAAAGTTTTGAATATTGAAAACAGAAATGTTTTGCACATTCAAATTAATGTCTGTGTTCAGGTCTTTGTCACTTTCATAAGTAAAATTTGCTAGTCTTGTTGAAAGCATGTGATCTCCATCATTTTAAGTGGTATGATCATTTAACGTCACCAAAGCAGGTTTATAGATTGTTAGTAACATTCAGGTAAAATTTTATCACTTTGGCTGATGGGGGGTGGTTCTGATAACGGTTCACAGAGAATAAAATTTGGATTTCACAGTTGCCACTGTAGAGATCTGTAGAGGCATCAGTCACAGATCACGGAAAATTATTTTAGCCGAGAACGGTTCACATACAATGCTCTCATCACAGAAAATTTTGATGTACATATTTAATTTTGATAAAGATTTTAGTCTTCATGTTTAATGTTGACAATTTTCGTCAAACATGTCAAAAGTTGATGAAATTTTCCTGTGTATGTTCAAAGGTGATGACAATTTTCGTAAACGTATTAAATGTTTATGAACATTTTGTGTGCATGTTTAATAGTCAGGAAAATTTTCGTAAACGTTTTTTATGTTTTAAGAAAATTTTCGTAAATATATTAAATGTTGATGAAAAATTTCGTGAACATGTTTTATGTTGATGAAATTTTAATGTGCATGTTTAAGGGTGATGTAAGTTTTTGTAAACGTATTAAATGGTGATGATAATTTTCGTAAACAGATTTAATGTTATATTTATATTTTTAAATTTTTCGTGAACATGTTTAATGTTGACCATTTTCGGTGTTTGATCTTCCAATGTTATTGATTCAAATGCTGCTGATGACAGGTTACTCCCTGAAATGTCGATATACTGCATAACCAGATAAATAATTGTTTATCCGTTTTTTGTGGTTTTTTTTTGTGTAATCCATTTTTAGAATGCTGATTCACACCATTGCGTGAAAGACCTGTTATTCGAAAGCGGTTAAGATGGAACTATCATAGAAATAAACAAAATTACAACATATTTGAGAGAACACCAGGTTGAATCGGACACAACATCGATTCGGAAAGGATTTCAAAATTTAAAGATTGTTTGAACTAGATGAAGGCATTGAAAAATTGACTGTTTCAACTAAATGTAACAACTGTTTTTGGTGTTCTTCGCACATGTTAGCCCACTATGGTCGGCGGTCAGGGTTTCCGTATTATAGACCTGGGCTATCCTATTTAGCCACCTAGGGTACACACTTGGTCGCTCTGTGGGCGGAGCACTGACCCGACGTCAGAATCCCAAGACCCTTAGTCGCCTCTTACGACAAGCTAGGCTCTGCTGCGGGCTTATGCGCCACCCGGGCCCCGCACGGGACTCGACGAGTTCCAAAAATTGTTCAAACTTCCGGTCAGGGATGTTGTCCGTTTGTTCTGAATTGGCAAAAAATGCTCGAAAACAGCGTTAGAAGTGAAAAAAAGAATGGCAGGACTAGATTTTTGGGATTTTTGTCCAATTTGCGACATTTGGTTGTATGGTAAGTGATATATGAGTGGGAAAATTCTTGATTTTAAAATTGGCGGTAAGAAACTTGTTTATTCCCTTTTAGTATTTTAAATGGGATAGCGATCGCCATTGACAGTAAAACCTCCTCTGACCCAGTAAACAAGCCCCTGTGCTTACATGTGTATACTTTGAATCTGTTCATATTCTCCATAGTTATAGTACATGAACTCAGATGATGACGATGTTTCTTTGGTAATCATGTTAATAATATTCTTGCACAATATGCAAAACCCATTATTTTTGGCAAAGATTAACCGGTTAATTGGTCAGAAAGATCGCAATCGGTTATAAATTTCAGTAATCGATTATACGAGAAAAATAGAAGAAAACGCGATGTGTAGCTTTTTACGGTCGTCCGAAGGTCCTCACGAAGTCTTGTATGATTTTTCCGAGCCATACAATGTTCGAAGATGGGTCCTTCTTCTTGTACCCTTTCGGAGTTATGGGTCCAGCTGGTACAGTGTTTGTTCATAAAGTTCTTGTAAGCATCTTGAGACGTTGGTCGGTTGGGTCGTAATAGGGGCGCCCTAAAACCTGGCTTTACCAACCATTTCTTTGAAATGCCTGCACAAAGTCGGGACCATTGCAATCTTCAATTTTACTGGAATTTATTCTTTGCTTTGCCTCGTCTTATGGACATTTGAGATTCATTCTCCAAGTTCGGTTATTTTGTTATCACCTTTAATTACGTTATCGTAATTAAATTTTACGCTCTTCTAGTTTAAATAAACTTTTTTATACGAATGCAATTTTTTTTATTTTGGTGTTTTACGCCCATGCATTGCTAAATAGGTTATTTTCAAGCGATGAACATGAAAAGGGTGATAAAATGAACATGAAATGATGATGATAAATGAAATATGGGGTGGATAAATTTTGAAGAACCACAGAGGTGGGTAGGGGCAGAAAATCGGTGGTGCACTACTTGGCGGTCCACCAAGGGGTCTTTTACGTGCATGAAACGTCGCTGCAGGGTTAAGAAAGCATTTGAAAGATTTTCCTATCGGAAAGTAACTCCGTATTCTTATGAATATTCAACGTCAATATATTGACGTCACTGGTAGCGTGCACCGCTCAGATTTTTTTTATTTTAGCATAGAATAAATGATTGCAACAGTTAGTTAGTTAGTTAGTTATTGCTTTACTCCCAAGCAGCGCGATTTCGGCTATATCCGGGAGATGAACATGAAAGTGGTGATACAATGAACATGAAATGATGATGAAGTGGAGGAAATAGGGACACAAGGCCAATCGGGTAGGAGAGTTTTGACTGCCACTTGAAAAAGGAATGATGGGTAGGGACGGGAAATTTCGCCTCCTGCATGGGGATCCTACGGGTCCTACTCTTACCGAGACCTGCAGCAGGGTTCTTTAACGTGCGACGAACGTGACATTTTTCCCAACACGGTGCACCACCATGGTTTGCGGTCAGGTTTTCCGCATTATCGCCTGACGAGCCTGCATCTCTCGATGTCAGGGCTGCCCCAATTCAACCACCCGGGGCACACATCCCAGTCGCTTTGTGGGCAAAGCGGCCTGATCCCGATGTCAGGTTTCTGAGCGCTCTTTAGTGGACTTTTACCGACAAGTTTAGCGCTGCTGCGGGCCTTTTCGCCCCCCGGGCCCCGCACGGGACAATGATTGCAACAAGAATAATATATTTACTAAATAACAAAAATACATTTTTCTGCTCTGTATTTTTAAAATCGCGTCTTAATATATCACTCTTTGGCTTGTTTTTAGTCTTTTTCCTCTTTTGCATTCATAATCAGTAGGCGGAGCGATATGTCCTTATTTGGTAAATCGGGAAAATCTTCATCGATTCGGAGCTTTACGCACAACACGCCATTGTTGATTTCTGATCATATCGGGATGATTTCGTCAATTTTATACGAAATATAAAGCGTATATGTGGTATAAAGACTTTGCATGTTCTTCCGGACTATGTTAAGAAACAAACGGACACTCATTTTGTGAAATATGGTGATATAAAAGGATGAAAAACCAATGCCAGTGAAATGACGATGTTTAAATTTAGCACGCACCTGTCATGTTGTGTTATTTTGCTTCTTAGAGCGGTAGGTTGTAATTACTGGTATCAACTGATTTTCTCAGGTAAAAAGACAAACAAAATATATTAATATTTTTAAAATGTAAGTCATGACCTTGTGGTTGAACATGTTCATTTAAAAATCCGTTAAGACCAATCTACATACATACATGTACAGTACTGGTACATACTTACACTTACAGACATGTTTTAATCATAAAAGTAACACTAACAGTGAATACCGTGTACACTATGTACAATACTACAGACATGAAAAAGTAAACCATCAAACTTTACTTCCAAATTATAATCAACAAAAGGTTTAACAAGCACTACATGGACAAATTATACATGTTAGATATTTTCATTCATTCCAACCTTGGTGTATTTCTCAACTATCCCCGAATCATGCGCTGGTGAACATACATGTACACCTGCACGCACATACAATGTATGATGTGTACACAGATATGAAAACGTAATCCTCAGTTCACTATGAAAGGGTAACAATTTGGTCCTACAACGAATGTACATGTATTTAATGTAATGTAGCAGTGCCATAGGCATTCATTACAGCACTAATCTTAGAAATGAAATTCTTGACAGAAAGGACTTGAAAATGATTACATGCTTAGGAAACATGAATATAATGAAACATGTATGTACTTTTATTGCCCCAAATACATGAAAAAGGAGTTTAATTGACACGTCATTTAAATTTCTGAACATGAACTTTAAGTTCATTATTTTAAGTAATCAGTCATTCAGTGTCTCATAATAAAAATCAGTACAATGCGTACTAAAAACAAACTGGCCAGTTTAAAAAAAATTGTTACAATGTTTCATATGTCAGAGTTTTCCAAATGAATTAGCAACAAAAATAAAATTGTAAAATGGTATATTTATATATAAATATGTAAATTTAAGGTTTTCTCCATTACGATGCATGACACCAGATCAATTACCCATCAGGGAATGTAGTCAGTGGGCTGAGGGTTACAAAAATGTACATGTATGTGATCATATATCTATTACAATGTAGCATGTGCAATGTTACTCAAGTAACAAAACAGTTGTTGTAATTGTGGGGGTGGTACCTTTTCAGGTAATACATTTTTAACATGTACATGCGCATCATGTACATGTATACATTATCTGCAATAATGTTACTAATTTTAGATTAGGCGGAGCTACAAAGGGGTCCCATAACCCGTAATGGAGCAAATCGAAATTTTATGTCCAGCTTTCATAGCAAATGAAATTATGCTTTTGTTTTCTTCTATTTACACAATGTATGTTGAAAAGTGATCAATATAGAAGATTTGTTGATAAGATTGCCACATTTTCACTATTTAGATCCTGAACTTTACTATGAAGTTCAAGATCAAAATAATATGATAATAATTTTATTGTCATATAAACATACAAAAAAAAAACAGTTTGTGACAGAACATATACATATCATATTTAAATGTAAACATGAAGATAATATTATTTTAGACAAATAAACATATAGCAAGTTATGAGACCTCTGCCCTCAGTTCTAATGACTGTTTAAAAAAGAAGCCAAACATTCTTATATGATTATGATTTGTTGGGTTAAGCAAATAGACCATTTTATTTTCATCTGACATATTAATAAAATTTGAATCTTCTGTTCTTATCAAATTAAAATGTTTTCTCTGATTTTTTTATTTATTTTACAATTTAAAAGAAAATGCATTTCATCTTCAAGAATATTACAAGTTTTACATAATCTGTCATGGCGGGGAATTTTGAAATATCTTCCCCTCTCAATTTCCAGATTATGATAACTTATTCTAAGATCAGTAAAGATTTGTCTCAAATAAAATAAAGATTCTGACAAATAATACTCTCCTTCTAAGGTAGGGTTTAGTTTTTTATAGAGAAAGATTTTATTATTTCATCAAAACCCTGAATTTTATCAGAGAATAAATGTTTGAACTAGATTTTAAGCTTTTAACAAGCTAGGCTCTGCTGCGGGCCTATTCGCCACCCGGGCCCCGCACGGGACATTTTTGACGAGGCCGGGGAACTTGTTGCCGTAACTGTTGATAATGTTGAAATTGTATTGATTGTTTATGTTTATAATGTTATTTGGGCATGGGTGACTTCGACTATCGTATTATTTAATCAGCAGCTTTCATTTCAGTGGTACAATTCTTCATTTTTCACTCGTCACATTTTGTTTTCAATGGGCGCTTCCATTACCGTTATTCAATTTTGTTGTTATAAGTTTTGTGAGTAAAAACCTAATATTTGTAGCTAGATTATGTCACAAATTCACCACCAAAGTATATATAATATATCCATAGCAACTAATAAACTGCACTAAAATGGTCTTAAACTTAGCACTTAAATTTGAGGCGGCTGCTCCATAACATTAAATGGAACCCCTTTAAAACCCTCCTGAGTAAGCAATTTGTTTGTTTTGTTTGTTGTTTGTTTTATGTCCAGTCAACAATATTTCAGTCATAATCAGGACAAGAACTAATTGAAAAAACAAATTGAATTGTGTAGACCCACCCAGGAAACAGCACCCATATCACAGACCCCTGCATGTCATGCGAAAAAGGGCCAATGTACGATCACAAACCAGAAGGAAAACGAACCAACTCACAAAACAAGCCAATGTATCCTCAACGCACCATAGGCCAATGTACCCAGAAAGTGACGAAATCTCACCCCCAAAACTTCACACATTCTGGAACCCTTACCTATGGTGCCCAAAAATGAAGAACACTTACCTGAAATGAGGTCATACTTGTTAGAACACTTACCTAATTGGATTAGAAGGAGTTATTCATTTTTTCTGGAATTTTTTGAAAAATTAATCTACAGAACTTGAAGAAAAATCTGTCACAATGACCTAATTATGTCTGATTTTACGTTTGAGATATCAGCTACAATTATCATTCTTTTAGCAATGTTAAATATATATTTTTTAATTTTACAGGTGGGATGGGGTTTTACTATATAGAAGAAAAATTCATTTTGATTCCACACTGTCAGGAATAATATGGAGAAATGCTGATATTCATGTAAATAAGATGCAGATTCAATCTAAAGGAAGTCATGTCTGATTTTCTTTTCGAAACAAGCAAGTATATGGTATTGTTTAGAAGCATTACAGCGATCAAATATGTCGGTTTTGTGTAATGATATAAATCATAAGTTGTTTGAAATATAATGTTGGATATAGAATCGATATGTTTGATTTTTTTTTACATCAGTCGATTAATGCTTCTTAGCTAGCTGTCAGTAACTGCGAGTGTTCTCAAGGGAGTTCCTTTACGTTTCGTTTATCTCGTATAGTACTCTTGTCTCACGTCTCTCTTGGTGAATTAAACTTTTATCAATTCGATATTTAAATTAAAGTTAGAATTTTCCGGTATGACTGATTCGTTTTTGTCTCGCCTGCGAAGCAGAGCGGGACATAGGTGTTACTTTACCGGCGGCGGCGGCGACGGCGGCGTTAACTTTTTGGAAAAGTTTTATGAGCACCTCCATATCTCAAGAACTATAGGTCCTGGGTTGATGAAACTTGGTATGCATATGCCCCAGTAGTAGCTTAGAACAGTTGCATCCTCATCTTTTGACCTTGACCTTGATTTTCCGGTTGAGTGACTTTGACAATTTTCAATACATATAATAGCAATAATGGAAAAGTTTTGCGAGCATCTCCATATCTCAAGAACTATAGGTCCTAGGTTGATGAAACTTGGTATGCATATGCCCCAGTAGTACCTTAGCACAGTTGCATCCCCATCTTTTGACCTTGACCTTGATTTTCCGGTTGAGTGACTTTGACAATTTTCAATACATATAATAGCAATGGAAAAGTTTTGCGAGCACCTCCATATCTCAAGAACTATAGGTCCTAGGTTGATGAAACTTGGTATGCATATGCCCCAGTAGTAGCTTAGCACAGTTGCATCCCCATCTTTTGACCTTGACCTTGATTTTCCGGTTGAGTGACTTTGACAATTTTCAATACATATAGCAATGGAAAAGTTTTGCGAGCACTTCCATATCTCAAGAACTATAGGTCCTAGGTTGATGAAACTTGGTATGCATATGCCCCAGTAGTAGCTTAACACAGTTGCATCCCCATCTTTTGACCTTGACCTTGATTATTTTCTGGTTGAGTGACTGATTATTTTTATTGCATATATTTATAATGTTTAAGTTCTATAAACATCTTTTGATCTCAGAAACTGAAAATCCATGTGAATTTAAAATATAGTGGAAGTAAGAAAGAATAATTATTTCTGATGGTGCCGACAGGCGAGACATACTTTAGTGTTAACTCTTGTTGTCATTGTCTCTGGACTATGAGATTGATCATTCAAGTTCGGTAGTTTTGTTATTACCTTTATACACTAACCTCAATTTTTGTATGTGCTGTTGAATTGCATTATATCTTCCCTTTGTAATCGACTACCTTGTTATTTTAACTTTTGAATCAATTGGTGGGATCGCTTTGAATGCATGGTCTCCCCATAATTTAAAATAAATTATATTGCCGACATCAAAAAGAAATTTGTGAATATTAATAATTTTTGTAACATTTGTTTGATTCCACAATGGTTTTTTTTAAGGAACAACACAAAAAAATTGTGTGCTCTGAGTTTTAAAAGACAGAATAGCATTAAGCCTATAATGGCATTAAACATGCACAAAATAGGGTATATATTATACATCCGTCTCTTATTACACCAATTGCTGTTATAATCAGATCATTTTTCCAATGGATAAGAATTCTTTTATAATATCCATGTATATACATTATCCATGTTTTTCTTTGTAATATGAAACTGATCCAATTAAGCCCATAATAAAGGAAGGGTATCAACAACTTGCAACTGGTGTAACAATTTGCAAGGATGCCCTAAGGCTGCATTCTGCACTGTCTTGCGTAAAGGGGAAAAATGAAATTGTACTAGTATCAAAGATTTGCAGTGTTTTTCATAGAAATCTAAATTCAACATAAAATTGCTATAAATTCACTTACCCATAATAGAAATCAATGCAAAAAAACTCCAAAAATCCACTTTTATACCCTGGGATAAATTTCATTTACCCCAGATAACTGGTTATAGGAACCCTAGAACACTGATTGGGAAAGATTTTTCACCAATGTGCCATTTTTATGCCCCGTCAACTTGTTGCGGGGTATATATAGTTTTTCAGTCTGTTCGTCCGTCACACTTTACATTTTCGCCGTTTTCGAATAAGCTACTATTCACATTCTTTTTCAAATTTTGTACACTGCTTCATTATGAATAGTATTACACATTGCACCTGCAGATTTGTCATTTCATTTATGTCTGTCCGTTTGAAAAACTTAGGTTTACCTTTCAGTACAAAAATAGTTATTAGTGTAAGAGATATGGGTATAGTGTACTGCCATACAACCGTAGAAAAAACAGTTTGCTAGACAAAAACAATTTTGAAAAATGTATGGCTTACATGCATGTTGGTCCCAACACCCAGCAAAAAAAATATACCCAAATACATTAATCAATTTATAAATCATGCAAGATTAAATCAGTTGAGCTGTATGGTTGCCTTTCAAAACTGGTATAACCTAGAAAAACTGAGTGGCAGCTCACAAATAAACACAAATATTGTGTGAAAGTTTCATGAAAATCCACCAAGGGGTTTAGGAGGAGTTCGGCATAAGACGGACAGACACCCCTATCATTTTATACCTTCCCACTTTTAAAGCGGGGATATAAAAATACATTTCAGGTATAAGAAAAGCAAAATTATATATATATATATATATAAAATATAAATTAAAAAATGGCCTCTTAAAATTTTGAATTTCAGTGAAAAAAAGTGACTTCCCCTTAATGAAAATTCTTTCTTCATCCCTACATTGTAAAGTATATATTAAGTCAAAAGAACTATTTTTAGCCAATTTTCTTGTCTCCACTTTCCAGGATGTTGTTGTTCTAATTTTAAGTGTAATTCCATCTATTGGTTCTGCTTGTAAACTTCTCTTTCTTTAAAGTCTTAGCTAATGTTAAAATATTTCATAGTAAAATTGTTCTTTCTATTGAATATTATTATGTAATTAACCTTAATAAGACACTCTTTCTTCATTTTGGATGGTCTCTTTCCAATTGTATATACATTTACATAAAGGAGTATGTTCAGCAAGTACTGAAATTGGCCCCATATTTTCTCCTTATTGTTAAATTTGTACTATTTCAATAGATTTGATGTAATTCAATCATTAGATAACCAAACTTTACATATTCAATTGATTTCATGTGGTGAGAGCATAAACTCGCTGAAATCTCGTATAATAATTGGTGTGTACGAAAGCCGAGAAGGATCATTCAAATTTCAGAAATCGAAATTCAGAATACATAATTCAAAATACAGAATTCAGAATTAAGAATCCCGCTATTTTCCCACGTGATTGAGATCAGACTTGCGTGCAGGAATGCATTTATTTGAAGATGGCGACAGGTTCAGAGGTGAGTTCACTTGCATATTTTTTGTCCCCCGCCGCAACATTATAACTCTAAAACTGATACGGACGAAGAGTTCTGCAAAGTTAAACGAGTTCTGGCACAGAGAAAAAGAGGTGACGTTGAGGAATTCCTCCTTCAGTTCAAGGGTGAACCAGCCCAAAATGCGACATGGGTTCCGTTTTGCCAACTCAATGATTTTACACAAAAACTGGTTCGTCGTAAACCACCACCCAGTGTCGACTGATTATGACATGTTGTCTCATGTACATTGGTATTGTCAAATTTATTTCACGTGTTTGATATTGTAAAAAGATTTTCGTTACATGAACCAAATGGTATTTTTATGCATTTGAACACTTCATTGGAAGTGTTGTTGGTTTTTTTTCTTTATTTGCTTTGTATGGAAATAAGATTTCCTTGAGATTCTGTATGTAACTTGCGTAGAATTTGACATTTTCATGATTTGAATTTGTAGAGCATATAGATGCTTTGTAGTTAATATGGAACGTATGTTCTAGACGTTGCTTTTGATATGTTATAATGGTATTTTTGACATTGCGATGTTTGTAATTGCTTTGAATCTTTGACAGGGTATTGAAATTTGTTGTAATACATGTACTTATTACACACCTGGGTATATTGTTAAATGATTTCTTTAGTTCACGAAAAGCCTGATAGTAGCATTTCTTTATATGCAGAATTGATGTCAAGTACCAGAAATTACCAATTATTTGTAATACTTCATGTAAAGTTATTTTTAAACGGACACCATTTTTATAATGGCCGACCTTTTTATATACATGTAAGTGAACTTTAGAGTCTTGGTCTCTGCTTGTGTCATCAAACTTGAAAGGTTGTCTTGAACTGGTTTGTTTAAATATAAAGCTGTGTAGCTTGATAGATAGTTAAAGCTGGTATAACTTGTATAATAAATTGTGGTTTTGACATTTTTGTCATTTTTTAAAATAATATTATTATACATTGTCTTGTTTTTAAATTGTTCTAAATTTCCTGACCATCTCAAACGAATAGTTTTCGTTTTTCTTTGGCGGGGGATGTTAAAGGGTTGGTTTGCATGGTCAGGATATTTAGTAAATTTTGTATATAATACGTTCCCGAAATGATTGATTTATTTCAATTTGTAAACATTTAATTTTATTTTGTTAATTTCATATTTTTAATAACGCAATTCCGGAAACTGCGTTTTGACCGCACTCTTTCTATATTTCTATTGGTCTATTTGTTTTACCGCCTTTACACGTATTACCTTTGTTCTTCTCTCTTTTTCTTTGATGTTTACCTGGTTAAGACGTACTTCATTTTCTTGGATATTATAGTTTATATTTATCTGGATATTTCTATTTCATGTCTGTATGCTTCGGTGAGGTTAATATTTATAGTTATTTTTATATTTTTATATTTTTATATTTTTATTTTACATATTTATATTTATATATTTAATAGTATTGCTAATATTTTCGTCATATAATATATTTTACCCGGAATAGATGTAGTATGTGATTTTCTATTTGATGCATGTAGTATGCAAGTTGTGCACGCGTATAGTAGCTATGAAACTTAACTTTCTGAGTAAAATGATTTGCTTAGCCAGTGTCCCGTGCGGGGCCCGGGTGGCGAATAGGCCCGCAGCAGAGCCTAGCTTGTCGTAAGAGGCGACTAAATAGTATTGCCAAAGTTTTGAAAGATAATATTGAAGGTTCCTTATATGTTGATGACTTTTTAATATGCTACAGTGCCAAAAATATGAACACTATCGAAAGGCAACTACAACTATGCCTTAATCAAATTGAAAATTGGGCCTCTGAAAACGGCTTTAAGTTTTCAGAAAGTAAAACTGTTGCTATGCATTTTTGTAAAAAGCGAAAACTCCATCCTGATCCAGATCTTTATTTATATGATAAAAAAATTAAAATAGTCGAAGAATCGAAATTCCTTGGTGTTCTTTTTGATAAAAAACTTTCCTTTCTACCCCATATCAAAATGCTAAAATCAAGATGCCTCAAGGCTCTTGATATTATTAAAGTTGTCTCCAGTACTGACTGGGGAGCTGATAAATCTGTTCTTTTAAATTTGTACAGGTCTCTTGTGAGATCGAAATTGGATTATGGTTCTACTGTGTATGGATCAGCTAAAAAGTCATATTTACAAATTTTAGATGCTGTCCATCATCAGGGGTTGCGACTTTGCCTCGGTGCATACAGGACATCTCCTATTGAGAGCCTGTATGCGGAGGCAAATGAACCATCCCTGAAACATCGTAGAATAAAACTCGGTCTCCAATATGCTACAAAGCTAAAGGCTTTCCCTGGGAACCCTGCCCACGACTGTGTTTTCAATCCACCTCTTAAAACTGTTTATGAAAAACATGAAAATAAAACTCCTCCATTTGGCATTCGTATTGCACCACATTTAGCTAATCTTAATATTGATTTGGAAACAATTAAACCTGTTACACTGTTGAAGGTTCCACCCTGGGAACTTCTAAAACCTGAATTTAATTTTGATCTTCGTAAACATAAAAAGTCTGAAACAAATCATTTGCTTATTCAACAAGATTACTGTGAAATTAAATCTAGATATCCTGATTTTCTGACTGTTTATACAGATGGCTCTAAAGATGGTGATAGCGTTGCATCTGCTGCTATCTTAGGAAATAGCACTTCCACCCAACGACTCCCATCTTCTGCTTCCATTTTTACAGCTGAAGCCAGAGCCATTATTTTAGCTCTTCGTTTAATTGATGCTTCAGAGCACGCACAATTCTTCATCTGTTCTGATTCTCTCTCTTGTCTTTTGGCAATTGAGAACCGCAAGTTTAAAAATCCATTAATTAGTAAAATTGTTTACATGATTCACCAATTGATTAGAGGTGGTGCAGAATTGATTTTCCTATGGGTACCCAGTCATACTGGTATTCATGGGAATTCAGTCGTGGACAGGGTTGCGAAGGAAGCCCTTCGCAAACCAATTTCGAAATGTTTTATTCCCCATTCGGATTGCAGAAATGCAATCCGTATATATGTTCAAAGTTTGTGGGATGAGGTTTGGGCTGCCGCTGAGCACAACAAACTTCATGAGCTGAAACCACAGCTTGGGGAGAATCATGCTTCATTCCGATGCCGTCGAGACCAAGTGGTCATCACTAGATGTCGTATTGGACATTCTAGAGTCACTCATGGCCACTTGATGACACAAGAGAAAGAGGCACCAGTGTGCATCCCTTGTGACACTCCGTATTCGCTGAAGCATGTTCTCCTTGACTGTGTTGATGTCGCTCCTACGCGAATGAAGTACTTTAGCTGTGCAACAATGCACGATTTGTTCAGCGGCATCCCAAACGATGCTATTTTATCTTTTATCAAAGAAATTGGTCTTTACAATAAATTATAGTTTTAAATAAAATATTGCTTATGTTCATTGTTTGTTTTATTAACTCGTTAATTTTTCTATTTTTCCTTTAATTTATATTTGTTCTACCTTAATATATTGCTCTAAAACAATAATTGTTGTTGTTATTTTATTTTTTAGAGTGTTCATTTTTAAGTGAGTTTTTAATCTACTTTTCTGTTTGTTTGTTTTTTGTTTTACTCAGCGGTCTTTTGACTTTGTTTTATATATATTTATTTTATTTATATATTTCAACTTGTTTATGTCCCGATGATGGCTGAAATATCGCCGACGGGACAATAAGCAGCCAGCAATCAATCAATCAATCAATCTGTCAAAAAGGACGCCAAGAAATTTTGCTTCTTCAACTATCTTTATTTTTTTGTTATACAAAAAGAGATCTGGATCAGGATGAAGTTTCCGTTTCTTACAAAAATGCATAGCAACAGTTTTACTCTCTGAAAATTTGAAACCATTTTCAGAGGCCCATTTTTCAATCCGTTTAAGGCACAGCTGTAATTGCCTTTCAATGGTATTCATGTTTTTTGCACTGTAGCATATTAAAAAGTCATCAACATATAAAGAACATTCAATATTATCTTGGAGAACTTTGGCAATACTATTTATTTTAATACTAAAGAGACTGACCGAAAGGATGCTACCCTGAGGCACACCCATTTCTTGATCAAACTCCTCAGAAAACGTTTGATTAACTTTAACATTAAAGTGTCTGTCAGAAAGAAAGTCGGCCAAGAAATTTGGTAACCTTCCTTTCAACCCCATATCAGAAATATCCTCTAAAATACCATACTTCCATGTGGTGTCGTAAGCTTTTTCGAGATCGAAAAAAATAGACACCACATGTTCGTTCTTCGCAAATGCATTTCGAAGAAAAGACTCAAAACGGACCAAATGATCAAGCGTGCTCCTGCCTTGGCGGAATCCACACTGGATATTCGAAATGAGTCCATTGGACTCGAGGAACCAAACGAGCCGATCGTTGATCATGCGTTCTAGAGTCTTACAGACGTAGCTTGTCAAGGCTATCGGACGATAGTTGGAAGCAACTGTGTGATCCTTCCCCGGCTTAGGGATAGGAACAACAGTGGCAAGCTTCCATATTTCGGGCAATTTTCCATTTATCCATATATCATTCATTAAATTTAGAAGAGTCTTCATCGATATATCAGGTCGATGTTTTAAAAGTTGATAGTGGATGCCATCAGGGCCACATGCAGTGTCATGGGCTTTATTTAGGGAAGTTTTAAGTTCATCTAAAGAGAAAGGAGAATTATAGCTCTCCGAATTGTCGGAGTTAAAGTTCAATTTCGTTTTTTCAGCTGTACGTTTAAATTTTTGGAAGTCAGGTTTGTAATTAGATGAAGATGAATGTTTGGCAAAAGTCTCAGCTAGTTTGTTGGCAATGTCCTTTTCTGATGTTAAAGTGGAATTGCCAACGTTTAGATGTTTAACTGAGGATTTAGAGTTTTTACCTTTGAGTTTTTGTATGAAATTCCAAATTTTATTCATGGGAGTTCATGAAGTTAAACCAGATACAAAATTTCGCCAGGATGTTCTTCTAGATTGTCGACAAGTTCGTCTAGCCTTCGCCCGAAAAATTCTAAAATTACTCAAATTTTCTTTCGTTTGATGTTTGCCAAATTGTTTTTGAGCTTTATTTCTATCGTCGATAGCCTTGTCACACTCGTCTGTGAACCAAGGTTTATTGAGTTTTTTAGGAGTTGCCGAGGTCTTAGGAATGGTTTCATCAGCTATAGATATAAGAGTTTGATTAAATGTTGTTATTGGTTCTTGGTCCTGATCAAAAAGTTCTGGTCTTAATTTTTCTGAACAAAGTATTGAAAATTTTGGCCAATCGGCCTTCTCTAACTTATAGCGAGAAATTCTTTGTTCAAGTTCACCAAAAAGATCTTTTAATATAATAGGAAAGTGATCACTTCCACAGAGATCATCATGGACTTGCCATGAGAAATCTGTTAAAAGAGAAGGATCACATATTGAGAGATCAATTGATGAGTATGTTCCATTACCAGAATGTAAAAATGTAGAAGAACCATCATTAAAAATGCAAAGAGATTCTTTGGATAAAAAATAGGTGATTAAATAAATGGTAGCACGAATGTGTAGAATGATCCGGAACGCAAGCTATTAAACTCTTGATCTTTTAAATCTTTTGTTAAGGGAATGTAAACACTCTAGTAACGAGATCACTGATTATTTTCAGCGTAGTTTTTAAAAGTACAGATCAGTTATGTTTACAGGTAAAACGGCAAGGTCAAAATGTGTGTACATTTATTTTATTCAGGTATGATGTGATTTACCTGTATTTGCTGATTTTGACGATTTGTATATTTGTCTTGCCGTTACACCTTGATGTAAGGTAAGCAGAGTGTTATTTTTGTTAATTAGTTTTGCTTACCGCAAACAATTATCTAGAATAGTTATTTTTACAATTTTACCATAATTTTTGCGAACTTATGCAATATTGCGTATTTGACTATAATCTTGAATATGCCGATATGATGAGTTTTTATTTTATATACATGTGAGTCGGAATAAATGTTCAGACAAATATATTCATAGAGACTAAAGTTATTTGAAACAACTTCATACATGTATGCTAAGTTTTGAACACATAAAACATGCGATGTAGCATTTGTATGAATATTTTATAGTAACGTAATTATTTCATTTAAATAGATAAGTTGAGCATTGCATTTTATATTGTAGGGTATTTTCTCCTGTTAGATGTCATCCTAATAATAAATCATCGTAACCCTAGAAGCCTTGTATTTGTTTGTTTGCCATAACAAAGAGGTGTTACACTACTATAACATAAGACGTCTTCGGTGCTGTTTGTATATTTGGACATTGATAGTTACACGTCGAGGTGCAACTATCGATGTCCAAATATAAAAACAGCACCGACGTCTTGTAACTATCAATGTCCAAATATAAAAATAGCACCAAACACGTCGAAGTGCAAGTATCAATGTCCAAGCACCGAAGACGTCTTATGTTATAAGACTACAAATTTGGTATTAAATTATCGCTTTTGTATTTTAATGACGAATTTACTTTTAATTTTCCGACTTTTGTTAAAATATCGGTTTTTGAAATATTTCTTTTTGAAGTAGATTGATTCTAAACTTTATAATGAAATTCGGGGTCAGAATTTTGAAAATGTTGGTTTTCTAACAAATTATTAGTTCCCTATGACTTTCGACCAAAATATTTAATGACTCCATATCAATAAGATTAAAGTGTTATTAGTCATTACAAACCATTTTGAAGCTTTGATTGAGTTGGAGTAAGAAAATCGATTTGTTCCATTACGAGTAATTGGACCGCATTGTAGAATAAAAAGCTACGCCGAGCGCAGCATGATACGACCGCAACAAGTTGAACCCTGTTCGTTGGAGGCCCAATATGGATGGTCTATTGCTTTTGTCACATGAAGCCCATGGTGAACTTATAAAATTTTTGACACATACATCCTGTGGTGGACTTTAAAATGCATATTTGACACATATGTACTAACTTGAACATCTATGATCTAATACAAAAATAAGCCTTATTTATATACATGTGACCCCTAATTTCTCAAAAATTATAGAAATATTACAAATTAAGACAGAGATTTTCATAAAATCCAATTCCAATGAAAAAAGGTTTTTTAAAATTGGACCAAATTTTTTTTTTAATTTAATGAATAATAAACATTCTACATCAGTTTTGTCAATACACCCGTTTTAGCCCCTTTTGACCCTTTTTTTTATAAAACATCAGAGGCCACAAACCCCAAATTTAATGCCAACATTTATTTAGTGTATTAAAACTTCATAACAATTGGCTGGCCCACTTCAACTTAATTTTTGGTATAAGACAATTTACCTTGACAAACTTTAAAAAATGGTGTTTTTTGCCCCTTTGACCCCTAATTTCTCATAAATGGTTCAAGATATTTCAAATCTGACTGAAAAATACAGGCAGGGATTTTTGCAAGGATTCAAAAGAAAAAAAGATTTTAAAAATCGGACCACAAATAAAAAAGTCGATTTTTTGGGTGTGGCCCCTTTTTTGACCCCCTATAGCAATGTAAGGGTGCAATGTTTATCAAAACCAGTGACACATTTAGTTGACAGAATTTAATGATGAACTCAATAAAAAAAAATTTCAAAATTGAATGAATAATTAACATTCTATAACAGTTTTGTCAATACACCCATTTTAGACCCTTTTGACCCTTTTTTCTAAAACAGCAGGGGCTACAAACCCCAAATTCAAAACCAACGTTCCTTTACTGGATATAATCATCATATTAAAACTTCATAACAATTGGCTGGCCCGCTACAACTTTATTTTTAGTACATAACTATATAGCTAATCAGACTTTGAAAAATGGCGTTTTTGGCCCCTTCAACCCCTAATTTCTCAAAAACGGTTAGAGATATTTCAAACCTGATTGAAAAAAGCAGGCAGGGATTTTTATAAGGATTCTAATGAAAAAAAGATTTTGAAAATCGGACCACAAATAAAAAAGTCAATTTTTTGGGTGTGGCCCTTTTTTGACCCCAATATCAATATAACGGTGCAATATATATTGAAACCGTTGACACAATAAGTTGACAGAATTTAATGATAAATTCAATAAAAAAAGAATTTTCAAAATTGAATGAATAATAAACATTCTACAACAGTTTTGTCAATACATCCGATTTAGCCCCTTTTGGCCCTTTTTGCTAAAACAGTAGGGGCCACAAACCCCAAGTACAATACCAACCTTCCTTTAGTGGTTACAAACGTAACTATATATTATGGGTTAAGCAAATTTTATAGTGTCACACTATTCTATGTAACTATATAGAGTATGGACTTGAAGATCGTAATGGAAGAGGGAGGTTTGGCGCCACAAAACCTGGTTTAACCCACCATTTCGTTTGAAATGCCTGTACCAAGTCAGGACCATTGCGATCCACCAGTTCTCCGGTATGACTGATTCGTTTTTGTCATTTTCTCTGGACTATGAGATTGATCATTCAAGTTCGGTAGTTTTGTTATTACCTTTATTTATTCATTTACAAATTTCATATCAATCGGTCAATATTTACTCAAGTTATCGCATGGAAACCAAATGTCCACAGACGACGACGCCGACAACGACGACGACGACGACATCGCCATAACATTATACGATCGCAAAAATGTTGCGGTCGTATAAAAATGTCAAAGGCGCAACGGGTGTGCTATAGCAAGCAGGAACTGCTTACTCTTCCGGAGCACCTGAGTTCACTCTCGTTTCGACTTGAGTTCGCGTTGCTGAATGCGGTTTTGTTGTTATGTGTGTGTGTTTTATGTTGTTATGTGGTTTGTTTTGTTGTGATGAGTTTTGTCTGCCGGTTTTGTCTTTGTCTTCACGGTTTTATGATACTGATTACCCCTTTGGTACACCTTTGCTTCTTGTAGCTACATTGATCCTGAACCAGGGGTGGGGTCGATTACTTTAAAATGTAATTGATTACATTACTATTACTTTGCATCTCAAATGTAATTGATTACATTACAATTACAAGCATTTTGCCATGTAATCAATTACAGGACCTGAACTAAATAATGAAACAAATTAATAGTTACCTATTATTTTCGACCACATTTTTATTAACCCAATCTTATTCAGAGTGTGACTAGTCGTGAAGTTTTGATTGAATTCGATTTGCACAATGGAGCTATGAGCGACCTAGCTACAATATACTAGCTCCTTATCTTTGATGGAAACTTTTCTACAATTAAATAGTGTCCTAAGCCTAAGGTAAACATTTCTCCGAATAGAACTTAGGTCGGATAGTACGCCACTTTAAAATGCTCACGATCGATGATTATGACGTATATTCTTTTGGTGACACATTCTATATATTTAACGATGGTCATATCAAACAAACTTTGGACAAATCAATCAAAATTCCGTTATTACCTTGGCTTTATAAGTTGATCTAAATCTTCAAATGCAGGTAAACATTACCGTTTCAACTTTGACTTGTCAAAAGAAAGTGCATTTTGTCTCCCTTTCTAGCTTTCTCCGCCTAAATCAAAGATGTCAAATGAGCTACATTATTGTAGCTACTTTTAATCCAGCGCATACAATCTGGTAAGGGATCTTTTTCAAATCTCACTACAGTGGAAGCCGGGTTACTTGTCTATATTGTAGCTTGATATTCTGATAGCCAAGAGATCTTCTGTCATCCGAAATAGAGTTGCAAAGATTATTATTATCATCTATATATTTGCCTACAAAATTTTCTTGAAGGTGCCAGGTGTTGCTTATATCATCAAGTAGATATGATGGGTTTGGACTGTACTCAATGTTACAATCAGCCTTGCCTTGCTCTGATAATTTCAAGAAACTTCTTAGGGTGTCTTCATCATCAAACTCAAAGTTATCTTTCACTCCACGAAAACAGAAAAAATCATTTTTACCAAACTTTGCTTGTTTTTAACAGGATATTATTTCATTTGCCATAAGGTCTGTGTTTTGAAACTGCTCTGAACTTCCTGGTTTGGCATGTTCATGCAAGAATATCTCTTTAGTTTGGAAAGGACCATGACGACTTAGAACATAGTTTTCTGGTGCATGTGGCCGTTCAGCTGGATTATCCTTGGAATTTAGTTTTTTTTTCGAATGAAATCTGAGAAAACTTTAAATAGTCGTAGAAAATTTACCAGGCGGTTTAATAACATTCGAACAAGACAGCCTGCTGGAGCTTCTAAAGGTCCATTATCGACTATGAATATCAAATTTTTTCATCAGATTGCCAGTAGAGCTGTCTCTGAAGAAAAAGTCCAATGCGGATATTGACAAAAGAAGGAAAAGTTCATTAAAGCAACGGGAAACAGTCTCGTTCAAAAAAGGACAAATTTACAAGGGTTACAGGTTGACCAGTTCTGGTTACATTCATCAATGTATAATTGTCTGATTCTACGACAGTATTACTAGAAACTGTTTCCAAAAGTAAATGGGTCATGGGTGTGTATGCATTCGTTCTAGATTGGTCAAATTGATGGTCGTCCCGTGCGGGGCCCGGGAGGCGAATAGGCCCGCAGCAGCGCTAAGCTTGTCGGTAAAAGTCCACTAAAGAGCGCTCAGAAACCTGACATCGGGGTCAGGCCGCTTTACCCCCAAAGCGACTGGGATGTGTGCCCCAGGTGGTTGAATGGGGCAGCCCTGACATCGAGAGATGCGGGGTCGTCAGGCGATAATGCGGAAAACCTGACCGCAAACCATAGTGGTGCACCGTGTTGGGAAAAATGTCACGTTCCTCGCACGTTAAAGAACCCTGCTGCAGGTCTCGGTAAGAGTAGGACCCGTAGGATCCCCATGCAGGAGGCAAAATTTCCCGTCCCTACCCATCACTCCTTTTTCCAGTGGCAGTCAAAACTCTCCTACCCGATTGGCCTTGTGTCCCTATTTCCTCCATTTCATCATCATTTCATGTTCATTGTATCACCACTTTCATGTTCATCTCCCGGATATAGCCGAAATCGCGCTGCTTGGGAGTAAAACAATAACTAACTAACTCAAATTGATGGTCAAGCCTTGCAACATCCCACCAACTTTTACCCATGCTTTGAACTGGGTCAATATCAGAGCAAACAATCCCTTTGGCATCTTTGGCGTCTACAAAGTAATTAGTTTTGTCCGATGCTGCTTTTTCGAGATGAAAATTAACAAGTGACCGACAATAGTGTGCATTTATCCTATCCTCAATCATGCCAATTCTTGGAAGTTTTTTGAATGAAATATTCGCATTTGTAATTTGTCCGAAATGATGACGTTCTGCCTGCTTTGTATTTTTACGAAAATTTTGTGTATAGGTGTAACATGGTATAACTGGGCCATTTCTGTTTCTAGTTGGGCATTGGATCAAATTTATAATTTCATACTTGTCTTTCTTTTTTTTCCTCTTCTAATGTTTTAATAATTTCCTTACTTGCCTCAAACTTCTTTTAAATGAACTGAGTTCTACTTTCACAACAGCTACCTTAGGCTCAAGTAAATTTCTAAAAGTACTGTCCTTAATGTTTGCAAATGGCATAACACGCATTGAATTTCTCTTCCAAGTACGCTTCCATTCGAATTTTGTCTCTAGTTTGGTATTTTTGGTTATACTGTTCAATGCTCTTCATATTCATACAGTGTTTGGCATTTTCAATATTTTTGGTAGAGCGCCTCTGATGAGTCTTGAATAGACGAAACGCGCGTCAGGCGTAGCAAAATTTATTGTCTGGAACTTTGTTGTCATTTGTATTTCGAACACACGTGAAGGTTAGCACTGCTGGTGGAGTTTAAATTCCCCGAGGTTAGCCCGCTCCGGCACCAACACTTTTGAGTTGGAGAATACATCAAAGCTTTAAATTATCCGTCTAAATTTCAAAATTGTCTAAACCCTAAGGTTCTTCCTACCCCAGACATAGGTTGAATATCTTAGTAATAATTTGGTTCCCCAATTTGGTATTTTTGGTTATACTGTTCAATGCTCTTCATATTCATACAGTGTTTGGCATTTTCAATATTTTTGGTGGAGCGCCTCTGATGAGTCTTGAATAGACGAAACGCGCGTCAGGCGTAGCAAAATTTATTGTCTGGAACTTTGTTGTCATTTGTATCTCTTACTACATTTCAAAGTAGACAGATCTTCCTTGCACACTACGTTCCTTTCTTTTATTATTTTATTCAAATTTTGTTTTAATGTACTCTGTTGTGCAAACTTCAAAATATACATACCTCTTCCGTTGCAATCACGTTTTGTTGTTTGTATATTTGCTTAAGTATTTTGATGTTTGTCATCTGTTTTAAGAAGGTGAAGTAAATGGTAAAGTACATTTATGCAATGTAGATGCTTTAAGTGTTAAGTCTCCAAAAACAGATGTTGCAATTCCTGTGGAATATGTCAGTGCCACTTAATAAATAGGGACGGAAAATTTTGCCTCCTGCATGGGGATCCTATGGGTCCTACTCTTAGCGAGACCTGCAGCAGGGTTCTATAACGTGCGAGGAACGTGACATTTTTTCCAACACGGTGCACCACTATGATTTGCGGTCAGGTTTTCCGCATTATCGCCTGACGACCCCGCTTCTCTCGATGTCAGGGCTGCCCCATTCAACCACCTGGGGCACACATCCCAGTCGCTTTGTGGGCTAAACGGCCTGACCCCGATGTCAGGTTTCTGAGCGCTCTTTAATGGACTTTTACAAGCTTAGCGCTGCTGCGGGCCTATTCGCCTCCCGGGCCCCGCACGGGAGGAATCCCTACATGAGTTATACCGTATACACCATATACACCTTATGCTAATAAACAACTATATCAAGTTTGGTTTCAATTGGATTTTAAATGTCAGAGGAGTTAACGTTTCTAATGCAATGATGAAATGCTGTGAAAATGCTCAATTTTGACTTTCTAAGGGCAATAACTTCTTAAACAAAATGTCCTTCAACATTGACCCTATTACATATTTTGTAGATCTTGATATGCATAACAATATATAATTTAAATTTCTCAAACATCTTAAGGTACAATTTGCAAAAAATCCACAAAAGGGCAATAACTCCTACATGGGTTGATGGATTTTCTTCAAAATTTCAGGGTAGGTAGATCTTGAGATGCTGATCTTTTCTACCCTCGCCACAACTTTGATATCTGTAGCCGTTTTTGAGTTAATTGCAAAAAAACTGCATTTTACTCCTATGTTCTATTTTTAGCAATTGCAGCCATGTTTTACGACGAATCAAAAATCCCCGCATCAGTTCTAAGCACCGAAGGCTAATGAATAACCATAGTTTGGTTGCAATTGGATTTATGATGTCAGAGGTGTTAACGGTTTAAAAAGTTTACGATCGGACAACGGACGCCAAGTAACGACAATAACTCACATGACCCTTCGGGTGAGGTGAGCTAAAAAGAGATTTTGTTTTATTATATAGAGCCGTAATGTCGAGCACATGTGCATCTATCAAACATTCAAATTTGTATTAGCGACTTTCTTCGACTATATGTTCAACCATTAATTCTATTTCTTGCAACTCTTGGTAAATTCCATACCCTTCCAAGCGCATTTGCTTAAAATGTTTTTTTTTTTTTTTTTTTTTTTGTAAGAACTATGACACTTCTAAATTCAGATTTTCAAGTCGGTTTACCTTTTGTAATAACTTAAAACAGGGGCAGATCCAGGATTTTGTCAGGGGGGTGTCACCAAATGATGTAAAGTCATAAAGTTCAAGAAACAGAATCATGCTATTAATATGGCACTAACATACTAAGAAATAATAGCAAAAATGTGTATTTGGAAACTGAAAATGGTGGTAGGGAACTGATAAGTTTGAAAATTTGGAATGATAATGGAATAAATGTTCAAAGGGAGGGAGCCTGTGTTTGGAAAAAAGTGTCACTTGTTACTTGTAACTATTGACGATACTAACATAAGATCTTTGATATCTTACAAACCAACTGTTTTTGGACAGTCTGGTTTGGATGTAGGTGGGTGATGGAGAAAATCAAGATTCCTTATGACTTGCAATTTCGACATGTGGTCACCCGTGCAGGGAACCGGGTGTGTTAGGAATAGTCCCGCAGCCGCCCGTAAAACTTGTCGTAAGAAGCGACTCAACATGTTTGCCGTGTGTTGCGACCTGTGTCGGAGGGAGACGGGATCCTGGTCCACGTATGTGGCAGAAGACGGATTTCCCGTCCACAAGTGTTTAGACGGATTTTCCGTCCTCTAGTCGGTCAAAAAGGAAAAAGTCTTTGAAAACGGAAGACGATCGGTAGACGATCGCACCATTATATGATTTATTTACAATTTTTTTAGGTTACTTTAGTGAAGGGAGATTATTATTCTCTTGAAATTTATACGGATGAGTGTTAACTAAACTGCCTTCAAGCAGATATTTGTGTATTCTTACCATCACCCATGAGCGTGTCATCTTCCTTTTCCGCCATTTTGCAGCAAAACGAAGTCACGTGACGACGCGTACGAATCATGTGGTTGAACCTAAAACCTAACTCGAGGTAGGAAAACACGATCGACTAGAGTTTCCCCCATGCGGGAACCGGGTGTGAAAAGAATAGTCCCGCAGCCGCCCGTAAAGCTTGTCGTAAGAAGCGACTAAACGGGTCAACATGTTTGCCGTGTGTTGCGACCTGTGTCGGGGGAGGACAGGATCTTGATCCACGTATGTTGGCTTTGGCCCTTACTTCTCCTAGACAGGCGGTCAGATTCGGCTCGGTCTGATCAATCGGCTGGTCACACCAAGCCCTGTAAAGCACCTTCTCGTTTATTTCAAACTCTCTTTCCGTAATATAAGAATATATAACTTGATGTAAGTTATGCTTTACAGAAGGCGGTGGCTCATGGGTCAATCGTGTGGATGTTATTCTGGAGAGTTGTATCGCCGGGTAACCCCCGGCACGATGCTTGTCTCCCTAAAGGAATACTCTGTGCGAGTATGCTGTCCTTGTAACCCTTGTGCTTTCAACAGGAGAGCCGTTGTATAACAGCATCGCCCTTGTTGGCGCTCCATGGCGGGCGAGGAGCAAGGCAGTGAAACTCTCTTCTCTCACCATGGCTTCCCCATAACAACAAGCAATAAGTTCGAGTGGAAAGTATAAACGAAATATTTCATGTAGTGATAGTGATGATCAGGATACACCAGCTTCTTCAAAACGTCAAAACACAACAAATGATAGTTGGCCAAAGTTTATTGTACTTTCAAGCAAAGATGCCACTCGTCCTTTGACATTGTTTCGCCCTTTGTCATTGCGAAAACAATTAAGGGTGTTACCGGAGGTGATGTTCCCAAGGTTACGAAACTCCGATCCGGTAACCTCCTAGTAGAGTGTGCCAAACAACAACAAGCAAAAAACATTTTGACAATTTCATCCATCTTAGAGGTACCAGTTTCCGCTGAAGCTCATCGATCATTGAATCGTTCGCAGGGTATCATTCGAGATAGAGACCGAAACCTTGCTGATTTATCAGAGCAAGAAATATGCTCTGAACTTTCATCACAAGGTGTCTCACATGTTAAAAGGTTTACAAAAAAAAGAAGACAACAAAATTATTAAATTAAATACATACCTTATTACATTTAATTCCGCAGCTCCACCAAGTCACATTAATCTGGGTCTTTTCAGAGTGTCCGTAGACATATTTATTCCCAATCCTCTCCGTTGTTTTAAATGCCAACGTTTTGGCCACGGGAAGGCCGCCTGCAACGGGAAGGAAAAATGTGTAAAGTGTGCTGAGGAAGGCCACTCGAATTTCAACTGTACGAAAAATCCAAAATGTGTTAACTGCAGTGGTGATCATTTTTCGTCTTCAAATCAAAACAATGTCCAACTTTTCTACGTGAAAAAGAAATCCAAAAACTTAAAGCAGAAAAGAACATTACCTACCAAGAAACTCGTCGACAAGTCTCTATCTCGAGTGATACAGCACCATCCATGTCGTACGCGGAGGCTGCTAAACCCTCTAGGACATATGGTTGGCAAACCATGTACACTTGGCCTGAGGGTGAAATTAAGCCCCGTACTTGCAACACCAATGGATGGATGTTTGGTGTTGACTGTTTTGTGGATGATATCCCAAAAAGCAATATCAAATACGCGAGGCCTTGGAAGGAATTGTGTGATAATCATCCCCCACCACGCAAGTCAACAGCAGGTCCAAATAATGATTCAATGGTCGATGAGGATTTGTTTAAAATTCCACGAAAATCGTCTTGGGCTGGATTTGGAGCTCCAACCAAAGCTTCTAATCCTCAACCCCCATCAATTTCTCTTTCTTCCAAACAGAGTCAATCGTCTTCCTCAAGGTCCTCATCTGCTGCTCATCCTGGAAATAAACAGCAGCGACCCTCACAGCCAGGAAGACGTCAGAGTTCATCGCAGCGGACGTCACCGCTTAAAATGTGTAGATCAAAGAAGGCCGAACGAGATGCAATTTATATGCATAATCTTTTCGGCTCTCATGGTGACGACATGGAGTCTGATATGGATCTATCGGAAACACCTGTCGACCGTTCACAGAGCCAGTCTCCACAGAGGAGACGTAGGCGATCACTCGGTAGACTTTCTGATCCCATACAGACTCCAAAATGAGTACCATCATTCAATGGAATTGCCGAGGCCTTAAGGCCAACTTTCTTGAATTACAACTCTTAGTGCAGTCTTTTTTTTTCAACTGTCTTTTGTCTTCAGGAAACACACCTCAAGGAAACCGACACGATTTCCTTGAAGGGCTTCTCTAAGTATAACACATTTTCTAATACAGAGCGAGCTTCTGGCGGATCCCCCATCTTAGTTAAGGATCGTATTCTCCATAGTTCGATTCCTTTAACTACCGATCTGCAAGCAGTTGCCGTTAGAGTTTCATTACATCAAACAATAACTCTATGTTCAGTTTATATACCACCTAATGATAACTTAACTTTAGCACAACTTCAAAATTTAACGGACCAGCTTCCTGCTCCATACATGTTAGTTGGGGACTTCAATGCCCACAACTCATTATGGGGCAGTGCCAACTTGAATGAAAAGGGTAAAAAGATTGAGGATTTTTTATCAAAAGAATCTCTTTGTTTCTTTAATGATGGTTCTTCTACATTTTTACATTCTGGAAATGGAACATACTCATCAGTTGATCTCTCAATTTGTGATCCTTCTCTTTTAACAGATTTCTCATGGCAAGTCCATGATGATCTCTGGAAGTGATCACTTTCCTATTATATTAAAAGATCTTTTTGGTAAACCTGAACAAAGAATTTCTCGCTATAAGTTAAAGAAGGCTGATTGGCAAAAATTTTCAATACTTTGTTCGGAAAAATTAAGACCAGAAATGTTTGATCAGGACCAAGAACCAATAACAACTTTTAACCAAACTCTTATCTCTATAGCTGATGAAACCATTCAAAAGACGTCGGCAACTCCTAAAAAACCAATAAACCTTGGTTCACAGACGAGTGTGACAGGGCTATCGACGATAGAAATAAAGCACAAAAACAATTTGGCAAACAACAAACGAAAAAAAAATGAGTAATTTTAGAATTTTTCGGGCAAAGGCTAGACGAACTTGTCGACAATCCAGAAGAACATCCTGGAGAAATTTTGTATCTGGTTTAACTTCACGAACTCCCATGAATAAAATTTGGAATTTCATACAAAAACTCAAAGGTAAAAACTCTAAATCCTCAGTTAAACATCTAAACGTTGGCAATTCCACTTTAAAATCTGAAAAAGACATTGCCAACAAATAGCTGAAACTTTTGCTAAACATTCATCTTCATCTAATTACAAACCTGACTTCCAAAAATTTAAACGTACAGCTGAAAAAAACTAAATTGAACTTTAACTCTGACAACTCGGAGAGCTACAATTCTCCTTTCTCTTTATATGAACTTAAAACTTAAAAAGCCAATGACACTGCATGTGGCCCTGATAGCATCCACTATCAACTTTCAAAACATCTTCCTGAAATATCGATGAAGACTCTTCTAAATTTAATGAATGATATATGGATAAACGGAAAATTGCCTGAAATATGGAAGCTTGCCACTGTTGTTCCTATCACCAAGCCGGGGAAGGATCACACAGATGCTTCCAACTATCGTCCGATAGCCTTGACAAGCTGCGTCTGTAAGACTCTAGAACGCATGATCAACGATCGGCTCGTTTGATTCCTTGAGTCCAATGGACTCAGTTCGAATATCCAGAGTGGATTCCGCTTAGGGAGGAGCACGCTTGATCATTTGGTCCGTTTTGAGTCTTTTCTTCGAAATGCATTTGCGAAGAACGAACATATGGTCTTTTTCGATCTCGAAAAAGCTTATGACACCACATGGAAGTATGATATTTTAAAGGACATTTCTGATATGGGGTTGAAAGGAAGGTTACCAACTTTCTTGGCCGACTTTCTTTCTGACAGACACTTTAATGTTAAAGTAAATAAAACTTTTTCTGAAGAGTTTGACCAAGAAATGGGTGTACCTCAGGGCAGCATTCTTTCTGTCACTCTCTTTAGTATAAAGATAAATAGCATTGTCAAAGTCCTTCAAGACAATATTGAAGGTTCTTTATATGTTGATGACTTTTTAATATGCTACAGTGCAAAAAACATGAATACCATTGAAAGGCAATTACAGCTGTGCCTAAAACGGATTGAAAAATGGGCTTCCGAAAATGGTTTCAAATTTTCAGAAAGCAAAACTGTTGCTATGCATCTTTGTAAGAAAAGAAAACTTCATCCTGATCCATCGCCTGTAAATAACCTATATAGCGTTGCACGGGCGTAAAACACCAACTCACTCACTCACTCCCGACCCAGGTCTCTTTTTGTATGGCAAAAAAATTAAGATAGTTGATGAATCAAAATTTCTTGGCGCTCTTTTTGATAGAAAACTCTCCTTTCTACCCCATATCAAAATGTTAAAATCAAGATGCTTAAAGGCTCTTGATGTTTTAAAAGTTGTTTCCAGTACCGACTGGGGAGCTGATAAATCAGTTCTTTTAAATTTGTATAGGTCTATTGTTAGATCGAAATTGGATTATGGTTCAATAATTTATGGGTCTGCGAAAAAATCTTATTTACAAATTTTAGACGCTGTTCATCATCAGGGATTTCGACTCTGCCTCGGTGCATACAGGACCTCTCCCATCGAGAGCCTGTATGCAGAGGCAAATGAGCCATCCCTAAAGCATCGCAGAATTAAACTCGGTTTGCAATATGCCACCAAATTAAAAGCATTTCCTAGCAACCCTGCCCACTATTGTGTTTTCAATCAACCTCTCAGGAATATGTATGAAAAACATGAAAACAAAACTCCCCCTTTTGGTATTCGTATCGAACCTCACCTGACTAATCTTAAACTTAATTTAGAAACTATCAAACCTGTCAAGCCTTTGAAAGTTCCACCCTGGGAACTTTTAAAGCCTAAATTTAAAAGGAAAAATCAGCCGATATTGACACTATCACTGCAATGGATAGTCAAACGTCAGAAACTTCAAATGGTACAAAGGAAAAATCAGCCGATATTGACACTATCACTGCAATGGATAGACAAACATCAGAAACTTCAAATAGCACAAAGGAAAAATCAGCCGATATTGACACTATCACTGCAATAGATAGACAAACATCAGAAAGTTTAGATGGTACAAAGGAACAATCAGCCGATATTGACTCTATCACTGCAATGGATAGACAAACATCTGAAACTTCAAACAGCACAAAGGAATAAAAAGCTACGCCGAGCGCAGCATGATACGACCGCAACAAATTAAACCCTGTACGTTGGAGGCCCAATATTGATAGTCTATTGCTTTGGTCACATGCAGCCCATGGTGGACTTACAAAGCTTTTTGACACATGCATCCTGTGGTGGACTTTAAAATGCATATTTGACACATTCATATATATCTATATCAACATCAAATTATAATTGTTAATATTTTAATTGATATGTTTGGCCCTCTGACCCCTAATTTCTCTAAAACAGTAAGATATATTACAAATCTGACTGAAAAATACAGACAGGGGTTTGCACAAGGATTTTATGAGTTTATGGCCATGGCACGTCTTTGCCCCCCCCCCCCCCCCCCACCCCCTTGGTATCAATTTAACGGTGAAATATATATCAAAACCATTTAAACATCTAGTTGACAGAATTTAATGAGCAATTTAAAAAAAAAATTTAAAAATGAATGAATAATAAACATACTACAATAGTTTTGTTGATACACCCATTTAAGCCGCTTTTGACTTTTTTTTTCTTAAATCCTAGGGGCCAAAAACCCTAAATACAATACCAACTTTTTTTCTGGATATAATCATCATATTGAAACTTCGTAACAATTGGCATCCCGCCCGGGTGGCGAATAGGCCCGCAGCAGAGCCTAGCTTGTCGTAAGAGGCGACTAAGGGTCTTGGGATTCTGACGTCGGGTCAGTGCTCAGCCCACAGAGCGACCAAGTGTGTACCCTAGGTGGCTGAATAGGGTGGCCCTCGTCCGCGGGGGTTGTCAGGTCTATAATACGGAAACCCTGACCGCCGACCATAGTGGGCCAACGTGTGTGAAGAGTGCCACGCTTCATGCACGTAAAGGACCCCTTTGTCGACCGCCCAGTAGTGCACCACATAGGCTAAATTTTCCGCCCCTACCCACTTCTCCCCTTTTCCTGTGGTTCTTCAAAATTTACCGGTCCTTTGTTTCCCATCCAACCCCCATATTTCATTTGTCATCATCGTTTCATGTTCATTTTGTCACCCTTTTCATGTTCATCGCCTGTAAATAACCTATATAGCGTTGCACGGGCGTAAAACACCAACTCACTCACTCACTCACGTAACAATTGGCTGGTCAATTATAACTATTTTTTTGTGTGTATAACTATTTGCTTTAACAATCTTTTAAATAATGACGTTTTTTGCCCCTTCGACCCCTTATTTCTCAAAAATGGAAAGAGATATTGCAAATCTGATTGAAAAACGCAGGCAGGGATTTTCACAAGGATTCCAATGAAATTTTTTTTTTGAAAATCGGACCACAAATAAAAAAGTCGATTTTTGGGGTGTGGCCCCTTTTTGACCCCTTGTAGCAATGTAAAGGTACAATAAATATCAAAATCATTGACACATTTGGGGCCGAAATTGATTTTTTTTTAATTCTTGTCCGATTTTGACAATTTTTTTGCAAGTTTATTCTTGTCAAGTAACAGATTTAAAATCGAATGAATAACAAACATTCTACAACAGTTTTGTCAATACACCCGTTTAAGCCCTTTTTGGCCCTTTTTTCTAAAACGGTAGGGGCCACATACCCCAAATACAATACCAACCTTTCTTTAGTGGTTATAAACATCATATTAAAATTTTATAACAATTGGTTTACTACAACTAAAGTTATTGCACGGAAACCAAAGTGTCTACAGACGACGACAACGACGACAACGCCGACAACGACATCGCCATAACATAATACGATCGCAAAAGTTTGCGGTCGTATAAAAATCAGCCGATATTGACACTATCACTGCAATGGATAGACAAACGTCAGAAAGTTCAGATGGTACAAAGGATAAATCAGCCGATATTGACTCTATCACTGTAATGGATAGACAAACATCAGAAACTTCAAATAGCACAAAGGAAAAATCAGCCGATATTGACACTCTCACTGCAATGGATAGTCAAACGTCAGAAACTTCAGATGGTACAAAGGAAAATTCAGCTGGTATTGACACTATTACTGCAATGGATAGTCAAACGTCAGAAACTTCAGATGGTACAAAGGAAAAATCAGCTGGTATTGACACTATTACTGCAATGGATAGTCAAACGTCAGAAACTTCAGATGGTACAAAGGAAAAATCAGCTGGTCTTGACACTATCACTGCAATGGATAGACAAACATCAGAAACTTCAAATAGCACAAGGAAAAATCAGCCGATATTGACACTTTCACTGCTATGGATAGTCAAACGTCAGAAACTTCAGATGGTACAAAGGAAAAATCAGCTGGTATTGACACTATTACTGCAATGGATAGTCAAACGTCAGAAACTTCAGATGGTACAAAGGAAAAATCAGCTGGTATTGACACTATTACTGCAATGGATAGTCAAACGTCAGAAACTTCAGATGGTACAAAGGAAAAATCAGCTGGTATTGACATTTTCACTGCAATGTATAGACAAACATCAGAAACTTCAAATAGCACAAGGAAAAATCAGCCGATATTGACACTTTCACTGCTATGGATAGTCAAACGTCAGAAACTTCAGATGGTACAAAGGAAAAATCATCTGGTATTGACACTATTACTGCAATGGATAGTCAAACGTCAGAAACTTCAGATGGTACAAAGGAAAAATCAGCTGGTATTGACACTATCACTGCGATGGATAGACAAACATCAGACACTTTCACTGCAATAGGTAGTCAAGCGTCAACAACTTCAGATATCACGGAAGATCTGTCTGGCATGATTGAGTACAGAGATCCTGTATATATATCATTGCATTCTAAATTGTATGCGGTGCAAGAAACTTCGAATGGAGATGAAGCTACTATATATATTACCCCAGTAACCATAGAAACTGGCAATGATCAACAAACTGTAAATAAAGATGAAGTTGTATATGTTGCAGAAAACTTGGGGTGTTCAACTCAACAAGAAACTAACAGTACAACTCAACAAAAGTTTTGAAAGCCCCATTGATGAACGGTATGATAAAAATGACCCTGATTATGTCCCGTCTTCAGAAGAACAATTCTCAGATCTAGACAAATCCTTAGAATACGAATACATGTATGGTCATAGTCAAAAAAAGATACATAAAGATGAAGATAGTTTTATCGTAGATTCTGATACTAGTATGGAAGATGAACATGGGGAAGCATCTAACATCCTACAATTGCCTGTCTTGGAAAAAAATGTCATCTAAAAGTTGTAACCGTATACAAGAAAACCACGTTATCAGAGATGTAAACAACCCTGGCATTTATGTACGAAAGGTACGAAAAAGTAAAAAGGCAAGCAAGGCTCAGATGCAGTCTAAAAAAGCCGGGAATGAACGAGTATATGATAATTTCCACAGCTGTCTATTTTGTGGAGGTATGAGACAACACATAAGCTCACACATGTATGTGCACAAAAATATACCTGAAGTGAAAGAAATACTGGCAAAAGAAACTCAGAAAAAAAAGGTGACAATAAGCACAATAAGAAGATGATTGCAGAAGGAAAGGGGGAGCTTATTCTTTCAAGGAGACCAGAATCAAATGCTGTGGAATTTGATAGTAGTCAATTTGGGCCGTGCATTAATTGTTATGAATGGTTACTCTATAAAAACATGAAAAGGCATTTAGAGGCCTGTACCCTGAAAACTGTGACAATGAGTAGACGGCAGATTGTAATTATGTCTCAAGTGGAAGCAGGGGTTTTAAGCACTAAAACCTCAAAGCTTATGCTGAATGAGGTTTTCCCAAGCATGATAATTGACAAAGTTTTAGAAGTTGCAAAAAAAAAGATGAAACAATTGTAGCATTAGGGGAAGGCTGGTTAAGGAAATCAATTGATAATCGAGAAGAAAGACGCTATTACACTTCACAACATATGAGACTGATGGGAAAGATATTACTTGAACTTCGCTCACTTGACGGTGAAGACGTGAAAGACTTTGAATATTACATTCATCCCAGCAGAAATTATTTCCAGTGGTTGCATTTGAATTATTTTTTATTTGATTTTCATCAGCAATCAATGTTTCTGTGAGAAATTTGTAAGGAGCAGATTTCTCAATTACTTTTATTCATTATTTTGTTGTTAATTGTTACAAATGTATGTTTATCAGTGGTTATATTATTATGTCTCCCCTTAGACGAAGGGAGACATATTGTTTTACCCTGATTTGCAAGCCACCACCAAAATGACCTTTCACCTTTCATGTTTTGCATAACATTCAGCTATTTGATTTGCACTTTGAAGGGGAGACATTTGTTTTAGTTGGGGAACTATATTTTTTCTACAGTTATTGATCTAGAAGGATGGTTTAAATTTAAAAAAAAATAGCTGAATAGTTAAATAGCTGAATACTTATTAACATGCCAAGTTATATTTAGATATCTAGAATAATTTTGAAGTTCTCCTTAAAAAAAAACCATTTCAGTATTGTCAGGAGTGTGAAATTTGTAAAGGTCAGTTTTGCTTAAGCAAGATGAAATAAAATTGCATTGATACATACTAGCATTTATGTATAAATATTTATAATTATGTTCTATTACTCATCAAGAGAATTGGTGAATTTTGTCATTTTGAAAGTCCAGACAATTGTGTGCTAGTGTATATAACAGCTTTTTGTAAAAAAAAAACCAACTTTTGTCATTTGACTTATCCTTCGATTTTTTGTCAAAAATCTTATTTCAAACTGTGGTCCAATAAAACAAAATTATTTTTTCTCACCCTGAATGTTTTTGTACGGGGACTAAAACAGTTTTGAATGGGGAATTTCTAGTGTAAAATTCTAAACCCATAAATTGGTAAAATATTTTAAATTCATAGACAATCTACTTCAAATGGTAAAATTTGTACAATACTTTTTGTCTCGCCTGCGACGAATAGTCGCGGAAGCGAGACATGGCGATCCAAATTCCGTCGTCGGCGTCGTCAACAATTAGGTTAACCCTGGAACAAAGGAAAAAATTTAGGATCAAATTTTCCTGTTAATTTGCACAACTACATATGGTGTACTTCCTCTATACCAAGTTTCATTGAATTTGGTTTAGTAGTTTCAGAGAAGTTGCGCTGACAAGATGATAAATGGGGATTTTCAGCAATTTTCTAACTTTAAAGGGCCAAAATTCCAACAAAAATTTGAAGATCAAAATTTCCTGGTAAGATGCACAACTACATATGGTGTTATTCCTATATACCAAGTTTCATTAAATTCGGTTAAGAAGTTTCAGAGGAATTGCGCTGACAAACTTTGTGACAGACAGACAAACGGGCACGACAAAAATACAATCATAGCTACTGATTTAAAAATACAATGTTTAAACATGCCTAAATTTTCCTTTTCAGATCTTGGATACAAAGCTAGATGTCGAGGAGGAACAGAGGCTGTTAAAGGTTACAAAAGAATATCTTAATCCTGAAGTTTTGACATACAATGAGGCCCGCTGTCGCCCATTGTATGCCTCAATCTCTTACGAGGGAACAGTTGTTGCCGTAAGATTTAAAGTTCTAAAAGTAGAATATTGATACACATATAAGAAATGCGAGACAGCAATTAAAAAAATCTGAAGTTTCTTAAATATCTTTTTAAAAAAATCAATAGATCTTGCATAATTTTCATGTGTAATTGATACAATGTTACTAAGCTGTCCAACTTTATGAACTGCAGTCTAAATACATGTGTACATGTAGTTTAATTTGAATATACACACGACATTGTTGACCAACAAAGTTCAAACTGTAAGGTGTTCAAATCTTAAATGGAGACAAAATTTTAATTTAGTGTTCTTTTTTTTTCATTTTACATACAACTGTACATGTTATTTAAAAAGTGACTAAGTATACATTTTGATGTCAATTAATGTAGTTAATGACCTAGCATTAATTAAATTCTATCACATTTACAGAAGAGGGCATATTCATTTATTGTCTCTATCTGACTTCACATACATGTACATGTATTCATAGTCCCGTGCGGGGCCCGGGTGGCGAATAGGCCCACAGCAGAGCCTAGCTTGTCGTAAGAGGCGACTAAGGGTCTTGGGATTCTGACGATGGGTCAGTGCTCAGCCCACAGAGCGACCAAGTGTGTACACTAGGTGGCTGAATAGGGTAGCCCTCGTCCGCGGGGGTTGTCAGGTCTATAATACGGAAACCCTGACCGCCGACCATAGTGGGCCAACGTGTGTGGAGAGTGCCACGCTTCATGCACGTAAAGGACCCCTTTGTGGACCGCCCAGTAGTGCACCACATAGGCTAAATTTTCCGCCCCTACCCATCTCTCCCCTTTTCCTGTGGTTCTTCAAAATTTACCGTTCCTTTGTGTCCCACCCCATCCCCATCCATATTTCATTTATCATCATCATTTCATGTTCATTTTATCATCCTTTTCATGTTCATCGCCTGTAAATAACCTATATAGCGTTGCACGGGCGTAAAACACCAACTCACTCACTCACTCACATGTATTCATACTACCATTATCTTGTGCATTCATATGTTTGTGTACTTAAACTTACCATCGTTGCACTAATTTAATAGGTAATCCTTAATGTGTGATTTCTTAGTATGTATGTATGACATTTTAGGTACGACAGGAGATGTACACAACTAAGACAACTCTGAAAGTCATAGAGCTAGAAAAGGGGGTTATAGTTAAAATCTGGAACCAGCCCCTTATAGATCAGCTTCCGAAGAAAGGATCCAGCATAAGAGTGATATCAATTGATGTAAAACAGCATAATCCTTTTCACCTCTACTCACTACCAAAAGGACAAGACTAGAGGTAAACATCTTCAATTCTCAAAACTGATATGGATAACTGTAAATTATAATTAAAACATGTACATTATACTATATTAGGCATGCAAAAAATAAGTGTTTTAAAAACTAAAAGTAGTCTTACATGTACCTATGTTTGTACATGTACAATTTCAATCATTTAAAATTTTTAATTGTTTTAAGTCAAAAGCTATTCAGTTATACCAGCATGTCTGTCTAGGTAGCAGGTTAATTATCCAAACGCGTACCTGAGGCAGTTTACAAAATCATCAGTTTTACTTTAAACATTTAACGCAGGAAAATGCATGCACTTGACAAGAAATGAAAGTATTTTATGCATGTACACATACTTCTTATTCGTTCCGTTTTGTATAACAATAACGTAAAAAGTGGTAGAAACACTTAATACAATCAAACATAACATTATTTTATATGGATGCATTGACTAAGAACTTGTCATGAAAGATCGACCTATCTTCGTGTTCTACTATAAGACCCATTCCAATCTTATCATTCCAAATCTAAGTAGACATAAGCTTATCAAAATTATTATTTCTCGAGAGAGGTGAGCACACACTTGTCTTATTACTTAATATTCTTCTATAAAAGTTTTTTTTTTGTTTTTACTCTCAGACCCCTCCATATGCAAGTTTTATGAAAATGAATTGTGTGATATAGGTTTATTAGGAATTGTGAATAAATGTTACAGATTGTAGGTCACACATGGTTAATTAACCTTTTTATTTTTTCTGGGCTCCATATTTTGTACATGTGCGAAAAACGTGCTGCATAATGCGTCATCAATGACCTAAATAATACATTATCATTTAAAGCGTGTATGTTGCAATTAAATCCCTGTCGCCCATCTACTTCCTGTTTTGAAAATATCAGTGATGTTACTCAAGGCATAAAATCAGGACCCTACCAGTAGTAAATCGTTCTATGAGTGTTCTTGTTGTTTAGTCTAACAAACTGATTTTTAAAGATCTTCAAAATTCATTACTTTTCTATACAAGAATCTCCAAGAATTTTCAAGTAATAACTCTTAATTTTTAAAACAATTTTAGATAAACAGGCGGCAGATGTCTCTGCTGAGAATTTCCGGGGGAGCTGGTGAGGGCTTCTGCGAAAAAAAAACTTCCCCGCAAAGACAGGTAGTGAGAAAACATCTGTCTCCCGAGAGACAGACTACTGGGGCTTTCACGGTAAATCAAGATTATGAAACCAAAGGGTTCCACTAGTAAAGCAGAATTAATGTTTAAAGTGATGAAAATGTTCGTAAACATATTTACTGTTGATGAACATTTTCGTGTACATGTTTAATGTTGATGAAAATTTTCGTAAACATATTAAATGTTGATGAAAATTTTCGTTAGCATATTTAATGTTGATGAAAATTTTCGTTTACATGTTTAATGTTGATGAAAATTTTCGTAAACATATTAAATGTTGATGAATATTTTCGTGTACATGTTTAATGTTGATGAAAATTATCGTAAACATATATAATGTTTATTAACTTGTCTTGTACATGTTAAATGTTGATGAACATTTTCGTTAACATATTCAATATTGATGAAAATTTTCGTAAGTATATTTAATGTCGATGTACATTTTCGTGTACATGTTTAATGTGGATGAAAATTTTCGTAAACATATTTAATGTTGATGAAAATTTTCGTAAAAATATTTTATATTGATGAAGATTTCCGTAAAAATATTTAATGTTGATGAACATTTTCGTGTATTTTCGTGTACATGTTTAATAGTGATGAAAATGTTCGTAAACATATTTAATGTTGATGAACATTTTCGTGTACATGTTTAATGTTGATGAAAATTTTCGTAAACATATTAAATGTTGATGAAAATTTTCGTTTACATGTTTAATGTTGATGAAAATTTTCGTAAACATATTAAATGTTGATGACAATTTTCGTAAACATATTAAATGTTGAGGAAAATGTTTGTAAACATATTTATTATTAATGAACATTTTCGTGTACATATTTAATGTTGATGAAAATTTTCGTAAACATAATTGATATTAATGAAAATTTTCGTAAACATATTTAATGTTGATGACCATTTTCGTGTACATGTTTAATGTTGATGAACATTTTCGTAAACATATTTTATATTGATGAAAATTTTCGAAAACCTATTTAATGTTGATGAACATTTTCGTGTACATGTTTAATGTTCATGAAAATTTTCGTAAACATAATAAATGTTGATGATTTTTTTTAAACATATTTAATATTGATGAAAATTTTCGTAAACATATTTTATGTTGATGAACATTTTCGTGTACATGTTTACTGTTCATGAAAATGTTCGTGTACATGTTTAATGTTGGTAAAAATTTTCGTAGACATATTTTATATTGATGAAGATTTTCGTAAAAATATTTAATGTTGATGAACATTTTCGTGTATTTTCGTGTACATGTTTAAAAGTGATGAAAATGTTCGTAAACATATTTACTGTTGATGAACATTTTCGTGTACATGTTTAATGTTGATGAAAATTTTCGTAAACATATAAGATTTTCGTAAAAATATTTAATGTTGATGAACATTTTCTTGTTTTTTTGTGTACATGTTTAATAGTGATGAAAATGTTCGTAAACATATTAAATGTTGATGAAAATTTTCGTTAGCATATTTAATGTTGATGAAAATTTTCGTTTACATGTTTAATGTTGATGAAAATTTTCGTAAACATATTAAATGTTGATGAATAATTTCGTGTACATGTTTAATGTTGATGAAAATTATCGTAAAAATATCTAATGTTGATGAACATTTTCGTGTACATGTTTAATGTTAATGAAATTTTTCGTAAACATAATTAATGTTGACGAACATTTTCGTGTATATGTTTACTGTTGATGAAAATTTTCGTGTACATGTTTAATGTTGGTAAAAATTTTCGTAAAAATATTTAATGTTGATGAACATTTTCGTCTACATGTTTAATGTGGATGAAAAATTCCGTAAACATATATAATGTTGATGCAAATTCTCGTAAACATATTTTATATTGATGAAAATTTTCGTAAAAATATTTAATGTTGATGAACATTTTCGTGTATTTTCGTGTACATGTTTAATAGTGATGAAACTGTTCGTAAACATATTTACTGTTGATGAACAATTTCGTGTACATGTTTAATGTTGATGAAAATTTTCGGAAACATATTTTATATTGATGAAGATTTTCGTAAAAATATTTAATGTTGATGAACATTTTCGTGTACATGTTTAATGTTGATGAAAATTTTCGTAAACATATTAAATGTTGATCAAAATTTTCGTAAACATATTTTATATTGATGAAGATTTTCGTAAAAATATTTAATGTTGATGAACATTTTCGTGTATTTTCGTGTACATGTTTAATAGTGATGAAAATGTTCGTAAACATATTTAGAATTGATGAAATTTTCGTAAAGATATTTAATGTTGCTGAACATTTTCGTGTACATGTTTAATGTGGATGAAAATTTTCGTAAACATATTTAATATTGATGAACATTTTCGTAAAAATATTTTATATTGATGAAAATTTTCGTAAGTATATTTAATGTTGATGTACATTTTCGTGTACATGTTTAATGTTGATGAAAATTTTCGTAAACATATTAAATGTTGATGAATTTTTTTTAAACATATTTAATATTGATGAAAATTTTTGTGAACATATTTTATGTTGATGAACATTTTCGTGTACATGTTTAATGTTAGTAAAAATTTTCGTAAACATATTTAATGTTGATGAACATTTTCGTCTACATGTTTAATGTCGATGAAAATTTTCGTAAACATATTTAATGTTGATGAAAATTTTCGTAAACATATTTTATATTGATGAAGATTTTCGGAAAAATATTTACTGTTGATGAACATTTTCGTGTACATGTTTAATGTTGATGAAAATTTTCGTAAACATATTAAAAGTTGATGAAAATTTTCATAAACATATTAAATGTTGATGAAAATTTTCGTAAACATATTTACTGTTGATGAACATTTTCGTGTGCATGTTTAATGTTGATGAAAATTTTCGTAAACATATTAAAAGTTGATGAAAATTTTCATAAACATATTAAATGTTGATGAAAATTTTCGTAAACATATTTAATGTTGATGAAAATTTTCGTTTACATGCTTAATGTTGATGAAAATTTTCGTAAACATATTAAATGTTGATGAATATTTTCGTGTACATGTTTAATGTTGATGAAAATTATCGTAAACATATTTAATATTTATTAACTTGTCTTGTACATGTTTAATGTTGATGAACATTTTCGTTAACATATTCAATATTGATGAAAATTTTCGTAAGTATATTTAATGTTGATGTACATTTTCGTGTACATGTTTAATGTTGATGAAAATTTTCGTAAAAATATCTAATGTTGATGAACATTTTCGTGTACATGTCTAATGTTGATAAAAATTTTCGTAAACATGATTAATGTTGATGAACATATTCATGTACATGTTCAATGTTGATGAACATTTTCGTAAACATATTTAAAATTGGTGAACATTTTCGTAAACATACTTAATGTTGATGAATGTTTTCGTGTACATGTCTGATGTTGATGAACATTTTCGTTTACATGTTTAATGTTGATGAAAATTTTCGTAAACATATCTTATATTAAATGAAGATTTTCGTAAAAATATTTAATGTTGATGAAAATTTTCGTGTATTTTCGTGTACATGTTTAATAATGATGAAAATGTTCGTAAACATATTTAATGGTGATGAACATTTTCGTAAACATGTTTAATGTTGATGAAAATGTTCGTAAACATATCAAATGTTGATGCAAATTTTCGTAAACAAATTTAATGTTGATGAACATTTTTGTGTATTTTCGTGTACATGTTTAAAAATTATAAAAGTGTTCGTAAACATATTTAATGTTAATGAACATTTTCGTGTACATGTTTAATGTTGATGAAAACTTTCGTGAATTTGATGTTGCTGAAAATATAATTAATTATATTTAAAGTTTATGAAATTTTCCTCTACATGTTAAATAGTGATGAAAACATTTTTTATTTTGATGAAAACATTTTAAATGTTGATGAATATTTTAATGTACATATTTAATGTTGATGAAAATTTTCGTAAACATATTTAATGTTGATGAACATTTTCCTGTACATGTTTAATGTTGATGAAAATTTTTGTAAACATATTAAATGTTGATGAAAATTTTTGTAAACATATTAAATGTTGATGAATATTTTCGTGTACATGTTTAATGTTGATGAAAATTTTCGTACACATATTTAATGTTGATTAACATTGTCTTGTACATATTTAATGTTGATGAAAATTTTCGTAAACATATTTAAAATTGGTGAACATTTTCGTAAACATAATTAATGTTGATGAATGTTTTTGTGTACATTTCTGATGTTGATGAACATTTTCGTTTACCTGTTTAATGTTGATGGAAATTTTGGTACACATATTTAATGTTGATGAACATTTGCGTGTACATGTTTAATGTTGATAAAAATTTTCGTAAACATATCAAATTTTGATGAACATTTTCGTAAACAAATTAAATATTGATGAAAATTTTCGTAACTATATTTAATGTTGATGCACATTTTCGTGTACATGTTTAATGTTGATGAAAATTTTCGTAAAACTATCTAATGTTGATGAACATTTTCGTGTACATGTTCAATGTTGATGAAAATTTTCGTAAACATACTTAATGTTGATGAATATTTTCGTGTACATGTCTGATGTTGATGAACATTTTCGTTTAAATGTTTAATGTTGATGAAAATTTTCGTAAACGTATTTGTTATTGATGAACATTTTCGTTAACATATTTTATATTGATGAAAATTTTCGTAAACATATTTAATGTTGATGAACATTTGCGTGTACATGTTTAATGTTGATTAAAATTTTCGTAAACATATCAAATGTTGAGGAAAATGTTTGTAAACATATTTATTATTGATGAAAATTTTTGTAAACATATCTAATGTTAATGAACATTTTCGTGTACATGTTTAATGTTGATGAAAATTTTCGTAAGCATATTTAATGTTGATGAACATTTTCGTGTACATGTTTAATGTAGATGAAAATTTTCGTAAACATATTAAATGTTGATGAAAATTTTCGTAAACATATTTAATATTGATGAAAATTTTCGTTAAACATATTTAATGTTGATGAACATTTTCGTTTACATGTTTAATGTTGATGAACATTTTCGTAAACATATCAAATGTTGATGCAAATTTTCGTAAACATATTTTATATTGATGAAAATTTTCGTTAACAAATTTAATGTTGATGAACATTTTCGTGTATTTCCGTGTACATGTTTAAAAATTATGAAAGTGTTCGTAAACATATTTAATGTTAATGAAAATTTTCGTGTACATGTTTAATGTTGATGAAAACTTTCGTGAATTTGATGTTGCTGAAAATATTATTAATTATATTTAAAGTTTATGAAAATTTTCCTCTACATGTTAAATAGTGATGAAAACATTTTTTATGTTGATGAAAACATTTTTTATGTTGATGAAAACATTTTTTATGTTGATGAAAACATTTTTAATGTTGATGAATATTTTGATGTACATATTTAATGTTGATGAAAATTTTCGTAAACATATTTAATGTTGATGAACATTTTCGTGTACATGTTTAATGTTAATGAAAATTTTCCTGTACATGTTTAATGTTGATAAAAAATTTTGTAAACATATTAAATGTTGATGAATATTTTCGTATACACGTTTAATGTTGATGAAAATTTTCGTAAACATATTTAATGTTGATTAACATTGTCTTGTACATATTTAATGTTGATGAAAACATTTTTAATGTTGATGAATATTTTAATGTACATATTTAATGTTGATGAAAATTTTCGTAAACATATTTAATGTTGATGAACATTTTCGTGTACATGTTTAATGTTAATGAACATTTTCGTTTACATGTTTAATGTTGATGAAAATTTTCGTAAACATATTTATTATTGATGAACATTTTCGTTAACATATTTTATATTGATGAAAATTTTCGTAAATATATTTAATGTTGATGAACATTTGCGTGTACATGTTTAATATTGATTAAAATTTTCGTAAACATATTAAACGTTGAGGAAAATGTTTGTAAACATATTTATTATTGATGAAAATTTTCGTAAACATATTTAAAGTTAATGAACATTTTCGTGTACATGTTTAATGTTGATGAAAATTTTCGTAAGCATATTTAATGTTGATGAAAATTTTCGTGTACATGTTTAATGTTGATGAAAATTTTCGTAACATATGTAATGTTGATGAACATTTTCGTGTACATATTAATGTTGATTAAAATGTTCGTAAACATATTTAATGCTGATGAACATTTTCGTAAACATGTTTAATGTTGATGAAAATGTTCGTAAACATATCAAATGTTGATGCAAATTTTCGTAAACATATTTTATATTGATGAAAATTTTCGTAAACAAATTTAATGTTGATGAACATTTTCGTGTATTTCCGTGTACATGTTTAAAAATTATAAAAGTGTTCGTAAACATATTTAATGTTAATGAACATTTTCTTGTACATGTTTAATGTTGATGAAAACTTTCGTGAATTTGATTTTAAAGTTTGTGAAAATTTTCCTCTACATGTTAAATAGTGATGAAAACATTTTTTATGTTGATGAAAACATTTTTAATGTCGATGAATATTTTAATGTACATATTTAATGTCGATGAAAATTTTCGTAAACATATTTAATGTTGATGAACATTTTCGTGTACATGTTTAATGTTAATGAAAATTTTCCTGTACATGTTTAATGTTGATGAAAATTTTTGTAAACATATTTATTATTGATGAACATTTTCGTTAACATATTTTATATTGATGAAAATTTTCGTAAACATATTTAATGTTGATGAACATTGTCTTGTACATATTTAATGTTGATGAACATTTTCGTAAACATATTTAATATTAATGAAAATTTTCGTAAACATATTTAAAATTGGTGAACATTTTCGTAAACATAATTAATGTTGATGAATGTTTTTGTGTACATGTCTGATGTTGATGACCATTTTCGTTTACCTGTTTAATGTTGATGAAATTTTTTGTACACATATTTAATGTTGATGAACATTTGCGTGTACATGTTTAATGTTGATAAAAATTTTCGTAAACATATCAAATTTTGAGGAACATTTTCGTAAACATATTTAATATTGATGAAAATTTTCGTAAGTATATTTAATGTGGATGCACATTTTCGTGTACATGTTTAATGTTGATGAAAATTTTCGTAAAAAATATCTAATGTTGATGAACATTTTCGTGTACATGTTTAATGTTGATGAAAATTTTCGTAAACATACTTAATGTTGATGATTATTTTCGTGCACATGTCTGATGTTGATGAACATTTTCGTTTACATGTTTAATGTTGATGAAAATTTTCGTAAACATATTTATTATTGATGAACATTTTCGTTAACATATTTTATATTGATGAGAATTTTCGTAAACATATTTAATGTTGATGAACATTTGCATGTAAATGTTTAATGTTGATTTAAATTTTCGTAAACATATTAAATGTTGAGGAAAATGTTTGTAAACATATTTATTATTGATGAAAATTTCGTAAACATATTTAATGTTAATGAACATTTTCGTGTACATGTTTAATGTTGATGAAAATTTTCGTAAGCATATTTAATGTTGATAAACATTTTCGTGTACATGTTTAATGTTGATGAAAATTTTCGTAACATATGTAATGTTGATGAACATTTTCGTGTACATATTAATGTTGATGAAAATTTTCGTAAACATATTTAAAATTGATGAAAATTTTTCTTTAGATGTTTAATAGTGATGAAAACATTTTTAATGTTGATGAAAATTTTCGTAAACATATTTAAAGTTGATGAAATTTTTTCTTTACATGTTTAATAGTGATGAAAACATTTTTAAGGTTGATGAACATTTTCGTAAACATGTTTTATGTTTTTAAACATTTTTGTAAACATATCTAAAATTGATAACCATTTTCGCAAACATACTACATGTTGATGAATACTTTCGTGTACATGTCTAATGTTGATGAACATTTTCGTGTACATATTTAATGTTGATGAAAATTTTCGTAAACATATTTAATATTAATGAAAATTTTCTTAAACATATTAAATGTTGATAAACATTTATGTGTACATGTTTAATGTTGATGAAAATTTTCGTAAACATATTTAATGTTGATGAACATTTGCGTGTACATGTTTAATGTTGATTAAAATTTTCGTAAACATATTAAATGTTGAGGAAAATGTTTGTAAACATATTTATTATTGATGAAAATTTTCGTAAACATATTTAATGTTAATGAACATTTTCGTGTACATGTTTAATGTTGATGAAAATTTTCGTAAGCATATTTAATGTTGATGAAAATTTTCGTAAACATATTAAATGTTGATGAAAATTTTCGTAAACATATTTCATATTGATGAAAATTTTCCTTAAACATATCTAATGTTGATGAACATTTTCGTTTACATGTTTAATGTTGATGAAAATTTTCGTAAACATATCAAATGTTGATGCAAATTTTCGTAAACATATTTAATATTGATGAAATTTTTCGTAAACAAATTTAATGTTGATGAACATTTTCGTGTATTTCCGTGTACATGTTTAAAAATTATGAAAGTGTTCGTAAACATATTTAATGTTAATGAACATTTTCGTGTACAGGTTTAATGTTGATGAAATCTTTCGTGAATTTGATGTTGCTGAAAATATTATTAATTATATTTAAAGTTTACGAAAATTTTCCTCTACATGTTAAATAGTGATGAAAACATTTTTTATGTTGATGAAAACATTTTTTTATGTTGATGAAAACATTTTTAATGTTGATGAATATTTTAATGTACATATTTAATGTTGATGAAAATTTTCGTGTATTTCCGTGTACATGTTTAAAAATTATGAAAGTGTTCGTAAACATATTTAATGTTAATGAACATTTTCGTGTACATGTTTAATGTTGATGAAAACTTTCGTGAATTTGATGTTGCTGAAAATATTATTAATTATATTTAAAGTTTATGAAAATTTTCCTCTACATGTTAAAAAGTGATGAAAACATTTTTTATGTTGATGAAAACATTTTTAATGTTGATGAATATTTTAATGTACATATTTAATGTTGATGAATATTTTAATGTACATATTTAATGTTGATGAAAATTTTCGTAAACATATTTAATGTTGATGAACATTTTCGTGTACATGTTTAATGTTAATGAAAATTTTCCTGTACATGTTTAATGTTGATGAAAATTTGTGTAAACATATTAAATGTTGATGAATATTTTCGTGTACATGTTTAATGTTGATGAAAATTTTCGTCAACATATTTAATGTTGATTAACACTGTCTTGTACATATTTAATATTGATGAAAATTTTCGTAAACATATCAAATTTTGATGAACATTTTCGTTAACATATTTAATATTAATGAAAATTTTCGTAAACATATTTAAAATTGGTGAACATTTTCGTAAACATAATTAATGTTGATGAATGTTTTTGTGTACATTTCTGATGTTGATGAACATTTTCGTTTACCTGTTTAATGTTGATGGAAATTTTGGTACACATATTTAATGTTGATGAACATTTGCGTGTACATGTTTAATGTTGATAAAAAATTTTCGTAAACATATCAAATTTTGATGAACATTTTCGTAAACATATTAAATATTGATGAAAATTTTCGTAACTATATTTAATGTTGATGCACATTTTCGTGTACATGTTTAATGTTGATGAAAATTTTCGTAAAAATATCTAATGTTGATGAACATTTTCGTGTACATGTTTAATGTTGATGAACATTTTCGTAAACATACTTAATGTTGATGAATATTTTCGTGTACATGTCTGATGTTGATGAACATTTTCGTTTAAATGTTTAATGTTGATGAAAATTTTCGTAAACATATTTAATATTGATGAAAATTTTCGTTAAACATATTTAATGTTGATGAACATTTTCGTTTACATGTTTAATGTTGATGAACATTTTCGTAAACATATCAAATGTTGATGCAAATTTTCGTAAACATATTTTATATTGATGAAAATTTTCGTTAACAAATTTAATGTTGATGAACATTTTCGTGTATTTCCGTGTACATGTTTAAAAATTATGAAAGTGTTCGTAAACATATTTAATGTTAATGAACATTTTCGTGTACATGTTTAATGTTGATGAAAACTTTCGTGAATTTGATGTTGCTGAAAATATTATTAATTATATTTAAAGTTTATGAAAATTTTCCTCTACATGTTAAATAGTGATGAAAACATTTTTTATGTTGATGAAAACATTTTTTATGTTGATGAAAACATTTTTAATGTTGATGAATATTTTGATGTACATATTTAATGTTGATGAAAATTTTCGTAAACATATTTAATGTTGATGAACATTTTCGTGTACATGTTTAATGTTAATGAAAATTTTCCTGTACATGTTTAATGTTGATAAAAATTTTTGTAAACATATTAAATGTTGATGAATATTTTCGTATACACGTTTAATGTTGATGAAAATTTTCGTAAACATATTTAATGTTGATTAACATTGTCTTGTACATATTTAATGTTGATGAAAACATTTTTAATGTTGATGAATATTTTAATGTACATATTTAATGTTGATGAAAATTTTCGTAAACATATTTAATGTTGATGAACATTTTCGTGTACATGTTTAATGTTAATGAACATTTTCGTTTACATGTTTAATGTTGATGAAAATTTTCGTAAACATATTTATTATTGATGAACATTTTCGTTAACATATTTTATATTGATGAAAATTTTCGTAAATATATTTAATGTTGATAAACATTTGCGTGTACATGTTTAATATTGATTAAAATTTTCGTAAACATATTAAACGTTGAGGGAAATGTTTGTAAACATATTTATTATTGATGAAAATTTTCGTAAACATATTTAAAGTTAATGAACATTTTCGTGTACATGTTTAATGTTGATGAAAATTTTCGTAAGCATATTTAATGTTGATGAAAATTTTCGTGTACATGTTTAATGTTGATGAAAATTTTCGTAACATATGTAATGTTGATGAACATTTTCGTGTACATATTAATGTTGATTAAAATGTTCGTAAACATATTTAATGCTGATGAACATTTTCGTAAACATGTTTAATGTTGATGAAAATGTTCGTAAACATATCAAATGTTGATGCAAATTTTCGTAAACATATTTTATATTGATGAAAATTTTCGTAAACAAATTTAATGTTGATGAACATTTTCGTGTATTTCCGTGTACATGTTTAAAAATTATAAAAGTGTTCGTAAACATATTTAATGTTAATGAACATTTTCTTGTACATGTTTAATGTTGATGAAAACTTTCGTGAATTTGATTTTAAAGTTTGTGAAAATTTTCCTCTACATGTTAAATAGTGATGAAAACATTTTTTATGTTGATGAAAACATTTTTAATGTCGATGAATATTTTAATGTACATATTTAATGTCGATGAAAATTTTCGTAAACATATTTAATGTTGATGAACATTTTCGTGTACATGTTTAATGTTAATGAAAATTTTCCTGTACATGTTTAATGTTGATGAAAATTTTTGTAAACATATTTATTATTGATGAACATTTTCGTTAACATATTTTATATTGATGAAAATTTTCGTAAACATATTTAATGTTGATGAACATTGTCTTGTACATATTTAATGTTGATGAACATTTTCGTAAACATATTTAATATTAATGAAAATTTTCGTAAACATATTTAAAATTGGTGAACATTTTCGTAAACATAATTAATGTTGATGAATGTTTTTGTGTACATGTCTGATGTTGATGACCATTTTCGTTTACCTGTTTAATGTTGATGAAAATTTTTGTACACATATTTAATGTTGATGAACATTTGCGTGTACATGTTTAATGTTGATAAAAATTTTCGTAAACATATCAAATTTTGAGGAACATTTTCGTAAACATATTTAATATTGATGAAAATTTTCGTAAGTATATTTAATGTGGATGCACATTTTCGTGTACATGTTTAATGTTGATGAAAATTTTCGTAAAAAATATCTAATGTTGATGAACATTTTCGTGTACATGTTTAATGTTGATGAAAATTTTCGTAAACATACTTAATGTTGATGATTATTTTCGTGCACATGTCTGATGTTGATGAACATTTTCGTTTAAATGTTTAATGTTGATGAAAATTTTCGTAAACATATTTATTATTGATGAACATTTTCGTTAACATATTTTATATTGATGAAAATTTTCGTAAACATATTTAATGTTGATGAACATTTGCATGTAAATGTTTAATGTTGATTAAAATTTATGTAAACATATTAAATGTTGAGGAAAATGTTTGTAAACATATTTATTATTGATGAAAATTTCGTAAACATATTTAATGTTAATGAACATTTTCGTGTACATGTTTAATGTTGATGAAAATTTTCGTAAGCATATTTAATGTTGATAAACATTTTCGTGTACATGTTTAATGTTGATGAAAATTTTCGTAACATATGTAATGTTGATGAACATTTTCGTGTACATATTAATGTTGATGAAAATTTTCGTAAACATATTTAAAATTGATGAAAATTTTTCTTTAGATGTTTAATAGTGATGAAAACATTTGTAATGTTGATGAAAATTTTCGTAAACATATTTAAAGTTGATGAAATTTTTTCTTTACATGTTTAATAGTGATGAAAACATTTTTAAGGTTGATGAACATTTTCGTAAACATGTTTTATGTTTTTAAACATTTTTGTAAACATATCTAAAATTGATAACCATTTTCGCAAACATACTACATGTTGATGAATACTTTCGTGTACATGTCTAATGTTGATGAACATTTTCGTGTACATATTTAATGTTGATGAAAATTTTCGTAAACATATTTAATATTAATGAAAATTTTCTTAAACATATTAAATGTTGATAAACATTTATGTGTACATGTTTAATGTTGATGAAAATTTTCGTAAACATATTTAATGTTGATGAACATTTGCGTGTACATGTTTAATGTTGATTAAAATTTTCGTAAACATATTAAATGTTGAGGAAAATGTTTGTAAACATATTTATTATTGATGAAAATTTTCGTAAACATATTTAATGTTAATGAACATTTTCGTGTACATGTTTAATGTTGATGAAAATTTTCGTAAGCATATTTAATGTTGATGAAAATTTTCGTAAACATATTAAATGTTGATGAAAATTTTCGTAAACATATTTAATATTGATGAAAATTTTCCTTAAACATATTTAATGTTGATGAACATTTTCGTTTACATGTTTAATGTTGATGAAAATTTTCGTAAACATATCAAATGTTGATGCAAATTTTCGTAAACATATTTAATATTGATGAAATTTTTCGTAAACAAATTTAATGTTGATGAACATTTTCGTGTATTTCCGTGTACATGTTTAAAAATTATGAAAGTGTTCGTAAACATATTTAATGTTAATGAACATTTTCGTGTACAGGTTTAATGTTGATGAAATCTTTCGTGAATTTGATGTTGCTGAAAATATTATTAATTATATTTAAAGTTTACGAAAATTTTCCTCTACATGTTAAATAGTGATGAAAACATTTTTTATGTTGATGAAAACATTTTTTTATGTTGATGAAAACATTTTTAATGTTGATGAATATTTTAATGTACATATTTAATGTTGATGAAAATTTTCGTGTATTTCCGTGTACATGTTTAAAAATTATGAAAGTGTTCGTAAACATATTTAATGTTAATGAACATTTTCGTGTACATGTTTAATGTTGATGAAAACTTTCGTGAATTTGATGTTGCTGAAAATATTATTAATTATATTTAAAGTTTATGAAAATTTTCCTCTACATGTTAAATAGTGATGAAAACATTTTTTATGTTGATGAAAACATTTTTAATGTTGATGAATATTTTAATGTACATATTTAATGTTGATGAATATTTTAATGTACATATTTAATGTTGATGAAAATTTTCGTAAACATATTTAATGTTGATGAACATTTTCGTGTACATGTTTAATGTTAATGAAAATTTTCCTGTACATGTTTAATGTTGATGAAAATTTTTGTAAACATATTAAATGTTGATGAATATTTTCGTGTACATGTTTAATGTTGATGAAAATTTTCGTCAACATATTTAATGTTGATTAACACTGTCTTGTACATATTTAATATTGATGAAAATTTTCGTAAACATATCAAATTTCGATGAACATTTTCGTTAACATATTTAATATTAATGAAAATTTTCGTAAACATATTTAAAATTGGTGAACATTTTCGTAAACATAATTAATGTTGATGAATGTTTTTGTGTACATTTCTGATGTTGATGAACATTTTCGTTTACCTGTTTAATGTTGATGGAAATTTTGGTACACATATTTAATGTTGATGAACATTTGCGTGTACATGTTTAATGTTGATAAAAAATTTTCGTAAACATATCAAATTTTGATGAACATTTTCGTAAACATATTTAATATTGATGAAAATTTTCGTAACTATATTTATTGTTGATGCACATTTTCGTGTACATGTTTAATGTTGATGAAAATTTTCGTAAAAATATCTAATGTTGATGAACATTTTCGTGTACATGTTTAATGTTGATGAACATTTTCGTAAACATACTTAATGTTGATGAATATTTTCGTGTACATGTCTGATGTTGATGAACATTTTCGTTTAAATGTTTAATGTTGATGAAAATTTTCGTAAACATATTTAATATTGATGAAAACTTTCGTTAAACATATTTAATGTTGATGAACATTTTCGTTTACATGTTTAATGTTGATGAACATTTTCGTAAACATATCAAATGTTGATGCAAATTTTCGTAAACATATTTTATATTGATGAAAATTTTCGTTAACAAATTTAATGTTGATGAACATTTTCGTGTATTTCCGTGTACATGTTTAAAAATTATGAAAGTGTTCGTAAACATAATTATTTAATGTTAATGAACATTTTCGTGTACATGTTTAATGTTGATGAAAACTTTCGTGAATTTGATGTTGCTGAAAATATTATTAATTATATTTAAAGTTTATGAAAATTTTCCTCTACATGTTAAATAGTGATGAAAACATTTTTTATGTTGATGAAAACATTTTTTATGTTGATGAAAACATTTTTAATGTTGATGAATATTTTGATGTACATATTTAATGTTGATGAAAATTTTCGTAAACATATTTAATGTTGATGAACATTTTCGTGTACATGTTTAATGTTAATGAAAATTTTCCTGTACATGTTTAATGTTGATAAAAATTTTTGTAAACATATTAAATGTTGATGAATATTTTCGTATACACGTTTAATGTTGATGAAAATTTTCGTAAACATATCAAATGTTGATTAACATTGTCTTGTACATATTTAATGTTGATGAACACATTTTTAATGTTGATGAATGTTTTAATGTACATATTTAATGTTGATGAAAATTTTCGTAAACATATTTAATGTTGATGAACATTTTCGTGTACATGTTTAATGTTAATGAACATTTTCGTTTACATGTTTAATGTTGATGAAAATTTTCGTAAACATATTTATTATTGATGAACATTTTCGTTAACATATTTTATATTGATGAAAATTTTCGTAAATATATTTAATGTTGATGAACATTTGCGTGTACATGTTTAATATTGATTAAAATTTTCGTAAACATATTAAACGTTGAGGAAAATGTTTGTAAACATATTTATTATTGATGAAAATTTTCGTAAACATATTTAAAGTTAATGAACATTTTCGTGTACATGTTTAATGTTGATGAAAATTTTCGTAAGCATATTTAATGTTGATGAAAATTTTCGTGTACATGTTTAATGTTGATGAAAATTTTCGTAACATATGTAATGTTGATGAACATTTTCGTGTACATATTAATGTTGATTAAAATGTTCGTAAACATATTTAATGCTGATGAACATTTTCGTAAACATGTTTAATGTTGATGAAAATGTTCGTAAACATATCAAATGTTGATGCAAATTTTCGTAAACATATTTTATATTGATGAAAATTTTCGTAAACAAATTTAATGTTGATGAACATTTTCGTGTATTTCCGTGTACATGTTTAAAAATTATAAAAGTGTTCGTAAACATATTTAATGTTAATGAACATTTTCTTGTACATGTTTAATGTTGATGAAAACTTTCGTGAATTTGATTTTAAAGTTTGTGAAAATTTTCCTCTACATGTTAAATAGTGATGAAAACATTTTTTATGTTGATGAAAACATTTTTAATGTCGATGAATATTTTAATGTACATATTTAATGTCGATGAAAATTTTCGTAAACATATTTAATGTTGATGAACATTTTCGTGTACATGTTTAATGTTAATGAAAATTTTCCTGTACATGTTTAATGTTGATGAAAATTTTTGTAAACATATTTATTATTGATGAACATTTTCGTTAACATATTTTATATTGATGAAAATTTTCGTAAACATATTTAATGTTGATGAACATTGTCTTGTACATATTTAATGTTGATGAACATTTTCGTAAACATATTTAATATTAATGAAAATTTTCGTAAACATATTTAAAATTGGTGAACATTTTCGTAAACATAATTAATGTTGATGAATGTTTTTGTGTACATGTCTGATGTTGATGACCATTTTCGTTTACCTGTTTAATGTTGATGAAAATTTTTGTACACATATTTAATGTTGATGAACATTTGCGTGTACATGTTTAATGTTGATAAAAATTTTCGTAAACATATCAAATTTTGAGGAACATTTTCGTAAACATATTTAATATTGATGAAAATTTTCGTAAGTATATTTAATGTGGATGCACATTTTCGTGTACATGTTTAATGTTGATGAAAATTTTCGTAAAACATATCTAATGTTGATGAACATTTTCGTGTACATGTTTAATGTTGATGAAAATTTTCGTAAACATACTTAATGTTGATGATTATTTTCGTGCACATGTCTGATGTTGATGAACATTTTCGTTTACATGTTTAATGTTGATGAAAATTTTCGTAAACATATTTATTATTGATGAACATTTTCGTTAACATATTTTATATTGATGAAAATTTTCGTAAACATATTTAATGTTGATGAACATTTGCATGTAAATGTTTAATGTTGATTAAAATTTTCGTAAACATATTAAATGTTGAGGAAAATGTTTGTAAACATATTTATTATTGATGAAAATTTCGTAAACATATTTAATGTTAATGAACATTTTCGTGTACATGTTTAATGTTGATGAAAATTTTCGTAAGCATATTTAATGTTGATAAACATTTTCGTGTACATGTTTAATGTTGATGAAAATTTTCGTAACATATGTAATGTTTATGAACATTTTCGTGTACATATTAATGTTGATGAAAATTTTCGTAAACATATTTAAAATTGATGAAAATTTTTCTTTAGATGTTTAATAGTGATGAAAACATTTTTAATGTTGATGAAAATTTTCGTAAACATATTTAAAGTTGATGAAATTTTTTCTTTACATGTTTAATAGTGATGAAAACATTTTTAAGGTTGATGAACATTTTCGTAAACATGTTTTATGTTTTTAAACATTTTTGTAAACATATCTAAAATTGATAACCATTTTCGCAAACATACTACATGTTGATGAATACTTTCGTGTACATGTCTAATGTTGATGAACATTTTCGTGTACATATTTAATGTTGATGAAAATTTTCGTAAACATATTTAATATTAATGAAAATTTTCTTAAACATATTAAATGTTGATAAACATTTATGTGTACATGTTTAATGTTGATGAAAATTTTCGTAAACATATTTAATGTTGATGAACATTTGCGTGTACATGTTTAATGTTGATTAAAATTTTCGTAAACATATTAAATGTTGAGGAAAATGTTTGTAAACATATTTATTATTGATGAAAATTTTCGTAAACATATTTAATGTTAATGAACATTTTCGTGTACATATTTAATGTTGATGAAAATTTTCGTAAGCATATTTAATGTTGATGAAAATTTTCGTAAACATATTAAATGTTGATGAAAATTTTCGTAAACATATTTAATATTGATGAAAATTTTCCTTAAACATATTTAATGTTGATGAACATTTTCGTTTACATGTTTAATGTTGATGAAAATTTTCGTAAACATATCAAATGTTGATGCAAATTTTCGTAAACATATTTAATATTGATGAAATTTTTCGTAAACAAATTTAATGTTGATGAACATTTTCGTGTATTTCCGTGTACATGTTTAAAAATTATGAAAGTGTTCGTAAACATATTTAATGTTAATGAACATTTTCGTGTACAGGTTTAATGTTGATGAAATCTTTCGTGAATTTGATGTTGCTGAAAATATTATTAATTATATTTAAAGTTAACGAAAATTTTCCTCTACATGTTAAATAGTGATGAAAACATTTTTTATGTTGATGAAAACATTTTTTTATGTTGATGAAAACATTTTTAATGTTGATGAATATTTTAATGTACATATTTAATGTTGATGAAAATTTTCGTGTATTTCCGTGTACATGTTTAAAAATTATGAAAGTGTTCGTAAACATATTTAATGTTAATGAACATTTTCGTGTACATGTTTAATGTTGATGAAAACTTTCGTGAATTTGATGTTGCTGAAAATATTATTAATTATATTCAAAGTTTATGAAAATTTTCCTCTACATGTTAAATAGTGATGAAAACATTTTTTATGTTGATGAAAACATTTTTAATGTTGATGAATATTTTAATGTACATATTTAATGTTGATGAATATTTTAATGTACATATTTAATGTTGATGAAAATTTTCGTAAACATATTTAATGTTGATGAACATTTTCGTGTACATGTTTAATGTTAATGAAAATTTTCCTGTACATGTTTAATGTTGATGAAAATTTTTGTAAACATATTAAATGTTGATGAATATTTTCGTGTACATGTTTAATGTTGATGAAAATTTTCGTCAACATATTTAATGTTGATTAACACTGTCTTGTACATATTTAATATTGATGAAAATTTTCGTAAACATATCAAATTTTGATGAACATTTTCGTTAACATATTTAATATTAATGAAAATTTTCGTAAACATATTTAAAATTGGTGAACATTTTCGTAAACATAATTAATGTTGATGAATGTTTTTGTGTACATTTCTGATGTTGATGAACATTTTCGTTTACCTGTTTAATGTTGATGGAAATTTTGGTACACATATTTAATGTTGATGAACATTTTCGTTAACATATTTTATATTGATGAAAATTTTCGTAAACATATTTAATGTTGATGAACATTTTCGTAAACATATTTAATATTGATGAAAATTTTCGTAACTATATTTAATGTTGATGCACATTTTCGTGTACATGTTTAATGTTGATGAAAATTTTCGTAAACATATATAATGTTAATGAACATTTTCGTGTACATGTTTAATGTTGATGAACATTTTCGTAAACATACTTAATGTTGATGAATATTTTCGTGTACATGTTTGATGTTGATGAACATTTTCGTAAACATATTAAATGTTGAGGAAAATGTTTGTAAACATATTTATTATTGATGAAAATTTTCGTAAACATATTTAATGTTAATGAACATTTTCTTGCACATGTTTAATGTTGATGAAAATTTTCGTATGCATATTTAATGTTGATGAAAATTTTCGTAAACATATCAAATGTAGATGAAAATTTTCGTAAACATATTTAATATTGATGAAAATTTTCGTTAAACATATTTAATGTTGATGAACATTTTCGTTTACATGTTTAATGTTGATGAAAATTTTCGTAAATATATCAAATGTTGATGCAAATTTTCGTAAACATATTTAATATTGATGAAAATTTTCGTAAACAAATTTAATGTTGATGAACATTTTCGTGTATTTTCATGTACATGTTTAAAAATTATGAAAGTGTTCGTAAACATATTTAATGTTAATGAACATTTTCGTGTACATGTTTAATGTTGATGAAAACTTTCGTGAATTTGATGTTGCTGAAAATATTATTAATTATATTTAAAGTTTATGAAAATTTTCCTCTACATGTTAAATAGTGATGAAAACATTTTTTATGTTGATGAAAACATTTTTAATGTTGATGAATATTTTAATGTACATATTTAATGTTGATGAAAATTTTCGTAAACATATTTAATGTTGATGAACATTTTTGTGTACATGTTTAATGTTAATGAAAATTTTCCTGTACATGTTTAATGTTGATGAAAATTTTTGTAAACATATTAAATGTTGATGAATATTTTCGTGTACATGTTTAATGTTGATGAAAATTTTCGTAAACATATCAAATGTTGATTAACACTGTCTTGTACATATTTAATGTTGATGAAAATTTTCGTAAACATATAAAATTTTGATGAACATTTTCGTTAACATATTCAATATTAATGAAAATTTTCGTAAACATATTTAAAATTGGTGAACATTTTCGTAAACATAATTAATGTTGATGAATGTTTTTGTGTACATTTCTGATGTTGATGAACATTTTCGTTTACCTGTTTAATGTTGATGGAAATTTTGGTACACATATTTAATGTTGATGAACATTTTCGTGTACATATTTAATGTTGATGAAAATTTTCGTAAGCATATTTAATGTTGATGAAAATTTTCGTAAACATATTAAATGTTGATGAAAATTTTCGTAAACATATTTAATATTGATGAAAATTTTCCTTAAACATATTTAATGTTGATGAACATTTTCGTTTACATGTTTAATGTTGATGAAAATTTTCGTAAACATATCAAATGTTGATGCAAATTTTCGTAAACATATTTAATATTGATGAAATTTTTCGTAAACAAATTTAATGTTGATGAACATTTTCGTGTATTTCCGTGTACATGTTTAAAAATTATGAAAGTGTTCGTAAACATATTTAATGTTAATGAACATTTTCGTGTACAGGTTTAATGTTGATGAAATCTTTCGTGAATTTGATGTTGCTGAAAATATTATTAATTATATTTAAAGTTAACGAAAATTTTCCTCTACATGTTAAATAGTGATGAAAACATTTTTTATGTTGATGAAAACATTTTTTTATGTTGATGAAAACATTTTTAATGTTGATGAATATTTTAATGTACATATTTAATGTTGATGAAAATTTTCGTGTATTTCCGTGTACATGTTTAAAAATTATGAAAGTGTTCGTAAACATATTTAATGTTAATGAACATTTTCGTGTACATGTTTAATGTTGATGAAAACTTTCGTGAATTTGATGTTGCTGAAAATATTATTAATTATATTTAAAGTTTATGAAAATTTTCCTCTACATGTTAAATAGTGATGAAAACATTTTTTATGTTGATGAAAACATTTTTAATGTTGATGAATATTTTAATGTACATATTTAATGTTGATGAATATTTTAATGTACATATTTAATGTTGATGAAAATTTTCGTAAACATATTTAATGTTGATGAACATTTTCGTGTACATGTTTAATGTTAATGAAAATTTTCCTGTACATGTTTAATGTTGATGAAAATTTTTGTAAACATATTAAATGTTGATGAATATTTTCGTGTACATGTTTAATGTTGATGAAAATTTTCGTCAACATATTTAATGTTGATTAACACTGTCTTGTACATATTTAATATTGATGAAAATTTTCGTAAACATATCAAATTTTGATGAACATTTTCGTTAACATATTTAATATTAATGAAAATTTTCGTAAACATATTTAAAATTGGTGAACATTTTCGTAAACATAATTAATGTTGATGAATGTTTTTGTGTACATTTCTGATGTTGATGAACATTTTCGTTTACCTGTTTAATGTTGATGGAAATTTTGGTACACATATTTAATGTTGATGAACATTTTCGTTAACATATTTTATATTGATGAAAATTTTCGTAAACATATTTAATGTTGATGAACATTTTCGTAAACATATTTAATATTGATGAAAATTTTCGTAACTATATTTAATGTTGATGCACATTTTCGTGTACATGTTTAATGTTGATGAAAATTTTCGTAAACATATATAATGTTAATGAACATTTTCGTGTACATGTTTAATGTTGATGAACATTTTCGTAAACATACTTAATGTTGATGAATATTTTCGTGTACATGTTTGATGTTGATGAACATTTTCGTAAACATATTAAATGTTGAGGAAAATGTTTGTAAACATATTTATTATTGATGAAAATTTTCGTAAACATATTTAATGTTAATGAACATTTTCTTGCACATGTTTAATGTTGATGAAAATTTTCGTATGCATATTTAATGTTGATGAAAATTTTCTTAAACATATCAAATGTAGATGAAAATTTTCGTAAACATATTTAATATTGATGAAAATTTTCGTTAAACATATTTAATGTTGATGAACATTTTCGTTTACATGTTTAATGTTGATGAAAATTTTCGTAAATATATCAAATGTTGATGCAAATTTTCGTAAACATATTTAATATTGATGAAAATTTTCGTAAACAAATTTAATGTTGATGAACATTTTCGTGTATTTCCATGTACATGTTTAAAAATTATGAAAGTGTTCGTAAACATATTTAATGTTAATGAACATTTTCGTGTACATGTTTAATGTTGATGAAAACTTTCGTGAATTTGATGTTGCTGAAAATATTATTAATTATATTTAAAGTTTATGAAAATTTTCCTCTACATGTTAAATAGTGATGAAAACATTTTTTATGTTGATGAAAACATTTTTAATGTTGATGAATATTTTAATGTACATATTTAATGTTGATGAAAATTTTCGTAAACATATTTAATGTTGATGAACATTTTTGTGTACATGTTTAATGTTAATGAAAATTTTCCTGTACATGTTTAATGTTGATGAAAATTTTTGTAAACATATTAAATGTTGATGAATATTTTCGTGTACATGTTTAATGTTGATGAAAATTTTCGTAAACATATTAAATGTTGATTAACACTGTCTTGTACATATTTAATGTTGATGAAAATTTTCGTAAACATATAAAATTTTGATGAACATTTTCGTTAACATATTCAATATTAATGAAAATTTTCGTAAACATATTTAAAATTGGTGAACATTTTCGTAAACATAATTAATGTTGATGAATGTTTTTGTGTACATTTCTGATGTTGATGAACATTTTCGTTTACCTGTTTAATGTTGATGGAAATTTTGGTACACATATTTAATGTTGATGAACATTTGCGTGTACATGTTTAATGTTGATAAAAATTTTCGTAAACATATCAAATTTTGATGAACATTTTCGTAAACATATTTAATATTGATGAAAATTTTCGTAACTATATTTAATGTTGATGCACATTTTCGTGTACATGTTTAATGTTGATGAAAATTTTCGTAAAACTATCTAATGTTGATTAACATTGTCTTGTACATATTTAATGTTGATGAAAACATATTTAATATTGATGAAAATTTTCGTAACTATATTTAATGTTGATGAAAATTTTCGTAAACATACCTAATGTTGATGAATATTTTCGTGTACATGTCTGATGTTGATGAACATTTTCGTTTAAATGTTTAATGTTGATGAAAATTTTCGTAAACATATTTATTATTGATGAACATTTTCGTTAACATATTTTATATTGATGAAAATTTTCGTAAACATATTTAATGTTGATGAACATTTGCGTGTACATGTTTAATGTTGATTAAAATTTTCGTAAACATATTAAATATTGAGGAAAATTTTCGTAAACATATTTAATTTTGATGAACATTTTCGTGTACATGTTTAATGTTAATGAAAATTTTCCTGTACATGTTTAATGTCGATGAAATTTTTTTTAAACATATTAAATGTTGATGAATATTTTCGTATACATGTTTAATGTTGATGAAAATTTTCTTAAACATATTTAATTTTGATAAACATTGTCTTGTACATATTTAATGTTGATGAAAACATTTTTAATGTTGATGAATATTTTAATGTACATATTTAATGTTGATGAAAATTTTCGTAAACATATTTAATGTTGATGAACATTTTCGTGTACATATTTAATGTTAATGAACATTTTCGTTTACATATTTAATGTTGATGAACATTTTCGTAAACATATTTAATATTGATGAAAATTTTCGTTAAACATATTTAATGTTGATGAACATTTTCGTTTACATGTTTAATGTTGATGAAAATTTTCGTAAACATATTTATTATTGATGAACATTTTCGTTAACATATTTTATATTAATGAAAATTTTCGTAAATATATTTAATGTTGATGAACATTTGCGTGTACATGTTTAATGTTGATTAAAATTTTCGTAAACATATTAAATGTTGAGGAAAATGTTAGTAAACATATTTATTATTGATGAAAAGGACAAGATATGATAAGGGCCCAATTTTGCCCCCAAATTTTGAAATTATAAAAATGAGCTAAAAGTATGTGATATATACTTTAAAGTAGTTAAACTATACTATATCAGCATGATTTTGTTTATAGTGATCCATTTTGGTGTTGAAATAATTACCCAAAGTGGCTTAAAAATCGTAATTTGGTGAAAAACTGTAAAAAAACAGCAATTTTGAAGTGGTTTTCGGCAAATTTAACTATGAGCCACACAGAGTACCACTACAATAATTTATGTAGATAATCATTTTTAACATAGATACAGACCACAAAAATATCTTTGTGGTACTCCGTGTGGCTCATAGTTAAATTTGCCAAAAACTACTTAAAATTTGCATGATTTTTACACTTTTTCACAAAAATGCCATTTTCACATAATTTGATGACATCACTGTGACGTAATAAACAAGATTTAGTTAAAATTAATGTTATTTTACTATACCTTGTTCATCTAAGAACTGATCTAGAATAATTTACCGTCAGTTCAATTATTTAAAAAAAATGGTAAATTAGGGGGCCAAATTTAGCACTTATCATATCTTGTCCTTTTCGTAAACATATTTAAAGTTAATGAACATTTTCGTGCACATGTTTAATGTTGATGAAAATTTTCGTAAGCATATTTAATGTTGATGAAAATTTTCGTGTACATTTTTAATGTTGATGAAAATTTTCGTAACATATGTAATGTTGATGAACATTTTCGTGTACATATTAATGTTGATTAAAATGTTCGTAAACATATTTAATGCTGATGAACATTTTCGTAAACATGTTTAATGTTGATGAAAATGTTCGTAAACATATCAAATGTTGATGCAAATTTTCGTAAACATATTTTATATTGATGAAAATTTTCGTAAACAAATTTAATGTTGATGAACATTTTCGTGTATTTCCGTGTACATGTTTAAAAATTTTGAAAGTGTTCGTAAACATATTTAATGTTAATGAACATTTTCGTGTACTTGTTTAATGTTGATGAAAACTTTCGTGAATTTGATGTTGCTGAAAATATTATTATTGATGAAAATTTTCGTAAACATATATAATGTTAATGAACATTTTCGTGTACATGTTTAATGTTGATGAAAATTTTCGTAAGCATATTTAATGTTGATGAACATTTTCATGTACATGTTTAATGTTGATGAAAATTTTCGTAAACATATTAAATGTTGATGAAAAATTTCGTAAACATATTTAATATTGATGAAAATTTTCGTTAAACATATTTAATGTTGATGAACATTTTCGTAAACATATTTAATATTGATGAAAATTTTCGTTAAACATATTTAATGTTGATGAACATTTTCGTTTACATGTTTAATGTTGATGAACATTTTCGTAAACATATCAAATGTTGATGTAAATTTTCGTAATCATATTTTATATTGATGAAAATTTTCGTTAACAAATTTAATGTTGATGAACATTTTCGTGTATTTCCGTGTACATTTTTAAAAAATATGAAAGTGTTCGTAAACATATTTAATGTTAATGAACATTTTCGTGTACATGTTTAATGTTGATGAAAACTTTCGTGAATTTGATGTTGCTGAATATATTATTAATTATATTTAAAGTTTATGAAATTTTTCCTCTACATGTTAAATAGTGATGAAAACATTTTTTATGTTGATGAAAACATTTTTTATGTTGAAGAAAACATTTTTAATGTTGATGAATATTTTGATGTACATATTTAATGTTGATGAAAATTTTCGTAAACATATTTAATGTTGATGACCATTTTCGTGTACATGTTTAATGTTAATGAAAATTTTCCTGTACATGTTTAATGTTGATGAAAATTTTTTTAAACATATTAAATGTTGATGAATATTTTCGTATACATGTTTAATGTTGATGAAAATTTTTTTAAACATATTTAATTTTGATTAACATTGTCTTGTACATATTTAATGTTGATGAAAACATTTTTAATGTTGATGAATATTTTAATGTACATATTTAATGTTGATGAAAATTTTCGTAAACATATTTAATGTTGATGAACATTTTCGTGTACATGTTTAATGTTAATGAACATTTTCGTTTACATGTTTAATGTTGATGAAAATTTTCGTAAACATATTTATTATTGATGAACATTTTCGTTAACATATTTTATATTAATGAAAAATTTCGTAAATATATTTAATGTTGATGAACATTCCCCGAGGTTAGCCCGCTCCGGCACCAACACTTTTGAGTTGGAGAATACATCAAAGCTTTAAATTAACCGTCTAATATTTCGTTACAATATAATATGACAATCGTTTTAAGATAAAAATTTTTAAGCTGTGACCCCGGCTTGCCCCAGAACTATTGAGTCGAAACTTTCGTCCCATGATTTCGCCCCTTTCGTCCCTAAATCATTTCGGCCCATGTCAATATAACTCAAATACCTATAACTTTCACATATATTACTTCATTGATTTTGATGAGTTATATTTGACATCTGGTTGACGGAAAGAGTTTTATGGCCAAATACAGTCATATTCTACCTTAAATGCGCTGTGTTAATGAAAAATTTCCTGTACATGTTTAATGTTGATGAAAATTTTTGTAAACATATTTATTATTGATGAACATTTTCGTTAACATATTTTATATTGATGAAAAGTTTCGTAAACATATTTAATGTTGATGAACATTGTCTTGTACATATTTAATGTTGATGAACATGTTCGTGTACATGTTTAATCTTGATGAAAATTTTCGTAAGTATATTTAATGTGGATGCACATTTTCGTGTACATGTTTAATGTTGATGAAAATTTTCGTAAAAATATCTAATGTTGATGAACATTTTCGTGTACATGTTTAATCTTGATGAAAATTTTCGTAAACATACTTAATGTTGATGATTTTTTTCGTGTTCATGTCTGATGTTGATGAACATTTTCGTTTAAATGTTTAATGTTGATGAAAATTTTCGTAAACATATTTATTATTGATGAACATTTTCGTTAACATATTTTATATTGATGAAAATTTTCGTAAACATATCTAATGTTGATGAACATATGTGTGTACATGTTTAATGTTGATTAAAATTTTCGTAAACATTTTAAATGTTGAGGAAAATGTTTGTAAAATTACAAATACCAAAACGCGGGTATAAACGGTTAATTTGGATATGCTATATATCGATATTTCAAGGAGTAACCTCTCATCAGTAGCATTTAAACCAAAACATTGGAAGGTCAAAATCCAAAACAGTTGAAAACGAAAAGTACTCAAAACCAAAACGTTCGAACAAGGAAGCCAAATCCAGCACCGAGGATATCGACCATGTGCATTACAAGGAAAGAAACCTGGTGTTTTCATCGATTTTGAATTTAACAATCGGAAATTTCAGCGACAATATATTAGAAATATTATGGTAATTCGTGTCAGACAAGTCTGACTACCAGGCTTGTGATTACCCTCGGGGACCTCTGGTCCACCAGCAGCGGTTATCGCCCAGTGGTTTCAAAATTACAAATACCAAAACGCAGGTATAAACGGTTAATTTGGATATGCTATATATCGATATTTCAAGGAGTAACCTCTCATCAGTAGCATTTAAACCAAAACATTGGAAGGTCAAAATCCAAAACAGTTGAAAACGAAAAGTACTCAAAACCAAAACGTTCGAACAAGGAAGCCAAATCAAGCACCGAGGATATCGACCATGTGCATTACAAGGAAAGAAACCTGGTGTTTTCATCAATTTTGAATTTAACAATCGGAAATTTCAGCGACAATATATTAGAAATATTATGGTAATTCGTGTCATAAACATGTTTATTATTGATGAAAATTTTCGTAAACATATTCAATGTTAATGAACATTTTCGTGTACATGTTTAATGTTGATGAAAATTTTCGTAAGCATATTTAATGTTGATGAACATTTTCGTGTACATGTTTAATGTTGATGAAAATTTTCGTAAGCATATTTAATGTTGATGAACATTTTCGTGTATATGTTTAATGTTGATGAAAATTTTCGTAACATATGTAATGTTGATGAACATTTTCATGTACATATTAATGTTGATGAAAATTTTCGTAAACATGTTTAATGTTTATAAACATTTTCGTAAACATTTAAAATTGATGAACATTTTCGCAAACATTCTTAATGTTGATGAATACTTTCGTGTACATGTTTAAAATGATGATAATTTTCGTAAGCATATTAATGTTGATGAACATTTTCGTGTACATGTTTAATGTTGATGACAATTTTCGTAAACATATTTAATGTTGATGAACATTTTCGTGTACATGTTTAATGTTGATGGAAATTTTCGTAAACATATTTAAAGTTGACGAAATGTTTTCTTTACATGTTTAATAGTGATGAAAACATTTTTAGTGTTGATGAACATTTTCGTAAACATGTTTAATGTTTTTAAACATTTTTGTAAACATATCTAAAATTGATAACCATTTTCGCAAACATACTACATGTTGATGAATACTTTCGTGTGCATGTCTAATGTTGATGAACATTTTCGTGTACATATTTAATGTTGATGAAAATTTTCGTAAACATATTTAATATTAATGACAATTTTCGTAAACATATTAAATGTTGATAAACATTTATGTGTACATGTTTAATGTTGATGAAAATTTTCGTAAACATAATAAATGTTGATGAAAATTTTCGTAAACATTTAATATTAATGAAATGTTTCGTAAAAATATTTAATGTTGATGAACATTTTCGTGTACATGTTTAATGTTGATGAAAATTTGCGTAAACATATTTAATGTTGAACATTTTCGTGTACATTTTTGATGTAGATTAAAATTTTCGTAAATATATTTAATGTTGATGAACATTTTCGTGTACATGTTTAATGTTGATGAAATTTTTTGTAAACATATTAAATGTTGATGAAAATTTTCGTAAACATATTTAATATTGATGAAATGTTTCGTAAAAATATTAAATGTTGATGAACATTTTCGTGTACATGTTTAATGTTGATGAAAATTTTTGTAAACATATTAAATGTTGATGAAAATTTTGGTAAACATATTTAATATTGATGAAAATTTTCGTTAAACATATTTAATGTTGATGAACATTTTCGTTTACATGTTTAATGTTAATGAAAATTTTCGTAAACAAATTAAATGTTGATGAATATTTTCGTGTACATGTTTAATGTGGATGAAAATTTTCGTAAACATATTTAATGTTGATGAACATTTTCGTGTACATGTTTAATGTTGATGAAAATGTTCGTAAACATATCAAATGTTGATGAAAATTTTCGTAAATATATTTTATATTGATGAAAATTTTCGTAAACATATTTAATGTCGATGAACATTTTCGTGTATTTTCGTGTACAAGTTTAATAATGATGAAAATGTTCGTAAACATATTCAATGTTGATGAATATTTTCGTGTACATGTTTAATATTGATGAAAACTTTCGTGAATTTGATGTTGATGAAAATAAAATTAATAATATTAAAAGTTGATGAAAATTTTCCTCTACACTTTTTAATGTTGATGAAAACATTTTTAATGTTTATGAATATTTTAGAGTACACGTTTAATGTTGATGAAAATTTTCATAAACATAATAAATGTTGATGAACATTTTCATGTACATGTTAAATGTTCATGAAAATTTTCGTAAACATATTTAATGTTGATAAACATTTGCGTGTACATGTTTAATGTTGATTAAAATTTTCGTAAACATACTAAATGTTGAGGAAAATGTTTGTAAACATATTTATTATTGATGAAAATTTTCGTAAACATATATAATGTTAATGAACATTTTCGTGTACATGTTTAATGTTGATGAAAATTTTCGTAAACATATTTAATGTTAATGAACATTTTCGTGTACATGTTTAATGTTGATGAAAATTTTCGTAAGCATATTTAATGTTGATGAAAATTTTCGTAAACATATTAAATGTTGATGAAAATTTTCGTAAACATATTTAATATTGATGAAAATTTTTGTTAAACATATTTAATGTTGATGAACATTTTCGTTTACATGTTTAATGTTGATGAAAATTTTCGTAAACATATCAAATGTTGATGCAAATTTTCGTAAACATATTTAATATTGATGAAATTTTTCGTAAACAAATTTAATGTTGATGAACATTTTCGTGTATTTCCGTGTACATGTTTAAAAATTATGAAAGTGTTCGTAAACATATTTAATGTTAATGAACATTTTCGTGTACAGGTTTAATGTTGATGAAATCTTTCGTGAATTTGATGTTGCTGAAAATATTATTAATTATATTTAAAGTTTACGAAAATTTTCCTCTACATGTTAAATAGGGATGAAAACATTTTTTATGTTGATGAAAACATTTTTTTATGTTGATGAAAACATTTTTAATGTTGATGAATATTTTAATGTACATATTTAATGTTGATGAAAATTTTCGTGTATTTCCGTGTACATGTTTAAAAATTATGAAAGTGTTCGTAAACATATTTAATGTTAATGAACATTTTCGTGTACATGTTTAATGTTGATGAAAACTTTCGTGAATTTGATGTTGCTGAAAATATTATTAATTATATTTAAAGTTTATGAAAATTTTCCTCTACATGTTAAATAGTGATGAAAACATTTTTTATGTTGATGAAAACATTTTTAATGTTGATGAAAACATTTTTAATGTTGATGAATATTTTAATGTACATATTTAATGTTGATGAATATTTTAATGTACATATTTAATGTTGATGAAAATTTTCGTAAACATATTTAATGTTGATGAACATTTTCGTGTACATGTTTAATGTTAATGAAAATTTTCCTGTACATGTTTAATGTTGATGAAAATTTTTGTAAACATATTAAATGTTGATGAATATTTTCGTGTACATGTTTAATGTTGATGAAAATTTTCGTCAACATATTTAATGTTGATTAACACTGTCTTGTACATATTTAATATTGATGAAAATTTTCGTAAACATATCAAATTTTGATGAACATTTTCGTTAACATATTTAATATTAATGAAAATTTTCGTAAACATATTTAAAATTGGTGAACATTTTCGTAAACATAATTAATGTTGATGAATGTTTTTGTGTACATTTCTGATGTTGATGAACATTTTCGTTTACCTGTTTAATGTTGATGGAAATTTTGGTACACATATTTAATGTTGATGAACATTTTCGTTAACATATTTTATATTGATGAAAATTTTCGTAAACATATTTAATGTTGATGAACATTTTCGTAAACATATTTAATATTGATGAAAATTTTCGTAACTATATTTAATGTTGATGCACATTTTCGTGTACATGTTTAATGTTGATGAAAATTTTCGTAAACATATATAATGTTAATGAACATTTTCGTGTACATGTTTAATGTTGATGAACATTTTCGTAAACATACTTAATGTTGATGAATATTTTCGTGTACATGTTTGATGTTGATGAACATTTTCGTAAACATATTAAATGTTGAGGAAAATGTTTGTAAACATATTTATTATTGATGAAAATTTTCGTAAACATATTTAATGTTAATGAACATTTTCTTGCACATGTTTAATGTTGATGAAAATTTTCGTATGCATATTTAATGTTGATGAAAATTTTCGTAAACATATCAAATGTAGATGAAAATTTTCGTAAACATATTTAATATTGATGAAAATTTTCGTTAAACATATTTAATGTTGATGAACATTTTCGTTTACATGTTTAATGTTGATGAAAATTTTCGTAAATATATCAAATGTTGATGCAAATTTTCGTAAACATATTTAATATTGATGAAAATTTTCGTAAACAAATTTAATGTTGATGAACATTTTCGTGCATTTCCATGTACATGTTTAAAAATTATGAAAGTGTTCGTAAACATATTTAATGTTAATGAACATTTTCGTGTACATGTTTAATGTTGATGAAAACTTTCGTGAATTTGATGTTGCTGAAAATATTATTAATTATATTTAAAGTTTATGAAAATTTTCCTCTACATGTTAAATAGTGATGAAAACATTTTTTATGTTGATGAAAACATTTTTAATGTTGATGAATATTTTAATGTACATATTTAATGTTGATGAAAATTTTCGTAAACATATTTAATGTTGATGAACATTTTTGTGTACATGTTTAATGTTAATGAAAATTTTCCTGTACATGTTTAATGTTGATGAAAATTTTTGTAAACATATTAAATGTTGATGAATATTTTCGTGTACATGTTTAATGTTGATGAAAATTTTCGTAAACATATTAAATGTTGATTAACACTGTCTTGTACATATTTAATGTTGATGAAAATTTTCGTAAACATATAAAATTTTGATGAACATTTTCGTTAACATATTCAATATTAATGAAAATTTTCGTAAACATATTTAAAATTGGTGAACATTTTCGTAAACATAATTAATGTTGATGAATGTTTTTGTGTACATTTCTGATGTTGATGAACATTTTCGTTTACCTGTTTAATGTTGATGGAAATTTTGGTACACATATTTAATGTTGATGAACATTTGCGTGTACATGTTTAATGTTGATAAAAATTTTCGTAAACATATCAAATTTTGATGAACATTTTCGTAAACATATTTAATATTGATGAAAATTTTCGTAACTATATTTTATGTTGATGCACATTTTCGTGTACATGTTTAATGTTGATGAAAATTTTCGTAAAACTATCTAATGTTGATGAACATTTTTGTGTACATGTTTAATGTTGATGAAAATTTTCGTAAACATACCTAATGTTGATGAATATTTTCGTGTACATGTCTGATGTTGATGAACATTTTCGTTTAAATGTTTAATGTTGATGAAAATTTTCGTAAACATATTTATTATTGATGAACATTTTCGTTAACATATTTTATATTGATGAAAATTTTCGTAAACATATTTAATGTTGATGAACATTTGCGTGTACATGTTTAATGTTGATTAAAATTTTCGTAAACATATTAAATGTTGAGGAAAATTTTCGTAAACATATTTAATGTTGATGAACATTTTCGTGTACATGTTTAATGTTAATGAAAATTTTCCTGTACATGTTTAATGTCGATGAAATTTTTTTTAAACATATTAAATGTTGATGAATATTTTCGTATACATGTTTAATGTTGATGAAAATTTTCTTAAACATATTTAATTTTGATTAACATTGTCTTGTACATATTTAATGTTGATGAAAACATTTTTAATGTTGATGAATATTTTAATGTACATATTTAATGTTGATGAAAATTTTCGTAAACATATTTAATGTTGATGAACATTTTCGTGTACATATTTAATGTTAATGAACATTTTCGTTTACATATTTAATGTTGATGAACATTTTCGTAAACATATTTAATATTGATGAAAATTTTCGTTAAACATATTTAATGTTGATGAACATTTTCGTTTACATGTTTAATGTTGATGAAAATTTTCGTAAACATATTTATTATTGATGAACATTTTCGTTAACATATTTTATATTAATGAAAATTTTCGTAAATATATTTAATGTTGATGAACATTTGCGTGTACATGTTTAATGTTGATTAAAATTTTCGTAAACATATTAAATGTTGAGGAAAATGTTAGTAAACATATTTATTATTGATGAATCGTAAACATATTTAAAGTTAATGAACATTTTCGTGCACATGTTTAATGTTGATGAAAATTTTCGTAAGCATATTTAATGTTGATGAAAATTTTCGTGTACATTTTTAATGTTGATGAAAATTTTCGTAACATATGTAATGTTGATGAACATTTTCGTGTACATATTAATGTTGATTAAAATGTTCGTAAACATATTTAATGCTGATGAACATTTTCGTAAACATGTTTAATGTTGATGAAAATGTTCGTAAACATATCAAATGTTGATGCAAATTTTCGTAAACATATTTTATATTGATGAAAATTTTCGTAAACAAATTTAATGTTGATGAACATTTTCGTGTATTTCCGTGTACATGTTTAAAAATTTTGAAAGTGTTCGTAAACATATTTAATGTTAATGAACATTTTCGTGTACTTGTTTAATGTTGATGAAAACTTTCGTGAATTTGATGTTGCTGAAAATATTATTATTGATGAAAATTTTCGTAAACATATATAATGTTAATGAACATTTTCGTGTACATGTTTAATGTTGATGAAAATTTTCGTAAGCATATTTAATGTTGATGAACATTTTCGTGTACATGTTTAATGTTGATGAAAATTTTCGTAAACATATTAAATGTTGATGAAAAATTTCGTAAACATATTTAATATTGATGAAAATTTTCGTTAAACATATTTAATGTTGATGAACATTTTCGTAAACATATTTAATATTGATGAAAATTTTCGTTAAACATATTTAATGTTGATGAACATTTTCGTTTACATGTTTAATGTTGATGAACATTTTCGTAAACATATCAAATGTTGATGTAAATTTTCGTAATCATATTTTATATTGATGAAAATTTTCGTTAACAAATTTAATGTTGATGAACATTTTCGTGTATTTCCGTGTACATTTTTAAAAAATATGAAAGTGTTCGTAAACATATTTAATGTTAATGAACATTTTCGTGTACATGTTTAATGTTGATGAAAACTTTTGTGAATTTGATGTTGCTGAATATATTATTAATTATATTTAAAGTTTATGAAATTTTTCCTCTACATGTTAAATAGTGATGAAAACATTTTTTATGTTGATGAAAACATTTTTTATGTTGAAGAAAACATTTTTAATGTTGATGAATATTTTGATGTACATATTTAATGTTGATGAAAATTTTCGTAAACATATTTAATGTTGATGAACATTTTCGTGTACATGTTTAATGTTAATGAAAATTTTCCTGTACATGTTTAATGTTGATGAAAATTTTTTTAAACATATTAAATGTTGATGAATATTTTCGTATACATGTTTAATGTTGATGAAAATTTTCTTAAACATATTTAATTTTGATTAACATTGTCTTGTACATATTTAATGTTGATGAAAACATTTTTAATGTTGATGAATATTTTAATGTACATATTTAATGTTGATGAAAATTTTCGTAAACATATTTAATGTTGATGAACATTTTCGTGTACATGTTTAATGTTAATGAACATTTTCGTTTACATGTTTAATGTTGATGAAAATTTTCGTAAACATATTTATTATTGATGAACATTTTCGTTAACATATTTTATATTAATGAAAAATTTCGTAAATATATTTAATGTTGATGAACATTCCCCGAGGTTAGCCCGCTCCGGCACCAACACTTTTGAGTTGGAGAATACATCAAAGCTTTAAATTAACCGTCTAATATTTCGTTACAATATAATATGACAATCGTTTTAAGATAAAAATTTTTAAGCTGTGACCCCGGCTTGCCCCAGAACTATTGAGTCGAAACTTTCGTCCCATGATTTCGCCCCTTTCGTCCCTAAATCATTTCGGCCCATGTCAATATAACTCAAATACCTATAACTTTCACATATATTACTTCATTGATTTTGATGAGTTATATTTGACATCTGGTTGACGGAAAGAGTTTTATGGCCAAATACAGTCATATTCTACCTTAAATGCGCTGTGTTAATGAAAAATTTCCTGTACATGTTTAATGTTGATGAAAATTTTTGTAAACATATTTATTATTGATGAACATTTTCGTTAACATATTTTATATTGATGAAAAGTTTCGTAAACATATTTAATGTTGATGAACATTGTCTTGTACATATTTAATGTTGATGAACATGTTCGTGTACATGTTTAATCTTGATGAAAATTTTCGTAAGTATATTTAATGTGGATGCACATTTTCGTGTACATGTTTAATGTTGATGAAAATTTTCGTAAAAATATCTAATGTTGATGAACATTTTCGTGTACATGTTTAATCTTGATGAAAATTTTCGTAAACATACTTAATGTTGATGATTTTTTTCGTGTTCATGTCTGATGTTGATGAACATTTTCGTTTAAATGTTTAATGTTGATGAAAATTTTCGTAAACATATTTATTATTGATGAACATTTTCGTTAACATATTTTATATTGATGAAAATTTTCGTAAACATATCTAATGTTGATGAACATATGTGTGTACATGTTTAATGTTGATTAAAATTTTCGTAAACATTTTAAATGTTGAGGAAAATGTTTGTAAAATTACAAATACCAAAACGCGGGTATAAACGGTTAATTTGGATATGCTATATATCGATATTTCAAGGAGTAACCTCTCATCAGTAGCATTTAAACCAAAACATTGGAAGGTCAAAATCCAAAACAGTTGAAAACGAAAAGTACTCAAAACCAAAACGTTCGAACAAGGAAGCCAAATCCAGCACCGAGGATATCGACCATGTGCATTACAAGGAAAGAAACCTGGTGTTTTCATCGATTTTGAATTTAACAATCGGAAATTTCAGCGACAATATATTAGAAATATTATGGTAATTCGTGTCAGACAAGTCTGACTACCAGGCTTGTGATTACCCTCGGGGACCTCTGGTCCACCAGCAGCGGTTATCGCCCAGTGGTTTCAAAATTACAAATACCAAAACGCAGGTATAAACGGTTAATTTGGATATGCTATATATAGATATTTCAAGGAGTAACCTCTCATCAGTAGCATTTAAACCAAAACATTGGAAGGTCAAAATCCAAAACAGTTGAAAACGAAAAGTACTCAAAACCAAAACGTTCGAACAAGGAAGCCAAATCAAGCACCGAGGATATCGACCATGTGCATTACAAGGAAAGAAACCTGGTGTTTTCATCAATTTTGAATTTAACAATCGGAAATTTCAGCGACAATATATTAGAAATATTATGGTAATTCGTGTCATAAACATGTTTATTATTGATGAAAATTTTCGTAAACATATTCAATGTTAATGAACATTTTCGTGTACATGTTTAATGTTGATGAAAATTTTCGTAAGCATATTTAATGTTGATGAACATTTTCGTGTACATGTTTAATGTTGATGAAAATTTTCGTAAGCATATTTAATGTTGATGAACATTTTCGTGTATATGTTTAATGTTGATAAAAATTTTCGTAACATATGTAATGTTGATGAACATTTTCATGTACATATTAATGTTGATGAAAATTTTCGTAAACATGTTTAATGTTTATAAACATTTTCGTAAACATTTAAAATTGATGAACATTTTCGCAAACATACTTAATGTTGATGAATACTTTCGTGTACATGTTTAAAATGATGATAATTTTCGTAAGCATATTAATGTTGATGAACATTTTCGTGTACATGTTTAATGTTGATGACAATTTTCGTAAACATATTTAATGTTGATGAACATTTTCGTGTACATGTTTAATGTTGATGACAATTTTCGTAAACATATTTAATATTAATGACAATTTTCGTAAACATATTAAATGTTGATAAACATTTATGTGTACATGTTTAATGTTGATGAAAATTTTCGTAAACATAATAAATGTTGATGAAAATTTTCGTAAACATTTAATATTAATGAAATGTTTCGTAAAAATATTTAATGTTGATGAACATTTTCGTGTACATGTTTAATGTTGATGAAAATTTGCGTAAACATATTTAATGTTGAACATTTTCGTGTACATTTTTGATGTAGATTAAAATTTTCGTAAATATATTTAATGTTGATGAACATTTTCGTGTACATGTTTAATGTTGATGAAATTTTTTGTAAACATATTAAATGTTGATGAAAATTTTCGTAAACATATTTAATATTGATGAAATGTTTCGTAAAAATATTAAATGTTGATGAACATTTTCGTGTACATGTTTAATGTTGATGAAAATTTTTGTAAACATATTAAATGTTGATGAAAATTTTGGTAAACATATTTAATATTGATGAAAATTTTCGTTAAACATATTTAATGTTGATGAACATTTTCGTTTACATGTTTAATGTTAATGAAAATTTTCGTAAACAAATTAAATGTTGATGAATATTTTCGTGTACATGTTTAATGTGGATGAAAATTTTCGTAAACATATTTAATGTTGATGAACATTTTCGTGTACATGTTTAATGTTGATGAAAATGTTCGTAAACATATCAAATGTTGATGAAAATTTTCGTAAATATATTTTATATTGATGAAAATTTTCGTAAACATATTTAATGTCGATGAACATTTTCGTGTATTTTCGTGTACAAGTTTAATAATGATGAAAATGTTCGTAAACATATTCAATGTTGATGAATATTTTCGTGTACATGTTTAATATTGATGAAAACTTTCGTGAATTTGATGTTGATGAAAATAAAATTAATAATATTAAAAGTTGATGAAAATTTTCCTCTACACTTTTTAATGTTGATGAAAACATTTTTAATGTTTATGAATATTTTAGAGTACACGTTTAATGTTGATGAAAATTTTCATAAACATAATAAATGTTGATGAACATTTTCATGTACATGTTAAATGTTCATGAAAATTTTCGTAAACATATTTAATGTTGATAAACATTTGCGTGTACATGTTTAATGTTGATTAAAATTTTCGTAAACATACTAAATGTTGAGGAAAATGTTTGTAAACATATTTATTATTGATGAAAATTTTCGTAAACATATATAATGTTAATGAACATTTTCGTGTACATGTTTAATGTTGATGAAAATTTTCGTAAACATATTTAATGTTAATGAACATTTTCGTGTACATGTTTAATGTTGATGAAAATTTTCGTAAGCATATTTAATGTTGATGAAAATTTTCGTAAACATATTAAATGTTGATGAAAATTTTCGTAAACATATTTAATATTGATGAAAATTTTTGTTAAACATATTTAATGTTGATGAACATTTTCGTTTACATGTTTAATGTTGATGAAAATTTTCGTAAACATATCAAATGTTGATGCAAATTTTCGTAAACATATTTAATATTGATGAAAATTTTCGTAAACAAATTTAATGTTGATGAACATTTTCGTGTATTTCCGTGTACATGTTTAAAAATTATGAAAGTGTTCGTAAACATATTTAATGTTAATGAACATTTTCGTGTACATGTTTAATGTTGATGAAAACTTTCGTGAATTTGATGTTGCTGAAAATATTATTAATTATATTTAAAGTTTACGAAAATTTTCCTCTACATGTTAAATAGTGATGAAAACATTTTTTATGTTGATGAAAACATTTTTTATGTTGATGAAAACATTTTTAATGTTGATGAATATTTTAATGTACATATTTAATGTTGATGAAAATTTTCGTAAACATAATTAATGATGATGAACATTTTCGTGTACATGTTTAATGTTAATGAAAATTTCCCTGTACATGTTTAATGTTGATGAAAATTTTTGTAAACATATTTAATGTTGATGAACATTGTCTTGTACATATTTAATGTTGATGAAAACATTTTTAATGTTGATGAATATTTTAATGTACATATTTAATGTTGATGAAAATTTTCGTAAACATATTTAATGTTGATGAACATTTTCGTGTACATGTTTAATGTTGATGAAAATTTTCGTAAGCATATTTAATGTTGATGAACATTTTCGTGTACATGTTTAATGTTAATGGAAATTTTCGTAAACATATTTAATGTTGATGAACATTGTCTTGTACATATTTAATGTTGATGAAAATATTTTTAATGTTGATGAATATTTTAATGTATATATTTAATGTTGATGAAAAGTTTCGTAAACATATTAAATGTTGATGAACATTTTCGTGTACATGTTTAATGTTGATGAAAATTTTCGTAAGCATATTTAATGTTGATGAACATTTTCGTGTACATGTTTAATGTGAATGGAAATTTTCCTGTACATGTTTAATGTTGATGAAAATTTTTGTAAACATATTCATTATTGATGAACATTTTCGTTAACATATTTTATATTGATGAAAATTTTCGTAAACATATTTAATGTTGATGAACATTGTCTTGTACATATTTAATGTTGATGAACATTTTCGTAAACATATTTAATATTAATGAAAATTTTCGTAAACATATTTAAAATTGGTGAACATTTTCGTAAACATAATTAATGTTGATGAATGTTTTTGTGTACATGTTTAATGTTGATGAAAAGTTTTGTACACATATTTAATGTTGATGAACATTTGCGTGTACATGTTTAATGTTGATAAAAATTTTCGTAAACATATCAAATTTTGAGGAACATTTTCGTAAACATATTTAATATTGATGAAAATTTTCGTAAGTATATTTAATGTGGATGCACATTTTCGTGTACATGTTAAATGTTGATGAAAATTTTTGTAAAAATATCTAATGTTGATGAACATTTTCGTTTACCTGTTTAATGTTGATGAAAAGTTTTGTACACATATTTAATGTTGATGAACATTTGCGTGTACATGTTTAATGTTGATAAAAATTTTCGTAAACATATCAAATTTTGAGGAACATTTTCGTAAACATATTTAATATTGATGAAAATTTTCGTAAGTATATTTAATGTGGATGCACATTTTCGTGCACATGTTAAATGTTGATGAAAATTTTCGTAAAAATATCTAATGTTGATGAACATTTTCGTGTACATGTTTAATCTTGATGAAAATTTTCGTAAACATACTTAATGTTGATGAATTTTTTCGTGTTCATGTCTGATGTTGATGAACATTTTCGTTTGAATGTTTAATGTTGATGAAAATTTTCGTAAACATATTTATTATTGATGAACATTTTCGTTAACATATTTTATATTGATGAAAATTTTCGTAAACATATCTAATGTTGATGAACATATGTGTGTACATGTTTAATGTTGATTAAAATTTTCGTTAACATATTAAATGTTGAGGAAAATGTTTGTAAAATTACAAATACCAAAACGCGGGTATAAACGGTTAATTTGGATATGCTATATATCGATATTTCAAGGAGTAACCTCTCATCAGTAGCATTTAAACCAAAACATTGGAAGGTCAAAATCCAAAACAGTTGAAAACGAAAAGTACTCAAAACCAAAACGTTCGAACAAAAAAGCCAAATCCAGCACCGAGGATATCGACCATGTGCATTACAAGGAAAGAAACCTGGTGTTTTCATCAATTTTGAATTTAACAATCGGAAATTTCAGCGACAATATATTAGAAATATTATGGTAATTCGTGTCAGACAAGTCTGACTACCAGGCTTGTGATTACCCTCGGGGACCTCTGGTCCACCAGCAGCGGTTATCGCCCAGTGGTTTCAAAATTACAAATACCAAAACGCGGGTATAAACGGTTAATTTGGATATGCTATATATCGATATTTCAAGGAGTAACCTCTCATCAGTAGCATTTAAACCAAAACATTGGAAGGTCAAAATCCAAAACAGTTGAAAACGAAAAACACTCAAAACCAAAACGTTCGAACAAGGAAGCCAAATCCAGCACCGAGGATATCGACCATGTGCATTACAAGGAAAGAAACCTGGTGTTTTCATCAATTTTGAATTTAACAATCGGAAATTTCAGCGACAATATATTAGAAATATTATGGTAATTCGTGTCATAAACATATTTATTATTGATGAAAATTTTCGTAAACATATCTAATGTTAATGAACATTTTCGTGTACATGTTTAATGTTGATGAAAATTTTCGTAAGCATATTTAATGTTGATGAACATTTTCGTGTATATGTTTAATGTTGATGAAAATTTTCGTAACATATGAAATGTTGATGAACATTTTCGTGTACATATTAATGTTGATGAAAATTTTCGTAAACATGTTTAATGTTTATAAACATTTTCGTAAACATTTAAAATTGATGAACATTTTCGCAAACATACTTATTGTTGATGAATACTTTCGTGTACATGTTTAAAATGATGAAAATTTTCGTAAGCATATTAATGTTGATGAACATTTTCGTGTACATGTTTAATGTTGATGAAAATTTTCGTAAACATATTTAATATTGATGAACATTTTCGTGTACATGTTTAATGTTGATGGAAATTTTCGTAAACATATTTTAAGTTGACGAAATGTTTTCTTTACATGTTTAATAGTGATGAAAACATTTTTAGTGTTGATGAACATTTTCGTAAACATGTTTAATGTTTTTAAACATTTTTGTAAACAAATCTAAAATTGATAACCATTTTCGCGAACATACTACATGTTGATGAATACTTTCGTGTGCATGTCTAATGTTGATAAACATTTTCGTGTACATATTTAATGTTGATGAAAATTTTCGTAAACATATTTGATATTAATGAAAATTTTGGTAAACATATTAAATGTTGATAAACATTTATGTGTACATGTTTAATGTTGATGAAAATTTTCGTAAACATAATAAATGTTGATGAAAATTTTCGTAAACATTTAATATTGATTTTTTGTCTGCCGGTTTTGTCTTTGTTTTCACGGTTTTATGATTCTGATTACCCCTTTGGTACACCTTTGCTTCTTTCATACCACTGGGTCGATGTCTCTGCTGGTGGACATTTGTCCCCGAGGACATCATCAGCCCAGTAGCTACCATAGCATGATTACAAGGAACCAAGCACGGATACTGGCTCAGGCGTCGCCCAGTATAAAAAGGCCTGAACCTAACGACGCCACGGACACGGTATCGTTTTGTAAGACAGGTGTCCAAACTATCCCCGTTTCTACAACAATATCACACAAACAGTCTGAAAATCCAGAATTCCAATATAAAAACTCAGATTCAGTCAACAACATACGACAATGCTCTGTACTTTTGGAAGACGTTTTAGACTTTGAAAACATCGAAAGTCATTGCTCAATCAAAAAATGTGGAATAAAAAACTGTAAAACTTGCGCTATTTTAATCACTGATCCACAAATTAAGAGCAATTTAACAAACCGTACGTACAACATCAACAGCTGGGATGATTTGAACTGTACATCTTCAAACGTTATTTACGCACTAGAATGCACTTTATGCGGATTGATATATGTTGGGGAAACTAAAGGCAGATTGAATGCCCGTATAAGTGGCCACAGATCCGGCATTAACACCGACAAATTCCCTTTCATTTACCAACATTTTAATCAACCGGACCATTCCATCTTGTCCATGAAAGTCCGCATTCTTGAAAAAATATACCATACTACCAACAATCCCACTTTAAGTACACCATTTCGAAAACAACGAGAAGAATTCTGGATAAGAAGGTTAGGCACCGCTTTACCTTATGGTTGCAACGACAACATTGGCAGTTTAGGGAACTTATCAAGTCCAAGATGCAATGATGTGAATGTGATGAATCTTTTTGAACAGCAGGAAAGGCGCAAACGCAGTCATGGACATCGGAAGTACAATTCACCGAAGGTACATGACGTGTCTATCAATGGACTGCTTTCGTCTATTCAACAACCTCTCGGGATTCATCACATTCGCACTAAATTGTATTCTATTCCTCTTTCCAAACTTCACACACTATACAAAGAATGTCTCGAAAATCCAGTAACTGATTTTAAATCCAACCTGTACCGTCTTACAGCCATTGTTCTTGACATTGGATACAACCGATTATTCAAACCAGTCGGTGTTCCACATGAAAACAACAAGGACAATCGCTCTTTCATTTCTCTTCCATTTTTAAACAAAGGTCTGGATGCCATAAATTTAGGAAACATTTTACACCATAAATCTGTTACAGAACATATCCCTCCTTATTTCAAAGACAAAAGTGTTCCCGTCATTTCTTATTCCTATACTTCCACCATTGCACCTAAGGTATTTAACTACAAACAAGTTTTGCGGGATTACCAAATCAACGACCTCAAGGCAAAACCACCAGACTGTTCTTGTGACAAATCCCCATTCAAATATAGTCCCTCTGGCCACGTCATTACCGGGGACCTCAACATAGTGGAAAATGACCAACTCCGCGATGTTTTGGCCAAAGGACCAAAATATCGTGAGCCTAGAGCAATCAACTGGAACCATAATTTCAAAACAATTATGGATTCAGTTGAAGACTATGCCAGAAAATGGGCCAAAAAAGAACATGAAAAAGAAAGCGACGTTCTTTCTGAGTGGGTAAAGTCTGTGAGGTCGTTGGTTTTGAAAAGGATTAACTCTTTGAAAGGCTCGATGAGCACCAAGGCAACATCTATTTTCAACAACCCTGATGTTGCGAAGACATTGTCCACCTTACATGACAAATATGTTGTCGTACCTGCTGATAAAGCGCCTAACAACATCATTTTTGTATGCAAAAGACACTATATTGATTGTTTAACATCTGAATTAGGGGTTGGTTGTACTAGCAAAAGCACCACATATACAGCAACAACACTGTCAAAGGAGGAAATAATCAACAATCATAATTCTGTAATTTCTTCCTTTGGCATTTCTGTTGACAAAAAGAACGATGACGTTCCATCCTTGTATTGGATTCCAAAGTTGCATAAAACTCCATACAAGCAACGATTTATTGCTGGGTCATCCAAATGTACAACTAAGCCTCTTTCAGTTTTGTTAACATCAATATTGACGGCAATAAAATCAAGCCTTCAAAAGTATTTCGATTGTTGTTACTCTAGAAATGGCGTCAATCAAATGTGGATTCTCAAAAATTCTAAAGAACTGATGGAAAATCTCCATTCTAAGTCATTTTCATCATGTAATAGCATTAAAACGTTTGATTTCTCTACATTATATACTTCAATTCCACATTCACAATTAAAATCTCGTTTGGCACAGCTGATTAAACGTAGCTTTATCAAAAAGAATGGAAAACGCAGGTACAAGTATTTGGTAGTCGGTTATAAAAAGACTTACTTTGTCATCCAAGAGTCTAGCAAGAAAAACAAATTTACAGAAGATCAAATAATAGAAATGCTCAACTTTCTAATCGACAACATATTTGTACAGTTTGGTGGACGTGTTTTTCAGCAAACAATAGGTATCCCAATGGGCACAAATTGTGCACCATTGCTTGCCGATTTGTTTCTTCATTCATATGAAGCAGACTTCTTACAATCACTTCTAGACAAAAAGGACCGCAAACTTGCTTTATCCTTCAATCTCACATTTCGTTATATTGATGATGTCCTTTCACTAAACAATCCTCGATTTGGTGACTATTTACATCTCATATATCCGAAGGAACTTGAGGTAAAGGACACTACAGATTCTAGGAGGTCTGCTTCATATTTGGATCTATTTCTCGAAATTGACACACAAGGAAGGCTTTGTACAAAGCTCTATGACAAACGTGATGACTTCAACTTTCCAATAGTTAACTTTCCCTTTCTGTGTAGCAACATTCCGTCCGCTCCAGCATATGGAGTTTACGTATCACAATTGATTCGTTATTCCAGAGCATGTGGGGAGTACAACGACTTCCTTGATAGAGCTACACGGCTGACAAGCAAATTGTTAACACAGGGGTACGTTGCTCCCAGGTTGTTGTCATCACTCAAGAAATTTTACGGGCGACATCATGTGCTTGTATGCAAATACGGGATTTCTATCTCTCAGATGAGCACAGATGTTGGTTTGACATAGAGTTTTGTAATGCCATCCTTTCCGGATTTGACCAACACTTAATCGATCTTTGGCAACGTGACGGGTGTGCTATAGCAAGCAGGAACTGCTTACTCTTCCGGAGCACCTGAGTTCACTCTCGTTTCGACTTGAGTTCGCGTTGCTGAATGCGGTTTTGTTGTTATGTGTGTGTGTTTTATGTTGTTATGTGGTTTGTTTTGTTGTGATGATTTTTTGTCTGCCGGTTTTGTCTTTGTTTTCACGGTTTTATGATTCTGATTACCCCTTTGGTACACCTTTGCTTCATTGATGAAATGTTTCGTAAAAATATTTAATGTTGATGAACATTTTCGTGTACATGTTTAATGTTGATGAAAATTTGCGTAAACATATTTAATGTTGAACATTTTTGTGTACATTTTTGATGTTGATGAAAATTTTTGTAAACATATTAAATGTTGATGAAAATTTGTGTAAACATATTTAATATTGATGAAAATTTTCGTTAAACATATTTAATGTTGATGAACATTTTCGTTTACATGTTTAATGTTGATGAAAATTTTCGTAAACAAATTAAATGTTGATGAACATTTTCGTGTACATGTTTAATGTGGATGAAAATTTTCGTAAACATATTTAATGTTGATGAACATTTTCGTGTACATGTTTAATGTTGATGAAAATGTTCGTAAACATATCAAATGTTGATGAAAATTTTCGTAAATATATTTTATATTGATGAAAATTTTCGTAAAAATATTTAATGTCGATGAACATTTTCATGTATTTTCGTGTACATGTTTAATAATGATGAAAATGTTCGTAAACATATTCAATGTTGATGAACATTTTCGTGTACATGTTTAATATTGATGAAAACTTTCGTGAATTTGATGTTGATGAAAATAATATTAATTATATTTAAAGTTGATGAAAATTTTCCTCTACACTTTTTAATGTTGATGAAAACATTTTTAATGTTGATGAATATTTTCGTGTACATATTTAATGTTGATAAAAATTTTCGTAAACATATTTAATGTTGATGAACATTTTCGAGTACATGTTTAATGTTGATGAACATTTTAGAGTACATGTTTAATGTTGATGAAAATTTTCATAAACATAATAAATGTTGATGAACATTTTCATGTACATGTTTAATGTTAATGAACATTTTCGTTTACATGTTTAATGTTGATGAAAATTTTCGTAAACATATTTATTATTGATGAACATTTTCGTTAACATATTTTATATTGATGAAAATTTTCGTAAATATATTTAATGTTGATGAACATTTGCGTGTACATGTTTAATATTGATTAAAATTTTCGTAAACATATTAAACGTTGAGGAAAATGTTTGTAAACATATTTATTATTGATGAAAATTTTCGTAAACATATTTAAAGTTAATGAACATTTTCGTGTACATGTGTAATGTTGATGAAAATTTTCGTAAGCATATTTAATGTTGATGAAAATTTTCGTGTACATGTTTAATGTTGATGAAAATTTTCGTAACATATGTAATGTTGATGAACATTTTCGTGTACATATCAATGTTGATTAAAATGTTCGTAAACATATTTAATGCTGATGAACATTTTCGTAAACATGTTTAATGTTGATGAAAATGTTCGTAAACATATCAAATGTTGATGCAAATTTTCGTAAACATATTTTATATTGATGAAAATTTTCGTAAACAAATTTAATGTTGATGAACATTTTCGTGTATTTCCGTGTACATGTTTAAAAATTATAAAAGTGTTCGTAAACATATTTAATGTTAATGAACATTTTCGTGTACATGTTTAATGTTGATGAAAACTTTCGTGAATTTGATGTTGCTGAAAATATTATTAATTATATTTAAAGTTTATGAAAATTTTCCTCTACATGTTAAATAGTGATGAAAACATTTTTTATGTTGATGAAAACATTTTTAATGTCGATGAATATTTTAATGTACATATTTAATGTCGATGAAAATTTTCGTAAACATATTTAATGTTGATGAACATTTTCGTGTACATGTTTAATGTTAATGAAAATTTTCCTGTACATGTTTAATGTTGATGAAAATTTTTGTAAACATATTTATTATTGATGAACATTTTCGTTAACATATTTTATATTGATGAAAATTTTCGTAAACATATTTAATGTTGATGAACATTGTCTTGTACATATTTAATGTTGATGAACATTTTCGTAAACATATTTAATATTAATGAAAATTTTCGTAAACATATTTAAAATTGGTGAACATTTTCGTAAACATAATTAATGTTGATGAATGTTTTTGTGTACATGTCTGATGTTGATGAACATTTTCGTTTACCTGTTTAATGTTGATGAAAATTTTTGTACACATATTTAATGTTGATGAACATTTGCGTGTACATGTTTAATGTTGATAAAAATTTTCGTAAACATATCAAATTTTGAGGAACATTTTCGTAAACATATTTAATATTGATGAAAATTTTCGTTAGTATATTTAATGTGGATGCACATTTTCGTGTACATGTTTAATGTTGATGAAAATTTTCGTAAAAAATATCTAATGTTGATGAACATTTTCGTGTACATGTTTAATGTTGATGAAAATTTTCGTAAACATACTTAATGTTGATGATTATTTTCGTGCACATGTCTGATGTTGATGAACATTTTCGTTTACATGTTTAATGTTGATGAAAATTTTCGTAAACATATTTATTATTGATGAACATTTTCGTTAACATATTTTATATTGATGAAAATTGTTTTTTGGTTGGGGTGTTTGGGTGTAAGCATGGAGCTATGACTGTGTTTTAATTTTATTTGTTGTAGAACAATATATTCAGCGTAGTATATGTCATCACACTATGAGGTTGGTACTTTTTAAGTCAGGTAAAACTTGAACTAAATGTATCGGAAATTCATTCTAGGTGCACAAAACGCTTGTACACAAGACTATTTTCTGTATCTTTTGACCATTTGTTCTAGAGAAATATAGATGACCCCCCACTTCATATAAAAACTGAAACGTGTAGCTGGAGTTTTAGAAACCCTCTATTCATTCATTTACCTAATTGTCTGAATTTTTATACCCATTCATCTAAAATCAATATGAAGATTTAAACCATTCAAATTTTCACCAAATTTTAAAAATAAAGATAATTCCGTTAGCTTGTAACTCGAATAATTCAGCGCCCTCTATCGGTCTTATCAACCTTACGAGGTTAATGAAGCGATCGATAGTGAGAGTAATATAACGACTGAGTTATTCGGGTTAGTTAGCTTGGTATTCCTTGCATAATAAAAAATATCCACATAGTATCAATTCTGCAGAAATGCACTTTCATATACTTTCCTGTTAAATTCAATGAATCTAAAAAACTCGTATACCTTTAGAACCGAAAAAGTATACCCATTGCAGCCCCGCACATTTCTTACCTGCCCGCCCGACATTCACTATTTTATAACCCGGATTTTTCACTCCGTGAAATCCTGCCAAACACTAAGCTTTGTAAGTTGAAAAGTGTATTCAGATTTATATATAATATATATAACTATAGTGTTACTCCATTTTTTTATGGTACATCATTGATAATGTGTTTGCAGTTGCATTAGATCAGTGCATATCAATTTCAAGTGGATTTGATCTATGTGCTAACCCTTGCGTGGCCCAGGAGGCGAATAGGCTCGCAGCAGAGCCTAGCTTGTCGTAAGAGGCGACTAAGGATCCTGAAGTTCTGACGTCGGGTAAGCGCTCAGCCCACAGAGCGACCGAGGTGTGTACCCTTGAATAGGGTGGCCCTCATCCGCTGGGGTTGTCAGGTCTATAATACGGAAACCCCGATCGCTGACCTATACGTGTGTGGAGAGTGCCGTGCTTCATGCACGTAAATGATTCCTTCGTGGACCGCCAAGTAGTGCACCACATAGGCTAAATTTTCCGCCCCCTACCACCTCTCCCCTTTTCTTCTGGTTCTTCTAAATTTGCTGTTCCTTTTTTCCCACCCCATCCCCATATTTCCTTTCTCATCATCATTTCATGTTCATTTTATCATCCTTTTCATGTTCATCGCCTTAAATAACCTATATAGCGTTGAAAGGCGTAAAACACCAACTCACTCACACACTATCTATATGCTCCTTCAATCATGGTCCACTGACTTTGAAATTTCTGACTTATTTGGCCAATGTTAACGTTTTTGGTTAAGTTTGGTTTATGTAAACAAGTGATATTTGGTATGCAGTTGCATAAGCATCAGTAATTGACACTTTTTTAAATGTAGAATCTAAACAGAATTTGTTTTAAATCAAAACGAATATATCTAAGCCAAAAACAGCTAAATTCAATTTTTTTCATGTTCCGTCCACTGTCTGGATTTTACCTAGAATACTACTAGAACAGATTGTTATATTTTTGTCTTTAGTTTTCAAATGACAAAACAGCTATATCTGTAGAAGTCTGATAAATTGATATTCTACTAAAATGGTTTTAATAAGGTTTACATTTAATAAGAGAACCCAAAATCCAGTAATCTATAAAGGATAATCTTTTAGCTTCTTTATTTGGAGTTTGGGGGGATGCTTGCATCCAGTTCAAAAATGCATTCGCTGATAAATTGTTGCTGGTTGGACATTTGGAAATTAAAAATATTTCATTTCGATTCAAATAAAATTGTGTCCATAGCATGCGCATTGATTATATATAAGTTAAGGACCAACTATTTTCAACTTTCTTTTCCATCTACGTGTCGTATAGAAGCAAATAAAATTCAAAACACTTCATGGTGAATGTTGATTTTCAGGTGGTCCCTAACTTTTGTCCAAGTGTATAGATTAATTATTGCGAGTTAAAGTTATCACTTGGTCCAGTTTTCACAAGTGTTTAATCTGTCCTTGATTATGTAACAGCCACATTGTGTAAATTGTACAGTGATCTATTTATCCTTATCGCACAACGGTGTTAATTTAAAACAGAACTAATTATCGTTAATAAACGTCTTCATTGTATAATTATGTTGATACGCTATTATCATGGTCATGATGGTAGAATAAATTTATTATTATTTTGTGATGAATACTTTTTCTAATTCGTTGAAAAAAAGGTTACAATTTATTACAAAAAAGATGTACCGCTATCTTAAGCAACTTTTATTATAGTACACATTTTTACCCGTGAAGATTTAAAAGATTAGTACGTGTGAAACTATTTTAAAAATATCTTTGACTTATATATACAAATGCATTGTTTATAAAATTCGTATGAATATTCTATAATTAAGCTATGCCGATTCTAAATATCTTTTTATTTGCTGCATGGTCTGTGATAAAAGTCAAAAGCTCAGAGATACAAAGTATGGAAAAACGTCACATGTAATTTTTTCAGTTGCTTATTCAAGATGTTAACATTCTTATAATACCAGATTAAACTTATACAAATTTGATTTATAAATTAAACAAGGGTTGGATGCAAATTTTTGTGAAGAAATTAAATAGTATCATGAGTATTGTAGGTTTTCAAGGAATTACTTAAATCATTTTTCATTTAATACCCAATTTTAAACATAGCAAACGGAACCACATAATGTACATTGTAATGCAAAAAAGGCTTCAAAACGCTGGAAATAGCCCACGTATATTAATTTCTTCTTGTGGATACGTTTAATATGCACGGCGTATTATTGCTTTTTCTTTTTACTAATGAAAACAAAAGAAAACAGAGAATATGTAAGCGTATTTATTTTTATAAATATGCAAAACAAACGCATCCGTATTCTGGTGTTTACGAGGTTATTACGAATAATAAAGAAACTATGGAGCGTATTCAAAGTATTCTGTAATTTGAGTATCCGTTACGTATACAGAGAATAAATGTGCGTATTCTTGATTTTTATAATAGGCAATAATACTTTTCGGCATATTTTCTGCGTATTCATAATGTTTGTATACGCTGAAATACGTTCACTATGTATACTGCGTATTTCAAAGTGTTACGTTTACGTAGCAAATACGCAGATGTGTGTCAGATGGATACAAGCACTTTCGCCCTGTGAATGTTGATGAATGTTTTCGTGTACATGTCTGATGTTGATGAACATTTTCGTTTACATGTTTAATGTTGATGAAAATTTTCGTAAACATTTTAATTGTTGATGAACATTTTTGTAAACATATTTTATATTAATGAAAATTTTCGTAAACATATTTAATGTTGATGAAAATTTGCGTGTACATGTTTAATGCTGATGAAAATTTTCGTAAACATATTAAATGTTGAGGAAAATGTTTCTAAAAATATTTATTATTGATGAAAATTTTCGTAAGCATATTTAATGTTAATGAACATTTTCGTGATCATGTTTAAGTTTATGAAAATTTTCGTAAGCATATTTAATGTTGATGAACATTTTCGTTTACATGTTTAATGTTGATGAACATTTTCGTTTACATGTTTAATGTTGATGAAAATTTTCGTAAACATATTAATTGTTGATGAACATAATTGTAAACATATTTTATATTAATGAAAATTTTCGTAAACATATTTAATGTTGATGAACATTTGCGTGTACATGTTTAATGTTGATGAAAATTTTTGTAAACATATTAAATGTTGAGGAAAATGTTTCTAAAAATATTTATTATTGATGAAAATAAGCATATATAAGCATATATTGTAAACATATTTTATATTAATGAAAATTTTCGTAAACATATTAATTGTTGATGAACATAATTGTAAACATATTTTATATTAATGAAAATTTTCGTAAACATATTTAATGTTAATATTTAACATATTTAATGTTAATGAACATTTTCGTGAACATGTTTAAGTTTATGAAAATTTTCGTAAGCATATTTAATGTTAATGAACATTTTCGTAAACATATTTAAAGTTGATGAACATTTTCGTGTACATGTTTAATGTTGATGAATTTTTTCTTTACATGTTTAATAGTGATGAAAACATTTTTAATGTTGATGAACATTTTCGTAAACATGTTTAATGTTTTAAACATTTTCGTAAACATATTTAAAATTGATGAACATTTTCGCAAACATACCTGTCCCGTGCGGGGCCCGGGTGGCGAATAGGCCCGCAGCAGAGCCTAGCTTGTCGTAAGAGGCGACTAAGGGTCTTGGGATTCTGACGTCGGGTCAGTGCTCGGCCCACAGAGCGACCAAGTGTGTACCCTAGGTGGCTGAATAGGGTAGCCCTCGTCCGCGGGGGTTGTCAGGTCTATAATACGGAAACCCTGACCGCCGACCATAGTGGGCCAACGTGTGTGGAGAGTGCCACGCTCCATGCACGTAAAAGACCCCTTTGTGGACCACCAAGTAGTGCACCACATAGGCTAAATTTTCCGCCCCTACCCACCTCTCCCCTTTTTCCTGTGGTTCTTCAAAATTTACCGGTCCATTGTTTCCCACCCCATCCCCATATTTCATTTATCATCATCATTTCATGTTCATTTTATCATCCTTTTCATGTTCATCGCCTGTAAATAACCTATATAGCGTTGCACGGGCGTAAAACACCAACTCACTCACTCACTCACTCGCAAACATACTACATGTTGATGAATACTTTCGTGTACATGTCTAATGTTGATGAACATTTTCGTGTACATATTTAATGTTGATGAAAATTTTCGTAAACATATTTAATATTAATGAAAATTTTCGTAAACATAATTAATTTTGATGACCATTTTCGTGTACATGTTAAATGTTGATGAACATTTTCGTAAACATATTTTATATTAATGAAAATTTTCGAAAACCTACTTAATGTTGATGAACATTTTCGTGTACATGTTTAATGTTGATGAAAATTTTCGTAAACATATTAAATGTTGATGAATATTTTTTAAACATATTTAATATTGATGAAAATTTTCGTAAACATATTTTATGTTGATGAACATTTTCGTGTACATCTTTAATGTTGATGAACATTTTCGTCTACATGTTTAATGTGAATGAAAATTTCCGTAAACATATTTAATGTTGATGAAAATTTTCGTAAACATATTTTATATTGATGAAGATTTTCGTAAAAATATTTAATGTTGATGAACATTTTCGTGTATGTTCGTGTACATGTTTAATAGTGATGAAAATGTTCGTAAACATATTTACTGTTGATGAACATTGTCGTGTACATGTTTAATGTTGATGAAAATTTTCGTAAACATATTAAATGTTGATGAAAATTTTCGTAAACATATTTTATATTGATGAAGATTTTCGTAAAAATATTTAATGTTGATGAACATTTTCGTGCATTTTCGTGTACATGTTTAATAGTGATGAAAATGTTCGTAAACATATTTACTGTTGATGAACATTTTCGTGTACATGTTTAATGTTGATGAAAATTTTCGTAAACATATTAAATGTTGATGAAAATTTTCGTAAACATATTTTATATTGATGAAGATTTTCGTAAAAATATTTAATGTTGATGAACATTTTCGTGTATTTTCGTGTACATGTTTAATAGTGATGAAAATGTTCGTAAACATATTTACTGTTGATGAACATTTTCGTGTACATGTTTAATGTTGATGAAAATTTTCGTAAACATACTTAATGTTGATGAAAATTTTCGTAAACATATTTTATATTGATGAAGATTTTCGTAAAAATATTTAATGTTGATGAACATTTTCGTGTATTTTCGTGTACATGTTTAATAGTGATGAAAATGTTCGTAAACATATTTACTGTTGATGAACATTTTCGTGTACATGTTTAATGTTGATGAAAATTTTCGTAAACATATTAAATGTTGATGAAAATTTTCGTAAACATATTTTATATTGATGAAGATTTTCGTAAAAATATTTAATGTTGATGAACATTTTCGTGTATTTTCGTGTACATGTTTAATAGTGATGAAAATGTTCGTAAACATATTTACTGTTGATGAACATTTTCGTGTACATGTTTAATGTTGATGAAAATTTTCGTAAACATACTTAATGTTGATGATTATTTTCGTGCACATGTCTGATGTTGATGAACATTTTCGTTTACATGTTTAATGTTGATGAAAATTTTCGTAAACATATTTATTATTGATGAACATTTTCGTTAACATATTTTATATTGATGAAAATTGTTTTTTGGTTGGGGTGTTTGGGTGTAAGCATGGAGCTATGACTGTGTTTTAATTTTATTTGTTGTAGAACAATATATTAACCGTAGTATATGTCATCACACTATGAGGTTGGTACTTTTTAAGTCAGGTAAAACTTGAACTAAATGTATCGGAAATTCATTCTAGGTGCACAAAACGCTTGTACACAAGACTATTTTCTGTATCTTTTGACCATTTGTTCTAGAGAAATATAGATGACCCCCCACTTCATATAAAAACTGAAACGTGTAGCTGGAGTTTTAGAAACCCTCTATTCATTCATTTACCTAATTGTCTGAATTTTTATACCCATTCATCTAAAATCAATATGAAGATTTAAACCATTCAAATTTTCACCAAATTTTAAAAATAAAGATAATTCCGTTAGCTTGTAACTCGAATAATTCAGCGCCCTCTATCGGTCTTATCAACCTTACGAGGTTAATGAAGCGATCGATAGTGAGAGTAATATAACGACTGAGTTATTCGGGTTAGTTAGCTTGGTATTCCTTGCATAATAAAAAATATCCACATAGTATCAATTCTGCAGAAATGCACTTTCATATACTTTCCTGTTAAATTCAATGAATCTAAAAAACTCGTATACCTTTAGAACCGAAAAAGTATACCCATTGCAGCCCCGCACATTTCTTACCCGCCCGCCCGACATTCACTATTTTATAACCCGGATTTTTCACTCCGTGAAATCCTGCCAAACACTAAGCTTTGTAAGTTGAAAAGTGTATTCATATTTATATATAATATATATAACTATAGTGTTACTCCATTTTTTTATGGTACATCATTGATAATGTGTTTGCAGTTGCATTAGATCAGTGCATATCAATTTCAAGTGGATTTGATCTATGTGCTAACCCTTGCGTGGCCCAGGAGGCGAATAGGCTCGCAGCAGAGCCTAGCTTGTCGTAAGAGGCGACTACGGATCCTGAAGTTCTGACGTCGGGTAAGCGCTCAGCCCACAGAGCGACCGAGGTGTGTACCCTTGAATAGGGTGGCCCTCATCCGCTGGGGTTGTCAGGTCTATAATACGGAAACCCCGATCGCTGACCTATACGTGTGTGGAGAGTGCCGTGCTTCATGCACGTAAATGATTCCTTCGTGGACCGCCAAGTAGTGCACCACATAGGCTAAATTTTCCGCCCCCTACCACCTCTCCCCTTTTCTTCTGGTTCTTCTAAATTTGCTGTTCCTTTTTTCCCACCCCATCCCCATATTTCCTTTCTCATCATCATTTCATGTTCATTTTATCATCCTTTTCATGTTCATCGCCTTAAATAACCTATATAGCGTTGAAAGGCGTAAAACACCAACTCACTCACACACTATCTATATGCTCCTTCAATCATGGTCCACTGACTTTGAAATTTCTGACTTATTTGGCCAATGTTAACGTTTTTGGTTAAGTTTGGTTTATGTAAACAAGTGATATTTGGTATGCAGTTGCATAAGCATCAGTAATTGACACTTTTTTAAATGTAGAATCTAAACAGAATTTGTTTTAAATCAAAACGAATATATCTAAGCCAAAAACAGCTAAATTCAATTTTTTTCATGTTCCGTCCACTGTCTGGATTTTACCTAGAATACTACTAGAACAGATTGTTATATTTTTGTCTTTAGTTTTCAAATGACAAAACAGCTATATCTGTAGAAGTCTGATAAATTGATATTCTACTAAAATGGTTTTAATAAGGTTTACATTTAATAAGAGAACCCAAAATCCAGTAATCTATAAAGGATAATCTTTAAGCTTCTTTATTTGGAGTTTGGGGGGATGCTTGCATCCAGTTCAAAAATGCATTCGCTGATAAATTGTTGCTGGTTGGACATTTGGAAATTAAAAATATTTCATTTCGATTCAAATAAAATTGTGTCCATAGCATGCGCATTGATTATATATAAGTTAAGGACCAACTATTTTCAACTTTCCTTTCCATGTACGTGTCGTATAGAAGCAAATAAAATTCAAAACACTTCATGGTGAATGTTGATTTTCAGGTGGTCCCTAACTTTTGTCCAAGTGTATAGATTAATTATTGCGAGTTAAAGTTATCACTGGGTCCAGTTTTCACAAGTGTTTAATCTGTCCTTGATTATGTAACAGCCACATTGTGTAAATTGTACAGTGATCTATTTATCCTTATCGCACAACGGTGTTAATTTAAAACAGAACTAATTATCGTTAATAAACGTCTTCATTGTATAATTATGTTGATACGCTATTATCATGGTCATGATGGTAGAATAAATTTATTATTATTTTGTGATGAATACTTTTTCTAATTCGTTGAAAAAAAGGTTACAATTTATTACAAAAAAGATGTACCGCTATCTTAAGCAACTTTTATTATAGTACACATTTTTACCCGTGAAGATTTAAAAGATTAGTACGTGTGAAACTATTTTAAAAATATCTTTGACTTATATATACAAATGCATTGTTTATAAAATTCGTATGAATATTCTATAATTAAGCTATGCCGATTCTAAATATCTTTTTATTTGCTGCATGGTCTGTGATAAAAGTCAAAAGCTCAGAGATACAAAGTATGGAAAAACGTCACATGTAATTTTTTCAGTTGCTTATTCAAGATGTTAACATTCTTATAATACCAGATTAAACTTATACAAATTTGATTTATAAATTAAACAAGGGTTGGATGCAAATTTTTGTGAAGAAATTAAATAGTATCATGAGTATTGTAGGTTTTCAAGGAATTACTTAAATCATTTTTCATTTAATACCCAATTTTAAACATAGCAAACGGAACCACATAATGTACATTGTAATGCAAAAAAGGCTTCAAAACGCTGGAAACAGCCCACGTATATTAATTTCTTCTTGTGGATACGTTTAATATGCACGGCGTATTATTGCTTTTTCTTTTTACTAATGAAAACAAAAGAAAACAGAGAATATGTAAGCGTATTTATTTTTATAAATATGCAAAACAAACGCATCCGTATTCTGGTGTTTACGAGGTTATTACGAATAATAAAGAAACTATGGAGCGTATTCAAAGTATTCTGTAATTTGAGTATCCGTTACGTATACAGAGAATAAATGTGCGTATTCTTGATTTTTATAATACGCAATAATACTTTTCGGCATATTTTCTGCGTATTCATAATGTTTGTATACGCTGAAATACGTTCACTATGTATACTGCGTATTTCAAAGTGTTACGTTTACGTAGCAAATACGCAGATGTGTGTCAGATGGATACAAGCACTTTCGCCCTGTGAATGTTGATGAATGTTTTCGTGTACATGTCTGATGTTGATGAACATTTTCGTTTACATGTTTAATGTTGATGAAAATTTTCGTAAACATATTAATTGTTGATGAACATTTTTGTAAACATATTTTATATTAATGAAAATTTTCGTAAACATATTTAATGTTGATGAACATTTGCGTGTACATGTTTAATGCTGATGAAAATTTTCGTAAACATATTAAATGTTGAGGAAAATGTTTCTAAAAATATTTATTATTGATGAAAATTTTCGTAAGCATATTTAATGTTAATGAACATTTTCGTGATCATGTTTAAGTTTATGAAAATTTTCGTAAGCATATTTAATGTTGATGAACATTTTCGTTTACATGTTTAATGTTGATGAACATTTTCGTTTACATGTTTAATGTTGATGAAAATTTTCGTAAACATATTAATTGTTGATGAACATAATTGTAAACATATTTTATATTAATGAAAATTTTCGTAAACATATTTAATGTTGATGAACATTTGCGTGTACATGCTTAATGTTGATGAAAATTTTCGTAAACATATTAAATGTTGAGGAAAATGTTTCTAAAAATATTTATTATTGATGAAAATAAGCATATATAAGCATATATTGTAAACATATTTTATATTAATGAAAATTTTCGTAAACATATTAATTGTTGATGAACATAATTGTAAACATATTTTATATTAATGAAAATTTTCGTAAACATATTTAATGTTAATATTTAACATATTTAATGTTAATGAACATTTTCGTGAACATGTTTAAGTTTATGAAAATTTTCGTAAGCATATTTAATGTTGATGAACATTTTCGTAAACATATTTAAAGTTGATGAACATTTTCGTGTACATGTTTAATGTTGATGATTTTTTTCTTTACATGTTTAATAGTGATGAAAACATTTTTAATGTTGATGAACATTTTCGTAAACATGTTTAATGTTTTTAAACATTTTCGTAAACATATTTAAAATTGATGAACATTTTCGCAAACATACTACATGTTGATGAATACTTTCGTGTACATGTCTAATGTTGATGAACATTTTCGTGTACATATTTAATGTTGATGAAAATTTTGGTAAACATATTTAATATTAATGAAAATTTTCGTAAACATAATTAATGTTGATGACCATTTTCGTGTACATGTTTAATGTTGATGAACATTTTCGTAAACATATTTTATATTAATGAAAATTTTCGAAAACCTATTTAATGTTGATGAACATTTTCGTGTACATGTTTAATTCTGATGAAAATTTTCGTAAACATATTAAATGTTGATGAATTTTTTTTAAACATATTTAATATTGATGAAAATTTTCGTAAACATATTTTATGTTGATGAACATTTTCGTGTACATCTTTAATGTTGATGAACATTTTCGTCTACATGTTTAATGTGAATGAAAATTTCCGTAAACATATTTAATGTTGATGAAAATTTTCGTAAACATATTTTATATTGATGAAGATTTTCGTAAAAATATTTAATGTTGATGAACATTTTCGTGTATTTTCGTGTACATGTTTAATAGTGATGAAAATGTTCGTAAACATATTTACTGTTGATGAGCATTGTCGTGTACATGTTTAATGTTGATGAAAATTTTCGTAAACATATTAAATGTTGATGAAAATTTTCGTAAACATATTTTATATTGATGAAGATTTTCGTAAAAATATTTAATGTTGATGAACATTTTCGTGTACATGTTTAATAGTGATGAAAATGTTCGTAAACATATTTACTGTTGATGAACATTTTCGTGTACATGTTTAATGTTGATGAAAATTTTCGTAAACATATTAAATGTTGATGAAAATTTTCGTAAACATTTTATATTGATGAAGATTTTCGTAAAAATATTTAATGTTGATGAACATTTTCGTGTATTTTCGTGTACATGTTTAATAGTGATGAAAATGTTCGTAAACATATTTACTGTTGATGAACATTTTCGTGTACATGTTTAATGTTGATGAAAATTTTCGTAAACATATTAAATGTTGATGAAAATTTTCGTAAACATATTTAAATTTGATGAACATTTTCGCAAACATACTACATGTTGATGAATACTTTCGTGTACATGTCTAATGTTGATGAACATTTACGTGTACATATTTAATGTTGATGAAAATTTTCGTAAACATATTTAATATTAATGAAAATTTTCGTAAACATATTTAATGTTGATGACCATTTTTGTGTACATGTTTAATGTTGATGAACATTTTCGTAAACATATTTTATATTGATGAAAATTTTCGAAAACCTATTTAATGTTGATGAACATTTTCGTGTACATGTTTAATGTTGATGAAAATTTTCGTAAACATATTAAATGTTGATGAATTTTTTTTCAACATATTTAATATTGATGAAAATTTTCGTAAACATATTTTATGTTGATGAACATTTTCGTGTACATAATTACTGTTGATGAAAATTTTCGTGTACATGTTTAATGTTGGTAAAAATTTTCGTAAACATATTTAATGTTGATGAACATTTTCGTCTACATGTTTAATGTGGATGAAAATTTTCGTAAACATATTTAATGTTGATGAAAATTTTCGTAAACATATTTAAAATTGATGAACATTTTCGCAAACATACTACATGTTGATGAATACTTTCGCGTACATGTCTAATGTTGATGAACATTTTCGTGTACATATTAAATGTGGATGAAAATTTTCGTAAACATATTTAATGTTGATGAAAATTTCCGTAAACATATTTTATATTGATGAAGATTTTCGTAAAAATATTTAATGTTGATGAACATTTTCGTGTATTTTCGTGTACATGTTTAATAGTGATGAAAATGTTCGTAAACATATTTACTGTTGATGAGCATTTTCGTGTACATGTTTAATGTTGATGAAAATTTTCGTAAACATATTAAATGTTGATGAAAATTTTCGTAAACATATTTAATGTTGATGAAAATTTTCGTTTACATGTTTAATGTTGATGAAAATTTTCATAAACATATAACATGTTGATGAATATTTTCCTGTACATGTTAAATGTTGATGAAAATTATCGTAAACATATTTAATGTTGATGAATATTTTCGTGTACATGTTTAATGTTGATGAAAATTATCGTAAACATATTTAATGTTTATGAAAATTTTTGTTTACATGTTTAATGTTGATGAAAATTTTCGTAAACATAAAACATGTTGATGAACATTTTCGTTAACATATTCAATATTGATGAAAATTTTCGTAAGTATATTTAATGTTGATGTACATTTTCGTGTACATGTTTAATGTTGATGAAAATTTTCGTAAAAATATCTAATGTTGATGAACATTTTCGTGTACATGTTTAATGTTGATGAACATTTTCGTGTACATGTTTACTGTTGATGAAAATTTTCGTGTACATGTTTAATGTTGGCAAAAATTTTCGTAAACATATTTAATGTTGATGAACATTTTAGTCTACATGTTTAATGTGGATGAAAATTTTCGTAAACATATTTAATGTTGATGAAAATTTTCGTGTATTCTCGTGTACATTTTTAATAGTGATGAAAATGTTCGTAAACATATTTATTTATGATGAACATTTTCGTGTACATGTTTAATGTTGATGAAAATTTTCGTAAACATATTAAATGTTGATGAAAATTTTCGTAAACATATTTTATATTGATGAAGATTTTCGTAAAAATATTTAATGTTGATGAACATTTTCGTGTATTTTCGTGTACATGTTTAATAGTGATGAAAATGTTCGTAAACATATTTACTAATGATGAACATTTTCGTGTACATGTTTAATGTTGATGCAAATTTTCGTAAACATATTAAATGTTGATGAAAATTTTCGTAAACATATTTAAAATTGATGAACATTTTCGCAAACATACTACATGTTGATGAATACTTTCGTGTACATGTCTAATGTTGATGAATATTTTATTGTACATATTAAATGTGGATGAAAATTTTCGTAAAAATATTTAATGTTGATGAAAATTTTCGTAAACATATTTTATATTGATGAAGATTTTCGTAAAAATATTTAATGTTGATGAACATTTTCGTGTATTTTCGTGTACATGTTTAATAGTGATGAAAATGTTCGTAAACATATTTACTGTTGATGAACATTTTCGTGTACATGTTTAATGTTGCTGAAAATTTTCGTAAACATATTAAATGTTGATGAAAATTTTGGTAAACATATTTAATGTTGATGAAAATTTTCGTTTACATGTTTAATGTTGATGAAAATTTTCGTAAACATATAACATGATGATGAATATTTTCGTGTACATGTTAAATGTTGATGAAAATTATCGTAAACATATTTAATGTTGATGAATATTTTCGTGTACATGTTTAATGTTGATGAAAATTATTGTAAACATATTTAATGTTTATGAAAATTTTTGTTTACATGTTTAATGTTGATGAAAATTTTCGTAAACATATAACATGTTGATGAACATTTTCGTTAACATATTCAATATTGATGAAAATTTTCGTAAGTATATTTAATGTTGATGTACATTTTCGTGTACATGTTTAATGTTGATGAAAATTTTCGTAAAAATATCTAATGTTGATGAACATTTTCGTGTACATGTTTAATGTTGATGAAAATTTTCCTAAACATAATTAATGTTGATGAACATTTTCGTGTACATGTTTACTGTTGATGAAAATTTTCGTGTACATGTTTAATGTTGGCAAAAATTTTCGTAAACATATTTAATGTTGATGAACATTTTAGTCTACATGTTTAATGTGGATGAAAATTTTCGTGTATTCTCGTGTACATGTTTAATAGTGATGAAAATGTTCGTAAACATATTTATTTATGATGAACATTTTCGTGTACATGTTTAATGTTGATGAAAATTTTCGTAAACATATTAAATGTTGATGAAAATTTTCGTAAACATATTTTATATTGATGAAGATTTTCGTAAAAATATTTAATGTTGATGAACATTTTCGTGTATTTTCGTGTACATGTTTAATAGTGATGAAAATGTTCGTAAACATATTTACTAATGATGAACATTTTCGTGTACATGTTTAATGTTGATGAAAATTTTCGTAAACATATTAAATGTTGATGAAAATTTTCGTAAACATATTTAAAATTGATGAACATTTTCGCAAACATACTACATGTTGATGAATACTTTCGTGTACATGTCTAATGTTGATGAACATTTTCGTGTACATATTAAATGTGGATGAAAATTTTCGTAAAAATATTTAATGTTGATGAAAATTTTCGTAAACATATTTTATATTGATGAAGATTTTCGTAAAAATATTTAATGTTGATGAACATTTTCGTGTATTTTCGTGTACATGTTTAATAGTGATGAAAATGTTCGTAAACATATTTACTGTTGATGAACATTTTCGTGTACATGTTTAATGTTGATGAAAATTTTCGTAAACATATTAAATGTTGATGAAAATTTTGGTAAACATATTTAATGTTGATGAAAATTTTCGTTTACATGTTTAATGTTGATGAAAATTATCGTAAACATATTTAATGTTGATGAATATTTTCGTGTACATGTTTAATGTTGATGAAAATTATTGTAAACATATTTAATGCTTATGAAAATTTTTGTTTACATGTTTAATGTTGATGAAAATTTTCGTAAACATATAACATGTTGATGAACATTTTCGTTAACATATTCAATATTGATGAAAATTTTCGTAAGTATATTTAATGTTGATGTACATTTTCGTGTACATGTTTAATGTTGATGAAAATTTTCGTAAAAATATCTAATGTTGATGAACATTTTCGTGTACATGTTTAATGTTGATGAAAATTTTCCTAAACATAATTAATGTTGATGAACATTTTCGTGTACATGTTGACTGTTCATGAAAATTTTCGTGTACATGTTTAATGTTGGCAAAAATTTTCGTAAACATATTTAATGTTGATGAACATTTTAGTCTACATGTTTAATGTGGATGAAAATTTTCGTAAACATATTTAATGTTGATGAAAATTTTCGTGTATTCTCGTGTACATGTTTAATAGTGATGAAAATGTTCGTAAACATATTTATTTATGATGAACATTTTCGTGTACATGTTTAATGTTGATGAAAATTTTCGTAAACATATTAAATGTTGATGAAAATTTTCGTAAACATATTTTATATTGATGAAGATTTTCGTAAAAATATTTAATGTTGATGAACATTTTCGTGTATTTTCGTGTACATATTTAATAGTGATGAAAATGTTCGTAAACATATTTACTAATGATGAACATTTTCGTGTACCTGTTTAATGTTGATGAAAATTTTCGTAAACATATTAAATGTTGATGAAAATTTTCGTAAACATATTTAAAATTGATGAACATTTTCGCAAACATACTACATGTTGATGAATACTTTCGTGTACATGTCTAATGTTGATGAACATTTTCGTGTAGATATTTAATGTTGATGAAAATTTTCGTAAACATAATTAATATTAATGAAAATTTTCGTAAACATATTTAATGTTGATGACCATTTTCGTGTACATGTTTAATGTTGATGAAAATTTTCGTAAAAATATCTAATGTTGATGAACATTTTCGTGTACATGTTTAATGTTGATGAAAATTTTCGAAAACCTATTTAATGTTGATGAACATTTTCGTGTACATGTTTAATGTTGATGAAAATTTTCGTAAAAATATCTAATGTTGATGAACATTTTCGTGTACATGTTTAATGTTGATGAAAATTTTCCTAAACATAATTAATGTTGATGAACATTTTCGTGTACATGTTTACTGTTGATGAAAATTTTCGTGTACATGTTTAATGTTGGCAAAAATTTTCGTAAACATATTTAATGTTGATGAACATTTTAGTCTACATGTTTAATGTGGATGAAAATTTTCGTAAACATATTTAATGTTGATGAAAATTTTCGTGTATTCTCGTGTACATGTTTAATAGTGATGAAAATGTTCGTAAACATATTTATTTATGATGAACATTTTCGTGTACATGTTTAATGTTGATGAAAATTTTCGTAAACATATTAAATGTTGATGAAAATTTTCGTACACATATCTTATATTGATGAAGATTTTCGTAAAAATATTTAATGTTGATGAACATTTTCGTGTATTTTCGTGTACATGTTTAATAGTGATGAAAATGTTCGTAAACATATTTACTAATGATGAACATTTTCGTGTACATGTTTAATGTTGATGAAAATTTTCGTAAACATATTAAATGTTGATGAAAATTTTCGTAAACATATTTAAAATTGATGAACATTTTCGCAAACATACTACATGTTGATGAATACTTTCGTGTACATGTCTAATGTTGAAGAACATTTTCGTGTAGATATTTAATGTTGATGAAAATTTTCGTAAACATAATTAATATTAATGAAAATTTTCGTAAACATATTTAATGTTGATGACCATTTTCGTGTACATGTTTAATATTGATGAACATTTTCGTAAACATATTTTATATTGATGAAAATTTTCGAAAACCTATTTAATGTTGATGAACATTTTCGTGTACATGTTTAATGTTGATGAAAATTTTCGTAAACATATTAAATGTTGATGATTTTTTTTAAACATATTTAATATTGATGAAAATTTTCGTAAACATTTTTTATGTTGATGAACATTTTCGTCTACATGTTTACTGTTGATGAAAATGTTCGTGTACATGTTTAATGTTGGTAAAAATTTTCGTAAACATATTTAATGTTGATGAACATTTTCGTCCACATGTTTAATGTGGATGAAAATTTTCTAAAACATATTTAATGTTGATGAAAATTTTCGTAAACATATTTCGTAGTGATGAAGATTTTCGTAAAAATATTTAATGTTGATGAACATTTTCGTGTATTTTCGTGTCCATGTTTAATAGTGATGAAAATGTTCGTAAACATATTTACTGTTGATGAACATTTTCGTGTACATGTTTAATGTTGATGAAAATTTTCGTAAACATATTAAATGTTGATGAACATTTTCGTGTACATGTTTAATGTTGATGAAAATTTTCGTAAACATAATTAATGTTGATGAACATTTTCATGTACATATTTAATGTTGATGAACATTTTCGTAAACATATTTAAAATTGGTGAACATTTTCGTAAACATACTTAATGTTGATGAATGTTTTCGTGTACATGTCTGATGTTGATGAACATTTTCGTTTACATGTTTAATGTTGATGAAAATTTTCGTAAACATATTTATTGTTGATGAATATTTTCGTAAACATATTTTATATTGATAAAAATTTTCGTAAACATATTTACTGTTGATGAACATTTGCGTGTACATGTTTAATGTTGATGAAAATTTTCGTAAACATATTAAATGTTGAGGAAAATGTTTGTAAACATATTTATTATTGATGAAAATTTCCGTAAACATATTTAATGTTGATGAAAATTTTCGTAAACATATTTTATATTGATGAAGATTTTCGTAAAAATATTCAATGTTGATGAACATTTTCGTGTATTTTCGTGTACATGTTTAATAGTGATGAAAATGTTCGTAAACATATTTACTGTTGATGAACATTTTCGTGTACATGTTTAATGTTGATGAAAATTTTCGTAAATATATTTAATGTTGATGAAAATTTTCGTAAACAAATTTTATATTGATGAAGATTTTCGTAAAAATATTTCATGTTGTTGAACATTTTCGTGTATTTTCGTGTACATGTTTTATAGTGATGAAAATGTTCGTAAACATATTTACTGTTGATGAACATTTTCGTGTACATGTTTAATGTTGATGAAAATTTTCGTAAACATATTAAATGTTGATGAAAATTTTCGTAAACATATTTAAAATTGATGAACATTTTCGCAAAAATACTACATGTTGATGAATATTTTCGTGTACATGTCTAATGTTGATGAACATTTACGTGTACATATTTAATGTTGATGAAAATTTTCGTAAACATATTTAATGTTGATGACCATTTTTGTGTACATGTTTAATGTTGATGAACATTTTCGTAAACATATTTTATATTGATGAAAATTTTCGTAAACATATTAAATGTTGATGAATTTTTTTTAAACATATTTAATATTGATGAAAATTTTCGTAAACATATTTTATGTTGATGAACATTTTCGTGTACATAATTACTGTTGATGAAAATTTTCGTGTACATGTTTAATGTTGGTAAAAATTTTCGTAAACATATTTAATGTTGATGAACATTTTCGTCTACATGTTTAATGTGGATGAAAATTTTCGTAAACATATTTAATGTTGATGAAAATTTACGTAAACATATTTAATGTTGATGAACATTTTCGTCTACATGTTTAATGTTGATGAAAATTTTCGTAAACATATTTCATAGTGATGAAGATTTTCGTAAAAATATTTAATGTTGATGAACATTTTCGTGTATTTTCGTGTACATGTTTAATAGTGATGAAAATGTTCGTAAACATATTTACTGTTGATGAACATTTTCGTGTACATGTTTAATGTTGATGAAAATTTTCGTAAACATATTAAATGTTGATGAACATTTTCGTGTACATGTTTAATGTTGATGAAAATTTTCGTACACATAATTAATGTTGATGAACATTTTCATGTACATATTTAATGTTGATGAACATTTTCGTAAACATATTTAAAATTGGTGAACATTTTCGTAAACATACTTATTGTTGATGAATGTTTTCGTGTACATGTCTGATGTTGATGAACATTTTCGTTTACATGTTTAATGTTGATGAAAATTTTCGTAAACATATTTATTGTTGATGAATATTTTCGTAAACATATTTTATATTGATAAAAATTTTCGTAAACATATTTAATGTTGATGAACATTTGCGTGTACATGTTTAATAATGATGAAAATTTTCGTAAACATATAAAATGTTGAGGAAAATGTTTGTAAACATATTTATTATTGATGAAAATTTCCGTAAACATATTTAATGTTGATGAAAATTTTCGTAAACATATTTCATATTGATGAAGATTTTCGTAAAAATATTTAATGTTGATGAACATTTTCGTGTATTTTCGTGTACATGTTTAATAGTGATGAAAATGTTCGTAAACATATTTACTGTTGATGAACATTTTCGTGTACATGTTTAATGTTGATGAAAATTTTCGTAAACATATTAAATGTTGAAGAAAATTTTCGTAAACATATTTTATATTGATGAAGATTTTCGTAAAAATATTTAATGTTGATGAACATTTTCGTGTACATGTTTAATGTTGATGAAAATTTTCGTAAACATAATTAATGTTGATGAACATTTTCATGTACATATTTAATGTTGATGAACATTTTCGTAAACATATTTAAAATTGGTGAACATTTTCGTAAACATACTTAATGTTGATGAATGTTTTCGTGTACATGTCTGATGTTGATGAACATTTTCGTTTACATGTTTAATGTTGATGAAAATTTTCGTAAACATATTTATTGTTGATGAATATTTTCGTAAACATATTTTATATTGATAAAAATTTTCGTAAACATATTTACTGTTGATGAACATTTGCGTGTACATGTTTAATGTTGATGAAAATTTTCGTAAACATATTAAATGTTGAGGAAAATGTTTGTAAACATATTTATTATTGATGAAAATTTCCGTAAACATATTTAATGTTGATGAAAATTTTCGTAAACATATTTTATATTGATGAAGATTTTCGTAAAAATATTCAATGTTGATGAACATTTTCGTGTATTTTCGTGTACATGTTTAATAGTGATGAAAATGTTCGTAAACATATTTACTGTTGATGAACATTTTCGTGTACATGTTTAATGTTGATGAAAATTTTCGTAAATATATTTAATGTTGATGAAAATTTTCGTAAACAAATTTTATATTGATGAAGATTTTCGTAAAAATATTTCATGTTGTTGAACATTTTCGTGTATTTTCGTGTACATGTTTTATAGTGATGAAAATGTTCGTAAACATATTTACTGTTGATGAACATTTTCGTGTACATGTTTAATGTTGATGAAAATTTTCGTAAACATATTAAATGTTGATGAAAATTTTCGTAAACATATTTAAAATTGATGAACATTTTCGCAAAAATACTACATGTTGATGAATATTTTCGTGTACATGTCTAATGTTGATGAACATTTACGTGTACATATTTAATGTTGATGAAAATTTTCGTAAACATATTTAATGTTGATGACCATTTTTGTGTACATGTTTAATGTTGATGAACATTTTCGTAAACATATTTTATATTGATGAAAATTTTCGTAAACATATTAAATGTTGATGAATTTTTTTTTAAACATATTTAATATTGATGAAAATTTTCGTAAACATATTTTATGTTGATGAACATTTTCGTGTACATAATTACTGTTGATGAAAATTTTCGTGTACATGTTTAATGTTGGTAAAAATTTTCGTAAACATATTTAATGTTGATGAACATTTTCGTCTACATGTTTAATGTGGATGAAAATTTTCGTAAACATATTTAATGTTGATGAAAATTTACGTAAACATATTTAATGTTGATGAACATTTTCGTCTACATGTTTAATGTTGATGAAAATTTTCGTAAACATATTTCATAGTGATGAAGATTTTCGTAAAAATATTTAATGTTGATGAACATTTTCGTGTATTTTCGTGTACATGTTTAATAGTGATGAAAATGTTCGTAAACATATTTACTGTTGATGAACATTTTCGTGTACATGTTTAATGTTGATGAAAATTTTCGTAAACATATTAAATGTTGATGAACATTTTCGTGTATATGTTTAATGTTGATGAAAATTTTCGTACACATAATTAATGTTGATGAACATTTTCATGTACATATTTAATGTTGATGAACATTTTCGTAAACATATTTAAAATTGGTGAACATTTTCGTAAACATACTTATTGTTGAGGAATGTTTTCGTGTACATGTCTGATGTTGATGAACATTTTCGTTTACATGTTTAATGTTGATGAAAATTTTCGTAAACATATTTATTGTTGATGAATATTTTCGTAAACATATTTTATATTGATAAAAATTTTCGTAAACATATTTAATGTTGATGAACATTTGCGTGTACATGTTTAATAATGATGAAAATTTTCGTAAACATATAAAATGTTGAGGAAAATGTTTGTAAACATATTTATTATTGATGAAAATTTCCGTAAACATATTTAATGTTGATGAAAATTTTCGTAAACATATTTCATATTGATGAAGATTTTCGTAAAAATATTTAATGTTGATGAACATTTTCGTGTATTTTCGTGTACATGTTTAATAGTGATGAAAATGTTCGTAAACATATTTACTGTTGATGAACATTTTCGTGTACATGTTTAATGTTGATGAAAATTTTCGTAAACATATTAAATGTTGAAGAAAATTTTCGTAAACATATTTTATATTGATGAAGATTTTCGTAAAAATATTTAATGTTGATGAACATTTTCGTGTATTTTCGTGTACATGTTTAATAGTGATGAAAATGTTCGTAAACATATTTACTGTTGATGAACATTTTCGTGTACATGTTTAATGTTGATGAAAATTTTCGTAAACATATTAAATGTTGATGAAAATTTTCGTAAACATATTTAAAATTGATGAACATTTTCGCAAAAATACTACATGCTGATGAATATTTTCGTGTACATGTCTAATGTTGATGAACATTTACGTGTACATATTTAATGTTGATGAAAATTTTCGTAAACATATTTAATATTAATGAAAATTTTTGTAAACATATTTAATGTTGATGACCATTTTTGTGTACATGTTTAATGTTGATGAACATTTTCGTAAACATATTTTATATTGATGAAAATTTTCGTAAACATATTAAATGTTGATGAATTTTTTTTAAACATATTTAATATTGATGAAAATTTTCGTAAACATATTTTATGTTGAACATTTTCGTGTACATAATTACTGTTGATGAAAATTTTCGTGTACATGTTTAATGTTGGTAAAAATTTTCGTAAACATATTTAATGTTGATGAACATTTTCGTCTACATGTTTAATGTGGATGAAAATTTTCGTAAACATATTTAATGTTGATGAAAATTTTCGTAAACATATTTAATGTTGATGAACATTTTCGTCTACATGTTTAATGTTGATAAAAATTTTCGTAAACATATTTCATAGTGATGAAGATTTTCGTAAAAATATTTAATGTTGATGAACATTTTCGTGTATTTTCGTGTACATGTTTAATAGTGATGAAAATGTTCGTAAACATATTTACTGTTGATGAACATTTTCGTGTACATGTTTAATGTTGATGAAAATTTTCGTAGACATATTAAATGTTGATGAACATTTTCGTGTACATGTTTAATGTTGATGAAAATTTTCGTACACATAATTAATGTTGATGAACATTTTCATGTACATATTTAATGTTGATGAACATTTTCGTAAACATATTTAAAATTGGTGAACATTTTCGTAAACATACTTATTGTTGATGAATGTTTTCGTGTACATGTCTGATGTTGATGAACATTTTCGTTTACATGTTTAATGTTGATGAAAATTTTCGTAAACATATTTATTGTTGATGAATATTTTCGTAAACATATTTTATATTGATAAAAATTTTCGTAAACATATTTAATGTTGATGAACATTTGCGTGTACATGTTTAATAATGATGAAAATTTTCGTAAACATATAAAATGTTGAGGAAAATGTTTGTAAACATATTTATTATTGATGAAAATTTCCGTAAACATATTTAATGTTGATGAAAATTTTCGTAAACATATTTCATATTGATGAAGATTTTCGTAAAAATATTTAATGTTGATGAACATTTTCGTGTATTTTCGTGTACATGTTTAATAGTGATGAAAATGTTCGTAAACATATTTACTGTTGATGAACATTTTCGTGTACATGTTTAATGTTGATGAAAATTTTCGTAAACATATTAAATGTTGATGAAAATTTTCGTAAACATATTTAAAATTGATGAACATTTTCGAAAACATATTTTATGTTGATGAACATTTTCGTGTACATAATTACTGTTGATGAAAATTTTCGTAAACATATTTAATGTTGATGAAAAGTTTCGTAAACATATTAAATGTTGGTGAATTTTTTTTTAAACATATTTAATATTGATGAAAATTTTCGTAAACATATTTTATGTTGATGAACATTTTCGTGTACATAATTACTGTTGATGAAAATTTTCGTAAACATATTTAATGTTGATGAAAATTTTCGTAAACATATTTAAAATTGATGAACATTTTCGAAAACATACTACATGTTGATGAATACTTTCGTGTACATGTCTAATGTTGATGAACATTTTCGTGTACATATTAAATGTGGATGAAAATTTTCGTAAACATATTTAATGTTGATGAAAATTTTCGTAAACATATTTTATATTGATGAAGATTTTCGTAAAAATATTTAATGTTGATGAACATTTTCGTGTATTTTCGTGTACATGTTTAATAATGATGAAAATGTTCGTAAACATATTTACTGTTGATGAACATTTTCGAAAACATACTACATGTTGATGAATACTTTCGTGTACATGTCTAATGTTGATGAACATTTTCGTGTAGATATTTAATGTTGATGAAAATTTTCGTAAACATAATTAATATTAATGAAAATTTTCGTAAACATATTTATTGTTGATGACCATTTTCGTGTACATGTTTAATGTTGATGAACATTTTCGTAAACATATTTTATATTGATGAAAATTTTCGAAAACCTATTTAATGTTGATGAACATTTTCGTGTACATGTTTAATGTTGATGAAAATTTTCGTAAACATATTAAATGTTGATGATTTTTTTTTTAAACATATTTAATATTGATGAAAATTTTCGTAAACATATTTTATGTTGATGAACATTTTCGTCTACATGTTTACTGTTAATGAAAATTTTCGTGTACATGTTTAATGTTGGTAAAAATTTTCGTAAACATATTAAATGTTGATGATTTTTTTTTAAACATAATTAATATTGATGAAAATTTTCGTAAACATATTTTATGTTGATGAACATTTTCGTCTACATGTTTAATGTGGATGAAAATTTTCTTAAACATATTAAATGTTGATGAAAATTTTCGTAAACATATTTCATAGTGATGAAGATTTTCGTAAAAATATTTTATGTTGATGAACATTTTCGTGTATTTTCGTGTACATGTTTAATAGTGATGAAAATGTTCGTAAACATATTTACTGTTGATGAACATTTTCGTGTACATGTTTAATGTTGATGAAAATTTTCGTAAACATATTAAATGTTGATGAACATTTTCGTGTACATGTTTAATGTTGATGAAAATTTTCGTAAACATAATTAATGTTGATGAACATTTTCATGTACATATTTAATGTTGATGAACATTTTCGTAAACATATTTAAAATTGGTGAACATTTTCGTAAACATACTTATTGTTGATGAATGTTTTCGTGTACATGTCTGATGTTGATGAACATTTTCGTTTACATGTTAAATGTTGATGAAAATTTTCGTAAACATATTTATTGTTGATGAATATTTTCGTAAACATATTTTATATTGATAAAAAATTTTGTAAACATATTTAATGTTGATGAACATTTGCGTGTACATGTTTAATGTTGATGAAAATTTTCGTAAACATATTAAATGTTGAGGAAAATGTTTGTAAACATATTTATTATTGATGAAAATTTCCGTAAACATATTTAATGTTGATGAAAATGTTCGTAAACATATTTTATATTGATGAAGATTTTCGTAAAAATATTTAATGTTGATGAACATTTTCGTGTATTTTCGTGTACATGTTTAATAGTGATGAAAATGTTCGTAAACATATTTACTGTTGATGAACATTTTCGTGTACATGTTTAATGTTGATGAAAATTTCCGTAAACATATTAAATGTTGATGAAAATTTTCGTAAACATATTTTATATTGATGAAGATTTTCGTAAAAATATTTAATGTTGATGAACATTTTCGTGTATTTTCGTGTATATGTTTAATAGTGATGAAAATGTTCGTAAACATATTTACTGTTGATGAACATTTTCGTGTACATGTTTAATGTTGATGAAAATTTTCGTAAACATATTAAATGTTGATGAAAATTTTCGTAAACATATTTAAAATTGATGAACATTTTCGCAAACATACTACATGTTGATGAATACTTTCGTGTACATGTCTAATGTTGATGAACATTTACGTGTACATATTTAATGTTGATGAAAATTTTCGTAAACATATTTAATATTAATGAAAATTTTCGTAAACATATTTAATGTTGATGACCATTTTTGTGTACATGTTTAATGTTGATGAACATTTTCGTAAACATATTTTATATTGATGAAAAGTTTCGTAAACATATTAAATGTTGATGAATTTTTTTTTAAACATATTTAATATTGATGAAAATTTTCGTAAACATATTTTATGTTGATGAACATTTTCGTGTACATAATTACTGTTGATGAAAATTTTCGTGTACATGTTTAATGTTGGTAAAAATTTTCGTAAACATATTTAATGTTGATGAACATTTTCGTCTACATGTTTAATGTGGATGAAAATTTTCGTAAACATATTTAATGTTGATGAAAATTTTCGTAAACATATTTAAAATTGATGAACATTTTCGAAAACATACTACATGTTGATGAATACTTTCGTGTACATGTCTAATGTTGATGAACATTTTCGTGTACATATTAAATGTGGATGAAAATTTTCGTAAACATATTTAATGTTGATGAAAATTTTCGTAAACATATTTTATATTGATGAAGATTTTCGTAAAAATATTTAATGTTGATGAACATTTTCGTGTATTTTCGTGTACATGTTTAATAATGATGAAAATGTTCGTAAACATATTTACTGTTGATGAACATTTTCGCAAACATACTACATGTTGATGAATACTTTCGTGTACATGTCTAATGTTGATGAACATTTTCGTGTAGATATTTAATGTTGATGAAAATTTTCGTAAACATAATTAATATAAATGAAAATTTTCGTAAACATATTTATTGTTGATGACCATTTTCGTGTACATGTTTAATGTTGATGAACATTTTCGTAAACATATTTTATATTGATGAAAATTTTTGAAAACCTATTTAATGTTGATGAACATTTTCGTGTACATGTTTAATGTTGATGAAAATTTTCGTAAACATATTAAATGTTGATGATTTTTTTTTAAACATATTTAATATTGATGAAAATTTTCGTAAACATATTTTATGTTGATGAACATTTTCGTCTACATGTTTACTGTTAATGAAAATTTTCGTGTACATGTTTAATGTTGGTAAAAATTTTCGTAAACATATTTAATGTTGATGAACATTTTCGTCTACATGTTTAATGTGGATGAAAATTTTCGTAAACATATTTAATGTTGATGAAAATTTTCGTAAACATATTAAATGTTGATGATTTTTTTTTAAACATATTTAATATTGATGAAAATTTTCGTAAACATATTTTATGTTGATGAACATTTTCGTCTACATGTTTACTGTTGATGAAAATTTTCGTGTACATGTTTAATGTTGGTAAAAATTTTCGTAAACATATTTAATGTTGATGAGCATTTTCGTCTACATGTTTAATGTGGATGAAAATTTTCGTAAACATATTTAATGTTGATGAAAATTTTCGTAAACATATTTAATGTTGATGAACATTTTCGTCTACATGTTTAATGTTGATAAAAATTTTCGTAAACATATTTCATAGTGATGAAGATTTTCGTAAAAATATTTAATGTTGATGAACATTTTCGTGTATTTTCGTGTACATGTTTAATAGTGATGAAAATGTTCGTAAACATATTTACTGTTGATGAACATTTTCGTGTACATGTTTAATGTTGATGAAAATTTTCGTAAACATATTAAATGTTGATGAACATTTTCGTGTACATGTTTAATGTTGATGAAAATTTTCGTAAACATAATTAATGTTGATGAACATTTTCATGTACATATTTAATGTTGATGAACATTTTCGTAAACATATTTAAAATTGGTGAACATTTTCGTAAACATACTTATTGTTGATGAATGTTTTCGTGTACATGTCTGATGTTGATGAACATTTTCGTTTACATGTTTAATGTTGATGAAAATTTTCGTAAACATATTTATTGTTGATGAATATTTTCGTAAACATATTTTATATTGATAAAAAATTTTGTAAACATATTTAATGTTGATGAACATTTGCGTGTACATGTTTAATGTTGATGAAAATTTTCGTAAACATATTAAATGTTGAGGAAAATGTTTGTAAACATATTTATTATTGATGAAAATTTCCGTAAACATATTTAATGTTGATGAAAATGTTCGTAAACATATTTTATATTGATGAAGATTTTCGTAAAAATATTTAATGTTGATGAACATTTTCGTGTATTTTCGTGTACATGTTTAATAGTGATGAAAATGTTCGTAAACATATTTACTGTTGATGAACATTTTCGTGTACATGTTTAATGTTGATGAAAATTTCCGTAAACATATTAAATGTTGATGAAAATTTTCGTAAACATATTTTATATTGATGAAGATTTTCGTAAAAATATTTAATGTTGATGAACATTTTCGTGTATTTTCGTGTATATGTTTAATAGTGATGAAAATGTTCGTAAACATATTTACTGTTGATGAACATTTTCGTGTACATGTTTAATGTTGATGAAAATTTTCGTAAACATATTAAATGTTGATGAAAATTTTCGTAAACATATTTAAAATTGATGAACATTTTCGCAAACATACTACATGTTGATGAATACTTTCGTGTACATGTCTAATGTTGATGAACATTTACGTGTACATATTTAATGTTGATGAAAATTTTCGTAAACATATTTAATATTAATGAAAATTTTCGTAAACATATTTAATGTTGATGACCATTTTTGTGTACATGTTTAATGTTGATGAACATTTTCGTAAACATATTTTATATTGATGAAAATTTCCGAAAACCTATTTAATGTTGATGAACATTTTCGTGTACATGTTTAATGTTGATGAAAATTTTAATAAACATATTTAATATTAATAAAAATTTTCGTAAACATATTTAATGTTGATGACCATTTTTGTGTACATGTTTAATGTTGATGAACATTTTCGTAAACATATTTTATATTGATGAAAATTTTCGTAAACATATTAAATGTTGATGAATTTTTTTTTAAACATATTTAATATTGATGAAAATTTTCGTAAACATATTTTATGTTGATGAACATTTTCGTGTACATAATTACTGTTGATGAAAATTTTCGTGTACATGTTTAATGTTGGTAAAAATTTTCGTAAACATATTTAATGTTGATGAACATTTTCGTCTACATGTTTAATGTGGATGAAAATTTTCGTAAACATATTTAATGTTGATGAAAATTTTCGTAAACATATTTAAAATTGATGAACATTTTCGCAAACATACTACATGTTGATGAATACTTTCGTGTACATGTCTAATGTTGATGAACATTTTCGTGTACATATTAAATGTGGATGAAAATTTTCGTAAACATATTTAATGTTGATGAAAATTTTCGTAAACATATTTTATATTGATGAAGATTTTCGTAAAAATATTTAATGTTGAACATTTTCGTGTATTTTCGTGTACATGTTTAATAATGATGAAAATGTTCGTAAACATATTTACTGTTGATGAACATTTTTGCAAACATACTACATGTTGATGAATACTTTCGTGTACATGTCTAATGTTGATGAACATTTTCGTGTAGATATTTAATGTTGATGAAAATTTTCGTAAACATAATTAATATTAATGAAAATTTTCGTAAACATATTTATTGTTGATGACCATTTTCGTGTACATGTTTAATGTTGATGAACATTTTCGTAAACATATTTTATATTGATGAAAATTTTCGAAAACCTATTTAATGTTGATGAACATTTTCGTGTACATGTTTAATGTTGATGAAAATTTTCGTAAACATATTAAATGTTGATGATTTTTTTTTAAACATATTAAATATTGATGAAAATTTTCGTAAACATATTTTATGTTGATGAACATTTTCGTCTACATGTTTACTGTTAATGAAAATTTTCGTGTACATGTTTAATGTTGGTAAAAATTTTCGTAAACATATTTAATGTTGATGAACATTTTCGTCTACATGTTTAATGTGGATGAAAATTTTCTTAAACATATTTAATGTTGATGAAAATTTTCGTTAACATATTTCATAGTGATGAAGATTTTCGTAAAAATATTTAATGTTGATGAACATTTTCGTGTATTTTCGTGTACATGTTTAATAGTGATGAAAATGTTCGTAAACATATTTACTGTTGATGAACATTTTCGTGTACATGTTTAATGTTGATGAAAATTTTCGTAAACATATTAAATGTTGATGAACATTTTCGTGTACATGTTTAATGTTGATGAAAATTTTCGTAAACATAATTAATGTTGATGAACATTTTCATGTACATATTTAATGTTGATGAACATTTTCGTAAACATATTTAAAATTGGTGAACATTTTCGTAAACATACTTATTGTTGATGAATGTTTTCGTGTACATGTCTGATGTTGATGAACATTTTCGTTTACATGTTTAATGTTGATGAAAATTTTCGTAAACATATTTATTGTTGATGAATATTTTCGTAAACATATTTTATATTGATAAAAATTTTCGTAAACATATTTAATGTTGATGAACATTTGCGTGTACATGTTTAATGTTGATGAAAATTTTCGTAAACATATTAAATGTTGAGGAAAATGTTTGTCAACATATTTATTATTGATGAAAATTTCCGTAAACATATTTAATGTTGATGAAAATGCTCGTAAACATATTTTATATTGATGAAGATTTTCGTAAAAATATTTAATGTTGATGAACATTTTCGTGTATTTTCGTGTACATGTTTGATAGTGATGAAAATGTTCGTAAACATATTTACTGTTGATGAACATTTTCGTGTACATGTTTAATGTTGATGAAAATTTTCGTAAACATATTAAATGTTGATGAACATTTTCGTAAACATATTTAAAATTGATGAACATTTTCTCAATCATACTACATGTTGATGAATACTTTCGTGTACATGTCTAATGTTGATGAACATTTACGTGTACATATTTAATGTTGATGAAAATTTTCGTAAACATATTTAATATTAATGAAAATTTTCGTAAACATATTTAATGTTGATGACCATTTTTGTGTACATGTTTACACTAGTAACCAAAAAATCATCTAAATCGGCCATTTAAGACCTATTTGTGTTGAAAAATACTGAACAGAAATCTGTTCAGACTTATCAAGACTTTCAGTAGAATAATTAGATTTTCTCCTTTCAACGTCGTTTCAGACTTGTTAAGATCGATTAAGGAATTTAAGATTGTACCCTGTCGCGGGTTGTTCAGATGATTAGTAGATTTAACTGTTAAGATGTGTTCAGATGTTGTCAAGTTCGTTAAGTCTAGGTAAAATGTCAATAATTGAAGTCAAAAATAGTAAGTGTTTTTAACAGGGATTGTTTCCCTTAGTTAATAGACTTAAAAAGACAAGCGAGAAATGTAAAAACTGAAAATATATGTAAAATTTTCATAATTACAGGTTCTGAATTTTTCGGAAAACAGGAAATATAAATAGATTGAAGGTAAAGCAGATTATTCTATACCCTTGTTTTCACTTTGTAAATCGACACAAGTCAAACCTAACTCTAATTTACCCCCAACGGGTATTACTTCATGTATCCCATGAGTGAGTGAGTGAGTGAGTGAGTTGGTGTTTTACGCCCGTGCAACGCTATATAGGTGAACATGAAAAAGGTGATAAAATGAACATGAAATGATGATGATAAATGAAACATGGGGGTGGGGTGGGAAACACAGGAACGGCAAATTTTGAAGAACCACAGAAAAAGGTGAGAGGTGGGTAGGGGCGAAAAATTTAGCCTATGTGGTGCACTACTTGGCGGTTCACAAAGGGGACTTTTCCGTGCATGAAGCGTCGCAATCTCCACCCACTATGGTCAGCGGTCAGAGTTTCCGCTTAGAGTATTATAGACCTGACAACCCCCGCGGACGAGGGCTACCCTATTCCGCCACCTAGGGTACACACTTGGTCGCTCTGTGGGCTGAGCACTGACCCGACGTCAGAATCCCAAGACAATTAGTCGACTCTTACAACAAGCTAGGCTCTGCTGCGGGCCTATTCGCCACCCGGGCCCCGCACGGGACTAATGTATCCCAATAAATCAATCATGTTTCTTGACGGAAAAGTAATCAATTCCAGTAGACTTGTGAATACTGGCTGAAAATCCCTTACTACTAGAAACCAGGATTTTGCACCATTTTCTCCAGATTTTCAAGAGGCCTTAAGCGGCTATCAACCCTCAATTGTTGCTTTGCATAAAAAAAAAATCGCTGCAATCAGCGCTTCACTCTTGCCTCAAATTATTCATATCCTATGACGGCCATGCTTCCTTTACCTAATGGAATTTAGTTAATTGAAAGCTCGTGGTGGAAAAAGGGAAAAAAATCTGAGATGTGTAAAGCATAAAAATTCACTGTGTAAATGTATTTCATCATATTTACAAAAATAAGTCATTTGTAAGTAAATAATATTTTTCATTATTGTCATCAAGTCTAGCTAGATCAAAAGAGTATTTATTCCTTTCTTAAACTTTCCCCCAAGATTGCTAGTTTTAAAAAAATGAAATAACAAAAATCAAGAAGAATAGCAGTATGAGCACAAAATACCAACACTTATTTCAATATAGGATTGTGACTTTAATTCCTGTGACTTTTTTTTGTGTCTTTTTTTTTCCTGTGACATTCTTATCGTCCTATCAAAACTTTGACCTTTTTTCCTGTGACTTTCTATCCGAATCCCGGACCGCTAATTTACATGTATGTGTATACTATGTACTATATAGATAACATTATTTCTGTTCTAGTGAACTATCTAATCTTTTCTTTAACCTTAATTTTTTATGTGTTATGGTTTGTTTGTTTGTTTTGAGTGTATGTCTTGTTTTGATCGGGCGTAAAACATCAAACAATTATAGCCGAAGGGTGTCTAACTCAAACCTTTTTCGTCCCGGGTTTTCGTCTTTGTATAGGACTTCGGCGGAACAAGGCTTTAACTCGTCCAATGCCGATAATTCTCCGCTATTCGCTGTCCAGTTCACAAACCTTTCAAGGATGCTAATTAATTTCCTGATAAAAAATTTCAATAAATCAAAACACGTAAAAATTAATAATTTGACAACCGACTTCCTACTGTATATCAGCAGGGAACCAGTCTATACCGGCCTTTATCTTCAGATAACAGCGGGTTTCCAGCCTATGTGGCCCGGCTGTGACTATTTGAAAATACTACCAAAACTTTAAATTCGGAGCTTTTGTGACGCAATTATTATACTTCTAATTACCAGGTTTTTCGTCTATGATCTGAAACAAAAGTTGCAGCTTTCAAATTTTATAATAAGCCATCTTTAATTTTACCCTACCCCCAACAAAAAACAACAATAAAACATAAAGCAGTTCGATCAACCATAGATATAATATACATAGATAAAGCTCCGGACACACATCTGAGGCAGATGATATTCGCCGACTTTTTATCACCCACTTGATATTCGGGCGTTCTACATGGCGTTAATTTTCGGATAACGTAGAAAATATTGGGTCCGTCTAAACACCGCCAAGGAGGTCTTGGTGCACCAAGGATACAAAATCAGCACCAAGGACAACAATCCTTTACTTTTTTAGAAAAGGGTTTCGCATATAATAAAAGTAGGTTTTTAGAGATTATAAATATATATTTTTTATAAACTTTTTGCTTTTTTAGTGAGTAAAAAAAACGATTTTTATGAATTATATTGATTGTGTGTTCAGGGAGGCGTTATAAGATAACGATGATAAGATAAGTGGGCTCATGCTATGCTTGTAAATACAAAGGACAAAACCTAAATTATTCTATAGTTTATTAATGAAACCATGGAAGTAATATTACTTCCATGATGAAACTAACTAAATGGGAGGGATTCGATGGATAAAAATAGAGACCGCTGAACAATACAGATATATTAAAGTTATATAAACTGTGTTTAATTTAGAATGTACCATAACCTAGACTCCTAAGGCCTTGTCGACATAATTATAAAAGGAAAATGAACGGTTAATTAATCGTTTTTAATCAAAAAGTATGAAGTAATAGGTATAAAAAGAAAGGAAATAAAAGCGATTAATATGATTTGAATAAGTTTATCATTTAATCAAAATTTAGAAGAAGTGTCGGCCTTGCGCGTTATGTCTCTTTGATGAAAACAGTTATATAAAACGATACAATTACTAAGTTCAAAGAACTTAAATAAATAAAGAAATAAAAGAAATGATTATGAGAACGTATAATTGTACAAAAAGTCAAAAAGTTGAAAATGTAAATGAAGAACATAAAAAACCTAACTTGTCAAATTGGAACCCAAATTATGACCTATATATAGATAGAAAAAAACTTAGGGTTTGACAATTTTACATTGAAAATTCCAATAAAAAAAAATCATAATTTAATCATTCATTAGATGTTTTCGGGCAAGAAAACGCAAGCTGAAATCGGAAAACATATAAATATGAACCAAGAATTACAGATACATGTATATATACTTTATATAAAGAGTATGTTCCTACTACACAATAAATAAGCGTCTACACGTCAAGGAAAACGTTTTTGGGAACGGCAAACTCGCGGTCTTTTCTTTTGGTGAGGCTTTTTCGCAAGACGCTGTGGCACAGGAATTTCAAAATTGTACAAAGTAGCTGTTACAGTGTCTGTCTTTTCTTTCATCTTATCCCCACTATCTCTCATAAATTTTGCAAATAGCTGTTTGCGCTGTTCATCGGACTTCGAATTCCAACATTGTTGGGCAACCAAATGCTTCCGAAACTGTCCGCAAAGTTCATAATTTCCTTGATTGAAAAGTGAGCGACGAAGTTCTACATATTGTAAATTTACTAAAGACTGTAACGTTCTGATAAGTTCGGGCAAATGCTGTGGCCTCCAATCTATTGCTCTTTTAAACATGTGATTTACAGATTCACAGTTGTTGTTTGTCCATAAACGTTCGTGTTGTAATTGGTCGTTAGGAAGAAGCACATATTGATATAGCCTTTCTCTCAATCTAGTTTCAAAATAACGCTTAAAATTTGGATATTTCAAACAAATTTCTGCACATTTACATTCAAACTCATCTTTGTCCTTAGAATAAACAAGTCCAATTTCTCCAAAGATTGACTGCAAAATATGTGTGCGCTCTACATCTTTGACACCAACATTGTTCTTGAGAAAGTCTGAAACATTATCCTTTATGTGTTTAGAACAAAGCAGTCGTTGGGCATTTGGGAAAACGTTGTCTAAAGCTTTCGTTAAACCTCCTTCGTCATCGCTTCCTATTCTTATCTCTATGCTGCCAAAGGACTCGGTCATTCTGGCTTTCACATGGGAAAAAAACGTGTTGTAAGTAAGGAAGGAAGCCTCCCAATGCAAAAACATCGGTCCTATGAAAATCGGATGGTCACCGGTCTCTTTCCTTATCACTTTTCTGTTTTTGTATACAAAGTTGGTGACGAAAACAGGTCCCAAATTAAACGTTCTATCAATTCCAAGAATTCCACCCGATCTAACATACTGAACCATGTCATTTAACTGTTCTGTTGTGTAGCAAATTGCTGACGGTGGTTTCCTTGTACCCTCTGTGTAAAAAACTTCCTTTACAAAGTCGTTCTCGTTTACCATTGCCATAACGCTAATAACTTCATCCGCTACATTACCAGTTGATCCATACTTTTTCTTTTTCATATTATAAGCCGTGTTTCGAATTTGATGACTATCACGGGGAGCATCCTCAGGATTTTCAAGGACCATATCTTTGTAGATTGATAAACAAGACTGTTTATTTGAAACTCCTTCTTTTATTTTTGTCATAACTTCAGGGTCTGTACGGACGTATTCCTGAGTCGAGTGTTTTGCATTGCCATGTGGAGCCCCGGTTCTTGGACACTTTCCTATATACTCAACGACAGCAATATGGGACCGTTCAGAAAATGTCTCTGGCAAGTTGGAAAACCAGCTGATTCTTTTTTTATACGATTTGTCTCGTTTTAGTGAAGAGTAGTATCTATTCAATGTCACAACAGTCTTTGGTTGTGGAACCAATGGCGTATAGATCTTCTTATTTCTTGATTTTGTCTCGGTGCAATAACTTCCATCTTTGAAAATAACCCACTTCAAAACGTTATTTGGTAAAAGAACAAAGTCAGTTTTGTGAGAGCGACCACTATGAGTATCCCATGCGCCACAATCGTCTGGGTAACTACTAAACTTCGATCTTTCGCGGTTCAAAATGTTTTCTTTGTTGTCCAAGGCACAGAATACGTTATCTTTATATCCCTTTGGTATGGCCTTTATGATTTCAATATCTTGATTCAAAACAATAGCAAACAGTTCTGATGCATTTTGCGGTGCTTCCTTCGGAAGGGCATATGTATTTGGTATATAATGTGGATCGGGTAATTCAGATTCTACCGTGTCTGAGAGGTCCAATAATGGAGTAGCCTGGAGAGATCTTGAAGTACTTTGGTCAATAGTCTCTTGCTCATCAATAATGACCTGGTTATCTTTCATCTCAGCACAAGGTTTGTGAACTACATGTAATGTTTCTTCAGATGACTTAATGTGTTGCTTTGTTATGGAGGCATATGAAGGAGCAGGTGGAATTTCTACAGATATTTCTGGAAGTAAAGGAACAAAATGGTTTGGGGTCCACATCTTACTTGGATCGTGGTATCCTTCACGTGTCCACATTATGACAACTTGGTTATCCTCAGACATACACTTTCTCGGAATGGCGGTAAAGTTCAAAGATCTGAAGGAAAAGTCTTGCATTCCATTCATGGGTGGGTAGACGGATTTTATCGGTATTCCAATTACGTCTGCTAGTGCTAGTAGAGTCCAAGATGATGACCAACCGTTTTTAGAAACACAATCAAATACGGAGGAAACGTAGTTCGGTGAAACAAGTATCAATTCCTTGGCCTTGGGTAACGCAATTTGTGTTCACCAACTTAGTAGACTGATTTAATTTAAACCTTCTTAAAAATCAAGTTCTGACAATATTATAACTTAGTTTACACTGACGTTGCATGATTCGTATGTGACGTTCTTCTTATTATTTGGGCTCCCGCAGGGAACCCCCCTCAGCTCGCAAGGTCGCTTTTAAAAGGCATATATTGGCGGAGGTCGCAGGCCGTTTTTTGGCATAGGTCGATTTTATGAAGTTTCATGGATGTTGCACACATGGTTTAAGATAGACAGCCACTTTTGTTGAACAAGCTCGCCATCACCGTCACTACTGGCAGAACACCAATAAATATGATTGCTGATTGCTTTGGCCCATAACCCAACTGCTTGACATCCCTTCTTTTTCTTTCCCTATTTGTTCAAGTTTCTTGTAAATTCCTAAAAGACATAATTTATATATTTATTAACAAGAGGCTCCCAAGAGCCTGAATCGCTCACCTGAACTACACAGATACATATATTTGTAGATATTATTGTGCTTAACCATATGCGATTTAAATTTCTGAAATATCTTGGTTAGTTTTTAAGATATTGGGCTTAATAAGTGCAAATTTGGCGAAAATTAGGAAAAAGGACATTAACTCCCACATCAGCAGTCAGATCTTTTTTGAAATTTCAGGACAGGTAAATCTTAACATGCTGTTCTATTTAAGCCATGGTGGCCATGTTTTTTTACGAATAAAAAATCTGACAATAGAGTTGTAGCTTATAAGCTATTAAACAATGGAAAATGGTAAATTTTGACGCTTTAAGGGCCATAACTCCTAAAAGAAATGGAGCTACAGCTTTGACCTAATTACATAAAATGTAGACCTGATGTGCTTAATCATTGAAAATCAAACTTTGAATATAAAAGTATCAAATCATGTATAATAGCAGTGCATTATATTCTTAACAATATATTAGAAGATGGTTATTAATTTAGATTGCTTCTTAAATTTCTATTATAATATCACTGGTCAATGTCAATGCGTGCCTCTATAGTTTTACATTTACCATACATAAGCGATCAAAAGAAATTAAAATATGACAACCAATGATATTTGTATTAAAAGGGTAGATACTTAAAAGTCCCTAGAGAGCAAAGATTATGTGTTTCTTGCAATGTGGTAGAGGACGAAGCTCATTTTCTGCTACATTGCAAGACAAACGAGTCTTTGCGAAAAAAATTAATTGAAGAGTTTTTTGAAAATACTGATCATTGTGAACAATATAATGACAACCAAAAATTAAAAATACTTCTTCATCCAAATAGCTATAAACAAGTTTATGTTATAAGTTCCTATTTAAAGCAATCATTAGAATTGAGGACAGGGGACTCTTAATAAAATACTTGCAAAGCCTATATTGCATTGTTCACGTAAAATATCATGTATTATACGTTAATTATGTATTTCTACTGTTGTTTTGTTATATTATTTGTTTTTTTTTGTCACAAACTCTGTCTAGATGTTTATATGACAATAAATTTGATTGATTGATTATGCATTGTGAATTTTGATAATACTTGTAAATAAAGTCCTTCAGTATACATTTTAAAGTATTATAAAAGTAAATTATAAAATTTCATCAACATGCTAACTCAACTGAAAGTGTAATTTCATGTATTTGTATAAAATATTTTCTTGACTTTTTTCAGGGTTTTTGTATATTGTTAGTTACAGCCTGTGTGATTTTAGTTGCATTTTATACTGTTTTTACTTGATTAAAATATTATAAACCTAGACAATCTTCCTAACTGAATCCCTTGCTTTTTGTTGGGTTTGAACTGCACAGTTCTTGGGTCTGTTGCTCCATCATCTGTGACATTCCAATAAATAGAAGGCCCTTCCACTGGATCAGCTTCACTCTCTATGGATGACTGTGAATGTATCAAATCGAAACTTTCAAGGTCAGTGGTGTGAATCAAAATATGTTGTCAAAAATAACTTTAAAAAAATAATTCAGTTATGAACAATCGATAATACTTGTTTTCCGCTCATTTACAATGTTTACCTATCCCGACGATGTCCTCCGTGGGCGAAGCCATTTTTGACGGAAGTAAAGAAAAACTAAATCACTTGAAATGGAACTAAAATTCCGCAATTTTATGAATTCTCAAACGTAGTTCGGAATAAAATTTCTGCGTTATTTAAAACCGTTCAATATTTTGTTATATATGTTTAAAAAGCTGAAATTCTTTGCCATTATGCCGACCATAGGGGGCCAACGTGTGTGGAGAGTGCCACGCTTCATGCACGTAAAAGACCCCTTTGTGGACCGCCAAGTAGTGCACCACATAGGCTAAATTTTCCATCCCTATCCACCTCTCCCCCTTTTTCTGTGGTTCTTCAAAATTTACCGGTCTTTTGTTTCCCACCCCATCCCCATTTTTCATTTATCATCATCATTTCATGTTCATTTTATCATCCTTTGCATGTTCATCGCCTGTAAATAACCTATTAGCGTTGCACGGGCGTTAAACACCAACTCACTCACTCACTCACCGTAATTTTAGTTTTTCCTATTTAAACCTGTGAAGAAAAATACAGTGAGTGAAAAACATTTGCCAACACACATTTTTGTGACGTCTTCATTTTTTTTACGCATTTCATTTTTTAAACGACAATTTCGAGAACAAAATATACAAAATCAAAGAAAATAAATCGACAAAAAATTTATTTTTGCCCTCATCTTTCGTTTGATCTATTTTTTAATACATTAGAGGTTATTTTGTCCTATTTTTCGTCGTTTTAATCAATATAACGATTTTTTGTTCATTTTTTGTTGAAATTGACATATTTTGTCAACTTATTGATTCATTTTAACTTGAAATTATTTTAAGATGCTTCGTATTATCGTTATTAAATTTATATGCCAGTGGTCCCTAAAATCTCAGCTTTTCAACGATGTATGGCATTCGGTTGCAATTTATAAAATATGTCCATGGGTCTTTGTTTTATTTCACTCCTTGACTGAAAAACCGATAATCGGGTCATAGGAACGGTAAAGAGTTAAGGCATTTGTCACTGTGTTAGCATAGTATTATTCATCTTCTTAAAGCTTTCATTTGAAAGCGATTCACTTTGTGAGTCCGGACTTTCTGATTTAAATTGTTTTTTTGAGTGTTACAAAAAGGTAATAACAAAACTACCGAACTTGAATGATCAATCTCATAGTCCAGAGAAAACGACAAAAACGAATCAGTCATACCGGAGAACTGGTGGATCGCAATGGTCCTGACTTGGTACAGGCATTTCAAACGAAATGGTGGGTTAAACCAGGTTTTATGGCGCCAAACCTCCCTCTTCCATTGCGATCTTAGGATCCGGTAATGACCATAGAACACAACATAGTTGTGAGACACAATAGGGATATTGAGGTGATCATCTCAGTACAGCACACCAGTCAAACACTAATTAAAACAATTAACTATCATATCTTTTAACTCAATTTTAAACTTTTCTACTAGTGGCTGATAACGAAGAAAGAATTTTTTTAGTGATCGTATGAGACGTATTTTCTTATAGCCCTGCTTCAAAAGTCGGTCACGAAGAAACTGGTGTCTGATCAAAAAATCTGTGAAATGTGTGCAAGCTCTGGCATATCGAATAAGTTGAGAAATATAAACACCGTATGCAGGAGAAGTAGGTATATTGCTCTGTAAATTAGGAAAATTAATAATTTGAAAATTAAAATCGTCTCGTTTATCGTAAATTTTTGTACTGAGATGACCACCTGGGTCAAATTCGAGGTGCAAATCAAAGAAAGACGTGAAGCAATTAGATTCGGTGGTCTCTTTAATCTCCAATTCCGGAGGATATATTGAAGGAATCCAACTACCAAATGAAGTGTTATTGACAGAAAGGACATCATCAATATATCTGAATGTAAGATTAAATGACCTTGCCTCTTTCATCTTCTTGTTCTTTACGAGTCCCTGAAGAAATTCAGTCTCGTAAGAGTATAAAAACAAATCGGCGAGGAGAGGAGCACAGTTTGTGCCCATTGGAATGCCGATTTGTTGTTGAAAAATCTCTCCTCCGAAGGTGACAAATATATCTATTTGAAAATGTTTCTTTGACAGTGCATTCTGACATCTTTGAAAGCACTTGACTTTTTATGTATTAAATTGGTTTTTCTTGAAGTTTTTGTTTAAGGTATTTTTTATTATTTGTTTATGGCAAACATTTTCTGTCAGGTGGAATTTTCAAGACCTTGATCATGGAGGAAGCATCTGACTTTTCCTGACAATGCTATCGAATACCTTTGCTAAAGAAGTGCTAACATCCTCAACACATTTTTCGTCATTAGTAAAAAACACAGTTAGGGGTAGGCATATCAAGATACATTTAGGGTTTGGGTTAGTACTAAATTATACGATTAGGGTAAGGGTTAGTACAAAACGCATAATATGGGTTAGCGTTAGTGTAAAACATATCATTAGGGTTAGGGTTAGTATAAAACATACACTTAGGGTTAGAGGTTAGCATATAAGATACATATAGGGTTAGGGTTAGTACAAAATTATACAATTAAGGTTATAGTCGATGAAAACACAAATTAAGTGGTAGGGGATAGTACAAAAAGTACATTTATGATCAGGGTTAGTACAAAAACGAATAATTATGGTTAGGGTAAGTGTAAAACATATAGTTAGGGTTAGATTAGTATGAAACACACAGTTAGGGTTAGTATAAAACACACAATTAGGGTTAGGGGATATCGTATATAATACATTTAGGGTTAGGGTTAGTACAAAAAATACAATTAGGGTAATGGTTAGTACAAAAAGCATAATTAGGGTTTGGGTTAGTGTAAAACATATTATAAGGGTAAGGGATTAGTATAAAACATACAATTAGGGTTAGGGGTTAGCATATAAGATACATTTAGGGTTAGGGCTAGTACAAAATTATACAATTAGGGTTATAGTCGGTGAAAACACAATATAAATGGTAGGGGTTAGTACAAAAAATACATTTATGATAAGGGTTAGTACACAAACGTATATTAAGGGTTAGGGTCAGTGAGAAACATATAATTAGGGTAAGAATTAGTGTAAAACACACAGCCAGGGTATTGATTTAGCATATAAAGATACATGTAGGGTTAGGGCTAGTTAAAAATTATTCAATTAGGGTAAAGGTTAGTACAAAAACATATAACTAGGGTTAGGATAAGTGTTAAACATATTATTAGGGTTAGGGTTAGTATAAAACACACTATTAGGGTGAGGGGATAGCATATAAGATGCATTTAGGGTTGGGGTAAATACAAAATTGTACAATTATGGTAAGGGTTAGTACAAAAACGCATAATTAGGGTAAGGGTTAGGATTGGGGCTAGTAAATAACACACAATTAGGGTTAGGGGTTAGCATTTAAGATACATTTAGGGTTGGGGTTAGTACAAAATAATACAATTAGGGTAAGGGTTAGTAAAAAAACGCATAATTAGGGTTAAGGTTTGTGTAAAACATATTATTAGGGTAAGGGTTAGTATAAAACACACAATTAGGGTTAGGGGTTAGCAAATAAGATACATTTAGGGTTAGGGTTTGTACAAAATAATACAATAAGGGTAAGGGTTAGTACAAAAACGCATAATTAGGGTTTGGGTTAGTGTAAAACATATAGTTACGGTTAGAATTAGTATAAAACACACAGTTAGGGTTAGTATAAAACACACAATTAGGGTTAGGGGTTATCATATAAGATACATTTAGGGTTAAGGTTAGTACAAAATAATACAATTAGGGTAAGGGTTAGTACAAAAAGCATAATTAGGGTTTGGGTTAGTGTAAAACATATTATAAGGGTCAGGGATTAGTATAAAACACACAATTAGGGTTAGGGGTTAGCATATAAAATACATTTAGGGTTAGGGCTAGTACAAAATTATACAATTAGGGTTATAGTCGGTGAAAACACAATATAAATGGTAGGGGTTAGTACAAAAGTTACATTTATGATAAGGGTTAGTACAAAAACGTATAATTAGGGTTAGGGTCAGTGTGAAACATATAATTAGGGTAAAGATTAGTGTAAAACACACAGCCAGGATTAGGGTTTAGCATATAAAGATACATGTAGGGTTAGGGTTAGTTAAAAATTATTCAATTAGGGAAAAGGTTAGTACAAAAACATATAATAAGGTTTATGATAAGTGTTAAACATATAATTAGGCTTAGGGTTAGTATAAAACACACAATTAGGGTGAGGGGTTAGCATATAAGATGGATTTAGGGTTGGGGTTAGTACAAAATTATACAATTAGGGTAAGGGTTAGTACAAAAACGCATAATTAGGGTAAGGGTTAGGATTGGGGTTAGTATATAACACACAATTAGTTTAAGGGGTTAGCATTTAAGATACATTTAGGGTTGGGGTTAGTACAAAATAATACAATTAGAGTAAGGGTTAGTACAAAAACGTATAATTATGGTTAGGGTTAGTGTAAAACATATTATTAGGGTTAGGGTTAGTATAAAACACACAATTAGGGTTAGGGGTTAGCATATAAGATACATTTACGGTTAGGGTTAGTACAAAATTATACAATTAGGGTTATAGTCGATGAAAACACAAAATTAGTTGTAGGGGTAAGTTAAAAAAATACATTTATGATAAGGGTTAGTGCAAAAACCAATAATTAGGGTTAGGGTTAGTAAAAAACACAAAATTAGGGTAAGGGGTTAGCAAATAAGATACATTTACGGTTAGGGTTAGTACAAAATTATACAATTATGGTTATAGTCGATAAAAACACAAAATTAATGGTAGGGGTTAGTACAAAAAATACATTTATGATAAGGGTTAGTACAAAAACACACAATTAGGGTTAGGGTTTAGCTTATAGATACATTTAGGGTTATGGTTAGTACTAATTTATACAATTAGGCTTACAGTCGATGAAAACAGAAAATTAGTTGTAGGGGTAAGTTAAAAAAAATACATTTATGATAAGGGTTAGTGCAAAAACAAATAATTAGGGTTAGGGTTAGTGTAAAACATATAATTAGGGTTAGGGTTAGCATAAAATACACAGTTAGGTTTAGTATAAAACACAGTTAGGGGTAGGCATATCAAGATACATTTAGGGTTTGGGTTAGTACTAAATTATACGATTAGGGTAAGGGTTAGTACAAAACGCATAATATGGGTTAGCGTTAGTGTAAAACATATCATTAGGGTTAGGGTTAGTATAAAACATACACTTAGGGTTAGAGGTTAGCATATAAGATACATATAGGGTTAGGGTTAGTACAAAATTATACAATTAAGGTTATAGTCGATGAAAACACAAATTAAGTGGTAGGGGATAGTACAGAAAATACATTTATGATCAGGGTTAGTACAAAAACGAATAATTATGGTTAGGGTAAGTGTAAAACATATAGTTAGGGTTAGATTAGTATGAAACACACAGTTAGGGTTAGTATAAAACACACAATTAGGGTTAGGGGATATCGTATATAATACATTTAGGGTTAGGGTTAGTACAAAAAATACAATTAGGGTAATGGTTAGTACAAAAAGCATAATTAGGGTTTGGGTTAGTGTAAAACATATTATAAGGGTAAGGGATTAGTATGAAACACACAATTAGGGTTAGGGGTTAGCATATAAGATACATTTAGGGTTAGGGCTAGTACAAAATTATACAATTAGGGTTATAGTCGGTGAAAACACAATATAAATGGTAGGGGTTAGTACAAAAAATACATTTATGATAAGGGTTAGTACACAAACGTATATTTAGGGTTAGGGTCAGTGAGAAACATATAATTAGGGTAAGAATTAGTGTAAAACACACAGCCAGGGTATTGATTTAGCATATAAAGATACATGTAGGGTTAGGGCTAGTTAAAAATTATTCAATTAGGGTAAAGGTTAGTACAAAAACATATAACTAGGGTTAGGATAAGTGTTAAACATATTATTAGGGTTAGGGTTAGTATAAAACACACTATTAGGGTGAGGGGATAGCATATAAGATGCATTTAGGGTTGGGGTAAATACAAAATTGTACAATTATGGTAAGGGTTAGTACAAAAACGCATAATTAGGGTAAAGGTTAGGATTGGGGCTAGTAAATAACACACAATTAGGGTTAGGGGTTAGCATTTAAGATACATTTAGGGTTGGGGTTAGTACAAAATAATACAATTAGGGTAAGGGTTAGTAAAAAAACGCATAATTAGGGTTAAGGTTTGTGTAAAACATATTATTAGGGTAAGGGTTAGTATAAAACACACAATTAGGGTTAGGGGTTAGCATATAAGATACATTTAGGGTTAGGGTTTGTACAAAATAATACAATAAGGGTAAGGGTTAGTACAAAAACGCATAATTAGGGTTTGGGTTAGTGTAAAACATATAGTTAGGGTTAGGGTTAGTATAAAACAAACAGTTAGGGTTAGTATAAAACACACAATTAGGGTTAGGGGTTATCATATAAGATACATTTAGGGTTAGGGTTAGTACAAAATAATACAATTTGGGTTAGGGTAAGTACAATAACGCATAATTAGGGTTTGGGTTAGTGTAAAACATATTATTAGGGTAAGGGATTAATATAAAACTCACAATTAGGGTTAGGGGTTAGCATATAAGATACATTTAGGGTTAGGGTTAGTAAAAAATTATACAATTAGGGTTATAGTCGATGAAAACACAATATGAATGGTAGGGGTTAGTACAAAAAATACATTTATGATAAGGGTTAGTACAAAAACGTATAAGTAGGATAAGGGTCAGTATGAAACATATAATTAGGGGAAGGATTAGTGTAAAACACACAGCCAGGGTAAGGGTTTAGCATATAAAGATACATGTAGGGTTAGGGTTAGTTAAAAATTATTCAATTAGGGTAAAGGTTTGTACAAAAACATATAATTAGGGTTAGGATAAGTGTTAAACATATTATTAGGGTGAGGGTTAGTATAAAACACACAATTAGGGTAAGAAGTTAGCATATAAGATGCATTTAGGGTTGGGGTTAGTACAGAATTATACAATTAGGGTAAGGGTTAGTACAAAAACGCATAATTAGGGTAAGGGTTAGGATTGGGGCTAGTAAATAACACACAATTAGGGTTAGGGGTTAGCATTTAAGATACATTTAGGGTTGGGGTTAGTATAAAATAATACAATTCGGGTAAGGGTTAGTAAAAAAAAACCGCATAATTAGGGTTAGGATAAGTGTTAAACATATTATTAGGGTTAGGGTTAGTATAAAACACACAAATAGGGTGAGGGGTTAGCATAAAAGATGCATTTAGGGTTGGGGTTAGTACAAAATTATACAATTAGGGAAAGGGTTAGTACAAAAACGCATAATTAGGGTAAGGGTTAGGATTGGGGCTAGTAAATAACACACAATTAGGGTTAGGGATTAGCATTTAAGATACATTTAGGGTAGGGGTTAGTACAAAATAATACAATTAGGGTAAGGGTTAGTAAAAAAACACGCATAATTAGGGTTAGGGTTTGTGTAAAACATATTATTAGTGTTAGGGTTAGTATAAAACACACAATTAGGGTTAGGGGTTAGCATATAAGATACATTTACGGTTAGGGTTAGTACAAAATTATACAATTAGGGTAAGGGTTAGTACAAAAAAGCATAATTAGGGTTAGGGTTTGTGTAAGGGTTAGGATTGGGGTTAGTATAAAACACAAAATTAGGGTTAGGGGTTAGCATTTAAGATACATTTAGGGTTAGGGTAAGTTCAAAATTATTCAATTAGGGTAAAGGTTAGTACAAAAACGTATAATTAGGGTTAGGATAAGTGTTAAACATATTATTAGGGTTAGGGTTAGTATAAAACACACAATTAGGGTGAGGGGTTAGCATATAAGATGCATTTAGGGTTGGGGTTAGTACAAAATTATACAATTAGGGTAAGGATTAGTACAACAACGCATAATTAGGGTAAGGGTTAGGATTGGGGCTAGTAAATAACACACAATTAGGGTTAGGGGTTAGCATTTAAGATACATTTAGGGTTGGGGTTAGTACAAAATAATACAATAAGGGTAAGGGTTAGTAAAAAAAAATACAATAAGGGTAAGGGTTAGTAAAAAAACCGCATAATTAGGGTTAGGGTTTGTGTAAAACATATTATTAGTGTTAGGGTTAGTATAAAACACACAATTAGGGTTAGGGGTTAGCATATAAGATACATTTACGGTTAGGGTTAGCACAAAATTATACAATTAGGGTTATAGTCTATAAAAACACAAAAGTAATGGTAGGGGTTAGTACAAAAAATCCATTTATGATAAGGGTTAGTACAAAAACGTATAATTAGGGTTAGGTTAGTATAAAACACACAATTAGGGTTAGGTGTTAGCTTATAAGATACATTTAGGGTTATGGTTAGTACTAATTTATACAATTAGGCTTACAGTCGATGAAAACACAAAATTAGTTGTAGGGATAAGTTAAAAAAAAACATTTATGATAAGGGTTAGTGCAAAAGCAAATAATTAGGGTTAGTGTTAGTGTAAAACATATAATTAGGGTAAGGGTTAGCATAAAACACATAGTTAGGGTTAGTATAAAACACAGTTAGGGGTAAGCATATCAAGATTCATTTAGGGTTTGGGTTAGTACTAAATTATACGATTAGGGTAAGGGTTAGTACAAAAACGCATAATATGGGTTAGCGTTAGTGTAAAACATATCATTAGGGTTAGGGTTAGTATAAAACATACACTTAGGGTTAGAGGTTAGCATATAAGATACATATAGGGTAAAGGTTAGTACAAAATTATACAATTAAGGTTATAGTCGATGAAAACACAAATTTAGTGGTAGGGGATAGTACAAAAAATACATTTATGATAAGGGTTAGTACAAAAACGTGTAATTAGGGTTAGGGTCAGTGTGAAACATATAATTAGGATTAGCGTTATTGTAAAACACACAGCTAGGGTTAGGGGTTAGCATATAAAGATATATGTTGAGTTAGGGTTAGTTCAAAATTATTCCAGTAGGATAAAGGTTGGTACAAAAACGTATAATTAGGGTTATTATAAGTGTTAAACATATAATTAGGATTAGGTTAGTATAAAACACACAATGAGGGTGAGGGGTTAGCATATAAGATACATTTACGGTTAGGGTTAGTACAAAATTATACAATTAGGGTAAGGGTTAGTACAAAAATGCATAATTAGGGTTAGGGTTTGTGTAAGGGTTAGGATTGGGGTTAGTATAAAACACAAAATTAGGGTTAGGGGTTAGCATTTAAAATACATTTAGGGTTAGGGTTAGTTCTAAATTATTCAATTAGGGTAAAGGTTAGTACATAAACGTATAATTAGGGTTAGGATAAGTGTTAAACATATTATTAGGGATATGGTTAGTATAAAACACACATTTAGGGTAAGGGGTTAGCATTTAAGGGTTAGTACAAAAAATACATTTATGATAAGGGTTAGTACAAAAACGTATAATTAGGGTCAGGGTTAGTGTGAAACATATAATTAGGGTTAGGGTTAGTATAAAACACACAGTTAGGATTAGCATATAAAGATACATTTAGGGTTATGTTAGTACAAAATTATACAATTAGGGTAAGGATTAGTACGAAAACGCATAATTAGGGTTACAGTTAGTGTAAAACATATTATTAGGTTTAGGGTTAGTATAAAACACGCAATAAGGGTTAGGGGTTAGCATATAAGATACATTTACGGTAAGGGTTAGTTCAAAATTATACAATTAGGGTTATAGTCGATCAAAGCACAAAATTAATGGGGTTAGAACAAAATTACATTGATGATAAGGGTTAGTACAAAAACGTATAATTAGGGTTAGAGTAAGTATAAATCACATAATTAGGGTTAGGGTAAGTATATAACACACAGTTATGGTTAGCAAATCAAGATACATTTAGGGTTAGGCTTAGTACAAAATTATACAACTAGGGTAAGGATTAGTACAAAAACGCATAATTAGGGTAAGGATTGGTAAAAAAATAATATTAGGGTTACGGTTAGTATAAAGCACACAATTAGGGTTAGGGTTTAGCACATAAAGATACACTAGGGTTAGGGTTAGTACAAAATAGTACAATTAGGGTGAGTTAATACAAAAACGTTTAATTAGGGTTTGGATAAGTGTAAAACATATTATTAGGGTTAGGGTTAGTATAAAACACAAAATTAGGGTAAGAGGTTAGCAAATAAGATACATTTACGGTTAGGGTTAGTACAAAATTATACAATTACGGTTATAGTCGATGAAAACACAAAATTAAATGGTAGGGGTTAGTACAAAAAATACAGTTATGATCAGGGTTAGTAAAAAACGAATAATTGGGAATAGGGTTAGTGTAAAACATATAGTTACGATTAGGGTTAATATAAAACACACAGTTAGGGTTAGTATAAAACGCAAGGGGTTATGATATAAGAGATACATTTAGGGTTAGGGTTAGTACAAAATTATACAATTTGGGTTATAGCCGATGAAAACACAAAATTAATGGTAGGGGGTAGTACAAAAAATTCATTTATGATAAGGGTAAGTAAAAACGTATAATTAGGGTTAGGGTTAGTGTGAAACATGTAATTAGGGTTAGGGTAAGTATAAAACACACAGTTAGGGTTAGCATATAAAGATACATTTAGGGTTAGGCTTAGTACAAAATTATACAACTAGGGTAAGGGTTAGTACAAAAACGCATAATTAAGGTAAGGATTGGTAAAAAAAAATTATTATAAGGGTTACGGTTAGTATAAAGCACACAGTTAGGGTTAGGTGTTAGCATATAAGATACATTTACTGTTAGGGTTAGTACAAAATTTTACAATTAGGGTTATAGTCGATGAAAACACCAAATTAATGGTAGGGGTTAGTACAAAAAATACATTTATGATAAGGGTTAGTACAAAAACGTATAATTAGGGTCAGGGTTAGTGTGAAACATATAATTAGGGTTAGGGTTAGTATAAAACACACAGTTAGGATTAGCATATAAAGATACATTTAGGGTTATGTTAGTACAAAATTATACAATTAGGGTAAGGATTAGTACGAAAACGCATAATTAGGGTTACAGTTAGTGTAAAACATATTATTAGGTTTAGGGTTAGTATAAAACACGCAATAAGGGTTAGGGGTTAGCATATAAGATACATTTACGGTAAGCGTAAGTTCAAAATTATACAATTAGGGTTATAGTCGATCAAAGCACAAAATTAGTGGGGTTAGAACAAAATTACATTGATGATAACGGTTAGTACAAAAACGTATAATTAGGGTTAGAGTTAGTATAAATCACATAATTAGGGTTAGGGTTTAGCATATAAAGATACACTAGGGTTAAGGTTAGTACAAATAGTACAATTAGCGTGAGTTAATACAAAAACGTTCAATTAGGGTTTGGATAAGTGTAAAACATATTATTAGGGTTAGGGTTAGTAATAAACACAAAATTAGGGTAAGGGGTTAGCAAATAAGATACATTTAGGGTTAGGGTTAGTACAAAATTATACAATTAGGGTTATAGTCGGTGAAAACACAATATAAATGGTAGGGGTTAGTACAAAAAATACATTTATGATCAGGGTTAGTAAAAAACGAATAATTGGGGTTAGGGTAAGTGTAAAACATATAGTTAGGGCTAGGGTAAATGTAAAACACACAGATAGGGTTAGTATAAAACACAAGGGGTTATGATATAAGGGATACATTTAGGGTTAGGGTTAGTACAAAATTATACAATTTGGGTTATAGCCGATGAAACCACAAAATTAATGGTAGGGGTTAGTACAAAAAATTCATTTATGATAAGGGTAAGTACAAAAACGTATAAATAGGGTTAAGGTTAGTGTGAAACATGTAATTAGGGTTAGGGTAAGTATAAAACACACAGTTAGGGTTAGCATATCAAGATACATTTAGGGTAAGGCTTAGTACAAAATTATACAACTAGGGTAAGGATTAGTACAAAAACGCATAATTAGGGTAAGGATTGGTAAAAAAAAAATTTATATTAGGGTTACGGTTAGTATATAGCACAATATTAGTGTTAGGTGTTAGCATATAAGATACATTTACGGTTAGGGTTTGTACAAAATTTTACAATTAGGGTTATAGTCGATGAAAACACCAAATTAATGGTAGGGTAAGTACAAAAGATACATTTATGATAAGGGTTAGTACAAAAACGTATAATTAGGGTGAGGGTTAGTATAAAACACATAATTAGGGTTAGGGTTTAGCATATAATGATACATTTAGGGTCAGGGGTTAGCATTAAAGGGTTAGTACAAAAAATATATTTATGATAAGGGTTAGTACAAAAACGTAGAACTAGGGTCAGGGTTAGTGTGAAACATATAATTAGGGTTAGGGTTAGTATAAAACACACAGTTAGGATTAGCATATAAAGATACATTTAGGGTTATGTTAGTACAAAATTATACAATTAGGGTAAGGTTAGTACGAAAACGCATAATTAGGGTTACAGTTAGTGTAAAACCTATTATTAGGTTTAAGGTTAGTATAATACACGCAATAAGGGTTAGGGATTAGCATATAAGATACATTTACGGTAAGGGTTAGTTCAAAATTATACAATTAGGGTTATAGTCGATCAAAAGACAAAATTAATGGGGTTAGAACAAAATTACATTGATGATAAGGGTTAGTACAAAAACGTATAATTAGGGTTAGGGTTAGTATAAATCACATAATTAGGGTTAGGGTTAGCAAATAAAGATACACTAGGGTTAGGGTTAGTAAAAAATAGTACAATTAGGGTGAGTTAATAAAAAAACGTTTAATTAGGGTTTGGATAAGTGTAAAACATATTATTAGGGTTAGGGTTAGTATAAAACACAAAATTAGGGTAAGGGGTTAGCAAATAAGATACATTTACGGTTAGGGTTAGTACAAAATTATACAATTAGGGTTATAGTCGATGAAAACACAAAATTAAATGGTAGGGGTTAGTACAAAAAATACATTTATGATAAGGGTTAGTACAAAAACGTATAATTAGGGTGAGGGTTAGTATAAAACACACAATTAGGGTTAGGGATTAGCATTTAAGATACATTTAGGGTTAGGATTAGTACAAAATTATACAACTAGGGTAAGGGTTAGTACAAAAACGCATAATTAGGGTAAGGATTGGTAAAAAAAATATTATTAGGGTGACGGTTAGTATAAAGCACACAATTAGGGTTAGGTGTTAGCATATAAGATACATTTACTGCGCGGGTATGTTAATGTTGTTCCAAGATTTTTTTCCAGGAAAAGATAACTCTTCCATCCTGATGAATATTTATTAGCTGTATTGGTTGCCCCTGACGACGCGATATTTTTCTTCCGTGTTATTCCATCATAATCTGCATTATTCGGTCTTACATCGATTCAAAAGTTAATATTTATTCTAAAAGAACCCTTTGTTTCATTCCAAGTGAACACATTTGTTATATCTCACAGAATATAAAATATGTCAAAAGCCGTGGGCGTATTTCAATGACCATATTTGGAAAATCATTATCGGAAAAGTGCTTGGACGTTGTTATGACGTCGTCCATTTTATGTAAGTGACGTTGAAATGTCAACAAGCACCTGTTTTTTTTTAATAAAAGTCAGTTGTAACGTCTCTACTCTAAAGATGATGACCTTGTTGGCGGAGCTCTGAATTAATTTTATTATGGAAAAACAATTTTAACATTCTTTTATTGACGACATGGACGATGTAGCCGTAAAATCGTTAGTCCTTGCTGAAATCTGACCCAGTGTTGACAGTGTGATGATTTGCCATGCCACTTTGGACCACTACGAATATCGGAAAAATACAAACAGGTTATATATTAGTTTTGTGTAATATTGTTTTATTTTCATGAGAAATATGATGTATAAAATTGTATCGCTAGCCTACCATAATTACTTTGACAATAAAGAAGAAAACTCGTGCCAATTTCTCAAATTTTATACATGTGTGTTAGCCCCTATTTCTTGACTTTTGAAATGCCTTTGCACACACATTATAAGTTTTAGGTCATTGTAGCTCATGTCTTAGGTCTTTTGCTGGTAGTGCCAAAAGTTAAAATGCAGCATTACTGTCAGCTAGTAAAAATAAAAGGACAGTAATTAACTTGATCATTTTAAAAATTTAAAAGGTTAAGATAGGATGTGGTCATACATTTTGATTTTGTACTCATGCATGACATGTACATACAGTCCTGTACAGTTAATAAAATCTCATTTTATGGTATGAAATCCTTTTCATTACTGCTAAGATAACCAAGTAATACACCTGATAATACATGTAAATAATATGAAATATGTACATGTACAGATATTAGGCCAAAAATTATGAATTAATTAATAAATATCATAACTTGAAATATTGGGACATAAATGTTTTATTTCATCTTGTTTACATCTTATACTTATGTCTTGCATATGTCTTTTTGATTACATTGCATTGTTAATTCATGAGCTTTATCCATTAAACTGATTAATTGATTGATTGATAATATTAAAGTGGAATTGCTGCAACTTTAGGACATGTGAAATTGCAAGACTATTGATCATAATTGTTGATTAAAAATACATTATTGTAAGCTGATATTTATTTCTAAAACATTATTTATTTGCAAAATATTAATTTAAATGTGGATTTATATGTGAATTGTGTCCTACATTGTATGTTTAATATATGTGTATTAGCAAGTAAAGTATAAATATTTTTTTCTTTCAGACAAAGAGACATATAAAGCTAAAAGTTGATAAAAGTCATCAGCATCTCTTATTTGAAGATATGAATAAATGCTGACTGTGCATATATAATTCTTACAATACTGAAACTTGTGGAATGCAAGTGGATATATCTAGCATCAAAATAGTGTTTCTTTATTCTTCCAACTAAGGATTCCAAAAGTCTATAGAAATTATGAAAGTTTGTTTTGAGCAGCTACAAAATATATAAACATCCTTGGATGATGTGAAAAAGATTGAGTAAAAATCATGAATTAATATGTTGTGTAAAGGAACGAGTTCAGTGGTGAATTTAATATCAAGTGAAATATTAAATAATAAATGTGGTATAAGAACTTTTTTTGTTTGTTACTCTATATATTTTCTATTGTTGATGGATCCACAAAAAAATCATATCAAGGCAAATACAGAACAGAACAATACATTAACGAAGAAAGCCCTGTCTGGACCCATATTGGACACACAAGTATAATAGTTGACTAGACACACAAAGAAAAAGAAAACACATGCAAAGTGCAAAGTGCCAATGCAAAATACCATGTGAACAGCTCAAGTGCAAGAAAGAATAGAATCACATAGTTTCAATTTATTTGCCAAATGAATATTAAAAAAATGATAAAAGACTAATAAAAGTTGAAAGCTGTTAATGCTCCATAAGTTTTTTTTATTTAATAAGATTTTGTGGCATGCATATTTACTCAATCCACTGTAACAAAGTATTTTATAAATCCTTTCAATTCATCATAGTACAAGCATCTTAAAACTATACACTCAAAAATTATGTAACATTTACAGTGTAAATATTCCATTTTGCAATTTTCATTTACCATATTTCAAATTGGCACATCATTTTCATAACTGCAAAAAATCATGTTGTTTTCCTCAGCAGCCAAAAAGCAACCAGTCAACTTTTGACTATTAATTACTCACATTTATTCAAAGGTCTGTGATACACTTTACTTATACAATTTGTATGGTTATATATATTTGATGCAAGTTATGTTCTTGTTTAATCTTCAAGCAAAAATGTGGGCTTGTAAGGGCAATATAACTTAAATTTTACATTTTTATCTAACAAACACAATAATATGCTAACCAATAAATTAAATAGATTATTTTCCTTAAATTGTTCTTTGTCTATAACTCTATAGTAATTTTATTTAAAGAAAAAAAAACATTATAAACTAAATGCAGTTTAAAAAAATAAAATAGACTTGGGGCAACTTCTTGGCTGTTTTTTTTTTTCGGGAGTTTTTTTTTACACAGAAATAGAAGTTCTAATTGGAATCTTGAATGATTCACGACTATTCAGACATAGAATGATCATACATGTACTGCCACTCTATACCTGCCACTGTATACCAAGAATTTGTCTTTTTCTTTTTTGGTTTATATAGTCAGACAAATCCCTGCATTTTAGTTGCACGGCACATGATTATTGCATAGTTTTAGGTGCAAGTCACACGAATATTGCCAAAATGTGGATAAAAACATAATGAATCTTATAGATATTAAATTGTACAAAAACAATTACATTTAATAAAAGGACATCGTAAAATTAAACAAAATTTTGAAAAAGTCGGCGACGTTGGTTTCGGTTTCATAAAAGTTTGTATAAGGAAGGTTTGGCATAACTTTATTTATTCACCCGCTCAAATATTTTATGCTTAATAACTTGACATTAAAAACGAAACAGTACTTGACAAGTAATCGCCGGGGTAAAGCGTACTACGTTTTTTTTTATTTTGTATGACATGACAAAATACCCTTGGCTTGAGTTAACTCCCTTATGACGTCACCTGAGTGTTTGACGTTAACAGCGATGACAAATCACGGCGTTACATGCCATCTTTAGATGAAAATTCCAAGCTTTTAGGAATAGTCTTCGAAAATAAAACCTACATGGTTGAATTCAGAAAATTATGTAGTTTTCAAAAAGTTCTGGCCGATTAATCAAATGCATACATTTTGAACAAAAAGTAATGATTAATTCGCAAAGAAATGCTCATTTTCCATTCTCCTCAACAAATCATTTAATATTAAAAATATTTCCGACCAGATTTTAGCAACCGGCCAGAACTTTTCAAATACTAGGCAGTTTCCTCCAACTCGGTGCCAAATTTCAAAAAAATCCGTCCAGTGTAAAAGGTTGGAAAATAGCTTTTAACGAATTTACATTAAGTTACCCCTTTTGTCGGTCACGTGACACCTTGATGTTTCCGAAAAATAAAAAAATAGCAGAAACGAAAGTGAAACCAAAGGACATTTCAATATTTTTATTCAAATTTGTATCTGACAATTATTATGACGAAAATATCCGCTTCAAAGTACACTTTCATTGAACATCGATTTTGTATAAAATATCGCGGAACTCCATTAACATACCCGCGTGTTAGGGTTAGTACAAAATTTTACAATTAGGGTTAAAGTCGATGAAAACACCAAATTAATGGTAGGGGTTAGAACAAAAAATACATTTATGATAAGGGTTAGTACAAAAACGTATAATTAGGGTGAGGGTTAGTATAAAACACACAATTAGGGTTAGGGTTTAGCATATAAAGATACATTTAGGGTAATGGTTAGTACAAAATTTTACAATTAGGGTTATAGTCGATGAAAACACCAAATTAATGGTAGGGGTAAGTACAAAAAATACATTTATGATAAGGGTTAGTACAAAAACGTATAATTAGGGTGAGGGTTAGTATAAAACACACAATTAGGGTTAGGGTTTAGCATATAAAAATACATTTAGGGTAAGGGTTAGTACAAAATAATACAATTAGGGTAAGGGTTAATACAAAAACGTATAATTTGGATTAGGATTAGTGTAAAACATTTTATTAGGGTAAGGGTTAGTATAAAACACACAGTTAGGGTTAGTATAAAACACACAATTAGGGTTAGGGGTTATCATATAAGATACATTTAGGATTAGGGTTAGTACAAAATAATACATTTAGGGTTATAGTCGATGAAAACACAAAATTAGTGGTAGGGGTTAGTACAAAAAATACATTTATGATAAGGGTTAGTACAAAAACGTATAATTAGGGTTAGGTTTAGTGTGAAACATATAAAAAGGGTTAGGGTTTAGCATATAAAAATACATTTAGGGTAAGGGTTAGTACAAAATAATACAATTAGGGTAAGGGTTAATACAAAAACGTATAATTTGGATTAGGATTAGTGTAAAACATTTTATTAGGGTAAGGGTTAGTATAAAACACACAGTTAGGGTTAGTATAAAACACACAATTAGGGTTAGGGGTTATCATATAAGATACATTTAGGATTAGGGTTAGTACAAAATAATACATTTAGGGTTATAGTCGATGAAAACACAAAATTAGTGGTAGGGGTTAGTACAAAAAATACATTTATGATAAGGGTTAGTACAAAAACGTATAATTAGGGTTAGGTTTAGTGTGAAACATATAAATAGGGTTAGGGTAAGTATAAAACATACAAATTAGCATATAAAGATACATTTAGGGTTAGGGGTAGTACAAAATTACACAATTAGGGTAAGGTTTAGTACAAAAACATATAATTAGGGTTTGGATTAGTGTAAAACATATTATTAGGGTTAGGGTTAGTATAAAACACAGAATTAGGGTAGGGGGTTAGCATTTAAGGGTTAGTACAAAAAATACATTTATGATAAGGGTTAGTACAAAAACGTATAATTAGGGTCAGGGTTAGTATAAAACACAAAATTAGGGTTAGGGGTTAGCATATAAGATACATTTACGGTTAAGGTTAGTACAAAATTATACAATTAGGACTATAGTCGATGAAAACACAAAATTAATGGTAGGGATTAGTACAAAAAATACATTTATGATCAGGGTTAGTACAAAAACAAATAATTATGGTTAGGGTTAGTGTTAAACATATAGTTAGGGTTAGATTAGTATAAAACACACAGTTAGGGTTAGTATAAAACACACAATTGGGGTTAGGGGTTATCGTATATGATACATTTAAGGTTAGGGTTAGTAAAATTATACAATTAGGGTAAGGGTTAGTACAAAAACGCATAATTAGGGTTTGGGTTAGTGTAAAACATATTATAAGGGTAAGGGATTAGTACAAAACACACAATTAGGGTTAGGTGTTAGCATATAAGATACATTTAGGGTTAGAGTTAGTACAAAATAATACAATTAGGGTTATAGTCGGTGAAAACACAATACAAATGGTAGGGGTTAGTACAAAAAATACATTTATGATAAGGGTTAGTTCAAAAACGTATAATTAGGGTTAGGGTAAGTGTGAAACATATAATTAGGGTAAGGATTTGTGTAAAACACACAGCCAGGGTATGGGTTTAGCATATAAAGATACATGTAGGGTTAGGGTTAGTTAAAAATTATTCAATTAGGGTAAAGGTTAGTACAAAAACATATAATTAGGGTAAGGATAAGTGTTAAACATATTATTAGGGCTAGGGTTAGTATAAAACACACAATTAGGGTTAGGGGTTAGCATGTAAGATACATTTAGGGTTGGGGTTAGTACAAAATAATACAATTAGGGTAAGGGTTAGTAAAAAAACCGCATAATTAGGGTTAGGGTTTGTGTAAAACATATTATTAGGGTTAGGGTTAGTATAAAACACACAATTAGGGTTAAGGGTTAGCATATAAGATACATTTACGGTTAGGGTTAGTACAAAATTATACAATTAGGGTTAAAGTCGATAAAAACACAAAATTAATGGTAGGGGTTAGTACAAAAAATTCAGTTATGATAAGGGTTAGTACAAAAACACACAATTAGGGTTAGGGTTTAGCTTATAAGATCCATTTAGGGTTATGGTAAGTTCTAATTTATACAATTAGGCTTACAGTCGATGAAAACACAAAATTAGTTGTAGGGGTAAGTTTAAAAAAATACATTTATGATAAGGGTTAGTGCAAAAACAAATAATTAGGGTTAGGGTTAGTGTAAAACATATAATTAGGGTTAGGGTTAGCATAAAAAACACAGTTAGGTTTAGTTTTAAACACAGTTAGGGGTAAGCATATCAAGATACATTTAGGGTTTGGGTTAGTACTAAATTATACGATTAGGGTAAGGGTTAGTACAAAAACGCATAATATGGGTTAGCGTTAGTGTAAAACATATCATTAGGGTTAGGGTTAGTATAAAACATACACTTAGGGTTAGATTAGTATGAAAAACACAGTTAGGGTTAGTATAAAACACACAATTAGGGTTAGGGGATATCGTATATGATACATTTAGGGTTAAGGTTAGTACAAAATAATACAATTAGGGTAAGGGTTAGTACAAAAAACATAATTAGGGTTTGGGTTAGTGTAAAACATATTATAAATGTTAGGGATTAGTATAAAACACACAATTAGGGTTAGGGGTTAGCATATAAGATACATTTAGGGTTAGGGTTAGTACAAAATTATACAATAAGGGTTATAGTCGGTGAAAACACAATATAAATGGTAGGGGTTAGTACAAAAAATACATTTATGATAAGGGTTAGTACAAAAACGTATAAATAGGGTTAGGGTCAGTGAGAAGCATATGATTAGGGTAAGAATTAGTGTAAAACACACAGCCAGGGTATGGGTTTAGCATATAAAGATACATGTAGGGTTAGGGCTAGTTAAAAATTATTCAATTAGGGTAAAGGTTAGTACAAAAACATATAACTAGGGTTAGGATAAGTGTTAAATATATTATTAGGGTTAGGGTAAGTATTAAACACACAATTAGGGTGAGGGGATAGCATATAAGATGCAGAACACACAATTAGGGTTAGGGGTTAGCATTTAAGATACATTTAGGGTTGGGGTTAGTACAAAAAAATACAATTAGGGTAAGGGTTAGTAAAAAACGCATAATTAGGGTTAGGGTTTGTGTATAACATATTATTAGGGTTAGGGTTAGTATAAAACACACAATTAGGGTTAGGGGTTAGCATATAAGATACATTTACGGTTAGGGTTAGTACAAAATTATACATTTAGGGTTATAGTCGATAAAAACACAAAATTAATGGTAGGGGTTAGTACAAAAAATACATTTATGATAAGGGTTAGTACAAAAACACAAAATTAGGGTTAGGGTTTAGCTTACAAGATACATTTAGGGTTATGGTTAGTACTAATTTATACAAACAGGCTTACAGTCGATGAAAACACAAAATTAGTTGTAGGGGTAAGTTAAAAAAAAACACATAATCTTTGCTCTCTAGGGACTTTTAAGTATCTACCCTTTTAATACAAATATCATTGGTTGTCATATTTTAATTTCTTTTGATCGCTTATGTATGGTAAATGTAAAACTATAGAGGCACGCATTGACATTGACCAGTGATATTATAATAGAAATTTAAGAAGCAATCTAAATTAATAACCATCTTCTAATATATTGTTAAGAATATAATGCACTGCTATTATACATGATTTGATACTTTTATATTCAAAGTTTGATTTTCAATGATTTTTTATTTGATTTATTTCTTAATTTTATATTCCATCTGGCGGCCATCTTGAAAATGGTCGCCATTTTGACTTTTATTATTGATACACTTAACTGACCACGATAGATAATTATTACATCATGTACATGTTGTTAATCTTGACATTTCAAATCTATATCAAACTTATATTGTATTTGACATATAATTGTGATCATGATATGTAAATATGCGAATCTAGAAATGGTTTATGTTTGTTCCCATGAACAGGTGTCAGGTGTTTCTACGTTGTTTATAATATGTAATCTGATATTGACAATCATGTAAACAACTATAACTGTATTTAGAATATAATTTACATTTGATTGATGTAACAATGCATGTAAATTCCTTATTTTAGATTTTGGATTCATTTTGATTGACAGCTTAATTCTAAAACTTATTGTTTAAACGTTTTTGGATATTGTTAAATTCTTTCTGCACCTGGCATCTCAAAGTAAGTAATTCCATGGTCAGAAACGGGTTACACCAGTTCTGTCCATGAACTATAAATACAGAGCGGGATTGTCGCTCTGTGTCTTTGGTGATTTGGTGGAACAAGATTCGTATTTACAGCAAGTCATTTTATTATGTATTTTAATTTCATGTAAATTGTAACTTTGAAATAATGCTTTGGATAATAAATTATTTCTCTGATAATTTTGGGATTAATTCTTGTATTGAAGTGAAACAATAGATGCCTATAGTGTCACATATAGAAGTAATCTATTTTGGTGCCGTGACCAGGATCGAGAAGTTAGATTTTTTTTAGTTAAACGACTTAAGAAACCAGACCCTTGACTGAAGACAACGACTGAAACGAAACAGACATCTTACAACCAGAAGCCAGACTTTTCCACGAAGAGCGACATTTCAACGACAAGATGAGCCTTACCGGATACCAAATGGAAGATTTGACCCGACAGTTATTGACACTAGTAAACAACAAGACACCAGAGACGACATAAACATCAACAATGCCCTGCCTATCCTCGGAACAACCTCATCCATCTTCAGACCCATTAGACGAAGACGATCCTAAGATGTGGGGAAAAGCAGCACTGGACCAACTGAAGGCGTTACAGACATCAATAGCCGTACCCCTCTTCAGCATCGTACAAACTTTTGACGGAAACCCTACCAACTTCAAACAATGGATCAAAAACATTGAGAGATACGCACAAATGGCAGCCCTAAGAGAAGAAGACACAAATGGCAGCCCTAAGAGAAGAAGACACAAATGGCAGCCCTAAGAGAAGAAGACATCTCAAAGATTGCCCACGTGACCTGTACTGGCCTGGTGGCAGATTTTATCCCAAGGTACCAGAATGAACTCAGAGATTTACGACAACCACTTAGATGGCAAGATTTAAAGAGTGAGTGAGTGAGTTGGTGTTTTACGCCCGTGCAACGCTATATAGGTTATTTACAGGCGATAAACATGAAAAGGGTTATAAAATGAACATGAAACGATGATGATAAATGAAATATGGGGGTGGGATGGGAAACAAAGGACCGCTAAATTTTGAAGAACCACAGGAAATGGGGAAAAGTGGGTAGGGACGGAAAATTTAGCCTATGTGGTGCACTACTGGGCGGTCCACAAAGGGGTCTTTTACGTGCATGAAGCGTGGCACTCTCCACACACGTTGGCCCACTATGGTCGGCGGTCAGGATTTCCGTATTATAGACCTGACAACCCCCGCGGACGAGGGCCACCCTATTCAGCCACCTAGGGTACACACTTGGTCGCTCTGTGGGCTGAGCACTGACCCGACGTCAGAATCCCAAGACCCTTAGTCGCCTCTTACGACAAGCTAGGCTCTGCTGCGGGCCTATTCGCCACCCGGGCCTCGCACGGTACCAAGATTTAAAGAAGCTCCTCAAGAAAAGGTTTGCTGAAATAACAGACCATCAAGCCATGGCAATGCTGAGAAGGATAAGACAGGGACCACACGAGAGTGTCCAAATGTTTGCAGTCCCGTGCCCGGGTGGCGAATAGGCCCGCAGCAGAGCCTAGCTTGTCGTAAAAGGCGACTAAGCGTCTTGGGATTCTGACGTCGGGTCAGTGCTCAGCCCACAGAGCGACCAAGTGTGTACCCTAGGTGGCTGAATAGGGTAGCCCTCGTCCGCGGGGGTTGTCAGGTCTATAATACGGAAACCTTGACCGCCGACCATAGTGGGCCAACGTGTGTGGAGAGTGCCACGCTTTAAGCACGTAAAAGACCCCTTTGTGGACCGCCAAGTAGTGCACCACATAGGCTAAATTGTCCGCCCCTACCCACCTCTCCCCTTTTCCTGTGGTTCTTCAAAATTTACCGGTCCTCTGTATCCCATCCCATCCCCATATTTCATTTATCATCATCGTTTCATGTTCATTTTATCATCCTTTTCATGTTCATCGCCTGTAGATAACCTATATAGCGTTGCACGGGCGTAAAACATCAACTCACTCACTCACTCACCCTTAGCGTTGCTGACGATGCCTACCCGATGGAAGAAGGTCGTGACAAAAGTAAGCTGGACCTCATACAGAACAGATGATAGATAGCTTCTCCGCTGGCCTTTACTACGACTATCTCAAAATGAAGATTATGCGGGAAGACCCAAAGACGTTTGATGAGGCTGTTAATTGCGCCATGAGAGAGCAAAATCTCAGAAAGCGATTTCGCGACCGAACAGAGCCAGAGTTTAACAGGATAGACAACACAAATAGGATGCCTTTTCCTCAGAACAACCCATTTTCGACATGGCAAGATAACACAGATAGAACCAATGGAGGCCATATGAAGAACAACATTTATTTCCGGTCTGGAAAATCAGGACATTGGGCCAAGGATTGTCCAAGTAAGAATTACAGAGTTTTCGCCGCTAATGACAATTATCGAGAACCCGCTGCACTGACAGAAGATGAAGAAGAATATACTCTACGTCAGCCATCACAAGTAAGACCATTTTTTAGGAAGAAAGAACCCGTAAGAAAACCTACAACGAAACCAAAACAACAGAAACCCATGCCACAGAGAAAAGCACAACAGTCAAGGTCAGTTCATAACACCGTCAACCAAGTACCAGATTGGATTAAAGGAGCAGAATGCTGGATATGCCATATGATTGGCCACCTAAGAAGAAACTGTCCATATAGAGCCGTTCCTGACCGTAACAGAGTAACTTTATCCAAGAGGAACCTACAAGACTACAAAACCAAACCAGCCGTTAAACTAAGGACCTCTCTTCATAAGGAAGCCAATGGAGAGAGGAAACGACCTACAGAGTTTTGAAGTACAAATGACAACAAAGTTCCAGACAAAAAATTTTGCTACGCCTGACGCGCGTTTCGTCTATTCAAGACTCATCAGAGGCGCTCTACCAAAAATATTGAAAATGCCAAACACTGTATGAATATGAAGAGCATAGAACAGTATAACCAAAAATACCAAACTGGGGAACCAAATTATTACTAAGATATTCAACCTATGTCTGGGGTAGGAAGAACCTTAGGGTTTTGACAATTTTTAAATTTAGACGGATAATTTAAAGCTTTGATGTATTCTCCAACTCAAAAGTGTTGGTGCCGGAGCGGGCTAACCTCGGGGAATTTAAACTCCACCAGCAGTGCTAACCTTCACGTGTGTTCGAAATACAAATGACAACAAAGTTCCAGACAAAAAATTTTGCTACGCCTGACGCGCGTTTCGTCTATTCAAGACTCATCAGAGGCGCTCTACCAAAAATATTGAAAATGCCAAACACTGTATGAATATGAAGAGCATAGAACAGTATAACCAAAAATACCAAACTGGGGAACCAAATTATTACTAAGATATTCAACCTATGTCTGGGGTAGGAAGAACCTTAGGGTTTTGACAATTTTTAAATTTAGACGGATAATTTAAAGCTTTGATGTATTCTCCAACTCAAAAGTGTTGGTGCCGGAGCGGGCTAACCTCGGGGAATTTAAACTCCACCAGCAGTGCTAACCTTCACGTGTGTTCGAAATACAAATGACAACAAAGTTCCAGACAAAAAATTTTGCTACGCCTGACGCGCGTTTCGTCTATTCAAGACTCATCAGAGGCGCTCTACCAAAAATATTGAAAATGCCAAACACTGTATGAATATGAAGAGCATAGAACAGTATAACCAAAAATACCAAACTGGGGAACCAAATTATTACTAAGATATTCAACCTATGTCTGGGGTAGGAAGAACCTTAGGGTTTTGACAATTTTTAAATTTAGACGGATAATTTAAAGCTTTGATGTATTCTCCAACTCAAAAGTGTAAGAAGACAGAACCTTTGAGTTACGTTCTGAAGAATCAATTGAATGGTACTACAACAAAGGCGCATGCCAGACATATGAGACTTGCAAAGATCGATGAATGGCAGATTCAAACTGATGGCACTGGTAGAATGCTTCGAAAATCTACGTATATCGTCCCACCAGAGGTTTCCGATGAATCAGGAGCTGACAGTACAGAGGAGAACGAAAACAACGTAGCAATAAGGCACAGGCAACAAGAAAGACAGGAATCTTCAGACGAGGAGGAAGACGTTCCGCTCTTAGAACTGCGAAAGAGACTCCAAGCAAGAAAGAAATGGAGAGAACAACAAAAAAATTAATCAGACGAATACGACATACGACTTACAGAACTAAAGACGACACTAACGACAGACAGAACAGCGAATGACGACAGTGGACTACAACAAAAAGACTAACCTATGGAAGTTGACCTTCTTCAGACGATGAGCGGAGCAAGTGGACAAACACCAAAACAAGAGATTTTGAAGATGTTATTACAGACAGTTCAAGCTTTGGCATACCAATCTTTGGAAAACTTTTGATTAAAAAAATACCAAATTTTGATGAGATTTGTTTTCCAAAAAGATGAAGAGATATCTCAGAAATACCAATTGATAGGTTAAGACATGAGTTAGATGAAAATGAACACATTGACGAATCTCCGCCTGCAACACCCAATTATTGGATGTGGATTTCATGTTCCATAATTGTTTTGGCTACCGTTTTATTTTATCGGCGCAGGCTGCTAAATTTCATCAGAAAAATCATAAAACCATTGTCAGTTCAACGGAACAACGATTAACTGGTACAACGACAACCAACCAGGAGAAGGATGACTAGTGCGAACCCTCAATCTCAGACACCAGATGAACTGACTAACAGAGACACGGTGATATACAGACCCAGCCCACGGTTATCAAGGACTTACCTTCGGGAGAAGTATGGACTGGTGCCGTTGGAAGAAATCAGGCAGAGTTTCTTGGAGACCAGAATGGACAACCTTTATCATACATGTATTTTTTCTACTAGCCCCTACCACTTAGTTTTTGTTTTCATCGACTATAACGCTAATTATATAATTTTGTAGTAACCCTTACCTTAAATGTATCTAACATGCTAACCTCTAACCCTAAGTGTATGTTTTATGCTAACCCTAACCCTTATAATATGTTTTATACCAATCCTAACCCTAATTATGCGTTTTTGTACTAACCCTTACCCTAGTTGTATAATTTTGTACTAACCCTAACCCTAAATGTATCTTTATATGCTAACCCTAATTGTGAGTTTTATACTTACCCTAACCCTAATTATATGTTTCACACTAACCCTAACCCTAATTATATGTTTCACACTAACCCTAACACTAATTATACGTTTTTGTACTAACCCTTATCATAAATGTAATTTTTGTACTAACCCCTACCATTAATTTTGTGTTTTCATCGACTATAACCCTAATTGTATAATTTTGTGCTTACCCTTACTGTAAATGTATCGTATATGCTAACCCCTAACCCTAATTGTGTGTTTTATACTAACCCTAACCCTAATAGTATGTTTAAGACTAATCCTAACCCTAATTATGTGTTTTTGTACTAACCGTTACCCCAATTGTATAATTTTGTACTACCCCTAACCCTAAATGTATCTTTATATGCTAACCCTAACTGTGTGTTTTATACTTACCCTAACCCTAATTATATGTTTCACACTAACCCTAACCCTAATTATACTTTTTTGTACTAACCCCTACCACTAATTTTGTGTTTTCATCGACTTTGACCCTAATTGTATAATTTTGTACTAACCCTAACCCTAAATGTATCTTATATGATAACCCCTAACCCTAATTGTGTCTTTTATACTAACCCTAACTGTGTGTTATATACTAACCTTACCCTAAATATATGTTTTACACTTACCCTAACATGTTTTGTACTAACCCCTACCACTAATTTTGTGTTTTCATCGACTTTAAGCCTAATTGTATAATTTGGTTCTAACCCTAACCCTAAATGTATCTTATATGCTAACCCCTTACCCTAATTGTGTGTTTTATACTAACCCTAACCCTTATACTAAGTTTTACACTTATCCTAATCCAAATTATACGTTTTGTATTAACCCTTACCCTAATTGTATTATTTTGTACTAACCCTAATCCTTAATGTATCTTTATATGCTAAACCCTAACCCTAATTGTGTGTTTTATACTAACCCTAACCCTAATTATACGTTTTTGTACTAACCCTTATCATTAATGTATTTTTTGTACTAACCCTTCCACTAATTTTGTGTTTTCATCGACTATAACCCTAATTGTATAATTTTGTACTAACCATAACCCTAAATATATCTTATATGCTAACCCCTAACCCTTATTGCGTGTTTTATACTAACCCTAACCCTAATAATATGTTTTACACTAACTGTAACCCTAAATGCGTTTTCGTACTAACCCTTACCCTAATTGTATAATTTTGTACTAACATAACCCTAAACGTATCTTTATATGCTAATCCTAACTGTGTGTTTTATACTTACCCTAACCCTAATTATATGTTCACACTAACCTGACCCTAATCATACGTTTTTGTACTAACCTTTACCCTAATTAAAAAATTTTGAACTAACCCTAACCCTAAATGTATCTTAAATGCTAACCCCTAACCCTAATTTTGTGTTTTATACTAACCCCAATCCTTACCCTTACACAAACCCTAACCCTAATTATGCGTTTTTGTACTAACCCTTACCCTAATTGTATAATTTTGTACTAACCCTAACCCTAAATGTATCTTATATGCTAACCCCTCACCCTCATTGTGTGTTTTATACTAACCTAACCCTAATAATATGTTTTACACTTATCCTAACCCTAATTATACGTTTTTGTACTAACCTATACCTTAATGGAATAATTTTGAACTAACTCTAACTTAACATGTATCTTTATATGCTAAACCCTAACCCTAGCTGTGTGTTTTACACTAACCCTAACCCTAATTATATGTTTCACACTGACCCTAACCCTAATTTTACGTTTTTGTACTAACCCTTTCCCTAGTTGTATAATTTTGTACTATCCCAAACCCTTAATGTATCTGTATATGCTAACCCCTAACTGCGTGTTTTATACTAACCCTAACTGTGTGTTTTAGACTAACCCTAAACTCTAATTATCTGTTTTACACTAACACTAATCCAAATTATTCGTTTTCCTACTAACCCTTATCATAAATGTATTTTTTTGATATCCCCTACCACTAATTCTGTGATTTCATCGACTTTAAGCCTAATTGTATAATTTAGTACTAACCATAACCCTAAATGTATCTTATATGCTAATTTCTTACCCTAATTGTGTGTTTTATACTAACCCTAACCCTAATACTAAGTTTTACACTTATCCTAATCCAAATTATACGTTTTTGTATTAACCCTTACCCTAATTGTTTTATTTTGTACTAACCCTAACCTTTATTGTATCTTTATATGCTAAACCCTATATGTATCTTATATGCTAACCTCTAACCCTAAGTTTATGTTTTATACTAACCCTAACCCTTATGATATGTTTTACACTAACGCTAACCCATATTATGCGTTTTTGTACTAACCCTTACCCTAATATTATAATTCAGTACTAACCCAAACCCTAAATGTATCTTGATATGCTTACCCCTAACTGTGTTTTATACTAAACCTAACTGTATTTTATGCTAACCCTAATTATTTGTTTTTGCACTAACCCTTATCATAAATGTATTTTTTTAACTTACCCCTACAACTAATTTTGTGTTTTCATCGACTGTAAGCCTATTTGTATAAATTAGTACTAACCATAACCCTAAATGTATCTTGTAAGCTAAACCCTAACCCTAATTGTGTGTTTTTGTACTAACCCTTATCATAAATGTATTTTTTGTACTAACCCCTACCATTAATTTTGTGTTTTTATCGACTATAACCCTAAATGTATAATTTTGTTTTAACCCTAACCGTAAATGTATCTTATATGCTAACCCCTAACCCTAATTGTGTGTTTTATACTAACCCTAACCCTAATAATATGTTTTACACAAACCTTAACCCTAATTATGCGTTTTTTTACTAACCCTTACCCTAATTGTATTATTTTGTACTAACCCCAACCCTAAATGTATCTTAAATGCTAACCCCTAACCCTAACTGTGTGTTATTTACTAGCCCCAATCCTAACCCTTACCCTAATTATGCGTTTTTGTACTTACCCCAACCCTAAATGCATCTTATATGCTATCCCCTCACCCTAATTGTGTGTTTTATACTAACCCTAACCCTAATAATATGTTTTACACTAATCCTAACCCTAATTATGCGTTTTTGTACAAACCCTTACCCTAATTGTATTATTTTGTACTACCCCTAACCCTAAACGTATCTTTATATGCTAACCCTAACTGTGTGTTTTATACTTACCATAACCTTAATTATATGTTTCACACTAACCCTAACCCTAATTATACGTTTTTGTACTAACCCTTATCATAAATGTTTTTTTTTGTACTAACCCCTACCACTAATTCTGTGTTTTCATCGACTTTAACCCTAATTGTATAATTTTGTACTAACCCTAACCCTAAATGTATCTTATATGATAACCCCTAACCCTAATTGTGTGTTTTATACTAACCCTAACTGTGTGTTTAATACTAACCTTACCATAAATATATGTTTTACACTAACCCTAACATTTATTATTCGTTTTTGTACTAACCTTAATCATAAATGTAGTTTTGTACTAACCCCTACCACTAATTTTGTGTTTTCATCGACTTTAAGCCTAATTGTATAATTTAGTTCTAACCCTAACCCCTTACCCTAATTGTGTGTTTTATACTAACCCTAACCCTTATACTAAGTTTTACACTTATCCTAATCCAAATTATACGTTTTGTATTAACCCTTACCCTTATTGTATTATTTTGTACTAACCCTAACCCTAAATGTATCTTTATATGCTAAACCATAACCCTAATTGTGTGTTTTATACTAACCCTAACCCTAATTATACGTTTTTGTACTAACCCTTATCATAAATGTAATTTTTGTACTAACACCTACCATTAATTTGTGTTTTCATCGACTATAATCCTAATTGTATAATTTTATACTAACCCTAACCGTAAATGTATCTGATATGCTAACCCCTAACCCTAATTGTGTTTTATACTAACCCTAACCCTAATAATATGTTTTACACCAATCATAACCCTAATTATGCGTTTTTGTACTAACCCTTACCCTAGTTGTATAATTTTGTACTAACCTTAACCCTAAATGTATCTTTATATGCTAACCCTAACTGTGAGTTTTATACTTACCCTAACCCTAATTATATGTTTCACACTAACCCTAACCCTAATTATATGTTTCACACTAACCCTAACACTAATTATACGTTTTTGTACTAACCCTTATCATAAATGTATTTTTGTACTAACCCCTACCATTAATTTTGTGTTTTCATCGACTATAACCCTAATTGTATAATTTTGTACTTACCCTTACTGTAAATGTATCGTATATGCTAACCCCTAACCCTAATTGTGTGTTTTATACTAACCCTAACCCTAATAATATGTTTTACACAAACCTTAACCCTAATTATGCGTTTTTTTACTAACCCTTACCCTAATTGTATTATTTTGTACTAACCCCAACCCTAAATGTATCTTAAATGCTAACCCCTAACCCTAATTGTGTGTTATTTACTAGCCCCAATCCTAACCCTTACCCTAATTATGCGTTTTTGTACTTACCCCAACCCTAAATGCATCTTATATGCTATCCCCTCACCCTAATTGTGTGTTTTATACTAACCCTAACCCTAATAATATGTTTTACACTAATCCTAACCCTAATTATGCGTTTTTGTACAAACCCTTACCCTAATTGTATTATTTTGTACTACCCCTAACCCTAAACGTATCTTTATATGCTAACCCTAACTGTGTGTTTTATACTTACCATAACCTTAATTATATGTTTCACACTAACCCTAACCCTAATTATACGTTTTTGTACTAACCCTTATCATAAATGTTTTTTTTTGTACTAACCCCTACCACTAATTCTGTGTTTTCATCGACTTTAACCATAATTGTATAATTTTGTACTAACCCTAACCCTAAATGTATCTTATATGATAACCCCTAACCCTAATTGTGTGTTTTATACTAACCCTAACTGTGTGTTTTATACTAACCTTACCATAAATATATGTTTTACACTAACCCTAACATTTATTATTCGTTTTTGTACTAACCTTAATCATAAATGTAGTTTTGTACTAACCCCTACCACTAATTTTGTGTTTTCATCGACTTTAAGCCTAATTGTATAATTTAGTTCTAACCCTAACCCCTTACCCTAATTGTGTGTTTTATACTAACCCTAACCCTTATACTAAGTTTTACACTTATCCTAATCCAAATTATACGTTTTGTATTAACCCTTACCCTTATTGCATTATTTTGTACTAACCCTAACCCTAAATGTATCTTTATATGCTAAACCATAACCCTTATTGTGTGTTTTATACTAACCCTAACCCTAATTATACGTTTTTGTACTAACCCTTATCATAAATGTAATTTTTGTACTAACACCTACCATTAATTTGTGTTTTCATCGACTATAATCCTAATTGTATAATTTTATACTAACCCTAACCGTAAATGTATCTGATATGCTAACCCCTAACCCTAATTGTGCTTTATACTAACCCTAACCCTAATAATATGTTTTACACCAATCATAACCCTAATTATGCGTTTTTGTACTAACCCTTACCCTAGTTGTATAATTTTGTACTAACCTTAACCCTAAATGTATCTTTATATGCTAACCCTAACTGTGAGTTTTATACTTACCCTAACCCTAATTATATGTTTCACACTAACCCTAACCCTAATTATATGTTTCACACTAACCCTAACACTAATTATACGTTTTTGTACTAACCCTTATCATAAATGTATTTTTGTACTAACCCCTACCATTAATTTTGTGTTTTCATCGACTATAACCCTAATTGTATAATTTTGTACTTACCCTTACTGTAAATGTATCGTATATGCTAACCCCTAACCCTAATTGTGTGTTTTATACTAACCCTAACCCTAATAATATGTTTAAGACTAATCCTAACCCTAATTATGTGTTTTTGTACTAACCCTTACCCCAATTGTATAATTTTGTACTACCCCTAACCCTAAATGTATCTTTATATGCTAACCCTAACTGTGTGTTTTATACTTACCCTAACCCTAATTATATGTTTCACACTAACCCTAACCCTAATTATACTTTTTTGTACTAACCCCTACCACTAATTTTGTGTTTTCATCGACTTTAAACCTAATTGTATAATTTTGTACTAACCCTAACCCTAAATGTATCTTATATGATAACCCCTAACCCTAATTGTGTGTTTTATACTAACCCTAACTGTGTGTTTTATACTAACCTTACCCTAAATATATGTTTTACACTTACCCTAACATTTATTATTCGTTTTTGTACTAACCTTAATCATAAATGTAGTTTTGTACTAACCCCTACCACTAATTTTGTGTTTTCATCGACTTTAACCCTAATTGTATAATTTTGTACTAACCAGAACCCTAAATGTATCTTATATGATAACCCCTTACCCTAATTGTGTGTTTTATACTAACCCTAACTGTGTGTTTTATACTAACCCTAACCCTAAATATATCTTTTACACTAACCCTAACACTTATTATTCGTTTTTGTACTAACCTTAATCATAAATGTATTTTTGTACTAACCCCTACCACTAACTTTGTGTTTTCATCGACTTTAAGCCTAATTGTTTAATTTAGTACTAACCATAACCCTAAATGTATCTTATGTACTAACCATAACCCTAAATGTATCTTATATGCTAACCCCTTACCCTAATTGTGTGTTTTATACTTACCCTAACCCTAATACTAAGTTTTACACTTATCCTAATCCAAATTATACGTTTTTGTATTAACCCTTACCCTAATTGTATTATTTTGTACTAACCCTAACCCTAAATGTATCTTTATATGCTAAACCCTTACCCTAATTGTGTGTTTTATACTCACCCCAACCCTAATTATACGTTTTTGTACTAACCCTTATCATAAATGTAATTTTTGTACTAACACCTACCATTAATTTTGCGTTTTCATCGACTTTAACCCTAATTGTATAATTTTGTACTAACCCTAACCCTAAATGTATCTAATATGATAATCCCTAACCCTAATTGTGTGTTTTATACTAACCCTAACTGTGTGTTTTATACTAACCTTACCATAAATATATGTTTTACACTAACCCTAACATTATTATTCGTTTTTGTACTAACCTTAATCATAAATGTAGTTTTGTACTAACCCCTACCACTAATTTTGTGTTTTCATCGACTTTAAGCCTAATTGTATAATTTAGTTCTAACCCTAACCCCTTACCCTAATTGTGTGTTTTATACTAACCCTAACCCTTATACTAAGTTTTACACTTATCCTAATCCAAATTATACGTTTTGTATTAACCCTTACCCTAATTGTATTATTTTGTACTAACCCTAACCCTAAATGTATCTTTATATGCTAAACCATAACCCTAATTGTGTGTTTTATACTAACCCTAACCCTAATTATAGGTTTTTGTACTAACCCTTATCATAAATGTAATTTTTGTACTAACACCTACCATTAATTTTGTGTTTTCATCGACTATAATCCTAATTGTATAATTTTATACTAACCCTAACCGTAAATGTATCTGATATGCTAACCCCTAACCCTAATTGTGTGTTTTATGCTAACCCTAACCCTAATAATATGTTTTACACCAATCCTAACCCTAATTATGCGGTTTTGTACTAACCCTTACCCTAGTTGTATAATTTTGTACTAACCCTAACCCTAAATGTATCTTTATATGCTAACCCTAACTGTGAGTTTTATACTTACCCTAACCCTAATTGTGTGTTTTATACTAACCCTAACCCTAATAATATGTTTAAGACTAATCCTAACCCTAATTATGTGTTTTTGTACTAACCCTTACCCCAATTGTATAATTTTGTACTACCCCTAACCCTAGATGTATCTTTATATGCTAACCCTAACTGTGTGTTTTATACTTACCCTAACCCTAATTATATGTTTTACACTAACCCTAACCCTAATTATACTTTTTTGTACTAACCCCTACCACCAATTTTGTGTTTTCATCGACTTTAACCCTAATTGTATAATTTTGTACTAACCCTAAACCTAAATGTATCTAATATGATAACCCCTAACCCTAATTGTGTGTTTTATACTAACCCTAACTGTGTGTTTTATACTAACCTTACCATAAATATATGTTTTACACTAACCCTAACATTATTATTCGTTTTTGTACTAACCTTAATCATAAATGTAGTTTTGTACTAACCCCTACCACTAATTTTGTGTTTTCATCGACTTTAAGCCTAATTGTATAATTTAGTTCTAACCCTAACCCCTTACCCTAATTGTGTGTTTTATACTAACCCTAACCCTTATACTAAGTTTTACACTTATCCTAATCCAAATTATACGTTTTGTATTAACCCTTACCCTAATTGTATTATTTTGTACTAACCCTAACCCTAAATGTATCTTTATATGCTAAACCATAACCCTAATTGTGTGTTTTATACTAACCCTAACCCTAATTATAGGTTTTTGTACTAACCCTTATCATAAATGTAATTTTTGTACTAACACCTACCATTAATTTTGTGTTTTCATCGACTATAATCCTAATTGTATAATTTTATACTAACCCTAACCGTAAATGTATCTGATATGCTAACCCCTAACCCTAATTGTGTGTTTTATGCTAACCCTAACCCTAATAATATGTTTTACACCAATCCTAACCCTAATTATGCGGTTTTGTACTAACCCTTACCCTAGTTGTATAATTTTGTACTAACCCTAACCCTAAATGTATCTTTATATGCTAACCCTAACTGTGAGTTTTATACTTACCCTAACCCTAATTATATGTTTCACACTAACCATAACCCTAATTATATGTTTCACACTAACCCTAACACTAATTATACGTTTTTGTACTAACCCTTATCATAAATGTATTTTTGTACTAACCCCTACCATTAATTTTGTGTTTTCATCGACTTTAAGCCTAATTGTATAATTTAGTTCTAACCCTAACCCCTTACCCTAATTGTGTGTTTTATACTAACCCTAACCCTTATACTAAGTTTTACACTTATCCTAATCCAAATTATACGTTTTGTATTAACCCTTACCCTAATTGTATTATTTTGTACTAACCCTAACCCTAAATGTATCTTTATATGCTAAACCATAACCCTAATTGTGTGTTTTATACTAACCCTAACCCTAATTATAGGTTTTTGTACTAACCCTTATCATAAATGTAATTTTTGTACTAACACCTACCATTAATTTTGTGTTTTCATCGACTATAATCCTAATTGTATAATTTTATACTAACCCTAACCGTAAATGTATCTGATATGCTAACCCCTAACCCTAATTGTGTGTTTTATGCTAACCCTAACCCTAATAATATGTTTTACACCAATCCTAACCCTAATTATGCGGTTTTGTACTAACCCTTACCCTAGTTGTATAATTTTGTACTAACCCTAACCCTAAATGTATCTTTATATGCTAACCCTAACTGTGAGTTTTATACTTACCCTAACCCTAATTATATGTTTCACACTAACCCTAACCCTAATTATATGTTTCACACTAACCCTAACACTAATTATACGTTTTTGTACTAACCCTTATCATAAATGTATTTTTGTACCAACCCCTACCATTAATTTTGTGTTTTCATCGACTATAACCCTAATTGTATAATTTTGTACTTACCCTTACTTTAAATGTATCGTATATGCTAACCCCTAACCCTAATTGTGTGTCTTATACTAACCCTAACCCTAATAATATGTTTAAGACTAATCCTAACCCTAATTATGTATTTTTGTACTAACCCCTACCATTAATTTTGTGTTTTCATCGACTATTACCCCAATTGTATAATTTTGTACTACCCCTAACCCTAAATGTATCTTTATATGCTAACCCTAACTGTGTGTTTTATACTTACCCTAACCCTAATTATATGTTTCACACTAACCCTAACCCTAATTATACTTTTTTGTACTAACCCCTACCACCAATTTTGTGTTTTCATCGACTTTAACCCTAATTGTATAATTTTGTACTAACCCTAACCCTAAATGTATCTTATATGATAACCCCTAACCCTAATTGTGTGTTTTATACTAACCCTAACTGTGTGTTTTATACTAACCTTACCATAAATATATGTTTTACACTAACCCTAACATTTATTATTCGTTTTTGTTCTAACCTTAATCATAAATGTAGTTTTGTACTAACCCCTACCACTAATTTTGTGTTTTCATCGACTTTAAGCCTAATTGTATAATTAAGTTCTAACCCTAACCCCTTACCCTAATTGTGTGTTTTATACTAACCCTAACCCTTAAACTAAGTTTTACACTTATCCTAATCCAAATTATACGTTTTGTATTAACCCTTACCCTAATTGTATTATTTTGTACTAACCCTAACCCTAAATGTATCTTTATATGCTAAACCCTAACCCTAATTGTGTGTTTTATACTAACCCTAACCCTAATTATACGTTTTTGTACTAACCCTTATCATTAATGTATTTTTTGTACTAACCCCTACCACTAATTTTGTATTTTCATCGACTATAACCCTAATTGTATAATTTTGTACTAACCCTAACCCTAAATGTATCTTATATGCTAACCCCTATCCCTTATTGCGTGTTTTATACTAACCCTAACCCTAATAATATGTTTTACACTAACTGTAACCCTAAATGCGTTTTCGTACTAACCCTTACCCTAATTGTATAATTTTGTACTAACATAACCCTAAACGTATCTTTATATGCTAATCCTAACTGTGTGTTTTATACTTACCCTAACCCTAATTATATGTTCACACTAACCTGACCCTAATCATACGTTTTTGTACTAACCTTTACCCTAATTTAAAAATTTTGAACTAACCCTAACCCTAAATGTATCTTAAATGCTAACCCCTAACCCTAATTTTGTGTTTTATACTAACCCCAATCCTAACCCTTACACAAACCTTAACCCTAATTATGCGTTTTTGTACTAACCCTTACCCTAATTGTATAATTTTGTACTAACCCTAACCCTAAATGTATCTTATATGCTAACCCCTCACCCTCATTGTGTGTTTTATACTAACCTAACCCTAATAATATGTTTTACACTTATCCTAACCCTAATTATACGTTTTTGTACTAACCTATACCTTAATGGAATAATTTTGAACTAACTCTAACTTAACATGTATCTTTATATGCTAAACCCTAACCCTAGCTGTGTGTTTTACACTAACCCTAACCCTAATTATATGTTTCACACTGACCCTAACCCTAATTTTACGTTTTTGTACTAACCCTTTCCCTAGTTGTATAATTTTGTACTATCCCAAACCCTTAATGTATCTTTATATGCTAACCCCTAACTGCGTGTTTTATACTAACCCTAACTGTGTGTTTTAGACTAACCCTAAACCCTAATTATCTGTTTTACACTAACACTAATCCAAATTATTCGTTTTCCTACTAACCCTTATCATAAATGTATTTTTTTGATATCCCCTACCACTAATTTTGTGATTTCATCGACTTTAAGCCTAATTGTATAATTTAGTACTAACCATAACCCTAAATGTATCTTATATGCTAACTTCTTACCCTAATTGTGTGTTCTATACTAACCCTAACCCTAATACTAAGTTTTACACTTATCCTAATCCAAATTATACGTTTTTGTATTAACCCTTACCCTAATTGTATTATTTTGTACTAACCCTAACCCTTATTGTATCTTTATATGCTAAACCCTATATGTATCTTATATGCTAACCTCTAACCCTAAGTTTATGTTTTATACTAACCCTAACCCTTATGATATGTTTTACACTAACGCTAACCCATATTATGCGTTTTTGTACTAACCCTTACCCTAATATTATAATTCAGTACTAACCCAAACCCTAAATGTATCTTGATATGCTTACACCTAACTGTGTTTTATACTAAACCTAACTGTATTTTATGCTAACCCTAATTATTTGTGTTTGCACTAACCCTTATCATAAATGTATTTTTTTAACTTACCCCTACAAATAATTTTGTGTTTTCATCGACTGTAAGCCTATTTGTATAAATTAGTACTAACCATAACCCTAAATGTATCTTGTAAGCTAAACCCTAACCCTAATTGTGTGTTTTTGTACTAACCCTTATCATAAATGTATTTTTTGTACTAACCCCTACCATTAATTTTGTGTTTTTATCGACTATAACCCTAAATGTATAATTTTGTTTTAACCCTAACCGTAAATGTATCTTATATGCTAACCCCTAACCCCAATTGTGTGTTTTATACTAACCCTAACCCTAATAATATGTTTTACACAAACCTTAACCCTAATTATGCGTTTTTTACTAACCCTTACCCTAATTGTATTATTTTGTACTAACCTCAACCCTAAATGTATCTTAAATGCTAACCCCTAACCCTAATTGTGTGTTATTTACTAGCCCCAATCATAACCCTTACCCTAATTATGCGTTTTTGTACTTACCCCAACCCTAAATGCATCTTATATGCTATCCCCTCACCCTAATTGTGTGTTTTATACTAACCCTTACCCTAATATTATGTTTAACACTTATCCTAACCCTAGTAATATGTTTTTAGACGAACCTTTACCCTAATTGAATAATTTTTTAACTAGCCCTAACCCTACATGTATCTTTATATGCTAAACCCATACCCTGGCTGTGTGTTTTACACTAGTTCTTACCCTAATTATATGTTTCTCACTGACCCTAACCCTAATTATACGTTTTTGTACTTACCCTTATCATAAATGTATTTTTTGTACTAACCCCTACCATTAATTTTGTGTTTTCATCGACTATAATCCTAATTGTATAATTTTATACTAACCCTAACCGTAAATGTATCTTATATGCTAACCCCTAACCCTAATTGTGTGTTTTATACTAACCCTAACCCTAATAATATGTTTTACACCAATCCTAACCCTAATTATGCGTTTTTGTACTAACCCTTACCCTAGTTGTATAATTTTGTTCTAACCCTAACCATAAATGTATCTTTATATGTTAACCCTAACTGTGAGTTTTATACTTACCCTAACCCTAATTATATGTTTCACACTAACCCTAACCCTAATTATATGTTTCACACTAACCTTAACCCTAATTATACGTTTTTGTACTAACCCTTTACATAAATGTATTTTTTGTACTAACCCCTACCATTAAAATTGTGTTTTCATCGACTATAACCCTAAATGTATAATTTCGTACCAACCCTAACCGTAAATGTATTTTATATGCTAACCCCTAACCCTAATTGTGTGTTTTATACTAACCCTAACTCTAATAATATGTTTTACACTAATCCTAACCCTAATTATGCGTTTTTCTACTAACCCTTACCCAGTTGTATAATGTTGTACTACCCCTTACCCTAAATGTATCTTTATATGCTAACCCTGTGTGTTTTATACTTACCCTAACCCTAATTATATGTTTCACACTAACCCTAACCCTAATTATACGTTTTTGTAGTAACTTATACCTTAATGGAATAATTTTGAACTAACTCTAACTCAACATGTATCTTTATATGCTAAACCCTAACCCTAGCTGTGTGTTTTACACTCACCCTAACCCTAATTATATGTTTCACACTGACCCTAACCCTAATTTTACGTTTTTGTACTAACCCTTTCCCTAGTTGTATAATTTTGTACTATCCCAAACCCTTAATGTATATTTAAATGCTAACTGCGTGTTTTATACTAACCCTAACTGTGTGTTTTAGACTAACCCTAAAACATAAATATCTGTTTTACACTAACCCTAACCCACATTATTCGTTTTCCTACTAACCCTTATCATAAATGTATTTTTTTAATATCCCCTACCACAAATTTTGTGAATTATCGACTTTAAGCCTAATTGTATAATTTAGTACTAACCATAACCCTAAATGTATCTTATATGCTAACCCCTAACCCTAATTGTGTGTTATTTACTAGCCCCAATCCTAACCCTTACCCTAATTATGCGTTTTTGTACTTACCCCAACCCTAAATGCATCTTATATGCTATCCCCTCACCCTAATTGTGTGTTTTATACTAACCCTTACCCTAATATTATGTTTAACACTTATCCTAACCCTAGTAATATGTTTTTAGACGAACCTTTACCCTAATTGAATAATTTTTTAACTAGCCCTAACCCTACATGTATCTTTATATGCTAAACCCATACCCTGGCTGTGAGTTTTACACTAATTCTTACCTTAATTATATGTTTCTCACTGACTCTAACCCTAATTATACGTTTTTTTACTAACCCTTATCATAAATGTATTTTTTGTACTAACCCCTACCATTAATTTTGTGTTTTCATCGACTATAATCCTAATTGTATAATTTTATACTAACCCTAACCGTAAATGTATCTTATATGCTAACCCCTAACCCTAATTGTGTGTTTTATACTAACCCTAACCCTAATAATATGTTTTACACCAATCCTAACCCTAATTATGCGTTTTTGTACTAACCCTTACCCTAGTTGTATAATTTTGTTCTAACCCTAACCATAAATGTATCTTTATATGCTAACCCTAACTGTGAGTTTCATACTTACCCTAACCCTAATTATATGTTTCACACTAACCCTTACCCTAATTATATGTTTCACACTAACCCTAACCCTAATTATACGTTTTTGTACTAACCCTTTACATAAATGTATATTTTGTACTAACCCCTACCATTAAAATTGTGTTTTCATCGACTATAACCCTAATTGTATAATTTTGTACCAACCCTAACCGTAAATGTATTTTATATGCTAACCCCTAACCCTAATTGTGTGTTTTATACTAACCCTAACTCTAATAATATGTTTTACACTAATCCTAACCCTAATTATGCGTTTTTCTACTAACCCTTACCCAGTTGTATAATTTTGTACTACCCCTTACCCTAAATGTATCTTTATATGCTAACCCTGTGTGTTTTATACTTACCCTAACCCTAATTATATGTTTCATACTAACCCTAACCCTAATTATACGTTTTTGTACTAACCCTTTACATAAATGTATATTTTGTACTAACCCCTACCATTAAAATTGTGTTTTCATCGACTATAACCCTAATTGTATAATTTCGTACAAACCCTAACCGTAAATGTATTTTATATGCTAACCCCTAACCCTAATTGTGTGTTTTATACTTACCATAACCCTAATTATATGTTTCACACTAACCCTAACCCTAATTATACGTTTTTCTAGTAACCTATACCTTAATGGAATAATTTTGAACTAACTCTAACTCAACATGTATGTTTATATGCTAAACCCTAACCCTAGCTGTGTGTTTTACACTAACCCTAACCCTAATTATATGTTTCACACTGACCCTAACCCTAATTTTACGTTTTTGTACTAACCCTTTCCCTAGTTGTATAATTTTGTACTATCCCAAACCCTTAATGTATCTTTATATGCTAACCCCTAACTGCATGTTTTATACTAACCCTAACTGTGTGTTTTAGACTAACCCTAAACCCTAATTATCTGTTTTACAATAACACTAATCCAAATTATTCGTTTTCCTACTAACCCTTATCATAAATGTATTTTTTTGATATCCCCTACCACTAATTTTGTGATTTCATCGACTTTAAGCCTAATTGTATAATTTAGTACTAACCATAACCCTAAATGTATCTTATATGCTAATTTCTTACCCTAATTGTGTGTTTTATACTAACCCTAACCCTAATACTAAGTTTTACACTTATCCTAATCCAAATTATACGTTTTTGTATTAACCCTTACCCTAATTGTATTATTTTGTACTAACCCTAACCCTTATTGTATCTTTATATGCTAAACCCTATATGTATCTTATATGCTAACCTCTAACCCTAAGTTTATGTTTTATACTAACCCTAACCCTTATGATATGTTTTACACTAACGCTAACCCATATTATGCGTTTTTGTACTAACCCTTACCCTAATATTATAATTCAGTACTAACCCAAACCCTAAATGTATCTTGATATGCTTACCCCTAACTGTGTTTTATACTAAACCTAACTGTATTTTATGCTAACCCTAATTATTTGTTTTTGCACTAACCCTTATCATAAATGTATTTTTTTAACTTACCCCTACAACTAATTTTGTGTTTTCATCGACTGTAAGCCTATTTGTATAAATTAGTACTAACCATAACCCTAAATGTATCTTGTAAGCTAAACCCTAACCCTAATTGTGTGTTTTTGTACTAACCCTTATCATAAATGTATTTTTTGTACTAACCCCTACCATTAATTTTGTGTTTTTATCGACTATAACCCTAAATGTATAATTTTGTTTTAACCCTAACCGTAAATGTATCTTATATGGTAACCCCTAACCCTAATTGTGTGCTTTATACTAACCCTAACCCTAATAATATGTTTTACACAAACCTTAACCCTAATTATGCGTTTTTTTTTACTAACCCTTACCCTAATTGTATTATTTTGTACTAACCCCAACCCTAAATGTATCTTAAATGCTAACCCCTAACCCTAATTGTGTGTTATTTACTAGCCCCAATCCTAACCCTTACCCTAATTATGCGTTTTTGTACTTACCCCAACCCTAAATGCATCTTATATGCTATCCCCTCACCCTAATTGTGTGTTTTTAATAACCCTTACCCTAATATTATGTTTAACACTTATCCTAACCCTAGTAATATGTTTTTAGACGAACCTTTACCCTAATTGAATAATTTTTTAACTAGCCCTAACCCTACATGTATCTTTATATGCTAAACCCAATCCCTGGCTGTGTGTTTTACACTAATTCTTACCCTAATTATATGTTTCTCACTGACCCTAACCCTAATTATACGTTTTTGTACTAACCCTTATCATAAATGTATTTTTTGTACTAACCCCTACCATTAATTTTGTGTTTTCATCGACTATAATCCTAATTGTATAATTTTATACTAACCCTAACCGTAAATGTATCTTATATGCTAACCCCTAACCCTAATTATATGTTTCACACTAACCCTAACCCTAATTATACGTTTTTGTACTAACCCTTTACATAAATGTATTTTTTGTACTAACCCCTACCATTAAAATTGTGTTTTCATCGACTATAACCCTAATTGTATAATTTCGTACCAACCCTAACCGTAAATGTATTTTATATGCTAACCCCTAACCCTAATTGTGTGTTTTATACTAACCCTAACTCTAATAATATGTTTTACACTAATCCTTACCCTAATTATGCGTTTTTCTACTAACCCTTACCCAGTTGTATAATTTTGTACTACCCCTTACCCTAAATGTATCTTTATATGCTAACCCTGTCTGTTTTATACTTACCCTAACCCTAATTATATGTTTCACACTAACCCTAACCCTAATTATACGTTTTTGTAGTAACTTATACCTTAATGGAATAATTTTGAACTAACTCTAACTCAACATGTATCTTTATATGCTAAACCCTAACCCTAGCTGTGTGTTTTACACTAACCCTAACCCTAATTATATGTTTCACACTGACCCTAACCCTAATTTTACGTTTTTGTACTAACCCTTTCCCTAGTTGTATAATTTTGTACTATCCCAAACCCTTAATGTATATTCAAATGCTAACTGCGTGTTTTATACTAGCCCTAACTGTGTGTTTTAGACTAACCCTAAACCCTAAATATCTGTTTTACACTAACCCTAACCCACATTATTCGTTTTCCTACTAACCCTTATCATAAATGTATTTTTTTTAATATCCCCTACCACTAATTTTTTGATTTCATCGACTTTAAGCCTAATTGTATAATTTAGTACTAACCATAACCCTAAATGTATCTTATATGCTAACCCCTAACCCTAATTGTGTGTTATTTACTAGCCCCAATCCTAACCCTTACCCTAATTATGCGTTTTTGAACTTACCCCAACCCTAAATGCATCTTACATGCTATCCCCTCACCCTAATTGTGTGTTTTATACTAACCCTAACCCTAATATTATGTTTAACACTTATCCTAACCCTAGTAATATGTTTTTAGACTAACCTTTACCCTAATTGAATAATTTTTAACTAGCCCTAACCCTACATGTCTCTTTATATGCTAAACCCATACCCTGGCTGTGTGTTTTACACTAATTCTTACCCTAATTATATGTTTCTCACTGACCCTAACCCTAATTATACGTTTTTTTACTAACCCTTATCATAAATGTATTTTTGTACTAACCCCTACCATTAATTTTGTGTTTTCATCGACTATAATCCTAATTGTATAATTTTATACTAACCCTAACCGTAAATGTATCTTATATGCTAACCCCTAACCCTAATTGTGTGTTTTATACTAACCCTAACCCTAATAATATGTTTTACACCAATCCTAACCCTAATTATGCGTTTTTGTACTAACCCTTACCCTAGTTGTATAATTTTGTTCTAACCCTAACCATAAATGTATCTTTATATGCTAACCCTAACTGTGAGTTTTATACTTACCCTAACCCTAATTATATGTTTCACACTAACCCTTACCCTAATTATATGTTTCACACTAACCCTAACCCTAATTATACGTTTTTGTACTAACCCTTTACATAAATGTATATTTTGTACTAACCCCTACCATTAAAATTGTGTTTTCATCGACTATAACCCTAATTGTATAATTTCGTACAAACCCTAACCGTAAATGTATTTTATATGCTAACCCCTAACCCTAATTGTGTGTTTTATACTTACCATAACCCTAATTATATGTTTCACACTAACCCTAACCCTAATTATACGTTTTTCTAGTAACCTATACCTTAATGGAATAATTTTGAACTAACTCTAACTCAACATGTATCTTTATATGCTAAACCCTAACCCTAGCTGTGTGTTTTACACTAACCCTAACCCTAATTATATGTTTCACACTGACCCTAACCCTAATTTTACGTTTTTGTACTAACCCTTTCCCTAGTTGTATAATTTTGTACTATCCCAAACCCTTAATGTATATTTAAATGCTAACTGCGTGTTTTATACTAACCCTAACTGTGTGTTTTAGACTAACCCTAAACCCTAAATATCTGTTTTACACTAACCCTAACCCACATTATTCGTTTTCCTACTAACCCTTATCATAAATGTATTTTTTTAATATCCCCTAACACTAATTTTGTGATTTCATCGACTTTAAGCCTAATTGTATAATTTAGTACTAACCATAACCCTAAATGTATCTTATATGCTAACCCCTAACCCTAATTGTGTGTTATTTACTAGCCCCAATCCTAACCCTTACCCTAATTATGCGTTTTTGTACTTACCCCAACCCTAAATGCATCTTATATGCTATCCCCTCACCCTAATTGTGTGTTTTATACTAACCCTAACCCTAATATTATGTTTAACACTTATCCTAACCCTAGTAATATGTTTTTAGACTAACCTTTACCCTAATTGAATAATTTTTAACTAGCCCTAACCCTACATGTCTCTTTATATGCTAAACCCATACCCTGGCTGTGTGTTTTACACTAATTCTTACCCTAATTATCTGTTTCTCACTGACCCTCACTTAAATTATACGTTTTTGTACTAACCCTTATCATAAATGTATTTTTTGTACTAACCCCTACCATTAGTTTTGTGTTTTCATCGACTATAATCCTAATTGTATAATTTTATACTAACCCTAACCGTAAATGTATCTTATATGCTAACCCCTAACCCTAATTGTGTGTTTTATACTAACCCTAACCCTAATAATATGTTTTACACCAATCCTAACCCTAATTATGCGTTTTTTTACTAACCCTTACCCTAATTGTATTATTTTGTTCTAACCCTAACCATAAATGTATCTTTATATGCTAACCCTAACTGTGAGTTTTATACTTACCCTAACCCTAATTATATGTTTCACACTAACCCTAACCCTAATTATATGTTTCACACTAACCCTAACCCTAATTATAGGTTTTTGTACTAACCCTTTACATAAATGTATTTTTGTACTAACCCCTACCATTAAAATTGTGTTTTCATCGACTATAACCCTAATTGTATAATTTCGTACCAACCCTAACCGTAAATGTATTTTATATGCTAACCCCTAACCCCAATTGTGTGTTTTATACTAACCCTAACTCTAATAATATGTTTTACACTAATCCTAACCCTAATTATGCGTTTTTCTACTTACCCTTACCCAGTTGTATAATTTTGTACTACCCCTTACCCTAAATGTATCTTTATATGCTAACCCTGTGTGTTTTATACTTACCCTAACCCTAATTATATGTTTCACACTAACCCTAACCCTAATTATACGTTTTTGTAGTAACCTATACCTTAATGGAATAATTTTGAACTAACTCTAACTCAACATGTATCTTTATATGCTAAACCCTAACCCTAGCTGTGTGTTTTACACTAACCCTAACCCTAATTATATGTTTCACACTGACCCTAACCCTAATTTTACGTTTTTGTACTAACCCTTTCCCTAGTTGTATAATTTTGTACTATCCCAAACCCTTAATGTATATTTAAATGCTAACTGCGTGTTTTATACTAACCCTAACTGTGTGTTTTAGACTAACCCTAAACCCTAAATATCTGTTTTACACTAACCCTAACCCACATTATTCGTTTTCCTACTAACCCTTATCATAAATGTATATTTTTAATATCCCCTACCACTAATTTTGTGATTTCATCGACTTTAAGCCTAATTGTATAATTTAGTACTAACCATAACCCTAAATGTATCTTATATGCTAACCCCTAACCCTAATTATGCGTTTTTCTACTAACCCTTACCCAGTTGTATAATTTTGTACTACCCCTTACCCTAAATGTATCTTTATATGCTAACCCTGTGTGTTTTATACTTACCCTAACCCTAATTATTCGTTTTTGTAGTAACCTATACCTTAATGGAATAATTTTTAACTAGCCCTAACCCTACATGTATCTTTATATGCTAAACCCATACCCTGGCTGTGTGTTTTACACTAATTCTTACCCTAATTATATGTTTCTCACTGACCCTAACCTTAATTATACGTTTTTGTACTAACCCTTATCATAAATGTATTTTTTGTACTAACCCCTACCATTTATATTGTGTTTTCACCGACTATTACCCTAATTGTATTATTTTGTACTAACCCTAACCCTAAATGTATCTTATATGCTAACCCCTAACCCTAATTGTGTGTTTTATACTAATCCCTAACCCTTATAATATGTTTTACACTAACCCAAACCCTTATTATGCTTTTTGTACTAACCCTTACCCTAATTGTATTATTTTGTACTAACCCTAACCCTAAATGTATCATATACGATATCCCCTAACCCTTATTATATGTTTTACACTAACCCTAACCCCAATTATTTTTTTTTTGCACTGACCCTTATCATAAATGTATTTTTTTTAACTTACCCCTACAACTAATTTTGTGTTTTCATCGACTGTAAGCCTAATAGTATAAATTAGTACTTACCATAACCCTAAATGTATCTTATAAGCTAAACCCTAACCCTAATTGTGTGTTTTTGTACTAACCCTTATCATAAAAGTATTGTTTGTATTAACCCCTACCACTAATTTTGTGCTTTCATCGACTTTAACCCTAATTGTATAATTTTGTACTAACCCTAACCCTAAATGTATCTTATATGATAACCCTAACCCTAATTGTGTGTTTTATACTAACCCTAACTGTGTGTTTTATACTAACCCTAACCCTAAATATATGTTTTACACTAACCCTAACACTTATTATTCGTTTTTGTACTCACCTTAATCATAAATGTATTTTTGTACTAACCCTTACCACTAATTTTGTGTTTTCATCGACTTTAAGCCTAATTGTATAATTTAGTACTTACCATAACCCTAAATGTATCTTATATACTAACCATAACCCTAAATGTATCTTATATGCTAACCCCTTACCCTAATTGTGTGTTTTATACTTACCCTAACCCTAATACTAAGTTTTATACTTATCCTCATCCAAATTATACGTTTTTGAATTAACCCTTACCCTAATTGTATTATTTTGTACTAACCCTAACCCTAAATGTATCTTTATATGCTAAACCTTAACCCTAATTGTGTGTTTTATACTAACCCTAACCCTAATTATACGTTTTTGTACTAACCCTTATCTTAAATGTAATTTTTGTACTAACACCTACCATTAATTTTGTGTTTTCATCGACTATAATCTTAATTGTATAATTTTATACTAACCCTAACCGTAAATGTATCTTATATGCTAACCCCTAACCCTAATTGTGTGTTTTATACTAACCCTAACCCTAATAATATGTTTTACACCAATCCTAACCCTAATTATGCGTTTTTGTACTAACCCTTACCCTAGTTGTTTAATTTTGTTCTAACCCTAACCATAAATGTATCTTTATATGCTAACCCTTACTGTGAGTTTTATACTTACCCTAACCCTAATTATATGTTTCACACTAACCCTAACCCTAATTATACGTTTTTGTACTAACCTATACCTTAATGGAATAATTTTGAACTAACTCTAACTCAACATGTATCTTTATATGCTAAACCCTAACCCTAGCTGTGTGTTTTACACTAACCCTAACCTTAATTATATGTTTGACACTGACCCTAACCCTAATTTTACGTTTTTGTACTAACCCTTTCCCTAGTTGTATAATTTTGTACTATCCAAAACCCTTAATGTATCTTTATATGCTAACCCCTAACTGCGTGTTTTATACTAACCCTAACTGTGTGTTTTAGACTAACCCTAAACCCTAATTATCTGTTTTACACTAACCCTAACCCACATTATTCGTTTTTTTACTAACCCTTATCATAAATGTATTTTTTTAATATCCCCTACCACTAATTTTGTGATTTCATCGACTTTAAGCCTAATTGTAGAATTTAGTACTAACCATAACCCTAAATGTATCTTATATGCTAACCTCTTACTCTAATTGTGTGATTTATACTAACCCTAACCCTAATACTAAGTTTTACACTTATCCTAAACCAAATTATACGTTTTTGTATTAACCCTTACCCTAATTGTATTATTTTGTACTAACCCTAACCCTAATTGTATCTTTATATGCTAAACCCTATATGTATCTTATATGCTAACCTCTAACCCTAAGTTTATGTTTTATACTAACCCTAACCCTTTTGATATGTTTTACACTAACGCTAACCCATATTATGCGTTTTTTGTACTAACCCTTACCCTAATCGTATAATTTAGTACTAACCCAAACCCTACATGTATCTTGATATGCTTACCCCTAACTGTGTTTTATACTAAACCTAACTGTATTTTATGCTAACCCTAACCCTAATTATATGTTCTACACTAACCCCAACCCTAATTATTTGTTTTTGCACTAACCCTTATCATAAATGTATTTTTTAACTTACCCCTACAACTAATTTTGTGTTTTCATCGACTGTAAGCCTGTTTGTATAAATTAGTACTAACCATAACCCTAAATGTATCTTGTAAGCTAAACCCTAACCCTAATTTTGTGTTTTTGTACTAACCCTTATCATAAATGTATTTTTTGTACTAACCCCTACCATTAATTTTGTGTTTTTATCGACTATAACCCTAAATGTATAATTTTGTACTAACCCTAACCGTAAATGTATCTTATATGCTAACCCCTAACCCTAATTGTGTGTTTTATACTAACCCTAACCCTAATAATATGTTATTAACAAACCCTAACCCTAATTATGCGTTTTTTACTAATCTTTACCCTAATTGTATTTTTTTGTACTAACCCCAACCCTAAATGTATCTTAAATGCTAACCCCTAACCCTAATTGTGTGTTCTGCATCTTATATGCTATCCCCTCACCCTAATTGTGTGTTTAATACTTACCCTAACCCTAATAATATATTTAACACTTATCCTAACCCTAGTTATATGTTTTTGTACTAACCTTTACCCTAATTGAATAATTTTTAACTAGCCCTAACCCTACATGTATCTTTATATGCTAAACCCATACCCTGGCTGTGTGTTTTACACTAATTCTTACCCTAATCATATGCTTCTCACTGACCCTAACCCTATTTATACGTTTTTGTACTAACCCTTATCATAAATGTATTTTTTGTACTAACCCCTACCATTTATATTGTGTTTTCACCGACTATAACCCTTATTGTATAATTTTGTACTAACCCTAACCCTAAATGTATCTTATATGCTAACCCCTAACCCTAATTGTGTGTTTTATACTAATCCCTAACATTTATAATATGTTTTACACTAACCCAAACCCTAATTATGTTTTTTGTACTAACCCTTACCCTAATTGTATTATTTTGTACTAACCTTAACCCTAAATGTATCATTTACGATATCCCCTAACCCTAATTGTGTGTTTTATACTAACCCTAAATGTGTTTTTCATACTAATCTAACCCTAAGTGTATGTTTTATACTAACCCTAACCCTAATGATATGTTTTACACTAACGCTAACCCATATTATGCGTTTTTGTACTAACCCTTACCCTAATCGTATAATTTAGTACTAATCCAAACCCTAAATGTATCTTGATATGCTTACCCCTAACTGTGTTTTAAACTAAACCTAAATGTGTTTTTTATGCTAACCCTAACCCTAATTATATGTTTTACACTAACCCTAACCCTAATTATTTGTTTTTGCACTAACCCTTATCATAAATGTATTTTTTTAAACTTACCCCTACAACTAATTTTGTGTTTTCATCGACTGTAAGCCTAATTGTATAAATTAGAACTTACCATAACCCTAAATGGATCTTATAAGCTAAACCCTAACCCTAATTGTGTGTTTTTGTACTAACCCTTATCATAACTGAATTTTTTGTACTAACCCCTACCATTAATTTTGTGTTTTTATCGACTTTAACCCTAATTGTATAATTTTGTACTAACCCTAACCGTAAATGTATCTTATATGCTAACCCTTAACCCTAATTGTGTGTTTTATACTAACCCTAACCCTAATAATATGTTTTACACAAACCCTAACCCTAATTATGCGGTTTTTTTACTAACCCTTACCCTAATTGTATTATTTTGTACCAACCCCAACCCTAAATGTATCTTACATGCTAACCCCTAACCCTAATTGTGTGTTTTATACTAACCCTAGCCCTAATAATATGTTTAACACTTATCCTTACCCTAATTATATGTTTTTGTACTAACCTTTACCCTAATTGAATAATTTTTAACTAACCCTAACCCTACATGTATCTTTATATGCTAAACCCATACCCTGGCTGTGTGTTTTACACAAATCCTTACCCTAATTATATGTTTCACACTTACCCTAACCCTAATTATACGTTTTTGAACTAACCCTTATCATAAATGTATTTTTTGTACTAACCCCTACCATTTGTATTGTGTTTTCACCGACTATAACCCTAATTGTATTATTTTGTACTAACTCTAACCCTAAATGTATCTTATATGCTAACACCTAACCCTAATTGTGTGTTTTGTACTAATCCCTTACCCTTATAATATGTTTTACACTAACCCAAACCCTAATTATGCGTTTTTGTACTAACCCTTACCCTAATTGTATAATTTTACTAACCCTAACTTTAAATGTATCATATACGATAACCCCTAACCCCAATTGTGTGTTTTATACTAACCCTAACTGTGTGTTTTATACTAATCTAACCCTAACTATATGTTTAACACTAACCCTAACCATAATTATTTGTTTTTGTACTAACCCTGATCATAAATGTATTTTTTGTACTAATCCCTACCATTAATTTTGTGTTTTCATCGACTATAGTCCTAATTGTATAATTTTGTACTAACCTTAACCGTAAATGTATCTTATATGCTAACCCCTAACCCTAATTTTGTGTTTTATACTAACCCTGACCCTAATTATACGTTTTTGTACTAACCCTTATCATAAATGTATTTTTTGTACTAACCCTTAAATGCTAACCCCCTACCCTAATTCTGTGTTTTATACTAACCCTAACCCTAATAATATGTTTTACACTAATCCAAACCCTAATTATATGTTTTTGTACTAAACCTTACCCTAATTGTGTAATTTTGTACTACCCCTAACCCTAAATGTATCTTTATATGCTAATTTGTATGTTTTATACTTACCCTAACCCTATTTATATGTTTCACACTAAACCTAACCCTAATTATACGTTTTTGTACTAACCCTTATCATAAATGTATTTTTTGTACTAACCCCTACCACTAATTTTGTGTTTTCATCGACTATAACCCTAAATGTATTATTTTGTACTAACCCTAATCCTAAATGTATCTTATATGATAACCCCTAACCCTAATTGTGTGTTTTATACTAACCCTAACTGTGTGTTTTATACTAACCCTTACCCTAATAAAATGTTTTACACTAATCCTAATCCAAATTATACGTTTTTGTATTAACCCTTACCCTAATTGTATTATTTTGTACTAACCCTTACCCTAAATGTATTTTTATATGCTAAACCCTAACCCTTTTTATATGTTTCACACTAAACCTAACCCTAATTATACGTTTTTGTACTAACCCTTATCATAAATGTATTTTTTGTACTAACCCCTACCACTAATTTTGTGTTTTCATCGACTATAACCCTAAATGTATTATTTTGTACTAACCCTAATCCTAAATGTATCTTATATGATAACCCCTAACCCTGATTGTGTGTTTTATACTAACCCTAACTGTGTGTTTTATACTAACCCTTACCCTAATAAAATGTTTTACACTAATCCTAATCCAAATTATACGTTTTTGTATTAACCCTTACCCTAATTGTATTATTTTGTACTAACCCTTACCCTAAATGTATTTTTATATGCTAAACCCTAACCCTAATTGTGTGTTTTATACTAACCCTCACCCTAATTATACGTTTTTGTACTAACCCTTATCATAAATGTATTTTTTGTACTTACCCCTACCATTAATTTGGTGTTTTCATCGACTATAACCCTAATTGTAAAATTTTGTACTAACCATTACCCTAAATGTATCTTTATATGCTAAACCCTAACCCTAATTGTGTGTTTTATACTAACCCTCACCCTAATTATACGTTTTTGTACTAACCCTTATCATAAATGTATTTTTTGTTCTAACCCCTACCATTAATTTGGTGTTTTCATCGACTTTAACCCTAATTGTAAAATTTTGTACTAACCCTAACACGCGGGTATGTTAATGGAGTTCCGCGATATTTTATACAAAATCGATGTTCAATGAAAGTGTACTTTGAAGCGGATATTTTCGTCATAATAATTGTCAGATACAAATTTGAATAAAAATATTGAAATGTCCTTTGGTTTCACTTTCGTTTCTGCTATTTTTTTATTTTTCGGAAACATCAAGGTGTCACGTGACCGACAAAAGGGGTAACTTAATGTAAATTCGTTAAAAGCTATTTTCCAACCTTTTACACTGGACGGATTTTTTTGAAATTTGGCACCGAGTTGGAGGAAACTGCCTAGTATTTGAAAAGTTCTGGCCGGTTGCTAAAATCTGGTCGGAAATATTTTTAATATTAAATGATTTGTTGAGGAGAATGGAAAATGAGCATTTCTTTGCGAATTAATCATTACTTTTTGTTCAAAATGTATGCATTTGATTAATCGGCCAGAACTTTTTGAAAACTACATAATTTTCTGAATTCAACCATGTAGGTTTTATTTTCGAAGACTATTCCTAAAAGCTTGGAATTTTCATCTAAAGATGGCATGTAACGCCGTGATTTGTCATCGCTGTTAACGTCAAACACTCAGGTGACGTCATAAGGGAGTTAACTCAAGCCAAGGGTATTTTGTCATGTCATACAAAATAAAAAAAAACGTAGTACGCTTTACCCCGGCGATTACTTGTCAAGTACTGTTTCGTTTTTAATGTCAAGTTATTAAGCATAAAATATTTGAGCGGGTGAATAAATAAAGTTATGCCAAACCTTCCTTATACAAACTTTTATGAAACCGAAACCAACGTCGCCGACTTTTTCAAAATTTTGTTTAATTTTACGATGTCCTTTTATTAAATGTAATTGTTTTTGTACAATTTAATATCTATAAGATTCATTATGTTTTTATCCACATTTTGGCAATATTCGTGTGACTTGCACCTAAAACTATGCAATAATCATGTGCCGTGCAACTAAAATGCAGGGATTTGTCTGACTATATAAACCAAAAAAGAAAAAGACAAATTCTTGGTATACAGTGGCAGGTATAGAGTGGCAGTACATGTATGATCATTCTATGTCTGAATAGTCGTGAATCATTCAAGATTCCAATTAGAACTTCTATTTCTGTGTAAAAAAAAACTCCCGAAAAAAAAAAAAAACAGCCAAGAAGTTGCCCCAAGTCTATTTTATTTTTTTAAACTGCATTTAGTTTATAATGTTTTTTTTTCTTTAAATAAAATTACTATAGAGTTATAGACAAAGAACAATTTAAGGAAAATAATCTATTTAATTTATTGGTTAGCATATTATTATGTTTGTTAGATAAAAATGTAAAATTTAAGTTATATTGCCCTTACAAGCCCACATTTTTGCTTGAAGATTAAACAAGAACATAACTTGCATCAAATATATATAACCATACAAATTGTATAAGTAAAGTGTATCACAGACCTTTGAATAAATGTGAGTAATTAATAGTCAAAAGTTGACTGGTTGCTTTTTGGCTGCTGAGGAAAACAACATGATTTTTTGCAGTCATGAAAATGATGTGCCAATTTGAAATGTGGTAAATGAAAATTGCAAAATGGAATATTTACACTGTAAATGTTACATAATTTTTGAGTGTATAGTTTTAAGATGCTTGTACTATGATGAATTGAAAGGATTTATAAAATACTTTGTTACAGTGGATTGAGTAAATATGCATGCCACAAAATCTTATTAAATAAAAAAAACTTATGGAGCATTAACAGCTTTCAACTTTTATTAGTCTTTTATCATTTTTTTAATATTCATTTGGCAAATAAATTGAAACTATGTGATTCTATTCTTTCTTGCACTTGAGCTGTTCACATGGTATTTTGCATTGGCACTTTGCACTTTGCATGTGTTTTCTTTTTCTTTGTGTGTCTAGTCAACTATTATACTTGTGTGTCCAATATGGGTCCAGACAGGGCTTTCTTCGTTAATGTATTGTTCTGTTCTGTATTTGCCTTGATATGATTTTTTGTGGATCCATCAACAATAGAAAATATATAGAGTAACAAACAAAAAAAGTTCTTATACCACATTTATTATTTAATATTTCACTTGATATTAAATTCACCACTGAACTCGTTCCTTTACACAACATATTAATTCATGATTTTTACTCAATCTTTTTCACATCATCCAAGGATGTTTATATATTTTGTAGCTGCTCAAAACAAACTTTCATAATTTCTATAGACTTTTGGAATCCTTAGTTGGAAGAATAAAGAAACACTATTTTGATGCTAGATATATCCACTTGCATTCCACAAGTTTCAGTATTGTAAGAATTATATATGCACAGTCAGCATTTATTCATATCTTCAAATAAGAGATGCTGATGACTTTTATCAACTTTTAGCTTTATATGTCTCTTTGTCTGAAAGAAAAAAATATTTATACTTTACTTGCTAATACACATATATTAAACATACAATGTAGGACACAATTCACATATAAATCCACATTTAAATTAATATTTTGCAAATAAATAATGTTTTAGAAATAAATATCAGCTTACAATAATGTATTTTTAATCAACAATTATGATCAATAGTCTTGCAATTTCACATGTCCTAAAGTTGCAGCAATTCCACTTTAATATTATCAATCAATCAATCAATCAGTTTAATGGATAAAGCTCATGAATTAACAATGCAATGTAATCAAAAAGACATATGCAAGACATAAGTATAAGATGTAAACAAGATGAAATAAAACATTTATGTCCCAATATTTCAAGTTATGATATTTATTAATTAATTCATAATTTTTGGCCTAATATCTGTACATGTACATATTTCATATTATTTACATGTATTATCAGGTGTATTACTTGGTTATCTTAGCAGTAATGAAAAGGATTTCATACCATAAAATGAGATTTTATTAACTGTACAGGACTGTATGTACATGTCATGCATGAGTACAAAATCAAAATGTATGACCACATCCTATCTTAACCTTTTAAATTTTTAAAATGATCAAGTTAATTACTGTCCTTTTATTTTTACTAGCTGACAGTAATGCTGCATTTTAACTTTTGGCACTACCAGCAAAAGACCTAAGACATGAGCTACAATGACCTAAAACTTATAATGTGTGTGCAAAGGCATTTCAAAAGTCAAGAAATAGGGGCTAACACACATGTATAAAATTTGAGAAATTGGCACGAGTTTTCTTCTTTATTGTCAAAGTAATTATGGTAGGCTAGCGATACAATTTTATACATCATATTTCTCATGAAAATAAAACAATATTACACAAAACTAATATATAACCTGTTTGTATTTTTCCGATATTCGTAGTGGTCCAAAGTGGCATGGCAAATCATCACACTGTCAACACTGGGTCAGATTTCAGCAAGGACTAACGATTTTACGGCTACATCGTCCATGTCGTCAATAAAAGAATGTTAAAATTGTTTTCCATAATAAAATTAATTCAGAGCTCCGCCAACAAGGTCATCATCTTTAGAGTAGAGACGTTACAACTGACTTTTATTAAAAAAAAACAGGTGCTTGTTGACATTTCAACGTCACTTACATAAAATGGACGACGTCATAACAACGTCCAAGCACTTTTCCGATAATGATTTTCCAAATATGGTCATTGAAATACGCCCACGGCTTTTGACATATTTTATATTCTGTGAGATATAACAAATGTGTTCACTTGGAATGAAACAAAGGGTTCTTTTAGAATAAATATTAACTTTTGAATCGATGTAAGACCGAATAATGCAGATTATGATGGAATAACACGGAAGAAAAATATCGCGTCGTCAGGGGCAACCAATACAGCTAATAAATATTCATCAGGATGGAAGAGTTATCTTTTCCTGGAAAAAAATCTTGGAACAACATTAACATACCCGCGCAGTAAATGTATCTTATATGCTAACACCTAACCCTAATTGTGTGCTTTATACTAACCGTCACCCTAATAATATTTTTTTTACCAATCCTTACCCTAATTATGCGTTTTTGTACTAACCCTTACCCTAGTTGTATAATTTTGTACTAATCCTAACCCTAAATGTATCTTAAATGCTAATCCCTAACCCTAATTGTGTGTTTTATACTAACCCTCACCCTAATTATACGTTTTTGTACTAACCCTTATCATAAATGTATTTTTTGTACTAACCCCTACCATTTAATTTTGTGTTTTCATCGACTATAACCCTAATTGTATAATTTTGTACTAACCCTAACCGTAAATGTATCTTATTTGCTAACCCCTTACCCTAATTTTGTGTTTTATACTAACCCTAACCCTAATAATATGTTTTACACTTATCCAAACCCTAATTAAACGTTTTTTTATTAACTCACCCTAATTGTACTATTTTTTACTAACCCTAACCCTAGTGTATCTTTATTTGCTAACCCTAACCCTAATTATGTGATTTATACTAACCCTAACCCTAATTATACGTTTTTGTACTAACCCTTATCATCAATGTAATTTTGTTCTAACCCCATTAATTTTGTCTTTTGATCGACTATAACCCTAATTGTATAATTTTGAACTAACCCTTACCGTAAATGTATCTTATATGCTAATCCCTAACCCTTATTGCGTGTATTATACTAACCTTAAACCTAATAATAGGTTTTACACTAACTGTAACCCTAATTATGCGTTTTCGTACTAACCTTACCATAATTGTATAATTTTGTACTAACATAACCCTAAATGTATCTTTATATGCTAATCCTAACTGTGTGTTTTATACTAACCCTAACCCTAATTATATGTTTCACACTAACCCTGACCCTAATTCTACGTTTTTGTACTAACCCTTATCATAAATATATTTTTTGTACTAACCCTTTAATGCTAACCCCTGACCCTAAATGTATCTTTATATGCTAAACCCTAACCCTAATTATGTGTTTTATACTAACCCTCACCCTAATTATACGTTTTTGTACTAACCCTTATCATAAATGTATCTTTTGTACTTACCCTACCATTAATTTGGTGTTTTCATCGACTATAACCCTAATTGTAAAATTTTGTACAAACCCTAACCGTAAATGTATCTTATATGCTAACACCTAACACTAATATTGTGCTATATACTAACCGTAACCCTAATATAAATTTTTTTTTTACCAATCCTTACCCTAATTATGCGTTTTTGTACTAATCCTTACCCTAGTTGTATAATTTTGTACTAAGCCTTACCCTAAATGTATCTTGATATGCTAACCCTAACTGTGTGTTTTATACTTACCCTAACCCTAATTACATGTTTCACACTAACCTTAACCCTATTTATACGTTTTTGTACTTACCCTTATCATAAATGAATTTTTTGTACTAACCCCTACCATTAATTTTGTGGTTTCATCGGCTATAACCCAAATTGTATAATTTTGTACTAACCCTAACCCTAAATGTATCTCTTATATCATAACCCCTTGTGTTTTATACTAACCCTATCTGTGTGTTTTACATTTACCCTAGCCCTAACTATATGTTTTACACTTACCCTAACCCCAATTATTCGTTTTTTACTAACCCTGATCATAAATGTATTTTTTGTACTAACCCCTACCATTTATATTGTGTTTTCACCGACTATAACCCTAATTGTATAATTTTGTACTAACCCTAACCCTAAATGTATCTTATTTGCTAACCCCTTACCCTAATTTTGTGTTTATTACTAACCCTAACCCTAATAATATGTTTTACACTTATCCAAACCCTAATTGAACGTTTTTGTATTAACTCTCGCTAATTGTACTATTTGTACTAACCTTAACCCTAGTGTATCTTTATATGCTAAACCCTAACCCTAATTATGTGATTTATACTAACTCTAACCCTAATTATACGTTTTTGTACTAACCCTTATCATCAATGTAATTTTGTTCTAACCCCACTAATTTTGTGCTTTGATCGACTATAACCCTAATTGTATAATTTTGAACTTACGCTTACCGTAAATGTATCTTATATGCTAACCCCTAACCCTTATTGCGTGTTTTATACTAACCCTAAACCTAATAATATGTTTTACACTAGCTGTAACCCTAATTATGCGTTTTCGTACTAATCCTTACCCTAATTGTATAATTTTGTACTAACATAACCCTAAATGTATCTTTATATGCTAATCCTAACTGTGTGTTTTATACTAACCCTAACCCTAATTATATGTTTCACACTAACCCTGACCCTAATTATACGTTTTTGTACTAACCCTTATCATAAATGTATTTTTTGTACTAACCCCTACCATTAATTTGGTGTTTTCATCGACTATAACCCTAATTGTAAAATTTTGTACTAACCCTAACAGTAAATGTATCTTATATGCTAACACCTAACCCTAACTGTGTGCTTTATACTAACCGTAACCCTTATAATAATTTTTTTTTACCAATCCTTACCTTAATTATGCGTTTTTGTACTAACCCTTACCCTAGTTGTATAATTTTGTACTAAGCCTAACCCTAAATGTATCTTTATATGCTAACCCTAACTGTGTGTTTTATACTTACCCTAACCCTAATTACATGTTTCACACTAACCCTAACCCTAATTATACGTTTTTACTTACCCTTATCATAAATGAATTTTTTGTACTACCCCCTACCATTAATTTTGTGTTTTCATCGGCTATAACCCAAATTGTATAATTTTGTACTAACCCTAACCCTAAATGTATCTCTTATATCATAACCCCTTGCGTTTTATACTAACCCTAACTGTGTGTTTTATATTAACCCTAATCGTAACTATATGTTTTACACTAACCCTATTCCCAATTATTCGTTTTTTACTAACCCTGATCATAACTGTATTTTTTGTACTAACCCCTACCATTTAATTTTGTGTTTTCATCGACTATAACCGTAATTGTATAATTTTGTACTAACCCTAACCGTAAATGTATCTTATTTGCTAACCTCTTACCCTAATTTTGTGTTTTATACTAACCCTAACCCTAATAATATGTTTTACACTTATCCAAACCCTAATTAAACGTTTTTGTATTAACTCACCCTAATTGTACTATTTTGTACTAACCCTAACCCTAGTGTATCTTTATGTGCTAAACCCTAACCCTAATTGTGTGCTTTATACTAACCGTAACCCTAATATTATTTTTTTTACCAATCCTTACCCTAATTATGCGTTTTTGTACTAATCCTTACCCTAGTTGTATAATTTTGTACTAAGCCTAACCCTAAATGTATCTTGATTTGCTAACCATAACTGTGTGTTATATACTTACCCTAACCCTAATTATGTGATTTATACTTACTCTAACCCTAATTATACGTTTTTGTACTAACCCTTATCATCAATGTAATTTTGTTCTAACCCCATTAATTTTGTGCTTTGATCGACTATAACCCTAATTGTATAATTTTGAACTAACCCTTACCGTAAATGTATCTTATATGCTAACCCCTAACCCTTATTGCGTGTTTTATACTAACCCTAAACCTAATAATATGTTTTACACTAACTGTAACCCTAATTATGCGTTTTCGTACTAATCCTTACCCTAATTGTATAATTTTGTACTAACATAACCCTAAATGTATCTTTATATGCTAATCCTAACTGTGTGTTTTATACTAACCCTAACCCTAATTATATGTTTCACACTAACCCTGACCCTAATTATACGTTTTTGTACTAACCCTTATCATAAATGTATTTTTTGTACTAACCCTTAAATGCTAACCCCTTACCCTAAATGTGTGTTTTATACTAACCATATCCCTAATAATATGTTTAACACTTATCTTAACCCTAATTATACGTTTATGTACTAACCTTTACCCTAATTGAATAATTTAGAACTAACCCTGACCCTAAATGTATTTTAAATGCTAACCCCTAACCCTAATTTTGTGTTTTATACTAACCCCAATCCTAACCCTTACACAAACCCTAACCCTAATTATGCATTTTTGTACTAACCCTTACCCTAATTGTATAATTTTGTACTAACCCTAACCGTAAATGTATCTTATATGCTAACCACTCACCCTCATTGTGTGTTTTATACTAACCTAATCCTAATAATATGTTTAACACTTATAATAACCCTAATTATACGTTTTTGTACCAACCTTTATCCTACTGGAATAATTTTGAACTAACCCTAACTCAACATATATCTTTATATGCTAACCCCTAACCCTAGCTGTGTGTTTTACAATAACGCTAATCCTAATTATATGTTTCACACTGACCCTAACCCTAATTACACGTTTTTGTACTAACCCTTATCATAAATGTATTTTTTGTACTATCCCCTACCACTAAATTTGTGTTTTCATCGACTATAACCTTAATTGTATAATTTTGTACTAACCTTTACCCTATATGTATCTTATATGCTAACCTCTAACCCTAAGTGTATGTTTTATACTAACCCTAACCCTAATGATATGTTTTACACTAACGCTAACCCAAATTATGCGTTTTTGTACTAACCCTTACCCTAATCGTATAATTTAGTACTAACCCAAACCCTAAATGAATCTTGATATGCTTACCCCTAACTGTGTTTTATACTAACCCTAACTATGTGTTTTATGCTAACCCTTACCCTAATTATATGTTTTACACTAACACTAACCCTAATTATTTGCTTTTGCACTAACCCTTATCATAAATGTTTTTTTTTAACTTATCCCTACAACTAATTTTGTGTTTTCATCGACTGTAAGCCTAATTGTATAAATTAGTACTAACCATAACCCTAAATGTATCTTATAAGCTAACACCTAACCCTAATTGTGTGTTTTATACTAACCTAACCCTAATTATACGTTTTTGTACTAACCCTTATCATAAATGGATTTTTTGTACTAACCCCTACCATTACTTTTGTGTTTTTATAGACTATAACCCTAATTGTATAATTTTGTGCTAACCCTAACCGTAAATGTATCTTATATGCTAACTCCTAACCCTAATTGTGTGTTTTATACTAACCCTAACACTAATAATATGTTTTACACAAACCCTAACCCTAATTATGCGGTTTTTTTTACTAACCCTTACCCTTATTGTATTTTTTTTTACTAACCCTTACCCTTATTGTATTATTTTGTACTAACCCCAACCCTAAATGTATCTTAAATGCTAACCCCTAACCCTAATTGTGTGTTATTTACTAGCCCCAATCCTAACCCTTACCCTAATTATGCGTTGTTGTACTAACCCTTACCCTAATTGTATAATTTTGTACTAACCCCAACCCTAAATGCATCTTATATGCTAACCCCTCACCCTAATTGTGTGTTTTATACTAACCCTAACCCTAATAATATGTTTAACACTTATCCTAACCCTAATTATACGTTTTTGTACTAACCTTTACCCTAATTGAATAATTTTGAACTTACCCTAACCCTAAATGTATCTTAAATGCTAACCCCTAACCCTAATTTTGTGTTTTATACTAACCCCAATCCTAACCCTTACACAAACCCTAACCCTAATTATGCTTTTTTGTACTAACCCTTACCCTAATTGTATAATTTTGTACTAACCCTAACCGTAAATGTATCTTATATGCTAACCCCTAACCCTAATTGTGTGTTTTATACTAACCCTAACACTAATAATATGTTTTACACAAACCCTAACCCTAATTATGCGTGTTTTTTTACTAACCCTTACCCTAATTGTATTATTTTGTACTAACCCCTACCCTAAATGTATCTTAAATGCTAATCCCTAACCCTAATTGTGTGTTATTTACTAGCCCCAATCCTAACCCTTACCCTAATTATGCGTTTTTGTACTAACCCTTTCCCTAATTGTATAATTTTGTAATAACCCCAACCCTAAATGCATCTTTTATGCTAACCCCTCACCCTATTTGTGTGTTTTATACTAACCCTAACCCTAATAATATGTTTAACACTTATCCTAACCCTAATTATACGTTTTTGTACTAACCTTTACCCTAATTGAATAATTTTGAACTAACCCTAACCCTAAATGTATCTTAAATGCTAACCCCTAACCCTAATTTTGTGTTTTATACTAACCCCAATCCTAACCCTTACACAAACCCTAACCCTAATTATGCATTTTTGTACTAACCCTTACCCTAATTGTATAATTTTGTACTAATCCTAACCGTAAATGTATCTTATATGCTAACCCCTCACCCTCATTGTGTGTTTTATACTAACCTAATCCTAATAATATGTTTAACACTTATAATAACCCTAATTATACGTTTTTGTACCAACCTTTATCCTACTGGAATAATTTTGAACTAACCCTAACTCAACATATATCTTTATATGCTAACCCCTAACCCTAGCTGTGTGTTTTACAATAACGCTAATCCTAATTATATGTTTCACACTGACCCTAACCCTAATTACATGTTTTTGTACTAACCCTTATCATAAATGTATTTTTTGTACTATCCCCTACCACTAAATTTGTGTTTCATCGACTATAACCTTAATTGTATAATTTTGTACTAACCTTTACCCTATATGTATCTTATATGCTAACCTCTAACCCTAAGTGTATGTTTTATACTAACCCTAACCCTAATGATATGTTTTACACTAACGCTAACCCATATTATGCGTTTTTGTACTAACCCTTACCCTAATCGTATAATTTAGTACTAACCCAAACCCTAAATGAATCTTGATATGCTTACCCCTAACTGTGTTTTATACTAACCCTAACTATGTGTTTTATGCTAACCCTTACCCTAATTATATGTTTTACACTAACACTAACCCTAATTATTTGCTTTTGCACTAACCCTTATCATAAATGTTTTTTTTAACTTCTCCCTACAACTAATTTTGTGTTTTCATCGACTGTAAGCCTAATTGTATAAATTAGTACTAACCATAACCCTAAATGTATCTTATAAGCTAACACCTAACCCTAATTGTGTGTTTTATACTAACCTAACCCTAATTATACGTTTTTGTACTAACCCTTATCATAAATGTATTTTTTGGTACTAACCCCTACCATTACTTTTGTGTTTTTATAGACTATAACCCTAATTGTATAATTTTGTACTAACCCTAACCGTAAATGTATCTTATATGCTAACCCCTAACCCTAATTGTGTGTTTTATACTAACCCTAACACTAATAATATGTTTTACACAAACCCTAACCCTAATTATGCGTTTTTTTTTACTAACCCTTACCCTAATCGTATAATTTAGTACTAACCCAAACCCTAAATGAATCTTGATATGCTTACCCCTAACTGTGTTTTATACTAACCCTAACTATGTGTTTTATGCTAACCCTTACCCTAATTATATGTTTTACACTAACACTAACCCTAATTATTTGCTTTTGCACTAACCCTTATCATAAATGTTTTTTTTTAACTTATCCCTACAACTAATTTTGTGTTTTCATCGACTGTAAGCCTAATTGTATAAATTAGTACTAACCATAACCCTAAATGTATCTTATAAGCTAACACCTAACCCTAATTGTGTGTTTTATACTAACCTAACCCTAATTATACGTTTTTGTACTAACCCTTATCATAAATGGATTTTTTGTACTAACCCCTACCATTACTTTTGTGTTTTTATAGACTATAACCCTAATTGTATAATTTTGTGCTAACCCTAACCGTAAATGTATCTTATATGCTAACCCCTAACCCTAATTGTGTGTTTTATACTAACCCTAACACTAATAATATGTTTTACACAAACCCTAACCCTAATTATGCGGTTTTTTTTACTAACCCTTACCCTTATTGTATTTTTTTTTACTAACCCTTACCCTTATTGTATTATTTTGTACTAACCCCAACCCTAAATGTATCTTAAATGCTAACCCCTAACCCTAATTGTGTGTTATTTACTAGCCCCAATCCTAACCCTTACCCTAATTATGCGTTGTTGTACTAACCCTTACCCTAATTGTATAATTTTGTACTAACCCCAACCCTAAATGCATCTTATATGCTAACCCCTCACCCTAATTGTGTGTTTTATACTAACCCTAACCCTAATAATATGTTTAACACTTATCCTAACCCTAATTATACGTTTTTGTACTAACCTTTACCCTAATTGAATAATTTTGAACTTACCCTAACCCTAAATGTATCTTAAATGCTAACCCCTAACCCTAATTTTGTGTTTTATACTAACCCCAATCCTAACCCTTACACAAACCCTAACCCTAATTATGCTTTTTTGTACTAACCCTTACCCTAATTGTATAATTTTGTACTAACCCTAACCGTAAATGTATCTTATATGCTAACCCCTAACCCTAATTGTGTGTTTTATACTAACCCTAACACTAATAATATGTTTTACACAAACCCTAACCCTAATTATGCGTGTTTTTTTACTAACCCTTACCCTAATTGTATTATTTTGTACTAACCCCTACCCTAAATGTATCTTAAATGCTAATCCCTAACCCTAATTGTGTGTTATTTACTAGCCCCAATCCTAACCCTTACCCTAATTATGCGTTTTTGTACTAACCCTTTCCCTAATTGTATAATTTTGTAATAACCCCAACCCTAAATGCATCTTTTATGCTAACCCCTCACCCTATTTGTGTGTTTTATACTAACCCTAACCCTAATAATATGTTTAACACTTATCCTAACCCTAATTATACGTTTTTGTACTAACCTTTACCCTAATTGAATAATTTTGAACTAACCCTAACCCTAAATGTATCTTAAATGCTAACCCCTAACCCTAATTTTGTGTTTTATACTAACCCCAATCCTAACCCTTACACAAACCCGAACCCTAATTATGCATTTTTGTACTAACCCTTACCCTAATTGTATAATTTTGTACTAATCCTAACCGTAAATGTATCTTATATGCTAACCCCTCACCCTCATTGTGTGTTTTATACTAACCTAATCCTAATAATATGTTTAACACTTATAATAACCCTAATTATACGTTTTTGTACCAACCTTTATCCTACTGGAATAATTTTGAACTAACCCTAACTCAACATATATCTTTATATGCTAACCCCTAACCCTAGCTGTGTGTTTTACAATAACGCTAATCCTAATTATATGTTTCACACTGACCCTAACCCTAATTACATGTTTTTGTACTAACCCTTATCATAAATGTATTTTTTGTACTATCCCCTACCACTAAATTTGTGTTTCATCGACTATAACCTTAATTGTATAATTTTGTACTAACCTTTACCCTATATGTATCTTATATGCTAACCTCTAACCCTAAGTGTATGTTTTATACTAACCCTAACCCTAATGATATGTTTTACACTAACGCTAACCCATATTATGCGTTTTTGTACTAACCCTTACCCTAATCGTATAATTTAGTACTAACCCAAACCCTAAATGAATCTTGATATGCTTACCCCTAACTGTGTTTTATACTAACCCTAACTATGTGTTTTATGCTAACCCTTACCCTAATTATATGTTTTACACTAACACTAACCCTAATTATTTGCTTTTGCACTAACCCTTATCATAAATGTTTTTTTTAACTTCTCCCTACAACTAATTTTGTGTTTTCATCGACTGTAAGCCTAATTGTATAAATTAGTACTAACCATAACCCTAAATGTATCTTATAAGCTAACACCTAACCCTAATTGTGTGTTTTATACTAACCTAACCCTAATTATACGTTTTTGTACTAACCCTTATCATAAATGTATTTTTTGGTACTAACCCCTACCATTACTTTTGTGTTTTTATAGACTATAACCCTAATTGTATAATTTTGTACTAACCCTAACCGTAAATGTATCTTATATGCTAACCCCTAACCCTAATTGTGTGTTTTATACTAACCCTAACACTAATAATATGTTTTACACAAACCCTAACCCTAATTATGCGTTTTTTTTTACTAACCCTTACCCTTATTGTATTATTTTGTACTAACCCCAACCCTAAATGTATCTTAAATGCTAACCCCTAACCCTAATTGTGTGTTATTTACTAGCCCCAATCCTAACCCTTACCCTAATTATGCGTTTTTGTACTAACCCTTACCCTAATTGTATAATTTTGTACTAACCCCAACCCTAAATGCATCTTATATGCTAACCCCTCACCCTAATTGTGTGTTTTATACTAACCCTAACCCTAATAATATGTTTAACACTTATCCTAACCCTAATTATACGTTTTTGTACTAACCTTTACCCTAATTGAATAATTTTGAACTAACCCTAACCCTAAATGTATCTTAAATGCTAACCCCTAACCCTAATTTTGTGTTTTATACTAACCCCAATCCTAACCCTTACACAAACCCTAACCCTAATTATGCTTTTTTGTACTAACCCTTACCCTAATTGTATAATTTTGTACTAACCCTAACCGTAAATGTATCTTATATGCTAACCCCTAACCCTAATTGTGTGTTTTATACTAACCCTAACACTAATAATATGTTTTACACAAACCCTAACCCTAATTATGCGTGTTTTTTTACTAATCCTTACCCTAATTGTATTATTTTGTACTAACCCCAACCCTAAATGTATCTTAAATGCTAATCCCTAACCCTAATTGTGTGTTATTTACTAGCCCCAATCCTAACCCTTACCCTAATTATGCGTTTTTGTACTAACCCTTTCCCTAATTGTATAATTTTGTACTAACCCCAACCCTAAATGCATCTTTTATGCTAACCCCTCACCCTATTTGTGTGTTTTATACTAACCCTAACCCTAATAATATGTTTAACACTTATCCTAACCCTAATTATACGTTTTTGTACTAACCTTTACCCTAATTGAATAATTTTGAACTAACCCTAACCCTAAATGTATCTTAAATGCTAACCCCTAACCCTAATTTTGTGTTTTATACTAACCCAAATCCTAACCCTTACACAAACCCTAACCCTAATTATGCATTTTTGTACTAACCCTTACCCTAATTGTATAATTTTGTACTAACCCTAACCGTAAATGTATCTTATATGCTAACCCCTCACCCTCAATGTGTGTTTTATACTAACCTAATCCTAATAATATGTTTAACACTTATAATAACCCTAATTATACGTTTTTGTACCAACCTTTATCCTACTGGAATAATTTTGAACTAACCCTAACTCAACATATATCTTTATATGCTAACCCCTAACCCTAGCTGTGTGTTTTACAATAACCCTAATCCTAATTATATGTTTCACACTGACCCTAACCCTAATTACACGTTTTTGTACTAACCCTTATCATAAATGTATTTTTGTACTATCCCCTACCACTAAATTTGTGTTTTCATCGACTATAACCTTAATTGTATAATTTTGTACTAACCCTTACCCTATATGTATCTTATATGCTAACCTCTAACCCTAAGTGTATGTTTTATACTAACCCTAACCCTAATGATATGTTTTACACTAACGCTAACCCATATTATGCGTTTTTGTACTAACCCTTACCCTAATCGTATAATTTAGTACTAACCCAAACCCTAAATGAATCTTGATATGCTTACCCCTAACTGTGTTTTATACTAACCCTAACTATGTGTTTTATGCTAACCCTAACCCTAATTATATGTTTTACACTAACACTAACCCTAATTATTTGTTTTTGCACTAACCCTTATCATAAATGTTTTTTTTTTTAAACTTATCCCTACAACTAATTTTGTGTTTTCATCGACTGTAAGCCTAATTGTATTAATTAGTACTAACCATAACCCTAAATGTATCTTAAAAGCTAACACCTAACCCTAATTGTGTTTTTTATACTAACTCTAACCCTAATTATACGTTTTTGTACTAACCCTTATCATAAATGTATTTTTTGTACTAACCCCTACCATTACTTTTGTGTTTTTATCGACTATAACCCTAATTGTATAATTTTGTACTAACCCTAACCGTAAATGTATCTTATATGCTAACCCCTAACCCTAATTGTGTGTTTTATACTAACCCTAACACTAATAATATCTTTTACACAAACCCTAACCCTAATTATGCGGTTTTTTTTTTACTAACCCTTACCCGAATTGTATTATTTTATACTAACCCCAACCCTAAATGTATCTTAAATGCTAACCCCTAACCCTAATTGTGTGTTATTTACTAGCCCCAATCCTAACCCTTACCCTAATTATGCGTTTTTGTACTAACCCTTACCCTAATTGTATAATTCTGTACTAACCCCAACCCTAAATGCATCTTATATGCTAACTTCTTACCCTAATTGTGTGTTTTATACTAACCCTAACCCTAATAATATGTTTAACACTTATCCTAACCCTAATTATATGTTTTTGTACAAACCTTTACCCTAATTGAATAATTTTTAACTAACCCTAACCCTACATGTATCTTTATATGCTAAACCCTTACCCTGGCTGTGTGTTTTACACTAATCCTTACCCTAATTATATGTTTCATACTGACCCTTATCCTACTTATACGTTTTTGTACTAACCCTTATCATAAATGTATTTTTTGTACTAACCCCTACCATTCATATTGTGTTTTCATCGACTATAACCCTAATTGTATAATTTTTTACTAACCCTAACCCTAAATGTATCTTATATGCTAACCCCTAACCCTAATTGTGAGTTTTATATTAATCCCTTACCCTAATAATATGTTTTACACTAACCCAAACCCTAATTATGCGTTATTGTACTAACCCTAACCCAAATTGTATTATTTTGTACTAACCCTAACCCTAAATGTATCTTATATGATAACCCCTAACCCTAATTGTGTGTTTTATACTAACCCTAACTGTTTGTTTTATTGTTTTATACTAACCCTAACCCTAACTATATGTTTTACACTAACCCAAACCCTAATTATGCGTTTTTGTACTAACCCTTACCCTTATTGTATTATTTTGTACTAACCCCAACCCTAAATGTATCTTATTTGCTAACCCCTAACCCTAATTGTGTGTTTTATACTAACCCTTACCCTAATAATATGTTTTACACAAACCTTAACCCTAATTATGCGTTTTTTTACTAACCCTAACCCAAATTGTATTATTTTGTACTAACCCTAACCCTAAATGTATCTTATATGATAACCCCTAACCCTAATTGTGTGTTTTATACTAACCCTAACTGTTTGTTTTATTGTTTTATACTAACCCTAACCCTAACTATATGTTTTACACTAACCCAAACCCTAATTATGCGTTTTTGTACTAACCCTTACCCTTATTGTATTATTTTGTACAAACCCTAACCCTAAATGTATCTTATTTGCTAACCCCTAACCCTAATTGTGTGTTTTATACTAACCCTTACCCTAATAATATGTTTTACACAAACCTTAACCCTAATTATGCGTTTTTTTACTAACCCTTACCCTAATTGTATTATTTTGTACTAACCCCAACCCTAAATGTATCTTAAATGCTAACCCCTTACCCTAATTGTGTGTTATTTACTAGCCCCAATCCTAACCCTTACCCTAATTATGCGTTTTTGTACTAACCCTTACCATAATTGTACAATTTTGTATTTACCCCAACCCTAAATGCATCTTATATGCTATCCCCTCACCCTAATAGTGTGTTTTATACTAACCCTAACCCTAATAATATGTTTAACACTTATCCTAACCCTAGTTATATGTTTTTGTACTAACCTTTACCCTAATTGAATAATTTTTAACTAGCCCTAACCCTACATGTATCTTTATATGCTAAATCAATACCCTGGCTGTGTGTTTTACACTAATTCTTACCCTAATTATATGTTTCTCACTGACCCTAACCCTAAATATACGTTTGTGTACTAACCCTTATCATAAATGTATTTTTTGTACTAACCCCTACCATTTATATTGTGTTTTCACCGACTATAACCCTAATTGTATAATTTTGTACTAGCCCTAACCCTAAATGTATCTTATATGCTAACCCCTAACCCTAATTGTGTGTTTCATACTAATCCCTTACCCTTATAATATGTTTTACACTAACCCAAACCCTAATTATGCTTTTTGTACTAACCATTACCCTAATTGTATTTTTTGTACTAACCCTAACCCTAAATGTATTATATACGATATCCCCTAACCTTAATTGTGTGTTTTATACTAACCCTAACTGTGTGTTTCATACTAATCTAACCCTAACTATATGTTTTACACTTACCCTAACCATAATTATTCGTTTTTGTACTAACCCTGATCATAAATGTATTTTCTGTACTATCCCCTACCACTTAATTTGTGTTTTCATCGACTATAACCTTAATTGTATAATTTTGTACTAACCCTAACCCTATATGTATCTTATATGCTAACCTCTAACCCTAAGTGTATGTTTTATACTAACCCTAACCCTAATGATATGTTTTACACTAACGCTAACCCATATTATGCGTTTTGTACTAACCCTTACCCTAATCGTATAATTTAGTACTAACCCAAACCCTAAATGTATCTTGATATGCCTACCCCTAACTGTGTTTTATACTAAACCTAACTGTGTATTTTATGCTAACCCTAACCCTAATTATATGTTTTACACTAACCCTAACCCTAATTATTTGTTTTTGCACTAACCCTTATCATAAATGTATTTTTTTTAACTTACCCCTACAACTAATTTTCTGTTTTCATCGACTGTAAGCCTAATTGTATAAATTAGTACTAACCATAACCCTAAATGTATCTATAAGCTAAACCCGAACCCTAATTGTGTGTTTTTGTACTAACCCTTATCATAAATGTATTTTTTGTACTAACCCCTACCATTAATTTTGTGTTTTTATCGACTATAACCATAATTGTATAATTTTGTACTAACCCTAACCGTAAATGTATCTTATTTGCTAACCCCTTACCCTAATTTTGTGTTTTTTACTAACCCTAACCCTAATTATTGGTTTTTGCACTAACCCTTATCATAAATGTATTTTTTTAACTTACCCCTACAACTAATTTTGTGTTTTCATCGACTATAACCCTAATTGTATAATTTTGTACTAACCCTAACCGTAAATGTATCTTATATGCTAACCCCTAACCCTAATTGTGTGTTTTATACTAACCCTAACCCTAATAATATGTTTTACACTAACCCTAACCATAATTATACGTTTTTGTACTAACCCTTACTCTAATTGTATTATTTTGTACTAACCCCAACCCTAAATGTATCTTAAATGCTAACCCCTTAAACTAATTGTGTGTTATATACTAACCCCAATCCTAACCCTTACCCTAATTATGCGTTTTTGTACTAACCCTTACCCTAATTGTATAATTTTGTACTAACCCCAACCCTAAATCCATCTTATATGCTAACCCCTCACCCTAATTGTGTGTTTTATACTAACCCTAAGCCTAATTATATGTTTAACACTTATCATAAACCTTATTATGTTTTTGTACTAACCTTTTCCCTAATTGAATAATTTTTAACTAACCCTAACCCTACATGTATCTTTATATGCTAAACCCTAATCCTGGCTGTGTGTTTTACACTAATCTTTACCCTAATTATATGTTTCACACTGACCCTAACCCTAATTATACGTTTTTGTACTAACCCTTATCATAAATGTAACTTTTGTACTAACCCCTACCGTTTATATTGTGTTTTCACCGACTATAACCCTAATTGTATAATTTTGTACTAGCCCTAACCCTAAATATATTTTATATGCTAACCCCTAACCCTAATTGTGTGTTTTATACTAATCCCTAACCCTTATAATATGTTTTACACTAACCCAAACCCTAATTATGCTTTTTGTACTAACCCTTACCCTAATTGTATTATTTTGTACTAACCTTAACCCTAAATGTATCTTATATGATAACCCCTAACCCTAATTGAGTGTTTTATACTAACCCTAACTGTGTGTTTTATACTAATTCTAACCGTAACTATATGTTTTACACTAACCCAAACCCTAATTATGCGTTTTTGTACTAACCCTTACCCTTATTGTATTATTTTGTACAAACCCTAACCCTAAATGTATCTTATTTGCTAACCCCTAACCCTAATTGTGTGTTTTATACTAACCCTTACCCTAATAATATGTTTTACACAAACCTTAACCCTAATTATGCGTTTTTTTACTAACCCTTACCCTAATTGTATTATTTTGTACTAACCCCAACCCTAAATGTATCTTAAATGCTAACCCCTAACCCTAATTGTGTGTTATTTACTAGCCCCAATCCTAACCCTTACCCTAATTATGCGTTTTTGTACTAACCCTTACCATAATTGTACAATTTTGTATTTACCCCAACCCTAAATGCATCTTATATGCTATCCCCTCACCCTAATAGTGTGTTTTATACTAACCCTAACCCTAATAATATGTTTAACACTTATCCTAACCCTAGTTATATGTTTTTGTACTAACCTTTACCCTAATTGAATAATTTTTAACTAGCCCTAACCCTACATGTATCTTTATATGCTAAATCAATACCCTGGCTGTGTGTTTTACACTAATTCTTACCCTAATTATATGTTTCTCACTGACCCTAACCCTTAATATACGTTTGTGTACTAACCCTTATCATAAATGTATTTTTTGTACTAACCCCTACCATTTATATTGTGTTTTCACCGACTATAACCCTAATTGTATAATTTTGTACTAGCCCTAACCCTAAATGTATCTTATATGCTAACCCCTAACCCTAATTGTATGTTTTATACTAATCCCTTACCCTTATAATATGTTTTACACTAACCCAAACCCTAATTATGCTTTTTGTACTAACCATTACCCTAATTGTATTTTTTGTACTAACCCTAACCCTAAATGTATTATATACGATATCCCCTAACCCTAATTGTGTGTTTTATACTAACCCTAACTGTGTGTTTCATACTAATCTAACCCTAACTATATGTTTTACACTTACCCTAACCATAATTATTCGTTTTTGTACTAACCCTGATCATAAATGTACTTTTTGTACTATCCCCTACCACTTAATTTGTGTTTTCATCGACTATAACCTTAATTGTATAATTTTGTACTAACCCTAACCCTATATGTATCTTATATGCTAACCTCTAACCCTAAGTGTATGTTTTATACTAACCCTAACCCTAATGATATGTTTTACACTAACGCTAACCCATATTATGCGTTTTGTACTAACCCTTACCCTAATCGTATAATTTAGTACTAACCCAAACCCTAAATGTATCTTGATATGCCTACCCCTAACTGTGTTTTATACTAATGACGAAAAATGTGTTGAGGATGTTAGCACTTCTTTAGCAAAGGTATTCGATAGCATTGTCAGGAAAAGTCAGATGCTTCCTCCATGATCAAGGTCTTGAAAATTCCACCTGACAGAAAATGTTTGCCATAAACAAATAATAAAAAATACCTTAAACAAAAACTTCAAGAAAAACCAATTTAATACATAAAAAAGTCAAGTGCTTTCAAAGATGTCAGAATGCACTGTCAAAGAAACATTTTCAAATAGATATATTTGTCACCTTCGGAGGAGAGATTTTTCAACAACAAATCGGCATTCCAATGGGCACAAACTGTGCTCCTCTCCTCGCCGATTTGTTTTTATACTCTTACGAGACTGAATTTCTTCAGGGACTCGTAAAGAACAAGATGAAAGAGGCAAGGTCATTTAATCTTACATTCAGATATATTGATGATGTCCTTTCTGTCAATAACACTTCATTTGGTAGTTGGATTCCTTCAATATATCCTCCGGAATTGGAGATTAAAGAGACCACCGAATCTAATTGCTTCACGTCTTTCTTTGATTTGCACCTCGAATTTGACCCAGGTGGTCATCTCAGTACAAAAATTTACGATAAACGAGACGATTTTAATTTTCAAATTATTAATTTTCCTAATTTACAGAGCAATATACCTACTTCTCCTGCATACGGTGTTTATATTTCTCAACTTATTCGATATGCCAGAGCTTGCACACATTTCACAGATTTTTTGATCAGACACCAGTTTCTTCGTGACCGACTTTTGAAGCAGGGCTATAAGAAAATACGTCTCATACGATCACTAAAAAAATTCTTTCTTCGTTATCAGCCACTAGTAGAAAAGTTTAAAATTGAGTTAAAAGATATGATAGTTAATTGTTTTAATTAGTGTTTGACTGGTGTGCTGTACTTAGATGATCACCTCAATATCCCTATTGTGTCTCACAACTATGTTGTGTTCTATGGTCATTACCGGATCCTAAGATCGCAATGGAAGAGGGAGGTTTGGCGCCATAAAACCTGGTTTAACCCACCATTTCGTTTGAAATGCCTGTACCAAGTCAGGACCATTGCGATCCACCAGTTCTCCGGTATGACTGATTCGTTTTTGTCGTTTTCTCTGGACTATGAGATTGATCATTCAAGTTCGGTAGTTTTGTTATTACCTTTTTGTAACACTCAAAAAAACAATTTAAATCAGAAAGTCCGGACTCACAAAGTGAATCGCTTTCAAATGAAAGCTTTAAGAAGATGAATAATACTATGCTAACACAGTGACAAATGCCTTAACTCTTTACCGTTCCTATGACCCGATTATCGGTTTTTCAGTCAAGGAGTGAAATAAAACAAAGACCCATGGACATATTTTATAAATTGCAACCGAATGCCATACATCGTTGAAAAGCTGAGATTTTAGGGACCACTGGCATATAAATTTAATAACGATAATACGAAGCATCTTAAAATAATTTCAAGTTAAAATGAATCAATAAGTTGACAAAATATGTCAATTTCAACAAAAAATGAACAAAAAATCGTTATATTGATTAAAACGACGAAAAATAGGACAAAATAACCTCTAATGTATTAAAAAATAGATCAAACGAAAGATGAGGGCAAAAATAAATTTTTTGTCGATTTATTTTCTTTGATTTTGTATATTTTGTTCTCGAAATTGTCGTTTAAAAAATGAAATGCGTAAAAAAAATGAAGACGTCACAAAAATGTGTGTTGGCAAATGTTTTTCACTCACTGTATTTTTCTTCACAGGTTTAAATAGGAAAAACTAAAATTACGGTGAGTGAGTGAGTGAGTTGGTGTTTAACGCCCGTGCAACGCTAATAGGTTATTTACAGGCGATGAACATGCAAAGGATGATAAAATGAACATGAAATGATGATGATAAATGAAAAATGGGGATGGGGTGGGAAACAAAAGACCGGTAAATTTTGAAGAACCACAGAAAAAGGGGGAGAGGTGGATAGGGATGGAAAATTTAGCCTATGTGGTGCACTACTTGGCGGTCCACAAAGGGGTCTTTTACGTGCATGAAGCGTGGCACTCTCCACACACGTTGGCCCCCTATGGTCGGCATAATGGCAAAGAATTTCAGCTTTTTAAACATATATAACAAAATATTGAACGGTTTTAAATAACGCAGAAATTTTATTCCGAACTACGTTTGAGAATTCATAAAATTGCGGAATTTTAGTTCCGTTTCAAGTGATTTAGTTTTTCTTTACTTCCGTCAAAAATGGCTTCGCCCACGGAGGACATCGTCGGGATAGGTAAACATTGTAAATGAGCGGAAAACAAGTATTATCGATTGTTCATAACTGAATTATTTTTTTAAAGTTATTTTTGACAACATATTTTGATTCACACCACTGACCTTGAAAGTTTCGATTTGATACATTCACAGTCATCCATAGAGAGTGAAGCTGATCCAGTGGAAGGGCCTTCTATTTATTGGAATGTCACAGATGATGGAGCAACAGACCCAAGAACTGTGCAGTTCAAACCCAACAAAAAGCAAGGGATTCAGTTAGGAAGATTGTCTAGGTTTATAATATTTTAATCAAGTAAAAACAATATAAAATGCAACTAAAATCACACAGGCTGTAACTAACAATATACAAAAACCCTGAAAAAAGTCAAGAAAATATTTTATACAAATACATGAAATTACACTTTCAGTTGAGTTAGCATGTTGATGAAATTTTATAATTTACTTTTATAATACTTTAAAATGTATACTGAAGGACTTTATTTACAAGTATTATCAAAATTCACAATGCATAATCAATCAATCAAATTTATTGTCATATAAACATCTAGACAGAGTTTGTGACAAAAAAAAAACAAATAATATAACAAAACAACAGTAGAAATACATAATTAACGTATAATACATGATATTTTACGTGAACAATGCAATATAGGCTTTGCAAGTATTTTATTAAGAGTCCCCTGTCCTCAATTCTAATGATTGCTTTAAATAGGAACTTATAACATAAACTTGTTTATAGCTATTTGGATGAAGAAGTATTTTTAATTTTTGGTTGTCATTATATTGTTCACAATGATCAGTATTTTCAAAAAACTCTTCAATTAATTTTTTTCGCAAAGACTCGTTTGTCTTGCAATGTAGCAGAAAATGAGCTTCGTCCTCTACCACATTGCAAGAAACACATAATCTTTGCTCTCTAGGGACTTTTAAGTATCTACCCTTTTAATACAAATATCATTGGTTGTCATATTTTAATTTCTTTTGATCGCTTATGTATGGTAAATGTAAAACTATAGAGGCACGCATTGACATTGACCAGTGATATTATAATAGAAATTTAAGAAGCAATCTAAATTAATAACCATCTTCTAATATATTGTTAAGAATATAATGCACTGCTATTATACATGATTTGATACTTTTATATTCAAAGTTTGATTTTCAATGATTTTTTATTTGATTTATTTCTTAATTTTATATTCCATCTGGCGGCCATCTTGAAAATGGTCGCCATTTTGACTTTTATAATTGAAACACTTAACTGACCACGATAGATAATTATTACATCATGTACATGTTGTTAATCTTGACATTTCAAATCTATATCAAACTTATATTGTATTTGACATATAATTGTGATCATGATATGTAAATATGCGAATCTAGAAATGGTTTATGTTTGTTCCCATGAACAGGTGTCAGGTGTTTCTACGTTGTTTATAATATGTAATCTGATATTGACAATCATGTAAACAACTATAACTGTATTTAGAATATAATTTACATTTGATTGATGTAACAATGCATGTAAATTCCTTATTTTAGATTTTGGATTCATTTTGATTGACAGCTTAATTCTAAAACTTATTGTTTAAACGTTTTTGGATATTGTTAAATTCTTTCTGCACCTGGCATCTCAAAGTAAGTAATTCCATGGTCAGAAACGGGTTACACCAGTTCTGTCCATGAACTATAAATACAGAGCGGGATTGTCGCTCTGTGTCTTTGGTGATTTGGTGGAACAAGATTCGTATTTACAGCAAGTCATTTTATTATGTATTTTAATTTCATGTAAATTGTAACTTTGAAATAATGCTTTGGATAATAAATTATTTCTCTGATAATTTTGGGATTAATTCTTGTATTGAAGTGAAACAATAGATGCCTATAGTGTCACATATAGAAGTAATCTATTTTGGTGCCGTGACCAGGATCGAGAAGTTAGATTTTTTTTAGTTAAACGACTTAAGAAACCAGACCCTTGACTGAAGACAACGACTGAAACGAAACAGACATCTTACAACCAGAAGCCAGACTTTTCCACGAAGAGCGACATTTCAACGACAAGATGAGCCTTACCGGATACCAAATGGAAGATTTGACCCGACAGTTATTGACACTAGTAAACAACAAGACACCAGAGACGACATAAACATCAACAATGCCCTGCCTATCCTCGGAACAACCTCATCCATCTTCAGACCCATTAGACGAAGACGATCCTAAGATGTGGGGAAAAGCAGCACTGGACCAACTGAAGGCGTTACAGACATCAATAGCCGTACCCCTCTTCAGCATCGTACAAACTTTTGACGGAAACCCTACCAACTTCAAACAATGGATCAAAAACATTGAGAGATACGCACAAATGGCAGCCCTAAGAGAAGAAGACACAAATGGCAGCCCTAAGAGAAGAAGACATCTCAAAGATTGCCCACGTGACCTGTACTGGCCTGGTGGCAGATTTTATCCCAAGGTACCAGAATGAACTCAGAGATTTACGACAACCACTTAGATGGCAAGATTTAAAGAGTGAGTGAGTGAGTTGGTGTTTTACGCCCGTGCAACGCTATATAGGTTATTTACAGGCGATAAACATGAAAAGGGTTATAAAATGAACATGAAACGATGATGATAAATGAAATATGGGGGTGGGATGGGAAACAAAGGACCGCTAAATTTTGAAGAACCACAGGAAATGGGGAAAAGTGGGTAGGGACGGAAAATTTAGCCTATGTGGTGCACTACTGGGCGGTCCACAAAGGGGTCTTTTACGTGCATGAAGCGTGGCACTCTCCACACACGTTGGCCCACTATGGTCGGCGGTCAGGATTTCCGTATTATAGACCTGACAACCCCCGCGGACGAGGGCCACCCTATTCAGCCACCTAGGGTACACACTTGGTCGCTCTGTGGGCTGAGCACTGACCCGACGTCAGAATCCCAAGACCCTTAGTCGCCTCTTACGACAAGCTAGGCTCTGCTGCGGGCCTATTCGCCACCCGGGCCTCGCACGGTACCAAGATTTAAAGAAGCTCCTCAAGAAAAGGTTTGCTGAAATAACAGACCATCAAGCCATGGCAATGCTGAGAAGGATAAGACAGGGACCACACGAGAGTGTCCAAATGTTTGCAGTCCCGTGCCCGGGTGGCGAATAGGCCCGCAGCAGAGCCTAGCTTGTCGTAAAAGGCGACTAAGCGTCTTGGGATTCTGACGTCGGGTCAGTGCTCAGCCCACAGAGCGACCAAGTGTGTACCCTAGGTGGCTGAATAGGGTAGCCCTCGTCCGCGGGGGTTGTCAGGTCTATAATACGGAAACCTTGACCGCCGACCATAGTGGGCCAACGTGTGTGGAGAGTGCCACGCTTTAAGCACGTAAAAGACCCCTTTGTGGACCGCCAAGTAGTGCACCACATAGGCTAAATTGTCCGCCCCTACCCACCTCTCCCCTTTTCCTGTGGTTCTTCAAAATTTACCGGTCCTCTGTATCCCATCCCATCCCCATATTTCATTTATCATCATCGTTTCATGTTCATTTTATCATCCTTTTCATGTTCATCGCCTGTAGATAACCTATATAGCGTTGCACGGGCGTAAAACATCAACTCACTCACTCACTCACCCTTAGCGTTGCTGACGATGCCTACCCGATGGAAGAAGGTCGTGACAAAAGTAAGCTGGACCTCATACAGAACAGATGATAGATAGCTTCTCCGCTGGCCTTTACTACGACTATCTCAAAATGAAGATTATGCGGGAAGACCCAAAGACGTTTGATGAGGCTGTTAATTGCGCCATGAGAGAGCAAAATCTCAGAAAGCGATTTCGCGACCGAACAGAGCCAGAGTTTAACAGGATAGACAACACAAATAGGATGCCTTTTCCTCAGAACAACCCATTTTCGACATGGCAAGATAACACAGATAGAACCAATGGAGGCCATATGAAGAACAACATTTATTTCCGGTCTGGAAAATCAGGACATTGGGCCAAGGATTGTCCAAGTAAGAATTACAGAGTTTTCGCCGCTAATGACAATTATCGAGAACCCGCTGCACTGACAGAAGATGAAGAAGAATATACTCTACGTCAGCCATCACAAGTAAGACCATTTTTTAGGAAGAAAGAACCCGTAAGAAAACCTACAACGAAACCAAAACAACAGAAACCCATGCCACAGAGAAAAGCACAACAGTCAAGGTCAGTTCATAACACCGTCAACCAAGTACCAGATTGGATTAAAGGAGCAGAATGCTGGATATGCCATATGATTGGCCACCTAAGAAGAAACTGTCCATATAGAGCCGTTCCTGACCGTAACAGAGTAACTTTATCCAAGAGGAACCTACAAGACTACAAAACCAAACCAGCCGTTAAACTAAGGACCTCTCTTCATAAGGAAGCCAATGGAGAGAGGAAACGACCCACAGAGTTTTGAAGAAGACAGAACCTTTGAGTTACGTTCTGAAGAATCAATTGAATGGTACTACAACAAAGGCGCATGCCAGACATATGAGACTTGCAAAGATCGATGAATGGCAGATTCAAACTGATGGCACTGGTAGAATGCTTCGAAAATCTACGTATGTCGTCCCACCAGAGGTTTCCGATGAATCAGGAGCTGACAGTACAGAGGAGAACGAAAACAACGTAGCAATAAGGCACAGGCAACAAGAAAGACAGGAATCTTCAGACGAGGAGGAAGACGTTCCGCTCTTAGAACTGCGAAAGAGACTCCAAGCAAGAAAGAAATGGAGAGAACAACAAAAAAATTAATCAGACGAATACGACATACGACTTACAGAACTAAAGACGACACTAACGACAGACAGAACAGCGAATGACGACAGTGGACTACAACAAAAAGACTAACCTATGGAAGTTGACCTTCTTCAGACGATGAGCGGAGCAAGTGGACAAACACCAAAACAAGAGATTTTGAAGATGTTATTACAGACAGTTCAAGCTTTGGCATACCAATCTTTGGAAAACTTTTGATTAAAAAAATACCAAATTTTGATGAGATTTGTTTTCCAAAAAGATGAAGAGATATCTCAGAAATACCAATTGATAGGTTAAGACATGAGTTAGATGAAAATGAACACATTGACGAATCTCCGCCTGCAACACCCAATTATTGGATGTGGATTTCATGTTCCATAATTGTTTTGGCTACCGTTTTATTTTATCGGCGCAGGCTGCTAAATTTCATCAGAAAAATCATAAAACCATTGTCAGTTCAACGGAACAACGATTAACTGGTACAACGACAACCAACCAGGAGAAGGATGACTAGTGCGAACCCTCAATCTCAGACACCAGATGAACTGACTAACAGAGACACGGTGATATACAGACCCAGCCCACGGTTATCAAGGACTTACCTTCGGGAGAAGTATGGACTGGTGCCGTTGGAAGAAATCAGGAGTTTCTTGGAGACCAGAATGGACAATGGACCGTCCGTATCACATGGCGCCGGCAGCCGTTAGTCCTGGCCATGTGATGAACCAGCCACCATCAGTTTCCTGGAGGAGGAGCAAGACAACAATGATTCCGCATTTGGCCAATGACAGGTGATGTCAGTACGATATACTGTGCACGACGCTTCCGTGCCGACTAAGGCTTCGACAGTGCCATCACCACAGACAACTCGAAAGATCGACAGTTAACCCCCTGACCAGACTAAGAAAGCGGCTTCCATATATCCTAGCCTGGTGCAGGAGGTGAAGGGATCAACCAGCCAAACCAAGACCAAATGACGATCGACATAACAAGATGTACGCAATTATTAAAGACGCTTTGTAAATAACCGCACACACGCCTACTTATACCCAGCACCGGAGTGAATGAGAAGACTACCCGTAGATTAACATTTTATCCTGTCGACCATAATAAACAGATCGTCTAAGGATCCCTTATGATGGACAGAACTGCCTTGTACTGATGAATCCGAAGACCCGCTTTGATGCAACAAAACTACTGGTACAATATCTAAGGAAAATGCCGAGGGAGCTATGAAGATATTGAACATACATTTACCGTGTATTGACTTGTGTATCCTGGCCGACAGAAGATTATGTGAAGATGTGACAATAAATAAAGGTAATAACAAAACTACCGAACTTGAATGATCAATCGCATAATCCATAGAAAATGACAAGAACGAATCAGTCATACCGGAGAATTGGTGGATCGCAATGGTCCTGACTTGGTACAGGCATTTCAAACATTTGATTGTGTGATTTATATTGGACTATTTTCTATGCTGTGACTAGACATTCTGTAATCCAGAAGAAACCAAATTCCGGACATTCAAGTGATTATTGTATAACTAGTAGCAAAATGACTTGTATCTGTAACATTATATTGTGGAAATTATTCTGATAATTATTTTTGTACAATGTAAAATGTTTATCCTGGCACAAGTAAAACTTAAATTTTTAATTTTGTTTTAAGCAGTTAAATTTAATCTTAATATTTTTTGTTCAAGATAAAAATCCTAGTCATAGTCGTAATCTTGGTCATAGTAGTTTTTAAATACTTTAAATTTTAATGAAGAAATATTTATCCTGGTCAAAATTTTTGAGTTTATAAAAAAAATATTGTTAATTTATTTTGAATGATTTATTTTAATTTTGATGCTCAGACATAAGTGTAATCTATTTTGGTGCCACATGAACATAATCCTGGTAAAGCGATTTAAGATCCTGGTCAATTATTTTGTTAAAATCCTGGTCATATTGTTTGAATGTTTATTTTTGTAAATAAATAATCCTAGTCATTTTGAACTGTGTTATGTTAATTGTATATAACATCCTAATTACTTGAATCTAGTCGCAATGTTTTTAAATATTTAATTGTAAATTAATACTGGTCACAATTCGATTGTAAATTGACTATATTTTGTTAATCATGAAATCCTGGCCAGCGTAAGTTGGTCATTTTATACCTTGATCTCAAAGTGGCTTGCATCCGGTCTGTTTCCGATGACGGGTAAGATCTTCCAGAAAGGGGGACAACCTAGGACAGGGGCAGCGGGCAGCCACTTCAAGAATCAGAAGATACTCTCTGAGATACGACAAAAGGAATGTCGCATAAACACAACGCAAACGTACAGCCAGAGCGCATACGCACGGACCCAAGGAAATGGAAGACGAAGAAAGTAGTTTGAGAAATATCTTGGTCGTCGATGCTAAGAGAAATGAAATAATTGTAGCCAAAGATTTCAAGGGAAAAGGACGATCCTTTAACATGCATGGAATTCAGTCCCAATATCTTTATACATGTAACACCAAATCTGACATCTGAACTGTAATATTGCATCACTCAAACAACTGTGACCCTTCAGGAATCAATTTAGTGTAGTGGTCCCTCATTAAGTGAAAATATACATGTTGCTGACATATTTATTATTAAATATAACATACACATACATGTATGTGTCAGATAAGCATCCAAAATATTTTTCTCAGATACAATAGGGGTTGATTTTACCCCAGATGAAAAAGAAATGTAAGAAAAGGCATGGTAGGAGGGTATGAAAACGAGTGGAAATCCAGCCACGATCAGATAAAATCATTAGCAGAGAGCCTAGATTGCAGTGGGGACAGGATAAAGGTACATTTATATCAATAAAAGTCGATATATAGACAAATAAAAATTCTCAGTCTTAGTAATAAAAAAGAATGTTAAACATTCTTAGCTCATCTTGCATATGGCCATACAATTTAGGTGAGCTTTTGCCATCTCTCATCCTAATCTTTTTCGTTCTTGTCATTTTCTCTGGACTATGAGATTGATCATTCAAGTTCGGTAGTTTTGTTAAAACCTTTATTTTCTCCTCTGAAACCACTTAACATATTTGCTTGAAACTTAGCAGGAAAGATCCTTGGCATGTTTGAAACATATGATGCTCATTTTATTCTGATCTGATAAAAAAAAATCATGTCCGCTTATACTATATAGGGGTCAAAAGACACATTACCTGAAATCAAAGGGAGATATGAAATCTCTAACAGTATTAAATAGTAAAGCATTATGATATTTCACTGTGGAAAGATCCATCCACCGATATTGGAGTTATTGCACTAGCAAATTTTCTTTTTTGAAGCCATTATATGAGATAAATAGTCCTTCTAAGAACAAAAGTTGTTCAAATAACCATCTATCAATGTGCAAAATTTTAAGTAGAGCTGTTGTCCCTGAAAATCCTTTTTTGCCTATTTTCTCTCAACAAAGCTATTATTTTGATAATGAAATGAAATGTAAAATCACTATAATTACAAAAGCTGCTAAGATATCCAAGATCTATCAGGGTACACACTTGGTCGCTCTGTGGGCTGAGCTAATTAGACCATGGCATGGGCCAATTGCTGAACCGCGAGCAGTGCCAAATGGCCTCGTTGGAGGCTGCTGACGGTTGTCCTTGTGTTATTTTCTGATTTGCCGCTTGATTGTGGGCTATGTCGCGAACGAATACTTATTCCACATATCATTATTTTCTTTTAACGAATTGTTTTCAACAAATAACCACAATTAAACAAAGTTAGAAGCCCCCTTTTTGGAAATGAAAAAATTATTAGAAACAAAGTTTGTTTTTCAAAATGATACTTAATATCACTATCATTACGAAGAACACATTACTGATTAAATGAATAGGACATTCAAATCACATAAATATTTATGTCTACCATTAAATCGTTTATATTGAAAGCACGATCACCAGAAACACGATAGATAGCCGTTAATTTACATGTTTTCGTTTACTTAAATAATGTATCCGTATTGTCACGTTCGTCGAGTATCGTTCTTTCGTGTCTTATGTTGAAATCATAAAGTATAAAATTTTCCTCCTATTTATAACAACGGTGTTTAAAGTGGATAAAGCACATTTCCACATTTGACAATAACATATATACATTTAGTAGATTTTGAAGTAAGGTTTGAGTACATATATATGTATAGTTTTATTTGAAACTTACTGTTCAAACAGTACGTTGTGTCCGTGCAAGTTGCAGGGGCACATGGCTACGTAACTCCAAAAGATGTCACTCTTTCACTAGCAATCCAGTTCTGGGAACAATCGTTATTAAACACTGGTCCCAGACCCCCTGCCACTGACATCTCAATTTCGCGCATACGGTGCGCTGGCGAATTGATTTACTTGATCGTCTGAAAAGAGTAAATCACAATGAGTACAATAATCTAATTATTTAGGCCATTCATATATATATATATTTTTAAGTGGGCTTTTACGTTGTGCCTCCTAATAGTTTTGTCTTTATTTCACATCCCTCAACAGAGCAGGGGGACTTGGTGGGGAGGAACCTACCGTGGCGTTTTTCCCATTTAGCTGGTAGTGAATCTTCAGGGGTATCTTACACTCCTATAAACAACTCTTCTAAGGAAGGTATCTCCTCCTCCTGCTTCAATAGAATACGACTTTTCAGATCATCTGGGACAAAGACCAGCATGCCTCTCTTCTGCCAGAGGCAGGGGTTTTCTGCTCCCTCAAACTTCTTTTCTCACCACCCTCTTTCATAATGCCAATTTTCACTTTACGTCCAGATACACTGAAATAATTAAAAAAAAAAAAACATTAATTACTGGTTGAACTGTCGTATCAACGTGACTTGTATTCTTGACTTATCATATCATAAGTCCAACTTTTATCATTACCTTGTGATGTGCTTATATGTTAGTCTTATGCATACCCTATTGAAACATTTGTGGGGATTTGGAATATAGCTGCTGATTTATCTCTGACCTCCTGTTTATCTGTGAATTCAGATGGTTGACAGAGAAAGGTCCCCATTGTTCAAGACTTGCACTCAAGTCTTCATGTTTTTTTTTCTAAAATCTACATGTACAAAAGTCTTCCGGGTGGCCTTAAGTAGGGAATTCCAATGTAAATGGGTCAGTTACTCTTGTTCTGAATATATAGTCGACCATTTGCTGCCCTACACCTGGCCGCTTCAACAACTCCTCGTGAGTCCACAAATCTATCTTTATTTTGTCTGTTGCCATTGTTTTTGTTTATTGTGACCCTTAAAAGTCAACTTAAACTGCTTTATTCAATAACCAAATATCATACAATCAAAACAATATCGTAATTTTCACTATACGACAATGTTTAGACCAAAAGCAGGCCTTTAATTGTATCATTTCTGGTCATAATTTGTTATTGAAAGGCCAGGCAGGGACGGGCAAGTCCTTTGTTATTAAAGAAGCGGTGAAGTATTTGCGTCAAAATGGAAATGCAGTCGCACTGATATCCTCCACAGGTCTAGGCACAAGTGTTTATGATAATTTAGATGCATGCACTTTGCACAAGTTGTCAGGCATTGCAGGCGGCCAAGATTTCATTCACGAAAATACACCTTATTCAAACGCATGAACTTTATGAAAAATTAAAAGAAAACATTATTGCATGTAAGTTATTCTTCATTGATGAAATTTCTATGTTCAGTTCCAAAAACACTTGGACTCACATATTTTACCTAAAACCAAAATTTCCAATAAAGTTTGATATGCACTCTAAAGCAAAAGTATTAATTGTCGAAACATTGTTTCAAGAGAGGTTAACTAGGAGGCGAGACAGCTGTCATAGAAAATTTATTTAATGGTGCGTTAAAAAAAGCTGACTGCAGATTCTAACCAAGTCTAGATAAGCGATGGGAAATCATAGTCTCATAAATGTTGGAGTTGCTTATTACAACATATTATATTTATCATAGACATATATATTATCTTACTTTCATTTCAAGTATATTACTTTTTGGATGGACGATGCATACGAGTTAATAATAGCTGACATAACCTTATTTAAGTCTTAAAAAACTTTAAAAATAAGCCATGTCTCTTAAAGAAGCAGAGGTACCAATGGGGTGTCCGAATGTCAAATCTCCGAAAGGGGCACAGACAAAACCAGTAAACACCAACAAGAACTGGAGACAAAAACAGACAACATGTAAAACAAATAACAACAAAGTTCAGACAATAAATTATGCTACGCCTGACGCGCGTTTCGTCTATTCAAGACTCATCAGAGGCGCTCCACCAAAAACATGGAAAAACAAAATAACTTAATATCAATCAACAACGCGAACTCCAGACTACAAATTGCTGTAGGAAAAAAACATAAATAGCTGGTATACAACAATAATATGTATTAGAAAATAACAGAAATGCAGAGATTTAACGTATTTCAACAAAACAAGTTTTGATCAATTTGGAAAAAAGCAGAGGTACCAATGGGGTCTCTGAATGTCCTAAGTCCGGAAGGGCAGAGACAAAGCCAGTAAACAACAACAAGAACGGGACAAACTGTTAACTCTTTTTATTATATTTTTTTCCTCTTCATTTCCGTCTCTCTGTGGTTGAGTTTTTATTTGTAAGTACTTTGGATTTGAATCTAAGTAGGGAAGTTTATCTTCAAAATTCAGATTATTTGAGACCAAAGAGTTCTAAGGTATATGCTAAAATTATACCCATTACATTGTTTCCACATTTTTCACATTGCGAAAACTGATGTAGGCTTAAAAACAGTCGATAGCAATGTTTGTTTTACAATACCTTCACTTATTTGGTATGGCCTCCATGCTGTGATACCTTTTTGTTATATTGCTGTTTGATGTTATGGAAGGAATAGCTCGTCATGATGACATCCTTGATGAGTAGTCTTCCACTACATAAACTTGAAACTTTACATTTTTGGTTGACTTATCTATTGCCTAAAACAATAAAAAGCTTCGCCCAGCGCCGCATGATACGACCGCAACATGTTGAACCCTGTACGTTTTAAGCCCAATATGGATAGCCAATTGCTCTGGAAACATGCAGCCCATGGTGGACTGACAGGTTTCTGACATATGCAGCTTTTGGTGGACTTGCACCTTGCATTATAAAAAGATTTTTTTTTTCGAAAGGAGATCAAAATTAGACCACAAATTTCCCATGTTGGTCCCTAATTACATAGGGGGAAAGGGCGGTTGCAAAAATTAGTTTTCAATTATGTATCCACTATTTGACAAAAACAAACATGCAAAAAAAAATTCAAAATCAGATCATTAGTAAACCAAGTTTCGATTTTGGTCCTCTTTTGACTCTTATTAGCTCACCTAGACCGATGTCCATGTAAGCTATTGCCATCACTTGGCGTCCGTCGTCCGTCGTCGTTTTCTCTCCATTGCCACCGTTAAACGAATTCAAAAAAATTCAAACCGATGTGTTATGCGTACCAGAGCAAAATATTAATTTGGAACCGGTCTATGTAACAAAAGAAGAAGATGAATTTCAGAAAGAAAAATTATATTTTAAAATTCAAAACTTGATAGAATAAAAAGCTACGCCGAGCGCAGCATGATACGACCGCAACAATTTGAACCCTGCACATTGGAGGCCCAATATGGATACTCTATTGCTTTGGTCACATGCAGCCCATGGTGGACTTACAAAGCTTTTTGACACATGCATCCTGTAGTTTAATCTAAAATGCATATTTGACACATATATAATTTCATTAACATCTAATAGAAAAAATCTTATTTCAATATTCATTTACAGTTTGACCCGTTCAAGCCCCTTTCGGCCCTTTTTTCTTAAAATAACAATGGCCACAAACCCCAAATGCAATAAAAAGCTTCCTCTAGTAGATATTATCATCATATTAAAACTTCATAACAATTGGCTGGCCCACTACAGATAAATTTCTTGTGTAAAACCATTTGCCTTTACCAACTTTAAAAAATGGCGTTTTTTGGCCCTTCGACCCCTAATATCTCAAAAATGGTAAGAGATATTGCAAATCTGATTGAAAAATGCAGGCAGGAATTTTCACAAGGATTCCAATGAAAAAAAGATTTTGAAAATCGGACCAGAAATAAAAAAGTTGATTTTTTGGGCTTGGCCCATCTTTGGCCCCCTGTTGCATCATAACGGTACAATATGCATCAAAACCATTGACACATTTAGTTGACAGAATTTAATGAGGAATTCAATAAAAAAAGAATTTACAAAATCGAATGAATAATTAACATTCTACAACAGTTTTGACAATACACCCGTTTTAGCCCCTTTTGAGCTCACCTGACCCGAAGGGTCATGTGAGCTATTGTCATCGTTAAGCGTCCGTCGTCCGTTAACTTTTCTTCAAAGATCTTCTTCTCTGAAACCACTGAAGGGATTGCATTGATACTTGGTATACATGATCTTTAGGATGTCCTCTACCAAGTTTGTGAATTATATACATGTCGACCAACCAACATGGCCGCCGTTGCTAAAAATAGAACAGGGGGGTCAGACCATTGTTTTTGGCTTATAACTCAAAAAGTATAAGAGATAGAGAAAATCCGAAGCAACCTACCTTGTTCAGCATCAAAAGCTCTACGAATCTCTCCATTGAGTCGAAGTTGTGAAACGACTCCTTATAGGAGTTATTGCCCTTTAATCATCAAATTTGACCATTTTTGCAGTTTTTGGACAATATCTTGAAAACCGTTAGAGCTAGAGGAAAAGTTAGCATTGCAAAATTGTTTAGCTCATTGAGATGTACAAAAATGATTTCAGGGTCTAAATTGTCAGATCGGCCGTTTAAGAGTTATTCCCCTTTAACTGTTTTTTCCATTAATTTACACTGATTTTCAAAAATCTTCTTCTCTAAAACTACTGAAGGGATTGCATTGATACTTGGTATACATGATCTTTAGGATGTCCTCTACCAAGTTTGTGAATTATATACATGTCGACCAACCAACATGGCCGCTGTTGCTAAAAATAGAATAGGGGGGTCAGACCATTGTTTTTGGCTTATAACTCAAAAAGTATAAAAGATAGAGAAAATCCGAAGCAACCTTCCTTGTTCAGCATCTAAAGCTCTACGAATCTCTCCATTGAGTCGAAGTTGTGAAACGACTCCTTATAGAAGTTATTGCCCTTTAATCATCAAATTTGACCATTTTTGCAGTTTTTGGACAATATCTTGAAAACTGTTAGAGCTAGAGGAAAAGTTAGCATTGCAAAATTGTTTAGCTCATTGAGATCTACAAAAATGATTCAGGGTCAAAATTGTCAGATGGGCCGTTTAAGAGTTATTCCTCTTTAACTGTTTTTTCCATTAATTTAAACTGATTTTCAAAAATCTTCTTCTCTAAAACTACTGAAGGGATTGCATTGATACTTGGTAACTCAAAAAGTAAAAGAGATAAAGAAAATCGGAAGCAAATTTTCCTGTTCAGCATCAAAAGGTCCTTACAGTAGTTATTGCCCTTTAACTGTTTTTTCTATTAATTTAAACTGATTTCCAAAAATCTTCTCTGAAACCAATGAAAGGATTGTTTTGCAACTTTGTATACTTGAAAGTTTGTGAAATTTATTCAAACTTTGGCATAAGAGATCAGGTGAGCGATTCAGGCTCCTGGGAGCCTCTAGTTCTAAAACGGTAGGGGCCACCAACCCCAAATACAATAGGAACCTTCCCCTAGTGGTTACAAATATCATATCAAAATTTCATAACAATTGGTTAATTATTTACTCAAGTTATCGCACGGAAACCAAATGTCCCCAGACGACGACGACAACGACGACGACGACGACGACGACATCGCCATAACATTTTACGATCGCAAAAATTTTGCGGTCGTATAAAAACTGTCAGGAGATGGCTTACTAAAATAAAAACCTACACCGAGCGCAGCATGATACGACCGCAACAAGTTTAAGGCCTAATATGGATAGTCCATTGCTTTGGTCACATGAAGACCATGGTGGACTTACAAAGCTTTTTGAGGGGCAAATTCCATTAAATCATATGAAGCATCCATTATTCGGCACTTCCAGAATATATTTTGATATACTGAAGCATTTTTACGTCTCCAATCTGCATTTTTTGTCCTCCCACGTTGTCGCCTGCCGATCGCCATTTTGGGCAATTACTGCGCATGTCTACGCATCCATGAAATCTGTGGTGTTTACACCTAGGGGGGTCTTACTATCAAAACAAAATTTCTGAGTCAGATACACAACTACATATAGTGTCCTTTCTACATACCAAGTTTAAACATGCGTTTGCGCAAAACATACATTAAATACAAAGACAAGTTTATAAGATATGTTTATTGTCTCTCTGGCAAAAGTGAATAAACAAAATGTCGTATTTTACACACGTTCAAAAATTCTACAATCTAGGACATTCGCAACTAAATATAAAGCCTCCAATAATAGTTCTTATTACCATCAAAATATCAACACAAACTTTAACCATTTGACACTAAGAAAATCACATACTTTTCTGATTCAACACATATTATCAAACATACCGACTTTGCATAAAGCTAAAAAAGTGCAAGACAAAATCCCACTTGATTTTCTGCTAATTGGTTTGTTTGCTCTCCTTAGCATAAAAAATTAAAACAAATCATGTAATCAAAGTTTAACTTGTCCATAACAGATATTTTTGGATATGTTGTGCTCTTTCTTTTTGTTTTTTGAAAATCAGGGGAAGATCAAGTGAAGAATGAATTTAATTTGGATAAAAATGTATAAAAATCCTATAACCAAAATATTGTAATCATGCCTGGAAAAATGAGGAAAACTACTGACATAATGATACAAAAATAAACACCGTGACTTAACCTTCCATAAAAATGGTTCAGATCTTTAAGAATTGACTTTTTCAAACAAATATTGTTTTCTTGTTTGATTCCTGTTTGAAAAGTTTACAAAACAATTGAAAATATTATATGAAATTGCTTAAGAAATGATAAGGAAAACAACACTAAAACATAACAAAATTATTTAAATTCGTGTACATAATGAATTATATCATTTAACACAAGTAATTAACAAAACACGTGAAAATATTACATTAAATTTAAAATTAAAATTGCTTAAGAAATGATAATGCTTTATTTTTAGCTAAGATTGAAAACGAAATAAAACATCTTGTATCAATTTATTAAGCCACATTTAAACATGCAACTGTGCAAGACATACACTAAATACAAAGACAAGCCTATCAAATGTGTTTATTGTCTCTCTGACAATAGCGTACAACAAAAATGACTTTTAATTTTACAAACGTTCACAAAATTTAATATCTAGGACACCAGCAACTAAATAAAGCCTACAATAATAGTTATTATTACCATTAAACATCAACACAAACTTTAACCATTTGACACTAAGACAATCACATACTTTTCTGATTTAACACATGTCATCAAACATATCGACTTTGCTTAAAGCTGAAAAAAAGTACAAGACAAGTTCCAACTTAATTTTCTTTCAATTGGTGTGCTTGCTCTCCTTAGCATAAAAAGTGAAAACAAATCATGTAATCAAAGTTTAACGTGTCTATTGCAGATGTTTTTGGATATTTTGTGCTCTTTCTTTTTGTTTTTGTTTTTTGAAATCAGGAAGATCAAGTGAAAAATTAAATTCAATTTGAATAAAATACATGTATAACATTTCTATAACCAAAATATTGTAAGCATACATGGACAAATGAGGAAAACTACTGACGTAATGATACAAAAATGAACACCGTGACTTAATCTTCCATAAAAGTGGCTCAGATCTTTAAAGAATCAACCCAAGAATTGACTTTTTCAAACAAAAATTGGATGGTTTGTTTTCTTGTTTGATTCCTGATTGAAAATAAAACTAAAACATAATAAAATTATAAAAAGTTGTGTACATAATGAATTACATCATTAAACACAAGTAGTTTACAAAACAAGTAAAAATATTATATTAAACATAAGGAAACCAAAACTAAAACATAACAAAATTATTTAAAGTTGTGTACATAATGAATTATATCATTAAACACAAGTAGTTTACAAAACAAGTGAAAATGTTATATTAAATTGCTTAAGAGATGATAAAGAAAACTAAACTAAAACAGATCATAATTATCAAAATTCGTTTACACAATGAACTTTATCATTAACACAAGTAGTTTACCAAACAAGTGAAAAAAATAAATTAAATTGCTTAAGAAATGGTAAGGCATTATGATTAGCTAAGATTGAAAACGATATAAAACATCGGGTATCAATTTAGTAAGCCACAAGAAAAACAATACGCTTTGATTCAATTTCTTTCAATTTAAGGATAAAAAAGCGTTCAATTACATTTGAAAATAATTAGGATTATGAAATGTTCTGATAGTCTTTCTGTGCACAACCTGTTTGTCGTGATCGTCCACAGATAAGATGATAATGCCTTTTTATATGCTACAAATATCTATAATCTGCAACTGCAGCATTCAATACAACTAACATGCAATAGAAGTCCTTCATACCTTGAAAGCACCGATACAAAATTTTAAGTTTTTAGAAAAAAGGCATAAACAATTTGTGATTTTCAAACCAATACTTACAAATCTCAAAGAAAACTCAAAACATTCTTAGTTTGTAAATGTACACAAACGACAAAAACAACAATTTTATTTAATGGAATTGTTTTTCCTTCTATAGCATACACTTCTATATTTTACAACAATTTATGAAATTAATTGTTATGCAACTTCAATCTTTTCTTTCTTTCGGTTCTTAGTCTATCTGTCATGATTTTCCACCCATTTTTACCAGATAGTCTTTCTTCTAGATTCATGTAGATCATTCTTCCTGTTACCGAGGCATTAACTCTCTGTTGTACAGACTGTATATTGATGTTTCCACTTCTTATTTCCTCATCGCAAATTCGTATTAAACTGGCTGCCTCGCCAGGCTTAAATGTCCTTCTAGCATGTTTCTGATGTTTTACTACGGGTTTTGACCTATGTGATTCACGACTTGTATCTTCATCTGTGTCAAAATCTATCATTAAAATAACATCATTATTACATTTTGTTTTATAAATTCATTGCACTAAGTAGATTGATGTTAATGTATTTGTTTGTGTGAGGGCTACCAACTGTATAGCTTAGTTTGATTTTTGACCTTATTGGAATATTTTTTGATGTTTGTCGGATCATTTAAATAATTAAACAAGAGTCTAAACCGATATATGTATTTGACAGGAATTCAGATATTGAAAAATACGGTTCCTAAAATTGTTTATGTCGGGCCGACGACGTGCGGGATGGAAAAAAATATTGTAACAGTTTTCTCAGCAACTACTTATCAGAAACACTTGAAATTTAGTATAGAGACTTAAGGTGATTTGCCATAACATTGGATTTAATTTAAAGTCTGTCACTCACCTACTTCCTGTTAAAAGAAATTGTCCTTTTTTACTCTGACAGATTTTTTAAAACTTTTTTTTTCTAGCTAAACAAAATTGTTACTGACCTATTGACTCAACCATCTCAAAAGTGGAATCTCCAGAGTCCAAAGGCTCAGTGTCGGTGTCCTCTGTTTCGTCTCTTTTTTTCTCTATTAAGAAAAATTGAAATAGTATAAATTTAAAATCTGTCACTCACTTAATTACTGTTAAAAGAAATCCGGCTTTTTTACTCTGACTTATGATTGATTGATTGTTGTTTGCTTAATGTCCCGTTTTTTAACTTTCTTTATCAATCTAAAAAATTTAGTTACTGACCTACTGATTGACCAATCTCAGAAGTGGAATCATTGGGTTTCAAAGGTTCAGTGTCAGAGTCCTCTGTTTCGTCTCTATTTGTCTCTATCAAAAAATATGAAATAGTATATAGTTTTTTTAAACAAGCAACAGTACATTAATAGATTAGAGAGTTGCACCAAAACATTTATTTAAGTTCATTTGTGAATTAGGACACTGTCTTGTTCCCTGGTTTTTAATTTCTTGTCAGAATTGTTTTGTTAAGTTTCAGATAAATCCAATAAGTTTCATAAATGATGGAACACTCTTTGGTGAACAATTAAACATTTGTGCTTTCTAATTTTGTCAATAGCCTTTTGACTTCTGAGTTTTTAATGCTCCATTGTGCCTCTTGATTTCCTTTAATTAAAATAAAACGTACAAAATACTTACGACATATTTCCTCTCGATCAGTGATATCCACTGCCATGTGAGCTATAGAAAAGAAAATGGTGCTTAACATAAACCTATATCAACACCTGTTTATATTTTTGTTCACTCCTTAATTCCACGCAGTCGCCTTTTCAGCATACAATCTATTTGATATGTGTAAAATAATTGATACAAAAGAATACCATGTCATTATCCTTTGAATTTTCTTTAGTGAATTTAGCAGTATTTCAGATTCAGCAGAATGTTTGAAAAACTGTTGTCAGATATTTTTCATTTAACGATTTATTAAATAGTCTTTGTGATAGAAACTGCTTACTCTTTTGAAGGCTTTTACTTTAGGTCAAATTTTGTTTCGACTTGTACATAGTTTTGCTTTGATGGATTTGTTTTATTATAATTTTCGGTTTTTACAATTGCATATTTTGTGCTTATCACAATTAAAAATATAAATTGATATCGGACGAAGTCCGACTAAGTGTAGAATATAGGTCACATGACAAGTGTATTAATGCTGCAAACCGGATGTAGCATTTTGTAAATCAATCCCATAATTCTCCGAAGGCCAGCTTTAGTTGTGTTTTCGCATAAGAAACTTAAAAGAAATTATGTTTTGGCGAAATTTTCAAACGATTTTTTTTCAAGTTTTTTGTGCGAAATTGAAACTTTATTCGAAACGTTGGTCAGTGACCTACAAAAAACACCATAACAACGGATTCCAATATGGCGACATGTTTACATGACGACAGACTAAAACATTACTAAATGACGTCACCTATAACAACATGACACCATGTTAACGTAATCAATATGGGAATGTTTACATACGGACAATAATGCACCATGATGATGATCATAAATAAGCCTTGCACTGATTTAGCTAATCTCAGCCTATGACAAAACAAAATTTAAGATAGTAAAGAAAGGGTCCTACCTCAAATGTTGAGATGTATCCTTGGAAGTTTTCATTCCTGTGTGATATCCTCACATGTCAAACCTTCATGCCGTTATTTTCCGCCAGGTTTCTAAATCGATCTCCTGATGTCAATACGACCGAGATGATTAAATACTGACAACGAAAATCTTCAAAACCTGGCTTAATGAATATTGACATTTTGTTTGTTGTCTACTGAAGCGCGAAATTCTCTGACAGGGAAATGACGTCATGAAGAAGTTAATTCGTCCCCGCTTAGTGTTGGCCACAAGTATTTGGATGGTATTTGCAATTTTAAGTTTGCATTATACTGATCCAATGTATATTTTAACAAGAATGCAAATGTAATATGATTGTCCGGGGTGATTGAAATATAAGACTAAAATAAAAGAAAAGGCTTTTAATCATTGACATATAATTATTCAAATATTTATTTTTATTATTTTTTACTTCGTCCGATTTTAGGCTAAAGCCTACGCCATATTAAATTGTAATTATTGAAGAAATGATCCTTAAAATTTCATTTTTTTCAAAGTTGACTTACAAGGATTTTCTTCATTCTGTGGATTATTTGTATTCATTCCTTCCATTATAATTGTTTCATTCGCAAGTTTGTCTTCCATTCTATGTGCTTTGTGCTCAGTTCTTTCTTCCATTATGTGCGCTTCATTGTTGATTTTTCCTTCCATAGAGTCCACAATGAGTTTCCCTACTGGAATAGCTAAATCGCGTTTCCTGTATAAATTGTAAAAATTATCAGCAGTTGATGCATTGTGTCCCATATGTTTGGCTAGTCGTTCTCTTGCCTCGGGGTGTTTTGTTCTGACTGCTGTTGCTGTAGCTTTACGAAGCCTTGTGGCGGATATGCATTTTTCGCTTGGTCCTTTTTTCCAAACTCTGTTTATTGACTTGTTTACTTGTGAAGAAGTTAGTAGAGCAACCGTACCATTATCTTTTGGCCATGTGGTAAATATACTTCTTCTTTTATCGATTGGGTAGCTTGGAATCCGCTTGACAAATTCTAAAAATGCTTTTAGCTGACTGTAGAGAGTTCTGTCTAAATAGATTACGGCCGGGCCATGCCACGCTGCTGTTTTATGTTCTGCAACCTGAAAATGCATTTATCTGTTACGACATTTGTTTTTAAAAGGAAAGTTAAATTTCATTCTCTGTAAATGCTCTTTTGTGTTTCCACATTGGCCCAGCATGTTTTGTTGTTTTGTTCCTTTCTTCGTATGTCGTGGTCGTTTGTGTTTCCTGATTTTGTTTTAATTTCTTGGACTTATGATTCTGGAATGCCGTATTGGTACACCTTCATTTCTTTCAATTTCTATATTCACACACATATTATTCTTTTCGGTATGATTTATTGTCTTTGGATCATTTTGTGTATTTTCTATTTGTTCGTGCTTGTTTTGTTTTGTGTTGACCAAAATTGCCTTTGCTTTTTAGGATCATTGGTTTTAGAATACCATATTGGTACCGCTATGCTTTTATCAATAATATTGTAACATTTTCTCACTAAGATAATATACTCACTGATATGATCGCATCGCCAGACTGATCTACCTGGGCTCTTTCTATTGACAAGGTTGTTATATTTCTTATGGCCATTGGTCTTTGAGCATTTGCTTGCAGTAGTCGAAGAAGCAGAAAATCTCTGACATCAAAAAATCAGACTGTACTATTTCCTGGCACTGTTGTTCAAACTTTTTGGACACTGTTTCTACAAAATCACATTTCATAAACTTCTGTATGTCAGTTGGCAAAATCATTGTCTCTGAAATATTAAAATTTACAAAACTTCATCGTTTTCATGAGTCATTATTTATCAATAAATTACTCTGTACTAGGTCATCATCATATTCATATTGAGTAGTATTTTTTCTGCTTTTAGACATATATGTTTGAATTTCACTGTTCGGTAATTTTTGTTTTATTTTCATGTACTATTAAGTACTGCTTTCAAAAGATTTGAAGCCACTTTGTTTTGTTTTGTAATAATTATGTTATAAGTGTCAAGTTGTCCGGATGTAAAAAACATTGAGTAAAATTACTTTTATTAGACCTACCTATTTGCTCAGTTTCTACTATAGTTCTTCTTGTCAGTATTTTCTTTTTCAAATTTCTTGATGTTGTTTTACACACCTCTCTAAAGTTGTCTACGTTTCTCATGTTATTTACATTTTTCTCCGTTACCAGGAATTCGGTAAACAGCAATGCAGATCCCAAATAGCTACGAACTGTTCCTGGTGCCATTTCGGTCAACTTCGACGTGGTCCATTCACAAAGTTTTTTAGCATTGAAAAACTCTTCGATATCCAATGTTACTGAGCAATATTTCCAAATATTTTCAGCTTGCTTGGTGTGCTGAACTGCTGTTTTGTAGGCCTTTAAAATAGGCGCACCACTAAGATACTGAACGAAATGCTTGATCACATTGCTCGATAACTGATTGTACTGATTTTTCTCATTTGAGTCGATATCTGTTTTGTCGGAGCTTACAGCTTTTTCACTGTGTTGACAGCTGAGAATTTCTTCGTCTTGATTTATATTTCCATCGTCTCCTCTGATCTTTATGGTGATATTTGTTTATCGCAAGGTTCATGTTCAGACTCTTCCGTTTCTGATATAATTACTATATCGTCTGGTTTTTCTTTCTTAATTTTCTTCAATTTTATGGGTTCCTCTGTTTCGCTTTCACTGTCCTCTGAGCTAAGTGTTATCGTTTCTACCTTTTCTTTCTTAATGGTTTCTTTTTTTTCTTTATCGTCTGGTTTTTCTTTCTTAATTTTCTTCAATTTTATGGGTTCCTCTGTTTCGCTTTCACTGTCCTCTGAGCTAAGTGTTATCGTTTCTACCTTTTCTTTCTTAATGGTTTCTTTTTTTTTTTCCGTAATGGCCTCCGCTTTAGCCATTAATCTGTCCATTGCAGATGTGTATCTAGGAATGTGATGTGTTCTATTAAGGTGGTCTTTCATTCTCTCTACTATGACTCCGCAGTTTCTGACTGGACAGATCCTTAGAATATATCCCGAATTCGATACAACTTTCTTCAATGTCGGGTCATTATACTCTCTTTTGTGCTGTTGTTTCATATGCCGCCAAATGTTTTTTTGTAAAGATCCACATTCCTCGCATGTTACATATTTTCTTACTCTTTTGGGTGTGACTTGCTGGTTTACTACATCCTCTTTGGAACATGGTTGCTGTCTCTGAACAGTTTTGTCTCGTGCACATGGTTTCTGTCTTTCTACAGTCTTATCTTGTGTAGCTGTTTGCTGTCTTATTTTAGTCTTGTCTCGTGCACGTAGTTGCTGTTTTTCTTCGGTCTTTTCGTGTGCGCATGTTTTCTGTCTCCCTACATAACTGTCTTTTGAAGATGATTGTGGTCTTTCTATATTTTTATCATTCACAGATGAGTTATATCTGCCTTGTGTAGATGGTTGCTGGTTTCCTACAGTCTTGTCTTTTACAAATGATTTCTCTCTTTCAGCAATTTTTGTAAATTTTCTCTTTCTTGATAGTCTTTCTGTGATAGTCTTTATGTCTGTCGACGGACTAATTCTCTCAATAACAACTCTTGGATTGTACTCGGAATCAATCTTTTCTTTTTTAAACTCATTACTTAGTATGTCCTGCTGTTTAATTGTTTTCCTCTCTTTCTTTTTCGGACTTGAACTTCGATATCGTGACCCTGATCGCAATTGTAAACCACTAGGTCCAGGTTCATCTGATGAAGAATCCGACTCATATATTTCCTGTACACATCTTTTACGTGTTGTTTTAAAGAGACACACGTTCAACTTTTTGGACTCAGGAGAAGGGGGCAGTAAATCAATTGAATCAGAATCACTTAGTTCGTTAGACATCTATCGAAAAGGAAAGAAAGACAAGAATAAACCATTTGCGTCCACATACCTGAATATGAAATTATTGTAATGACAAAATAAAAAAGATTTTGCAGAATCTGACAATAATTGACAACTAAACAATAACACACTAGCATGTACGGAATAAAATTACAATAAGTCATTTTTGAGTTCCTTTACTCCATTGTTTGTGATTTAGTGTCATGAATATGCATACTCCATATCTCCTAGATTTTTGATAAGGCATATATAAAAACACACAAACATACATACATACATACATACATACATACAAACATCATACATACATACATACATACATCATACATACATACATACATACATACATACATATATACATACATACATACATACATACATACAAATGGGTACACAGTAATGAAGAACTTCAAGATTTCTTTAATCATGCCAACAATATTCATCCATCAATTAAATTTACTCACGAAGTATCGGATACAAAAATTTCATTTCTGGATACCTGTACCACACTTGAGAATGGAATTTTGAAAACTGACATTTATTGCAAACCCACAGACAAACATCAATACAGCTGGGTGCAGACCAAGCATAACCCTGACTAGACGCGTAGTGCACATTACGTGCACTGACTATCGCGTCTGCACGTCTACTAAGTTAACACAGCAGACGCGCGTCCACTGAATTTTCGTCTACTTGAAAAATAGGAGTAGCTCTTTTGACTACTAAGTGCACTTTTCATGTGTCTACAAAGTGCACATTAAAGTAGACGCGAAAACTTGCGTCTATTTTTACGTCTTCTTAGCGGTCAAGTGCACATTGTAGACACAGTAAACGCAAGTTTACTTTGGGGTTAACTTTTAACTACGTCTGCCTTGTATAAGAATATATTTACCCTATATTTAATAGGTATTAAATATGTTTAAAAAATACTTTTTTAATCAACAAGACTTATAAAAGTCAGACCATGGAGCTATGATCTATATCATAGCTCCATAGTCAGACTGAACATACGTGAATATCTAAATTTATTCAGAGAAAGCTTTTATAGAGTTTTTACACTAAACTTACATGTATCTTCATGCAAAATGGGGATCGTTCTGTTATGAACATTCGTTGGCTATAATAATTTACATGTAGTTAGTTGTTGCTTTGCTCCCAAAGCTGTACTAGGACGATGCGCAAAAAGGGGTAATTAAATGAACATGAAAAGATAATAAAATAAAGGAAATGGAGACACAAGGTCAATTTGAATGCAACTGAAGAATAAGTGATGGGTATATGGTCGGACAATTTAGCCTCGGGACCATACGGGTCTTCCCTTATCGACCCTTACAGCAGGTTTCTTTAACTACCGAGGAACGTGTTTTTCTCAACACGGTGCACCACTATGCGGTCATGTTTTCCGCATTTCTAGCTTGACGACCCCGCCATTCTTTATGACATGTAGGACTGTTCTATTCAATCACCTGACGCACACATCAAAGTCAGTTTATAGGTAAATTGGTCTGACTCGATGTATGTCATGTTATTTGAGGACCCTGTAGCGATCCTTTGCCGAAAAGCTTAGTCATCCTGCGGACCTAATCGCCAACCGGAACCCCCACGGGTTACTAATAATTCAAATTAAAGTCTATACACTGCCATTGTATTTAAAGAGATATTAAATACCAGTGACTTATTTTTATTATCCCGCGCCGGCATGTCGGGGGGGATTAAATTTTACCCATGTCCGACCGAGCGTTCGTCCGTAAGAATTTCCTTTAAGATTTTCTCAGAATCCGTACATGAAAACGATTTGAAACTTGGCAGGATGGTTCAGTATGACAAACTGTAAGTCCTTGGCGACTTTCAGACCCGCCGTCGGAAGTCTTCTTTTTGTTTAGGACTGGCCTCATATGGAGGAAGATGTACGGGACATGAATGCCCCCGCACCCCAAAACAAAAAGTAGATGTGCAACATGCCCTGAAAATCACTTCGCTTCATCCTGCAAGATTTGACATCATTCACATGTATGATTTCTGGGAAAACTTTACTTACTTTTTCATACAAATTTTAATATTGGCCCAGTCCAAAAAATGAACTTGAAAGAGGCCTTAACATCGCTTTATACGTAAAATTTATTACCCTAAACCACCTTAGCAACTTTCAAATTAATTATGCTCATATATGATTTCTGATAAAAGCTCTCGACAGAAATTTGTACAGACGGACGGACGGACGAATGGGCATGAGTAAATATTGATGCCTTTTACATGTCGGTGTAGAAACGCATAAAACTATCCCGTCTATTTTTGGGGTGCCGATTCATTAAACACTGACTCTGTTTCAATACATATTTTGTTAAGTATATCAAAAGCTATCTTAGTTTCTAAAAACATCGATCTATTCTATAAGCAAATAAGGGCTTGCATCAAGTCGCAACTCAAGAAATTTTCAAGACCCACATTTTGCTTGTATAGACAAATATACGGGATTTTTATCTCGCAGATGAGAACAGATTTTGGTTTGATTTATAGAGGTATAAATTTATCGTCCTTTGCCGGATCACCTAAATTAATTTACTCTAGTTTCCACTCGAGTTCACGCTGCTGATTGCGTTTTGATTGTAATACCATGGAGCTATGATATAGCTCCATGATAATACGAAATTTTGTACGATGTGTCTTGTTTTTTTTGCGGCGATTTTATATTCAACTGTTTTGTCTTTGCCTGCTAGGACTCGAGGTATTCGATTTGGTAATAATTTAGTTAGTTAGTTAGTTGGTTATTGCTTAACTCCCAAGCAGCACGATTTCAGCTATATTCGGGAGACGAACATGAAAGTGGTGATACAATGAACATGAAATGATAATGAAGTGGAGGAAAATGGGACACAAGTCCAATTGGGTAGGAGAGTTTTGACTGCCACTGGAAAAAGGAGTGTTGGGTAGGGACGGAAATTTAGCCACCTGCACGGGGATCCTTCGGGTCCTACTCTTACAAGACAGCAGCAGGATTCTTTAACGTGCAAGGAACGTGACATTTTTCCTCAACACGGTGCACCACTATGGTTTGCGGTCAACTTTTCCGCATTATAGCCTGACAACCCCGGCATTCATTATGACAGGTCTGCCACATTTAACCACCTGGGGAACACATCCCAGTCGCTTTGTTGGCAAAGCAGACTTTAACCCACAAGCTTAGCGCTGTTGCGGACCTACATGTATTCGCCACCCGGAACCCGCACGGGTTCTTTAGTGATAAGCATACCCACTCTGCTACATTTATAAAACAAAGATGACCGTAGTACTATCATGGTAAAGCGAGGTACGATTCATTATACCACACCTTGGGTACTTCATGTATCTAGTTTAGAGTTCATCACTACAGCAGTATAGCACGAGAAATCTGTTTCGAGCATGAATGTTTCCTTTTTACAAATGACTGCCAATAAAATAGCTTCAGTTGGCTTAGAGTAGAAAAGGGAAGACAAGACATAATCCATCATGCTAAAGCTGTGTAAGAAATTTAAAATCAACCCGTTAAGAAGAACCCGAAACAAATATGTTACGAAAATTTGCTTGGATCTATATACAGACAGACAGACAAGACAAAGACTGCAACCAAGCCCCTCCTTTTACGAATTGGGGTTATGATATCAACCGGTATGTAAACTACGCAAAATGATTACAAATTCTAACAATTAACGATGCCGCCATGACCGGTGTATCAGTTTGTTTAAGTGAAAGTTGTTTATTTTGCTGGCTAAGTTGGTACCTTACTGATTTAGCATTGTGTGTTAACATTTGACTAGTCTTGGTAAAAGTTTTCATGTTCGATTTGATTTTCAAACAAGAATCCCGCGTAGAAATACATTATTTTCCAAAAATGGGGCGCGGATTTATGGAAAGCGTACCAGGCGTACGCTTCCCCTTAAACTTACCAATTTGTTGGTTTTTTTGTTCACAAAATCCACATAAACACCCTCAACAATATTGCGCCTAGCTCCGTTCGGCGAAAAACAATCTTTATACCTCCCCTAAACTTAAATCCTGGATCTGCCACCTGAAACTTGTTACATTCTTTTTAATCGGATTTAACGGACTTCATAAAAAATCTGAATAGTTTGTTCATCGTTGATGAAGTCCCCTTAGTGAATCATGTCATGGCCACAAGAACTATGGCTTCCTGTAAAAAGTGTTATAAACGTATTATTTTGAAAGTTCTCTTTTTGTTTTGCATGATCGCTAAAATGAATTTATTAATAGGGGTGCGAAATTGTTGTTGATAATGGAATGAAATTGTTAAAGTTATAAACAACAATCTTTCGATGTTTTGGATACATTTTAGCATCGAAAATGCAAATCGTTGTTAGTTTTGAAATTTCTAGTTTTTAGACGCTTATGTGTTTCCTTTTCTGAGCTTTTTTGAAAAAATGTCGATCGGATAAGACAAATTTAGATTGAACCAGAGCACAATGCAAGGGAGATGTTTGGCGCACCATAAAACCTAGTTTTATCATCTATTTCTTTTTGAGATGACAATTTAAAGTCAGGACCATTGCGATCTTTATTTTTTCCGGTATGTCTTTTTCGTTCTGGATTATTTTATCACTGTAGGAAACAGTCGCGAAAAACAATAATATAACTCTTAATTAGGAATACAATGATTGAAATTGTAGTACCGAAACCGACCAGCACTGTGAAATAGGGGAGGGTTACAATTGGAAACCATCCTGTTGAACAATCGGAGTAAGACAAAAATGTTTTTCTTTTTATTTTAGTGTTGTTGTGGTTAAGTCATAATAAAATCAACCGTAGAAATAAAATGTGCACATCTTCACTATCTCACAAAGATTGTGTTTAAGTTTCATGAAAATTTATTAAGTGGCATCCCACTGTTTCCCTTTGACATATCAAACTAGCTAGTAGTGGGTACATGCTAATAAATCTTAGATTATCGATGATTGACCTTATCAGTGATGTAATAATTAAGCTATTACCTATAACCTGTTAATGATAAAAGTATTTGACCGATGCCACAAACTTGACACAGCGTAAGAGTTGGTTTAATTGATGGAAATCAGCTGAGAAAAACGAACACAAGAACAAGGATGTCCATAAAAGTGCAACTAAACTTATTTCATGTACATGTATTTAAACGATTTTATTTTTCTGAGATAAATCAGTCAATGCTCAAAATCTGTTGACAAGTAGCGAAGATACAATTAAGGGACGGTCCATTTAACTTGAAGGGGGGGGGGCTTGTTAATTTCAGTTTGCTTAGGTCAGAAATTTTTTTCCGCGCGCTTATTCAAAGCGTCGCGACAGAATATTTTTATTGATTAGAATTTGTTAATATATAGCATAAATCCTTAGATTCAAAATATATTTTTTACCCTCTGCTGCCAAAATATTTTTTTTATCAAAATTTTCAAATATTTTTTTTAGAAAATAAAACAAGCCCCCACTTCAAGTTAAATGGACGGTCCGTAAGTGTTTGAAGTGCTAATTTCGCACCTTTAAATCTATATCAACGATCCCTCCGGAAAAAAGATTACACGCTAGCTTACCCGGAGTTGCGCACTATGGGGATTCGAAGGCGTTAGCTAGTTTAAAAGTGGATATTACAGATATTAGCAATAAAATATAAAACATTTCAGTGGGATATTACAGATATTAGCAATAAAATATAAAACATTTCAGTGGCAATTTTGCATAATCATATTTTAAAGCAACACCAAAACAAGCACATACATTTTACAATTTTTAGCAATTCATTTTAAATATTTAAAAAGATAGACCATAACTGTATTCGGGACTGACTGGAACGTCGTGTAGGTTTATTCGGGAGTGAAGTTTAGAACTCGATCTAAGAATAAGCTAAAATTTAAAATATAATGGTGATAAATTTGCACAAATTTGAAAAGTTATTACTGCATCAATCAGTATAGAAATACGAATTGTCAAAAACCTAAGAAATTTGGGATGAAAATTTAGAGGTCGGAATCTATTAGTTTCCAAAATTTTATATAAAACAAATGAACTATGTACATGACAAAGTTTGCAAAAATTCTCAAAGGTGTGCGGACCGAACAGAGGTTAACAGGCCTGTTGGACCTGTGCAAATTTCAAAGACTGTGTTACGCATAATGAAATTGAATTAATCCGATAGAATTTAAAGAGTTGCGTTATCTTTATTGTTCAAAGTTGTTAATTTAATTCATACATGTACATATGTACATGTCAATACAGGTCTATGTATACATGTCGGCAATGGACATAATAAAGGTCCCAGTACGTCATCGTGATAATTACTTGATTATTAACCCATGTTGAGTGAGGTTTACCATCTGCGATTAATAAACCAACGCAGGTGTGAAGTTTTGTTTTCCGAGATTAGACGACGAATACCACATACCGCGCATTTAACAATTTGGGGACATTCAACTTCGATCAAACTCGAGCATCATCGCAAATTGTTTTATTATCGTATTCGAATGAAAAAATAGTACATGAAAACATGCTGATCTTTTTCTTAAATAAATATAAAAATAAAATTAGTTTATAGTAAATTATAAATAAATTAAATGTAATAAAATAAAAACAATAGTACGTGATTTTGGAAATCGAGTGTGTTGCATCCTAGCGTCAACAGTATTTGCAATAGATCCTGCATTCTACCGACCGAAACTGCATGACACGATCTGCATGTCATTATTGACTAACAGACGAACTGTTGATCGGCATACGACGTTCATATCAGAATGTCATCTAGGGCAAATTAATCATATCAGTACATCATACCCGTAGCCAGGGGGGTGCGAGGGGTTCGGACGACCCCCCCCCCCCTTGGACAAAAAAAAAATGATCAAAATAGGGAAAAATCAGGTGAAAAATCGGTTAAGCACTATTAAAGTAAGAAAAAATTTGGAAATCGAACCCCCCCCCCTCTAACATTTTCGAACCCCCTGTTGAAAAATACTGGCTACGGGTATGTACATTGTATCTTAGTTTCAAATTTTCAAATTTATTTTTTTGCAACCTTGCGTAAACATTATTCTTAATATATAATGTTATCTCCAAAATATCTCAAAACAGATTGTCTAAAAGTCTTTCAGCTATCTGTCAAACTTTAGTAGAATTCCACCGTGAAAAATGAGAAACTACATGTATATTCCGAATAACGCACAGCAGACGGGTGCTCGTGTAATAAATCTGCATATGATAAGTAAAGAAAACTTTATTCATGATAGTTAATATGGAATAATGTTGAATGTCAGAAAGCTAATTTACAGGGTCCGTCTAAACACCGCCAAGGAGGTCTTGGTGCACCAAGGATACAAAATCAGCACCAAGGACTAGAATCCGTTACTTTTTTAGAAAAGGGTTTCGCATATTATAAAAGTAGGTTTTTAGAGATTATAAATATATATATTTTTATAAACTTTTTGCTTTTTTAGTGAGTAAAAAAAACGATTTTTATTCATGATATTGATTGTGTGTTCAAGGAGGCGTTATAAGATAACGATAAGATAAGTGGACTCATGCTATGCTTGTAAATACAAAGGACAGAAGATAAATTATTCTATAATTTATTAACGAAACTAACTAATGGGAGGGACTCGATGGATAAAAATAGAGACCGCCGAACAATTCAGATATATTAAAGTTATATAAACTGTGTTAATTTAGAATGTACCATAACCTAGACTCCTAATAATAAATAAATAAATAAAAGAAATGAATTATGAGAACGTATACTTGTACAAAAAGTAAAAAAGTTGAAAATATCAAATGAAGAACATAAAAAAACCTTAAATGTCAAATTGGAACCAAAATTATGACCTATATATAGATAGAAAAAAAACTTAGCGTTTGACAATTTTACATTGAAAATTCCAATAAATATGAAATAAAAATCATAATTTAATCATTTATTAGATGTTTGCGGGCAAGAAAATGCAAGCTGAAATCGGAAAACATATAAATATGAACCAAGAATTACAGATACATGTATATATACTTTATATAAAGAGTATGTTCCTACTACACAATAAATAAGCGTCTACACGTCAAGGAAAACGTTTTTGAAAACAACAAACTCGCGGTCTTTTTTTTTCCGCGAGACGCTGTGGAACAGGAATTTCAATATTGTACAAAGTAGCGGTTACAGTGTCTGTCTTTTCTTTCATCTTATCCCCACTAAGGCAGGAGTCTGGACGGCAAATATCCAGAAATAAAACGGCAGGACAGTGCTTTGAATTAAAAAAAAGGGCAGGATGGTATTTTTGGCTGAAAAATTTGCCGAACTTACAATTTTTAATACCCTACAGTTGACAATTTCTTACCGCGCTTACATATACATGTATAGCTAATGAATTAAACTGCTCAATGCCATTTTTGATAACAAAAAAAAACTGTTACAACAAATTATGGTGTCGGCCCGGTGGTCCGAAGGTCAGCGAGTCCGAAGGTTCACTAGTCCGAAGGTTCGCTAGTCCGAGGGTCCACTATTCCGAAGGTTCGGTAGTCCGAAGGTCCACTAGTCCGAAAACATCAGGATTTATTTACTGGTTTAACCCATCATTTCTTTTGAAATGCCTGAACCAAGTCAGGACCATTGCAATCGTCAATTTTTCCGGCATGTCCTCCATATTTCATTTTTATGCCCCCACTCGTAAGAGAGGGGGCTATATTGCAATCACCTTGTCAGTCCGTCCGTACGTCCGTCCGTCCGTAACACGCTTTCGTTACAGATTTCTCAGGTTCTACTGAAGTGATTGATTTTAAATTTGGTATACAGCTTCAGCATGATGAGTTGTATCACGCCTCCCCTTTCCATGTCAGTCGCGCATCCACTTCCTGTTTTCTGAGCCGACTTAGACTTTTTTAAGGGTCAAGAATAGAAAAATTTTCGTAACAGATTTCTCGGCTTCTACTGAAGGGATTGATCTCAAATTTGGTATACAGCTTAAGCATGATTAGTTGTATCGGGTCTCCTCTTTCCAGGTCAGTTCCATATCTATTTCCTGTTTTCTGATTTCATATTGTGGGATGCGTTTCCAGGTTTATCGTTGACATGTACCTTCTTCCTGTTTAATGAGCTGATTTCGAATTTTAAGGGTAACAAGAGGCTCAAAGGAGCCTAAATCGCTCACCTGGTCTTAATATCAACCATATAAAGACTTTTGAATAGCTAAATGAACTGAATGTTTAAGCAAGAAAAAGCTTTTCTCTATCTGCAATAGTTTTCATTCAAAAAAAGCAAAAAAACATTATTATTCACCTTTAAAGGGCTGTAACCACTATTAAGGGTCATTTGACAACTTCGACCCTTTGGAGACTTTTGTAGAGCCTAATGAGCTGAACATTAAAGCAAGCAACCGCTTTTCTTTATCTGCAATAGTTTTCATTTCATAGGGCAAAAACATGAAAAACGCTATTTTTGACCTTAAAAGGGCCATAACCCCTATAAAGGGTCATCTGACAACTTCGACCCAATGGCGACTTTTGTAGAGCTTTTGATTCTGAAGAGCTTAGGATCCTTTAGATTTTTTTCTATCTGGTATGGTTGCTGAGTTATAAGCCATTTTAAGTGATTTTACCCTATGTTCTATTTTTAGTAACAGCGGCCATGTTTTATCGAATCATTTTAAAATGAGGATCGTTTGTTGCCAATATGTCATAAGTTTCCGTTAAATTGGTTCAGTGGTATCTGAGAAGAAGATTTTTGAAATTGTTAACGGACTACAGACGACGACGGATGACAGACGACGAGGACGCATAGTGATGGCATAAGCTCACCTGGCCTTTGGCCAGGTGAGCTAAAAAATGGAAAAATATTCGTAACATATTTCTGAGCTACTACTATTCGTAGGCCTTTTGATATTTTGTATGCAGCTTCAATTAGGGGTCTCATACGTTGTATGGTGGGAAGCGTTTTCAGATCTGCCGCCTTTGTACTTCCTGTTAGGCAAGTGGACATAAATTTGTTGCAGCTCGGCGGGGAAGCCAAGAAGTCTCTTCTTGTTAAATACTAAGGTGTAATGAATGGCAATACAATGCATGTATACACGGGGCAATTCAATATGATATACATGTAGCGATAGTGTTGAGTATGAAAAGTATGCTGCTCAAGACTGGAAAACGTAAATAATAATGCTGCATCACAAAAGTTATTATCCGTGCGTTTTTCTCATTATCACACCTAGTGGAGTTCACGAGAGATGAACAAATCTTACATATAGATTTACATAAAGTTGCTTTTGGTAAGCCATTTAAATAGAATACATTTTGTCTGGTAAAGAAAAAGTATCAAAGTTTGGATTATGTTAATATGTGTCTTGTGTCGGTTTTCTTTAGTTTATTTGAATTATCGTATCACCCTACAAGGGGTGATCATGTACCTTTGAAAAGTAAGCCTTGGAATAGAAAGCATTAGCCCGAAATAGAATTAAATATGGAAGGGCTAACAAAACAAAACAAACCACTTTCTTTAAAGTCTCTTACCATGTTTCGGCATCCTTCGACAATACCTTTGACAGGCATTGTTTTTTTTTTTCTCTTTTCGGTTGTTCACTTTTACACGAGCTTGGTTAGTTTGGCACTCAGGAAGTTGAGGCGTCGCCCTTAAAATATTTTAATTACATGAAACTGGATTTTTTTTTTTTTGGGGGGGGGGGGCAACTTTTAGCAATGTATGTTTAGGGGAATGAAACTAGACGGTATTTTAGCGTTAATAGGATTTTAATCACTGAGTATATATAACTAAATTCGTGTACAACGGACAACATAAACTTTATGCAAGCTTTTAATACCGACGGAAAACCGTAATATATTAGACGTCTTTTCTTACTTTCGAAATACGAATATGAATTACATGAGTTAAATTGCAATGTTTATAAACCTGACCCGGAGTGAACGTGCGTCTAGTGTGTGTCTACAGTAGACGCAGTAGACTAAAGTTCACTCCTGCGTCTACTAAGGCTGCGGTGTCTACTTTTGGAACAATTTCCATAAATGCGTCTACTTTTGCGTTTACTAAGTGAACATTTGTGTGGTCGTGAAAGTAAACGAAGTGTCAGCTTTCACGTCTACTGAAAATTTCAAGTAAACGTAAAGTGCACTTAACCGTTAACTGAGTAAAGACAGAGTGCACATTGCGTGCACTTATACACCCGTCTACATGTTATGCTTGGTCTGCACCCAGCTGTATCTCTCCCCCAACAGCTGTCATCCAAAACACTGCTTCAAAAGTATACCCTATAGTCAAGCCATCCGTGTGAAAAGAATATGTTCAACTGAAGAAACAACGAAACAAAGACTGGGAGACTTACGCCATCACTTAAACAAACGTGGGTACAATGACAAAGTCATTGATATAGGATTCTCAAAAGCAAATACATTAGACCGCAGTGAGCTTTTACAGTATAAAAAAAAGTTGAACAAGAGAGTTCCCCTTGTCATCTCGTACCATCCATGCTTACAAGACATTTCTAACATTATACGTCATCACTGGAAAGAAATAGAGAAAAGTGAAACTCTGTCAAAGCTATTCCCTGAACCACCGGTTGTGGCATTTCGGCGACCGAGAAGCATAAAGGATTCATTGGTGAAAGCTGCGGTCTCTGCACCTTCAACAGCAGTCGGCCAATGTAAACCTTTTGGAGACAAACGGTGCAAGAGTTGCTGCCAATTGCAATCCACAAACGAGTTCCAGAGCAATGTGACAGTAAAGGTTTATAGGATATACTGTAACACTTTTTGCAAAACACCAAATGTCATATATCTCATTACATGTCACGTTTGTGGGTTGCAATACATAGGTGAAAGTTCCCAGCCCTTCAACAAAAGGATGAATGGGCACAGAAGTGACCTAACAAAAAAAACATTCTTGCCCGTGAGTCAACATTTCGTGTCGCCGGGCCACACCCTGGATGACTGTGTCAGATCCAAATTAACCATCATAGACCATAGTCAAAGCTGGAGCGATGAACGAAGACAGAAAAAAAGAAAGCTTTTGGATCCATGAATTACAAACACTTCATCCAAATGGAATAAATAAGAAAATGTAGTCAATTGGCCTTCTGCAACTAAGTTCTTAAAGTTTTCAGTGCCATTTCTTGTGAATTTTCATTCTTTCATTATTTACAATTTTGCTATTTCGTCTGTTTTGGTGACCTTGTTTCTTAAACTATTTTCACTATGTGTCTAGATTAGAGTGACTGTACGTGGAGTCGGTCACTTTTTAAGGTTTTTATTTTCAAAATGTTGATGGCTAATGTGAATCGGTTTCAACCATTTCCCAAAATATAGTGATGGACAAGAACTTCATATTCTGAATATATTTTTGAAAACTATACGTTAGTTATATTTTTACAGATCATTAATTGAAGGTATCAAAAGAGTAGAAAACATGCTAATATAGTACGTGGAGTCGTACACCTCAAAATTTTTTAAATGTCCGTTCAGTTTTTACAGAGTCATATATGGGGTGAAAGACAATCATTTCAAAGACATTTTATCACTGTTTAGTTTCCAGAATAAAGCACGATGACACGGTGTCTGTTTATTTATCAGTATGCATACATGTTGCATTTGTATAGCGTTTTTGACCACCCCTAAAAATCAACACTTTTATATTTTGAGCATATATACGGAAATACAACCGAAGTTTTTGAAAATATTAACGGAAAATGATTAAAATAACAGTGTTTTGCAAAGTCTAAGTGATTTCTGATCTTAGCTTACACAAAAAGGTGTTTTCAGCTGTATTTGTTTTTCTTTCTTTACTGTTGATAGAGGGTGCCGGAATTCACTAAAACTATAATTCTAACTTTTTTTCAAGAAGTTTTTCAAAAAATATTTTAAAAGTAGTGTTTGACAGATGGTTTTATTTATTTTTCAATAGATATATTGTTTGTATAGCAAATAAAAACTATAATTGAAGATTTATAAAAGTCAAGTTGACAATTTTAGCGGATTAATGAGACTTCAATTTTTAACTTTAATTTTAAAGTTCTTCAACTTTAAAACGCGACTTAAACTGTAAAATAACCCATTATTGTTGAGGTATCATTGACACATACAAATATTTTAATTATCATTTCCCGTTAAAAATAATTTCGAAATTAACCAAAAGTGTACGACTCCACGTCCTGTACGACTCCACGTACAGTTACTCTATTGTTTTGAGCTCCCATATAATAGCTATTATTTATAGCTTTATTATTTATTTTAACCATTATTTTTCAAGATTTTACTGTCCAAACATTATATTTTATTGTATTTTGTTCAATTTTATTATTTATCATGTTGAGGATTAATTGAGATGTTCAAACATAAAGTTCAGGATTTTAGACATACGTCACAGATCTTGATTACGTAATTCATTATCATCATATCAGATTACAAGCGCTGATGAAGCTGGTCGGTCCAGCGAAATATCCGCAAATTTGATTATTAATTATTGTCTTTTGACTTTAATTATTATTTTATTTTAACATCATATTTGATGTTGTTGTGCACCATTTTAGAAGTTTATTTATCATTTTTGTTTGCACAGTATCGTTAACTTTTTTGTTTTCGATCCGACATCCCGTAGGTTGATACGTTGGCTACTTCTTTCATACGTTTATCATACATACATACATACATACATACATACATACATACATACATACATAGTTACCACATACATACATACATACATACATACATACATACACACACACATATTAAATACGAAAGAATATGGAATGTGTGCCAGAAAGACACGATCCACATATTGAAATGATTTTGATAAATGTACAATGCAAAATTTCGCTGCGTGTGAAGCGCTTTTCTGGATTAACCTTCATCAGACACGCTAGGAGTAAAAACTTTGGAAAACCGGTAGTATATAAGATTTGATAAATCAAAAACAGAAGCCAAAAAATATTACAACAATGACCAAACAAATAAATTTATCATTTTTTAAAGAAATAGCCAAACAATGTCAGATTTTGGAAATATGTAAACTGTGTCTTTCCAACACATATTCCAGTACTCGAAAATATATAAGAGCATGCAACTGAAGCACGGGGAAGCTTTCTACGACCTCCACACGGCACTAAAGCCAAACTCTGAAATAATATTAAATACAAAAGAATATGGAATGTGTGCCAGAAAGATAAGATCCACATATTGAAATGATTTTGATAAATGTACAATGCAAAATTTCGCTGCGTGTGAAGCGCTTTTCTGGATTAACCTTCATCAGACACGCTAGGAGTAAAAACTTTGAAAAACCGGTAGTATATAAGATTTGATAAATCAAAAACAGAAGCCAAAAAATATTACAACAATGACCAAACAAATAAATTTATCATTTTTTAAAGAAATAGCCAAACAATGTCAGATTTTGGAAATATGTAAACTGTGTCTTTCCAACACATATTCCAGTACTCGAAAATATATAAGAGCATGCAACTGAAGCACGGGGAAGCTTTCTACGACCTCCACACGGCACTAAAGCCAAACTCTGAAATAATATTAAATACAAAAGAATATGGAATGTGTGCCAGAAAGATAAGATCCACATATTGAAATGATTTTGATAAATGTACAATGCAAAATTTCGCTGCGTGTGAAGCGCTTTTCTGGATTAACCTTCATCAGACACGCTAGGAGTAAAAACTTTGGAAAACCGGTAGTATGTAAGATTTGATAAAACAAAAACAGAAGCCAAAAAATATTACAACAATGACCAAACAAATAAATTTATCAATTTTTAAAGAAATAGCCAAACAATGTCAGATTTTGGAAATATGTAAACTGTGTCTTTCCAACACATATTCCAGTACTCGAAAATATATAAGAGCATACAACTGAAGCACGGGGAAGCTTTCTACGACCGCCACATGGCACTAAAGCCAAACTCTGAAATAATATTAAATACGAAAGAATATGGAATGTGTGCCAGAAAGACACGATCCACATATTGAAATGATTTTGATAAATGTACAATGCAAAATTTCGCTGCGTGTGAAGCGCTTTTCTGGATTAACCTTCATCAGACACGCTAGGAGTAAAAACTTTGGAAAACCGGTAGTATATAAGATTTGATAAATCAAAAACAGAAGCCAAAAAATATTACAACAATGACCAAACAAATAAATTTATCATTTTTTAAAGAAATAGCCAAACAATGTCAGATTTTGGAAATATGTAAACTGTGTCTTTCCAACACATATTCCAGTACTCGAAAATATATAAGAGCATACAACTGAAGCACGGGGAAGCTTTCTACGACCTCCACACGGCACTAAAGCCAAACTCTGAAATAATATTAAATACAAAAGAATATGGAATGTGTGCCAGAAAGATAACATCCACATATTGAAATGATTTTGATAAATGTACAATGCAAAATTTCGCTGCGTGTGAAGCGCTTTTCTGGATTAACCTTCATCAGACACGCTAGGAGTAAAAACTTTGGAAAACCGGTAGTATGTAAGATTTGATAAAACAAAAACAGAAGCCAAAAAATATTACAACAATGACCAAACAAATAAATTTATCAATTTTTAAAGAAATAGCCAAACAATGTCAGATTTTGGAAATATGTAAACTGTGTCTTTCCAACACATATTCCAGTACTCGAAAATATATAAGAGCATACAACTGAAGCACGGGGAAGCTTTCTACGACCGCCACACGGCACTAAAGCCAAACTCTGAAATAATATTAAATACGAAAGAATATGGAATGTGTGCCAGAAAGACACGATCCACATATTGAAATGATTTTGATAAATGTACAATGCAAAATTTCGCTGCGTGTGAAGCGCTTTTCTGGATTAACCTTCATCAGACACGCTAGGAGTAAAAACTTTGGAAAACCGGTAGTATATAAGATTTGATAAATCAAAAACAGAAGCCAAAAAATATTACAACAATGACCAAACAAATAAATTTATCATTTTTTAAAGAAATAGCCAAACAATGTCAGATTTTGGAAATATGTAAACTGTGTCTTTCCAACACATATTCCAGTACTCGAAAATATATAAGAGCATGCAACTGAAGCACGGGGAAGCTTTCTACGACCTCCACACGGCACTAAAGCCAAACTCTGAAATAATATTAAATACAAAAGAATATGGAATGTGTGCCAGAAAGATAAGATCCACATATTGAAATGATTTTGATAAATGTACAATGCAAAATTTCGCTGCGTGTGAAGCGCTTTTCTAGATTAACCTTCATCAGACACGCTAGGAGTAAAAACTTTGGAAAACCGGTAGTATGTAAGATTTGATAAAACAAAAACAGAAGCCAAAAAATATTACAACAATGACCAAACAAATAAATTTATCAATTTTTAAAGAAATAGCCAAACAATGTCAGATTTTGGAAATATGTAAACTGTGTCTTTCCAACACATATTCCAGTACTCGAAAATATATAAGAGCATACAACTGAAGCACGGGGAAGCTTTCTACGACCGCCACACGGCACTAAAGCCAAACTCTGAAATAATATTAAATACGAAAGAATATGGAATGTGTGCCAGAAAGACACGATCCACATATTGAAATGATTTTGATAAATGTACAATGCAGAATTTCGCTGCGTGTGAAGCGCTTTTCTGGATTAACCTTCATCAGACACGCTAGGAGTAAAAACTTTGGAAAACCGGTAGTATATAAGATTTGATAAATCAAAAACAGAAGCCAAAAAATATTACAACAATGACCAAACAAATAAATTTATCATTTTTTAAAGAAATAGCCAAACAATGTCAGATTTTGGAAATATGTAAACTGTGTCTTTCCAACACATATTCCAGTACTCGAAAATATATAAGAGCATACAACTGAAGCACGGGGAAGCTTTCTACGACCTCCACACGGCACTAAAGCCAAACTCTGAAATAATATTAAATACAAAAGAATATGGAATGTGTGCCAGAAAGATAAGATCCACATATTGAAATGATTTTGATAAATGTACAATGCAAAATTTCGCTGCGTGTGAAGCGCTTTTCTGGATTAACCTTCATCAGACACGCTAGGAGTAAAAACTTTGGAAAACCGGTAGTATGTAAGATTTGATAAAACAAAAACAGAAGCCAAAAAATATTACAACAATGACCAAACAAATAAATTTATCAATTTTTAAAGAAATAGCCAAACAATGTCAGATTTTGGAAATATGTAAACTGTGTCTTTCCAACACATATTCCAGTACTCGAAAATATATAAGAGCATACAACTGAAGCACGGGGAAGCTTTCTACGACCGCCACACGGCACTAAAGCCAAACTCTGAAATAATATTAAATACGAAAGAATATGGAATGTGTGCCAGAAAGACACGATCCACATATTGAAATGATTTTGATAAATGTACAATGCAAAATTTCGCTGCGTGTGAAGCGCTTTTCTGGATTAACCTTCATCAGACACGCTAGGAGTAAAAACTTTGGAAAACCGGTAGTATATAAGATTTGATAAATCAAAAACAGAAGCCAAAAAATATTACAACAATGACCAAACAAATAAATTTATCATTTTTTAAAGAAATAGCCAAACAATGTCAGATTTTGGAAATATGTAAACTGTGTCTTTCCAACACATATTCCAGTACTCGAAAATATATAAGAGCATGCAACTGAAGCACGGGGAAGCTTTCTACGACCTCCACACGGCACTAAAGCCAAACTCTGAAATAATATTAAATACAAAAGAATATGGAATGTGTGCCAGAAAGATAAGATCCACATATTGAAATGATTTTGATAAATGTACAATGCAAAATTTCGCTGCGTGTGAAGCGCTTTTCTGGATTAACCTTCATCAGACACGCTAGGAGTAAAAACTTTGGAAAACCGGTAGTATGTAAGATTTGATAAAACAAAAACAGAAGCCAAAAAATATTACAACAATGACCAAACAAATAAATTTATCAATTTTTAAAGAAATAGCCAAACAATGTCAGATTTTGGAAATATGTAAACTGTGTCTTTCCAACACATATTCCAGTACTCGAAAATATATAAGAGCATACAACTGAAGCACGGGGAAGCTTTCTACGACCGCCACACGGCACTAAAGCCAAACTCTGAAATAATATTAAATACGAAAGAATATGGAATGTGTGCCAGAAAGACACGATCCACATATTGAAATGATTTTGATAAATGTACAATGCAGAATTTCGCTGCGTGTGAAGCGCTTTTCTGGATTAACCTTCATCAGACACGCTAGGAGTAAAAACTTTGGAAAACCGGTAGTATATAAGATTTGATAAATCAAAAACAGAAGCCAAAAAATATTACAACAATGACCAAACAAATAAATTTATCATTTTTTAAAGAAATAGCCAAACAATGTCAGATTTTGGAAATATGTAAACTGTGTCTTTCCAACACATATTCCAGTACTCGAAAATATATAAGAGCATACAACTGAAGCACGGGGAAGCTTTCTACGACCTCCACACGGCACTAAAGCCAAACTCTGAAATAATATTAAATACAAAAGAATATGGAATGTGTGCCAGAAAGATAAGATCCACATATTGAAATGATTTTGATAAATGTACAATGCAAAATTTCGCTGCGTGTGAAGCGCTTTTCTGGATTAACCTTCATCAGACACGCTAGGAGTAAAAACTTTGGAAAACCGGTAGTATGTAAGATTTGATAAAACAAAAACAGAAGCCAAAAAATATTACAACAATGACCAAACAAATAAATTTATCAATTTTTAAAGAAATAGCCAAACAATGTCAGATTTTGGAAATATGTAAACTGTGTCTTTCCAACACATATTCCAGTACTCGAAAATATATAAGAGCATACAACTGAAGCACGGGGAAGCTTTCTACGACCGCCACACGGCACTAAAGCCAAACTCTGAAATAATATTAAATACGAAAGAATATGGAATGTGTGCCAGAAAGACACGATCCACATATTGAAATGATTTTGATAAATGTACAATGCAAAATTTCGCTGCGTGTGAAGCGCTTTTCTGGATTAACCTTCATCAGACACGCTAGGAGTAAAAACTTTGGAAAACCGGTAGTATATAAGATTTGATAAAACAAAAACAGAAGCCAAAAAATATTACAATAATGACCAAACAAATAAATTTATCAATTTTTAAAGAAATAGCCAAACAATGTCAGATTTTGGAAATATGTAAACTGTGTCTTTCCAACACATATTCCAGTACTCGAAAATATATAAGAGCATACAACTGAAGCACGGGGAAGCTTTCTACGACCTCCACACGGCACTAAAGCCAAACTCTGAAATAATATTAAATACGAAAGAATATGGAATGTGTGCCAGAAAGACACGATCCACATATTGAAATGATTTTGATAAATGTACAATGCAAAATTTCGCTGCGTGTGAAGCGCTTTTCTGGATTAACCTTCATCAGACACGCTAGGAGTAAAAACTTTGGAAAACCGGTAGTATATAAGATTTGATAAAACAAAAACAGAAGCCAAAAAATATTACAACAATGACCAAACAAATAAATTTATCAATTTTTAAAGAAATAGCCAAACAATGTCAGATTTTGGAAATATGTAAACTGTGTCTTTCCAACACATATTCCAGTACTCGAAAATATATAAGAGCATACAACTGAAGCACGGGGAAGCTTCTACGACCTCCACACGGCACTAAAGGCAAACTCTGAAATAATATTAAATACAAAAGAATATGGAATGTGTGCCAGAAAGACACGATCCACATATTGAAAAGATTTTGATAAATGTACAATGCAAAATTTCGCTGCGTGTGAAGCGCTTTTCTGGATTAACCTTCATCAGACACGCTAGGAGTAAAAACTTTGGAAAACCGGTAGTATATAAGATTTGATAAAACAAAAACAGAAGCCAAAAAATATTACAACAATGACCAAACAAATAAATTTATCAATTTTTAAAGAAATAGCCAAACAATGTCAGATTTTGGAAATATGTAAACTGTGTCTTTCCAACACATATTCCAGTACTCGAAAATATATAAGAGCATACAACTGAAGCACGGGGAAGCTTTCTACGACCTCCACACGGCACTAAAGCCAAACTCTGAAATAATATTAAATACGAAAGAATATGGAATGTGTGCCAGAAAGATAAGATCCACATATTGAAATGATTTTGATAAATGTACAATGCAAAATTTCGCTGCGTGTGAAGCGCTTTTCTGGATTAACCTTCATCAGACACGCTAGGAGTAAAAACTTTGGAAAACCGGTAGTATGTAAGATTTGATAAAACAAAAACAGAAGCCAAAAAATATTACAACAATGACCAAACAAATAAATTTATCAATTTTTAAAGAAATAGCCAAACAATGTCAGATTTTGGAAATATGTAAACTGTGTCTTTCCAACACATATTCCAGTACTCGAAAATATATAAGAGCATACAACTGAAGCACGGGGAAGCTTTCTACGACCTCCACACGGCACTAAAGCCAAACTCTGAAATAATATTAAATACGAAAGAATATGGAATGTGTGCCAGAAAGACACGATCCACATATTGAAATGATTTTGATAAATGTACAATGCAAAATTTCGCTGCGTGTGAAGCGCTTTTCTGGATTAACCTTCATCAGACACGCTAGGAGTAAAAACTTTGGAAAACCGGTAGTATATAAGATTTGATAAAACAAAAACAGAAGCCAAAAAATATTACAATAATGACCAAACAAATAAATTTATCAATTTTTAAAGAAATAGCCAAACAATGTCAGATTTTGGAAATATGTAAACTGTGTCTTTCCAACACATATTCCAGTACTCGAAAATATATAAGAGCATACAACTGAAGCACGGGGAAGCTTTCTACGACCTCCACACGGCACTAAAGCCAAACTCTGAAATAATATTAAATACGAAAGAATATGGAATGTGTGCCAGAAAGACACGATCCACATATTGAAATGATTTTGATAAATGTACAATGCAAAATTTCGCTGCGTGTGAAGCGCTTTTCTGGATTAACCTTCATCAGACACGCTAGGAGTAAAAACTTTGGAAAACCGGTAGTATATAAGATTTGATAAAACAAAAACAGAAGCCAAAAAATATTACAACAATGACCAAACAAATAAATTTATCAATTTTTAAAGAAATAGCCAAACAATGTCAGATTTTGGAAATATGTAAACTGTGTCTTTCCAACACATATTCCAGTACTCGAAAATATATAAGAGCATACAACTGAAGCACGGGGAAGCTTCTACGACCTCCACACGGCACTAAAGGCAAACTCTGAAATAATATTAAATACAAAAGAATATGGAATGTGTGCCAGAAAGACACGATCCACATATTGAAAAGATTTTGATAAATGTACAATGCAAAATTTCGCTGCGTGTGAAGCGCTTTTCTGGATTAACCTTCATCAGACACGCTAGGAGTAAAAACTTTGGAAAACCGGTAGTATATAAGATTTGATAAAACAAAAACAGAAGCCAAAAAATATTACAACAATGACCAAACAAATAAATTTATCAATTTTTAAAGAAATAGCCAAACAATGTCAGATTTTGGAAATATGTAAACTGTGTCTTTCCAACACATATTCCAGTACTCGAAAATATATAAGAGCATACAACTGAAGCACGGGGAAGCTTTCTACGACCTCCACACGGCACTAAAGCCAAACTCTGAAATAATATTAAATACGAAAGAATATGGAATGTGTGCCAGAAAGACACGATCCACATATTGAAATGATTTTGATAAATGTACAATGCAAAATTTCGCTGCGTGTGAAGCGCTTTTCTGGATTAACCTTCATCAGACACGCTAGGAGTAAAAACTTTGGAAAACCGGTAGTATATAAGATTTGATAAAACAAAAACAGAAGCCAAAAAATATTACAACAATGACCAAACAAATAAATTTATCAATTTTTAAAGAAATAGCCAAACAATGTCAGATTTTGGAAATATGTAAACTGTGTCTTTCCAACACATATTCCAGTACTCGAAAATATATAAGAGCATACAACTGAAGCACGGGGAAGCTTTCTACGACCTCCACACGGCACTAAAGCCAAACTCTGAAATAATATTAAATACGAAAGAATATGGAATGTGTGCCAGAAAGACACGATCCACATATTGAAATGATTTTGATAAATGTACAATGCAAAATTTCGCTGCGTGTGAAGCGCTTTTCTGGATTAACCTTCATCAGACACGCTAGGAGTAAAAACTTTGGAAAACCGGTAGTATATAAGATTTGATAAAACAAAAACAGAAGCCAAAAAAAATTACAACAATGACCAAACAAATAAATTTATCAATTTTTAAAGAAATAGCCAAACAATGTCAGATTTTGGAAATATGTAAACTGTGTCTTTCCAACACATATTCCAGTACTCGAAAATATATAAGAGCATACAACTGAAGCACGGGGAAGCTTTCTACGACCGCCACACGGCACTAAAGCCAAACTCTGAAATAATATTAAATACGAAAGAATATGGAATGTGTGCCAGAAAGACACGATCCACATATTGAAATGATTTTGACAAATGTACAATGCAAAATTTCGCTGCGTGTGAAGCGCTTTTCTGGATTAACCTTCATCAGACACGCTAGGAGTAAAAACTTTGGAAAACCGGTAGTATATAAGATTTGATAAAACAAAAACAGAAGCCAAAAAATATTACAACAATGACCAAACAAATAAATTTATCAATTTTTAAAGAAATAGCCAAACAATGTCAGATATACATACATACATACACACACACATACATACATACACTCTTGAATGATTTCTATTAATACATATGTATTTATGAACATAAGAACTAAAATGTATTATAATTATGTAGGTAGGTAGGAAGGTATGTAGGTCTGTATGCATTCATGTATGTATATATGTATGTATTTATGCATTGAGCAGTATATTACCTTTACTTTTTATTCTCGGGCTGTGGACAAACTTAAAAAAGGATAACTTAAAATAAACAGCACTGAAACTTAAAAAAATCAAACCCTTGTTCTGTGCAAAATGCAACTAAACTATGAAAGTCGTGATTCGAAAATAAAACAAGATAACGAAAGCTAGCGAAAGTAAAATTTTTGTTGAAAAAATGATGAGTTGAACAAAATATAACAGCATTTAAAAAATCATTTTGATTCCAAAATGAAAGAATCCCATAAGGCGGAAATAATCCGTGCGGTGGAACTAAATCAAAACTCATATTTACATAACAAAATAAACATGAAAAGTAAAAAAAAAAATCTTGATTCGTTTAGTCTCTTTTTTCTGGAAAAAAAAGTTTGAATTAAAATAAAGAATAGAAATAACATAGGCGTCTTCATTTTCTAGATATGCTGATCAAAGTTAAAGTTCATAAATTCTGTGTACACATTCTAATGTGTAGACATGTTTTAAAATGATCGTAAATATATGTGTATGTATGAATGCATAACAATATTAATCATTGAGGCAATTAAATAAATATTTGTTTTTTTTTAATATTTTATTGGAGTGAGAAATATGTAGGTATGTTTGTCTACGCGATCCAATGAATAATTTAGTTCATCTTTAATTATATATGTGCATCAATGTAGATTAATAAACAATCATAAAAACTGACGATGCGTTCATATATTTTTTATGCAAATACTAATGATTTCTGGATTTCATTTTAGGCACAAGAAATAATAAAAATAGAGCTTACCTTGTCTTCTTTTAGTTTTCTTCTGAATTCTAAAAAAAAATAAGAAGAATTTTTAACTCAACCTATTCATATTTTAAGCAATTATGTATGTATGTATGTATGTATGATATTTCATTTCCGCTCTGGCATCAACACTTTTGTGTTGACGACTACACCAAAACTATAAATTATCTGTTTAAATTTCAAATTCATCTAAACCCTAAGTTTCTTCCTACCCCAGGCATAGGTTGATCTTCGCGGGTATGTTAATGTAGTTCCGAGAATTTTTTCCAGGAAAAGATAACTCTTCCATCCTGATGAATATTTATTAGCTGTATTGGTTGCCCCTGACGACGCGATATTTTTCTTCCGTGTTATTCCATCACAATCTGCATTATTCGGTCTTACATCGATTCAAAAGTTAATATTTATTCTAAAAGAACCCTTTGTTTCATTTCAAGTGAACACATTTGTAATATCTCACAGAATATAAAATATGTCAAAAGCCGTGGGCGTATTTCAATGACCATATTTGGAAAATCATTATCGGAAAAGTGCTTGGACGTTGTTATGACGTCGTCCATTTTGTGTAAGTGACGTTGAAATGTCAACAAGCACCTGTTTTTTTAATAAAGTCAGTTGTAACGTCTCTACTCTAAAGATGATGACCTTGTTGGCGGAGCTCTGAATTAATTTTATTATGGGAAACAATTTTGACATTTTTTTATTGACGACATGGGCGATGTAGCCGCCTTGCTGAAATCCGACCCAGTGTTGACAGTGTGATGATGCCATGCCACTTTGGACCACTACGAATATCGGAAAAATACAAACAGGTTATATATTAGTTTTGTGTAATATTGTTTTATTTTCATGAGAAATATGATGTATAAAATTGTATCGCTAGCCTACCATTACTTTGACAATAAAGAAGAAAACTCGTGCCAATTTCTCAGATTTTATACATGTGTGTTATTTCTTGACTTTTGAAAAGCTTTTGCACACACATTATAAGTTTTAGGTCATTGCAGCTCATGTCTTAGGTCTTTTGCTGGTAGTGCCAAAAGTTAAAATTCAGCATTACTGTCAGCTAGGAAAAATAAAAGGACAGTAATTAACTTGATCATTTTAAAAATTTAAAAGTTTAAGATAGGATGTGGTCATACATTTTGATTTTGTACTCATGCATGACATGTACATACAGTCCTGTACAGTTAATAAAATCTCATTTTATGGTATGAAATCCTTTTCATTACTGCTAAGATAACCAAGTAATAAACCTGATAATACATGTAAATAATGTGAAATATGTACATGTACAGATCTTAGGCCAAAAATTATTAATTAATTAATATAATATAATATTATTACTTGAAATATTGGGACAAAAATGTTTTATTTCATCTTGTTTACATCTTATACTTTTGTCTTGCATATGTCTTTTTGATTACATTGCATTGTTAATTCATGAGCTTTATCCAATAGACTGATTGATTGATTGATTGATTGATTGATAATATTAAAGTGGAATTGCTGCAACTTTAAGGACATGTGAAATTATTGTAAGCTGATATTTATTTCTAAAACATTATTTATTTGCAAAATATTAATTTAAATGTGGATTTATATGTGAATTGTGTCCTACATTGTATGTTTAATATATGTGTATAAGCAAGTAAAGTATAAATATTTTTTTTCTTTCAGACAAAGAGACATATAAAGCTAAAAGTTGTTAAAAGTCATCAGCATCTTCAATTTCAAGACCCCCGTGCGGGGTCGGGTGTGAAAAGAATAGCCCCGCAGCCATCCGTAAAGCTTGTCGTATGAGGCGACTAAACGGATCGACACGTTTGCCGTGTGTTGCGACCTGTGTCGGGGGAGGACGGGATCCTGGTCCACGTATGTAGGCTTTGGCCCTTACTTCTCCTAGACAGGCGGTCAGATTCGGCTCGGTCTGATCAATCGGCTGGTCACGCCAAGCCCTGTAGAGCACTACCATGTTTCTTTTCAAAATCTTGATCTTGTTTCTATGATTTGAAACTATCAATGTCATTTTTGTTTGCTCCTACAGAAGGCGGTGGCTCATGGGTCAATCGTGTAGATGCTATTCTGGAGGGTTGTATCGCCAGGTAACCCCTGGCACGATGCTTGTCTCCCAGAAAGAATACTCTGTACGAGTATGCTGTCCTTGTATCCTCTTGGTGCCTTCAGCTGGAGATCCGTTGAATCTAGGCATCGCCCATGTTGGCGCTCCATGGCGGGCGGGGAGCAAGGCAGTGAAGTCTTCAAAAAACAACATGAAATCTCAAAAAACATCGTTTGTAACTGGTTCTAGTAGTTCTAATAGTAAAAATAAACGAGGAAATGATGATTCGAGTGACAATGAAGATCAAAGTTCTAAACGGCAAAATACTCAAAATGATTCCAACTGGCCAAAATTTATTATTCTTTCTAGCTCAATTCCCGACCGTCCTTTAACCAAAGTTTCACCTTTTGCCATCGCTAAAACGATTCAAGGAGTTACCGGACCGGATGTACCAAAAGTCACCAAGCTCCGCTCCGGCAATCTCCTTATCGAGTGCAGCAAACAACAACAATCTCGCAACGTGTTATCAATCAAAGCAGTCTTAGATATCCCCATTTCGGCCCAACCGCATAAGTCATTAAACAGCTCTCAGGGCATCACTCGAGACAGTGACCGTGCCCTCGCGGAATTGTCGGAACAAGACATATGTTCCGAGCTCACTTCCCAGGGCGTAACACATGTCAAACGTTTTACCAAAAAAGTCGACGACAGAATCTTGAAATTAAACACATACCTCATTACTTTCAACTCTTCAGTAGTTCCTAAACATTTGAATCTTGGTCTATATCGCGTGGCCGTTAGCGTTTTCATTCCGAATCCTGTCCGTTGCTTCAAATGCCAACGTTTTGGCCATGGTAAATCTACCTGCAAGGGCAAGGAGCGATGCGTTAGATGTAGTGAAGAAGGTCACTCTGACTTCAATTGTCAAAATTCTTCAAAGTGTGTTAACTGCGATGGCGACCACCTTTCTTCTTCAAATAAATGTCCCACCTTTCTTCGTGAAAAAGAAATTCAAAAAATAAAGACCGAGAAAAACATTACGTACCAGGAAGCCCGTCGAGAGGTCACTGCCTCGAATGCTGCAACACCATCCAGATCGTACGCTGAGGCTGCTAAAAGTTCTTTCACCTATGGGTGGCAAACCATGTATACCTGGCCCGAGGGTGAAAGTAAGCCCCGTACATGCAACACCAATGGGTGGATGTTTGGAGCAGACTGCTTTGTTGATGACATACCGAAAAGCTGTATTAAATATGCGAAAAAGCCCTGGAAAGAACTTGACAAGTCACACCCCCCTCCACGAAAGTCAACCATTGGTCCAGACAATGACTCAGTAGTTGATGAAAGTCTATTTATCACACCTCGCGAATCAACTTGGAAAGGGTTTGGGGTTCCAACCAGAGCCTCTCGTCCTCGTTCGTCATCACCTGCTCTTCCTACACAACAATCTACACCATCTGCTGCTTCTTCCAAACAGAAGCAACAATCATCGAAATCGTCGTCTGCTGCTCAACCTTCCAGTAGACAGCAGCGACCTACACATTCAGGAAGACGTCAGAACTCGTCGCAGCAGACGTCTCCTCTTAAGTCACGTCGATCCAAGGCCGAACGGGATGCAATATACATGCATAACCGGTTCGGCTCTCTTGTCGATGAAATGGAGTCTGATATGGATCTTTCGGAAACACCGATCGACCGATCCCAGAGCCACTCTCCACAAAGGAGTCATAGGCGATCTCTCGGTAGACTTTCCGATCCTTCGCAGACTCCAAAATGAGTACCATCATTCAATGGAACTGTCGAGGTCTTAAGGCCAATTTTCTTGAATTACAACTTTTAGTACAATCTTTAGATCCAACTGTTTTTTGTCTTCAGGAAACACACCTCAAGGAAACTGACACCATTTCCTTGAAAGGTTTTTCTATGTACAGTACGTTTTCTAATACTGAGCGAGCTGCAGGCGGATCCTCCATTTTAGTTAAGGACAGAGTTCTTCATAGTTCGATTCCTTTAACTACAGATCTGCAGGCAGTTGCCGTTCGGATTTCATTACATCAAACAGTCACATTATGCTCAGTTTACGTACCACCCAATAATAATTTAACATTAGTACAACTTAAGCAATTAACGGACCAGCTTCCTGCTCCATATATGGTATTGGGAGACTTTAATGCTCACAATCCATTGTGGGGTAGCGTTAACATTAATGATAAGGGTAAAAAGATTGAAGACTTTTTGTCAAAAGAATCTCTTTGTATCTTCAATGACGGCTCCTCTACTTTTTTACACTCTGGTATTGGAACATATTCATCGATTGATCTTTCCATTTGTGATCCTTCTCTTTTAACAGACTTCTCATGGCAAGTCCATGATGATCTCTGCGGAAGTGATCACTTTCCTATCATTTTAAATGATCTTTTTGGTGAACCTGAGCAAAGAATTCCTCGTTATAAATTAGAAAAAGCCGATTGGCAAAAATTTTCAATTCTCTGTTCAGAAAAATTAAGACCAGAACTTTCACTGAATTTAAAGAACCAATTTCTGTATTCAATGAAACCCTTATCTCTATAGCTGATGAAACAATCCCTAAGACCTCGGCATTTCCAAAAAAACTTAATAAACCCTGGTTTACCGACGAGTGTGGCAAGGCTATCGGCGATAGAAACAAAGCTCAAAATCATTTTAAAAACAATCAAACTAAAGAAAATTTAAGTAATTTTAGAATATTTCGGGCAAAGGCAAGACGAACATGCAAACAAACAAGAAGAACATCCTGGAAACAATTCGTATCTGGTTTAACCTCTCGAACTCCCATGAATAAAATTTGGAACTTCATTCAGAAAATGAAAGGTAAAAACTCAAAATCATCTGTTAAGCATCTTAATGTTGGCAATTCCACTTTAACATCTGAAAAAGATATTGCCAACAAATTAGCTGAGACCTTTGCAAAACATTCATCTTCATCAAATTACAAGCCTGATTTTCAAAAATTTAAACAAACAGCTGAGAAAACCAAATTAAACTTTAATTCTGACAACTCCGAAAGCTACAACTCTCCTTTTTCTTTGGATGAACTCAAAACTTCTTTAAGTAAAGCACACGATACGGCCTGTGGCCCTGACAATATCCACTATCAGCTTCTAAAACATCTTCCTGATATATCGATGAATACTCTTTTAAATTTAATGAACGATGTTTGGATAAATGGTAAATTGCCCGAAATATGGAAGCTTGCCACTGTTGTTCCTATCCCTAAACCAGGGAAGGATCATACAGATGCTTCAAACTATCGTCCGATAGCATTGACAAGCTGCGTCTGCAAGACTCTTGAACGTATGATCAATGATCGGCTTGTTTGGTTCCTGGAGTCCAATGGACTCATTTCGAATATCCAGTGTGGTTTTCGCCAAGGCAGGAGCACACAAGATCATTTGGTCCGTTTCGAGTCATTTCTTCGGAACGCTTTCGCGAAGAACGAACATGTGGTGTCTATCTTTTTCGATCTCGAAAAAGCTTATGACACCACATGGAAGTATGGCATTTTAAAAGATATTTCTGATATGGGGTTGAAAGGAAGGTTGCCGAATTTTTTGGCTGACTTCCTGTCTGATAGACATTTTAATGTTGAAGTAAATAGAACAATGTCTGAAGAGTTTAATCAGGAAATGGGCGTTCCTCAGGGAAGCATCCTTTCTGTCACTCTCTTTAGTATCAAAATAAATAGTATTGCCAAAGTGTTGAAAGATAATATTGAAGGTTCCTTATATGTTGATGATTTTTTAATATGCTACAGTGCCAAAAACATGAACACTATTGAAAGGCAATTGCAACTGTGCCTTAATCGAATTGAAAAATGGGCCTCTGTAAACGGTTTTAAGTTTTCAGAGAGTAAAACCGTGGCTATGCATTTTTGTAAAAAGAGAAAACTCCATCCTGACCCAGATCTTTATTTATATAACAAAAAAATTAAAATGGTTGAAGAAGCGAAATTCCTTGGCGTTCTTTTTGATAAAAAACTGTCCTTTCTACCCCATATCAAAATGCTAAAATCAAGATGCCTCAAGGCTCTTGATATTTTAAAAGTTGTCTCCAGTACTGACTGGGGAGCTGATAAATCTGTTCTTTTAAATTTATACAGGTCCCTTGTAAGATCGAAATTGGATTATGGTTCTATTGTATATGGATCAGCTAAAAAGTCTTATTTGCAAATTTTAGATGCTGTTCATCATCAGGGATTGCGACTTTGCCTCGGTGCATACAGGACATCTCCTATTGAGAGCCTGTATGCGGAGGCAAATGAACCATCCCTGAAACATCGTAGAATAAAACTCGGTGCTACGAAGCTGAAAGCTTTCCCAGGTAACCCTGCCTACGACTGTGTTTTTAACCCACCTCTAAAAACTGTTTATGAAAAACACGAAAACAAAACTCCTCCATTTGGCATTCGTATTGCACCACATTTAGCTAATCTTAATATTGATTTGGAAACGATAAAACCTGTTACATCTTTAAAAGTTCCACCCTGGGAACTTCTAAAACCTGAATTTAATTTTGATCTTCGAAAACATAAAAAGACTGAAACAAATCATTTGCTCATTCAACAGGACTATTGTGAAATTAAATCTAAATACCCTGATTTTCTGACTGTTTATACAGATGGTTCTAAAGATGGTGATAGCGTTGCGTCTGCTGCTATCTTGGGTAATAGCACTTCCACCCAACGCCTCCCATCTTCTGCTTCCATTTTTACAGCTGAAGCAAGAGCCATCATTTTAGCCCTTCGTTTAATTGATGCTTCAGAGCACGCACAATTCTTTATCTGTTCTGATTCTCTCGCTTGTCTTTTGGCAATTGAGAACTGCAAACTAAAACATCCATTAATTAGTAAAATTGTTTACATGATTCACCAATTGATGAGAGGTGGTGCAGAATTGATTTTCCTATGGGTACCCAGTCATACTGGTATTCATGGGAATTCAGTCGTGGACAGGGTTGCGAAGGAAGCCCTTCGCAAACCAATTTCTAAATGTTTAATTCCCTATTCGGACTGCAGAAATTCAATCCGTATATATGTTCAAAGTTTATGGGATGAGGTTTGGGCTGCCGCTGAGCACAACAAACTTCATGAGTTAAAACCACAGCTTGGGGAGAATCATGCTTCATTCCGATGCCGTCGAGACCAAGTGGTCATCACTAGATGTCGTATTGGACATTCTAGAGTCACTCATGGCCACTTGATGACACAAGAGAAGGAGGCACCTGTGTGCATCCCTTGTGACTGTCCGTATTCGGTGAAGCATGTTCTCCTTGACTGTGTTGATGTAGCTCCAATACGTGTGAAGTATTTCACCTGTGCTTCTATGCACGATTTGTTCAGCGGCACTCCAATTGATGCCATCATCCACTTCCTTAAGGAAGTTGGATTGTATGCAAAATTATAGTTTTGTTGTTTTTTAAATATTTTACTATTTATAAACATTTAATTTGTTTCACCTGATAATTTTGTATGTTCTATTTACAATTGTCGTTTGATAATATTAGTTTTAGCTTTTACTTAAATTATTTTAAGTGTTTACTTTTATTTATTTATTAGCAATAACAATTTGTTATAGTCTCGGTCTTTTGACTTAGTTTTACTTTAAAGATTTATTAAGTTATAACATGTTTTTGTCCCGATGATGGCTGCAATATCGCCGACGGGACATAAAGCAGATACCAATCAATCAATCAATCAATCAATTTCAAGATATGAATAAATGCTGACTGTGCATATATAATTCTTACAATACTGATACATGTGGAATGCAAGTGGATATATCTAGCATCAAAATAGTGTTTCTTTATTCTTCCAACTAAGGAGTCCAAAAGTCTATAGAAATTATGAAAATTTGTTTTGAGCAGCTACAAAATATATAAACATCCTAGGATGATGTGAAAAAGATTGAGTAAAAATCATGAATATATTGTGTAAAGGAACGAGTTCAGTGGTGAATTTACAGTGAAACCTGTCCAAACCGAACAGCAATGGGACTTTAGGATTTGTTCGGTTTTATCAGGTGTTCGGTTTTGTCAGGGTTCAAGTACAACTGAATGGACCAATAGATAAATAAAAAATATGAAACTCAATGAAAGGCTATCATAAAATTTGAAAATGCAATTTAATTATATATATATATATTAAAGTTAAAGTCTTTTAGTATCAAAATTGAATTCTTCTTGGTTAATTTTGGTTTAGCTAGTGATTTACTTATTTCATTTTTACAATGAAAATATTTTCTCATTAATTAGATCAGTTATTAAACTATGTTTTGGTGACAATCATTAACAAAATTCAGGTTTGTGAAACTTATTGTTATCAAAACATTCATATAATTGCATGTTTTGATAATAAATGCTCATATCCTAATCATTTTTTACTTTTTACTGGATTTTATTTCGTGAAAATCGGTTGGAGAACAGCTCGGCAATAATGTTTTGAAATTGTTTCGATTTGCATTAAACCTACGGGGAATTTTCTATCTATGCGTAACCTTTTTTGCAGAGTATAGTTGACTAGACACAAAGAAAAAGAAAACACATGCAAAGTGCAAAGTGCCAATGCAAAATACCATGTGAACAGCTCAAGTGCAAGAAAGAATAAAATCACATAGTTTCAATTTATTTGCCAAATGAAGTCTATTAAAAAATGATAAAAGACTAATAATAGTTGAAAGCTGTGATGCTCCATAAGTTTTTTTTTATTTAATAAGATTTTGTGGCATGCATATTTACTCAATCCACTGTAACAAAGTATTTTATAAATCCTTTCAATTCATCATAGTACAAGCATCTTAAAACTATACACTCAAAAATTATTGAACATTTACAGTGTAAATATTCCATTTTGCAATTTTCATTTACCACATTTTAAATTTGCAAATCATTTTCATGACTGTAAAAATCATGTTGTTTTCCTCAGCAGCCAAAAAGCAACCAGTCAACTTTTGACTATTAATTACTCACATTTATTCAAAGGTCTGTGATACACTTTACTTATACAATTTGTATGGTTATATATATTTGATGCAATTTATGTTCTTGTTTAATCTTCAAGCAAAAATGTGGGCTTGTAAGGGCAACATATAAACTTAAATTTTACATTTTTTATCTAACAAACATAATAATATGCTAACCAATAAATTAACTAGATTATTTTCCTTAAATTGTTCTTTGTCTATAACTCTATAGTAATTTTATTTAAAAAAAAAACATTATAAACTAAATGCAGTTTATAAAAATAAAATAGACTTGGGGCAACTTCTTGGCAGTTTTTTTCGGGAGTTTTTTTTTACAAAGAAATAGAAGTTCTAATTGGAATCTTGAATGATTCACCACTATTCAGACATAGAATGATCATACATGTACTGCCACTGTATACCAAGAATTTGTTTTTTTCTTTTGGTTTAAATTACCTGCATTTTAGTTGCACGGCACATAATTATTGCATAGTTTTAGGTGCAAGTCACACGAATATTGCCAAAATGTGGATAAAAACATAATGAATCTTATAGATATTAAATTGTACAAAAACAATTACATTTAATAAAAGGACATCGTAAAATTAAAAGAAGAAAGAAAACTGTCAACAAAATTTTGAAAAAGTCGGCGACGTTGGTTTCGGTTTCTTAAAAGTTTGTATAAGGAAGGTTTGGCATAACTTTATTTATTCACCCGCTCAAATATTTTATGCTTAATAACTTGACATTAAAAACAAAACAGTGTAGCGAATTTGAGTTTTCGATAATTTAACTGCACTACGTTTACCTTGAAAAGCTACATTTTGGTATTTAAATGCTAAATAAGCATCGAGTTATATGGATTAGAAAGTGTCCGTAAACAAATCAATTATCGTTTGGGAATTTAAAAGGTGAAACAGTTATACAGGTGTGTATTGATTTTTACGGTCCGCTAAGATTTAAATTTAGACGGTATAAGTGCTTATTTACCTGTACAAAGTTTGTATAAAAGGGAGTTTATTTCTTGTTTAAGGTATGTTGGATAATGTTAAATGAATTATAGAGTTTTTAAGTATATAAGAAATATTTTGTTAATAAGGTTAACAATTTAGAGAATTAATATTTGAACGAAATTACATGCCTTGGTTGTCCCGTGCGGGGCCCGGGTGGCGAATAGGCCCGCAGCAGAGCCTAGCTTGTCGTAAGAGGCGACTAAGGGTCTTGGGATTCTGACGTCGGGTCAGTGCTCAGCCCACAGAGCGACCAAGTGTGTACCCTAGGTGGCCGAATAGGGTAGCCCTCGTCCGCGGGGGTTGTCAGGTCTATAATACGGAAACCCTGACCGCCGACCATAGTGGGCCAACGTGTGTGGAGAGTGCCACGCTCCATGCACGTAAAAGACCCCTTTGTGGACCGCCAAGTAGTGCACCACATAGGCTAAATTTTCCGCCCCTACCCACCTCTCCCCTTTTTCCTGTGGTTCTTCAAAATTTACCGGTCCATTGTTTCCCACCCCATCCCCATATTTCATTTATCATAATCATTTCATGTTCATTTTATCATCCTTTTCATGTTCATCGCCTGTAAATAACCTATATAGCGTTGCACGGGCGTAAAACACCAACTCACTCACTCACTCACATGCCTTGGTTTGTTTGCACACGGCCTGCTTTCTTTGCACACGACACCTAGGTTTTAAGGGGTATATAAGGCGGCGCGGAACGTCAGTCTGTTGGTCGGATGTGTCTACATCTGGCTTGACTGCTTGATTGCTGCTCCTGCACATGAAAGTAGTATCCGCTTGATTGCTGGAAACACATGATAGTGGTTTACTTCTGAATTGCTGCTACTGCACATGATAGTGGTCTGAGCCAAATTGGACAGGTTTCTTCCAAGCTACAAGATTGTAGATGTCGGCGTGCCACACTACATGACTGTAGTCTTTGGTTGAACCAACGCATCCGAGGTTGCTTGATTGCTGTGCTGGCTTGCCGCGTACATGATAGCGACCTTTACCGAGGAGTTACTTTACGGCGTGCTTTAGGGTGTTTGGAGGTGTACAGACGGCCTGATTGCAGCTTAAGCTCATGACGGTGGTCTGCACGCCTTGAGACACATATTTTAGGGAAGTTAGGTTTTCAAGAAAGTAGGTGTTTTAGTAAAGCTCGGTTTTTGTGCAAGGTTCAAATTGTTAAGTGTTTCATTTAAGTTTTAGGTTTAGAAAAGTTAAGTGTTCCATACAATCTTTGCTTCCTGTTAAGGTGTTTTGTTAAGTCTCTGTCCCAAAGTTTAGATGTTTCTAAGTAGGTGTTTTGGTTAAGCTTTAAACGTTTCTACAAAGTTATCTTTAAGGTTTTTATCTGGCCATACTTAAGTTTATTTGTAAACCGAAGTCAATATCTCGGAAAAACCCGATACGAACTCTAGTGTTTAGTTGAAACACTATCTCCTCAGCTCGGGCACGTTACAACAGTACTTGACAAGTAATCGCCGGGGTAAAGCGTACGACGTTTTTTTTTATTTTGTATGACATGACAAAATACCCTTGGCTTGAGTTAACTCCCTTATGACGTCACCTGAGTGTTTGACGTTAACGATGATGACAAATCACGGCGTTACATGCCATCTTTAGATGAAAATTCCAAGCTTTTAGGAATAGTCTTCGAAAATAAAACCTACATGGTCGAATTCAGAAAATTATGTAGTTTTCAAAAAGTTCTGGCCGATTAATCAAATCCATACATTTTGAACAAAAAGTAATGATTAATTCGCAAAGAAATGCTCATTTTCCATTCTCCTCAACAAATTATTTAATATTAAAAATATTTCCGACCAGATTTTAGCAACCGGCCAGAACTTTTCAAATACTAGGCAGTTTCCTCCAACTCGGTGCCAAATTTCAAAAAAATCCGTCCAGTGTAAAAGGTTGGAAAATAGCCTTTAACGAATTTACATTAAGTTACCCCTTTTGTCGGTCACGTGACACCTTGATGTTTCCGAAAAATAAAAAATAGCAGAAACGAAAGTGAAACCAAAGGACATTTCAATATTTTTATTCAAATTTGTATCTGACAATTATTATGACGAAAATATCCGCTTCAAATTATACTTTCATTGAACATCGATTTTGTATAAAATATCGCGGAACTCCATTAACATACCCGCGTTAATCCTAATTTGGTGTCCCATTTCGATATTGTTTGGTTTATTGCTCAATGCTCGTCATAATTTGGATAAAATGTTTGGCTTTTTCAATATTTTGGTAGAGCGCCTCTGATGAGTCTTTAATAGACGAAACGCGCGTCAGGCGAAGCAAAATTTATTGTCTGGAACTTTGTTGTAATTTTTGTTACCACACTAAAACAAAGTAGTAGTGCTTAATACGCATCTTATCTTATTTGGCTTCCAAAAAATCTAACATTATGGATAAGGCCAACACAAATGACTTACATTCTGAAAACTTTACTGGATAAGTCCCCAGCCCTTTAATCCCATGTTGGGAATTCTTGAAGAAGATAACATGTACATGGAATGTTAAAACCATAAATCAATTGTCTAAGGGCTAAATAAGAATTCAATGAATATAACAACAAAAACTGTTTAGTATTATACGTTTTATAATAAAAATTTTGGTCATCAAAAAAATCAGTTACAGTTTTTAAGTCGTTTTCAGAATTAAGAACAATAATAGCTAAAGGTAATTGGTAATCCATTGAAAGTAATTGGATATATAAATATAATGCAAACAATTAAAAGGGAAATATAGTGTAAAAATGACTATTTTCCCTTCGAAAAAGTAAAGAAGGCTGTAAGAACTCTGTTAAGCATAAACACAGGTTAAAAAATATTTTAGTATTGAAAATATAAAAGGTAAGGGCTGGGGATCCTTCATTTTCAAGCCATTCATTATCTGAAACAAAACAAAATCACTGCTAGAAAGGACTATGAACGGTTTTATTAGCCGATTTAATGGTGTGAGTATCAGAAAACTGTCCAACAAATTTCTATTCTTATATTAAATTAATGAGGGAAAGAATGAGCGAACATCATTTTACTTGTAACTGAAGCTCGTCCATCTCATACTAACTTTTCTGTCAAGTATTTTAAATGCTACCACAGCCTTTGAAATAAGGGATATGTTACATTATCTTGTCTCGAAACATGTGGTTTTCACAATAACTGAACCATAAACTTAATATCAGAGGTAAAATTTATGATGATTTCGTATGAGTATATCATGATGTAATATGTTTATTGTATCATGATGCTACTATACTTGTGTGTAGAAAAATGGCATCAACCTATTGTATTATTTTACTCACCATCTCATTTATTAATAGCCGAAATTTATCTGTATCTTTGAGTGCCATAGAAAACAATACACATTAACACATACAAAATATTAAATACAATCTTATGGTTGATATATTTTCAAAATGTAAGCAAATTTGTGCTACCAAAAAAAAAATAAAACCGTGATGCAAACAATATGGCAAAAACCTCTCTTAAAATGATTGAAGACGAAAGAAGCCTCCATGCTGTCATTGACACTTGAGCCAAGTGGTATGCACCGTTAGGTTGCCACATGGACATTGACTGACCATAGCAAAAATACTATGTCAATAGCCTCATTTCATATTCAATCATATTTTGTCCCGTGCGGGGCCCGGGTGGCGAATAGGCCCGCATCAGTGCCTAGCTTGTCGTAAGAGGCGACTAAGGGTCTTGGGATTCTGACGTCGGGTCAGTGCTCAGCCCACAGAGCGACCAAGTGTGTACCCTAGGTGGCTGAATAGGGTGGCCCTCGTCCGCGGGGGTTGTCAGGTCTATAATACGGAAACCCTGACCGCCGACCATAGTGGGTCAACGTGTGTGGAGAGTGCCACGCTTCATGCAAGTAAAAGACCCCTTTGTGGACCGCCAAGTAGTGCACCACATAGGCTAAATTTTCCGCCCCTACCCACCTCTCCCCTTTTCCTGTTGTTCTTCAAAATTTACCGGTCCTTTGTATCCCATCCCATCCCCATATTTCATTTATCATCATCATTTCATGTTCATTTCATCATCCTCTTCATGTTCATCGCCTGTAAATAACCTATATAGCGTTGCACGGGCGTAAAACACCAACTCACTCACTCACTCAATCATATTTTAAGAAGTTATTTCACCATGAGTGAATTGTATTCAGGAAAATGTGAGCTGTCTAATATAATTGTTTCCATTACCTAGTGAATCAACTTGCATGAATGTTTTGATGCCTATATTGGTGATGAAGAGTTACTCTTTGCAAAATTCATTTACAGCATAATCTATCAAATCAAATGTTGTGATACTTGCTTTGGTGAAAATGATAAAGTTTGAGCTTTTGATATTTGTTTAAAGATGCAATCATTTGCGTTAAAGCATGATAAAACAATATAGCCGAAATATTTGACAAAAAAATTGCATTTGATCTTAGTTTTGAAACTTCTCTATACACACAGTAACACGAAGATGAAAGGATGTATTACCAAAGGACAGGAAGTTAACTATTTTAGTGTTTGAACTATGATTTACTTGGTTTTCCATAGTGTACAAAATTTCACTCTATATGCATACAAACATAATTACATTCATGCATATACACACATATGATTTTCAGTATATGTATATGCATGTTCTTGTTTTACTCACGTTTTATTCTTATTCTTGTAGCACAAACCACAGCCGCTTTTAAATAAACTAATCGACAATGGATTGTATGAAATAATATCTGTAAGGAATATTGTTTTCTCTTAAAATGTTCTTAGTTCAAAAAAGGATGGATTAGAAAAAAGAAGCAAAAAAATTCCATTAACGTTTAGATGTGCCTGAAGATGATCTAAGTTTCTTGTAACACAATAATGTTGAGACGAAAAAAAGTTGTCCTGATTTTCAAATAGAAAAATTACAACAGGAAACAAATTGCTCATTGTGACTTACTTTTCTTATTAAAGATCTTTCCACAAAACAAAAACTATTTATAACAGGCAATATCAAAACCATTTAATTCACAAAAGAATTTAAGAGTTTCAAATGAATCTGAGTCAAAAAGAACAATAACAGCGATGCTAAAAAAGATGTTTTTATTTACTAAGTTGTTTGAGAAACAAAATTCCAATGCAATCATACAATCGTCGGTTTTTATAAAGCAGAAAAAACCAAACGGTTGTGGTTGATTTGCCATTTTAGTTGTATATCTGAAACAAGTTTAAAATATTCGGAAACTTATTTTGCACTATGACACAAATATAAAGATCAACAGTGTATTCATACAATCAATCAATCAATCATTTATTGGCCAATCATGGGCCCTCAAGGGGCAAATACAATACAACAAATATGATTTAAAGTTAGGACAATACAAAATGAACAAAGATAATAACATGTTCAATTGATATATATATAATAAGGCTCCTTGTACACAAGAGTAAAACTTTATGTAAAACATTTAGTAGCAACCAATTAAGTTACATTGCTTTCCTGCAGAAAGCTGCTCAGCTGATGAATAATTTTATCATTTTCACAAGTGAAACACCAAAAAAGTCTGTCGAAAGCAGAAAGGTTTATAAAGTTAGTGTTATATATATTTACGGTATTAAATAGTAAATTTCTATTAGTATTAAATTTAGGGCATTCTGAAAAATAATGCAATTCGTCTTCGACCTTATTTAGGTTACATTTATCACAAATCCTATGATCTAATGGGGTCAAAGGTTTAGTATATCTACCCAATTCAATTTTGAGTTGATGGTTGCTCACTCTAAATTTAGCAAAACACTTTCTTTTGTCAAATTCATTAATAATGTCTAAATATTTTTCATAACCAAAATTACATTTGATCTTTAGATAAGTTCTAAGTTTGCTTTCTTCAGAGATAAGTTTTTCTCTATGTTTGTACCATAGTTTTTTGAATAAATCTTTTAAATGTTCACTAATGGAATATTTTACATAATTTTTATTTAAGGTTGCTGAGCCACTCTCTACAGGAATATTTAAAATTTTAAGTAGAGACATTAAAGAACCATACCAGGTGTCTATCCCATTGTTGTGCATTAACTTCATTTCAGTGAATGCATTTTTTAATAGTTCAGTAGGTGAATTATCTAACCTGTGCCAGTAATTCAAAACAGACTTAAAACAATCAAATATTATTGGATATTTACCAAATTCTGATAAAACAGCAAAATTTGAAGCTTTTTTACTGACACCAAGTAAATATTTTAGAAGATGTATTTCCATTTTTTCACAAGGGAAGACAGCCGGAAGTTTCGTAAAATCACATAATGAGGTACTGTTAAAAGATTTTGGTAAATAGCACCCCCAGATTTCAGAGCTATAATTCAAAATAGGTTTCACAGTGTGGTTAAATATATGTAATGATGACTTGATGCTTGGTCTGAGGGACAACAAATCTGCTTTAAGTTTATATAGTGCCTTGGTTGCTTTATTGAATAGATCATGCTTTGCCTCAGTAAAGGAGCCAGATATGGTGAATAAGATTCCTAAATATTTGTATTTACGAACATTTTCTATTGGAATACCTCTGAAAGTGAATTTATCATTAATGAGTCTGCCTGGTTTATTGAATACAAGCACTTTAGTTTTTGAAGTATTGACATCAATACACCAATCATTACAATATGTTTCTAACAAATTCAAGCTTTCTTGAAGACCAAAGGCTGATTTTGATACAAGAACCACATCATCAGCATAAAGAAGGCAGTTAACTCTATGGGTATTAAGATATATATTATCTGAACAAGATTCAAGGTATTTTGGGAGATCATTAATAAAGATCTTAAAAAGATTAGGGCTCAAGACATCGCCCTGACGTACTCCGATACTAGAAGCAAAGGTGTCAGTTAATTCATGACCCACTCTAACAGAGAGTAATGATTTAGAATACATGTTTTTTAATAAACTATAAAACAATCCACCTATTCCATTTTGCAACATTTTCATGTATATTGCATCATGAATAACTGTATCAAATGCTTTTCTAAAGTCAACAAAGCATGCATATAGTTTTTTATTTGATTTTGTATATTTATCTATTATAGTTTTTAATACAAACATATGATCAGAGGGTCTTGATTTTTTAGTAAAACCTATTTGGAAAGGTGTAATCAAATTATGTTGTTCCAAATATTTATCAAGTCTGTTGTTGAAAATGGAGTTAAACAGCTTCCCTAAACAACCAGTTATGGCTATACCTCTATAGTTTTCAGGATTGCTGCGGTCGCCCGATTTAAATATAGGGCTAAGGTAACCCGCAGACCAGTTATTAGGGTAAAATCCAGACAAGAGTATTGAGTTAAATAGCTTCTTTATGCCTGGTAGTAAATGTATTTTCCCAGATTTTAGGATATCATTTGTAATCAATTGAAGACCACCAGATTTGTTATTTTTAAGTTTATTGATACCTGACAGTATTTCAGTATCTGTGATGGAGAAGTCAAGGTCTGTAAATGAATTGTATCCTTTCTCATAATCAATAAGTAATGTTTTAATTTCATTGACTCTATTTTCATATCTGTCTGGAATTTTATTAAGACTTTCGAAGTGATTTTTGAAATCTGATGGTGCTACTGAAATTTTGTCATCATTTTTCTCTTTAAGAGAGTTAATTAAAGACCAATATGCTTTTGGATTATTTGATTCTAGCTCATCTAGTTGTTTAATTATACTATTGCTAAAATTTTTAGCCTTGTGCTTTCTTGTTTTATTATAAATCCTATAAAGTCTGTAGTAATTATTTCTAAGTTCCATATTATAGGGATTTTGTGACATTAATTTAGCCTTATATTTTAGTTGAGATTTCATGTCATGAAGTTCAGAGTCAAAAAATCGTTTATGCTTTGTTACTTTCTTATTTTTTGATGGCAGGGGTCTTTTCAAACATTTATCACAAGTATCTATGATTATGGATTCAAAGTTAGAACAAGCAATATTAATTGAGTCTTCATTTGAGAGATCAATTTCTTCATTTACAAACTTTTTTAATCGCTCAGAAATTTGTGGATTTTGTAATTCAAATTCCAATTTTGTGCTAGAGGATTCATCCCACTTATATTGAGGGGGTATAGATTTGTTAGATTCTCTAGGAGGGGGTTTGCGAAAATTGGCATAAATGTTCCAGGTGAGCTTGCAATGAGCATCAGAAAGGGTAGGAATGAAGTCAGAAACTTTAAAAAATGGAATCTGGCTTAATAAAGATTCAGAAGCAAGAACATAGTCTACTGTGCTGCAACCATTAGGTGTATAACAAGTGAACTTGCCAAAAGAGTCACCCATTAATCTCCCATTAAGTATTCTAAGTTTGTTCCCTATACATAAATTTAACAGGTCTTTACCTCTTTGATCAATGACATGATCATGATTGTTCCTCATACCAGCATCAACATCAGAGACATAGTCCTTGTAACTTGTATTGTAATAGTCATTATCACCAAAGATAAAATCATGCTCTCTGGCAGTTCTGGCATTAAAATCGCCACAAATCATAACATCGCCTAAGTTATTGAAATTTACAATGTCTTCAGACAGAATATCTAATAAAGTTTTCCCTTCTTGTTCTATGGCATTGGAAATCGAAGACTGAGCTGGAGGGTTATAAACAACGCAGGTATAGATATCTCGACCCATATTAAAGTAATCTTTTTTAAGAACTACCCACTGAAAATTTGTGTTATTTATTGGTAAAATTTTTATACCCTGTTTGAGATGAGGTTTGTATAGGATACCTAAGCCGCCAAAAAATCTACCGTTTTTGGACTTTTGCCTACAGACTGGAAAATAGTTAAAGCCAGAAAAGCTTAATGAGTCACTATAACCTACATGGGTCTCAGCTAAAAAAACAATACCATAAGTTGATATTTCTTTCAAAAACAAGGGGTCAGTGGACTTGTTAAGTTGCTTGGATTTTGATTTCAGACCTCCGATATTCCAGAAACATAGCTTAATATTATTGCTAGTAGACATGTTACAGAAAACACTATAGATAATAACAATATATTAATTAATAGACAATGATAATAATATACTAGTAAATAAATGATCAATACCCAGTCAATTATATAATGTGTGAGAAACAAAATTCAAAGTTTTTAGCCTTTAAGTATATTTCACACGACTACTGTTAATCTTTATTGTGATCGAAAATTTGGACTAGGCTTTAGTTAGAAGATCTTGTCTAGCAGTTATAATTGTTTTGATGTATTTGAGTTGGATTGAAAGTTATCACTGAATGGCCAATAGATTAAAAAAAATAATAATAAAATAAAAATAAAAGTAAAAATTTCACTAACTATTTCAGTGACAAAAACAAAACAAAAACCAGACAGAACCGACGGTTACAGAAGTGTTTACCTTACACTGGTCACACACAAAAAATAAAAATAGGATAAATGAAGGTTCTGATTGTGTCAATTGAAATATAAGAAAGTTTAAAAAAAGAAAAAAAAAAGTTTCAGAGAGAAGGCCAAACAAAAATATGTGTAGGTGAAAATTTATACCTCTAAAAAGTGTTACAATTAGTCATAGAATAGGTGGCACTTACAACCATAACAATCAGACATTAATATGCTCTTATAGCTAGTTAATAACAAAAGTAGCATTAACTAAATATATATACAAGTATAATAATAATCAAAATTGACAATCGTAACAAGGTTAATTTGCACAATAAATTATTAAAATTTGCTGTTGAAGCCTCTCCCATTTTGTTGCTTGTTGAATTGACGGCGACCTTGCTGTCCTTTACCATGATTATAGCCAGATTTGATATTTTTTGGTTTTTGGAAGAGACGGATTCCAAGACTGGTGCATATTGTGGATTTCAGATTAGCTGCAAGCATAGCTGTTCCAGCATTGGTTAAGTGCACTTTATCCTCGCTCAGAAACTTATTGAGAGGAGTACCTCGATGTGACATATTACTGTGGTCGCATAAGAATATGTTATTCTCGTCCTCTAGTTTCTCTTGTAGCATGGCGTTAAGAATATTGATTTTAGAGTTCTTTCCATCCTGTCGTGGTGTTCCCAGGGAGATGACCAGTTTAGCAGTTGGCCATTTATCTTTACATTGGTTAAGAATGTTGGTGAATTCAGAGAGGCACTGAACTGGGGCTTTAGATTTGATTTCGTTAGTGAGGGAGTGGAGACAAATCGCATCATAATCCTTCGTGCTTTGTGAGATGAAATTCGTTGTTTCTTCAAAGTTATATGCTATTTCACGATCTGTAGAAAAGTTTGAAGATAACTTCTCAGGATCAATGTTCTTGATGTTTGAGGTTCCTAGAAGAAGAACTTTGGGCTTTTGTTTATCAGCTCTCTTTGAGGTTGGTTGATCGTCAAAGTCAGTTTGGCGAGAAGAATGGAGTTTTAGCGAGATAAGTTCAGAGTCTTTAATTTCGATATCTCTCTTTAAGGAATCAATCAGGTTTTCAAGCTGCGCGATATTTTGGCGTTGTGAGATGGTCTTTTGGTGTAGGGCTTCATTATCACTAACAGACTTTTGTACATTTTGAGCTGAGATACGAATTTTGTGTTCTAAATCACTGATTTTGTGGTCTTTTTCATTCACTATTGTTTGCAGTTTGAGCTCGTAGTCACTTGTAAGTTGTTGAATTTTAACATCGTAATCATTTTTGAGTTTTTGAATAGTTGTGTCATGTTGGTTTTTCTTCAGTTGATGCTCATTACTAAGAGACTGAATTTTATTTTTCAAACTCCAGATTTCCTCATTTCGTTTAGAGATTGTTTCATGGAGGCTATTATTGACCTTAGAGTCAGTTTTCTCTGGAATTTGCTCAACCTGAGATTTGGAGAAGTGTTTAAATATTTCATCAACTTTAGAGAATTGGTCGTTTAATGTAGACTGTTGAGCTTCACATAGCTTGGCTACTGCTTCGGTAAACTTTAACTCAATTTGACTTAGGTCCGACTTCATTTCGGTTCGAAGCTCTTGCAGGTCAAGCGACGTTACATTTCTCGCCATTGTAGGGGTTTCTTTTCTAATTGGAATTCTAGATGGTGTTTCAGTATGACCATGCAGTACAGGACGCTCTTGAGATTCGCTTGGTACATGAGAGCCATGTTCAATGGGTACTTTTAGTGCAGTTTCATCACCAAATTTATCAACTAGTTGTGTAACTAGAGTAAGTAAGTGCTTGAAGTGTGTTGTTACGAAACTGGGGAACTTATTTCCTTGAATCATTATTGTGCCAGTTTTCATAAAGACTGTAACTTTGAATACAAGTTTATTTGAGGCAGTGGCTTTGGAATATAGCTCTATGAATATACTTTGTAGATTGTGCACACTGTTCTCCGGGTTGTCTGACCATTCCACATCATAACCTGGTTGTTTCCCAACATAGTCATGTAGGTAACACCAAAGGGAACGCACCCAAAAAGGGAGTCTGGCAGCAGATGTCCTGAATGCAACCATGTTGGCATCAGGCTCATAATCTTCGTTAAGCTTTTCAAATTCACAGTTCTTTATTTTAGCTCGTGCATTTGGGGCTCTAAGTGTTGTAGGGAAGGATGCTTTGGGGTATCTTTTATAGAGTTCATCCATGGTACATGAAAATTGACTTGCGTCAAACGGCGGCCCTGTGTCAGTCATGTTTAATGGTCACTAGTGTTCTTATATAATTGTGAAAATGAAGAAATAACTGATTCAAAGGTTCATTTGTAGTTCCCACTATAAATACGCTGATTGTCTGGTTTGTATTGGCCTATAAGGTCGTTTTACATCAGGAATTTTCTATTTTGGTATGAAGAAAAAATTTTCAGACGCCATTGATCGGTGGCGCCACCTGAACCAGGAAGAAAAACGATAGCATTTAAAACGTACATTCTTTAAGACTTTGAATATGTTCCCCAACCCTTACTTACAAATTTAATGAGAAAGATAATGCGTAAAATGAATTTTTCCTGTCGACAGAAGTCAAGAAGACTATCGAAACTTTGTGCATCGTAAACACATATAAACTGAGCACCACAAAAAAAGTGATGGTATACAATATTTGAACCAGAACAAAACGTTGAAGCTACCAAAAAATACTAAGGGCTGGGGAGCCTCCATTTCTCATTTATCATTTGTGATCTGAAACAAAATGATAGAAAAAGATCCGCCTCTTAATAAATGTGATTTTAGAAGCTTTGTAGGCTTGCAATTACAATTAACTACAGTAACAATGATGAAATCGGCCTCAAAAGTTTACTTTCGTATATTGATTTATTTTTAAATCAATCATAGCCAGGAAATACAAAAAGAAAAGTAATATTTTATTATATTCAAAGAAGTTACTTGTCCATTATTCACTTGAGTATTTATAAGAAAGACAACGTGTTTTGTCTTAAGAGCATTTATTCAATTACCTAATATGTTAAATAACATAATATTTAGATACACATGATGCTGTCGAGAGGTTACCCCTTGAAACATACATTTACATCATACCTTACTTAACTGTTTTGGTATACTTGTTTTGGTGAATGGAAGGATCATTGCATGTAATATGTTTTCGTGCTAAAAGGAAATGATGGCGTAGTTGAAACAATAAAACAGACAAATCTCCTTTAATGATTGAAGATGAAAGAAGCCTCCATGCTGTCGTTGACACTTGAGCTAAGTGGTATGCACCGTTAGGTTGCCACATGGACACTGACTGACCATAGTAAAAATACTGTGCCAGTAGCTTCATTTCATATTTAATCATATTTTGAAGAGATTACATTACCGTAATCTACTTGTGCGTATAAGAACAAAGGTGTTCTGTCTTATGTTCAGTTCTTTCAATGCCTCATACGTTTAAATGTATTAATGTTTTGACTTAAATGCTGCTGATGAGAGGTAACTCCTTTAATTTGCACATACAGCATAGCTAAATTATCTATTTCCATACATGTGTTCATATTTGTGTTATAGAGATGCTTTGTTAAAACAACTTACAATAGTTTTCTGCTTTGTTTTCCTCAATTTCAGTCTCTACAAACACATAAATAAGCCACTGTGAATATAAAACATATAATTAGTGATAAGTTCTTTTTTTCATGTAACTAATAATGAAATAGAATGCACACATTTATTACTTCTAAAGCCACACAGTCAATCGTATTTCTACTTTTTACTGTTAGAGTGAGTTGGTGGTTTACGCCCGTGCAACGCTATATAGGTTATTTACAGGCGATGAACATGAAGAGGATGATAAAATGAACATGAAATGATGATGATAAATGAAATATGGGAGTGGGGTGGGACACAAAGGACCGGTAAATTTTGAAGAACCACAGGAAAAGGGGAGAGGTGGGTAGGGGCGGAAAATTTAGCCTATGTGGTGCACTACTTGGCGGTCCACAAAGGGGTCTTTTACGTGCATGAAGCGTGGCACTCTCCACACACGTTGGCCCACTAGGGTCGGCGGTCAGGGTTTCCGTATTATAGACCTGACAACCCCCGCGGACGAGGGCTACCCTATTCAGCCACCTAGGGTACACACTTGGTCGCTCTGTGGGCTGAGCACTGACCCGACGTCAGAATCCCAAGACCCTTAGTCGCCTTTTACGACAAACTAGGCTCTGCTGCGGGCCTATTCGCCACCCGGGCCCCGCACGGGACTTTTACTGTTAGACCCTCAATGATTAATCTTCAATTCAAAATTTCAAGAAGCATGCCAGACATACTTAATATGTTGATTCATTATTTCCTTTACCTTTGGTTTTCTTTGAATTTAAATTAATCCTAAAATGATCGTTTCAAAAGAATATTTTCAGCGCTTGTATATCAGAAAATAACACATTAGTCATGATTGTGTTTTAGATTTTAATTTAGGTTAACGGAATAAGATCTGAAATGACCATTGCATATATAGCTAGAACTGAAATGACCATTGGATATATAGCTACAACAAATTAAAAAAGGATTTAGATGCATCCGAAATGAAATGATACTTTGATTTTTACTTACCGGTTAATTATTTTCTTGAAATTTTCATCTGTGTCTGTGTGTTGCAGTTAAAAATAGACATAACAAAGTGCAAAATACAAACATCAAAGTAAAGAAAGTCTGACAACAAAATGTAAAATGAGTTTTTGATAAAACGGTAGATTTGTGTTCCAGAATGTAAACACATGCGTCCGAATAAGCAATGTAGCATAATACAATCAATATAGCAAAAATAATTAATAGCAATGATTTAAGATGACAGAAGCCTTCATGCTGTCGTTGACACTTGAGCCAAGTGGTATGCACCGTTGGGTTGCCACATGAACATCGACTGACCATAGCAAAAATACTATGTCAGTAGCCTCTTTACATATTAAATCATGCGAAAAGGTAAAAATATATACAAATGTATCTATGTAATTAGGTATAAATAATTTTAAGGAAAAGGCAAAACCGAATGGTGAATCTGAAATAGCATCATACCTTTGTACTGTGTTATTTACAAAGTAATATCTTGTTTGTGTTTCAATCTAAGGGGTCGTTTGCGATGAATATTTATTCCATATTGACTAAGCTTTATGCATATATCTGAAATTCGATACAAATACAAGTACAGTCCAACCTGTCTATAAAGGGCACCAGCGGGAAGGGCTGAAAGTGCCCTTTATACAAAGGTTACATCTAAGCTGCTTGATCAGGTTAATATGCCTTCTACTAAAATACAGACCAATACAAAGTTTTAAACATGCACTGTGGTTACCTTTAATCAAACAAATATGGTTAATTATACATTTACAATGCGTTTTACCTAAAATTTGGTCTTTATTATTACTATGTGCAATGAAATTTACAAGGAAAAATTATATGTTCTGTCTATATTTGATAAAAATACCTTCATTTTGTTATTTTCCTGCCCGCTATAGCAGGTTTTCTGCTACATTGGGATGAAAATGAGTGCCCGCTGCCCACATTGTAGAGTGCCCTTTATATAGAGGGTATTTATATAGGAAGAAGCATCCGGGGGACCTGAGAGTGCCCTTTATGGACAGGTGCCCTCTTTATGGAGGTGCCCTTTAACACAGGTTTGACTGTATAAAATTTGTTTGTATATCATCTTTTTACAGTAAACTGATTCTATTCATAGGAACGTTACTTTTCTTATCGTCGTGATATCGAATCTTATCTGATTGTATAAAAATATTACTTATATACAGGTAAACTTGTTAAAATATACATAAAGACTTACACGTGTCTGTAAAAATGATACTGCTGTAATTTGGCTCCAAACGCACACTGAAAAGGATAGTGCAATGCTTAACGTTAATACAGTTGTTACAATGTTGTAAATTTTTCTGCAAAAATCTTATATGACCATATTACATGGCGTTATTGCATGACATGGCTGCGTCATTTGGCTACTTTGTGTCCGTTTCACGCAGGGTAAGTTGGAAACATTATGCATGAAATGGCTACATTGCAACGTCAATTGGCTACTTTGTATCCGCTTCACGCAGGGTAAGTTGGATACATTATGCGTGAAATGGCTACATAGATGCGTCATTTGGCTACTAAGTATCTACTTTATGCAGCGTTAATCGGACACATTTTGCGTGAAATGGCTACAACCGTGCGGGAAAAGGCTACATGGTCATACTTAAAGGATACGGTACCGCGATAATTGTTACAATATTTGCTGTTAAAGGATTATTTTAGCAAAATAAACTGCGTTATTGCATGACATGGCTGCGTCATTTGGGTACTATGTATCCACTTCACGCAGCGTTAGTTGGATACATTATGCGTTAAATGGCTACAAATTTGCGGGAAAAGGCTACACAGATGCACGAAAAGCACAATGGTTTTATGATATTCTAAATACATACCACCTGCCATAACACATATCATAACAAGAAGTCATTTTGAGAGCATTCGTTTTCACGGCGTTTGGTACGCTCAAATTTGTCATTTACGAAATAAATAAGGCATCAAAAGTTTCTCTATTCTCTATTCTCTGACGTTATTATTTAAACTTTGAAATATCAGCAATTGTAGCCATTTAAATAATTATGCTGGCTCCAAATATTTTTTGACCAATGTTTTGTACAGGGTAGTTAACAGTGATATTTTTTTCTTATTTAATGCAATTTGTTTTGTGAAAATCGATCGGGTAAATACAAAATTATTACTTTTTGAATAAACGTACCTTTTCGATCTTTACTCTTCGAAGTCTCCAAATCAAATGAAGAAAATACAGCAAACATTACCTTAAAAGACCCTTTTCGACGTCAATTGGCTTCCAGTTACCAATTAACGCAACGTTAAAAGGATACTGTTGTCAATTCACGCATCGTCAAATGGATACTTGTATCCATTTACGCAGTGTTTAAATGATACAGGTGTCAATTAACGCAACGTCAAAAGGATACTGTTGTAAACTCACGCATCGTTAAAAAGGTACTTGTATCCATTTACGCAGCGTTAAAATGATACAGGTGTCATTTAACGCAACGTTAAAAGGATACTATTGTCAACTCACGCATCGTTAAATGGATACTTGTATCCATTTACGCTGAGTTAAAATGATACCGGTGTCAATTTACGCAACGTTAAAAGGATACCAATGTCAGTTTTTTTCAACGTTAAAAGGATACTGGTGCCAATTAACGATGTAACCTGACGCTAATCGCGTGAATTGGCTACTTCTGCGGTTTAGGGCTATGGTTTGGGGTTAGTTTGAAGTTATCTGAACAAGGTCGAAACTGGTTTTGGGGACAGTCTTAAGTAAGGTTAGACCCCAAGTCCACAAAAAGTTTCATCCCTAACCCCCTTCTTTTTCTACGGAGTCTTGAAAGTTAAACTCTAACCCTAACCCCATGATGTTCCGATTAAACCCTCGAAATAAAATTGTTGGCCAATAAGGGGTAGCGCAATAAGCTAACCTTTAAGCCCTACGCAAAGCCCAATACCCCTCCAAAAATGGGGTCTTTTCCCCAAAAAATCGAAATTTGGTATCAGGATGACCAAAAGGTATAACCCTTTTATAGGATCTAAAATTCCTTTGCATTTTAAAAATCAAACCGGAAATAGAACTTTCTTTTCTGAAGAGATATTTCTTTCAAACTTTGCAGGGGTCCACAGAGGATCAAGAAGGGGCACTATACCAAATTTTATTAAAATCCAACGTGAAACAATTTTTTGGGGACTCGTATGCACTTTTAATGTGTAGCCAACTAGCGTCAATCCTAATCACATGACGAATCGATCAATCAAAATATTTTGAAACCTTATAATTCTGTTACTTGTCGTCTGTTTAATCTGATTTTTGGCCTTAGGCGCTACAATGATGGATTCTTTCATAAAACAATAGTTTTATGAACATACCATGATCACTTTTCCTACAAAAATAATTTTGAGAAGTACCCATGGTCACGCTGGAATGTTAGCGGAAAATACGTTCAGTTTTTACTATAATCGACTTCTGTCTGGTAATATTTTTTTTTACATATTTTTTTCTGCTCAAAAGTAAGTTTGTATACCATTATTGATTGTTTCATTAGACAAAAATTGAAAACAATATGACTTGGTCTTTCAAAAACGGACCTAAACCATTTAACAAGACAGTAGTCTATTGTTCATTAAAAATAACACGATTAATGTGAAGTTCCCGGGTGTTTCTTTTTACAACACATTTAAATCCTTTGTTCGAATGTTATAATACTGGCACTTTCTACACACTGGACAACTAATTAATACATGAAGAAACTGAATAACCCTATGACATGTTTACACACATAAAAATCTGTGCGGGAACATCATACTAGTGTCTAATTATTATGAATTTCCTGTCTCCATATACCGCAAAAAAGTAGTCATGTAACGCATTATGTAGCCAACTAACGTACCAAAGTCGTGAAATACCGCAGTCTAATAGTGTCCCGATAAAGCTTATTTGTAACCAATAAACGCAATATGTGTCCAACTGACGCAACATAAAAGATGCGTGATTCGGTTACAGCATTCGCGTGACATGGCTACTGTGATGCGTGATTAAGTTACACCTATGCGTTAAGTCAAACCATGTCGTCAAATCCCGCTTCTTGTTACCACATCACGCTATAAATGTTGCACAGTAACGCAACGTTAAAATGATACTCTAGGACGGTAATTGGCAACAGTATACTTTTCACGCTGCGTTATTGTGATACATTTAACGCGTTAACTGACACCATGTAGTGAAATAGCGTTTGATATTACCACATCACGCCATAAATGTTGCGTCGTAACGCAACGTTAAAATGATACTCTAAGACGGTAATTGGCAACAGTATACTTTTCATGCTGCGTTATTGTGATACATTTAACGCGTTAACTGACACCATGTAGTGAAATAGCGCTTGATGTTACCACATCACGCCATAAATGTTGCGTAGTAACGCAACGTTAAAATGATACTCTAAGACGGTAATTGGCAACAGTATACTTTTCACGCTGCGTTATTGTAATACATTTAACGCGTTAACTGACACCATGTAGTGAAATAGCGCTTGATGTTACCACATCACGCCATAAATGTTGCGTAGTAACGCAACGTTAAAATGATACTCTAAGACGGTAATTGGCAACAGTATACTTTTCACGCTGCGTTATTGTGATACATTTAACGCGTTAACTGACACCATGTAGTGAAATAGCGTTTGATATTACCACATCACGCCATAAATGTTGCGTAGTAACGCAACGTTAAAATGATACTCTAAGACGGTAATTGGCAACAGTATACTTTTCACGCTGCGTTATTGTGATACATTTAACGCGTTAACTGACACCATGTAGTGAAATAGCGCTTGATGTTACCACATCACGCCATAAATGTTGCGTAGTAACGCAACGTTAAAATGATACTCTAAGACGGTAATTGGCAACAGTATACTTTTCACGCTGCGTTATTGTGATACATTTAACGCGTTAACTGACACCATGTAGTGAAATAGCGCTTGATGTTACCACATCACGCCATAAATGTTGCGTAGTCACGCAACGTTAAAATGATACTCTAAGACGGTAATTTGCAACAGTATACTTTTCACGCTGCGTTATTGTGATACATTTAACGCGTTAACTGACACCATGTAGTGAAATAGCGCTTGATGTTACCACATCACGCCATAAATGTTGCACAATAACGCAACATGAAAAGGATACTCTAAGACGGTAATTGGCAACAGTATACTTTTCACGCTGCGTTATTGTGATACATTTAACGCGTTAACTGGTTACACATGCAAAATGTTATCATCCAACGCTCAGTTGTAACCGACTTGCGTTTTTTTATGTTGCGTGAATTGGAAACATAGCCAAATCACGTTTTTTACATGTGGCGTGAATTGGTTACATGTGAGCGTTATTCGGTTACATTTTTGTAGCCAAATCACGCTTCGTTTAATGCGTTAATTGAACACATATAGCGTTAATTGAAGACTTTAAACGTTAGTTGGCTAAATAACGCGTTAAATGAATACTTTTTTGCGGTAAAAGGATACAGAAAATTGATAATAATTGAATAGTAATATGATGTTTCAATAGGACTTTTGCTGCCTTTCAACATGTTTTGCGGCTTTAAAATTTTGTTTCAGATCAAATAGTCATTCCTTTTTTTAATTAACTGCTTAAATATAATTTTGTAATTAAGGATAGAAAAACATAGAAAATAGAAGCACCAAAAGAATTTAATAAATACTGTAGATTTAATAGGAGATAATTTACCTTTTTAAAAATTTTGGGTTTTTTCAATAAAAGCAGGATACATCTAATTTTTTTGTTGTTTTTTTTTAAAAAACGCTCAAATATGATATAGGAAATCCATTTCCAAAAGAAAAAGTAGCTTAAAACGAATTGAAATCCAAGAGAAAACTGGAATTCAGAAAAAAAATGAAATATTTTCCGCTAATCTTTCAGCGTGATACTGGATACTACCGCTAATTTTCTAAACGAAAAGTAGTTAAGGTATCGTCATTTTGCTTTTGTTCAATGGATGTGTACCTCGTTGTAGCACTCTGTGCCAAATATCAGTGTAAATGGATAAAAATTAAAAAAATATCAGGTTGCAAATTATCTAAATTAAGTGTTTTCTAGTTGGCTACACGCTAAAACTGGTTTCAAAGCCCCCAAACATTTATTTCTCTTTGGATTTCAGTAAAATTTGGCATGGTGCCTATCTTTGACCTTATCTGGACCTCTGCAAAGTATGAAAGAAGTATCTCTATAGATAAAAAAGTTCTGTTTCCGGTATCCTTTTTAAAATGCAGAAGAATTTTGGTTTCTGTTAACGGGGTATACATTTTAGTCATGCTGATGCTAAATTTCGATTTTTTGGGATGGAGCCCCCATTTTTGGAGGGGGGTTAGGCTGCGGTTAGGGCCTAAAGGGTAGCTTATTGCGCTACCCCCTATTGGCCCCTAATTTTATTCCGAGGGTTTATTCGGAACATCATGGGGTTAGGATTAGAGTTTAATTTGGCGTTACTGTAAGAAAACGAAAAGGGTTTGGGTTGAAATTTTTTCTGTGGGCTATGTCCAAACGGACTTAGATCTACCCCCAAAACCACTTTCAACCCCCTTCGGATAACTTCAAACTAACCCCAAACCCTAACCCCAAATCCTAGAAGTAGCCAAATCCCGCGATTAGCGTCGTGGCTACACCATGACGCTAATTAGGGTTAGGGGTTAGCATATTAGGGTTACAAAATCATACAATTAGGGTTAATGTCGATGAAAACAGAAAATAAGCGGTAGGGGGTAGTACAAAAAGATACAGTTCAGGTAAAGGTTAGTACAAAAACGTACAATTAGGGTTACGATTATGGTCTGTGAAAACACAAAGTAAAGGGTAGGGGTTGGACCAAAAAGATACATTTATGGTCAGGGTTAGTATTAAAATACATACAATTTGGGTTAGGGTTAGTGTAAAACATATAATTAAGGTTAGGGTTAGTATATAAAACACACACTTAGGGTTAGGGGTTAGCATATAAAGATACATGTAGGGTAAGGGGTAGTACACAATTACACAATTAGGGTTTTAGTCGATGAAAACACAAAATAAGTGGTAGGGGTAGTAAAAATACATTTTTGATAAGGGTTAGTACAAAAACGTATAATTAGGGTTAGGATTAGTATAAAACACACAATTAGGGTTAGGGGTCAGCATACAAAGGTACATTTAGGTTTAGAGTTAGTGCAAATTTATACAATTAAGGTAAGGGTTAGTACAAAAACGTATAATTAGGGTATGGGTTAGTGTAAAACATATTATTAGGATTAGGGTTAGTATAAAACACACAATTAGGGTTAGGGGTTAGCATATAAAGATAGGATACATTTAGGGTTTGGGTTAGTACAAAATTATACAATTAGGGTTATTGTCGATGAAAAAAACTTAAGTGGTAGGGGTTAGTACTAAGATACATTTATGATATAGGCTAGTACAAAAACGTATAGTTATGATAAGGGTTAGTGGAAACCATATAATTAGGGTTAGGGCTAGTGTAAAACATATAATTAGGGTTACGGTTAGTATTAAACACACAATTAGGGTTAGGGATTAGCATATTAAGATACACTTAGGGTTAGGGTTACAAAATAATACAATTAGGGTTATTGTCGATGAAAACACAAAATAAGCGGTAGGGGGTAGTACAAAGCGATACAGTTCAGGTAAAGATTAGTACAAAAACGTACAATTAGGATTACGATTAGGGTCTGTGAAAACACAAGTAATTGGTAGGGATTGGACCAAAAAGATACATTTATGGTCAGGATTAGTACTTAAACATACACTTTGGGTTAGGGTTAGTATAAAACACACAATTAGGGTTAGGGGCTAACATATAAAGATATATTTAGCGTTAGGGTTAGTACAAAATCATACAATTAGGGTAAGGGTTAGTTCAACGTATAAAAGGGGTGAGGATTAGTGTAAAACATATTACGGTTAAGGTTAGTATAAAATACACAATTAGGGTTAGGGGCTAGCATATAAAGATACATTTAGGGTAAGGGTTAGTACACAATTACACAATTAGGGTTTTAGTCGATGAAAACACAAAATAAGTGTAGGGGTAAGTACAAAAAATGAATTTATGATAAGGGTACGTACAAAAACGTACAATTAGGGAAAACTATAATTAGGGTTAGGTTTAGTATAAAACACACAATTACTGTTAGGGGTTAGCATATTAAAATACCCTTTGGGTTATGGTTACAAAATCATACAATAAGGGTAAGGGTCGATGAAAAAATAAAATAAGGTGTAGAGGTTAGTACAAAGAGATACATTACAGGTCAAGGATAGAACAAAAACGTACAATAAGGGTTACGGTAAGTGTCGGTGAAAACACAAAGTAATGGGTAGGGGTTGGACCAGAAAGATACATTTATGGTCAGGGTTAGTACAAAAACATACAATTAGGCTAAAGATTAATGTAAAACATATATTTAGGGTTAGGGTTCGTATAAAACACACAGTTAATGTTAGGGGTTAACAAATAAAGATACATTAATGGTTAGGGTAAGAACAAAATTATACACTTAGGGTTATATTCGATGAAAGAAGCAGAGGTACCAATGGGGTATCCGAATGTCAAAAGTCCGAAAGGGCAGAGACTAAACCAGTAAACACAAACAAGAACGGGACAAAAACAGACAACACGTAAAACATGGAAACACAAAACAACTGAATATCAATCAACAACGCGAACTCCAGTCGAAACAAGAGTGAACTCAGGTGCTCCGGAAGAGTAAGCAGTTCCTGCTTGCTATAGCACACCCGTCGCGTTGCCAATAGTCCATTCAGCGTGTCAAATCCAGTAAAGGAAGACAAAACAACACACTATGACAAACCAACATCTGAACTCATCTGAGAGATCGAAATCCCATATTTGTCTATAAGTGCATGATGTCTTCCGTAAAATTTCTTGAGTGAAGACAGCAACCGAGGAGCAACATAACCCTGTGTGAGCAATTTTTGCGTCAGACGTGTTGCTCTGCTAAGGAAATCGATGTAAGTCCCGCACGCTCTGGAGTAACGAATCAATTGAGATACGTAAACTCCATAAGCTGGAGCTGACGGAATATTGCTACACAAGAAGGGGAAGTTGACGATTGGAAAGTTGAAGTCATCACGTTTGTCATAGAGCCTTGTTGAAAGTCTTCCTTGAGAGTCAATTTCGAGATGTAGATCTAAATATGCAGCAGACTTCCTAGAATCCGTTGTGTCCTTTATCTCAAGCTCCTGTGGATATATGAGATGGAGAAAGTCACCAAATCGAGAATTGTTTAGTGAAAGGACATCATCAATATAACGAAACGTGAGGTTGAAAGAGAGAGCTAGTCTACGGTCTTTTTTGTCTAGAAGAGATTGCAAGAAGTCTGCTTCATATGAATGAAGAAACAAATCAGCAAGCAAAGGTGCACAATTAGTGCCCATTGGAATCCCTATTGTTTGCTGAAAAACACGTCCACCAAACTGAACAAATATGTTGTCAATAAGAAAGTTGAGCATGTCGATTATTTGGTCTTCTGTAAATTTGTTCTTTTTCTTTGACTCATTGATGACAAAGTAAGTCTTGGTATAATCGACTACAAGAAATTTGTACCTGCGTTTTCCATTTTTTTTGAAAAAGCTGCGTTTAATCAGCTGTGCCAATCGCGATTTCAGTTGTTCATGTGGAATAGAAGTGTAAAGTGAAAACACAAAATAGAGGGTAGGAGTTAGTACAAAGATACATTTATGATAATGGTTAGTACAAAAACGTATAATAAGGTTTACGGGTTAGCATATTAAGATACACTTAAGGTTAGGGTTACAAAATCATACATTTAGGGTTAATGTCGATGAAAACACAAAATAAGCGGTAGGGGGTAGTACAAAGAGATACAGTTCAGGTAAAGGTTAGTATAAAGACGTACAATTAGGGTTAAGATTAGCGTCTGTGAAAACACAAAGTAAAGGATAGGGGTTGGACCAAAAAGATACATTTATGGTCAGGGTTAGTACTAAAACATACAATTTGGGTTAGGGTTAGTATATAAAACACACAGTTAGGGTTAGGGGTTAACATTATACAATTGTTTACTGGTCATGAGGGAAACAGTACATTTGTTTCCACGAGGTACTTATTATATCACGAAGCGCGTAGCGCCGAGGGAAATGGTAAGTACCGAGGGGAAACAAATGTACTGTTTTCCGAATGACCAGTAAACACTTGATCGGTAAACAACCTAACTAAAGCCACGCCTACTGCTCACTCCGGTGTACTCTAGCCACGCATACTGCCAATCATACAAAAAAAAAACGCGAAATAGTATTACGGTACTATTACCCTAGGGCAATAGTTTTTACTATATCCCTAAGGAAATAGTACTTTTACCAAATTCAAGATGAAATAGCTAAAATATTTACCTGTATTTTATATAGAAAACAATCTACTGAAGTATAATAAATAAAGATACATTTATGGTTAGAACTAGTACAAAATTATACAATTAGGGTTATAGTCGATGACAACACAAAATAAGTGGTCAAGGTTAGTACAAAAACATACAGTTAGGGTAAGGGTTAGTGCAAAACATATTTTTAGGGTTAGGATTAGTATAAAACACACAGTTAGGGTTAGGGGTTAACAGATACATTTAGGGTTAAGGTTAGTACAAAATTATACAATTAGGGTAAAGGCTAGTACAAAAACGTTAGAGTTAGTGTTAAACATATATTTAGGGAAAGGGCTAGTATAAAACACACAATTAGGGTTAGAGATTAGCAAATAAGATCCATTTAGGGTGAGGGTTAATGTAACACATATAATTAGGGTTAGGGTGAGTATAAAATGAACAATTAAGGTTAGGGGTTAGCATATTAAGATACATGTAGGGTTAAATTTGGTACAAAAATATACAATCAGGGCAAAGGCTAGTACCAAAACGTATATTTAGGGTTATAGTTAGTGTTAAACATATATTTAAGGAAAAGGTTAGTATAAAACATGCAATTAGGGTTAGGGGTTAAAAAATAAGATCCATTTAGGGTTAGGGTTAGTACATAATTATACAATTAGGGTTATAGTCGATGAAAACACAAAATAAATGGTAGGGGTTAGTAAAAAAGTACATTTTTGATAAGGGTTAGTACAAAAACGTATAATTAGGGTTAGAGTTAGTATAAAACACACAATTAGCGTTAGGGGTTAACATATAAAGATCTATTTAGGGTTAGGGTTAGTGCAAATTATACAGTTAGGGTTATAGTCGATAAAAACAAAAAAAAATAAGTTGTAGGGCTAGGTACAAAGATACATTTTTGATATAGGCTAGTACAAAAACGTCTAATTAGTGTTAGGGTTAGTGTCAAATATATAATTAGGGTAAGGGTTAGTATAAAGCACACAATTAGGGTTAGGGGTTAGCATATTAAGATACAGTTAGGGTTAGGGTTACAAAATCATATAATGAGGGTTAATGTTGATGAAATCACAAAATAAGCGGAAGGGGGTAGTACAAAGAGATATAGCTCAGGTTAAGTTTAGTACAAAAACGTACAATTAATGTTACGATAAGGGTATTAGAAAACACACAGTTAGGGTTAGGGGTTAAGATATAAAGATACATTTAGTGTTAGGGTTAGTGCAAAATTATACAATTAGGGTTATAGTCAATGAAAACACAAAAATAGTGGTAGGGGTTAGTATAAAAAATACATTTATGATAAGGGTTAGTAAAAAAAAAAACGTATAATTAGGGTTAGGGTTAATGTAAAACACACAACTAAGGTTAGGGGTTAGCATATAAAGAAATATTTAGGGTTAGGTTTAGTGCAAAACTTTACAATTAAGGTAAGGGTTAGTACAAAAACTTATAATTAGGGCTAGGGTTAGTGTAAAACATATTATTAGCGTTAGGGTTAGTATAAAACACACAATTTGGGTTAGGGGTTAGCATATAAAGATATATTTAGGGTTAGGGTTAGTACAAAATTATACAATTAGGGTTATATTCGATGAAAACATAAAATGAGTGGTAGGGGTTAGTACAAAGATACATTTATGATAAGGGTTAGTACAAAAACGTTTAATTAGGGTCAGGGTTTGTGTAAAGCATAAAATTAGGGTTAGGGTAAGCATATTAATATACACTTAGGGTAAGGGTTGCAATATCATAAAATTAGGGTTAGGGTCGAATAAATCAAAAAATAAGGGGTAGGGGTTAGTACAAAGAGATACAGTTCAGGTACATGATAGGACAAAAACGTACAATTAGGGTTACAGTTAGGGTCTGTGAAAACACAAAGTTAAGGGTAGGAGTTGGGCCAAAAAGATACATTTATGGTCAGGGTTAGTACAAAAACATACAATTAGGGTTAGGGTTAGTGCAAAACATATTATTAGGGTTAAAGTTAGTTTAAAACACACAATTAGGGTTAGGGGTTAGCATATAAAAATGCATTTATGGTTAAGGTTAGTACAAAATTATACAATTAGGTTTATAGTCGATGAAAACAAAAATGAGTGGAAGGGGTTAGTAAAAAAATACATTTATGATAAGGGTTAGTACCAAAACGTATATCTAGGGTTAGGGTTATTATAAAACACACAACTAAGGTTAGAGGTTAGCATATAAAGATACATTTAGGGTTAGGGTTAGTGCACAACTTTACAATTAGCATAAAGGCTAGTACAAAAACGTATATTTAGGGTTAGAGTTAGTGTTTAACATATATTTAGGGAAAGAGTTAGTATAAAACACACAGTTTGGGTAAGGGGTTGACATATAAAGATACATTAAGGGTTAGGGTAAGTACAAATTATACAATGAGGGTTATAGTCGATGAAAACATAAAATAAGTGGTAGGGGTTAGTATAAAAAATACATTTATGATAAGGGTTAGTACAAAAACGTATAATTAGGGTAAGGGTTAATGTAAGACATATAAGTAGGGTTAGGGTGAGTATAAAATGCACAATTAAGAATAGGGGTTAGCATATTAAGATACATTTAGGGTTAAGGTTAGTACAAAATTATACAATCAGGGTAAATGCTAGTACAAAAACGTATATTTAGGGTTAGAGTTTGTGTTAAACATCTATTTAGGGAAAGGGTTAGTATAAAACACACAATTAGGGTTAGGGGATAAGCAAATAAGATCCATTTAGGGTTGAGGTTAGCAAATAAGATCCATTTAGGGTTAGGGTTAGTACAAAATTATACAATTAGGGTTATAGTCGATGAAAACACAAAATAAGTGGTACAGTACCTGTATGGTAAAAGCTTCCCTCTCTCCCCATTTACCATCACACCATTTACCATCCCCATACACCATATACTATCTCCATCCCCATACACCATGTACCATCCCCATCCCCATCCCCATCCCCATACACCATGTACCATCCCCATCCCCATCCCCATACACCATGTACCATTCGCGTCCCCATCCCCATACACGATTTACAATCGATCCCCATCCCCATTTACCATTCTATTTTCCCCATACCCATAATGCAATTGTTTTTTATTATCGATAATACATGTATTAATTTGTTTTAAGGAAATTATTACGATATTTAATAGTTTAAATATCTAATAATATTTTTTATTTAGTTTACATGTATAAATAACATACGGGTGACATAGAAATAATAACTATAACTTATTTTCATTACACAAAATTTACTATCGCATTTTAATATTTTCAATATTAAATATTAATTGAAAATGTTTCATTTTAGTAATTACTAAATCTGTTATCATCATCTTTTAATGAAACCATGTTATTCAAAATCTAAGTTATAATATATTACGCAACTTTTTAGTAAAAATTGATCTTAAACTTTTCTAATTACATCCAATGTATGACATATAGGTCTAAGCAATACCTGTATAAAAGTCAACATATTTATATATTTTAGTTTATCTAAGCATATATGTTTCAAATCTAATGAAGAAAACTTGTTTCGCAATCAATTTCTTGTCAATTTTATTAAGCCGGCATATAATTTGGAGCTCAAATATTAGTTTTTACTTGAGTAACTAATATTTTACATATAACAATTGCAAGTGTAATCTTAATACTCCTATGCAAACCAATTTTCATTATAGTTTCTTAACTATGAACCTTATTTTGAAATAATTGATACATTTATGCATATGGCTATGTATATTTTCAACTTATCTTAGCATATATGTTTCAAATCTAATGAAAAAACTTGTTTCGCAATCAATTTCTTGTCAGTTTTATTAAGCCGGCATATAATTTTGAGCTCAAATATCAGTTTTTACTTGAGAAATTAATATTTTACATATAAAACTTGCAAGTGTGATCTTAATACTCCTATGCAAACCAATTTTCATTATAGCTTCTTAACTATGAACCTTATTTTTGAAATAATTGATACATTTATGCATATGGCTATGTATAATTTCAACTTATCTTAGCATATATGTTTCAAATCTAATGAAAAAACTTGTTTCGCAATCATTTTCTTGTCAATTTTATTAAACCGGCATATAATTTGGAGCTCAAATATCAGTTTTTACTTGAGTAACTAATATTTTACATATAACAATTGTAAGTGTAATCTCAATACTCCTATGCAAACCAATTTTCATTATAGTTTCTTGACTATGAACATTATTTTTGAAATAATTGATACATTTATGCATATGGTTATGTATATTTTTCAACTTATCTTAGCATATATGTTTCAAATCTAATGAAAAAACTTGTTTCGCAATCAATTTCTTGTCAATTTTATTAAGCCAGCATATAATTTGGAGCTCAAATATCAGTTTTTACTTGAGTAACTAATATTTTACATATAAAACTTGCAAGCGTGATCTTAATACTCCTATGCAAACCAATTTTCATTATAGTTTCTTAACTATAAACCTTATTTTTGAAATAGTTGATACATTTATGCATATGGCTATGTATATGTTCAACTTATCTTAGCATATATGTTTCAAATCTAATGAAAAAACTTGTTTCGCAATCAATTTCTTGTCAATTTTATTAAACCGGCATATAATTTGGAGCTCAAATATCAGTTTTTACTTGAGTAACTAATATTTTACATATTAAACTTGCAAGTGTGATCTTAATACTCCTATGCAAACCAATTTTCATTATAATTTCTGAACTATGAACCTGATTTTTGAAGTGCATATATACATTTATGCATATGGCTATGTATATTTTCAATTTTTCAGGGCATACAAGTGTTTAAATCTAATAGAAAAACGTATCAGGTGTAATATCGTTGCTTTTTTCTTAAATGCTATATATTATTATTCAATATTAACTTAAATACTTAGAATTAAAATCTTAATGTAAACAATTTTTCATTGTTTTAATTATACAAATATATATACGGCGAAATGTACGTCACAATTTATTTGATCTTGAACATTTCGTTTATAAAATTCTTTCATTTATTTCAGTTATATATCTTATTTTTATAATAGTTGTATCCAAATAAAAGATACATGTAAAAATGTGTCGTAAAAATGCCGTTATTTAAATTGTAATATGAAAAATGTCTTTAATCAAGGAATTCCTTGCTTTAATGTATAAAGTTATTTTCATACACTCAACAAACAAAACAACTATATATACGTTAATAGTCCTCGTGTACACGTAGTAATATAAATATATTCATTTTATATATTTAATGCAACAGACATCTACCGTATCATCTACAGTTAAAATGACCAAATAAATTTAAAATTATTCTATTATAATATCATTTACCATCCCCATTTACCATTCGGTAGACCAATCAAATTCGATTTACCATTTACCATCCCCATTTACGATCCCCATCCCCATACACGATACTCTTCCCCATACACCATCCCCATACACTATACTATCCCCCATATACCATTTACCATTCACCATCCCCATCCCCATTTACCATCCCCCCATTTACTATAGATTGGGAAGCTTTTACCATTTAGGGACTGTAGGGGTTAGTAAAAAATACATTTATGATAAGGGTTAGTACCAAAACGTATAATTGGGGTTAGGGTTATTATAAAACACACAACTAAGGTTAGGGGTTAGCATATAAAGATACATTTAGGGTTAGGGTTAGTGCAAAACTTTACAATTAGGGTAAAGGCTAGTATAAAAACGTATATTTAGGGTTAGAGTTAGTGTTTAACATATATTTAGGGAAAGGGTAAGTATAAAACACACAGTTAGGGTAAGGGGTTAACATATAAAGATACATTAAGGGTTAGGGTAAGTACAAATTATACAATAAGGGTTATAGTCGATGAAAACACAAAATAAATGCTAGGGGTTAGTATAAAAAAATACATTTATGATAAGGGTTAGTACAAAAACGTATAATTAGGGTTAGGGTTAATGTAAGACTTATAATTAGGGTTAGGGTGTGTATAAAATGCACAATTAAGGTTAGGGGTTAGCATATTAAGATACATTTAGGGTTAGAGTTAGTACAAAATTATACAATTAGGGTAAATGCTAGTACAAAAACGTGTATTTAGGGTTAGAGTTTGTGTTAAACATCTATTTAGGGAAAGGGTTAGTATAAAACACACAATTAGGGTTAGGGGTAAGCAAATAAGATCCATTTAGGGTTGAAGTTAGCAAAGTAGATCCATTTAGGGTTAGGGTTAGTACAAAATTATACAATTAGGGTTATAGTCGATGAAAACACAAAATAAGTGGAAGGGGTTAGTAAAAAATACATTTATGATAAGGGTTAGTACCAAAACGTATAATAAGGGTTAAGGTTATTATAAAACACACAACTAAGGGTAGGGATTAGCATATAAAGAAACATTTAGGGTTAGGTTTAGTGCAAAACTTTACAATTAAGGTAAGGGTAGTACAAAAACTTATAATTAGGGTTAGGGTTAGTGTAAAACATAAAATTAGGGTTAGGGTAAGCATATTAAGATACACTTAGGGTAAGGGTTGCAAAATCATAAAATTAGGGTTAGGGTCGAATAAATCAAAAAAATAAGGGGTAGGGGTTAGTACAAAAAGATACAGTTCAGGTACATTATAGGACAAAAACGTACAATTAGGGTTACAGTTAGGGTCTGTGAAAACACAAAGTTAAGGGTAGGGGTTGGGCCAAAAAGATACATTTATGGTCAGGGTTAGTACAAAAACATACTATTAGGGTTAGGGTTAGTGCAAAACATATTATTAGGGTTAAAGTTAGTTTAAAACACACAATTAGGGTTAGGGGTTAGCATATAAAGATACATTTAGGGTTAGGGTTAGTACAAAATTATACAATTAGGTTTATAGTCGATGAAAACAAAAAACGAGTGGAAGGGGTTAGTACAAAGGTACATTTATGATATAGGCTAGTACAAAAACGTCTAATTAGGGTTAGGGTTAGTGTCAAACTCAAACATATAATTAGGGTTAGGGTTAGTATAAAACACACAATTATGGTTAGGGGTTAGCATATTAAGATACACTTAGGGTTAGGGTTACAAAATCATATATTTAAGGTTAATGTTGATGAAAACACAAAATAAGCGGTAGGGGGTAGTACAAAGAGATACAGCTCAGGTAAAGGTTAGTACAAAAACGTACAATTAATGTTACGATTAGGGTATGTGAAAACACACAATTATGGTTAGGGGTTAAGATATAAAGATACATTTAGGGTTAGGGTTAGTGCAAAATTATACACTAAGGGTTAAAGCCAATAAAAACACAAAATAAGTGGTAGGGGTTAGTATAAAAAATACATTTATGATAAGGGTTAGTACAAAAACGTATAATTAGGGTTGGGGTTAATGTAAAACATATAATTAGGGTTAGGGTTAGAATAAAATACACAATTAGGGTTAGGGGTTAGTATATTAAGATACATTTAGGGTTAGGGTTAGTACAAAATTATACAATTAGGCTAAAGGCTAGTACAAAAACGTATAATTATGGTAAGGTTAGCGTTAAACATATTATTAGAGTTAGGGTACCTTAAGAGGTAGGGTTAGTACAAAATTGTACAATTAGTGTTAGTACAAAAACGTATATTTAAGGTTAGGTTTAGTATAAAACACACAATTCGGGTCAGGGGTTAGCATATAAATATACATTTAGGGTTAGGGTTAGTACAAAATTATACAATTAGGGTTATATTCGATGAAAACATAAAATAAGTGGAAGAGGTTATTTTAAAAAGTACATTTATGATAAGTGTTAGTACAAAACGTAAAATTAGGGTTAGGTGTAATGTGAAACATATAATTAGGGTTAGGGTTAGTATAAAATACTCAATTAGGGTTAGGGGTTAGCATATTAAGATACATTTAGGGTTAGGGTTAGTACAAAATTATACAATTAGGGTAAATGCTAGTACAAAAGCGTATAATTAGGGTTGGGGTTAGTGTTAAACATATTATTAGGGTAAGGGTTAGTACAAAATTATACAATTAGGGTTATAGTCGATAAAAACATAAAAAAAAGTTGTAGGGGTTGTTATAAAAAAATACATTGATGATAAGGGTTAGTACAAAACGTTTCCGTGCGGGGCTCGGGTGGCGAATAGGCCCGCAGCAGAGTCTAGCTTGTCGTAAGAGGCGACTAAGGGTCTTGGGATTCTGACATCGGGTCAGTGCTCAGCCCAAAGTGTGTACCCTAGGTGGCTGAATAGGGTAGCACTCGTCCGCGGGGGTTGTCAGGTCTTTAATACGGAAACCCTAACCGCCGACAATAGTGGGCCAACGTGTTTTGAGAAAGCTACGCTTAATGCACGTAAAAGACCCCTTTGTGGACCGCCAAGTAGTGCACCACATAGGCTAAATTTTCTGCCCCTACCCACTTTTCCCCTTTTCCTGTGGTTTTCAAAATTTACCGGTCCTAAGTTTCCCAACCTATTCCATATTTCATTTATCATCATCATTTCATGTTCATTGTATCATCCTTTTCATGTTCATCGCCTGTAAATAACCTTTATAGCGTTGCATGGGCGTAAAACACCCAACTCACTCACTCACTCAGTACAAAACGTATGATTAGGGTTTGGGTTAATGTAAAACATATAATTAGGGTTAGGGTTAGTATAAAATACACAATTAGGGTTAGGGGTTAACAATAAGATACCTTTAGGGTTAGAATTAAAACAAAATGATATAATTAGGGTTATAGTCGATGGAAACACAAAATAAGTGGTAGGGAATAGTACAAAAAAACATTTATGATAAGAGTTAGTACAAAAACGTATATTTAGGGTTATGGTTAGTATAAAACACACAATTTGGGTTAGGGGTTAGCATATAAAGATTCATTTAGGGTAAAGGTTAGTACAAAATTATACAATTAAGGTTATAGTCGATGAAAACAAAAAATAAGTGGTAGGGGTTAGTACAAAGAGACATTTATGATACAGGCTAGTACAAAAACGTATAATTAGGGTTAGGGTTAGTGTAAAATATATAATTAGGGTTAAGGTTAGTGTAAAACATATAGTTAGGGTTAGTATAAAACAGAGAATTAGGGTTAGGGTTTGCATATTAAGATACACTTAGGGTAAGGGCTAGTACACAATTAGGGTTTTAAAGCGATGAAAACACAAAATAAAGGGTAAGAATTAGTACAAAAAATACATTTATGATAAGGGTTAGTACAAAAACGTATAATGAGGGTTAGGGTAAGTGTAAAACATATAATTAATTAATATAGGGTAAGAGTTAGTGTTAAATATTAAATTTGGGTTAGGGTTAGCATTAAACATACAGTTAGTGTTAGGGGTTAGCATACAAAGATATATTAAGGGTTAGGGTAAGTGGAAAATTATACAATTAGGATAAGGGTTAGTACAAAAACGTACAATTAGGGTTACGGTTAGGGTCCATGATAACACAAAGTTAGGGCAAGGGGTTGGACCAGAAAGTTAAATTGATGGTCAGGGTTAGTACAAAAACAAACAAGTAGGGCAAGGGTTAGTGTAAAACATTAATCTAGGGTTAGGGTTAGAATAATACACACAGTTGGTGTTAGGGGTTAGCATACAAAGATACATTTAGGGTTAGGGTTAGTAGAAAATTATACAACTAGGATAAGGGTTAGTACAAAAACGTATAATTAGGGTTAGGGTTAGTATAAAAGCGTATAATTAGGGTTAAGGTTAGTATAAAACACACAATTAGGGTTAGGGGTTAGCATATTAGGGTTACAAAATCATACAATTAGGGTTAATGTCGATGAAAACACAAAAAAAAGCGGTAGGGGGTAGTACAAAGAGATACAGTTCAGGTAAAGGTTAGTACAAAAACGTACAATTAGGGTTACGATTATACTTTGTGAAAACACAAAGTATAGGGTAGGGGTTGGACCAAAAAGATACATTTATGGTCAGGGTTAGTATTAAAATACATACAATTTGGGTTAGGGTTAGTGTAAAACATATAATTAAGGTTAGGGTTAGTATATAAAACACACACTTAGGGTTAGGGGTTAACATATAAAGATACATTTAGGGTAAGGGTAAGTACAAACTTTTACAATTAGGGTAAGGGTTAGGACAAAAACGTATAATTAGGGTTAGGGTTAGTATAAAAGCGTATAATTAGGGTTAAGGTTAGTATAAAACACACAATTAGGGTTAGGGGTTAGCATATTAGGGTTACAAAATCATACAATTAGGGTTAATGTCGATGAAAACACAAAATAAGCGGTAGGGGGTAGTACAAAGAGATACAGTTCAGGTAAAGGTTAGTACAAAAACGTACAATTAGGGTTACGATTATGGTCTGTGAAAACACAAAGTATAGGGTAGGGGTTGGACCAAAAAGATACATTTATGGTCAGAATTAGTATTAAAATACATACAATTTGGGTTAGAGTTAGTGTAAAACATATAATTAAGGTTAGGGTTAGTATATAAAACACACACTTAGGGTAAGGGGTTAACATATAAAGATACATTTAGGGTAAGGGTTAGTACAAACTTTTACAATTAGGGTAAGGGTTAGGACAAAAACGTATAAAAAGGGGTTAGGGTTAGTGTAAAACATATTATTAGGGTTTCGGTTAGTATAAGAAGCAGAGGAACCAATGGGGTATCCGAATATCAAAAGTCCGAAAGGGCAGAGACAAAACCAGCAAACACCAACAGGAACGGGACAAAAACAGACAACATGTAAAACATGGAAACACAAAATAAGGGGTAGAGGTTAGTACAAAGAGATACAGTTCAGGTAAAGATTAATACAAAAACGTACATATAGGGTTACGCTTAGAGTCTGTGAAAACACAAACTTAAGGGTAGGGTTTGGATCAAAAAGATACATTAATGGTCAGGGTAAGTACAAAAACATACAATTAGGGTGAGGGTTAATGTAAAACATATTTAATTAGGGTTAGGGTTAGTATAAAAAACATAGTTAGGATAAGGGGTCAGCATATAAAGATATCATTTAGGGTTAGGGTTATTGCAAAATTATACAAAAAGGGTAAGGGTTAGTACAAAATAGTATAATTAGGGTTAGGGTTAGTGTAAAACATATTATTAGGGTTAGGGTTAGTGTAAAACACACAATTAGGGTTAGGGGTTAGCATATTAAGATACACTAAGTGTTAGGGTTACAAAATCATACAATTAGGGCTAGGGTCGATCAAAACACAAATTAAGTGGTAGGGGTTAGTACAAAGAGATACAGTTCAGGTAAAGGTTAGTACAAAAACGTACAATTAGGGTTACGCTTAGAGTCTGTGAAAACACAAACTTAAGGGTAGGGTTTGGACCAAAAAGATACATTGATGGTCAGGGTAAGTACAAAAACATACAATTAGGGTGAGGGTTAATGTAAAACATATAATTAGGGTTAGGGTTAGTACAAAAAACATAGTTAGGGTAAGGGGTCAGCATATAAAGATATCATTTAGGGTTAGGGTTATTGCAAAATTATACAAAAAGGGTAAGGGTTAGTACAAAATAGTATAATTAGGGTTAGGGTTAGTGTAAAACATATATTTAGGGTTAGGGTTAGTATAAAACACACAATTAGGGTTATGGGTTTGCAAATAAAGATACATTTAGGGTTAGAGTTAGTACAAAATTATACAATCAGGGTCAGGGTTAGTTCAAAAAGTATAATTAGGGTAAGGGTTAGTGTAAAACATATTATTAGGGTTAGGGTTAGTGTAAAACACACAATTAGGGTTAGGGGTTAGCATATTAAGATACACTAAGTGTTAGGGTTACAAAATCATACAATTAGGGTTAGGGTCGATGAAAACACAAATTAAGGGGTAGGGGTTAGTACAAAGAGATACAGTTCAGGTAAAGGTTAGTACAAAAACGTACAATTAGGGTTACGCTTAGAGTCTGTGAAAACACAAACTTAAGGGTAGGGTTTGGACCAAAAAGATACATTAATGGTCAGGGTAAGTACAAAAACATACAATTAGGGTTAGGGGTTAGCATATAAAGATACATTTAGGGTTAAGGTCAGTACAAAATCATACAATTAGGGTACGGGTTAGTACAAAAACGAATAATTAGTGTTAGGGTTAGGGTTAGTGTAAAACAAATTATCAGGGTTAAAGTTAGTGTAAAACACAATCATTCAAATAGGGTTAGGGTCGAATAAATCAAAAAATAAGGGGTAGGGGTTAGTACAAAGAGATACAGTTCAGGTACATGATAGGACAAAAACGTACAATTAGGGTTACAGTTAGGGTCTGTGAAAACACAAAGTTAAGGGTAGGAGTTGGGCCAAAAAGATACATTTATGGTCAGGGTTAGTACAAAAACATACAATTAGGGTTAGGGTTAGTGCAAAACATATTATTAGGGTTAAAGTTAGTTTAAAACACACAATTAGGGTTAGGGGTTAGCATATAAAAATGCATTTATGGTTAAGGTTAGTACAAAATTATACAATTAGGTTTATAGTCGATGAAAACAAAAATGAGTGGAAGGGGTTAGTAAAAAAATACATTTATGATAAGGGTTAGTACCAAAACGTATATCTAGGGTTAGGGTTATTATAAAACACACAACTAAGGTTAGAGGTTAGCATATAAAGATACATTTAGGGTTAGGGTTAGTGCACAACTTTACAATTAGCATAAAGGCTAGTACAAAAACGTATATTTAGGGTTAGAGTTAGTGTTTAACATATATTTAGGGAAAGAGTTAGTATAAAACACACAGTTTGGGTAAGGGGTTGACATATAAAGATACATTAAGGGTTAGGGTAAGTACAAATTATACAATGAGGGTTATAGTCGATGAAAACATAAAATAAGTGGTAGGGGTTAGTATAAAAAATACATTTATGATAAGGGTTAGTACAAAAACGTATAATTAGGGTAAGGGTTAATGTAAGACATATAAGTAGGGTTAGGGTGAGTATAAAATGCACAATTAAGAATAGGGGTTAGCATATTAAGATACATTTAGGGTTAAGGTTAGTACAAAATTATACAATCAGGGTAAATGCTAGTACAAAAACGTATATTTAGGGTTAGAGTTTGTGTTAAACATCTATTTAGGGAAAGGGTTAGTATAAAACACACAATTAGGGTTAGGGGATAAGCAAATAAGATCCATTTAGGGTTGAGGTTAGCAAATAAGATCCATTTAGGGTTAGGGTTAGTACAAAATTATACAATTAGGGTTATAGTCGATGAAAACACAAAATAAGTGGTACAGTACCTGTATGGTAAAAGCTTCCCTCTCTCCCCATTTACCATCACACCATTTACCATCCCCATACACCATATACTATCTCCATCCCCATACACCATGTACCATCCCCATCCCCATCCCCATCCCCATACACCATGTACCATCCCCATCCCCATCCCCATACACCATGTACCATTCGCGTCCCCATCCCCATACACGATTTACAATCGATCCCCATCCCCATTTACCATTCTATTTTCCCCATACCCATAATGCAATTGTTTTTTATTATCGATAATACATGTATTAATTTGTTTTAAGGAAATTATTACGATATTTAATAGTTTAAATATCTAATAATATTTTTTATTTAGTTTACATGTATAAATAACATACGGGTGACATAGAAATAATAACTATAACTTATTTTCATTACACAAAATTTACTATCGCATTTTAATATTTTCAATATTAAATATTAATTGAAAATGTTTCATTTTAGTAATTACTAAATCTGTTATCATCATCTTTTAATGAAACCATGTTATTCAAAATCTAAGTTATAATATATTACGCAACTTTTTAGTAAAAATTGATCTTAAACTTTTCTAATTACATCCAATGTATGACATATAGGTCTAAGCAATACCTGTATAAAAGTCAACATATTTATATATTTTAGTTTATCTAAGCATATATGTTTCAAATCTAATGAAGAAAACTTGTTTCGCAATCAATTTCTTGTCAATTTTATTAAGCCGGCATATAATTTGGAGCTCAAATATTAGTTTTTACTTGAGTAACTAATATTTTACATATAACAATTGCAAGTGTAATCTTAATACTCCTATGCAAACCAATTTTCATTATAGTTTCTTAACTATGAACCTTATTTTGAAATAATTGATACATTTATGCATATGGCTATGTATATTTTCAACTTATCTTAGCATATATGTTTCAAATCTAATGAAAAAACTTGTTTCGCAATCAATTTCTTGTCAGTTTTATTAAGCCGGCATATAATTTTGAGCTCAAATATCAGTTTTTACTTGAGAAATTAATATTTTACATATAAAACTTGCAAGTGTGATCTTAATACTCCTATGCAAACCAATTTTCATTATAGCTTCTTAACTATGAACCTTATTTTTGAAATAATTGATACATTTATGCATATGGCTATGTATAATTTCAACTTATCTTAGCATATATGTTTCAAATCTAATGAAAAAACTTGTTTCGCAATCATTTTCTTGTCAATTTTATTAAACCGGCATATAATTTGGAGCTCAAATATCAGTTTTTACTTGAGTAACTAATATTTTACATATAACAATTGTAAGTGTAATCTCAATACTCCTATGCAAACCAATTTTCATTATAGTTTCTTGACTATGAACATTATTTTTGAAATAATTGATACATTTATGCATATGGTTATGTATATTTTTCAACTTATCTTAGCATATATGTTTCAAATCTAATGAAAAAACTTGTTTCGCAATCAATTTCTTGTCAATTTTATTAAGCCAGCATATAATTTGGAGCTCAAATATCAGTTTTTACTTGAGTAACTAATATTTTACATATAAAACTTGCAAGTGTGATCTTAATACTCCTATGCAAACCAATTTTCATTATAGTTTCCTAACTATGAACCTTATTTTTGAAATAATTGATACATTTATGCATATGGCTATGTATATTTTTCAACTTATCTTAGCATATATGTTTCAAATCTAATGAAAAAACTTGTTTCGCAATCAATTTCTTGTCAATTTTATTAAGCCGGCATATAATTTGGAGCTCAAATATCAGTTTTTATTTGAGAAACTAATATTTTACATATAACAATTGCAAGTGTAATCTCAATACTCCTATGCAAACCAATTTTCATTATAGTTTCTTGACTATGAACATTATTTTTGAAATAAATGATACATTTATGCATATGGTTATGTATATTTTCAACTTATCTTAGCATATATGTTTCAAATCTAATGAAAAAACTTGTTTCGCAATCATTTTCTTGTCAATTTTATTAAGCCGGCATATAATTTGGAGCTCAAATATCAGTTTTTACTTGAGTAACTAATATTTTACATATAAAACTTGCAAGCGTGATCTTAATACTCCTATGCAAACCAATTTTCATTATAGTTTCTTAACTATAAACCTTATTTTTGAAATAGTTGATACATTTATGCATATGGCTATGTATATGTTCAACTTATCTTAGCATATATGTTTCAAATCTAATGAAAAAAATTGTTTCGCAATCAATTTCTTGTCAATTTTATTAAACCGGCATATAATTTGGAGCTCAAATATCAGTTTTTACTTGAGTAACTAATATTTTACATATTAAACTTGCAAGTGTGATCTTAATACTCCTATGCAAACCAATTTTCATTATAATTTCTGAACTATGAACCTGATTTTTGAAGTGCATATATACATTTATGCATATGGCTATGTATATTTTCAATTTTTCAGGGCATACAAGTGTTTAAATCTAATAGAAAAACGTATCAGGTGTAATATCGTTGCTTTTTTCTTAAATGCTATATATTATTATTCAATATTAACTTAAATACTTAGAATTAAAATCTTAATGTAAACAATTTTTCATTGTTTTAATTATACAAATATATATACGGCGAAATGTACGTCACAATTTATTTGATCTTGAACATTTCGTTTATAAAATTCTTTCATTTATTTCAGTTATATATCTTTTTTTTATAATAGTTGTATCCAAATAAAAGATACATGTAAAAATGTGTCGTAAAAATGCCGTTATTTAAATTGTAATATGAAAAATGTCTTTAATCAAGGAATTCCTTGCTTTAATGTATAAAGTTATTTTCATACACTCAACAAACAAAACAACTATATATACGTTAATAGTCCTCGTGTACACGTAGTAATATAAATATATTCATTTTATATATTTAATGCAACAGACATCTACCGTATCATCTACAGTTAAAATGACCAAATAAATTTAAAATTATTCTATTATAATATCATTTACCATCCCCATTTACCATTCGGTAGACCAATCAAATTCGATTTACCATTTACCATCCCCATTTACGATCCCCATCCCCATACACGATACTCTTCCCCATACACCATCCCCATACACTATACTATCCCCCATATACCATTTACCATTCACCATCCCCATCCCCATCCCCATTTACCATCCCCCCATTTACTATAGATTGGGAAGCTTTTACCATTTAGGGACTGTAGGGGTTAGTAAAAAATACATTTATGATAAGGGTTAGTACCAAAACGTATAATTGGGGTTAGGGTTATTATAAAACACACAACTAAGGTTAGGGGTTAGCATATAAAGATACATTTAGGGTTAGGGTTAGTGCAATGTCGATGAAAACACAAAAAAAAGCGGTAGGGGGTAGTACAAAGAGATACAGTTCAGGTAAAGGTTAGTACAAAAACGTACAATTAGGGTTACGATTATACTTTGTGAAAACACAAAGTATAGGGTAGGGGTTGGACCAAAAAGATACATTTATGGTCAGGGTTAGTATTAAAATACATACAATTTGGGTTAGGGTTAGTGTAAAACATATAATTAAGGTTAGGGTTAGTATATAAAACACACACTTAGGGTTAGGGGTTAACATATAAAGATACATTTAGGGTAAGGGTAAGTACAAACTTTTACAATTAGGGTAAGGGTTAGGACAAAAACGTATAATTAGGGTTAGGGTTAGTATAAAAGCGTATAATTAGGGTTAAGGTTAGTATAAAACACACAATTAGGGTTAGGGGTTAGCATATTAGGGTTACAAAATCATACAATTAGGGTTAATGTCGATGAAAACACAAAATAAGCGGTAGGGGGTAGTACAAAGAGATACAGTTCAGGTAAAGGTTAGTACAAAAACGTACAATTAGGGTTACGATTATGGTCTGTGAAAACACAAAGTATAGGGTAGGGGTTGGACCAAAAAGATACATTTATGGTCAGAATTAGTATTAAAATACATACAATTTGGGTTAGAGTTAGTGTAAAACATATAATTAAGGTTAGGGTTAGTATATAAAACACACACTTAGGGTAAGGGGTTAACATATAAAGATACATTTAGGGTAAGGGTTAGTACAAACTTTTACAATTAGGGTAAGGGTTAGGACAAAAACGTATAAAAAGGGGTTAGGGTTAGTGTAAAACATATTATTAGGGTTTCGGTTAGTATAAGAAGCAGAGGAACCAATGGGGTATCCGAATATCAAAAGTCCGAAAGGGCAGAGACAAAACCAGCAAACACCAACAGGAACGGGACAAAAACAGACAACATGTAAAACATGGAAACACAAAATAAGGTGTAGAGGTTAGTACAAAGAGATACAGTTCAGGTAAAGATTAATACAAAAACGTACATATAGGGTTACGCTTAGAGTCTGTGAAAACACAAACTTAAGGGTAGGGTTTGGATCAAAAAGATACATTAATGGTCAGGGTAAGTACAAAAACATACAATTAGGGTGAGGGTTAATGTAAAACATATTTAATTAGGGTTAGGGTTAGTATAAAAAACATAGTTAGGATAAGGGGTCAGCATATAAAGATATCATTTAGGGTTAGGGTTATTGCAAAATTATACAAAAAGGGTAAGGGTTAGTACAAAATAGTATAATTAGGGTTAGGGTTAGTGTAAAACATATTATTAGGGTTAGGGTTAGTGTAAAACACACAATTAGGGTTAGGGGTTAGCATATTAAGATACACTAAGTGTTAGGGTTACAAAATCATACAATTAGGGCTAGGGTCGATCAAAACACAAATTAAGTGGTAGGGGTTAGTACAAAGAGATACAGTTCAGGTAAAGGTTAGTACAAAAACGTACAATTAGGCTTACGCTTAGAGTCTGTGAAAACACAAACTTAAGGGTAGGGTTTGGACCAAAAAGATACATTGATGGTCAGGGTAAGTACAAAAACATACAATTAGGGTGAGGGTTAATGTAAAACATATAATTAGGGTTAGGGTTAGTACAAAAAACATAGTTAGGGTAAGGGGTCAGCATATAAAGATATCATTTAGGGTTAGGGTTATTGCAAAATTATACAAAAAGGGTAAGGGTTAGTACAAAATAGTATAATTAGGGTTAGGGTTAGTGTAAAACATATATTTAGGGTTAGGGTTAGTATAAAACACACAATTAGGGTTATGGGTTTGCAAATAAAGATACATTTAGGGTTAGAGTTAGTACAAAATTATACAATCAGGGTCAGGGTTAGTTCAAAAAGTATAATTAGGGTAAGGGTTAGTGTAAAACATATTATTAGGGTTAGGGTTAGTGTAAAACACACAATTAGGGTTAGGGGTTAGCATATTAAGATACACTAAGTGTTAGGGTTACAAAATCATACAATTAGGGTTAGGGTCGATGAAAACACAAATTAAGGGGTAGGGGTTAGTACAAAGAGATACAGTTCAGGTAAAGGTTAGTACAAAAACGTACAATTAGGGTTACGCTTAGAGTCTGTGAAAACACAAACTTAAGGGTAGGGTTTGGACCAAAAAGATACATTAATGGTCAGGGTAAGTACAAAAACATACAATTAGGGTTAGGGGTTAGCATATAAAGATACATTTAGGGTTAAGGTCAGTACAAAATCATACAATTAGGGTACGGGTTAGTACAAAAACGAATAATTAGTGTTAGGGTTAGGGTTAGTGTAAAACAAATTATCAGGGTTAAAGTTAGTGTAAAACACAATCATTCAAATAGGGTGGGGGTCGATGAAAACACAAAATAAGGGGTAGGGGTTATTACAAAGAGATACAGTTCAGGTAAAGGTTAGTACAAAAACGTACAATTAGGGTTACGGTTAAAGTCTGTGAAAACACAAACTTAAGGGTAGGGTTTGGACCAAAAAGATAAATTAATGGTCAGGGTAAGAACAAAAACATACAATTAGGGTAAGGGTTAGTGTAAAACATATTATTAGGGTTAGGGTTAGTGTAATACACACAAATAGGGTTAGGGGTAAGCATATTAAGATACACTAAAGGTTAGGGATACAAAATCATACAATTATGGTTAGGGTCGATGAAAACACAAATTAAGGGGTAAGGGTTAGTACAAAGAGATACAGTTCAGGTTAATGTTAGTACAAAAACGTACAATTAGGGTTACGGTTAGGGTCTAAGAAAACACAAGCGTAAGGGTAGGGTTTGGACCAAAAAGATACATTAATGGTCAGGGTAAGTACAAAAACATACAATTAGGGTTAGGGGTTAGCATACAAAGATACATTTAGGGTTAGGGTCAGTACAAAATTATACAATTAGGGTCAGGATTAGTACAAAAGTATAATTAGGGTAAGGGTTAGTGTAAAACATATTATTAGGGTTAGGGTTAGTGTAATACACACAAATAGGGTTAGGGGTAAGCATATTAAGATACACTAAAGGTTAGAGATACAAAAATCATACAATTATGGTTAGGGTCGATGAAAACACAAATTAAGGGGTAAGGGTTATTACAAAGAGATACAGTTCAGGTTAATGTTAGTACAAAAACGTACAATTAGGGTTACGGTTAGGGTCTGTGAAAACACAAGCGTAAGGGTAGGGGTTGGACCAAAAAGGTATATTAATGGTCAGGGTTAATACAAAATCATACAATAAGGATTAGGGTAAGTGTAAAACATATAATTAGGGTTAGGGTTAGTGTAAAACACACAGTTAGGGTTAGGGGTTAGCATATAAAGATACATTTAGGGTTAGCGTTAGTACAAAATTATACAATTAGGGTAAGGGTAAGTATAAAAACGTAAAATTAGGGTTAGGGGTAGTGTAAAACATATTACTAGGGTTAGGGTTGGTATAAAACACACAATTAGGGTAAGGGGTTAGCATATAAGATACAATTAGGGTTAGGGTTAGTACAAAATTATACAATTAGGGTTATCGTCGATGAAACACAATAAGTGGTAGGGGTTAGTACAAAAGATACATTTATGATAAGGGCTAGTACAAAAACGTATAATTAGGGTTAGGGCTATTGTTAAACCTATAATTAGGGTTAAGGTTAGTGTAAAACATATAATTAGGGTTAGGGTTATTTTAAAACTCACAATTAGGGTTAGAGGTTAGCATATAAAGATACATTTAGGGTTAGGGTTAGTACAAAATTATACAATTAGGGTACGGGTTAGTACAAAAACGAATAATTAGGGTAAGGGTTAGTGTAAAACAAATTATCGGGGTTAATGTTAGTGTAAAACATAATTAGGATAAGGGTTTGTATAAAACACACAATTAGGGTAAGGGGTTAGCATATTATGCTACACTAAGGGTTAGGGTTACAAAATCATTCTATTAGAGTTAGGGTCGATGAAAACATAAAATAAGGGGTAGAGGTTAGTACAAAGAGATACAGTTCAGGTAAAGATTAGTACAAAAACGTACATATTGGGTTACGCTTAGAGTCTGTGAAAACACAAACTTAAGGGTAGGGTTTGGACCAAAAAGATACATTGATGGTCAGGGTAAGTACAAAAACATACAATTAGGGTTAGGGTTAGTGTAAAACATAAAATTAGGGTTAGGGTTAGTATAAAAAACATAGTTAGGGTAAGGGGTTAGCATATAAAGATACATTTAGGGTTAGGGTTATTGCAAAATTATACAAAAAGGGTAAGGGTTGGTACAAAATATTATAATTAGGGTTAGGGTTAGTGTAAAACATATAATCAGGGTTAGGGTTAGTATAAAACACACAATTAGGGTTATGGGTTAGCATATAAAGATACATTTAGGGTTAGAGTTAGTACAGAATTATACAATTAGGGTCAGGGTTAGTTCCAAAAGTATAATTAGGGTAAGGGTTAGTGTAAAACATATTATTAGGGTTAGGGTGAGTGTAAAACACACAATTAGGATTAGGGGTTAGCATATTAAGATACACTAAGGGTTAAGGTTACAAAATCATTCTATTAGGGTTAGGGTCGATGAAAACACAAATTAAGGGGTAGGGGTTAGTACAAAGAGATACAGTTCAGGTAAAGGTTAGTACAAAAACGTACAATTAGGGTTACGCTTAGAGTCTGTGAAAACACAAACTTAAGGGTAGGGTTTGGACCAAAAAGATACATTAATGGTCAGGGTAAGTACAAAAACATACAATTAGGGTTAGGGGTTAGCATATAAAGATACATTTAGGGTGAGGGTCAGTACAAATTTATACAAATAGGGTCAGGATTGTAAAACATATTATTTGGGTTAGGGTTAGTATAATACACACAAATAGGGTTAGGGGTAAGCATATTAAGATACACTAAATGTTAGGGTTACAAAATCATACACTTATGGTAAGGGTCGATGAAAACACAAATTAAGGGGTAAAGGTTAGTACAAAGAGATACAGTTCAGGTAAAGGTTAGTACAAAAACGTTTAATTATGGTTACGGTTAGGGTCTGTGAAAACACAAGCTTAAGGGTAGGGGTTGGACCAAAAATGTACATTAATGGTCAGAGCAAATACAAAATCATACAATTAGGGTTAGGGTAAGTGTAAAACATATAATTAGGGTTAGGGTTAGTATAAAACACACAGTTAGGGTTAAGGGTTAGCATATAAAGATACATTTAGGGTTAGGATTAGTACAAAATTATACAATTAGGGTAAGGGTTAGTATAAAAACGTAAAATTAGGGTTAGGGTTAGTGTAAAACATATTATTAGGTAGGGTTGGTATAAAACACACAATTAGGGTAAGGGGTTAGCATATAAGATACAATTAGGGTTAGGGTTAGTACAAAATTATACAATTAGGGTTATAGTCGATGAAACACAATAAGTGGTAGGGGTTAGTACAAAAGATACATTTATGATAAGGGTTAGTACAAAAACGTATAATTAGGGTTAGGGCTATTGTTAAACCTATAATTAGGGTGAAGGTTAGTGTAAAACATATAAATAGGGTTAGTGTTAGTATAAAACACACAGTTAGGGTTAGGGTATAGCATATAAAGATACATTTAGGGTTAGGGTTAGTACAAAATTATACAATTAGGGTACGGGTTACTACAAAAAACGAATAATTAGGGTTAGGGTTAGTGTAAAACAAATTATCGGGGTTAAGGTTAGTGTAAAACATAATTAGGATAAGGGTTTGTATAAAACACACAATTAGGGTAAGGGGTTAGCATATTATGCTACACTAAGGGTTAGGGTTACAAAATCATTCTATTAGAGTTAGGGTCGATGAAAACACAAAATAAGGGGTAGAGGTTAGTACAAAGATATACAGTTCAGGTAAAGATTAGTACAAAAACGTACATATAGGGTTACGCTTAGAGTCTGTGAAAACACAAACTTAAGGGTAGGGTTTGGACCAAAAAGATACATTGATGGTCAGGGTAAGTACAAAAACATACAATTAGGGTTAGGGTTAGTGTAAAACATAAAATTAGGGTTAGGGTTAGTATAAAAAACATAGTTAGGGTAAGGGGTTAGCATATAAAGATACATTTAGGGTTAGGGTTATTGCAAAATTATACAAAAAGGGTAAGGGTTGGTACAAAATATTATAATTAGGGTTAGGGTTAGTGTAAAACATATAATTAGGGTTAGGGTTAGTATAAAACACACAATTAGGGTTATGGGTTAGCATATAAAGATACATTTAGGGTTAGAGTTAGTACAGAATTATACAATTAGGGTCAGGGTTAGTTCCAAAAGTATAATTAGGGTAAGGGTTAGTGTAAAACATATTATTAGGGTTAGGGTGAGTGTAAAACACACAATTAGGATTAGGGGTTAGCATATTAAGATACACTAAGGGTTAAGGTTACAAAATCATTCTATTAGGGTTAGGGTCGATGAAAACACAAATTAAGGGGTAGGGGTTAGTACAAAAACGTACAATTAGGGTTACGCTTAGAGTCTGTGAAAACACAAACTTAAGGGTAGGGTTTGGACCAAAAAGATACATTAATGGTCAGGGTAAGTACAAAAACATACAATTAGGGTTAGGGGTTAGCATATAAAGATACATTTAGGGTTAGGGTCAGTACAAAATTATACAAATAGGGTCAGGATTAGTACAAAAAGTATAATTAGGGTAAGGGTTAGTGTAAAACATATTATTATGGTTAGGGTTAGTATAATACACACAAATAGGGTTAGGGGTAAGCATATTAAGATACACTAAATGTTAGGGTTACAAAATCATACACTTATGGTAAGGGTCGATGAAAACACAAATTAAGGGGTAAAGGTTAGTACAAAGAGATACAGTTCAGGTAAAGGTTAGTACAAAAACGTTTAATTAAGGTTACGGTTAGGGTCTGTGAAAACACAAGCGTAAGGGTAGGGGTTGGACCAAAAAGGTATATTAATGGTCAGGGTTAATACAAAATCATACAATAAGGATTAGGGTAAGTGTAAAACATATAATTAGGGTTAGGGTTAGTATAAAACACACAGCTAGGGTTAGGGGTTAGCATATAAAGATACATTTAGGGTTAGCGTTAGTACAAAATTATACAATTAGGGTAAGGGTTAGTATAAAAACGTAAAATTAGGGTTAGGGTTAGTGTAAAACATATTATTAGGGTTAGGGTTGGTATAAAACACACAATTAGGGGAAGGGGTTAGGGTTAGGGTTAGTACAAAATTATACAATTAGGGTACGGGTTAGTACAAAAATGAATAATTAGGGTTAGGGTTAGTGTAAAACAAATTATCGGGGTTAAGGTTAGTGTAAAACATAATTAGGATAAGGGTTTGTATAAAACACACAATTAGGGTAAGGGGTTAGCATATAAGATACAATTAGGGTTGGGGTTAGTGCAAAATTATACAATTAGGGTTATAGTCGATGAAAACACAAAATAAGGGGTAGATGTTAGTACAAAAAAATTACTAGTAAAATTTATAGGCCAACCAAATTCTAAAAACTGCAAAACTTTGGAGTCATGAAAATCTGAAGCATATTCATACCATTTAGAAATATTTAAATCTGTTTCAACCTTAAGCTTACAATGAACATAATTAGGTTTTCCTGATAATAACACTCTGTCATGTAATAAAATATCAGCATTGGTTGTATACAAATCATCAGTAACATCAAACAAAAAATATTTGGTTATATCAGCATATTCATAAAAGGATGGTCCAGCTGGCTTAGTGAACCATGAAAATCTACACATACAATTATAAAATTTACAATTTTTACAATACCCAGAATCTGTATTTTTGATAAAAAAATTATCAGGGTAAAACTCATGAAAGATATCTTTCTCATTAGAAGTATCTTGATGATCAAGAGGAGGTAAGTCTTGAACCAGTAGATCTGCACTAAGAGGTGGGGCTACCTTAGGATTCATGGAAATGGGGGGGGGGCACACCTGCATTTTCAGGGGGAAGCACATCTAAAGTACTGATAGGTAAAACAAAAGGCACACCTGCATTTTCAGGGGAAAGCACATCTAACATACAAGAGATTTTAGGCACAACTGCATCTTAAGGGGCAGGAAAACTGACTCAACTTCCATAGGCACACCTGCACTAAGCGGGGGAGATCTTTAATGTCAATCTTATTGGGGGACACATCTGCATAATCAGAGGGAAGCACATCTAATAAGGATAAAACTTTAGGCACACCTGCAACAACAGGGGAATAGACTTCTGACTGTTCTAATTTACAAAGGGCCAGGTTATCTGCACAAAAAGGGGAACACATGTTCGTCTCTGTAAGGAAGGACACACCTGAATTCTCAGAGGAAAACACACCTAACCTCGTAGGGGGGTTAAATCTAACTCAGCTTATTTCTCTTTGCTGGTGTCTACAAGAACAGATATTTTAGAATCAATATTTACATGTACAGTTTCATCACATGAATTAAAATAACTAAAAATACATATGTTCAAAGATTGAAATACTATAAGTCAACTCTGACTTTCCAGAGAATTTTCTACCACAGTACAAGATTTTGCCGGGTGTCTGCAGGCGGAATCAAATAGGTTTCTTCCAATACGCACACATTTTCGACAGGAATGATACAACTTTTTATAACCAAATTTCCCGAAATGATCACCTGAAGTTTGACAATTTCCGGTTTGGTAAGAACCACAGACGAGGTAACGATTATCACGGTTTGAAGATGATATAGGTGTTACCAATGTTCTATATTTCTCATCTGCGAACGAGTCGTTCCTGGATTTTAAACCTCTCTCAATAGCACGGAGAACTTCTGCATGATAAGCTTTAATTTCATAGAATGGAAATTTCTCAGCCAAATAAAGTAAATTTAGTAAGTGTGATTATCTACATTGAATAAACTCCTTTTCCACGTTCAAAAGAATAAATATTTCACCTCTAATCAACTGAATCAATCCAAATTGTTTATCATTGTAATTTACCGAAGAATTTTGAGCAAATTCATGAGGCCAGGGAACATCCAGAGTAACTCGATCTTTTGAAGCCCTTGCTTCCCCAGATATGACTCTGTTTTTTTGTTTTAGGTGTGAAGGGTTCATAAAATTGATTACATGTACTTTTACATTGTCCACTCTCTTCCGTGAGTGAATCCCCAGAAGAATCACTATCAGTTGCCTGTAGCTGGAATGCAGCAAAATTATTCTTTAACTGTTCCACTTTTTTGGATAAATTATCATCAACACGAAGAGTTTTTAATGAGGGAATGTCTTGTTTAATGGTTTTATGAATAGATTTTGACCGGGCCTCTTTCTGAATTGGCAAGTCTTGTGATTTTGTAAGCATACGCTTTTTAAGTTCTGTATTCTTTTTTGTCAGTTCATCTAACTTCATTTTTAACTCTAAGTTTCTATTTTCTTCTTCAAGCAATGAAATGCTGCATAAAAGTTCGTCGTTCGTTCCAAAAGGGGTAGAAGCTATCACTCGTGGAGTCGGAACTTTTTGCTTGGCACCGATACCCACTTCAGGTGCTTTAGGAGTAGAAGGAATGTCATTCTCAGAATTGATTGACATTTCGTGCACTATAAAGTCTTTAAGATGATCTGGTAATCTTCTACCTTTAGCTGATCTTGTCTCCATCGAGCAAGAATTTTTTTTTTTACCGCGCCAACCATGTGTTGGGGAAAGAAACATATACAAATTAACTTCCACAAAGGAGAGCATAATTTTACTACCGTTCAATTAGGGACAATTGGAGTTATCTCCCATTCTCCACAATGTAGAAAAACCATCATTAAAGATACAAAGAGATTCTTTTGTTAAAAGAACCTCAATCTTTTTACCCTTATCATTCAAGTTGGCACTGCCCCATAATGGGTTGTGAAATCCCAAACTAACATGTATGGAGCAGGAAGCTGATCCGTAAAATTTGGAAGTTGTGTTATAGTTAAGTTATCATTAGGTTGTATACTTACATCCTCGGAAACCCAGGTGATGAATGAGTAAGCGAGAGAAGAAACCCTGGGTTTCCGAGGATGGGCAAAATCATTTTTCTAAAGATCTGGAAAAAAAATCATTTTTTAGACCCCTAAAAGATGTTTTGTTTGACTACCCATCATCCATTAATCTTGAATTCGAGTGTAAAATTTGTTAACATGTTACACTTTTCAGTATCACTTGGTACTTTGTTCTGATTTCGAATTTAAGTACTTAAATAAGTAGATCCTGTACTTTACATACGGGCTATCAATTTTCCCCGCCAATTTCTTGTTTTTTCTCAAAAATGGCTAAGTGGTAAGACTCAGATGAAATATCAGAACATATTCAATCCATAAACAATATTCAAAGTGATAAGAATAACACCAGATATTTCGATTGACGGAAACAAACTGATGAATTCATTAAAATGGTCGTAATTTTCCTCGAGAAGCATGAGAAAGTTCCATTCTGCATGCCAAATGGGCCAACCTGTCGCTTTACAAAATGCTGTGGTGACGCATGATAAGAACTCAGAAGTGGAGGTGATTTGTTGGAAGTCAGTCGACATCACTATGACCAACAAGTGAGTGAGTTGGTGTTTTACGCCCGTGCAACGCTATATAGGTTATTTACAGGCGATGAACATGAAAAGGATGATAAAATGAACATGAAATGATGATGATAAATGAATATGGGAATGGGGTGGGACACAAAGGACTGTTAAAGTTTGAAGAACCAAAGGAAAAGGTGAGAGGTGGGTAGGGGCGGAAAATTTAGCCTATGTGGTGCACTACTTGGCGGTCCACAAAGGGGTCTTTTACGTGCATGAAGCGTGGCACTCTCCACACACGTTGGCCCACTATGGTCGGCGGTCAGGGTTTCCGTATTATAGACCTGACAACCCCAGCGGACGAGGGCTACCCTATTCAGCCACCTAGGGTACACACTTGGTCGCTCTGTGGGCTGAGCACTGACCCGACGTCAGAATCCCAAGACCCTTAGTCGCCTCTTACGACAAGCTAGGCTCTGCTGCGGGCCTATTCGCCACCCGGGCCCCGCACGGGAACAAGTCCCCTTCAAAAGATGATTATTTCCATTGAAAAAAACATGTATGACGGCAGTCAAATGATGGACCTAACGACCATGCAAGTTCACAACATCTATCGTTAAAAAAGTAAACTGGATAATTAACTTATCATTAAAGAATATTTGTTAATGGATTTTTGTTTGTTTGTTGTTTTTTTTTGACAGATTTTTTGTTTTGTTTGGAAAGTCACTAGCATAACTAGAGTGGAAAACATTTTTTTTTAATCCTTTTCTTTGTAAAGTTTATACATGTATATGCTTTAACAAAAAGCTTAAAAAAAGCCAATTTACACTTAAAGTAAAATTTTAATACCAAAACGTCAAACAGTAAATGTGGAAAGTAGCGAAAAATCATTATCGGCATAAAAAATACCAACATTGCGAGGTTATCCTGTGGTTCTTCCAAATTTTCCGTTCCTTTGTTTCCCACAAAGGGGTCTTTTACGTGTATGAAGCGTGGCATTCTCCACACACGTTGGCCCACTATTGTCTGCGGTCAGGGTTTCCGTATTATAGACATGACAACCCCCGCGGACGAGGGCCAATCTATTCAGCCACCTAGGGTACACACTTGGTCGCTCTGTGGGCTGAGCACTGACCCGATGTCAGAATCCTAAGACCCTTAGTCGCCTCTTACGACAAGCTAGGCTCTGCTTCGGGCCTATTCGCCACCCGGGCCCCGTACGGGACTGAACGGGCGCAAAACACCAACTTACACATTCACCCACCAACGTATGTGTCGTCATTCGAACCATTTCTTTTGACACCTTACAAATATAGAAAAGATCAGTTTATCGGATATTTTTCAGTTGTGTATCGACAAATCGATCAACAAATTATTATTTTAATTTTTAATAAAAATAATATATCTTTATAATAAAAAAATATTAACAAAAACACATAGATAGTCAATACAGGTAGAGAATAAAATGATGCTTGCTTAAATCTTCAGTTCGATTAGCTCTTTCAAAATATCAATTAGACTTAAGTTGTCAGATGGTCTTCATTAAAAAGTTATGGCCCCTATTTGTCAAGTTTTGGATTATTCGAGGATTTGCCGTCTTGTTCATCCTGTAACCCTGGACCTGTTGGAGATTGCCATAATGATGATTCTAGCAGGTCGGAATCAGATTCAGAAGATGCTGCTTTAAGGAAGTAAGGAGGAGTGTGGTTAGTTAGTTAATTATTGCTTTACTCCCAAGCAGCACGATTTCGGCTACATCCGGGAGATTAACATGAAAGTGGTGATACAATGAACATGAAATGATGATGAAGTGGAGGAGATGGGGACACAAGGCCAATCGGGTAGGAGAGTTTTGACTGCCACTGAAAAAAGGATTGATGGTAAGGGACGGAAAATTTAGCCTCCTGCATGGGGATCCTACGGGTCCTACTCTTACCGAGACCTGCAGCAGGGTTCTTTAACGTGCGAGGAACGTGACATTTTTCCCAACACGGTGCACCACTATGGTTTGCGGTCAGGTTTTCCGCATTATCGCCTGACGACCCCGCATCTCTCGATGTCAGGGCTGCCCCATTCAACCACCTTGGGCACACATCCCAGTCGCTTTGTGGGCAAAGCGGCCTGACGCCGATGTCAGGTTCTGAGCGCTCTTTATAGGACTTTTACCAACAAGCTTAGCGCATCTGCGGGCCTATTCGCCTCCCGGGCCCCGCACGGGATAGGAGGAGTGTGGAGGTGTCTTCCAACGATGAGACCATTTTTGGATGATGACGTTGTCAATGTGGAAGAGATCATGGAAGAAGACTGAGCTTGCCCTCCTGGAGTTAACAAAACTGGGTACGAAGACCCCACAACAAGAGGAAATAGAAATAGTGAATTTGTGTTTGGTACAAAGGAAATCTTTCCACGATCAGGGACGACCAGTGGTAAAGCGTGAACACCATATTGTCACCAGTTTTTACTATAACCACAGGACATTTCCTTGGAGAGACTAAGATTTTTTTTGCCAACCAGGTGATGGACCATCGCAGGGAAGGATCGAACATGTCATAGGAATGCACCGGCTAGGACGTTTTGGAAGACTGTTGAATTATGAATGAGTTGTTTTTATACATTCACTAAAAATACCGTTAGGGAATCCTGTTTTTGTGGGATCCTAAGTATATGTTGTATATTTAATTTCCGGATTAAGGGAGACCAGTAATTTGGATCCTTCCTTGGTCCCGTGCGGGGCCCGGGTGGCGAATAGGCCCGCAGCAGAGCCTAGCTTGTCGTAAAAGGCGACTAAGGGTCTTGGGATTCTGACGTCGGGTCAGCCCACAGAGCGACCAAGTGTGTACCCTAGATTGCTAAATAGGGTAGCCCTCGTCCGAGGGGGTTGTCAGGTCTATAATGCGGAAACCCTGACCGCCGACCATAGTGGGCCAACGTGTGTGGAGAGTGCCACGCTTCATGCACGTAAAAGACCCCTTCGTGGACCGCCAAGTAGTGCACCATATAGGCTAAATTTTCTGCCCCTACCCATCTCTCTCCTTTTCCTGTGGTTCTTCAAAATTTACCGGTCCTTTGTTTCCCACCCACCTCACCATTCATTTATCATCATCATTTCATGTTCATTTTATCACCCTTTTCATGTTCATCGCCTGTAAATAACTTATATAGCGTTGCACGGGCGTAAAATACCAACTCACTCACTCACCAACAAACATAAAAGCTATTATCATTTTTGTATGTTTTGTGTACTATTTTGGTAATGATGTGCCATATTGTTTTTATTGTACAAGTTTTTTTTTAAAGTGGGGGCTATATTGCAATCACCTTGTCCGTCCGTCCGTCTGACCATCCGGTACAATATCTCGGCTTCTACTGAAGGGATTGATTTCAAATTTGGTATACAGCTTTCGCATGAACAGTTGTAATTTGCCTCCCCTTTCCAGGTCAGTTGGTCATCTACGTGCTGTTTTCTGAATGGTCGAGTGGGGTATGCTAAGCACGACCTAGAGCAGCCCCTTGTTTTTTGTAAAATTAAGTAATATTCTTGATAGGATCCTTTTTCTAAGGCATCCTTTGTTATCATTTGGATCCCGTTTAAGGATTCTATGAATTTATAAGACAAAATATTTTTTAGGTGCCAGGATAGATATGCCTCTTTTTAGCAAAAGCTAATTTTATACAGATAATATTTATTACAATTGTTTTCAATTTGGTTAGCACACTTACACAAAACGAAGATTTGAAAGTCATTCATCCAGTATCCAGGCTGAATACTGAACATCTTGCAAGTAAACATCGTGTCTGTATACGGTTCCTAACATGTTAATCAAAACAAAACAAAAATCAATTATAACAACAAACTTGTCAAAAAAAATAACTTCTTGTAGATTTGTTTCGGAATACGTAATTTATAGAGTAGAAAGCAGTGGAAAACAATAAATCTTCAAAATTTTGGAGAATAATATACATGTACATGTATACATAACATGATAACATTTAATCCTATCAAATATGAAATGATTTGTCAAGCAGTTTCAAAAGTTGCAATTACAGCAATTAAAAAGAAAATATAGTAACATTTAGCATTGCAAATTCAAATTGTTCTTAAGTTTTCACATCTATGCATCAAAACATCTTAATAATAACTTTTATGGATACCCGGTATATAACATAAAGGCCAATCACGAATAAAACATTGTCAACACTTCTTGTTTTTTTCTTGTTGAGTCAATATTTACCTTACAACAGAATTATAATGTTTCCTGTCATTCCAACAGCAAAAAACAATGTGTCTTTCTCTTCATAAATGACATCCTTTATACCCATGCAAGATAGATGCATCCAACTCATACAATAATCACATTGGACCATTAAAGTTCCAGTGCTCCTACACATCTTTCTTAATTTTCCACTGCAGCTTGTGGATGCTGGCTTTGCAATTGTCTCAAGGAGATCAGTTAAAATGAGTTTCTTTCAACGGACTGTAAAAACAAATAAATTCTTCAATTATTACCATTCTTAACATATGACTATTTTTAAATCACATATACATGTAACTAACCTGTAATGCAACACATGCAAAAAAAATACAAGAGGAAATTTTCACCATAGAAATGTGTATTCGATTATTGTTTTATAATACTTTTTAGTTCTGTTTTACTCTAAGTAAGGTTCCGTTAAAATTTTAAAAACGCAGTTTTTTTTTCTTTTTCCTATCTTTAAGTGTTGAAGAAGTAATTGTAAAAAAATACTGAAAATGTGAATCTTAAGGAGGCTGGGGTTCTAAAACGGAGCATCTTTTTCAGTCATCTTGCAAATTGTAAGCCTTTGTTTCAGTTTTAAAGACTGATGTAAAATTTATGTCTTTATTATATTCTATTAACGGGCAGGAAAATGTTTGACTAATTTTTACAAAGAAACGTATTTTAAAAAAAATCTTTAAATGTCTAGAAAATAATTACCATGACCCCGTGTATTTATCACACAAATCCAAAGTATACGCAGGTTTGTTAATGCCGTTTGAGAAACAATATCCGGAATTTCGTTTTTTACCGTTTTTGACTCGAATTGTATATTTTATGACGCTAGGAGAATATGTCATTTCCGCTTAAGTTTTATGACGTTTATGTAAATGATACACTATTTAAGGACATTTCTTTATATGTTGTTACAACAACACAACTATCTTGTCAATTTGAAACGTATTTATCATAGCAAATACTTGTAACAATGAGACAGTAAAGCAATTTTAGTATTGTTCTCATGATCCCGAAGAAGCTTTTGTTTTGACGGCGACGACTCAACAGGGGCGCAATTTAGAATGTTAACAAAATTTTGTTTTGGTGAGAATGGAGACAAACAATACTTTCCAGGTTAACAAGTAAGTTCTATCTTTCATTTCTAATGCCATGTGTGCTTTGATTTAATTTACACAATAAAACATGTTGGCATTACTGCTACAAAAAGGGGGGTACTTGCTTTTATTTATTTTTTCAAATACTTTAAAATCACATTTATTATATAGATCTACATTTTAGCATTATATGCATTATACTTAAATGAAACTCTTGGGCAACATAGATATATCTAAAAAATCATGAATTTTATATTATTCTGAAAGTTTACATGTGAAAATTTTGATATTTGAAAAATAATTAGCATTTTAAAAAGCATACAGTTTGGTGTATCTAAGATAAGTATTTTTTATAATGAGAAAATGATTTTTGCATATGTACCTTTATCTTTTTTTAATATTAATCTACCATTTGCTATAACTAGTTTATGCTGACTTGAGGTATTCCTTTTGAAGGTTTTAATTTTTGCATTTCAAAGTATAATATACATGTAGCACCTTTTTTCAGTTAAAAAGGAATTGTATGTCAAATTGTATATGTTTTTGTAATCCATTTTCTTTAAACTGATAGACTAAACAATAACTATAAAATATAGCATATGGTATAATGTCATTTTAATCATTTTGAAATATTTGTTTTGTTATTTTCAGCTTGCAATTTTCTTCCTTGATGAAATCTGGTGTGTGGTTCTTACAAAGAGAAGTTATTCTATTGGCAGTTTTGCTATTATGATGTTAAACTAAATGAATGTGTGACTAAATAAATGGTCTTTTATAGGATTGATGTTATATTCTATGGAATTTAATGAAATCTATCCTTATAAGTTTATATATACATAATTATATATACATTTCAAGAAATTGAGGGGCTGGATTTTATAAAGTGTGAATAATCAAAGTGGTTATTTATTAAATGAAGGCATAAAATAATTGTGCACAAGTATTCTCACTCTGTGAAACTCAATGAAGGATCACCACCCTACCTTGAAAGTTTTTTTATGGAATGGATATAGCTGTATGTGTTTAAGTGTAAACATTCATAGTATAAACAAGTTTTGTTGTGATATTCTGTTCTTTTTTCACAAATGCATTCTTATTGTTTTAATAGCTACCAGTATGACCAGATAAACTTTAGTTTGGATATAAAATATAGAAAGTCAAAAATGTAAGTGCTTTGATTGACAAAATGTACATTTCATATCATACAAACAAAGACAAAGCATGAAAAGAACAAAAGGGACACAAAAAATCATGCATATAAAACAAATTTACATTCAAACAAAATACTTGAGCATAAATTCATATACTCAGATCATATAAATTAAATTCTTTCAATGAAATGAGTGAAAAGACAAAGATATAAAACAGTATTTATGGGACAACAAAATAAATAGAAGTCTGTTTGAAATCAAAGCAACTGTTAACAGCATACATGGACACTGTACACTTTTCAAACACTTTTACTCATGAAAACAAATTATAAGGCAAAGCAGAAACACAAAAATATTAGTATGATAAATATGGAATATGATGATCCTGAGTTGTGTTTAGTTGAATTTAACATAAATGAGGAGCTTTGCTTTGTAATTTAATAGACCTGTTTAACTAAATGGAACCAATAGTCTTAAACTACCCCAAAAAAAGTCACATTAAAAAGTTCTATGACATAAAACCACTGCATAAAACTATTGCATTATCTGCAGTATGACATGCATGATTCTGTTATCTGTATGACCTAGTGCAAAGATTGTATACCTATCCTGTATGTTCCGGGGTACATTATCAAACTACTGTACTTTATAAAAAGCTTCATAAAAGTTTACTCCGCCCCTCACCCTTTTAGCTGAAAAACTAACGTTGGTGTCACGCACATGTACTACGACTGCCGCTAACTTTTCGCCTACAAAACTACAAACATTTCTTCACAATTTAATAATAATATGAAACTAAAATCACGAACAAAATCATGTTATCAGCAAACACGCACTGTGCAAAATAAATAGAAATATTTTATAATGACGTCATCACGTTGTTGACGCCGTAGATCTTGATGAACTCGGCGTTTGACAGCAAAGGAGAAATACTGGAATCCAGACAACGGGCTTTCTTTTTCAAGCTAGAACAAATTACCACAGTTAACAAAATTTCTAATCCTTTAAATATATCTTTTGGAAGATAAACAGCTATAATAAAATCGCTGAACTCTCTCGCAAATCGCAACGAATTTCTTGAATTTACCTTGAAAAGATTAGAAAAACGGTGCGAAATTGCTCAATTTTGGAATTTTTATTTTTTTTAAAAATAGAAGAAATGATTTATTTTTAAGGGTTCAGCAGTTTTTACACAATTAAGTATCATGTCTTCCCATGAAAAAAAAATCGAGACACAATTCGGTGTGTGGTAACTTGTTCTAGTCTATTTTAATACCGATCCTAAAAAAAGACTTTTCCGCAACTTTTTCGATTCGCGAATGATAAAATAGAATGAAAATTCACCAAAGATATTCATTTTTAATCCTTTTTCTGTTGGTTTATTAAAATATCCTGTACGACATTCCGTTCCAGTAAAATAGGGCGTGTACGAAAAAAGGGGGGTGGTCCTGCCGGAAATTCCTGAAAACTGCATTAACATACCTGCGTATCCCATTTCATTTATTTTGCACAAATTTGTTAGGTTTCAAAAATATATGCATTTTGAAATTTTTTCTTATACAATCTATACAAATTTCTTAAAAATTGAAGCCCAATTATTTAAAAAAAAAGCACCGTGGGTTGTCAATTTTTCTTTAAAATTTAAGTTACTGTGCCTGAATCAATAACTTGCAAGATTATAATAAGAGGACTTAATGTTTGACATGTTTGACAAAGCTAACAGACACTGAACATCAATTGAAGGTTATTCTGACAAATGAGCTGAAAAACACACATAGGTTGAATATCTTAGTAATAATTTGTTCCCCAGTTTTGGTATTTTTGGTTAAACTGTTCTATGCTCTTCATATTCATACAGTGTTTGGCATTTTCAATATTTTTGGTAGAGCGCCTCTGATGAGTCTTGAATAGACGAAACGCGCGTCAGGCGTAACAAAATTTATTGTCTGGAACTTTGTTGTCATTTGTATTTCACAAAACTGGATGTCAATTTTTTTTTAAGAAACCTGTTGATGGTACCCTATCAGCACCAGTTATGAACACAAGTAGTTCTTCCAATAATACATCAACATTCTGAATAAAAGTATAATTTATTAGTTTTTATTTCACGATACATGATGTTGCTGAGTGCAGCATGATACAACCGCAACATGTTAAACCTTGTGTAACGTTTGAGACCCAATATGGATAGCCCTTTGCTATGGACACATGCAGCCCATTGTGGACTGGTTAGTGGAAGTTAGTACTCACCATGGACTAACCTCTGTAACCTGGTCCTATAGTAGACACTGACGAACACCCATACTGGTTGATATCTGGACCTTATGGACCTGTATAATCCAATCAGGTTGTGGAAGCTAGTATTCATTGGTGTCTACCTCTGTAACCTGGTCCTATAGTAGACACTGACGGACACCCACACTTGTTGATATCTGGGCCTTATGGGACAGTAATGACCTCTTTAGTCCAATCAGGTTGTGGAAGTTAGTACTCACCATGGACTTACTTCTGAAACCTGGTTCTGTAGTAGACAGTGACTGGCACCCATACTGGTTGATGTCTGGACCTTATGGACCAGTATGGACCTCTTTGGTATCTGGACTTTATGGGACAGTATGGACCTCTATAGTCCAATCAGGTTTTGGAAGTTACTACTCACCATGGACTAACCACTGTAAACTGGTTCTCTAGTAGACACTGACAGACACCCCTACTGGTTGATATCTGGGCCTTATGGGCCAGTATGGACATCAGGTTGTTGAAGTTAGTACTCACCATGGACTTACTTCTGAAACCTGGTTCTACAGTAGACACTGACTGGCACCCATACTGGATGATATCTGGACCTTATGGGCCAGTATGGACCTCTATAGTCCAATCAGGTTGTGGTAGTTAGTAATACTTGGTGACTAACCTCTGTACTGTTTCTATAGTAGACGCTGACTGACGCCCCTGATGGTTGATATCTGGACCTTATTGGCCAGTTTGGACCTCTATAGTCAAATCAGGTTCTTGAATTTAGTAATACTTGGTGACTAACCTCTGTAACCTGTGTTCAATAGTAGACACTGACTGACACCCCTGACTGACACCCATGAAACCCGTGCGGGTTCCGGGTGGCGAATGGGCCCGCAGCAGCGCTAAGCTTGTCGGTAAAAGTCCACTAAAGAGCGCTCAGAAACCTGACATCGGGTCAGGGCGCTTTGCCCACAAAGCGACCGGGATGTGTGCCCCAGGTGGTTGAATGGGGCAGCCCTGACATCGAGAGATACGGGGTCGTCAGGCGATAATGCGGAAAACCTGACCGCAAACCATAGTGGTGCACCGTGTTGGGAAAAATGTCACGTTCCTCGCACGTTAAAGAACCCTGCTGCAGTAGGACCCGTAGGATCCCCATGCAGGAGGCTAAATTTCCCGTCCCTACCCATTACTCCTTTTTCCAGTGGCAGTCTAAACTCTCCTACCCGATTGGCCTTGTGTCCCCATTTCCTCCTCTTCATCATCATTTCATGTTCATTGTATCACCACTTTCATGTTCATCTCCCGGATATAGCCGAAATCGTGCTGCTTGGGAGTAAAGCAATAACTAACTTACTGACACCCCTGATGGTTGATATCTTAACTTTATGGGCCAGTATGGACCTCTATAGCTACAATAATGTAGCTGCTTTGATATTTTTGAATTTGCGGAGCTACAGTGTGGTCCCATTGCTCGTAACGGAGCAACGCCGAAAGTGAAATCACACCGGGCTTTAGTTACGAGTCCCATTTACGAACTAAGGGACCACACTAGCTCCGCCGATTCAAAAATGTCAAAGGTGCCACAAGGAGTTTGGTCAACCCCGTAGTTTTTTTTGACATACTGGAGAAAAAGTAAAATTATAAAGTTTAGTGATGAGAATATAATGGAAGTTATTGCTGCAATATCAGTTGTTGTTGGCCAAAAATTAAAATTAAAATCAATTTGACCATCCATAATTGATTCCGACAAAGTGAAATAAACTTTATTATGTTATGCCCCCGCGACGACATGTCGGGGGGCATTAAGTTTTACTCATGTCCGTCCGTAGGTACCAACGTCCGTACGCAATTTCCGTCAAGCTTTTCTCAGGAACCATAAATGAGAATGATTTGAAACTTTGTTCAGTATAACAAACTGTACGTCCTTAGCAATTTGCAGACCTGTCAGACATCTATTTCCTGTTTGGGACTTAGGCTGATGTGAAAATGTGTGAACATGACTTTAAAAATTTTCGTCAAGCCTTTCGCAGGAACCATACATGAGAATGATTTGAGACTTGGTAGAATGGTTCAGTATAACAAAATGAATCCTTAGCGACTTTCAAGTCTGCAAGACATCAACTTCCTGTTTGGGGCCTAGCGGGGCATCTGTGTCACATGGACACATTCCTTCTTTATTTTATTATTTATACGACCGCAAAATTTTTGCGATCGTATAATGTTATGGCGATGTCGTCGTCGTCGTCGTTGTCGTCGTCTGGGGACACTTTGGTTTCCGTGCGATAACTTGAGTAAATGTTGACCGAATGTTATGAAATTTTGAATTGTTTATAACCACTTAAGAAAGGTTGGTATTGTATTTGGGGATTGTGGCCCCTACCATTTTGGAAAAAAAGGCCAAAAAGGGCTAAAATGGGTGTATTGACAAAATTGTTGTAGAATGTTTATTATTCATTTGATTTTTTTGAAAAATCAAAATGTGTCAATGGTTTTGAAATATATTGCAATGTTACATTGCTACTGGGGGTCTAAAAGGGGCCACACCCCAGAAAATTACTTTTTTATTTGTGGTCCCATTTTCAAAATCTTTTTTTTTCATTAGAATCCTTGTAAAAATCCCTGCCTGCGTTTTTCAATCAGATTTGCAATATCTCTTACCGTTTTTGAAAAATTAGGGGTCAAAGGGGCCAAGTTCATGTATTTGTGCATTTATGAAAAATTGTTATATTGTGTGTTGAATGCATGACCTGAATTAAACTATCTATCTGGTATCCCTGTAATATTCGATTGATCAAAAATATGTCTGCCGTGTCTAATACCTGGTTATAACATGTGATATTATCAATTCTAATATTGGTCCCCGGAAAGAACAATAGAAACCATGGCGACAAGCCATGTTTAAATTCCAATTAAACACAGATCGACGTCACAGTTCATTTTGCGCTAGAAATGGCGACGTCATTATATGATTATACGCGGAAATTGCCGACATCATAAAGGATCATTTGCGCATAAACGAAGCAAGAAACAACAAAATGGCTTCTATAGCATTGTACACTGTTGGCCTTTGAAAGCACAAAATTGTCATATTAGAATAGAAATAATTCATGTCCGGCCGTGGTTTATTTTCGATTTAACCATGGGTGCCCATTATTTTTGTGTATTTTACCCCTTGCTCCGCTGCGCTACGCTCTGGGTAAAATATCAAGCAAATATAGTGTGTGTACACAGCTCGTCCCTAAAACCTTGAATTTATCTATTCTTATGGCCCGACCACGTATGTGGAACGGACATAAAGTTTCACCCTTGTCCGTCCGTCCGATCGCACGTGCTTGATTCCAAGGGGCCCAAAAATTCAACTTTGATATATCTACTTGTAAATGCTGCTTTGATGTTCATTAGACTTCATATTTTATAAATTGCAATATATTTTGGTTAAATTGTTTATAAACAAGGAAAGCGGTGAGCTCAAAATCAGTCTATTTTGTAAAAAATCTCGATATTTGACAATTTCCCTTGATTTCCATATATAAATCGATGAATAGGAAAAGAGCCACACCCGTCGACCAAAATTTTGTGATAAAAATGTGGTTTTTTATGTTATAAATTGACTATACAAAAATTCCGATGGTCGATGAATGTGGCCAATACTAATTTTGACAAAATGCAAAGAGAAAACAGTGAAAATGTGTGAAAAATTAAGAATTTTACCATTCAGGGGGTGTTTGAAATGTCATGGCTAAACCTGTGGTGTAAATATTTTGTAAAATCTTACAGATATGAAAAGTTTAGTTATACCTGAACTCATTTTAGTTAAATTTACGAAAAGTTGAAATAGTAAAAAAAATAGTAAAAATAGCGGGTCGATTTTAGACCTTCGTGGCTCTACTCCTTTCATCTTCTACAACAAATGCAGTTGGTCATGGGTCATTTATTTCGGACTTATCAATTTAAACCCTACCTAAAACACCGAGAAAAATTAAGCTCCATCCAACCAGAGTAATACATGTATGTTAATTATAGTATGTTGTGCTTTACTTGGCAGTCAGCAAAGGTTTGTTTTATGTGAATAAAGCGTGGCACTCTTCACACACGTTGACCCGCTATGGTCAGCTTCTTTTAGTCATATTGTTAAGAAACGTACGCCAATACATTAATGTCGACCCTCAGATCAAAATCCTCACTAAAGATCAATTTCTAATTGATCGAATTATATTCTGGACGTGGTTGACATCTGGTTGATTGATTGATTGTTGTTTGCTTAATGTCCCGTCGGCGATATTTCAGCCATTATCGGGACATAAACAGGTTGTGATATATAACTAAAAATACAGTATAAAACAAAGTCAAAAGACCGTCGATAAAACAAAAAGGTATGATTAGATAAAAAACACCAACTAAAAAGGCTACATTAAAACATAAAAATAGTGATAAAGAACAAACTACAATATTTAAACAAATTATGATGACATAGATAAATAAATAACGTAAAACAACACAATACTTACAAAAGGTTACTTAAATGAACTACAATTTTGAATATAAACCAGTTTCCTTTAAAAACGACAAAATGGAATCGGTTGGGATACCGCTGAACAAATCGTGCATTGTTGCACAAGTGAAATACTTCATTCTTATTGGAGCAACATCAACACAGTCGAGGAAAACATGCTTCAAAGAATACCGCGAGTCACAAGGAATGCACATTGGGGCCTCCTTCTCTTGTGTCATCAGGTGGCCATGAGTGACTCTAGAATGTCCTATACGACATCTAGTGATGACCACCTGGTCTCGTCGGCATCGAAATGAAGCATGACTTTCCCCAAGCTGTGGTTTAAGCTCATGAAGTTTGTTGTGCTCAGCGGCAGCCCAAACCTCATCCCACAAGTTCTGAACATATAGTCGGATTGTATTTCTACAATCCGAGTAAGGAATAAAACATTTGGAAACTGGTTTGCGAAGGGCTTCCTTCGCAACACTGTCCACAACTGAATTTCCATGAATACCAGTGTGACTGGGTACCCATAGGAAAATCAATTCTAAACCACCTCTGATCAATTGATGAACCATATAAACAATTTTAGAAATTAATGGATTTTTTAATTTGCAGTTCTGAATTGCCAAAAGACAAGAAAGAGAATCGGAACAGATAAAGAATTGAGCGTGCTCAGAAGCATCAATCAATTTGAGCGCTAAAATAATGGCTCTCGCTTCAGCTGTAAAAATGGAAGCAGTAGATGGGAGACATTGCGTAGAAGTGCTATCCCCCAAGACAGCTGCAGCAGCAACGCTATCGCCATCTTTAGAGCCATCTGTATAAACTGTCAAGAAACCCGGATATTTAGATTTAATTTCACAATAATCTTGTTGTATAAGGAGATGATTTGTTTCAGACTTTTTATGTTTGCGGAGATCAAAAATAAATTTAGGTTTGGAGAGTTCCCAGGGTGGAACTCTAAAAGGCTTCACATGTTTTATAGTTTCTAAATCAATCTTCAGATTTGACAGATGTGAAGCAATACGAATACCAAAAGGAGGAGTTTTGTTTTCGTGTTTTTCATAAATACTTTTGAGAGGTGGTTTAAAAATACAATCGTGGGCAGGGTTGTCAGGAAAAGCTTTAAGCTTGGTAGAATATTGTAGACCAAGCTTAATTCTGCGGTGTTTCAGAGATGGCTCATTTGCCTCCGCATAAAGGCTCTCAATGGGAGAGGTCCTGTATGCACCGAGGCAGAGTCGCAATCCCTGATGATGGACAGCGTCTAAAATTTGCAAGTAAGACTTTTTCGCAGACCCATAAATAATTGAACCGTAATCTAGTTTTGATCTAACAATAGATCTATACAAATTTAAAAGAATTGATTTATCAGCTCCCCAGTCGGTACTGGAGACAACTTTAAGAATGTCAAGAGCCTTAAGGCATCTTGATTTCAACATTTTGATATGGGGAAGAAAGGTAAGCTTTCTATCAAAAAGAACGCCAAGAAATTTTGATTCTTCAACTATTTTAATTTTTTTGCCATATAAAAAGAGATCTGGATCGGGATGAAGTTTTCGTTTCTTACAAAAATGCATAGCAACAGTTTGAAACCATTTTCAGAGGCCCATTTTTCGATCCTTTTGAGGCACAGCTGTAACTGCCTTTCAATGGTATTCATGTTTTTTGCAATGTAGCATATTAAAAAGTCATCAACATATAAAGAACCTTCAATATTGTCTTGAAGGACTTTGGCAATGCTATTTATTTTTATACTAAAGAGAGTGACAGAAAGGATGCTACCCTGGGGAACACCCATTTCCTGGTCATACTCTTCAGAAAAGGTTTTATTGACTTTAACATTGAAGTGTCTGTCAGAAAGGAAGTCGGCCAAGAATGTTGGTAACCTGCCTTTCAACCCCATATCACAAATGTCTTTTAAAATACCATACTTCCATGTGGTGTCATAAGCTTTTTCGAGGTCGAAAAAGATAGACACCACATGTTCGTTCTTCGCGAAGGCGTTTCGAAGAAAAGACTCAAAACGGACCAAATGATCGAGCGTGCTCCTGCCTTGGCGAAATCCACACTGGATATTCGAGATGAGTCCATTGGACTCGAGGAACCAAACAAGCCGATCGTTAGGTTGACATCTGGTCGTCTGCTAGATCCATGATTGGCGATGTTGTAGAGAGAAACGGCTATTGGGTTCAATTTGATCAAAACAACAAAGGTATGCATATTTCGCAACATTTAAGATTCAATATTGATTTTGTTATGAAGCTTTGTAGAAGTTTGATAATTTATTTATCTAAATTTACCAAATTACCAATTATGTATGTATTGAAAACACATATATACGAATGTTTCGTGCAACGGATTATTTGTTTTAATGTCAACCCGTATTGCGCATCTAAACCACAACTTAGGAATATACTTTTTGGTGAATCATTTTTATTATTTTTTTTACTTTGCCGTCCATCGTCCGTTAATAATTTAAAAAACCTGAAACTTCAAAGAAAATATGACATGTTTTAATTTTGAAATGAATTCGATGATCAAATAGTCTCTCAAAATAGAACATATGATTAATCATTAGTTAGTTAGTTATTGCTTTACTCCCAAGAAGCGCGATTTCGGCTATATCCGGGAGATGAACATGAAAGTGGTGATATAATGAACATGAAATGATGATGAAAAGGAGGAAATGGGGACACAAGGCCAATCGGGTAGGAGAGTTTTGACTGCCACTGGAAAAGGGAGTGATGGGTAGGGACGGGAAATTTTGCCTTCTGCATGGGGATCCTACGGGTCCTACTCTTACCGAGACCTGCAGCAGGGTTCTTTAACGTGCGAGGAACGTGACATTTTTCCCAACACGGTGCACCACTATGTATTTCGAACACACGTGAAGGTTAGCACTGCTGGTGGAGTGTAAATTCCCCGAGGTTAGCCCGCTCCGGCACCAACACTTTTGAGTTGGAGAATACATCAAAGCTTTAAATTATCCGTCTAAATTTCAAAATTGTCTAAACCCTAAGGTTCTTCCTACCCCAGACATAGGTTGAATATCTTAGTGATAATTTGGTTCCCCAGTTTGGTATTTTTGGTTATACTGTTCTATGCTCTTCATATTCATACAGTGTTTGGCATTTTCAATATTTTTGGTAGAGCGCCTCTGATGAGTCTTGAATAGACGAAACGCGCGTCAGGCGTAGCAAAATTTATTGTCTGGAACTTTGTTGTCATTTGTATTTCGAACACACGTGAAGGTTAGCACTGCTGGTGGAGTGTAAATTCCCCGAGGTTAGCCCGCTCCGGCACCAACACTTTTGAGTTGGAGAATACATCAAAGCTTTAAATTATCCGTCTAAATTTCAAAATTGTCAAAACCCTCAGGTTCTTCCTACCCCAGACATAGGTTGAATATTTTAGTAATAATTTGGTTCCCCAGTTTGGTATTTTTGGTTATACTGTTCTATGCTCTTCATATTCATACAGTGTTTGGCATTTTCAATATTTTTGGTAGAGCGCCTCTGATGAGTCTTGAATAGACGAACGCGCGTCAGGCGTAGCAAAATTTATTGTCTTATTTTTATGTTTTCATGTTAACCTTAACCTTTGTTGTATGTCTTTACACTAACCATAACCCCTTTTGTAAGTCTTTACGCTAACCATAATCCTTATTATATAATTTCATGCTAACCCTAACCCTTATTATATAATTTCATGCTAACCTTAACCTTTATTATATGTCTTTACACTAACCCTAACTCTTACAATATACTTACATGCAAAACCTAACCCTTATTGTATGTCTTTACGCTGACTTGACCGTATATTTATGTCTTAACGCTAACCTAACCGTATATTTATGTTTTCATGCTAACCTTAACTTTACACTAAGCCTAACCCTTATTTAATGTTTTCATGTTAACTTTGTCCCATATCGCTTGTCTTTACACTAACCCTAACCCTTACCCTTTTTAATGTTTTCATGCCTACCCTTACCCTTATTGTATGTCTTTACACTTACCCTATATTTATGTTTTCATGCTAACCTTAACCCTTATCGAATGTCTTTACACTAACCCTAACCTTTCTTCTATGTTTTCATGAAAACCCTATCCCCTCTCGTATGTCTTTACACTAACCCTAACCATTATTTTATGTTTTGATGTTAACCTTATCCCCCATCGTATGTCTTTACACTAACCCTAGCACTTGTTCTATGTTTTCAATCCAACCCTAACCCTTATTTATGTCTTTACGCTAACCCTAAACCTAATGCTAACCTTAACCCTTATCGTATGTCTCCAAACTTACCCTAACACTTTTCATATATTTTCATTCTAACCCTGATCCTTATTGTATGTCCAAACGCTAACTGTCACATTATATTTTTTGTTTTCATGGTAACCTTAACCCTTATTGTATGTCTTTACACCAATCCTAACTCTTATTTATGTTTTCATGTTTACCTTAACACCTCTTGTATGTATTTACACTACCCCTTATTTTATGATTTTATGTTAACCTTATCCCTTATCGTATGCCTTTACACAAACCCTAGCCAGGTTTTGCTATTTGTATTTTTTTTTGTTATTTTTATGCAATTTTTAATATTAACTTCCTTGCGTTGTGAAATATTTCATGCATTTTATCTGTCTCATTATCATGTAATTATTGTGTTTATTCATTGCAATTTTTCACTTTGTTTCTCTTTGTGAGAACCACAGTTATACATGTTAATACATTTACCAATGATATGAATGAGACTAGCATGAGTATTAAAAGTGTATTACAAAATTTCATTTTTATCATGATTGTCATTTGTAAAAATGTATTTTCTTATAACAAGTAATATGTTATCATTTATCAGTTGATCACGAAAAAGGTGCTCTTTGCACATGTTACAATTAAATTACTTTTACAACAAAACATGTATTATTTCTGTATTTATTACACACTGGTTTTATGTTTATGCATATATTCTAGTATCCAGTTTTACCATTGGTGCGTTTTTTTTTCCTTTCCTATATATTGTTCACATTTATTTTCTAAACGATTAACATGAAGAAACACTTGATTTAGATTTGACTTAAAGCATTGTCAATGGAAAATTTAACACTAAAGTACCGTGGACTCATTTATTTTAGTGGTTTGATGAAAATTGATAGGTTTGTGGATTCTTAAATTCGTGGTTATGAAGTTTGCAGCATGGAGATCAATGTTATATTTCCTTTTCGTGGGTAATCAAATTTCGTGGGTCAAGGCCACCTATGAAAACCACGAAAATTGATACCCCACGAATAATAATGAAACCATAGTATATGATAAACAAATATTTTCTAGAGAGAAAAATTCGAGGTTAATCATTAGTGTGTTAATGAAGCCACTGTAAAAAAAGTGAGATGAAATTTGTTTACATATATTTGGTAGAAGATTATAAAGAGGATGATTATGAAAAAGAGGAAAATGATGAAGGAGAGGGGTTAGTTAGTTAGTTATTGCTTTACTCCCAAGCAGCACGATTTCGGCTCTATACGTGAGATGAACATGAAAGTGGGATACAATGAACATGAAATGATGATGAAGTGGAGGAAATGGGGACACAAGGCCAATCGGGTAGAAGAGTTTTGACTGCCACTGGAAAAAGGAGTGATGGGTAGGGACGGGAAATTTAACCTCCTGCATGGGGATCCTACGGGTCCTACTCTTACCGAGACCTGCAGCAGGGTTCTTTAACGTGCAAGGAACGTGACATTTTTCAAATACCAAAACGCGGGTATAAACGGTAATTTGGATATGCTATATATCGATATTTCAATGCGGAAAACCTGACCGCAAACCATAGTGGTGCACCGTGTTGGGGAAAAATGTCACGTTCCTCGCACGTTAAAGAACCCTGCTGCAGGTCTCGGTAAGAGTAGGACCCGTAGGATCCCCATGCAGGAGGCTAAATTTCCCGTCCCTACCCAACACTCCCTTTTTCCAGTGGCAGTCAAAACTTTCCTACCCGATTGGCCTTGTGTCCCCATTTTCTCCACTTCATCATCATCATTTCATGTTCATTATATCACCCCTTTCATGTTCATCTCCCGGATATAGCCGAAATCGTGCTGCTTGGGAGTAAAGCAATAACTAACTAACTAACTAACTTACTCTCATCAGTAGCATTTATATCAAAACATTGGAAGGTAAAATTCCAAAACTGTTGAAAACGAAAAGTACTCGAAACCAAATAGTTCGAACAAGGAAGCCAAAAAAAAAAAAGAAGACATATGGACGGACTATAAAAAGTATGCTACTTAAAAAAAAATTATCAACCCCCGATTTTTTTAACATGTAAAAACCATGCCTTCTTTAAACATAGAAACTATCCAATATCTACGGATATCCCCAAGTCATTACAAAGCAATGAAAGGGGAGGAGTTGTCCTTTTGTACATGAGGATTTTGACTCTGAGATATCTTTTAAAAGATGTGACATAGAGTGTGTCATTGTCCATTCAAAATCCCCACAAATGTATGTTGTCAGTGTTTACAAACCACTATATCTACCAGTGAAATATTTTTGTGATAAATTAAAAAGACTTGAGACCGGGAATTCCAGTTATTGTCAATATGGATCTCTTATCAACGAAAGAGGATGTTATGACTGAGATGTTTTCTAGATATCAACAAAATATAGAAATTCCTACAACCCGCAAACTGACATGTATTGATCATATTTATACTCTCAACTTAAAGATCTTACAGTCTGGTGTTTCACCAATTTATTATAGCTACCATGATATGACATATATAACTTTAGATCCCCAACAACTCCAGTAACATTTTGTCAGGTATACAATGACTACTAGTATACATGTATTATAAACACATTATATTGACTGTATATGCACATTATAAAGATAATTATCCTTTAACTCTTACCTTTTTTTAATTAAGTGCCATAAGCCAGTCAAGTACATGACTTTTTGTTACACACATATAAACCAAAGAAATCAGTTCTCCTTAACAATGACCCGTGCGGGGCCCGGGTGGCGAATAGGCCCGCAGCAGAGCCTAGCTTGTCGTAAGAGGCGACTAAGGGTCTTGGGATTCTGATGTCGGGTCAGTGCTCAGCCCACAGAGCGACCAAGTGTGTACCCTAGGTGGCTGAATAGGGTGGCCCTCGTCCGCGGGGGTTGTCAGGTCTATAATACGGAAACCCTGACCGCCGACCATAGTGGGCCAACGTGTTTGGAGAGTGCCACGCTTCATGCACGTAAAAGACCCCTTTGTGGACCGCCAAGTAGTGCACCACATAGGCTAAATTTTCCGCCCCTACCCACCTCTCCCCTTTTTCCTGTGGTTCTTCAAAATTTACCGGTCCTTTGTGTCCCACCCCATCCCCATATTTCATTTATCATCATCATCTCATGTTCATTTTATCATCCTTTTCATGTTCATCGCCTGTAAATAACCTATATAGCGTTGCACGGGCGTAAAACACCAACTCACTCACTCACTCACTCTCCTTAACAATAACATTTTTACAATTAATATATTGGGGGGGAGACATCGTTTTTGTAAGCAAAAACAAACTTTAATTCTTATATGAAATTCGACCATTCTGAAGACTTTCTAATATGTGAAAGGAGCTACATTATTGTAGCTAGTCCGAGATTGCTCTGACGTCCTCGGCATTTTTTCCAGCAAGCTGGTGCCGTGCACCACATAGGCTAAATTTTCCGTCCCTACCCACCTTTCCCCTTTTCCTATGGTTCTTCAAAATATACCAGTCCTTTGTTTCCCACCCCACCCCCATATTTCATTTATCATCATCATTTCATGTTCATTGTATCATCCTTTTCATGTTCATCGCCTGTAAATAACCTATATAGCGTTGCACGGGCGAAAAACACCAACTCACTCACTCACTCATATTTTTGCAAATTGCACTCTAGAATAACCCTTTCTTGTTGCTTGCTTGAGAAATGTGATTTTAAACATATGTTGACCGCCTTCCCTCCTGACAGTTTCCTTCTGAACACATGAACCGGAAGTTTACATACAAATTCATCCGCAGTCAAGTTAACAATTGCTATTTTTTTTAAATCCCCATAAATATTAGATCCAGCATCTATTTAATTTTATTCTAAAATTTTTAAAACTACATACATTTTAACATCAATTATCCGATGCTCATTATACTATCCAATCACAGTCACTCAAAGTCTTTATTTCTAGCTTCAAGCTCTGTCACAGTCTGGTTAGTTAGTTATTGCTTTACTCCTCAGCAGCACGATTTCGGCTATATCCGGGAGATGAACATGAAAGTGGTGATACAATGAACATGAAATGATGATGAAGTGGAGGAAATGGGGACACAAGGCCAATCGGGTAGGAATTTTTTGACTGCCACTGGAAAAAGGAGTGATGGGTAGGGACGGGAAATTTAGCCTCCTGCATGGGGATCCTACGGGTCCTACTCTTACCGAGACCTGCAGCAGGGTTCTTTAACGTGCGAAGAACGTGACATTTTTCCCAACACGGTGCACCACTATGGTTTGCGGTCAGGTTTTCCGCATTATCGCCTGACGACCCCGCATCTCTCGATGTCAGGGCTGCCCCATTCAACCACCTGGGGCACACATCCCAGTCGCTTTGTGGGTAAAGCGGCCTGACCCGATGTCAGGTTTCTGAGCGCTTTTTAGTGGACTTTTATCGACAAGCTTAGCGCTGCTGCAGGCTTATTAGCCACCCGGAACCCGCACGGGTTCTGTCACAGTCTGACTTCCGGTTGCGCAACAACGAATTCCTGTTATTTTTTCTATACACAAGTATATGGTTTCAGGAAGATTGTTCATTTTTGTTAATAAAAAAATATTGTAGATGTCTTTACCTCATATCTATACTCCAATAAATGTTTTCTGTTCCTTGTTTAAGAAGGGGATCTATCTGTGAATATTGAATTATACAGTTTACTCTTTGTCCGTCCGTCATCAATTCTTGTGAACACTAAAACTCAAAAACTATTAACACAACAGTTCTAAAATTTTGTACAGCTACTTAGTAGCATGTCATAATTTGCATATTAAAATTTCATGCAAAAATGTGAGATATTTTTGGAAAAAAAACTTAAATCTTTTTTTCGAAAATCACAAATTTTGAGAATTGGACTTTGTGAACACTAAAGCTCAAAAACTGTTAACACCTTGTATAGCTGCTACGTAGCATGTCATGATTTGCAAATTAAAATTTCGTGCAAATATGTTTAATAATTTTGGAAAAAAAATCATTTTTTATCAAAAATCACAGATTTTGAGAATTGGACTTTGTGAACACTAAAACTCAAAAACTGTTAACAATACAGTTCTGAAACTTTGTATAACTGCTAAGAAGCATGTCATGATTTGCAAATTTGTTTAATATTTTTGGAAAAATCCTCATTTTTTAACGAAAATCACAGATTTTGAGAATTGGAATTAAACAATAAACAATAAAACTCAAAGGCTATTAACAATACAGCTCTGAAGTTTCATACTTATTCCATGGAACATGCCGTAGTGGTTATAATCAAAGTTCGTATGATTTTGAAATCACTTAGATTTTTTGCCGCGTGGCCCTTTCTGATTTGTCAGTATTCTAGTTAGTATATAAATACTAGTTAGTATATAGAATACTTACTCAAAGGGGTCAACAAAACTTGATGATGGACTTCGAAGGCGGGATGGTAACTTGATTGCTGTTGAGAAACTCATTTCGGTATTGAATCATTCTGAAGAAACAGGGATGTTCTGCAATGGTTTTGTATATATTACTAAGAATGGTTTTGTAAATATTATTAAGAATATCATACTTCACCTGCATGCACTTTTCTTGAACTCCATATCCAACTGTAGCGGTCATCACGTGACCTGATAGATAAAATTAAAATTATTATTAAAAACGAAAGAATATGGAATATGTGCCAGAAGACACGGTCCACATATTGATGTACAATAGCAAAATTTCACTGCGTGTGAAGCGCTATTCTGGATTAACCTTCATCAGACACGCTAGGAGTAGAAAACTTGGAAAACCGGTAGAATATAAGATTTGATAAAACAAAAACAGAAGCCAAAAAATATTACAACAATGACCAAACAAATAAATTTGTCTTATTTTAAAGAAATAACCAAAGTTTGTCAAATTTTGGAAATATGTAAAGTGTGTCTTTCAACACATATCCCAGTAGATAGATACAATCGATAATTTTGAAGGACTTGATTTGTTCAGTGCTAAATGTATAGTATTTGCCAAAAAATGTCGAATTCAAAGAATATTTTTTATTTTTTTTTACTAGATGGACGTTCATTAAGATAGAGAAGACAATGAGAATCTATCTAAATTTCGATAGTTAAGCTGTTGGGTTTATGCCCTTCCAAATTAGAATTAAGATTTTATAACATCAAAATTTTTATTTCCCGTAATCGAACGTCCAAACCAACAGCAAGCCCCACCCTTCAGCTAAAGGTAATCAAATTCTTATAAAACCAACTCAAGATCTACAAATTGTGCACATATTTATTATAAAAATACAAATTTTAGGCTTGTTGAGATGATTAAGTTCAAAAGGTTAATTCAGGCCCATATTAGAACAATTTAGATCAGAATGTTTATATTTTCCACGTCTAAGGTTGCGGATTTTGTCATTAATAGGCCTTACGAGTTTCTCCCATTCTTCTTCCTTTTGTTCTTTACTTTTCTCAGTGAAGTATCTGCTGAACAAAGCGCCTGAAATAAAATACAGTAATTTATGTTAATTATGTTAACATTTTTTTTTCAACTAAAAATTCAACAATAATAATAAAAAAGTTGATCCCAAGTTATGGAGTTACATGTAAATTACAATCTCTTCCATCATGTTTGACTTGTTTTTCCTCTTATCTTTTTTTTGGTTCACATGGTCATTACTCCCAGCTTTTAGTGGAGTCAGAGTTGCAATGTAACTTGATTATTATGTTCATGTAATGTTTGAGTTCATAGTGTGTTTCAGTTCTTCATGTCTGATGTTTCTTTTTGTCCATTTTCCTGATGTCATACATGTCCTTTGACTTTCAGTTCTGGATGACAGATAAAACTTCGGTTACCTTTGTCTTATTTATTTATTTTTGAAGTTATAACCATTTGAACTAAGAAAATGTATCGATCTTTCATGTTCTCTGTTAACACAAATCCTCTGAAGCAGTTGCATGAATTGTAATGTATGATGCTGAAATTTTGTATGAGATAAGCTGAGAACTATGGTGAAAATATAGGAAAAGAGAAGTGTGAACCTGCTGGGGTTTTCCGCCTTATCAATTACGAGTGGTCTATTTTACGTTTTGTGCCTGTACCCGAGGTTACTTCAATAATCTACGGCACACAGGTTAAACCCTAAGACGGCTGGGACTTATGAATGTGTGTGAGAATGCACAAATATAGCCAGAATACCTATCCTCAAGTGTTGTCCAACACGAGACGTTGTCAGCAGACGTCCGATCTCAATGGTGGCTTGAACTGGACACACGTGTTGTCTGCTTCCCATCCGGGATCCAGCATCACCGTCGTTGGCCAATCACGGCTCAGCTTCTAAACGCCGTCGGACCCCCCGAAGCCTAAGGGCAACTCCACAACACCCCCCTCCATTCTAAAAAGGAGGATGTTACATCCGACAAAGACTAACTCCTAAATGAACTCCCCGCTGGGCAACAGTGACAACAACAAATCAGATTTAACTTCACGGAATGTCACTGACAACATCTGCTCCTACATGTAAAATCCAACCCCCCCAAGGACCGGGCGCTTAAAACTTATCACCCTGGGAATTAAAACACATACATGTATAAAATAACTACTGTAACATCGAATCACTCGACAAAAACATCTGAAATCACTTCAGACCACAAATTACATAGATCATAGCCAAAATATAAAACAAACTCCTAAATCTCAAAGGAAAAACTACCAGCTTCAACTGGGAAAACAGCTACGACAAACAAAATATCCAAGCTTAAATTACAACATAGCTCAACAATGGATTATTTACAACAGCAAACATGACCAAATATCAAAATACAATTTCAAAATCATTCCTTAGGGGATACGTAAGGAAACCAAAAACGTTCTTAAAACTATCGCCGTAGAGCCCCTAACAAAAACTAGCCTATAGCTCTAACCCAAGCAGCCATCTCAATCTATCCCTGCTGGGTTCTCCATCACGGGATGCTCACTGTCCCAGTGACACGGTCATGTGTATAAATGTCACAATAGGAAGGTCCATCCTGTCACCTCCACGCCGGGACTAGGAGCCTAGGGCCCCCACAGCCCCCTATGGGTCTGTCCTAAACAAGGTTGGCTCGCTCCCAGAGCGCCCATTATTCGCGCTGGTCTACTCTCTGAAACTCCAACTCACCCGCTGTCGGGGTCTTGTCCTCTCCCTCCAAAACAAGAATCATCATAAAATTAACAAAATCAACTATATACACTGCTATGTACACACTCCAGTGAGCGGGTCAATCCCAGACCCTGCCCTCACTATACACTGTATATGGCAAATCTAATCCGGAGCAGCACTTGGAGCTGTGGGCCCCAAAGCACTATCCATGGCACTTCTGTCCCGTATACACGGGGTTTTACACACAAAATGGCAATCCCTGCCTGACTTCACTCTATCTGGCCAGATACTTCGGTCTACTTCACTACATACACTGGCCCTCAAAATACAATCCTGGTAACTATTCAACAACTCTTCCTCCTCCCCCTTCACAAAATAGGCCGGAGTTATACGCACAATCGGCTTGCTCAGCCTGGCATCGCTGGCCTCTACCATGCCTTCCATCCCCTTTAAAATTGGATCAGGATCTTGGATCACACATTCATCTTGGTGCTCACATCCCAATGTCTCCAAATTACCTTGGTTCTGGGTGTTCAACAAGGTTAATAACTTTTCCCTAGTCTCTATAACACTGTCATTAACTTTAACAGCATCGAAATCTATGGCCTGAGACGCTGTGTTAACACAGATTTCCTCCACCTGCTGGGTCACTACTACCGTTTCTACGGTTGTCACTTCCTCCACCTGTTGGGTCACTTCTACCGTTTCTACGGTTGCCACTTCCTCCACTACTGGAATTAACACACTTGATGGTTGTAATTGACTGCAAACAGACTCAATCACTGAATCCTGACACAACTGGGAATCACTCTCCATTCTATCAACAGGACAAGAAGGAATCACAACAGAACGTCTCAACGTTACTCTGTTAACCTCCTTATATAAGCCCGTGAACTTCGATTCACTTCCCTCCACTAGGGGAATTTTCTGGCCAGTCCGCTTATTCACCAGGAAGAACTCGTCTAGATCTACGATGAACCTGTATCCTCTCAGGAAATCATATCCGAGGATCATGTCACAATCAATCGCTGCAATGAACAAACCATGACAGAAATCCACTCCTCCCACTCTGATGTTAGTGGGGTTTGTTGCCAAGCTGGGAATCGTCATATCTCTTCCAGCTGCATGGAGCACCGTCTCACATACCACATGTGGTTTCTCTGATGCCTTCTCAAACACTGAGTCCCTGACCACTGTCACCTGGGCTCCTGTGTCAACAAGGGCTAGCACTTCTCTCCCAAGCACGGAGACTTTCACTCTAGCCAAACTGGCCTCTCCGAGTGTACCAACACTAGATGTTCCTGCTGAACCATGACCATCTGGTGTACTCTGTGGTGATTCCTTTGTTTCTGAGCCTGAACTCTGTCCGGCATGCTTTCCACCTCGCTTCCTGGGACAAGTCCTGGCAAAATGGCCCTCTTCACCACACTTATAACATGTGACGCCCTGCCGACCACCCTGGTTCTTCTCAAAACGCTTCCTCTTTGGCTTAGGACCTTCTCTTGGAGACTCAGCTGAGGATTTATACCCCCTAGCTGGCTCAGCTACTGGTGAAGTTCTCTCCATCAAGATGTTCAATATTTCAGTTACCTTTTCCAGCTGCCTAGCCTGGTTGTCAATTTGCTGCTGCAAACTCTGGTCATCCATCTTGGACTTACTGACACCGTAAATACGGACATCACTACACCCAGATTCGACGGGTAACAATGTCCTTCCTGCCTTCACAGCTGCCCTAGAATGCTGGTACCATTTGATAGTGTCAATGGCTGCCTCCATTGAAGTTGGCTTTGAAACAAAAGCATGTTGACCTGCTTCAGCATCCACACAGCTCTGGCAAAACTTATAGATAGCCTGTTTCAACATGAAGTCTGCTGGGGCATCAACAAAGGCCTTAGCTGCCAATGTGAAAACTCTGTCCGCCCACTCGTCTATGGTTTCGTGTCTGCTCTGGGCACATGTCTGGAATCTGATTTGCAAGGTTTCTGGCAGCTCCTGTAGACCAAATCTCTTGGCTATCCTACCAGTCGCCTCCTCATAGGTTAACTGCCTATTCTGCTCTCTCAGCAGTGTAAAATAATCCAGTGCCTTGTCTTCCAGACACCACAACAACTGATGTAATTTCTGGTCTGGTGTCGTAAGAGGCGACTAAGGGTCTTGGGATTCTGACATCGGGTCAGTGCTCAGCCCACAGAGCGACCAAGTGTGTACCCTAGGTGGCTGAATAGGGTAGCCCTCGTCCGCGGGGGTTGTCAGGTCTATAATACGGAAACCCTGACCGCCGACCATAGTGGGCCAACGTGTGTGGAGAGTGCCACGCTTCATGCACGTAAAAGACCCCTTTGTGGACCGCCCAGTAGTGCACCACATAGGCTAAATTTTCTGCCCCTACCCACCTCTCCCCTTTTTCTGTGGTTCTTCAAAATTTACCGGTCCTTTGTTTCCCACCCCACCCCATATTTCATTTATCATCATCATTTCATGTTCATTTTATCATCCCTTTCATGTTCATCGCCTGTAAATAACCTATATAGCGTTGCACGGGCGTAAAACACCAACTCACTCACTCACTCACTGGTCTGGTGTTAGTCCCATCTCTTTAACATAGTTGTCAAACTTCATGAAAAAAGCTTTCCAATTCCCCTTCCCTGTGAACTGAAGGGCTTTGCTCAGGTCGCTATACTCAAAAGTTCTCTCTGGTACTGGGTCTCTTGGCCTGGGGCCAAATCTACCCGTCTCTCCATCTAAAGGTATATCTCCATCACTTGACTCGCTGTCTGACTCAGAGTTGTAATGTCGCCTTCTCCTCTGATGCACTGCCACAGGTGGACTAACATTTTCCATCTGTTGCTGGAGTACGCCAGGGTTGATATCTGGCACCCTTGGTGTGAACTGTGGACTGATTTGATTCTGTCCCCATGGGTTGTACTCTTCCTGTTGAGCTGGAACTTGCTGATACCAAGACTGAGGTGTTGAATGACCTTCTGCTGGGTTGTTATATCTTACTGGACTGGTTGTCCTTGCTGCTATACCAGGAGTTACCTGTGCTTGAGCTGGTATTTTGCGTACCTGCTGAGGTGGTTTCACAAATGTTGGTACTGGCTGAGGTCGGTGAGAACCTTGAAAAGCTGGTACAACATTGTGCATGTAACAAGCACTTCCTTGTTGCTGAGTCACAGGTTGTGATGTTTGCATACCTAGCACTGGAGCACTTGCCGATGCTGGCTGGGGCTGGTGAAGTCCCTGCTGTATCGGAGGTTGGTGAAAACCTTGTACTGGTGCCCTGTTAGTACTTGGCATTGTGGCTGTCTGATGTTGGTTCCGGCCACCCTGTAACTGGCTCAATGGATTGAACAATTGTGGCTGTGGAGCCACATGATCATTATTGGGTCTTACTGTTGCTCCTGTTGTCGTATCATTCTCAGTCCCTGTTGACCAGGACTGTGTCTCCAAATCTCTCATCATCTCATTCAAGATCTCCAGTCTCATCTCATCTTTCAAAGTTAGCTCCTCCTGTGCTGAAAACTCGTGGTGTTTCCTTGACTGGGTGTCTGGGTAGGGATCAAATCCCATACCGACAGACATCTGCTCTACTGATTCTGGGTGCATCTGACCTGTGTCCTCCGACTCACTGCTGAAACCTTCCTCCATGGCTTGAATTTGAGCCTCAAGCTGGACTGGCTCAGGTTCTGACTGGCTGTCACTTACTGCTGGCTGTGGCACATTCTGTGTAGCTTGCATAGTGCCATCTGGCTGACTATCAGCAAACCTGGTGAACGCTTGTTTAAACTTTGTCACTAGTTGTGGTTTCTGTTGTGGCTGGGCTTTAACCTGTCTATCTGTGTCGGGACTAGGTCCCCTACCAACAGAAAGACGGTACGAGGTCTGCAACATGTTGTCGTCCTGGGGTTGGCTTGAATCGACACCTTGGGTTTGAGTACCAAAGTACGGCGACCGTGAGGGTGAAAAGTCAATTATGTCAAGCAAATCCTGGGTTGGGACAAAGTCTGGTATGCACCTCAGGATGTCAACAGTGATGTTGATTTGCTGTTGCCTCCACAACATAATCTGCATGGCACATGCTGGATCAATGCCTGGCAATGACAGTAATTTGTCTGGATGGCATGAATTAATTTTAACTTTATTGCTGGCCATCATTACTGACATACAAACACTGCTTACATTTAATTATTTAACACAAAATATATATTACACAATATTTTGTTCACAAAGTCAGACTTTGCAGTAAGCAGATAACATTTATTGAATATTATTCACAAAAACAATTTCTTTATTCAATAAACAATACAAAAATATGAACAAGATATCAATCAATGTACATTCACGGTTATAAACAACTCAAAAATCAAAGTGAAAGTAGAAATTACAATGTAAACAAACCGCTGAATTTACAATTTCACTTCCGCAATGGAAGTCTCGCTATCTCAGCGAAATCACGTTAATATCTCGTGATCAAAATACCCTCTTTCTCGGAAATATTCAAAAACTTTCTGAGATCGACAAATCACAGAAAAAAACACAAGCCAGGACGTTAAAAATACACTGACTTCAATAGGCAACCACGCTGGCTATAAATCAATGTTCAATCTCTGAACACGTGGTTCTCACTGATCACAAAGGCCCACCAAGCGTCAATAACGCAGCGCCAATATGGTGAAAATATAGGAAAAGAGAAGTGTGAACCTGCTGGGGTTTTCCGCCTTATCAATTACGAGTGGTCTATTTTACGTTTTGTGCCTGTACCCGAGGTTACTTCAATAATCTACGGCACACAGGTTAAACCCTAAGACGGCTGGGACTTATGAATGTGTGTGAGAATGCACAAATATAGCCAGAATACCTATCCTCAAGTGTTGTCCAACACGAGACGTTGTCAGCAGACGTCCGATCTCAATGGTGGCTTGAACTGGACACACGTGTTGTCTGCTTCCCATCCGGGATCCAGCATCACCGTCGTTGGCCAATCACGGCTCAGCTTCTAAACGCCGTCGGACCCCCCGAAGCCTAAGGGCAACTCCACAACAGAACCGTCAAAATGGTTGATGAGACATACTTTTATCTATCATTTTCATCCTTCCAAATTCATTTGAAATTAGCCATTTTCACGTGGTTATTCTCTATCCTCTGTGTATATAATCACAATTTTAGGAATTTATATTTTTTCTATTATATATAAAATCCCATAATTGCGAATTGTATTGTTACTGTATAAATCAATTATATAATCTGTTATCTTTTGTCTCTTGGTTTTCAAAATTGTATAATTGTGGACCTTATCTACCTTCACACGTAGAATAAAGGTAGATTAGACAGACATGCATATTCTTTCAATCTGGAAAACTTTGATCGTTCAGCCACAATTTTGAATACATGTAGAATACAGTTACTAGTATATAAAAATTAATGTGACGAAAAAAAAAGGAAGAGGCGTGTGTTGTGTGATGTGATAAGAGTTAATCAATCAAGTGTGATGGTGCGCCTGTCTGTTTGTTGCAACCGATAAAGTTTGTGTTAGTTGGTTAGTTATTGCTTTACTCCCAAGCAGCACGATTTCTGCTATATCCGGGAGATAAACATGAAAGTGGTGATATTATGAACATGAAATGATAATGAAGTGGAGGAAATGGGGACACAAGAGAGTTTTGACTGCCCCTGGAAATGGGTATTGGCGGGAAATTTAGCCTCCTGCATGGGAATCCTACAGGTCCTACTCTTACCGAGACCTGCAGCAGGGTTCTTTAACGTGCGAGGAACGTGACACTTTTCCCAAGACGGTGCACAACAATGGTTTGCGGTTCGGTTTTCCGCATTATCACCTGACGACCCCGCATCTCTCGATGTCAGGGCTGCCCCATTCAACCACCTGGAGCACACATCCCAGTCGCTTTGTGGGCAAAGCGGCCTGACCCAATGTCAGGTTTCTGAGCGCTCTTTAGTGGACTTTTACCGACAAGCTGAGCGCTGCTGCGGGCCTGTTCGCCACCCGAAACCCGCACGGGATCAAAAAGGAAAGTATATAATATTCTTTTTATCGGTAATGACGTCACACTTATCAAGTGCTCCCACCTGATATTTTCTTGTATCACGGACTGTCCATGATACTAAAAAATATCAGGCAGATGAGATCAAAGGAAAAAGCCGCTTTTTTACCGATAAAATAATCCTAAGATGCAGAGCTAACAAAAATTTCTTCTTATATAGCCTAACAATCTGATGCAATATCTACAAAGAATTGCATGGGAATCTGATGCAATAATAAGGAGCTACGAAAATAATACAAGGAGTATAACCACACTACCAGGAGTTAGGAGTTAGGTTTATAGTATCAGGAGCTCTAGGGCACCAGAAATAGGGCATTAGTGTTAATACCTTGACCTAAATAAACATGAATATGACCAAGTTCTCAACCATAAAACAGCAAGAGACTGTGAAACTTAGAAAAACAAAATAGTTCTGATGAAAAAGTGTAAAATGACATGAAGGGAAAAGTAAATGATAATGTTAAACCTTTTCTGTATAAAGTACAATGAAAATGACCAAATATAAATATAAAAACCTGACTGATGACAAAATTCATCACACAGCCCCCCACTTAGCATTAAACTTCCACTGTTCAATAAAATTTTAACCCGTAACAATAAAACAAATTACATATAAAAATGTAAAAATACCTGTAACGGTGTTAAAACAATTAACACTGATATAAAAACGGACGGTTTATCAAACTTTTACACAACTATAGATATTAATTTCACCAAAATGTAACAAATAAAATATTTACATTTCCTGAACACATTGGGTATCTGAATATAATACTTAATGACTAGATAATAATGGAATATTATGAGCCTAAATAAATGTAAAATTATTAATCAACTTGGCACTCGGAATATATTGTTAAATACTTGAATATCATATGGCACAAAAATGGAAAATAACAAATCAAACGAGACACTGATTGTCCGTTTAATAATAGGACATATACTAATACTAAGAAAAATATAATTAAAATTAAACCCTCACAAAATACTAACTTAGTTTGTGAAATCAAATGTGTACCAGAAAAGGACACACACCCCAAAAAAACATGCTCATGTGTCAGTACCGAACGCAGGCAGGACTGTAACACATGTTCGATTAAAAAAATATACCAGCCTTAATAAACGGTGTGAGTGCCGGGAACAGGACTACACACGCAAAGAAAAAAAATAAGACAAAACATGGGTTTCCTATGTATATCCTAAGACAAAAATACACATTGAAGATACATTTCGTTTGCATTCACTATGAAAAAAATATTACAATAAAATAAAATAAAAAATTAAAACAGATCAGGCATCATCCATGTCTTGAGACATGCTGTCGTTGTCATCCTCAGTCACCCTCACTGTTGGTTCGGTCTCTTTAAATCCTCCAGATGGGCAAACATCTCATTATCCATGTATTGAACGAAGTCGTACCAGTTATAGTTTTTAAGGTCAAAATGATTACTGGCATTCATATGCTGTTCTCTAGTTGTGCACCGAATATGAACCGAAATAAAACAATAGCAGAAATACAAGATGCAAAATACTATTGTGTGATGGCTGATGAACAAAATATGACTGTGTGTTCGATATGTGGACTCAAATTCAGACATTCGAGAAAAAAATTAGGCTTTGTCTCACTCATCAGAATCAATGGTGAACAAATTGCAAATGCCATAATGCAAACACTTAAAACTTCAACGTCGACATAAAAGATTTACGTGGTCAGGGCTATGATGGAGCAGCCTCCATGTCAAGTGAGATAGTTGGTGTTCATGCTAGGATAAGACAGGAATCGCCATTAGCAGTTTATCCTCACTGCAGGAATCACAAGATGAACTTAGTCATATCTCATACTTGTGGCTTAACATGTGTAGGAAATATGATGGACAAGTTATAGGAAACATGCAGATTCTATCGCTCAAGTTCTCTCAGAGATGCGTTCTTAATCGACAAAATCGAGGTCAATGTCCCTGATATCGGGAGGAGAAAGCCATTACTTGATGTTTGTAAGGCAAGGTGTTCTGAACGTCATGAGGCTTACAAGCACTTTTATCAGTCAAACTGCTACATCGTCAAGTGTTCAATAACTAGATGCAGATTGAAGAATCTTTATTGGTATACAGACCATCTGGACAACGGGCGAAAATTCAACGACACACTTAAACTTCCGCTGCTAGCTTCAAAACGACTGGATGACTTCTCGAGTTTCCTGACGTCGTGCAACAACTTGTAGTTGACTCGTTCCGTACTTCTTAGATTTCTTTCCATTTTGTGAACATCATTGTGGTTGAAATTACCAGTAAATGAGTTGAAAAACAGCGACAACGCGTCAAACTGTGTACAAATTACACTTAAAGTAACATAAGTAAATAATTACACGTCTAAACCATATGAAAACCAAAAGTGAAGTGATAACCGGCGGCAAATTTACGTACGAGCTAGTTTGAACTTTAAAAATCATTGAAGTGTAAAACAGGTAGCTGAGATTAATAAGATTAATCATCTGAGCAAAGAATTAACAATTTCTTGAAATAAAAATTTACCTACAAATACAAAAATAACACTCATAAATGCATGTACACAACATAACACAATAAGAAAAACATCATATTCAATCATAATTACGTCGAAACATACAAGAAATATCAAATATTTTACAAAAATGAACTTTGCGAAAAATCAATAAAAATACACTTGGAGCCTCACGTTTAATTCAGATGATAAATTTGAGTCACGTGATCGATGTACAATTCTATTTATAACAATCATATAAAAACATGAAATAAACATCAAAAACGAAAAGATACTATTAATTTCGGCACTATAAAGTGTAAAATAACATTGTAAAAACAATAGCTCAGTTCCGCAATATGATTCCGTGTGGTTATTCCGTATTCGTTCCAGTCGTTACTTTTTCACTAATTTGAACTTCCGGGGAGTTCAGCGGGAGTTCAAACCAAAACAACATGTAAACTTTCAGCGTTCTTTGGGAATAATCGGTAAGAAATCAAGAGGGGTGATTATTTTCTATCATAAACATTATCCATTAATGAGTTATAATTTACTTTTTCACTATAATAGTAAAGAAAACCGCTACACACGAAGTTAGTTATGACTGACAATGAACGTACATCATGTACAGTCGGAAATTGAGCCCCCTTTTCAATTTCTGAGTCAGACCATCGCTGCTTTCTTCTTAAATATTTATAACATTATAATTTAATTCTACATTATAGTCAGAATTGTAAAGCAACATCGACAGGACAGGACATAAGGTTTTGCTTCAGACACACATGAAAAAAATAGCATACAAAATATTTGTCTTTGTACAAGTACTGTATGTACATACAAGGAAAGTGAAGGAATTAGATCAATATATTCTATATAATTCCTTGGTACATACATGTACATCATTTTTTGTTCCTCAGCATGGGCTTGCAAGACATACATAAGGAAATGGTTCAGATGTTCTACCATGTCTATCCAGGCCCTTAAAGCATCTCAGCCCTGAGGCGCTATTGGCCTATGACCACACCCTATCAAAATTGTTTAAAAAAATTATCAGTAAAATTAAAGATCGTCCTACATGTCCTAGAAAGTGAACTTGTTAAATTATGGCAATAAAAATTAGGCCAAAACAAAATATATGTTTGTTTCCTTGCTTCCTACTCTTGAAAATTAGGGTAGGTAGGTAGGAAAATTATTTTAGTACACTTTTTTTTTTTACATTGAGTCAATGGGGAAACAATCACAACTTTAACGGTGCTTGTTCCAAAATGCCATTAAAAACTTTAGGGTAGGGCCAAAAAAATAGGGTACATTTGTAGGTAGGGAAGCAGGAAACATACATATAGTTTTTGGTGGGCCTTACATTAGTCAAAAGTCTTGGTCTGTTACACTCATGACACTTGAATTGAAAACATATTTATTGCACTTTTTTTCAGAAACTAAGCAATAGACCATAATGAGATGTGGAATAAGTGTACGCGACACAACCAACATAAAGAAACGACAATTTAAAAAATCACAACAGAAAACAGCGAGCAGTCTTCAACATGACGGTTGACCGGAGGTCGCTGCTCGCTGTCTTGCATTGGCCCAAGACTAAAAATATCATACAAAAGATTCAAAACCAATCTCTAAATTATTAACGAAAGACCCATTTCTGGACATAGAACAATAAACAAATAGAAGACAAAGACAAACAAAAGCTTTGACATGGATTCCTTGCTTAGGACAGGCACATGTCATGTGGCTGGGTTAAACTCATGAAACCAAATTAAAAGCTGTAAGAACTATTTTATACTTGTTCTTTTACATTATAGAAATGGACGTTTATGGTGACTGTTCCTGGCATTGGTGTACGTATATGGTAGTTGGAGTACAGACTTTCAATACTTGATGTAAAACTCTACCCTGTTAACCCAGGTAATTTTGCCGAAAGTAACGAGGATGCATAATGTTTATGGACCGGTACATTTTTATCACAAGAAACAAGACTCTACCGGTAACGATATACTGTAACAAAGTTCAATACTTTTTACATTTTTAACCTTTGCAACAGAAATGTATCTTATTTTTATGCCCTATCTACGAAAGTAGGTGGCATATAGTGTTCAGGTCTGTCATTAGTGTTTGTCATTTACTGTCGTATTGCAATTGGTAACAATCCTGTATTTGGATTTTAGACCAAACAAACATTCTGTTTTGTACTGTCCCGAATGCCAGGGCATTACATGTACATGTATGTCTTTTGGACATATTCTTGTTTTTACAGTATTCATGGTATTTTTACCTTCAAATTCTCATCAAACTACATGTACTTTTATTTAAATAGACACAGAGCCTTATACATGTACATTGTCAGTGTTTTTGTTGGCTTTTTAGCTCACCTGACCCGAAGGGTCATGTGAGCTATTGCCATCACTTGTCGTCCGTCCGTCGTCCATCGTCCGTAAACTTTTTAAAACGTTAACTCCTCTGACACCATAAGTCTAATTGCAACCATACTTGGTATGGTTGTTTATTAGCATTCGGTGCTTAAAACTGATGTGGGGATTTTTGATTCGTCGTAAAACATGGCCGCCGTGGCTAAAAATAGAACATTGGGGTAAATTGCAGTTTTTTTTGCAAATAACTCAAAAACGGCTACAGATAGCAAAATACTGGCGTAAGTTAAAGTGATCAGCACCTCAAGATCTACCTGCCCTGAAATTTTGAAGAAGATCCAACAAGCTATGTAGGAGTTATTGCCCTTTTTCTTGATTTTTTGCACATTTTGCACTTATTAAGCTCAATATCTTAAAAACTATTGAAGATATTTCAGTAATTTAAATTGCATATCATCAAGATCTACAAAATTTGTAATTAGGTCAACGTTGTAGGACCATTCCTTTTAGGAGTTATTCCCCTTAGAACGTCGAAATTACCCATCTCCTTTCTCTAAAACGTTGTAATTGTGAGAGAAGTCTCCTTCATTTACAATTTTTCCCAGGCTTTTCTTCTTTCTGAACTCTTTTTTGGCAAAATTAGAACCTTGGCCACTTATATTTCATTCTGATGTTTTCTTTCTAAGTGCCTAGCTATGTTTGGATACAGACTATTACAATATAAACAGCAGTGTTTTTGTTTAACTTACCGCCGGGAAGCCATCTTGCCAACAGAGTTACTGTTCTTAATCTGAATCTATTGCGCATGCGTGACGAAAGGTTCTATGGGATAATTATGGGCTAAACGTGTAACGATGTTTTGCAGACGATGAAATAGAGTGTGAAAAATCACATAAACACCGTAAAATAACACATTGAACGAAACTTCTCTGAGTGACAATAAATGCATTTTTAAGCATTTTCAGAAATTTTGAAAAGTCACCACCGGGATTTATGTAGTGACTTTGTTGGTGTGTATCCTAATACCGGTAGTGACTTTACTCCAGAAACACACACACACACTATGAACGCGCTTTAACAACTTCATTTTAGAGCGGTTTCAACCTCTTTAATGAGGTGATGCTGTCTCTCAACTTCTTGGTCACTTTGATGAGGTCTCCTTCGACCTTCTCCATTTTTCTAATCTGGATGGAGGTACCCCTCCCTCCCATCCAGTAACACTCTGTCGCTCCATAACAGTATTCCTGAAAATCAAAAACAGAAACATTTTAAGAATATAGTGAGATGTTGAAACCATTATTGATCTTTATGTGAACAGCGGAGCAATTGTGCAATAACAATGGTGTAAGATAGATAACTCAAATTCTTTTCCTTATCAAAAAATAAAAATATATTTCATAGGTAACTTTTTTTTGATAGCATAACATATCAGCTCCACTTCAGTTTAGTTTTGAAAAAAACTCATTTAAAGTTCTTCATCTTTAATTGATGTATAAATATAGATTACACGCGCTAATGAAGCTGGTCGGTCCAGCATTTATAATAATGGTCTTTTGACTTAAATTAATATTATTTCATTTTAACATCATATTTGATGTTGTTGTGCGCCATTCTAGAAGTTTATTTATCATTTTTGTTTGCACATTATTGTTAACTTTTTTTTGTGTTCAATCCGATATACCGTAGGTTGGTACGTTGGCTACTTCTTTCAGACGTTTATATATATATATTGTGTGCATTGTGTTTTAAATTGTCTTCTTTATTTACCGAGTTGTATAGGTTTATTGCATGTATGTTTTGATCCGTATCGGTGTGTTTAACAAAGATGAAATTCAATTTAAAAAATTACTTTTATTGTGTGCTAAATCTCCTGGAACATTACATCCTTTAACTCCAAGGATATTCACACATCGATTGAGTTTTAACCGGTGAACTTTTCTTTGTGTAAAATGTGCCATTAGCTATGCTTGTAGGTTAAATGGCAACAGTCTGTATTCTGTGTGGTTGATTTGATGAAACAAAGTCATCTGACAACTTCGACCCTATGGAGATTTTTTTGAAACTTATCCACTGAACACGGAACGGTATCGGAACGTTAGTTTATAGTTCTCTCGGGGTTTTTTAAAACTATATAGTTCTCAGAACGTTTTAAAAACGTTCCTTCGTAACTTTCCGCTGTAACATTTTTAAAACGTTCCGTACGAACGTTATTACATCGTTCTATCGAGGTCAAATATTTCATGGATCGTTCTGAGACCGTTAGTAAAAAACGCAAGACAACGGACTGTAATTATAACGTTTTAAGAAGGTTTTAAAGGTTCTTCGAAAAAATAAAGAATTTCTTCTTTATGGCCCTGTAACACTATAACGTTTTAGCCAACGTGTGCCGAACGTTCGAATAATTTTCTAAAACGCTGGAACACGTTTCCATTTAGCTTAGCGTTCGTCAAACGCATTACAACGTGCGCACAACGACCACATAGCGTACATCAGCGTGTGTAAAACGTCCTTCTAACTTATGCCTAGCGTTCGAATAATTTATTTCTAACACGTTGGCGAACGTCGGAAATTTTAAGCATGTTGAAAAATTTGCGACGCACTCGGCGATCTCCAACGTACACTGACGTTCGCTAACGTGTTTGTAGCGTGCATACCCGTAGCCAGAATTTTTCAACAGGGGGTTCGAAAATGTGAAGAGGGGGGTTCGATTTCCAAAATTTTTCTTACTTTAATAGTGCTTAACCGATTTTTCACCTGATTTTTCCCTATTTTGATCAATTTTTTTTTGTCCAAGGGGGGGGGGGGATTCGTCCGAACCCCTCGAACCCCCCCCCCCCCTGGCTACGGGTATGGCGTGTTCATAACGTGTACAAAACTTACGCAACGCACATCAGCGTGTTGAAAATATATTCTAAAACGTCGGCACACGTTGGCTAAAACGTTATACATTAATACATGTAAGATACTTATTAAAACATTATTGTTACACATGTAGCATGCATAATTCCTTAACAATTATTTGAAAAAGGAAATTGTTTTAAATGCATCAAGCGATATGTGTTTCAGCATTTTAAAAAGGATTCTTTAATATTTTTTTATAAATACATTCAATGGTATTTATCAATATATCATGGTCTAATTTACATATAAAAAAATATGAATTTTCGCAATTGTTTATGTATATTCTTATGAAAATACAAATTTACATAACAATAATTTCAATTTGAAATTCGGTAATCATGTGAAGTATCTTGCACTTGAAAATAGACATGTGCACAGCAGTATCACCCGCGTTTGATAAATGCATGTGTAGTGATTATGACTGCCGACAGGATAGACACATTTCAATGTCTCGGATATACCGGTAAGAAACTTTTTATTTTGACAAAATGTTAGAAAAGAACAAATTATATTTGGGTTTCTAACGGATTTGATTAATATTTGTATAATTCCTTAACAATTATTTGAAAAAGGGAATTGTTTTAAATGCATCAAGCGATATGTGTTTCAGCATTTTAAAAAGGATTCTTTAATATTTTTTTTATAAATACATTCAATGGTATTTATCAATATATCATGGCCTAATTTACATATAAAAAAATATGAATTTTCGCAATTGTTTATGTATATTCTTATGAAAATACAAATTTACATAAAAATAATTTCAATTTGAAATTCGGTAATCATGTGAAGTATCTTGCACTTGAAAATAGACATGCGCACAGCAGTATCACCCGCGTCTGAAAAATGCATGTGTAGTGATTATGACTGCCGACAGGATAGACACATTTCAATGTCTAGGATATACCGGTAAGAAACTATTTTTATTTTGACAAAATGTTAGAAAAGAACAAATTATATTTGGGTTTCTAACGGATTTGATTAATATTTGTATAATTCCTCAACAATTATTTGAAAAAGGGAATTGTTTTAATTGCATCAAGCGATATGTGTTTCAGCATTTTAAAAAGGATTCTTTAATATTTTTTTATAAATACATTCAATGGTATTTATCAATATATCATGGTCTAATTTACATAAAAAAAATCATACCATTAAGACAAAATATTCTAAACTAACAAATGAATAATCATACAATCAACTTCTCGTGTTCATGTACATTTATGTAAACGACAATTCTATTCATTTGTTGATATATACATGCCCACAGCAGCGCTAAGATTGTCGGTAAAAGTCCACTAAAGAGCGCTCAGAAACCTGACATCGGGGTCAAGCCGCTTTGCCCACAATGCGATTGGGATGTGTGCCCCAGGTGGTAGAATGGGGCAGCCCTGACATCGAGACATGCGGGGTCGTCAGGCGATAATGCGGAAAACCTGACCGCAAACCATAGTGGTGCACCGTGTTGGGAAAATGTCACGTTCCTTGCACGTTAAAGAACCCTGATGCAGGTCTCGGTAAGAGTAGGACCCGTAGGATCCCCATGCAGCAGGCAAAATTTCCCGTCCCGTACCCATCACTCCTTTTTCCAGTGGCAGTCAAAACTCTCCTACCCGATTGGCCTTGTGTCCCCTTTTCCTCCACTTCATCATCGTTTCATGTTCATTGTATCACCACTTTCATGTTCATCTCCCGGATATAGCCGAAATCGTGCTGCTTGGGATTAAAGCAATAACTTACTAACTAACTAAAGATGACCTGACAAAGACCTTAGAGGTTCAGTTTTATTGAGATAGATTTATTAGTAGATTGCGCTCGATTAAGGTCGAAATGTGATTAATTAGGATCAAAGATGTATCGATTTTGATCTAAGTGGTTTTTTTTAAGACTGACTAATTTTTTTTATTTATTTTTTTATTAAAATGATGGGCCTGCCGAGATCTTTTTATTGTTTCAAATAAATACTACAATTAAAATTTTAACCCCAAAATTGTTATGATGATTGCGGGCGTTTTGCCTGTGTGCAAATGTCAACTATTGGTTTCCCGGACCTAAACGCAAAACGTTTTTTTATATATTGTTACATTCCTTAACAGGAGTAAGGCTAGTGATTTAATGGCAAATCCATTCAAAGTCATGGTCACGGCAACAGCGAACGTTAGAAAAAAATTTTAATAAGTGGTTGCCAGACCATAACTCAAATAAGTTGTCAACAGATTTTTGAGGATATTGTTACATACCCTATCGAATTAGGGGAAAATTCGTTCAAAACGTTTTCGCGTCGATGTGACCTTGACCTTGAACTTATGACCAGAAAACTTCAGTTTGCGCACACGCTTTCTGTACCATCGCCTAATTCACCTGAAAAAAAAAATATAATTATATTCTGTTTGCCAAAGTCCAGAAGATGGTGAATTGATCCGTTATGTAAATTCAAGTGGTTTCACGTAGTCTGTATTAAAATGAAAAAAACCTGGCCTCCAGAAATATTACGATTGTTGTTTTGTTTTTGTAAGGAAAAGCTTCAATTTTGTAACCAAATTTCAATAAGAGTAGTATTAATGGAAGATGGGATCGAAATCGATGAAGATGCTTATGAATATGATGATCCTGAGTTGTGTCAAGGTGAATTTAACATCATTAAGGAACTTAACTTTGTAACTAAATAGATCTTTCTGTTTAACTAAATGGAAATATAAATTACAACAAAGTTCCAGACAATAAATTTTGCCACGCCTGACGCGCTTTGCGTCTATTCAAGACTTATCAGAGGCGCTCTACCAAAAGTTGAAAATGCCAAACACTATAGGACTATGAAGAGCATAGAATAATACCAAAAAATGTCGAACTAGAAACCAAATAGTGACTAAGGACAACCTATGTCTGGGGTAGGAAGAACCTTAGGGTTTTGACAATTTAGGAATCTAAACGGATAATTTATAGCTTTGATGTGTTCGTCAACACAAAAGTGGTGATGCCGGAGCGGGCTAACCTCGGGGAATAAAAACTCCACCAGCAGTGCTAACCGTCACGAATGTTAGAAATATAAATTACAACAAAGTTCCAGACAATAAATTTTGCCTGGCCTGACGCGCGTTTCGTCTATTCAAGACTCATCAGAGGCGCTCTACCAAAAGTTGAAAATGCCAAACACTATAGGACTATGCATAGCATAGAATAATACCAAAAAATGTCGAACTAGAAACCAAATAATGACTTAAGGACAACCTATGTCTGGGGTAGGAAGAACCTTAGGGTTTTGACAATTTAGGAATCTAACAGGATAATTTATAGCTTTGATGTGTTCGTCAACACAAAAGTGTAAAACATTCAATTAGGGTTAGGGTTAGTATAAAACACACAGTTAGGGTTAGGGGTTAGCATATAAAGATACATTTAGGGTTAGGGTTAGTACAAAATTATACAATTAAGGTAATTGTTTGTACAAAAACGTATAATTAGGGTTAGGGTTAGTGTAAAACATATTTTTATGGTTAGGGTTAGTATAAAACACACAGTTAGGGTAAGGGATTAGCATATAAAGATACAATTAGGGTAAGGGTTAGTACAAAATTATACAATTAAGGTAATAATTAGGGTTAGGGTTTGTGTAAAAGATATAATTAGGGTTAGGGTTAGTATAAAACACAAAATTAGGGGTTAGGTTTAGCATATTAAGATACACCTAGGATAAGGGTTGGTACAAAATCAGACAATTAGGGTTAGGATAGATGAAAACACAAACTTAAGGGTAAGGATTAGTACAAAGAGATAGAGTTCAGGTAAAGGATAGTACAAAAACGTACAATTAGGATAAGGGTTAGTGTAAAACATAATTAAGGTTAGGGTTAGTGTAAAACATTCAATTAGGGTTGGGGTTAGTATAAAACACACGGTTAGGGTTAAGGATTAGCATATAAAGATACATTTAGGGTTAGGGCTAGTACAAAATTATACAATTCAGGTAAAGGTTAGTACAAAAACGTATAGTTAGGGTAAGAGTAAAACATATTATTAGGGTTAGGGTTAGTATAAAACACACAGTTAGGGAAAGGGGTTAGCATATGAAGATACAATTAGGATTAGGGTAAGTACAATATTATACAATTAGCGTTATAGTCGATGAAAACACAAAATAAGTGGAAGGGGTTAGTACAAAAAATACATTTTAGATAAGGGTTAGTACAAAAACGTACAATTAGGTTAGGGTTAAGGTAAAACATATAATTAGGGTTAGTATAAAACACACAGTTAGGGTTAGGGGTTAGCTTTTAAAGATACATTTAGGGAAAGGGTAACAAATCATTTAATTGTGGTTAGGGTCGATGAAAACACAACATAAAGTGTAGGGGTTAGTACAAAGAGATACAGTTCAGGTTAAGGATAGAACAAAAACGTACAATTAAGGTTAGGGTTAGTACAAAAACGTATAATTAGGGTTAGGGTTAGTGTAAAACATATAAATAGGGTAAGGGTTGGTATAAAGCACACAATGAGGGTTAGTGGTTAGCATATTAAGATACACTCGGGGTAAGGGTTAGTACAAAATTATACAATTAGGGTTATGGTCGATTAAAACACAAAATAAATGGTAGGGGTTAGTACAAACAAAATACATTTATGATAACGGTTAGTTCAAAAACATTCAATTCGGGTTTGATTTAGTATAAAAGATATAATTAGGGTTAGGGTTAGTATAAAACACAAAATTACGGTTAGGGTTAGTGTAAAATATTCAATTAGGGTTAGGGTTAGCATAAAACACACAGTTAGGGTTAGGGGTTAGCATATAAAGATACATTTAGGGTTAGGGTTAGAACAAAATTATACATTTAGGGTTATAGTCGATGAAAACACAAAAATAAATGGTAGGGGTTAGTTAAAAAATACATTTATGATAAGGGTAAGTACAAAAACGTATAATTAGGGTTAGGGTTAGTGTAAAATATATAATTAGGGTAAGGTTTAGTATAAAACACACAATAAGGGTTAGGGGTTAGTATATTAAGATACACTTAGGGTTAGGATTATTACAAAATTTTACAATTAGGGTTACAGTCGAAGAAAACACAAAATAAATGCTAGGGGTTAGTAAAAAAATACATTTATGATAAGGGTTAGTACAAAAACGTATAATTAGGGTTAGTGTATAATATATAATTAGGGTTAGGGTTAGTATAAAAGACACAATAAGGGTTAGGGGTTAGCATATTAATTAACACTAAGGGTTAGTGTTAGTACAAAATCATACAATTAGGGATATGGTCGATGAAAACACAAAATAAACGGTAGGGGTTAGTACAAAGAGATACAGTTCAGGTAAAGGATAGTACAAAAACGTACAATTAGGGTTAGGGTTAGTGTAAAAAATATAATTGAGGTTAGGGTTAGTGTAAAACATATAATTAAGGTAAGGTTTAGTGTAAAACATTCAATTAGGGTTAGGGTTAGCATAAAACACACAGTTAGGGTTAGGGGTTAGCATATAAAGATACATTTAGGGTTAGAGTTAGACAAAAATTATACATTTAGGGTTAAAGTCGACGAAAACACAAATTAAATGGTAGGGGTTAGTAAAAAATAATACATTTATGATAAGGGATAGTACAAAAACGTATAATTAGGGTTAGGGTTAGTGTAAATATATAATTAGGGTTAAGGTTAGTATAAAACACACAATAAGGGTTAGGGGTTAGTATATTAAGATACACTTAGGGTTAGGGTTAGTACAAAATTTTACAATTAGGGTTATGGTCGATGAAAACACAAAATAAATGGTAGGGGTTAGTACAAAAATAAATACATTTATGGTAAGGGTTAGTGCAAAAACGTATTATTAGGGTTAGGGTTAGTGTAAAACAGATAAATAGGGTAAGGGTTGGTATAAAGCACACAATAAGGGTTAGGGGTTAGCATATTAAGGTACATTTAGGGTTAGGGTTAGTACAAAATTATACATTTAAGGCTACAGTCGCTGAAAACACAAAATAAATGGTAGGGGTTAGTAAAAAAATACATTTATGATAAGGGTTAGTACAAAAATACATTTATGATAAGGGTTAGTACAAAAACATATAATTAGGGTTAGGGTTAGTGTTAAATATCTAATTAGGGTTAGGGTTAGTATAAAACACACACTAAGGGTTAGGGGTTAGCATATTAAGATACACTTAGGGTAAGGGTTAGTACATAATTATACAATTAGGGATATGGTCGATGAAAACACAAACTAAACGGTAGGGGTTAGTACAAAGAGATACGGTTCAGATAAAGGATAGTACAAAAACGTACAATTAGGGTTAGTGTTAGTGTAAAACATATGATTAGGGTTAGGGTTAGTGTAAAACATATGATTAGGGTTAGGGTTAGTGTAAAACATTCAATTAGGGTTAGGGTTAGCCTAAACACACAGTTAGGGTTAGTGTAAAAGATATAATTAGGGTTAGGGTAAGTATAAAACACACAGCTAGGGTTAGGGATTAGCAGATAAAGATACATTTATGGTTAGGGTTAATATAAAATTATACATTTAGGGTTATAGTCGATGAAAACACAAAATAAATGGTAGGGGTTTGTACAAAAAAAATACATTTATGATAAGGGTTAGTACAAAAACGTATAATTAGGGTAAGGGTAAGTGTAATACATATAAATAGGGTAAGGTATGGTATAAAGCACACAATAAGGGTTAGGGGTTAGCATAATAAGATACACTTAGGGTTAAGGTCAGTACAAAATTATATATTTAGGGTTTCAGTCGCTGAAAACACAAAATAAATGGTAGGGGTTAGTAAAAAAAATACATTTATGATAAGGGTTAGTACAAGAACGTATAATTAGGGTTAGGGTTAGTGTAAAACATGATTAGGGTTAGGGTTAGTGTAAAACATATGATTAGGGTTAGTGTAAAACATTCAATTAGGGTCAGGGTTAGCATAAAACACACAGTTAGGGTTAGGGGTTAGCATATAAATATACATTTAGGGTTAGGGTTAGAACAAAATTATACATTTACGGTTATAGTCGATGAAAACACAAAATAAATGGTAGGGTAAGTAAAAAACATAAATTTATGATGAGGGTTAGTACAAAATCGTATAATTAAGGTTAGGGTTATTGTAAAATATATAATTAGGGTTAGGGTTAGTATAAAACACACAGTTAGGGTTAGGGTTAGCATATAAAGATACATTTAGGGTTAAGGTTAACACAAAATTATACATTTAGGGTTATAGTCGATGAAAACACAAAATAAATGGTAAGGGTTAGTAAAAAAAATAATACATTTATGATAAGGGTTAGTACAAAAAAAAAACATTTATGGGAAGGGTTAGTACAAAAACGTATAATTAGGGTTAGGGTTAGTGTAAAACATATAAATAGGGTAAGGGTTGGTATAAAGCACACAATAAGGGTTAGGGGTTAGCATATTAAGATACAATTAGGGTTAGTGTTAGTACAAAATTATACAATTAGGGATATGGTCGTTGAAAACACAAACTAAACGGTAGGGGTTAGTACAAAGATATACAGTTCAGATAAAGGATAGTACAAAAACGTACAATTAGGGTTAGGGTTAGTGTAAAACATATGATTAGGGTTAGGGTAAGTGTAAAACATATGATTAGGGATAGGGTTAGTGTAAAACATTCAATTAGGGTTAGGGGTTAGCATATAAAGATACATTTAGGGTTAGGGTTAGAACAAAATTATACATTTAGGGTTATAGTCGATGAAAACACAAAATAAATGGTAGGGGTAAGTAAAAAACATACATTTATGATAAGGGTAAGTACAAAAACGTATAATTAGGGTTAGGGTTATTATAAAATATATAATCAGGGTTAGGGTTAGTATAAAACACACAATAAAGGTTAGGGGTTAGTACATTAAGATACATTTAGGTTAGGGTTAGTACAAAATTTTACAATTAGGGTAATGGTCGATGAAAACACAAATAAATGGTAGGGGTTAGTACAAAATAAATACATTTATGTTAAGGGTTACTTCAAAAACATTCAATTAGGGTTAGGGTTAGTGTAAAAGATATAATTAGGGTTAGGGTTAGTATAAAACTCACAGTTAGGGTTAGGGGTTAGCATATAAAGATACATTTAGGGTTAGGGTTAAAACAAAATTATACATTTAGGGTTATAGTCGATGAAAACACAAAATAAAAGGGTAGGGGTTAGTAAAAAAAGTAATACATTTATGATACGGGTTAGTACAAAAACGTATAATTAGGGTTAGGGTTATTATAAAAAATATAATTAGGGTTAGGGTTAGTATAAAACACACAATAAAGGTTAGGGGTTAGTACAAAGAGATACGGTTCAGTTAAAGGATAGTACAAAAACGTACAATTAGGGTTAGGGTTAGTGTAAAACATATGATTAGGGTAAGGGTTAGTGTAAAACATATGATTAGGGTTAGGGTTAGTGTAAAACATTCAATTAGGGTTAGGGTTAGCCTAAACACACAGTTAGGGTTAGTGTAAAAGATATAATTAGGGTTAGGGTAAGTATAAAACACACAGCTAGGGTTAGGGATTAGCAGATAAAGATACATTTATGGTTAGGGTTAATATAAAATTATACATTTAGGGTTATAGTCGATGAAAACACAAAATAAATTGTAGGGGTTTGTACAAAAAAAATACATTTATGATAAGGGTTAGTACAAAAACGTATAATTAGGGTTAGGGTAAGTGTAATACATATAAATAGGGTAAGGTATGGTATAAAGCACACAATAAGGGTTAGGGGTTAGCATAATAAGATACAATTAGGGTTAAGGTCAGTACAAAATTATATATTTAGAGTTTCAGTCGCTGAAAACACAAAATAAATGGTAGGGGTTAGTAAAAAAATACATTTATGATAAGGGTTAGTACAAGAACGTATAATTAGGGTTAGGGTTAGTGTAAAACATATGATTAGGGTTAGGGTTAGTGTAAAACATATGATTAGGGTTAGGGTTAGTGTAAAACATTCAATTAGGGTCAGGGTTAGCATAAAACACACAGTTAGGGTTAGGGGTTAGCATATAAAGATACATTTAGGGTTAGGGTTAGAACAAAATTATACATTTACGGTTATAGTCGATGAAAACACAAAATAAATGGTAGGGTAAGTAAAAAACATAAATTTATGATGAGGGTTAGTACAAAATCGTATAATTAAGGTTAGTGTTATTGTAAAATATATAATTAGGGTTAGGGTTAGTATAAAACACACAGTTAGGGTTAGAGTTAGCATATAAAGATACATTTAGGGTTAAGGTTAACACAAAATTAAACATTTAGGGTTATAGTCGATGAAAACACAAAATAAATGGTAAGGGTTAGTAAAAAAAATAATACATTTATGATAAGGGTTAGTACAAAAAAAAAACATTTATGGGAAGGGTTAGTACAAAAACGTATAATTAGGGTTAGGGTTAGTGTAAAACATATAAATAGGGTAAGGGTTGGTATAAAGCACACAATAAGGGTTAGGGGTTAGCATATTAAGATACAATTAGGGTTAGTGTTAGTACAAAATTATACAATTAGGGATATGGTCGTTGAAAACACAAACTAAACGGTAGGGGTTAGTACAAAGATATACAGTTCAGATAAAAGGATAGTACAAAAACGTACAATTAGGGTTAGGGTTAGTGTAAAACATATGATTAGGGTTAGGGTAAGTGTAAAACATATGATTAGGGATAGGGTTAGTGTAAAACATTCAATTAGGGTTAGGGGTTAGCATATAAAGATACATTTAGGGTTAGGGTTAGAACAAAATTATACATTTAGGGTTATAGTCGATGAAAACACAAAATAAATGGTAGGGGTAAGTAAAAAACATACATTTATGATAAGGGTAAGTACAAAAACGTATAATTAGGGTTATGGTTATTATAAAATATATAATCAGGGTTAGGGTTAGTATAAAACACACAATAAAGGTTAGGGGTTAGTACATTAAGATACATTTAGGGTTAGGGTTAGTACAAAATTTTACAATTAGGGTAATGGTCGATGAAAACACAAATAAATGGTAGGGGTTAGTACAAAATAAATACATTTATGTTAAGGGTTACTTCAAAAACATTCAATTAGGGTTAGGGTTAGTGTAAAAGATATAATTAGGGTTAGGGTTAGTATAAAACTCACAGTTAGGGTTAGGGGTTAGCATATAAAGATACATTTAGGGTTAGGGTTAAAACAAAATTATACATTTAGGGTTATAGTCGATGAAAACACAAAATAAAAGGGTAGGGGTTAGTAAAAAAAGTAATACATTTATGATACGGGTTAGTACAAAAACGTATAATTAGGGTTAGGGTTATTATAAAAATATAATTAGGGTTAGGGTTAGTATAAAACACACAATAAAGGTTAGGGGTTAGTACAAAGAGATACGGTTCAGATAAAGGATAGTACAAAAACGTACAATTAGGGTTAGGGTTAGTGTAAAACATATGATTAGGGTTAGGGTTAGTGTAAAACATATGATTAGGGTTAGGGTTAGTGTAAAACATTCAATTAGGGTTAGGGTTAGCCTAAACACACAGTTAGGGAAAGGGGTTAGCATATGAAGATACAATTAGGATTAGGGTAAGTACAATATTATACAATTAGCGTTATAGTCGATGAAAACACAAAATAAGTGGAAGGGGTTAGTACAAAAAATACATTTTAGATAAGGGTTAGTACAAAAACGTACAATTAGGTTAGGGTTAAGGTAAAACATATAATTAGGGTTAGTATAAAACACACAGTTAGGGTTAGGGGTTAGCTTTTAAAGATACATTTAGGGAAAGGGTAACAAATCATATAATTGTGGTTAGGGTCGATGAAAACACAACATAAAGTGTAGGGGTTAGTACAAAGAGATACAGTTCAGGTTAAGGATAGAACAAAAACGTACAATTAAGGTTAGGGTTAGTACAAAAACGTATAATTAGGGTTAGGGTTAGTGTAAAACATATAAATAGGGTAAGGGTTGGTATAAAGCACACAATGAGGGTTAGTGGTTAGCATATTAAGATACATTTAGGGTTAGGGTTAGTACAAAATTTTACAATTAGGGTAATGGTCGATGAAAACACAAATAAATGGTAGGGGTTAGTACAAAATAAATACATTTATGTTAAGGGTTACTTCAAAAACATTCAATTAGGGTTAGGGTTAGTGTAAAAGATATAATTAGGGTTAGGGTTAGTATAAAACTCACAGTTAGGGTTAGGGGTTAGCATATAAAGATACATTTAGGGTTAGGGTTAAAACAAAATTATACATTTAGGGTTATAGTCGATGAAAACACAAAATAAAAGGGTAGGGGTTAGTAAAAAAAGTAATACATTTATGATACGGGTTAGTACAAAAACGTATAATTAGGGTTAGGGTTATTATAAAAAATATAATTAGGGTTAGGGTTAGTATAAAACACACAATAAAGGTTAGGGGTTAGTACAAAGAGATACGGTTCAGATAAAGGATAGTACAAAAACGTACAATTAGGGTTAGGGTTAGTGTAAAACATATGATTAGGGTTAGGGTTAGTGTAAAACATATGATTAGGGTTAGGGTTAGTGTAAAACATTCAATTAGGGTTAGGGTTAGCCTAAACACACAGTTAGGGTTAGTGTAAAAGATATAATTAGGGTTAGGGTAAGTATAAAACACACAGCTAGGGTTAGGGATTAGCAGATAAAGATACATTTATGGTTAGGGTTAATATAAAATTATACATTTAGGGTTATAGTCGATGAAAACACAAAATAAATTGTAGGGGTTTGTACAAAAAAATACATTTATGATAAGGGTTAGTACAAAAACGTATAATTAGGGTTAGGGTAAGTGTAATACATATAAATAGGGTAAGGTATGGTATAAAGCACACAATAAGGGTTAGGGGTTAGCATAATAAGATACACTTAGGGTTAAGGTCAGTACAAAATTATATATTTAGGGTTTCAGTCGCTGAAAACACAAAATAAATGGTAGGGGTTAGTAAAAAAATACATTTATGATAAGGGTTAGTACAAGAACGTATAATTAGGGTTAGGGTTAGTGTAAAACATATGATTAGGGTTAGGGTTAGTGTAAAACATATGATTAGGGTAAGGGTTAGTGTAAAACATTCAATTAGGGTCAGGGTTAGCATAAAACACACAGTTAGGGTTAGGGGTTAGCATATAAAGATACATTTAGGGTTAGGGTTAGAACAAAATTATACATTTACGGTTATAGTCGATGAAAACACAAAATAAATGGTAGGGTAAGTAAAAAACATAAATTTATGATGAGGGTTAGTACAAAATCGTATAATTAAGGTTAGTGTTATTGTAAAATATATAATTAGGGTTAGGGTTAGTATAAAACACACAGTTAGGGTTAGAGTTAGCATATAAAGATACATTTAGGGTTAAGGTTAACACAAAATTAAACATTTAGGGTTATAGTCGACGAAAACACAAAATAAATGGTAAGGGTTAGTAAAAAAAATAATACATTTATGATAAGGGTTAGTACAAAAAAAAAACATTTATGGGAAGGGTTAGTACAAAAACGTATAATTAGGGTTAGGGTTAGTGTAAAACATATAAATAGGGTAAGGGTTGGTAAAAAGCACACAATAAGGGTAAGGGTTGGTAAAAAGCACACAATAAGGGTTAGGGGTTAGCATATTAAGATACAATTAGGGTTAGTGTTAGTACAAAATTATACAATTAGGGATATGGTCGTTGAAAACACAAACTAAACGGTAGGGGTTAGTACAAAGATATACAGTTCAGATAAAAGGATAGTACAAAAACGTACAATTAGGGTTAGGGTTAGTGTAAAACATATGATTAGGGTTAGGGTAAGTGTAAAACATATGATTAGGGATAGGGTTAGTGTAAAACATTCAATTAGGGTTAGGGGCTAGCATATAAAGATACATTTAGGGTTAGGGTTAGAACAAAATTATACATTTAGGGTTATAGTCGATGAAAACACAAAATAAATGGTAGGGGTAAGTAAAAAACATACATTTATGATAAGGGTAAGTACAAAAACGTATAATTAGGGTTAGGGTTATTATAAAATATATAATCAGGGTTAGGGTTAGTATAAAACACACAATAAAGGTTAGGGGTTAGTACATTAAGATACATTTAGGGTTAGGGTTAGTACAAAATTTTACAATTAGGGTAATGGTCGATGAAAACACAAATAAATGGTAGGGGTTAGTACAAAATAAATACATTTATGTTAAGGGTTACTTCAAAAACATTCAATTAGGGTTAGGGTTAGTGTAAAAGTTATAATTAGGGTTAGGGTTAGTATAAAACTCACAGTTAGGGTTAGGGGTTAGCATATAAAGATACATTTAGGGTTAGGGTTAAAACAAAATTATACATTTAGGGTTATAGTCGATGAAAACACAAAATAAAAGGGTAGGGGTTAGTAAAAAAAGTAATACATTTATGATACGGGTTAGTACAAAAACGTATAATTAGGGTTAGGGTTATTATAAAAAATATAATTAGGGTTAGGGTTAGTATAAAACACACAATAAAGGTTAGGGGTTAGTACAAAGAGATACGGTTCAGATAAAGGATAGTACAAAAACGTACAATTAGGGTTAGGGTTAGTGTAAAACATATGGTTAGGGTTAGGGTTAGTGTAAAACATATGATTAGGGTTAGGGTTAGTGTAAAACATTCAATTAGGGTTAGGGTTAGCCTAAGCACACAGTTAGGGAAAGGGGTTAGCATATGAAGATACAATTAGGATTAGGGTAAGTACAATATTATACAATTAGCGTTATAGTCGATGAAAACACAAAATAAGTGGAAGGGGTTAGTACAAAAAATACATTTTAGATAAGGGTTAGTACAAAAACGTACAATTAGGTTAGGGTTAAGGTAAAACATATAATTAGGGTTAGTATAAAACACACAGTTAGGGTTAGGGGTTAGCTTTTAAAGATACATTTAGGGAAATTGTAACAAATCATATAATTGTGGTTAGGGTCGATGAAAACACAACATAAAGTGTAGGGGTTAGTACAAAGAGATACAGTTCAGGTTAAGGATAGAACAAAAACGTACAATTAAGGTTAGGGTTAGTACAAAAACGTATAATTAGGGTTAGGGTTAGTGTAAAACATATAAATAGGGTAAGGGTTGGTATAAAGCACACAATGAGGGTTAGTGGTTAGCATATTAAGATACACTCGGGGTAAGGGTTAGTACAAAATTATACAATTAGGGTTATGGTCGATTAAAACACAAAATAAATGGTAGGGGTTAGTACAAACAAAATACATTTATGATAACGGTTAGTTCAAAAACATTCAATTCGGGTTTGATTTAGTATAAAAGATATAATTAGGGTTAGGGTTAGTATAAAACACAAAATTACGGTTAGGGTTAGTGTAAAATATTCAATTAGGGTTAGGGTTAGCATAAAACACACAGTTAGGGTTAGGGGTTAGCATATAAAGATACATTTAGGGTTAGGGTTAGAACAAAATTATACATTTAGGGTTATAGTCGATGAAAACACAAAATAAATGGTAGGGGTTAGTTAAAAAATACATTTATGATAAGGGTAAGTACAAAAACGTATAATTAGGGTTAGGGTTAGTGTAAAATATATAATTAGGGTAAGGTTTAGTATAAAACACACAATAAGGGTTAGGGGTTAGTATATTAAGATACACTTAGGGTTAGGATTATTACAAAATTTTACAATTAGGGTTACAGTCGAAGAAAACACAAAATAAATGCTAGGGGTTAGTAAAAAAATACATTTATGATAAGGGTTAGTACAAAAACGTATAATTAGGGTTAGTGTATAATATATAATGAGGGTTAGGGTTAGTATAAAAGACACAATAAGGGTTAGGGGTTAGCATATTAATTAACACTAAGGGTTAGTGTTAGTACAAAATCATACAATTAGGGATATGGTCGATGAAAACACAAAATAAACGGTAGGGGTTAGTACAAAGAGATACAGTTCAGGTAAAGGATAGTACAAAAACGTACAATTAGGGTTAGGGTTAGTGTAAAAAATATAATTGAGGTTAGGGTTAGTGTAAAACATATAATTAAGGTAAGGTTTAGTGTAAAACATTCAATTAGGGTTAGGGTTAGCATAAAACACACAGTTAGGGTTAGGGGTTAGCATATAAAGATACATTTAGGGTTAGGGTTAGACAAAAATTATACATTTAGGGTTAAAGTCGACGAAAACACAAATTAAATGGTAGGGGTTAGTAAAAAATAATACATTTATGATAAGGGATAGTACAAAAACGTATAATTAGGGTTAGGGTTAGTGTAAATATATAATTAGGGTTAAGGTTAGTATAAAACACACAATAAGGGTTAGGGGTTAGTATATTAAGATACACTTAGGGTTAGGGTTAGTACAAAATTTTACAATTAGGGTTATGGTCGATGAAAACACAAAATAAATGGTAGGGGTTAGTACAAAAATAAATACATTTATGGTAAGGGTTAGTGCAAAAACGTATTATTAGGGTTAGGGTTAGTGTAAAACAGATAAATAGGGTAAGGGTTGGTATAAAGCACACAATAAGGGTTAGGGGTTAGCATATTAAGGTACATTTAGGGTTAGGGTTAGTACAAAATTATACATTTAAGGCTACAGTCGCTGAAAACACAAAATAAATGGTAGGGGTTAGTAAAAAAATACATTTATGATAAGGGTAAGTACAAAAATACATTTATGATAAGGGTTAGTACAAAAACATATAATTAGGGTTAGGGTTAGTGTTAAATATCTAATTAGGGTTAGGGTTAGTATAAAACACACACTAAGGGTTAGGGGTTAGCATATTAAGATACACTTAGGGTAAGGGTTAGTACATAATTATACAATTAGGGATATGGTCGATGAAAACACAAACTAAACGGTAGGGGTTAGTACAAAGAGATACGGTTCAGATAAAGGATAGTACAAAAACGTACAATTAGGGTTAGTGTTAGTGTAAAACATATGATTAGGGTTAGGGTTAGTGTAAAACATATGATTAGGGTTAGGGTTAGTGTAAAACATTCAATTAGGGTTAGGGTTAGCCTAAACACACAGTTAGGGTTAGTGTAAAAGATGTAATTAGGGTTAGGGTAAGTATAAAACACACAGCTAGGGTTAGGGATTAGCAGATAAAGATACATTTATGGTTAGGGTTAATATAAAATTATACATTTAGGGTTATAGTCGATGAAAACACAAAATAAATGGTAGGGGTTTGTACAAAAAAAATACATTTATGATAAGGGTTAATACAAAAACGTATAATTAGGGTAAGGGTAAGTGTAATACATATAAATAGGGTAAGGTATGGTATAAAGCACACAATAAGGGTTAGGGGTTAGCATAATAAGATACACTTAGGGTTAAGGTCAGTACAAAATTATATATTTAGGGTTTCAGTCGCTGAAAACACAAAATAAATGGTAGGGGTTAGTAAAAAAAATACATTTATGATAAGGGTTAGTACAAGAACGTATAATTAGGGTTAGGGTTAGTGAAAAACATATGATTAGGGTTAGGGTTAGTGTAAAACATATGATTAGGGTTAGGGTTAGTGAAAAACATATGATTAGGGTTAGGGTTAGTGTAAAACATATGATTAGGGTTAGGGTTAGTGTAAAACATTCAATTAGGGTCAGGGTTAGCATAAAACACACAGTTAGGGTTAGGGGTTAGCATATAAAGATACATTTAGGGTTAGGGTTAGAACAAAATTATACATTTACGGTTATAGTCGATGAAAACACAAAATAAATGGTAGGGTAAGTAAAAAACATAAATTTATGATGAGGGTTAGTACAAAATCGTATAATTAAGGTTAGGGTTATTGTAAAATATATAATTAGGGTTAGGGTTAGTATAAAACACACAGTTAGGGTTAGGGTTAGCATATAAAGATACATTTAGGGTAAAGGTTAACACAAAATTATACATTTAGGGTTATAGTCGATGAAAACACAAAATAAATGGTAAGGGTTAGTAAAAAAAATAATACATTTATGATAAGGGTTAGTACAAAAAAAAAACATTTATGGGAAGGGTTAGTACAAAAACGTATAATTAGGGTTAGGGTTAGTGTAAAACATATAAATAGGGTAAGGGTTGGTATAAAGCACACAATAAGGGTTAGGGGTTAGCATATTATGATACAATTAGGGTTAGTGTTAGTACAAAATTATACAATTAGGGATATGGTCGTTGAAAACACAAACTAAACGGTAGGGGTTAGTACAAAGATATACAGTTCAGATAAAGGATAGTACAAAAACGTACAATTAGGGTTAGGGTTAGTGTAAAACATATGATTAGGGTTAGGGTAAGTGTAAAACATATGATTAGGGATAGGGTTAGTGTAAAACATTCAATTAGGGTTAGGGGTTAGCATATAAAGATACATTTAGGGTTAGGGTTAGAACAAAATTATACATTTAGGGTTATAGTCGATGAAAACACAAAATAAATGGTAGGGGTAAGTAAAAAACATACATTTATGATAAGGGTAAGTACAAAAACGTATAATTAGGGTTAGGGTTATTATAAAATATATAATCAGGGTTAGGGTTAGTATAAAACACACAATAAAGGTTAGGGGTTAGTACATTAAGATACATTTAGGGTTAGGGTTAGTACAAAATTTTACAATTAGGGTAATGGTCGATGAAAACACAAATAAATGGTAGGGGTTAGTACAAAATAAATACATTTATGTTAAGGGTTACTTCAAAAACATTCAATTAGGGTTAGGGTTAGTGTAAAAGATATAATTAGGGTTAGGGTTAGTATAAAACTCACAGTTAGGGTTAGGGGTTAGCATATAAAGATACATTTAGGGTTAGGGTTAAAACAAAATTATACATTTAGGGTTATAGTCGATGAAAACACAAAATAAAAGGGTAGGGGTTAGTAAAAAAAGTAATACATTTATGATACGGGTTAGTACAAAAACGTATAATTAGGGTTAGGGTTATTATAAAAAATATAATTAGGGTTAGGGTTAGTATAAAACACACAATAAAGGTTAGGGGTTAGTACAAAGAGATACGGTTCAGATAAAGGATAGTACAAAAACGTACAATTAGGGTTAGGGTTAGTGTAAAACATATGATTAGGGTTAGGGTTAGTGTAAAACATATGATTAGGGTTAGGGTTAGTGTAAAACATTCAATTAGGGTTAGGGTTAGCCTAAACACACAGTTAGGGTTAGTGTAAAAGATATAATTAGGGTTAGGGTAAGTATAAAACACACAGCTAGGGTTAGGGATTAGCAGATAAAGATACATTTATGGTTAGGGTTAATATAAAATTATACATTTAGGGTTATAGTCGATGAAAACACAAAATAAATTGTAGGGGTTTGTACAAAAAAAATACATTTATGATAAGGGTTAGTACAAAAACGTATAATTAGGGTTAGGGTAAGTGTAATACATATAAATAGGGTAAGGTATGGTATAAAGCACACAATAAGGGTTAAGGGTTAGCATAATAAGATACACTTAGGGTTAAGGTCAGTACAAAATTATATATTTAGGGTTTCAGTCGCTGAAAACACAAAATAAATGGTAGGGGTTAGTAAAAAAATACATTTATGATAAGGGTTAGTACAAGAACGTATAATTAGGGTTAGGGTTAGTGTAAAACATATGATTAGGGTTAGGGTTAGTGTAAAACATATGATTAGGGTTAGGGTTAGTGTAAAACATTCAATTAGGGTCAGGGTTAGCATAAAACACACAGTTAGGGTTAGGGGTTAGCATATAAAGATACATTTAGGGTTAGGGTTAGAACAAAATTATACATTTACGGTTATAGTCGATGAAAACACAAAATAAATGGTAGGGTAAGTAAAAAACATAAATTTATGATGAGGGTTAGTACAAAATCGTATAATTAAGGTTAGTGTTATTGTAAAATATATAATTAGGGTTAGGGTTAGTATATAACACACAGTTAGGGTTAGAGTTAGCATATAAAGATACATTTAGGGTTAAGGTTAACACAAAATTAAACATTTAGGGTTATAGTCGATGAAAACACAAAATAAATGGTAAGGGTTAGTAAAAAAAATAATACATTTATGATAAGGGTTAGTACAAAAAAAAACATTTATGGGAAGGGTTAGTACAAAAACGTATAATTAGGGTTAGGGTTAGTGTAAAACATATAAATAGGGTAAGGGTTGGTATAAAGCACACAATAAGGGTTAGGGGTTAGCATATTAAGATACAATTAGGGTTAGTGTTAGTACAAAATTATACAATTAGGGATATGGTCGTTGAAAACACAAACTAAACGGTAGGGGTTAGTACAAAGATATACAGTTCAGATAAAAGGATAGTACAAAAACGTACAATTAGGGTTAGGGTTAGTGTAAAACATATGATTAGGGTTAGGGTAAGTGTAAAACATATGATTAGGGATAGGGTTAGTGTAAAACATTCAATTAGGGTTAGGGGTTAGCATATAAAGATACATTTAGGGTTAGGGTTTGAACAAAATTATACATTTAGGGTTATAGTCGATGAAAACACAAAATAAATGGTAGGGGTAAGTAAAAAACATACATTTATGATAAGGGTAAGTACAAAAACGTATAATTAGGGTTAGGGTTATTATAAAATATATAATCAGGGTTAGGGTTAGTATAAAACACACAATAAAGGTTAGGGGTTAGTACATTAAGATACATTTAGGGTTAGGGTTAGTACAAAATTTTACAATTAGGGTAATGGTCGATGAAAACACAAATAAATGGTAGGGGTTAGTACAAAATAAATACATTTATGTTAAGGGTTACTTCAAAAACATTCAATTAGGGTTAGGGTTAGTGTAAAAGATATAATTAGGGTTAGGGTTAGTATAAAACACACAGTTAGGGTTAGGGGTTAGCATATAAAGATACATTTAGGGTTAGGGTTAAAACAAAATTATACATTTAGGGTTATAGTCGATGAAAACACAAAATAAAAGGGTAGGGGTTTGTAAAAAAAGTAATACATTTATGATACGGGTTAGTACAAAAACGTATAATTAGGGTTAGGGTTATTATAAAAAATATAATTAGGGTTAGGGTTATTATAAAAAATATAATTAGGGTTAGGGTTAGTATAAAACACACAATAAAGGTTAGGGGTTAGTACATTAAGATACATTAAGGGTTAGGGTTAGTACAAAATTTTACAATTAGGGTAATGGTCGATGAAAACACAAACAAATGGTAGGGGTTACTACAAAATAAATACATTTATGTTAAGGGTTAGTTCAAAAACATTCAATTAGGGTTAGGGTTAGTGTTAAAGATATAATTAGGGTTAGGGTTAGTATAAAACACAAAATTAGGGTTAAGGGTTACCATATTAAGATACACTTAGGTTTAGGGTTGGTAGAAAATCAGACAATTAGGGTTAGGATGGAAAAAAACACAAACAAAAGGGTAGGGGTTGGTACTAAGAGATACAGTTCAGGTAAAGGATAGTACAAAAACGTACATTTAGGATTTGGGTTAGTGTAAAACATATAATTAGGGTTAGAGTTAGTGTAAAACATTCAATTAGGGTTAGGGTAAGTATAAAACACACAGTCAGGGTTAGGGGTTAGCATAAAAAGATACATTTAGGGTTAGGGTTAGAACAAAATTATACATTTAGGGTTAAAGTCGATGAAAACATAAAATAGATGGTAGGGGTTAGTACAAAATAATACATTTATAATAAGGATAAGTAAAAAAAACGTATAAATAGGGTTAGCGTTAGTGTAAAACATATAATTAGGGTTAGGGTTAGTATAAAACACACAATAAGGGTTAGGGGTTAGCATATTAAGAAACACTTAGGGTTAGGGTTAGTACAAAATTATACAATTAGGGATATGGTCGATGAAATTACAAAATAAACGGTAGGGGTTAGTACAAAGAGATACAGTTCAGGTAAAGGATAGTACAAAAACGTACAATTAGGGTTAGGGTTAGTGTAAAACATATAATTGAGGTTATGGTTATTGTAAAACATATAATTAAGGTAAGGGTTAGTGTAAAACATTCAATTAGGGTTAGGGTTAGCATAAAACACACAGTTAGGGTTAGGGGTTAGTATATTAAGATACACTTAGGGTTAGGGTTAGTACAAAATTTTACAATTAGGGTTATGGTCGATGAAAACACAAATAAATGGTAGGGGTTAGTACAAAATAAGTACATTTATGTTAAGGGTTGGTTCAAAAACATTCAATTAGGGTTAGGGTTAGTGTTAAAGATATAATTAGGGTTAGGGTTAGTATAAAACACAAAATTAGGGTTAAGGGTTACCATTTTAAGATACACTTATGTTTAGGGTTGGTAGAAAATCAGACAATTAGGGTTAGGATGGAAAAAAACACAAACAAAAGGGTAGGGGTTGGTACTAAGAGATACAGTTCAGGTAAAGGATAATACAAAAACGTAGATTTAGGATTTTGGTTAGTGTTAAACATATAATTAGGGTTAGAGTTAGTGTAAAACATTCAATTAGGGTTAGGGTAAGTATAAAACACACAGTCAGGGTTAGGGGTTAGCATAAAAAGATACATTTAGGGTTAGGGTTAGAACAAAATTATACATTTAGGGTTAAAGTCGATGAAAACATAAAATAGATGGTAGGGGTTAGTACAAAATAATACATTTATAATAAGGATAAGTAAAAAAACGTAAAAATAGGGTTAGCGTTAGTGTAAAACATATAATTAGGGTTAGGGTTAGTATAAAACACACAATAAGGGTTAGGGGTTAGCATATTAAGAAACACTTAGGGTTAGGGTTAGTACAAAATTATACAATTAGGGATATGGTCGATGAAATTACAAAATAAACGGTAGGGGTTAGTACAAAGAGATACAGTTCAGGTAAAGGATAGTACAAAAACGTACAATTAGGGTTAGGGTTAGTGTAAAACATATAATTGAGGTTATGGTTATTGTAAAACATATAATTAAGGTAAGGGTTAGTGTAAAACATTCAATTAGGGTTAGGGTTAGCATAAAACACACAGTTAGGGTTAGGGGTTAGTATATTAAGATACACTTAGGGTTAGGGTTAGTACAAAATTTTACAATTAGGGTTATGGTCGATGAAAACACAAATAAATGGTAGGGGTTAGTACAAAATAAGTACATTTATGTTAAGGGTTGGTTCAAAAACAATCAATTAGGGTTAGGGTTAGTGTAAAAGAAATAATTAGGGTTAGGGTAAGAATAAAACACACAGTTAGGGTTAGGGGTTAGCATATAAAGATACATTTAGCGTTAGGGTTAATACAAAATTATACATTTAGGGTTATAGTCGATGAAAACACAAAATAAATGGTAGGGGTTAGTACCAAAAAAAATACATTTATGGTAAGGGTTAGTACAAAAAACGTATAATTAGGGTTAGGGTTAGTGTAAAACATATAAATAGGGTAAGGGTTGGTATAAAGCACACAATAAGGGTTAGGGGTATGCATATTAAGATACATTTAGGGTTAGGGTAAGTACAAAATTATACATTAAGGGTAAGGGTAAGTACAAAATTATGCATTTAGGGTTACAGTCGCTGAAAACACAAAATAAATGGTAGGGGTTAGTAACAAAATACATTTATGATAAGGGTTAGTACAAAAACATATAATTAGGGTAAGGTTCGTGTAAAACATATAAATAGGGTAAGGTTGGTATAAAGCAATCAATAAGGGTTAGGGGTTAGCATATTAAGATAAACTTAGGGTTAGGGTTAGTACAAAATTATACAATTAGGGATATGGTCGATGAAAACACAAACTAAACGGTAGGGGTTAGTACAAAGAGATTCAGAAAAAGGATAGTCCGAAAACGTACAATTAGGGTTAGGGTTAGTGTAAAATATATGATTAAGGTTAGGGTTAGTGTAAAACATATGATTAGGGTTAAGGTTAGTGTAAAACATTCAATTAGGGTTAGGGTTAGCATAAAACACACAGTTAGGGTTAGTGTTAAAGATATAATTAGGGTTAGGGTTAGTATAAAACACACAGTTAGGGTTAGAGGTTAGCATATAAAGATACATTTAGGGTTAGGGTTAATACAAAATTATACATTTAGCGTTATAATCGATGAAAACACAAAATGAATGGTAGGGGCTTGTACAAAAAAATACATTTATGATAAGGGTTAGTACAAAACGTATAATAAGGGTTAGGGTTAGTGTAATACATATAAATAGGGTAAGGGTTGGTATAAAGCACACAATAAGGGTTAGGGGTTAGCAAATTAAGATACATTTAGGGTTAAGGTCAGTACAAAAATATTTATTTAGGGTTACAGTCGCTGAAAACACAAAATAAATGGTAGGGGTTAGTAAAAAATACATTTATGATAAGGGTTAGTACAAAAACGTATAATCAGGGTTAGGGTTAGTGTAAAACATATAAATAGGGTAAGGGTAGGTATAAAGCACACAATAAGGGTTAGGGGTTAGCATATTTAGATACATTTAGGGTTAGGGTTAGTAAAAAATTATACATTTAGGGTTATAGTCGATGAAAACACAAAATAAATGGTAGGGGTTAGTACAAAAAAAATACATTTATGGTAAGGTTAGCACAAAAACGTATTATTAGGGTTAGGGTTAATGTAAAACATATAAATAGGGTAAGGGTAGGTATAAAGCACACAATAAGGGTTAGGGGTTAGCATATTTAGATACATTTAGGGTTAGGGTTAGTAAAAAATTATACATTTAGGATTATAGTCGATGAAAACACAAAATAAATGGTAGGGGTTAGTACAAAAAAAATACATTTATGGTTAGGGTTAGTACAAAAACGTATAATTAGGGTTAGGGTTAGTGTAAAACATATAAATAGGTCAAGGGTTCGTATAAAGCACACAATAAGGGTTAGGGGCTAGCATATTAAGATACATTTACGGTTAGGGTTTATACAAAATTATACATTTAGGGTTATAGTCGATGAAAACACTAAATAAATGGTAGGATAAGTAAAAAACATACACTTATGATAAGGGTTAGTACAAAAACGTATAATTAGGGTTAGGGTTATTGTAAAATATATAATTAGGGTTAGAGTTAGTATTAAACACACAGTTAGGGTTAGGGGTTAGTATATTTAGATACATTTAGGGTTAGAGTTAGTACAAAATTATACAATTAGGGATATGGTCGATGAAAACACAAACTAAACGGTAGGGGTTAGTACAAAGAGATACAGTTCAGATAAAGGATAGTACAAAAACGTACAATTAGGGCTAGGGTTAGTGTAAAACATATGATTAGGGTTAGGGTTAGTGTAAAACATATGATTAGGGTTAGGGTTAGTGTAAAACATTCAATTAGGGTTAGGGTTAGCATAAAACACACAGTTAGGGTTAGTGTAAAAGATATAATTAGGGTTAGGGTTAGTATAAAAAACACAGTTAGTGTTAGGGGTTAGCATGTAAAGATATATTTAGGGTTAGGGTTAATACAAAATTATACATTTAGGGTTACAGTCGATGAAAACACAAAAGAAATGGTAGGGGTTAGTAAAAAAATACATTTATGATAAGGGTTAGTACAAAAACGTATAATTAGGGTTAGGGTTAGTGTACTACATATAAATAGGGTAAGGGTTGGTATAAAGCACACAATAAGGGTTAGGGGTTAGCATATTAAGATACACTTAGGGTTAAGGTCAGTACAAAATTATACATTTACAGTCGCTTAAAACACAAAATAAATGGTAGGGGTTAGTAAAAAAATACATTTATGATAAGGGTCAGTACAAAAACGTATGGTTAGGGTTAGTGTAAAACATATGATTCGGGTTTGGGTTAGTGTAAAACATTCAATTAGGGTCAGGGTTAGCATAAAACACACAGTTAGGGATAGGGGTTAGCATTTTAAGATACATTTAGGGTTAAGGTTAGAACAAAATTGTACATTTAGGGTTATAGTCGATGAAAACACAAACAAATGGTAGGGGTTAGTGCAAAATAAATACATTTATGTTAAGGGTTAGTTCATAAACATTCAATTAGGGTTAGGGTAAGTGTAAAAGAAATAATTAGGGTTAGTATACAACACACAGTTAGGGTAAGGGGTTAGCATATAAAGATACATTTAGGGTTAGGGTTAATACAAAATTAAACATTTAGGGTTATAGTCGATGAAAACACAAAATAAATGGTAGGGGTTAGTATTAAAAAAAGTAATACATTTATGATAAGGGTTAGTACAGAAAAAAAAAACATTTATGGTAAGGGTTAGTACAAAAACGTATAATTTGGGTTAGGGTAAGTGTAAAATATATTATTAGGGTTAGGGTTGGTATGAAACACACAATAAGGGTTAGGGGTTAGCATATTAAGATACACTCAGGTTTAGGGTTAGTACAAAATTATACAATTAGGAATATGGTCGATGAAAACACAAACTAAACGGTTGGGGTTAGTACAAAAAGATACAGTTCAGATAAAGGATATTACAAAAACGTACAATTAGGGTTAGAGTTAGTGTAAAACATATGATTAGGGTTAGGGTTAGTGTAAAACATATGATTAGGGTTAGGGTTAGTGTAAAACATATGATTAGGGTTAGGGTCAATGTTAAACATTCAATTAGGGTTAGGGTTAGCATAAAACACACAGGTAGGGTTAGTGTAAAAGAGATAATTAGTTTAAACATATTTATTTATCCTGGATTGGGAAACAAGCTTAATGCTTATGTAAATCCCTCTCCAGCTAGCAGCTTGCGAGTGTGGCCTTTGCAGCGGCCCCCATTGAGCCTACAAAAGAGATAATTAGGGTTAGGGTTAGTATAAAACACACAGTTAGGGTTAGGGGTTAGTATCTTAAGATACATTTAGGGTTAGGGTTGGTATTAAACACACAGTTAGGGTTAGGGGTTAGTATCTTAAGATACATTTAGGGTTAGAGTTAGTACAAAATTTTACAATTAGGGTTATAGTCGATGAAAACACAAATAAATGGTAGGGGTTAGTACAAAATAAATACATTTATGTTAAATGTTAGTTCAAAAACATTCAATTAGGGTTAGGGTTAGTGTAAAAGATATAATTAGGGTTAGGGTTAGTATAAAACACACAGTTAGGGTTAGGGGTTAGCATATAAAGATACATTTAAGGTAAGGGTTATTGTAAAATATATAATTAGGGTTAGGGTTAGTATTAAACACACAGTTAGGGTTAGGGGTTAGTATCTTAAGATACATTTAGGGTTAGAGTTAGTGCAAAATTTTACAATTAGGGTTATGGTCGATGAAAACACAAATAAATGGTAGGGGTTAGTACAAAGAGATACAGTTCAGGTAAAGGATAGTACAAAAACGTACAATTAGGGTTAGGTATAGTGTAAAACATATAATTGAGGTTAGGGTTAGTGTAAAACATTTAATTAAGGTAAGGGTTAGTGTAAAACATTCAATTAGGGTTAGGGTTAGCATAAAACACACAGTTAGGGTTAGGGATTAGTATATTAAGATACACTTAGGGTTAGGGTTAGTATAAAATTTTACAATTAGGGTTATGGTCGATGAAAACACAAATAAATGGTAGGGGTTAGTACAAAATAAGAACATTTATGTTAAGGGTTAGTACAAAAACGTATAATTAGGGTTAGGGTTAGTGTAAAAGATATAATTAGGGTTAGGGTAAGTAAAAAACACACAGTTAGTTTTAGGGGTTAGCATATAAAGATACATTTAGGGTTATAGTCGATGAAAACACAAAATAAATGGTAGGGGTTAGTACAAAAAAAATACATTTATGATAAGGGTTAGTACAAAAACGTATTATTAGGGTTAGGGTTAGTGTAAAACATATAAATAGGGTAAGGGTAGGTATAAAGCACACAATAAGGGTTAGGGGTTAGCATATTTAGATACATTTAGGGTTAGGGTTAGGTAAAAAACTATACATTTAGGATTATAGTCGATGAAAACACAAAATAAATGGTAGGGGTTAGTACAAAAAAAATACATTTATGGTAAGGGTTAGTGCAAAAACGTATTATTAGGGTTAGGGTTAGTGTAAATATATAATTAGGGTTAAGGTTAGTATAAAACACACAATAAGGGTTAGGGGTTAGTATATTCAGATACACTTAGGGTTAGGGTTAGTACAAAATTTTACAATTAGGGTTATGGTCGATGAAAACACAAAATAAATGGTGGGGGTTAGTACAAAAATAAATACATTTATGGTAAGGGTTAGTGCAAAAACGTATTATTAGGGTTAGGGTTAGTGTAAAACATATAAATAGGGTAAGGGTAGGTATAAAGCACACAATAAGGGTTAGGGGTTAGCATATTTAGATACATTTAGGGTTAGGGTTAGGTAAAAAATTATACATTTAGGATTATAGTCGATGAAAACACAAAATAAATGGTAGGGGTTAGTACAAAAAAAAATACATTTATGGTAAGGGTTAGTGCAAAAACGTATTATTAGGGTTAGGGTTAGTGTAAATATATAATTAGGGTTAAGGTTAGTATAAAACACACAATAAGGGTTAGGGGTTAGTATATTCAGATACACTTAGGGTTAGGGTTAGTACAAAATTTTACAATTAGGGTTATGGTCGATGAAAACACAAAATAAATGGTAGGGGTTAGTACAAAAATAAATACATTTATGGTAAGGGTTAGTGCAAAAACGTATTATTAGGGTTAGGGTTAGTGTAAAACAGATAAATAGGGTAAGGGTTGGTATAAAGCACACAATAAGGGTTAGGGGTTAGCATATTAATATACATTTAGGGTTAGGGTTTGTACAAAATTATACATTTAAGGTTACAGTCGCTGAAAACACAAAATAAATGGTAGGGGTTAGTAAAAAAATACATTTATGATAAGGGTTAGTACAAAAATACATTTATGATAAGGGTTAGTACAAAAACATATAATTAGGGTTAGGGTTAGTGTTAAATATCTAATTAGGGTTAGGGTTAGCATAAAACACACAGTTAGGGTTAGGGATTAGTATATTAAGATACACTTAGGGTTAGGGTTAGTATAAAATTTTACAATTAGGGTTATGGTCGATGAAAACACAAATAAATGGTAGGGGTTAGTACAAAATAAGAACATTTATGTTAAGGGTTAGTACAAAAACGTATAATTAGGGTTAGGGTTAGTGTAAAAGATATAATTAGGGTTAGGGTAAGTAAAAAACACACAGTTAGTTTTAGGGGTTAGCATATAAAGATACATTTAGGGTTATAGTCGATGAAAACACAAAATAAATGGTAGGGGTTAGTACAAAAAAAAATACATTTATGATAAGGGTTAGTACAAAAACGTATTATTAGGGTTAGGGTTAGTGTAAAACATATAAATAGGGTAAGGGTAGGTATAAAGCACACAATAAGGGTTAGGGGTTAGCATATTTAGATACATTTAGGGTTAGGGTTAGGTAAAAAATTATACATTTAGGATTATAGTCGATGAAAACACAAAATAAATGGTAGGGGTTAGTACAAAAAAAATACATTTATGGTAAGGGTTAGTGCAAAAACGTATTATTAGGGTTAGGGTTAGTGTAAATATATAATTAGGGTTAAGGTTAGTATAAAACACACAATAAGGGTTAGGGGTTAGTATATTCAGATACACTTAGGGTTAGGGTTAGTACAAAATTTTACAATTAGGGTTATGGTCGATGAAAACACAAAATAAATGGTAAGGGTTAGTACAAAAATAAATACATTTATGGTAAGGGTTAGTGCAAAAACGTATTATTAGGGTTAGGGTTAGTGTAAAACATATAAATAGGGTAAGGGTAGGTATAAAGCACACAATAAGGGTTACGGGTTAGCATATTTAGATACATTTAGGGTTAGGGTTAGGTAAAAAATTATACATTTAGGATTATAGTCGATGAAAACACAAAATAAATGGTAGGGGTTAGTACAAAAAAAAATACATTTATGGTAAGGGTTAGTGCAAAAACGTATTATTAGGGTTAGGGTAAGTGTAAATATATAATTAGGGTTAAGGTTAGTATAAAACACACAATAAGGGTTAGGGGTTAGTATATTCAGATACACTTAGGGTTAGGGTTAGTACAAAATTTTACAATTAGGGTTATGGTCGATGAAAACACAAAATAAATGGTAGGGGTTAGTACAAAAATAAATACATTTATGGTAAGGGTTAGTGCAAAAACGTATTATTAGGGTTAGGGTTAGTGTAAAACAGATAAATAGGGTAAGGGTTGGTATAAAGCACACAATAAGGGTTAGGGGTTAGCATATTAAGATACATTTAGGGTTAGGGTTAGTACAAAATTATACATTTAAGGTTACAGTCGCTGAAAACACAAAATAAATGGTAGGGGTTAGTAAAAAAATACATTTATGATAAGGGTTAGTACAAAAATACATTTATGATAAGGGTTAGTACAAAAACATATAATTAGGGTTAGGGTTAGTGTTAAATATCTAATTAGGGTTAGGGTTAGTATAAAACACACACTAAGGGTTAGGGGTTAGCATATTAAGATACACTTAGGGTAAGGGTTAGTACATAATTATACAATTAGGGATATGGTCGATGAAAACACAAACTAAACGGTAGGGGTTAGTACAAAGAGATACGGTTCAGATAAAGGATAGTACAAAAACGTACAATTAGGGTTAGGGTTAGTGTAAAACATATGATTAGGGTTAGGGTTAGTGTAAAACATATGATTAGGGTTAGGGTTAGTGTAAAACATTCAATTAGGGTTAGGGTTAGCCTAAACACACAGTTAGGGTTAGTGTAAAAGATATAATTAGGGTTAGGGTAAGTATAAAACACACAGCTAGGGTTAGGGATTAGCAGATAAAGATACATTTATGGTTAGGGTTAATATAAAATTATACATTTAGGGTTATAGTCGATGAAAACACAAAATAAATGGTAGGGTAAGTAAAAAACATAAATTTATGATGAGGGTTAGTACAAAATCGTATAATTAAGGTTAGGGTTATTGTAAAATATATAATTAGGGTTAGGGTTAGTATAAAACACACAGTTAGGGTTAGGGTTAGCATATAAAGATATATTTAGGGTTAAGGTTAACACAAAATTATACATTTAGGGTTATAGTCGATGAAAACAAAAAATAAATGGTAAGGGTTAGTAAAAAAAATAATACATTTATGATAAGGGTTAGTACAAAAAAAAAAACATTTATGGGAAGGGTTAGTACAAAAACGTATAATTAGGGTTAGGGTTAGTGTAAAACAAATAAATAGGGTAAGGGTTGGTATAAAGCACACAATAAGGGTTAGGGGTTAGCATATTAAGATACAATTAGGGTTAGTGTTAGTACAAAATTATACAATTAGGGATATGGTCGTTGAAAACACGAACTAAACGGTAGGGGTTAGTACAAAGATATACAGTTCAGATAAAGGATAGTACAAAAACGTACAATTAGGGTTAGGGTTAGTGTAAAACATATGATTAGGGTTAGGGTAAGTGTAAAACATATGATTAGGGATAGGGTTAGTGTAAAACATTCAATTAGGGTTAGGGGTTAGCATATAAAGATACATTTAGGGTTAGGGTTAGAACAAAATTATACATTTAGGGTTATAGTCGATGAAAACACAAAATAAATGGTAGGGGTAAGTAAAAAACATACATTTATGATAAGGGTAAGTACAAAAACGTATAATTAGGGTTAGGGTTATTATAAAATATATAATCAGGGTTAGGGTTAGTATAAAACACACAATAAAGGTTAGGGGTTAGTACATTAAGATACATTTAGGGTTAGGGTTAGTACAAAATTTTACAATTAGGGTAATGGTCGATGAAAACACAAATAAATGGTAGGGGTTAGTACAAAATAAATACATTTATGTTAAGGGTTACTTCAATAACATTCAATTAGGGTTAGGGTTAGTGTAAAAGATATAATTAGGGTTAGGGTTAGTATAAAACACACAGTTAGGGTTAGGGGTTAGCATATAAAGATACATTTAGGGTTAGGGTTAAAACAAAATTATACATTTAGGGTTATAGTCGATGAAAACACAAAATAAAAGGGTTGGGGTTAGTAAAAAAAGTAATACATTTATGATACGGGTTAGTACAAAAACGTATAATTAGGGTTAGGGTTATTATAAAAAATATAATTAGGGTTAGGGTTAGTATAAAACACACAATAAAGGTTAGGGGTTAGTACATTAAGATACATTAAGGGTTAGGGTTAGTACAAAATTTTACAATTAGGGTAATGGTCGATGAAAACACAAACAAATGGTAGGGGTTACTACAAAATAAATACATTTATGTTAAGGGTTAGTTCAAAAACATTCAATCAGGGTTAGGGTTAGTGTTAAAGATATAATTAGGGTTAGGGTTAGTATAAAACACAAAATTAGGGTTAAGGGTTACCATATTAAGATACACTTAGGTTTAGGGTTGGTAGAAAATCAGACAATTAGGGTTAGGATGGAAAAAAACACAAACAAAAGGGTAGGGGTTGGTACTAAGAGATACAGTTCAGGTAAAGGATAGAACAAAAACGTACATTTAGGATTTGGGTTAGTGTAAAACATATAATTAGGGTTAGAGTTAGTGTAAAACATTCAATTAGGGTTAGGGTAAGTATAAAACACACAGTCAGGGTTAGGGGTTAGCATAAAAAGATACATTTAGGGTTAGGGTTAGAACAAAATTATACATTTTGGGTTAAAGTCGATGAAAACATAAAATAGATGGTAGGGGTTAGTACAAAATAATACATTTATAATAAGGATAAGTAAAAAAACGTATAAATAGGGTTAGCGTTAGTGTAAAACATATAATTAGGGTTAGGGTTTGTATAAAACACACAATAAGGGTTAGGGGTTAGCATATTAAGAAACACTTAGGGTTAGAGTTAGTACAAAATTATACAATTAGGGATATGGTCGATGAAATTACAAAATAAACGGTAGGGGTTAGTACAAAGAGATACAGTTCAGGTAAAGGATAGTACAAAAACGTACAATTAGGGTTAGGGTTAGTGTAAAACATATAATTGAGGTTATGGTTACTTGAAAACATATAATTAAGGTAAGGGTTAGTGTAAAACATTCAATTAGGGTTAGGGTTAGCATAAAACACACAGTTAGGGTTAGGGGTTAGTATATTAAGATACACTTAGGGTTAGGGTTAGTACAAAATAAGTACATTTATGTTAAGGGTTGGTTCAAAAACAATCAATTAGGGTTAGGGTTAGTGTAAAAGAAATAATTAGGGTTAGGGTAAGAATAAAACACACAGTTAGGGTTAGGGGTTAGCATATAAAGATACATTTAGCGTTAGGGTTAATACAAAATTATACATTTAGGGTTATAGTCGATGAAAACACAAAATAAATGGTAGGGGTTAGTACAAAAAAAAATACATTTATGGTAAGGGTTAGTACAAAAACGTATAATTAGGGTTAGGGTTAGTGTAAAACATATAAATAGGGTAAGGGTTGGTATAAAGCACACAATAAGGGTTAGGGGTATGCATATTAAGATACATTTAGGGTTAGGGTAAGTACAAAATTATACATTTAGGGTTAGGGTAAGTACAAAATTATACATTTAGGGTTAGGGTAAGTACAAAATTATACATTTAGGGTTACAGTCGCTGAAAACACAAAATAAATGGTAGGGGTTAGTAAGAAAATACATTTATGATAAGGGTTAGTACAAAAACATATAATTAGGGTAAGGTTCGTGTAAAACATATAAATAGGGTAAGGGTTGGTATAAAGCAATCAATAAGGGTTAGGGGTTAGCATATTAAGATAAACTTAGGGTTAGGGTTAGTACAAAATTATACAATTAGGGATATGGTCGATGAAAACACAAACTAAACGGTAGGGGTTAGTACAAAGAGATTCAGAAAAAGGAAAGTCCGAAAACGTACAATTAGGGTTAGGGTTAGTGTAAAACATATGATTAGGGTTAGGGTTAGTGTAAAACATATGATTAGGGTTAAGGTTAGTGTAAAACATTCAATTAGGGTTAGGGTTAGCATAAAACACACAGTTAGGGTTAGAGGATAGCATATAAAGATACATTTAGGGTTAGGGTAAATACAAAATTATACATTTAGCGTAATAATCGATGAAAACACAAAATGATTGGTAGGGGCTTGTACAAAAAAAATACATTTATGATAAGGGTTAGTACAAAAACGTATAATAAGGGTTAGGGTTAGTGTAATACATATAAATAGGGTAAGGGTTGGTATAAAGGACACAATAAGGGTTAGGGGTTAGCAAATTAAGATACACTTAGGGTTAAGGTCAGTACAAAATTATTAATTTAGGGTTACAGTCGCTGAAAACACAAAATAAATGGTAGGGGTTAGTAAAAAAATACATTTATGATAAGGGTTAGTACAAAAACGTATAATTAGGGTTAGGGTTAGTGTAAAACATATGATTAGGGTTAGGGTTAGTGTACAACATTCAATTAGGGTTAGGGTTAGCATAAAACACACAGTTAGGGTTAGGGGTTAGCATTTAAAGATACATTTAGGGTTAGGGTTAGAACAAAATTATACATTTAGGGTTTTAGTCGATGAAAACACAAAATAAATGGTAGGGTAAGTAAAAAACATACATTTATGATAAGGGTTATTACAAAAACGTATAATTTGGGTTAGGGTTATTGTAAAATATATAATTAGGGTTAGGGTTAGTATTAAATAAAGGTTATTACAAAACTACCGAACTTGAATGATCAATCTCATAGTCCAGAAAAAATGACAAAAACGAATCAGTCATACCGGAGAACTGGTGGATCGCAATGGTCCTGACTTGGTACATGCATTTCAAACGAAATGGTGGGTTAAACCAGGTTTTACAGTTAGGGTTAGGGGTTAGTATCTTAAGATACATTTAGGGTTAGAGTAAGTACAAAATTTTACAATTAGGGTTACGTTCGATGAAAACACAAATAAATGGTAGGGGTTAGTACAAAATAAATACATTTATGTTAAGGGCTAGTTCAAAAACATTCAATAAGGGTTAGGGTTAGTGTTTAAGATATAATTAGGGTTAGGGTTAGTATAAAACACAAAATTAGGGTTAAGGGTTAGCATATTAAGATACACTAAGGTTTAGGGTTGGTACAAAATCAGACAATTAAGGTTAGGATGGAAAAAAAAACACAAACAAAAGGATAGGGGTTGGTACAAAGAGATACAGTTCAGGTAAAGGAAAGTACAAAAACGTACATTTAGGATTTGGGTTAGTGTAAAACATATAATTAGGGTTAGAATTAGTGTAAAACATTCAATTTGGGTTAGGGTAAGTATAAAACACACAGTCAGGGTTAGGGGTAAGCATGAAAAGATACATTTAGGGTTAGGGTTAGAACAAAATTATACATTTAGGGTTAAAGTCGATGAAAACACAAAATAAATGGTAGGGGTTAGTACAAAATAATACATTTATAATAAGGGTAAGTACAAAAACGTATAAATAGGGTTAGGGTTAGTGTAAAACATATAATTAGGGTTAGGGTTAGTATAAAACGCACATTAAGGGTTAGGTGTTAGCATATTAAGAAACACTTAGGGTTAGGGTTAGTACAAAATTATACAATTAGGGATATGGTCGATGAAAACACAAAATAAACGGTAGGGGTTAGTACAAAGAGATACAGTTCAGGTAAAGGATAGTACAAAAACGTACAATTAGGGTTAGGTATAGTGTAAAACATATAATTGAGGTTAGGGTTAGTGTAAAACATTTAATTAAGGTAAGGGTTAGTGTAAAACATTCAATTAGGGTTAGGGTTAGCATAAAACACACAGTTAGGGTTAGGGGTTAGTATATTAAGATACACTTAGGGTTAGGGTTAGTATAAAATTTTACAATTAGCGTTATGGTCGATGAAAACACAAATAAATGGTAGGGGTTAGTACAAAATAAGAACATTTATGTTAAGGGTTAGTACAAAACGTATAATTAGGGTTAGGGTTAGTGTAAAACATATAAATAGGGTAAGGGTTGGTATAAAGCACACAATAAGGGTTAGGGGTTAGCATATTTAGATACATTTAGGGTTAGGGTTAGTAAAAAATTATACATTTAGGGTTATAGTCGATGAAAACACAAAATAAATGGTAGGGGTTAGTACAAAAAAAATACATTTATGGTAAGGTTAGTACAAAAACGTATTATTAGGGTTAGGGTTAGTGTAAAACATATAAATAGGGTAAGGGTAGGTATAAAGCACACAATAAGGGTTAGGGGTTAGCATATTTAGATACATTTAGGGTTAGGGTTAGTAAAAAATTATACATTTAGGGTTATAGTCGATGAAAACACAAAATAAATGGTAGGGGTTGGTACAAAAAAAAATACATTTATGGTCAGGGTTAGTACAAAAACGTATACTCAGGGTTAGGGTTAGTGTAAAACATATAAATAGGGTAAGGGTTCGTATAAAGCACACAATAAGGGTTAGGGGCTAGCATATTAAGATACATTTAGGGTTAGGGTTTATACAAAATTATACATTTAGGGTTATAGTCGATGAAAACACTAAATAAATGGTAGGATAAGTAAAAAACATACATTTATGATAAGGGTAAGTACAAAAACGTATAATTAGGGTTAGGGTTATTGTAAAATATATAATTAGGGTTAGGGTTAGTATTAAACACACAGTTAGGGTTAGGGGTTAGTATATTTAGATACATTTAGGGTTAGAGTTAGTACAAAATTATACAATTAGGGATATGGTCGATGAAAACACAAACTAAACGGTAGGGGTTAGTACAAAGAGATACAGTTCAGATAAAGGATAGTACAAAAACGTACAATTAGGGCTAGGGTTAGTGTAAAACATATGATTAGGGTTAGGGTTAGTGTAAAACATATGATTAGGGTTAGGGTTAGTGTAAAACATTCAATTAGGGTTAGGGTTAGCATAAAACACACAGTTAGGGTTAGTGTAAAAGATATAATTAGGGTTAGGGTTAGTATAAAAAACACAGTTAGTGTTAGGGGTAAGCATGTAAAGATATATTTAGGGTTAGGGTTAATACAAAATTATACATTTAGGGTTACAGTCGATGAAAACACAAAAGAAATGGTAGGGGTTAGTACAAAAAAAATATATTTATGATAAGGGTTAGTACAAAAACGTATAATTAGGGTTAGGGTTAGTGTACTACATATAAATAGGGTAAGGGTTGGTATAAAGCACACAATAAGGGTTAGGGGTTAGCATATTAAGATACACTTAGGGTTAAGGTCAGTACAAAATTATACATTTACAGTCGCTTAAAACACAAACTAAATGGTAGGGGTTAGTAAAAAAATACATTTATGATAAGGGTTAGTACAAAAACGTATGGTTAGGGTTAGTTTAAAACATATGATTAGGGTTTGGGTTAGTGTAAAACATTCAATTAGGGTCAGGGTTAGCATAAAACACACAGTTAGGGATAGGGGTTAGCATTTTAAGATACATTTAGGGTTAAGGTTAGAACAAAATTGTACATTTAGGGTTATAGTCGATGAAAACACAAAATAAATGGTAGGGGTTAGTGCAAAATAAATACATTTATGTTAAGGGTTAGTTCATAAATATTCAATTAGGGTTATGGTTAGTGTAAAAGATATAATTAGGGTTAGGGTTAGTATAAAACACACAGTTAGGGTAAGGGGTTAGCATATAAAGATACATTTAGGGTTAGGGTTAATACAAAATTAAACATTTAGGGTTATAGTCGATGAAAACACAAAATAAATGGTAGGGGTTAGTATTAAAAAAAATAATACATTTATGATAAGGGTTAGTACAGAAAAAAAAACATTTATGGTAAGGGTTAGTACAAAAACGTATAATTTGGGTTAGGGTAAGTGTAAAATATATTATTAGGGTTAGGGTTAGTATAAAACACACAATAAGGGTTAGGGGTTAGCATATTAAGATACACTCAGGTTTAGGGTTAGTACAAAATTATACAATTAGGAATATGGTCGATGAAAACACAAACTAAACGGTTGGGGTTAGTACAAAAAGATACAGTTCAGATAAAGGATATTACAAAAACGTACAATTAGGGTTAGAGTTAGTGTAAAACATATGATTAGGGTTAGGGTTAGTGTAAAACATATGATTAGGGTTAGGGTTAGTGTAAAACATATGATTAGGGTTAGGGTCAATGTTAAACATTCAATTAGGGTTAGGGTTAGCATAAAACACACAGGTAGGGTTAGTGTAAAAGAGATAATTAGTTTAAACATATTAATTTATCCTGGATCGGGAAACAAGCTTAATGCTTATGTAAATCCCTCTATAGCTAGCAGCTTGCGAGTGTGGCCTTTGCAGCGGCCCCCATTGAGCCTACAAAAGAGATAATTTGGGTTAGGGTTAGTATAAAACACACAGTTAGGGTTAGGGGTTAGTATCTTAAGATACATTTAGGGTTAGGTTTGGTATTAAACACACAGTTAGGGTTAGGGGTTAGTATCTTAAGATACATTTAGGGTTAGAGTTAGTACAAAATTTTACAATTAGGGTTATAGTCGATGAAAACACAAATAAACGGTAGGGGTAAGTACAAAATAAATACATTTATGTTAAAGGTTAGTTCAAAAACATTCAATTAGGGTTAGGGTTAGTGTAAAAGATATAATTAGGGTTAGGGTTAGTATAAAACACACAGTTAGGGTTAGGGGTTAGCATATAAAGATACATTTAGGGTAAGGGTTAGAACAAAATTATACATTTAGGGTTTTAGTCGATGAAAACACAAAATAAATGGTAGGGGTTAGTATTAAAAAAAATAATACATTTATGATAAGGGTTAGTACAGAAAAAAAACATTTATGGTAAGGGTTAGTACAAAAACGTATAATTTGGGTTAGGGTAAGTGTAAAATATATTATTAGGGTTAGGGTTAGTATAAAACACACAATAAGGGTTAGGGGTTAGCATATTAAGATACACTCAGGTTTAGGGTTAGTACAAAATTATACAATTAGGAATATGGTCGATGAAAACACAAACTAAACGGTTGGGGTTAGTACAAAAAGATACAGTTCAGATAAAGGATATTACAAAAACGTACAATTAGGGTTAGAGTTAGTGTAAAACATATGATTAGGGTTAGGGTTAGTGTAAAACATATGATTAGGGTTAGGGTTAGTGTAAAACATATGATTAGGGTTAGGGTCAATGTTAAACATTCAATTAGGGTTAGGGTTAGCATAAAACACACAGGTAGGGTTAGTGTAAAAGAGATAATTAGTTTAAACATATTAATTTATCCTGGATCGGGAAACAAGCTTAATGCTTATGTAAATCCCTCTCCAGCTAGCAGCTTGCGAGTGTGGCCTTTGCAGCGGCCCCCATTGAGCCTACAAAAGAGATAATTTGGGTTAGGGTTAGTATAAAACACACAGTTAGGGTTAGGGGTTAGTATCTTAAGATACATTTAGGGTTAGGTTTGGTATTAAACACACAGTTAGGGTTAGGGGTTAGTATCTTAAGATACATTTAGGGTTAGAGTTAGTACAAAATTTTACAATTAGGGTTATAGTCGATGAAAACACAAATAAACGGTAGGGGTAAGTACAAAATAAATACATTTATGTTAAAGGTTAGTTCAAAAACATTCAATTAGGGTTAGGGTTAGTGTAAAAGATATAATTAGGGTTAGGGTTAGTATAAAACACACAGTTAGGGTTAGGGGTTAGCATATAAAGATACATTTAGGGTAAGGGTTAGAACAAAATTATACATTTAGGGTTTTAGTCGATGAAAACACAAAATAAATGGTAGGGTAAGTAAAAAACATACATTTATGATAAGGGTTAGTACAAAAACGTATAATTTGGGTTAGGGTTATTGTAAAATATATAATTAGGGTTAGGGTTAGTATTAAACACACAGTTAGGGTTAGGGGTTAATATCCTAAGATACATTTAGGGTTAGAGTTAGTGCAAAATTTTACAATTAGGGTTATGGTCGGTGAAAACACAAATAAAGGGTAGGGGTTAGTACAAAGAGATACAGTTCAGGTAAAGGATAGTACAAAAACGTACAATTAGGGTTAGGTATAGTGTAAAACATATAATTGAGGTTAGGGTTAGTGTAAAACATTTAATTAAGGTAAGGGTTAGTGTAAAACATTCAATTAGGGTTAGGGTTAGCATAAAACACACAGTTAGGGTTAGGGGTTAGTATATTAAGATACACTTAGGGTTAGGTTTAGTATAAAATTTTACAATTAGGGTTATGGTCGATGAAAACACAAATAAATGGTAGGGGTTAGTACAAAATAAGAACATTTATGTTAAGGGTTAGTACAAAAACGTATAATTAGGGTTAGGGTTAGTGTAAAAGATATAATTAGGGTTAGGGTAAGTATAAAACACACGGTTAGTTTTAGGGGTTAACATATAAAGATACATTTAGGGTTATAGTCGATGAAAACACAAAATAAATGGTAGGGGTTAGTACAAAAAAAAATACATTTATGGTAAGGGTTAGTACAAAAACGTATTATTAGGGTTAGGGTTAGTGTAAAACATTTAAATAGGGTAAGGGTAGGTATAAAGCACACAATAAGGGTTAGGGGTTAGCATATTTAGATACATTTAGGGTTAGGGTTAGGTAAAAAATTATACATTTAGGATTATAGTCGATGAAAACACAAAATAAATGGTAGGGGTTAGTACAAAAAAAAATACATTTATGGTCAGGGTTAGTACAAAAACGTATAATTAGGGTAAGGGTTAGTGTAAAACATATAAATAGGGTAAGGGTTCGTATAAAGCACACAATAAGGGTTAGGGGTTAGCATATTAAGATACATTTAGGGTTAGGGTTTATACAAAATTATACATTTAGGGTTATAGTCGATGAAAACACTAAATAAATGGTAGGGAAAGTAAAAAAACATACATTTATGATAAGGGTTAGTACAAAAACGTATAATTAGGGTTAGGGTTATTGTAAAATATATAATTAGGGTTAGGGTTAGTATTAAACACACAGTTAGGGTTAGTATATTTAGATACATTTAGGGTTAGAGTTAGTACAAAATTATACAATTAGGGATATGGTCGATGAAAACACAAACTAAACGGTAGGGGTTAGTACAAAGAGATACAGTTCAGATAAAGGATAGTACAAAAACGTACAATTAGGGCTAGGGTTAGTGTAAAACATATGATTAGGGTTAGGGTTAGTGTAAAACATATGATTAGGGTTAGGGTTAGTGTAAAACATTCAATTAGGGTTAGGGTTAGCATAAAACACACAGTTAGGGTTAGTGTAAAAGATATAATTAGGGTTAGGGTTATTATAAAAAACACAGTTAGTGTTAGGGGTTAGCATGTAAAGATATATTTAGGGTTAGGGTTAATACAAAATTATACATTTAGGGTTACAGTCGATGAAAACACAAAAGAAATGGTAGGGGTTAGTACAAAAAAAAATACATTTATGATAAGGGTTAGTACAAAAACGTATAATTAGGGTTAGGGTTAGTGTAATACATATAAATAGGGTAAGGGTTGGTATAAAGCTCACAATAAGGGTTAGGGGTTAGCATATTAAGATACACTTAGGGTTAAGGTCAGTACAAAATTATACATTTACAGTCGCTGAAAACACAAAATAAATGGTAGGGGTTAGTAAAAAATACATTTATGATAAGGGTTAGTACAAAAACGTATGGTTAGGGTTAGTGTAAAACATATGATTAGGGTTTGGGCTAGTGTAAAACATTCAATTAGGGTCAGGGTTAGCATAAAACACACAGTTAGGGATAGGGGTTAGCATTTTAAGATACATTTAGGGTTGAGGCTAGAACAAAATTGTACATTTAGGGTTATAGTCGATGAAAACACAAAATAAATGGTAGGGGTTAGTGCAAAATAAATACATTTATGTTAAGGGTTAGTTCATAAATATTCAATTAGGGTTAGGGTTAGTGTAAAAGATATAATTAGGGTTAGGGTTAGTATAAAACACACAGTTAGGGTAAGGGGTTAGCATATAAAGATACATTTAGGGTTAGGGTTAATACAAAATTAAACATTTAGGGTTATAGTCGATGAAAACACAAAATAAATGGTAGGGGTTAGTATTAAAAAAAATAATACATTTATGATAAGGGTTAGTACAGAAAAAAAACATTTATGGTAAGGGTTAGTACAAAAACGTATAATTTGGGTTAGGGTAAGTGTAAAATATATTATTAGGGTTAGGGTTAGTATAAAACACACAATAAGGGTTAGGGGTTAGCATATTAAGATACACTCAGGTTTAGGGTTAGTACAAAATTATACAATTAGGAATATGGTCGATGAAAACACAAACTAAACGGTTGGGGTTAGTACAAAAAGATACAGTTCAGATAAAGGATATTACAAAAACGTACAATTAGGGTTAGAGTTAGTGTAAAACATATGATTAGGGTTAGGGTTAGTGTAAAACATATGATTAGGGTTAGGGTTAGTGTAAAACATATGATTAGGGTTAGGGTCAATGTTAAACATTCAATTAGGGTTAGGGTTAGCATAAAACACACAGGTAGGGTTAGTGTAAAAGAGATAATTAGTTTAAACATATTTATTTATCCTGGATCGGGAAACAAGCTTAATGCTTATGTAAATCCCTCTCCAGCTAGCAGCTTGCGAGTGTGGCCTTTGCAGCGGCCCCCATTGAGCCTACAAAAGAGATAATTTGGGTTAGGGTTAGTATAAAACACACTGTTAGGGTTAGGGGTTAGTATCTTAAGATACATTTAGGGTTAGGGTTGGTATTAAACACACAGTTAGGGTTAGGGGTTAGTATCTTAAGATACATTTAGGGTTAGAGTTAGTACAAAATTTACAATTAGGGTTATAGTCGATGAATACACAAATAAACGGTAGGGGTAAGTACAAAATAAATACATTTATGTTAAAGGTTAGTTCAAAAACATTCAATTAGGGTTAGGGTTAGTGTAAAAGATATAATAAGGGTTAGGGTTAGTATAAAACACACAGTTAGGGTTAGGGGTTAGCATATAAAGATACATTTAGGGTAAGGGTTAGAACAAAATTATACATTTAGGGTTTTAGTCGATGAAAACACAAAATAAATGGTAGGGTAAGTAAAAAACATACATTTATGATAAGGGTTAGTACAAAAACGTATAATTTGGGTTAGGGTTATTGTAAAATATATAATTAGGGTTAGGGTTAGTATTAAACACACAGTTAGGGTTAGGGGTTAGTATCTTAAGATACATTTAGGGTTAGAGTTAGTGCAAAATTTTACAATTAGGGTTATGGTCGGTGAAAACACAAATAAAGGGTAGGGGTTAGTACAAAGAGATACAGTTCAGGTAAAGGATAGTACAAAAACGTACAATTAGGGTTAGGTATAGTGTAAAACATATAATTGAGGTTAGGGTTAGTGTAAAACATTTAATTAAGGTAAGGGTTAGTGTAAAACATTCAATTAGGGTTAGGGTTAGCATAAAACACACAGTTAGGGTTAGGGGTTAGTATATTAAGATACACTTAGGGTTAGGTTTAGTATAAAATTTTACAATTAGGGTTATGGTCGATGAAAACACAAATAAATGGTAGGGGTTAGTACAAAATAAGAACATTTATGTTAAGGGTTAGTACAAAAACGTATAATTAGGGTTAGGGTTAGTGTAAAAGATATAATTAGGGTTAGGGTAAGTATAAAACACACAGTTAGTTTTAGGGGTTAGCATATAAAGATACATTTAGGGTTATAGTCGATGAAAACACAAAATAAATGGTAGGGGTTAGTACAAAAAAAATACATTTATGGTAAGGTTAGTACAAAAACGTATTATTAGGGTTAGGGTTAGTGTAAAACATATAAATAGGGTAAGGGTAGGTATAAAGCACACAATAAGGGTTAGGGGTTAGCATATTTAGATACATTTAGGGTTAGGGTTAGGTAAAAAATTATACATTTAGGATTATAGTCGATGAAAACACAAAATAAATGGTAGGGGTTAGTACAAAAAAAATACATTTATGGTCAGGGTTAGTACAAAAACGTATAATTAGGGTAAGGGTTAGTGTAAAACATATAAATAGGGTAAGGGTTCGTATAAAGCACACAATAAGGGTTAGGGGTTAGCATATTAAGATACATTTAGGGTTAGGGTTTATACAAAATTATACATTTAGGGTTATAGTCGATGAAAACACTAAATAAATGGTAGGGAAAGTAAAAAAACATACATTTATGATAAGGGTTAGTACAAAAACGTATAATTAGGGTTAGGGTTATTGTAAAATATATAATTAGGGTTAGGGTTAGTATTAAACGCACAGTTAGGGTTAGGGGTTAGTATATTTTGATACATTTAGGGTTAGAGTTAGTACAAAATTATACAATTAGGGATATGGTCGATGAAAACACAAACTAAACGGTAGGGATTAGTACAAAGAGATACAGTTCAGATAAAGGATAGTACAAAAACGCACAATTAGGGCTAGGGTTAGTGTAAAACATATGATTAGGGTTAGGGTTAGTATAAAACATATTATTAGGGTTAGGGTTACATTTAGGGTTACAGTCGATGAAAACACAAAAGAAATGGTAGGGGTTAGTACAAAAAAGAATACATTTATGATAAGGGTTAGTACAAAAACGTATAATTAGGGTTAGGGTTAGTGTAATACATATAAATAGGGTAAGGGTTGGTATAAAGCACACAATAAGGGTTAGGGGTTAGCATATTAAGATACACTTAGGGTTAAGGTCAGTACAAAATTATACATTTACAGTCGCTGAAAACACAAAATAAATGGTAGGGGTTAGTAAAAAAATACATTTATGATAAGGGTTAGTACAAAAACGTATGGTTAGGGTTAGTGTAAAACATATGATTAGGGTTTGGGTTAGTGTAAAACATTCAATTAGGGTCAGGGTTAGCATAAAACACACAGTTAGGGATAGGGGTTAGCATTTTAAGATACATTTAGGGTTGAGGTTAGAACAAAATTGTACATTTAGGGTTATAGTCGATGAAAACACAAAATAAATGGTAGGGGTTAGTGCAAAATAACTACATTTATGTTAAGGGTTAGTTCATAAATATTCAATTAGGGTTAGGGTTAGTGTAAAAGATATAATTAGGGTTAGGGTTAGTATAAAACACACAGTTAGGGTAAGGGGTTAGCATATAAAGATACATTTAGGGTTAGGGTTAATACAAAATTAAACATTTAGGGTTATAGTCGATGAAAACACAAAATAAATGGTAGGGGTTAGTATTAAAAAAAATAATACATTTATGATAATGGTTAGTGCAGAAAAAAACATTTATGGTAAGGGTTAGTACAAAAACGTATAATTTGGGTTAGGGTAAGTGTAAAATATATTATTAGGGTTAGGGTTAGTATAAAACACACAATAAGGGTTAGGGGTTAGCATATTAAGATACACTCAGGTTTAGGGTTAGTACAAAATTATACAATTAGGAATATGGTCGATGAAAACACAAACTAAACGGTTGGGGTTAGTACAAAAAGATACAGTTCAGATAAAGGATATTACAAAAACGTACAATTAGGGTTAGAGTTAGTGTAAAACATATGATTAGGGTTAGGGTTAGTGTAAAACATATGATTAGGGTTAGGGTTAGTGTAAAACATATGATGAGGGTTAGGGTCAATGTAAAACATTCAATTAGGGTTAGGGTTAGCATAAAACACACAGGTAGGGTTAGTGTAAAAGAGATAATTAGTTTAAACATATTTATTTATCCTGGATTGGGAAAGAAGCTTAATGCTTATGTAAATCCCTCTCCAGCTAGCAGCTTGCGAGTGTGGCCTTTGCAGCGGCCTCCATTGAGCTTACAAAAGAGATAATTAGGGTTAGGGTTAGTATAAAACACACAGTTAGGGTTAGGGGTTAGCATATAAAGATACATATAGGTTTAGGGTTAATACAAAATTATACATTTAGGGTTATAGTCGATGAAAACACAAAATAAATGGTAGGGTAAGTAAAAAACATACATTTATGATAAGAGTTAGTACAAAAACGTATAATTAGGGTTAGGGTTATTGTAAAATATATAATTAGGGTTAGGGTTAGTATTAAACACACAGTTAGGGTTAGGGGTTAGTATATTAAGATACATTTAGGGTTAAAGTTAGTACAAAATTATACAATTAGGGATATGGTCGATGAAAACTAAACTAAACGGTAGGGGTTAGTACAAAGAGATACAGTTCAGATAAAGGATAGTACAAAAACGTACAATTAGGGTTAGGGTTAGTGTAAAACATATGATTAGGGTTAGGGTTAGTGTAAAACATATGATTAGGGTTAGGGTTTGTGTTAAACATTCAATTAGGGTTAGGGTTAGCATAAAACACACGGTTAGGGTTAGTGTAAAAGATATAATTAGGGTTAGGGTAAGCATAAAGCACACTATAAGGGTTAGGGGTTAGCATATTAAAATACATTTAGGGTTAGGGTTAATACAAAATTACACATTTAGGGTTATAGTCGATGAAAACACAAAATAAATGGTAGGGGTTAGTAAAAAAATAATACATTTATGATAAGGGTTAGTACAGAAAAAAACATTTATGGTAAGGGTTAGTACAAAAACGTATAATTTGGGTTAGGGTTAGTGTAAAACATATAAATAGAGTAAGGGTTGGTATAAAGCAAACAGTTAGGGTTAGGGGTTAGCATATAAAGATACATTTAGGGTTAGGGTTAGAACAAAATTATACATTTAGGGATTTAGTCGATGAAAACACAAAATAAATGGTAGGGTAAGTATAAAAATGCATTTATAATAAGGGTTAGTACAAAAACGTAAAATTAGGGTTAGGGTAAGTGTATAATATATTATTAGGGTTAGGGTTAGTATAAAACACACAATAATGGTTAGGGGTTAGCATATTAAGATACACTCAGGTTTAGGGTTAGTACAAAATTATACAATTAGGAATATGGTCGATGAAAACACAAACTAAACGGTAGGGGTTAGTACAAAAAGATACAGTTCAGATAAAGGATAGTACAAAAACGTACAATTAGGGTTAGAGTTAGTGTAAAACATATGATTAGGGTTAGGGTTAGTGTAAAACATATGATTAGGGTTAGGGTCAATGTAAAACATTCAATTAGGGTTAGGGTTAGCATAAAACACAGGTAGGGTTAGTGTAAAAGATATAATTAGGGTTAGGGTTAGTATAAAACACACAATTAGGGTTAGCATATAAAGATACATTTAGGTTTAGGGTTAATACAAAATTATACATTTAGGGTTATAGTCGATGAAAACACAAAATAAATGGTAGGGTAAGTAAAAAACATACATTTATGATAGGGGTTAGTACAAAAACGTATAATTAGGGTTAGGGTTATTGTAAAATATATAATTAGGGTTAGGGTTAGTATTAAACACACAGTTATGGTTAGGGGTTGGTATATTAAGATACATTTAGGGTTAAAGTTAGTACAAAACTATACAATTAGGGATATGGTCGATGAAAACACAAACTAAACGGTAGGGGTTAGTACAAAGAGATACAGTTCAGATAAAGGATAGTACAAAAACGTACAATTAGGGTTAAGGTTAGTGTAAAACATATGATTAGGGTAAGGGTTAGTGTAAAACATATGATTAGGTTTAGGGTTAGTGTAAAACATTCAATTAGGGTTAGGGTTAGCATAAAACACACGGGTAGGGTTAGTGTAAAAGATATAATTAGGGTTAGGGTAAGCATAAAACACACAGTTAGGGTTAGGGGTTAGCATATAAAGATACATTTAGGGTTAAGGTTAGAACAAAATTATACATTTAGGGTTATAGTCGATGAATACACAAAATAAATGGTAGGTGTAAGTACAAAACAAATACATTTATGTTAAGGGTTTAGTTCATAAACATTCAATTAGGGTTAGGGTTAGTGTAAAAGATATAATTAGGGTAAGGGTAAGCATAAAGCACACTATAAGGGTTAGGGGTTAGCATATTAAGATACATTTAGGGTTAGGGTTAATACAAAATTATACATTTAGGGTTATAGTCGATGAAAACACAAAATAAATGGTAGGGGTTAGTAAAAAAAATAATACATTTATGATAAGGGTTAGTACTGAAAAAAACATTTATGGTAAGGGTTAGTACAAAAACGTATAATTTGGGTTAGGGTTAGTGTAAAACATATAAATAGGGTAAGGGTTGGTATAAAGCAAACAGTTAGGGTTAGGGGTTAGCATATAAAGATACATTTAGGGTTAGGGTTAGAACAAAATTATACATTTAGGGTTTTAGTCGATGAAAACACAAAATAAATGGTAGGGTAAGTAAAAAAATACATTTATAATAAGGGTTAGTACAAAAACGTAAAATTAGGGTTAGGGTAAGTGTATAATATATTATTAGGGTTAGGGTTAGTATAAAACACACAATAATGGTTAGGGATTAGCATATTAAGATACACTCAGGTTTAGGGTAAGTACAAAATTATACAATTAGGAATATGGTCGATGAAAACACAAATTAAACGGTAGGGGTTAGTACAAAAAGATACAGTTCAGATAAAGGATAGTACAAAAACGTACAATTAGGGTTAGAGTTAGTGTAAAACATATGATTAGGGTTAGGGTTAGTGTAAAACATATGATTAGGGTTAGGGTTAGTGTAAAACATATGATTAGGGTTAGGGTCAATGTAAAACATTCAATTAGGGTTAGGGTTAGCATAAAACACAGGTAGGGTTAGTGTAAAAGATATAATTAGGGTTAGGGTTAGTATAAAACACACAGTTAGGGTTAGCATATAAAGATACATTTAGGTTTAGGGTTAATACAAAATTATACATTTAGGGTTATAGTCGATGAAAACACAAAATAAATGGTAGGGTAGGTAAAAAACATACATTTATGATAGGGGTTAGTACAAAAACGTATAATTAGGGTTAGGGTTATTGTAAAATATATAATTAGGGTTAGGGTTAGTATTAAACACACAGTTATGGTTAGGGGTTAGTATATTAAGATACATTTAGGGTTAAAGTTAGTACAAAATTATACAATTAGGGATATGGTCGATGAAAACACAAACTAAACGGTAGGGGTTAGTACAAAGAGATACAGTTCAGATAAAAGATAGTACAAAAACGTACAATTAGGGTTAGGGTTAGTGTAAAACATATGATTAGGGTTAGGGTTAGTGTAAAACATATGATTAGGGTTAGGGTTAGTGTAAAACATTCAATTAGGGTTAGGGTTAGCATAAAACACACGGGTAGGGTTAGTGTAAAAGATATAATTAGGGTTAGGGTAAGCATAAAACACACAGTTAGGGTTAGGGGTTAGCATATAAAGATACATTTAGGGTTAAGGTTAGAACAAAATTATACATTTAGGGTTATAGTCGATGAAAACACAAAATAAATGGTAGGGGTAAGTACAAAACAAATACATTTATGTTAAGGGTTAGTTCATAAACATTCAATTAGGGTTAGGGTTAGTGTAAAAGATATAATTAGGTTTAGGGTTAGTATAAAACACTCAGTTAGGGTTAGGGGTTAGCATATAAAGATACATTTAGGGTTAGGGTTAGAACAAAATTATACATTTAGGGTTTTAGTCGATGAAAACACAAAATAAATGGTAGGGTAAGTAAAAAACATACATTTATGATAAGGGTTAGTACAAAAACGTATAATTAGGGTTAGGGTATGTGTAAAATATATTATTAGGGTTAGGGTTAGTATAAAACACACAATAAGGGTTAGGGGTTAGCATATTAAGATACACTCAGGTTTAGGGTTAGTACAAAATAATACAATTAGGAATATGGTCGATGAAAACACAAACTAAACGGTAGTTGTTAGTACAAAAAGATACAGTTCAGATAAAGGATAGTACAAAAACGTACAATTAGGGTTAGTGTTAGTGTAAAACATATGATTAGGGTTAGGGTTAGTGTAAAACATATGATTAAGGTTAGGGTTAGTTTAAAACATATGATTAGGGTTAGGGTCAATGTAAAACATTTAATTAGGGTTAGGGTTAGCAAAAAACACACAGGTAGGGTTAGTGTAAAAGATATAATTAGGGTTAGGGTTAGTATAAAACACACAGTTAGGGTTAGGGGTTAGCATATAAAGATACATTTAGGTTTAGGGTTAATACAAAATTATACATTTAGGGTTATAGTCGATGAAAACACAAAATAAATGGTAGGGTAAATTAAAAACATACATTTATGATAAGGGTTAGTACAAAAACGTATAATTAGGGTTAGGGTTATTGTTAAATATATAATTAGGGTTAGGGTTAGTATTAAACACACAGTTAGGGTTAGGGGTTAGTATATTAAGATACATTTAGGGTTAAAGTTAGTACAAAATTATACAATTAGGGATATGGTCGATGAAAACACAAACTAAACGGTAGGGGTTAGTACAAAGATATACAGTTCAGATAAAGGATAGTGTAAAACATATGATTAGGGTTAGGGTTAGTGTAAAACATATGATTAGGGTTAGGGTTAGTTTAAAACATATGATTAGGGTTAGGGTTAGCATAAAACACACAGTTAGGGTTAGGGGTTAGCATATAAAGATACATTTAGGGTTAAGGTTAGAACAAAATTATACATTTAGGGTTATAGTCGATGAAAACACAAAATAAATGGTAGGGGTAAGTACAAAACAAATACATTTATGTTAAGGGTTAGTTCATAAACATTCAATTAGGGTTAGGGTTAGTGTAAAAGATATAATTAGGGTTAGGGTTAGTATAAAACACACAGTTAGGGTTAGGGGTTAGCATATAAAGATACATTTAGGGTATGGGTTAGAACAAAATTATACATTTAGGGTTTTAGTCGATGAAAACACAAAATAAATGGTAGGGTAAGTAAAAAACATACATTTATGATAAGGGTTAGTACAAAAACGTATAATTTGGGTTAGGGTTATTGTAAAATATATAATTAGGGTTAGGGTTAGTATTAAACACACAATTAGGGTTAGGGGTTAGTATCTTAAGATACATTTAGGGTTAGAGTTAGTACAAAATTTTACAATTAGGGTTAGGTCGATGAAAACACAAATAAATGGTAGGGGTTAGTACAAAATAAATACATTTATGTTAAGGGTTAGTTCAAAAACATTCAATTAGGGTTAGGGTTAGTGTTTAAGATATAATTAGGATTAGGGTTAGTTTAAAACACAAAATTAGGGTTAAGGGTTAGCATATTAAGATACACTTAGGTTTAGGGTTGGTACAAAATCAGACAATTAAGGTTAGGATGGAAAAAAAACACAAACAAAAGGGTAGGGGTTGGTACAAAGAGATACAGTTCAGGTAAAGGATAGTACAAAAACGTACATTTAGGATTTGGGTTAGTGTAAAACATATAATTAGGGTTAGAGTTAGTGTAAAACATTCAATTTGGGTTAGGGTAAGTATAAAACACACAGTCAGGGTTAGGGGTTAGCATGAAAAGATACATTTAGGGTTAGGGTTAGAACAAAATTATACATTTAGGGTTAAAGTCGATGAAAACACAAAATAAATGGTAGGGTAAGTAAAAAACATACATTTATGATAAGGGTTAGTACAAAAACGTATAATTAGGGTTAGGGTATGTGTAAAATATATTATTAGGGTTAGGGTTAGTATAAAACACACAATAAGGGTTAGGGGTTAGCATATTAAGATACACTCAGGTTTAGGGTTAGTACAAAATAATACAATTAGGAATATGGTCGATGAAAACACAAACTAAACGGTAGTTGTTAGTACAAAAAGATACAGTTCAGATAAAGGATAGTACAAAAACGTACAATTAGGGTTAGTGTTAGTGTAAAACATATGATTAGGGTTAGGGTTAGTGTAAAACATATGATTAAGGTTAGGGTTAGTTTAAAACATATGATTAGGGTTAGGGTCAATGTAAAACATTTAATTAGGGTTAGGGTTAGCATAAAACACACAGGTAGGGTTAGTGTAAAAGATATAATTAGGGTTAGGGTTAGTATAAAACACACAGTTAGGGTTAGGGGTTAGCATATAAAGATACATTTAGGTTTAGGGTTAATACAAAATTATACATTTAGGGTTATAGTCGATGAAAACACAAAATAAATGGTAGGGTAAATTAAAAACATACATTTATGATAAGGGTTAGTACAAAAACGTATAATTAGGGTTAGGGTTATTGTTAAATATATAATTAGGGTTAGGGTTAGTATAAAACACACAATAAGGGTTAGGGGTTAGCATATTAAGATACACTCAGGTTTAGGGTTAGTACAAAATAATACAATTAGGAATATGGTCGATGAAAACACAAACTAAACGGTAGTTGTTAGTACAAAAAGATACAGTTCAGATAAAGGATAGTACAAAAACGTACAATTAGGGTTAGTGTTAGTGTAAAACATATGATTAGGGTTAGGGTTAGTGTAAAACATATGATTAAGGTTAGGGTTAGTTTAAAACATATGATTAGGGTTAGGGTCAATGTAAAACATTTAATTAGGGTTAGGGTTAGCATAAAACACACAGGTAGGGTTAGTGTAAAAGATATAATTAGGGTTAGGGTTAGTATAAAACACACAGTTAGGGTTAGGGGTTAGCATATAAAGATACATTTAGGTTTAGGGTTAATACAAAATTATACATTTAGGGTTATAGTCGATGAAAACACAAAATAAATGGTAGGGTAAATTAAAAACATACATTTATGATAAGGGTTAGTACAAAAACGTATAATTAGGGTTAGGGTTATTGTTAAATATATAATTAGGGTTAGGGTTAGTATTAAACACACAGTTAGGGTTAGGGGTTAGTATATTAAGATACATTTAGGGTTAAAGTTAGTACAAAATTATACAATTAGGGATATGGTCGATGAAAACACAAACTAAACGGTAGGGGTTAGTACAAAGATATACAGTTCAGATAAAGGATAGTGTAAAACATATGATTAGGGTTAGGGTTAGTGTAAAACATATGATTAGGGTTAGGGTTAGTTTAAAACATATGATTAGGGTTAGGGTTAGCATAAAACACACAGTTAGGGTTAGGGGTTAGCATATAAAGATACATTTAGGGTTAAGGTTAGAACAAAATTATACATTTAGGGTTATAGTCGATGAAAACACAAAATAAATGGTAGGGGTAAGTACAAAACAAATACATTTATGTTAAGGGTTAGTTCATAAACATTCAATTAGGGTTAGTGTAAAAGATATAATTAGGGTTAGGGTTAGTATAAAACACACAGTTAGGGTTAGGGGTTAGCATATAAAGATACATTTAGGGTATGGGTTAGAACAAAATTATACATTTAGGGTTTTAGTCGATGAAAACACAAAATAAATGGTAGGGTAAGTAAAAAACATACATTTATGATAAGGGTTAGTACAAAAACGTATAATTTGGGTTAGGGTTATTGTAAAATATATAATTAGGGTTAGGGTTAGTATTAAACACACAATTAGGGTTAGGGGTTAGTATCTTAAGATACATTTAGGGTTAGAGTTAGTACAAAATTTTACAATTAGGGTTAGGTCGATGAAAACACAAATAAATGGTAGGGGTTAGTACAAAATAAATACATTTATGTTAAGGGTTAGTTCAAAAACATTCAATTAGGGTTAGGGTTAGTGTTTAAGATATAATTAGGATTAGGGTTAGTTTAAAACACAAAATTAGGGTTAAGGGTTAGCATATTAAGATACACTTAGGTTTAGGGTTGGTACAAAATCAGACAATTAAGGTTAGGATGGAAAAAAAAAACACAAACAAAAGGGTAGGGGTTGGTACAAAGAGATACAGTTCAGGTAAAGGATAGTACAAAAACGTACATTTAGGATTTGGGTTAGTGTAAAACATATAATTAGGGTTAGAGTTAGTGTAAAACATTCAATTTGGGTTAGGGTAAGTATAAAACACACAGTCAGGGTTAGGGGTTAGCATGAAAAGATACATTTAGGGTTAGGGTTAGAACAAAATTATACATTTAGGGTTAAAGTCGATGAAAACACAAAATAAATGGTAGGGGTTAGTACAAATTAATACATTTATAATAAGGGTAAGTACAAAAACGTATAAATAGGGTTAGGGTTCGTGTAAAACATATAATTAGGGTTAGGGTTAGTATAAAACACACAATAAGGGTTAGGGGTTAGCATATTAAGAAACACTTAGGGTTAGGGTTAGTACAAAATTATACAATTAGGGATATGGTCGATGAAAACACAAAATAAACGGTAGGGGTTAGTACAGAGAGATACAGTTCAAGTAAAGGATTATACAAAAACGGACAATAAGGGTTAGGGTTAGTGTAAAACATATAATTGAGGTTATGGTTAGTGTAAAACATATAATTAAGGTAAGGGTTAGTGTAAAACATTCAATTAGGGTTAGGTTTAGCATAAAACACACAGTTAGGGTTAGGGGTTAGTATATTAAGATACACTTAGGGTTAGGGTTAGTACAAAATTTTACAATTAGGGTTATGGTCGATGAAAACACAAATAAATGGTAGGGGTTAGTACAAAATAAGTACATTTATGTTAAGGGTTAGTACAAAAACGTATATTTAGGGTTAGGGTTAGTGTAAAAGATATAATTAGGGTTAGGGTAAGTATAAAACACACAGTTAGTGTTAGGGGTTAGCATATAAAGATACATTTAGGGTTAGGGTTAATACAAAATTATACATTTAGGGTTATAGTCGATAAAAACACAAAATAAATGGTAGGGGTTAGTACAAAAAAAACCAACATTGATGGTAAGGGTTAGTACAAAAATGTATAATTAGGGTTAGGGTTAGTGTAAAACATATAAATAGGGTAAGGGTTGGTATAAAGCACACTATAAGGGTTAGGGGTTAGCATATTTAGATACATTTAGGGTTAGGTTTAGTACAAAATTATACATTTAGGGTTATAGTCGATGAAAACACAAAATAAATGGTAGGGGTTAGTACAAAAAAAATACATTTATGGTAAGGGTTAGTACAAAAACGTATAATTAGGGTTAGGTTTAGTGTAAAACATATAAATAGGGTAAGGGTTGGTATAAAGCACAAAATAAGGGTTAGGGGTTAGCATATTAAGATACATTTAAGGTTAGGGTTAATACAAAATTATACATTTAGGGTTTTAGTCGATGAAAACTCAAAATAAATGGTAGGGGTAAGTACAAAACAAATACATTTATGTTAAGGGTTAGTTCATAAACATTCAATTAGGGTTAGGGTTAGTGTAAAAGATATAATTAGGGTTAGGGTTAGTATAAAACACACAGTTAGGGTTAGGGGTTAGCATATAAAGATACATTTAGGGTATGGGTTAGAACAAAATTATACATTTAGGGTTTTAGTCGATGAAAACACAAAATAAATGGTAGGGTAAGTAAAAAACATACATTTATGATAAGGGTTAGTACAAAAACGTATAATTTGGGTTAGGGTTATTGTAAAATATATAATTAGGGTTAGGGTTAGTATTAAACACACAATTAGGGTTAGGGGTTAGTATCTTAAGATACATTTAGGGTTAGAGTTAGTACAAAATTTTACAATTAGGGTTATGGTCGATGAAAACACAAATAAATGGTAGGGGTTAGTACAAAATAAATACATTTATGTTAAGGGTTAGTTCAAAAACATTCAATTAGGGTTAGGGTTAGTGTTTAAGATATAATTAGGATTAGGGTTAGTTTAAAACACAAAATTAGGGTTAAGGGTTAGCATATTAAGATACACTTAGGTTTAGGGTTGGTACAAAATCAGACAATTAAGGTTAGGATGGAAAAAAAACACAAACAAAAGGGTAGGGGTTGGTACAAAGAGATACAGTTCAGGTAAAGGATAGTACAAAAACGTACATTTAGGATTTGGGTTAGTGTAAAACATATAATTAGGGTTAGAGTTAGTGTAAAACATTCAATTTGGGTTAGGGTAAGTATAAAACACACAGTCAGGGTTAGGGGTTAGCATGAAAAGATACATTTAGGGTTAGGGTTAGAACAAAATTATACATTTAGGGTTAAAGTCGATGAAAACACAAAATAAATGGTAGGGGTTAGTACAAATTAATACATTTATAATAAGGGTAAGTACAAAAACGTATAAATAGGGTTAGGGTTCGTGTAAAACATATAATTAGGGTTAGGGTTAGTATAAAACACACAATAAGGGTTAGGGGTTAGCATATTAAGAAACACTTAGGGTTAGGGTTAGTACAAAATTATACAATTAGGGATATGGTCGATGAAAACACAAAATAAACGGTAGGGGTTAGTACAGAGAGATACAGTTCAAGTAAAGGATTATACAAAAACGGACAATAAGGGTTAGGGTTAGTGTAAAACATATAATTGAGGTTATGGTTAGTGTAAAACATATAATTAAGGTAAGGGTTAGTGTAAAACATTCAATTAGGGTTAGGGTTAGCATAAAACACACAGTTAGGGTTAGGGGTTAGTATATTAAGATACACTTAGGGTTAGGGTTAGTACAAAATTTTACAATTAGGGTTATGGTCGATGAAAACACAAATAAATGGTAGGGGTTAGTACAAAATAAGTACATTTATGTTAAGGGTTAGTACAAAAACGTATATTTAGGGTTAGGGTTAGTGTAAAAGATATAATTAGGGTTAGGGTAAGTATAAAACACACAGTTAGTGTTAGGGGTTAGCATATAAAGATACATTTAGGGTTAGGGTTAATACAAAATTATACATTTAGGGTTATAGTCGATAAAAACACAAAATAAATGGTAGGGGTTAGTACAAAAAAAACCAACATTGATGGTAAGGGTTAGTACAAAAATGTATAATTAGGGTTAGGGTTAGTGTAAAACATATAAATAGGGTAAGGGTTGGTATAAAGCACACAATAAGGGTTAGGGGTTAGCATATTTAGATACATTTAGGGTTAGGTTTAGTACAAAATTATACATTTAGGGTTATAGTCGATGAAAACACAAAATAAATGGTAGGGGTTAGTACAAAAAAAATACATTTATGGTAAGGGTTAGTACAAAAACGTATAATTAGGGTTAGGGTTAGTGTAAAACATATAAATAGGGTAAGGGTTGGTATAAAGCACAAAATAAGGGTTAGGGGTTAGCATATTAAGATACATTTAAGGTTAGGGTTAATACAAAATTATACATTTAGGGTTTTAGTCGATGAAAACTCAAAATAAATGGTAGGGGTAAGTACAAAACAAATACATTTATGTTAAGGGTTAGTTCATAAACATTCAATTAGGGTTAGGGTTAGTGTAAAAGATATAATTAGGGTTAGGGTTAGTATAAAACACACAGTTAGGGTTAGGGGTTAGCATATAAAGATACATTTAGGGTATGGGTTAGAACAAAATTATACATTTAGGGTTTTAGTCGATGAAAACACAAAATAAATGGTAGGGTAAGTAAAAAACATACATTTATGATAAGGGTTAGTACAAAAACGTATAATTTGGGTTAGGGTTATTGTAAAATATATAATTAGGGTTAGGGTTAGTATTAAACACACAATTAGGGTTAGGGGTTAGTATCTTAAGATACATTTAGGGTTAGAGTTAGTACAAAATTTTACAATTAGGGTTATGGTCGATGAAAACACAAATAAATGGTAGGGGTTAGTACAAAATAAATACATTTATGTTAAGGGTTAGTTCAAAAACATTCAATTAGGGTTAGGGTTAGTGTTTAAGATATAATTAGGATTAGGGTTAGTTTAAAACACAAAATTAGGGTTAAGGGTTAGCATATTAAGATACACTTAGGTTTAGGGTTGGTACAAAATCAGACAATTAAGGTTAGGATGGAAAAAAAAAACAAAAACAAAAGGGTAGGGGTTGGTACAAAGAGATACAGTTCAGGTAAAGGATAGTACAAAAACGTACATTTAGGATTTGGGTTAGTGTAAAACATATAATTAGGGTTAGAGTTAGTGTAAAACATTCAATTTGGGTTAGGGTAAGTATAAAACACACAGTCAGGGTTAGGGGTTAGCATGAAAAGATACATTTAGGGTTAGGGTTAGAACAAAATTATACATTTAGGGTTAAAGTCGATGAAAACACAAAATAAATGGTAAGGGTTAGTACAAAATAATACATTTATAATAAGGGTAAGTACAAAAACGTATAAATAGGGTTAGGGTTCGTGTAAAACATATAATTAGGATTAGGGTTAGTATAAAACACACAATAAGGGTTAGGGGTTAGCATATTAAGAAACACTTAGGGTTAGGGTTAGTACAAAATTATACAATTAGGGATATGGTCGATGAAAACACAAAATAAACGGTAGGGGTTAGTACAGAGAGATACAGTTCAAGTAAAGGATTATACAAAAACGGACAATAAGGGTTAGGGTTAGTGTAAAACATATAATTGAGGTTATGGTTAGTGTAAAACATATAATTAAGGTAAGGGTTAGTGTAAAACATTCAATTAGGGTTAGGGTTAGCATAAAACACACAGTTAGGGTTAGGGGTTAGTATATTAAGATACACTTAGGGTTAGGGTTAGTACAAAATTTTACAATTAGGGTTATGGTCGATGAAAACACAAATAAATGGTAGGGGTTAGTACAAAATAAGTACATTTATGTTAAGGGTTAGTACAAAAACGTATATTTAGGGTTAGGGTTAGTGTAAAAGATATAATTAGGGTTAGGGTAAGTATAAAACACACAGTTAGTGTTAGGGGTTAGCATATAAAGATACATTTAGGGTTAGGGTTAATACAAAATTATACATTTAGGGTTATAGTCGATAAAAACACAAAATAAATGGTAGGGGTTAGTACAAAAAAAACCAACATTTATGGTAAGGGTTAGTACAAAAACGTATAATTAGGGTTAGGGTTAGTGTAAAACATATAAATATGGTAAGGGTTGGTATAAAGCACACAATAAGGGTTAGGGGTTAGCATATTTAGATACATTTAGGGTTAGGTTTAGTACAAAATTATACATTTAGGGTTATAGTCGATGAAAACACAAAATAAATGGTAGGGGTTAGTACAAAAAAAATACATTTATGGTAAGGGTTAGTACAAAAACGTATAATTAGGGTTAGGGTTAGTGTAAAACATATAAATAGGGTAAGGGTTGGTATAAAGCACAAAATAAGGGTTAGGGGTTAGCATATTTAGATACATTTAAGGTTAGGGTTAATACAAAATTATACATTTAGGGTTTTAGTCGATGAAAACTCAAAATAAATGGTAGGGTAAGTAAAAAACATACATTTATGATAAGGATTAGTACAAAAACGTATAATTTGGGTTAGGGTTATTGTAAAATATATAATTAGGGTTAGGGTTAGTATTAAACACACAGTTAGGGTTAGGGGTTAGTATCTTAAGATACATTTAGGGTTAGAGTTAGTACAAAATTATACATTTAGGGTTTTAGTCGATGAAAACACAAAATAAATGGTAGGGTAAGTAAAAAACATACATTTATGATAAGGGTTAGTACAAAAACGTATAATTAGGGTTAGGGTTAGTGTAAAAGATATAATTAGGGTTAGGGTTAGTATAAAACACACAGTTAGGGTTAGGGGTTAGCATATAAAGATACATTTAGGGTTAGGGTTAGAACAAAATTATACATTTAGGGTTTTAGTCAATGAAAACACAAAATAAATGGTAAGGTAAGTAAAAAACATACATTTATGATAAGGGTTAGTACAAAAACGTATAATTTGGGTTAGGGTTATTGTAAAATATATAATTAGGGTTAGGGTTGGTATTAAACACACAGTTAGGGTTAGGGGTTAGTATCTTAAGATTCATTTAGGGTTATGGTCGATGAAAACACAAATAAATGGTAGGGGTTAGTACAAAATAAATACATTTATGTTAAGGGTTAGTTCAAAAACATTCAATTAGGGTTAGGGTTAGTGTTTAAGATATAATTAGGATTAGGGTTAGTATAAAACACAAAATTAGGGTTAAGGGTTAGCATATTAAGATACACTTAGGTGTAGGGTTGGTACAAAATCAGACAATTAAGGTTAGGATGGAAAAAAAACACAAACAAAAGGGGTGGGTTGGTACAAAGAGATACAGTTCAGGTAAAGGATTGTACAAAAACGTACATTTAGGATTTGGGTTAGTGTAAAACATATAATTAGGGTTAGAGTTAGTGTAAAACATTCAATTTGGGTTAGGGTAAGTATAAAACACACAGTCAGGGTTAGGGGTTAGCATGAAAAGATACATTAAGGGGTAGGGTTAGAACAAAATTATACATTTAGGGTTAAAGTCGATGAAAACACAAAATAAATGGTAGGGGTTAGTACAAAATAATACATTTATGATAAGGGTAAGTACAAAAACGTATAAATAGGGTTAGGGTTCGTGTAAAACATATAATTAGGGTTAGGGTTAGTATAAAACACACAATAAGGGTTAGGGGTTAGCATATTAAGAAACACTTAGGGTTAGGGTTAGTACAAAATTATACAATTAGGGATATGGTCGATGAAAACACAAATAAATGGTAGGGGTTAGCACAAAATAAGTACATTTATGTTAAGGGTTAGTACAAAAACGTATATTTAGGGTTAGGGTTAGTGTAAAAGATATAATTAGGGTTAGGGTAAGTATAAAACACACAGTTAGTGTTAGGGGTTAGCATATAAAGATACATTTAGGGTTAGGGTTAATACAAAATTTTACAATTAGGGTTATGGTCGGTGAAAACACAAATAAATGGTAGGGGTTAGCACAAAATAAGTACATTTATGCTAAGGGTTAGTACAAAAACGTATATTTAGGGTTAGGGTTAGTGTAAAAGATATAAATAGGGTTAGGGTAAGTTTAAAACACACAGTTAGTGTTAGGGGTTAGCATATAAAGATATATTTAGGGTTAGGGTTAATACAAAATTATACATTTAGGGTTACAGTCGATGAAAACACAAAATATATGGTAGGGGTAGTACAAAAAAAAATACATTTATGGTAAGGGTTAGTACAAAAACGTATAATTAGGGTTAGGGTTAGTGTAAAACATATAAATAGGGTAAGGGTTGGTATAAAGCACACAATAAGGGTTAGGGGTTAGCATATTAAGATACATTTAGGGTAAGGTTTAGTACAAAATTATACATTTAGGGTTAAAGTCGATGAAAACACAAAATAAATGGTAGTGGTTAGTACTAAAAAAATACATTTATGGTAAGGGTTAGTACAAAAACGTATAATTAGGGTTAGGGTTATTGTAAAATATATAATTAGGGTTAGGGTTAGTATTAAACACACAGTTAGGGTTAGGGGTTAGTATATTAAGATACATTTAGGGTTAGAGTTAGTACAAAATTATACAATTAGGGATATGGTCGATGAAAACACAAACTAAACGGTAGGGGTTAGTACAAAGAGATACAGTTCAGATAAAGGATAGTACAAAAACGTACAATTAGGGCTAGGGTTAGTGTAAAACATATGATTAGGGTTAGGGTTAGTGTAAAACATATAATTAGGGTTAGGGTTAGTGTAAAACATTCAATTGGGGTTAGGGTTAGCATAAAACACACAGTTAGGGTTAGTGTAAAATATATAATTAGGGTTAGGGTTAGTATAAAAAACACAGTTAGTGTAAGGGGTTAGCATATAAAGATATATTTAGGGTTAGGGTTAATACAAAATTATACATTTAGGGTTACAGTCGATGAAAACACAAAAGGAATGGTAGGGGTTAGTACAAAAAAAAAATACATTTATGATAAGGGTTAGTACAAAAACGTATAATTAGTGTTAGGGTTAGTGTAATACATATAAATAGGGTAAGGGTTGGTATAAAGCACACAATAAGGGTTAGGGGTTAGCATATTAAGATACACTTAGGGTTAAGGTCAGTACAAAATTATACATTTACAGTCGCTGAAAACACAAAATAAATGGTAGGGGTTAGTAAAAAAATACATTTATGATTAGGGTTAGTACAAAAACGTATAATTAGGGTTAGGGTTAGTGTAAAACATATGATTAGGGTTTGGGTTAGTGTAAAACATTCCATTAGGGTCAGGGTTAGCATAAAACACACAGTTAGGGTTAGGGGTTAGCATTTTAAGATACATTAAGGGTTAAGGTTAGAACAAAATTATACATTTAGGGTTATAGTCAATGAAAACACAAAATAAATGGTAGGGGTAAGTACAAAACAAATACATTTATGTTAAGGGTTAGTTCATAAACATTCAATTAGGGTTAGGGTTAGTGTAAAAGATATAATTAGGGTTAGGGTTAGTATAAAACACACAGTTAGGGTTAGGGGTTAGCATATAAAGATACATTTAGGATAAGGGTTAGAACAAAATTATACATTTAGGGTTTTAGTCGATGAAAACACAAAATAAATGGTAGGGTAAGTAAAAAACATACATTTATGATAAGGGTTAGTACAAAAACGTATAATTTGGGTTAGGGTTATTGTAAAATATATAATTAGGGTTAGGGTTAGTATTAAACACACATTTAGGGTTAGGGGTTAGTATCTTAAGATACATTTAGGGTTAGAGTTAGTACAAAATTTTACAATTAGGGTTATGGTCGATGAAAACACAAATAAATGGTAGGGGTTAGTACAAAATAAATACATTTATGTAAAGGGTTAGTTCAAAAACAATCAATTAGGGTTAGGGTTAGTGTTTAAGATATAATTAGGATTAGGGCTAGTTTCAAACACAAAATTAGGGTTAAGGGTTAGCATATTAAGATACACGTAGGTCTAGGGTTGGTACAAAATCAGACAATTAAGGTTAGGATGGAAAAAAAACACAAACAAAAGGGTAGGGGTTTGTACAAAGAGATACAGTTCAGGTAAAGGATAGTACAAAAACGTACATTTAGGATTTGGGCTAGTGTAAAACATATAATTAGGGTAAGAGTTAGTGTAAAACATTCAATTTGGGTTAGGGTAAGTATAAAACACACAGTCAGGGTTAGGGGTTAGCATGAAAAGATACATTTAGGGTTAGGGTTAGAACAAAATTATACATTTAGGGTTAAAGTCGATGAAAACACAAAATAAATGGTAGGGGTTAGTACAAAATAATACATTTATAATAAGGGTAAGTACAAAAACGTATAAATAGGGTTAGGGTTCGTGTAAAACATATAATTAGGGTTAGGGTTAGTATAAAACACGCAATAAGAGTTAGGGGTTAGCATATTAAGAAACACTTAGGGTTTGGGTTAGTACAAAATTATACAATTAGGGATATGGTCGATGAAAACACAAAATAAACGGCAGGGGTTAGTACAGATAGATACAGTTCAAGTAAAGGATTATACAAAAACGGACAATAAGGGTTAGGGTTAGTGTAAAATATATAATTGAGGTTAGGGTTAGTGTAAAACATATAATTAAGGTAAGGGTTAGTGTAAAACATTCAATTAGGGTTAGGGTTAGCATAAAACACACAGTTAGGGTTAGGGGTTAGTATATTAAGATACACTTAGGGTTAGGGTAAGTACAAAATTTTACAATTAGGGTTATGGTCGATGAAAACACAAATAAATGGTAGGGGTTAGTACAAAATAAGTACATTTATGTTAAGGGTTAGTACAAAAACGTATATTTAGGGTTAGGGTTAGTGTAAAAGATATAATTAGGGTTAGGGTAAGTATAAAACACACAGTTAGTGTTAGGGGTTAGCATATAAAGATACATTTAGGGTTAGGGTTAATACAAAATTATACATTTAGGGTTATAGTCGATAAAAACACAAAATAAATGGTAGGGGTTAGTACAAAAAAAAAATTTATGGTAAGGGTTAGTACAAAAACGTATAATTAGGGTTAGGGTTAGTGTAAAACATATAAATAGGGTAAGGGTTGGTATAAAGCACACAATAAGGGTTAGGGGTTAGCATATTTAGATACATTTAGGGTTAGGTTTAGTACAAAATTATACATTTAGGGTTATAGTCGATGAAAACAAAAAATAAATGGTAGGGGTTAGTACAAAAAAAATACATTTATGGTAAGGGTTAGTACAAAAACGTATAATTAGAGTTAGGGTTAGTGTAAAACATATAAATAGGGTAAGGGTTGGTATAAAGCACAAAATAAGGGTTAGGGGTTATTATATTAAGATACATTTAAGGTTAGGGTTAATACAAAATTATACATTTAGGGTTTTAGTCGATGAAAACTCAAAATAAATGGTAGGGTAAGTAAAAAACATACATTTATGATAAGGGTTAGTACAAAAACGTATAATTTGGGTTAGGGTTATTGTAAAATATATAATTAGGGTTAGGGTTAGTATTAAACACACAGTTAGGGTTAGGGGTTAGTATCTTAAGATACATTTAGGGTTAGAGTTAGTACAAAATTATACATTTAGGGTTTTAGTCGATGAAAACACAAAATAAATGGTAGGGTAAGTAAAAAACATACATTTATGATAAGGGTTAGTACAAAAACGTATAATTAGGGTTAGGGTTAGTGTAAAAGATATAATTAGGGTTAGGGTTAGTATAAAACACACAGTTAGGGTTAGGGGTTAGCATATAAAGATACATTTAGGGTTAGGGTTAGAACAAAATTATACATTTAGGGTTTTAGTCAATGAAAACACAAAATAAATGGTAAGGTAAGTAAAAAACATACATTTATGATAAGGGTTAGTACAAAAACGTATAATTTGGGTTAGGGTTATTGTAAAATATATAATTAGGGTTAGGGTTGGTATTAAACACACAGTTAGGGTTAGGGGTTAGTATCTTAAGATTCATTTAGGGTTATGGTCGATGAAAACACAAATAAATGGTAGGGGTTAGTACAAAATAAATACATTTATGTTAAGGGATAGTTCAAAAACATTCAATTAGGGTTAGGGTTAGTGTTTAAGATATAATTAGGATTAGGGTTAGTATAAAACACAAAATTAGGGTTAAGGGTTAGCATATTAAGATACACTTAGGTGTAGGGTTGGTACAAAATCAGACAATTAAGGTTAGGATGGAAAAAAAAACACAAACAAAAGGGTGGGTTGGTACAAAGAGATACAGTTCAGGTAAAGGATAGTACAAAAACGTACATTTAGGATTTGGGTTAGTGTAAAACATATAATTAGGGTTAGAGTTAGTGTAAAACATTCAATTTGGGTTAGGGTAAGTATAAAACACACAGTCAGGGTTAGGGGTTAGCATGAAAAGATACATTTAGGGGTAGGGTTAGAACAAAATTATACATTTAGGGTTAAAGTCGATGAAAACACAAAATAAATGGTAGGGGTAAGTACAAAATAATACATTTATGATAAGGGTAAGTACAAAAACGTATAAATAGGGTTAGGGTTCGTGTAAAACATATAATTAGGGTTAGGGTTAGTATAAAACACACAATTAGGGTTAAGGGTTAGCATATTAAGAAACACTTAGGGTTAGGGTTAGTACAAAATTATACAATTAGGGATATGGTCGATGAAAACACAAAATAAACGGTAGGGGTTAGTACAGAGAGATACAGTTCAAGTAAAGGATTATACAAAAACGGACAATTAGGGTTAGGGTTAGTGTTAAGCATATAATTGAGGTTAGGGTTAGTGTAAAACATATAATTAAGGTAAGGGTTAGTGTAAAACATTCAATTAGGGTTAGGGTTAGCATAAAACACACAGTTAGGGTTAGGGGTTAGTATATTAAGATACACTTAGGGTTAGGGTAAGTACAAAATTTTACAATTAGGGTTATGGTCGATGAAAACACAAATAAATGGTAGGGGTTAGCACAAAATAAGTACATTTATGTTAAGGGTTAGTACAAAAACGTATATTTAGGGTTAGGGTTAGTGTAAAAGATATAATTAGGTTTAGGGTAAGTATAAAACACACAGTTAGTGTTAGGGGTTAGCATATAAAGATACATTTAGGGTTAGGGTTAATACAAAATTTTACAATTAGGGTTATGGTCGGTGAAAACACAAATAAATGGTAGGGGTTAGCACAAAATAAGTACATTTATGTTAAGGGTTAGTACAAAAACGTATATTTAGGGTTAGGGTTAGTGTAAAAGATATAAATAGGGTTAGGGTAAGTATAAAACACACAGTTAGTGTTAGTGGTTAGCATATAAAGATACATTTAGGGTTAGGGTTTATACAAAATTATACATTTAGGGTTATAGTCGATGAAAACACAAAATAAATGGTGGGGTAAGTAAAAAACATACATTTATGATAAGGGTTAGTACAAAAACGTATAATTAGGGTTAGGGTTAGTGTAAAACATATAAATAGGGTAAGGGTTGGTATAAAGCACACAATAAGGGTTAGGGGTTAGCATATTTAGATACATTTAGGGTTAGGTTTAGTACAAAATTATACATTTAGGGTTATAGTCGATGAAAACACAAAATAAATGGTAGGGGTTAGTACAAAAAAAATACATTTATGTTAAGGGTTAGTTCATAAACATTCAATTAGGGTTAGGGTTATTGTAAAATATATAATTAGGGTTAGGGTTAGTATTAAACACACATTTAGGGTTAGGGGTTAGTATCTTAAGATACATTTAGGGTTAGAGTTAGTACAAAATTTTACAATTAGGGTTATGGTCGATGAAAACACAAATAAATGGTAGGGGTTAGTACAAAATAAATACATTTATGTTAAGGGTTAGTTCAAAAACATTCAATTAGGGTTAGGGTTAGTGTTTAAGATATAATTAGGATTAGGGCTAGTTTAAAACACAAAATTAGGGTTAAGGGTTAGCATATTAAGATACACGTAGGTTTAGGGTTGGTACAAAATCATACAATTAAGGTTAGGATGGAAAACAAACACAAACAAAAGGGTAGGGGTTTGTACAAAGAGATACAGTTCAGGTAAAGGATAGTACAAAAACGTACATTTAGGATTTGGGTTAGTGTAAAACATATAATTAGGGTAAGAGTTAGTGTAAAACATTCAATTTGGGTTAGGGTAAGTATAAAGCACACAGTCAGGGTTAGGGGTTAGCATGAAAAGATACATTTAGGGTTAGGGTTAGAACAAAATTATACATTTAGGGTTAAAGTCGATGAAAACACAAAATAAATGGTAGGGGTTAGTACAAAATAATACATTTATAATACGGGTAAGTACAAAAACGTATAAATAGGGTTAGGGTTCGTGTAAAACATATAATTAGGGTTAGGGTTAGTATAAAACACACAATAAGGGTTAGGGGTTAGCATATTAAGAAACACTTAGGGTTGGGGTTAGTACAAAATTATACAATTAGGGATATGGTCGATGAAAACACAAAATAAACGGTAGGGGTTAGTACAGAGAGATACAGTTCAAGTAAAGGATTATACAAAAACGGACAATAAGGGTTAGGGTTAGTGTAAAACATATAATTGAGGTTAGGGTTAGTGTAAAACATATAATTAAGGTAAGGGTTAGTGTAAAACATTCAATTAGGGTTAGGGTTAGCATAAACACACAGTTAGGGTTAGGGGTTAGTATATTAAGATACACTTAGGGTTAGGGTTAGTACAAAATTTTACAATTAGGGTTATGGTCGATGAAAACACAAATAAATGGTAGGGGCTAGTACAAAATAAGTACATTTATGTTAAGGGTTAGTACAAAAACGTATATTTAGGGTTAGGGTTAGTGTAAAAGATATAATTAGGGTTAGGGTAAGTATAAAACACACAGTTAGTGTTAGGGGTTAGCATATAAAGATACATTTAGGGTTAGGGTTAATACAAAATTATACATTTAGGGTTATAGTCGATAAAAACACAAAATAAATGGTAGGGGTTAGTACAAAAAAAAAATACATTTATGGTAAAAGTTAGTACAAAAACGTATAATTAGGGTTAGGGTTAGTGTAAAACATATAAATAGGGTAAGGGTTGGTATAAAGCACACAATAAGGGTTAGGGGTTAGCATATTTAGATACATTTAGGGTTAGGTTTAGTACAAAATTATACATTTAGGGTTAGAGTCGATGAAAACACAAAATAAATGGTAGGGGTTAGTACAAAAAAAATACATTTATGGTAAGGGTTAGTACAAAAACGTATAATTAGGGTTAGGGTTAGTGTAAAACATATAAATAGGGTAAGGGTTGGTATAAAGCACACAATAAGGGTTAGGGGTTTGCATATTAAGGTACATTTAAGGTTAGGGTTAATACAAAATTATACATTTAGGGTTGTAGTTGATGAAAACTCAAAATAAATGGTAGGGTAAGTAAAAAAACATACATTTATGATAAGGGGTTAGTACAAAAACGTATAATTTGGGTTAGGGTTATTGTAAAATATATAATTAGGGTTAGGGTTAGTATTAAACACTCAGTTAGGGTTAGGGGTTAGTATCTTAAGATACATTTAGGGTTAGAGTTAGTACAAAATTATACATTTAGGGTTTTAGTCGATGAAAACACAAAATAAATGGTAGGGTAAGTAAAAAACATACATTTATGATAAGGGTTAGTACAAAAACGTATAATTAGGGTTAGGGTTAGTGTAAAAGATATAATTAGGGTTAGGGTTAGTATAAAACACACAGTTAGGGTTAGGGGTTAGCATATAAAGATACATTTAGGGTTAGGGTTATAACAAAATTATACATTTAGGGTTTTAGTCGATGAAAACACAAAATAAATGGTAAGGTAAGTAAAAAACATACATTTATGATAAGGGTTAGTACAAAAACGTATAATTTGGGTTAGGGTTATTGTAAAATATATAATTAGGGTTAGGGTTGGTATTAAACACACAGTTAGGGTTAGGGGTTAGTATCTTAAGATACATTTAGGGTTAGGGTTGGTATTAAACACACAGTTAGAGTTAGGGGTTAGTATCTTAAGATACATTTAGGGTTAGAGTTAGTACAAAATTTTACAATTAGGGTTATGGTCGATGAAAACACAAATAAATGGTAGGGGTTAGTACAAAATAAGTACATTTATGTTAAGGGTTAGTACAAAAACGTATATTTAGGGTTAGGGTTAGTGTAAAAGATATAATTAGGGTTAGGGTAAGTATAAAACACACAGTTAGTGTTAGGGGTTAGCATATAAAGATACATTTAGGGTTAGGGTTAATACAAAATTATACATTTAGGGTTATAGTCGATAAAAACACAAAATAAATGGTAGGGGTTAGTACAAAAAAAATACATTTATGGTAAGGGTTAGTACAAAAACGTATAATTAGGGTTAGGGTTAGTGTAAAACATATAAATAGGGTAAGGGTTAGCATAAAACACACAGTTAGGGTTAGGGGTTAGTATATTAATATACACTTAGGGTTAGGGTTAGTACAAAATTTTACAATTAGGGTTATGGTCGATGAAAACACAAATAAATGGTAGGGGTTAGTACAAAATAAGAACATTTATGTTAAGGGTTAGTACAAAAACGTATATTTAGGGTTAGGGTTAGTGTAAAAGATATAAATAGGGTAAGGGTTGGTATAAAGCACACAATAAGGGTTAGGGGTTAGTATCTTAAGATACATTTAGGGTTAGAGTTAGTACAAAATTATACAATTAGGGATATGGTCGATGAAAACACAAACTAAACGGTAGGGGTTAGTACAAAGAGCTACAGTTCAGATAAAGGATAGTACAAAAACGTACAATTAGGGCTAGGGTTAGTGTAAAACATATGATTAGGGTTAGGGTTAGTGTAAAACATATGATTAGGGTTAGGGTTAGTGTAAAACATTCAATTGGGGTTAGGGTTAGCATAAAACACACAGTTAGGGTTAGTGTAAAAGATATAATTAGGGTTAGGGTTAGTATAAAAAACACAGTTAGTGTAAGGGGTTAGCATATAAAGAGATATTTAGGGTTAGGGTTAATACAAAATTATACATTTAGGGTTATGGTCGCTGAAAACACAAAATAAATGGTAGGGGTTAGTAAAAAAATACATTTATGATTAGGGTTAGTACAAAAACGTATAATTAGGGTTAGGGTTAGTGTAAAACATATGATTAGGGTTTGGGTTAGTGTAAAACATTCAATTAGGGTCAGGGTTAGCATAAAACACACAGTTAGGGTTAGGGGTTAGCATTTTAAGATACATTTAGGGTTAAGGTTAGAACAAAATTATACATTTAGGGTTATAGTCAATGAAAACACAAAATAAATGGTAGGGGTAAGTACAAAACAAATACATTTATGTTAAGGGTTAGTTCATAAACATTCAATTAGGGTTAGGGTTAGTGTAAAAGATATAATTAGGGTTAGGGTTAGTATAAAACACACAGTTAGGGTTAGGGGTTAGCATATAAAGATACATTTAGGGTAAGGGTTAGAACAAAATTATACATTTAGGGTTTTAGTCGATGAAAACACAAAATAAATGGTAGGGTAAGTAAAAAACATACATTTATGATAAGGGTTAGTACAAAAACGTATAATTTGGGTTAGGGTTATTGTAAAATATATAATTAGGGTTAGGGTTAGTATTAAACACACATTTAGGGTTAGGGGTTAGTATCTTAAGATACATTTAGGGTTAGAGTTAGTACAAAATTTTACAATTAGGGTTATGGTCGATGAAAAGACAAATAAATGGTAGGGGTTAGTACAAAATAAGTACATTTATGTTAAGGGTTAGTTCAAAAACATTCAATTAGGGTTAGGGTTAGTGTTTAAGATATAATTAGGATTAGGGCTAGTTTAAAACACAAAATTAGGGTTAAGGGTTAGCATATTAAGATACACGTAGGTTTAGGGTTGGTACAAAATCAGACAATTAAGGTTAGGATGGAAAAAAAAAACACAAACAAAAGGGTAGGGGTTTGTACAAAGAGATACAGTTCAGGTAAAGGATAGTACAAAAACGTACATTTAGGATTTGGGTTAGTGTAAAACATATAATTAGGGTAAGAGTTAGTGTAAAACATTCAATTTGGGTTAGGGTAAGTATAAAGCACACAGTCAGGGTTAGGGGTTAGCATGAAAAGATACATTTAGGGTTAGGGTTAGAACAAAATTATACATTTAGGGTTAAAGTCGATGAAAACACAAAATAAATGGTAGGGGTTAGTACAAAATAATACATTTAAAATAAGGGTAAGTACAAAAACGTATAAATAGGGTTAGGGTTCGTGTAAAACATATAATTAGGGTTAGGGTTAGTATAAAACACACAATAAGGGTTAGGGGTTAGCATATTAAGAAACACTTAGGGTTGGGGTTAGTACAAAATTATACAATTAGGGATATGGTCGATGAAAACACAAAATAAACGGTAGGGGTTAGTACAGAGAGATACAGTTCAAGTAAAGGATTATACAAAAACGGACAATAAGGGTTAGGGTTAGTGTAAAACATATAATTGAGGTTAGGGTTAGTGTAAAACATATAATTAAGGTAAGGGTTAGTGTAAAACATTCAATTAGGGTTAGGGTTAGCATAAAACACACAGTTAGGGTTAGGGGTTAGTATATTAAGATACACTTAGGGTTAGGGTTAGTACAAAATTTTACAATTAGGGTTATGGTCGATGAAAACACAAATAAATGGTAGGGGCTAGTACAAAATAAGTACATTTATGTTAAGGGTTAGTACAAAAACGTATATTTAGGGTTAGGGTTAGTGTAAAAGATATAATTAGGGTTAGGGTAAGTATAAAACACACAGTTAGTGTTAGGGGTTAGCATATAAAGATACATTTAGGGTTATAGTCGATAAAAACACAAAATAAATGGTAGGGGTTAGTACAAAAAAAATACATTTATGGTAAGGGTTAGTACAAAAACGTATAATTAGGGTTAGGGTTAGTGTAAAACATATAAATAGGGTAAGGGTTGGTATAAAGCACACAATAAGGGTTAGGGGTTAGCATATTTAGATACATTTAGGGTTAGGTTTAGTACAAAATTATACATTTAGGGTTATAGTCGATGAAAACACAAAATAAATGGTAGGGGTTAGTACAAAAAAAAATACATTTATGGTAAGGGTTAGTACAAAAACGTATAATTAGGGTTAGGGTTAGTGTAAAACATATAAATAGGGTAAGGGTTGGTATAAAGCACACAATAAGGGTTAGGGGTTTGCATATTAAGGTACATTTAAGGTTAGGGTTAATACAAAATTATACATTTAGGGTTTTAGTCGATGAAAACTCAAAATAAATAGTAGGGTAAGTAAAAAACATACATTTATGATAAGGGGTTAGTACAAAAACGTATAATTTGGGTTAGGGTTATTGTAAAATATATAATTAGGTTTAGGGTTAGTATTAAACACACAGTTAGGGTTAGGGGTTAGTATCTTAAGATACATTTAGGGTTAGAGTTAGTACAAAATTATACATTTAGGGTTTTAGTCGATGAAAACACAAAATAAATGGTAGGGTAAGTAAAAAACATACATTTATGATAAGGGTTAGTACAAAAACGTATAATTAGGGTTAGGGTTAGTGTAAAAGATATAATTAGGGTTAGGGTTAGTATAAAACACACAGTTAGGGTTAGGGGTTAGCATATAAAGATACATTTAGGGTTAGGGTTATAACAAAATTATACATTTAGGGTTTTAGTCGATGAAAACACAAAATAAATGGTAAGGTAAGTAAAAAACATACATTTATGATAAGGGTTAGTACAAAAACGTATAATTTTGGTTAGGGTTATTGTAAAATATATAATTAGGGTTAGGGTTGGTATTAAACACACAGTTAGGGTTAGGGGTTAGTATCTTAAGATACATTTAGGGTTAGGGTTGGTATTAAACACACAGTTAGGGTTAGGGGCTAGTATCTTAAGATACATTTAGGGTTAGAGTTAGTACAAAATTTTACAATTAGGGTTATGGTCGATGAAAACACAAATAAATGGTAGGGGTTAGTACAAAATAAATACATTTATGTTAAGGGTTAGTTCAAAAACATTCAATTAGGGTTAGGGTTAGTGTTTAAGATATAATTAGGAAACGGGTTAGTATAAAACACAAAATTAGGGTTAAGGGTTAGCATATTAAGATACACTTAGGTTTAGGGTTGGTACAAAATCAGACAATTAAGGTTAGGATGGAAAAAAAAAACACAAACAAAAGGGTTGGGGTTGGTACAAAGAGATACAGTTCAGGTAAAGGATAGTACAAAAACGTACATTTAGGATTTGGGTTAGTGTAAAACATATAATTAGGGTTAGAGTTAGTGTAAAACATTCAATTTGGGTTAGGGTAAGTATAAAACACACAGTCAGGGTTAGGGGTTAGCATGAAAAGATACATTTAGGGTTAGGGCTAGAACAAAATTAAACATTTAGGGTTAAAGTCGATGAAAACACAAAATTAATGGTAGGGTTAGTAAAAAATAATACATTTATAATAAGGGTAAGTACAAAAACGTATAAATAGGGTTAGGGTTCGTGTAAAACATATAATTAGGGTTAGGGTTAGTATAAAACACACAATAAGGGTTAGGGGTAAGCATATTAAGAAACACTTAGGGTTAGGGTTAGTACAAAATTATACAATTAGGGATATGGTCGATGAAAACACAAAATAAACGGTAGGGGTTAGTACAGAGAGATACAGTTCAAGTAAAGGATTATACAAAAACGGACAATTAGGGTTAGGGTTAGTGTAAAACATATAATTGAGGTTAGGGTTAGTGTAAAACATATAATTAAGGTAAGGGTTAGTGTAAAACATTCAATTAGGGTTAGGGTTAGCATAAAACACACAGTTAGGGTTAGGGGTTAGTATATTAAGATACACTTAGGGTTAGGATAAGTACAAAATTTTACAATTAGGGTTCTGGTCGATGAAAACACAAATAAATGGTAGGGGTTAGCACAAAATAAGTACATTTATGTTAAGGGTTAGTACAAAAACGTATATTTAGGGTTAGGGTTAGTGTAAAAGATATAATTAGGGTTAGGGTAAGTATAAAACACACAGTTAGTGTTAGGGGTTAGCATATAAAGATACATTTAGGGTTAGGGTTAATACAAAATTTTACAATTAGGGTTATGGTCGATGAAAACACAAATAAATGGTAGGGGTTAGTACAAAAACGTATATTTAGGGTTAGGGTTAGTGTAAAAGATATAATTAGGGTTAGGGTAAGTATAAAACACACAGTTAGTGTTAGGGGTTAGCATATAAAGATACATTTAGGGTTAGGGTTAATACAAAATTATACATTTAGGGTTATAGTCGATGAAAACACAAAATATATGGTAGGGGTTAGTACAAAGAGATACAGTTCAGATAAAGGATAGTACAAAAACGTACAATTAGGGCTAGGGTTAGTGTAAAACATATGATTAGGGTTAGGGTTAGTGTAAAACATATGATTAGGGTTAGGGTTAGTGTAAAACATTCAATTGGGGTTAGGGTTAGCATAAAACACACAGTTAGGGTTAGTGTAAAAGATACAATTAGGGTTAGGGTTAGTATAAAAAACACAGTTAGTGTTAGGGGTTAGCATATAAAGATATATTTAGGGTTAGGGTTAATACAAAATTATACATTTAGGGTTACAGTCGATGAAAACACAAAAGAAATGGTAGGGGTTAGTACAAAAAAAAATACATTTATGATAAGGGTTAGTACAAAAACGTATAATTAGGGTTAGGGTTAGTGTAATGCATATAAATAGGGTAAGGGTTGGTATAAAGCACACAATAAGGGTTAGGGGTTAGCATATTAAGATACACTTAGGGTTAAGGTCAGTACAAAATTATACATTTACAGTCGCTGAAAACACAAATGGTAGGGGTTAGTAAAAAAATACATTTATGATAAGGGTTAGTACAAAAACGTATAATTAGGGTTAGGGTTAGTGTAAAACATTCAATTAGGGTCAGGGTTAGCATAAAACACACAGTTAGGGTTAGGGGTTAGCATTTTAAGATACATTTAGGGTTAAGGTTATAACAAAATTGTACATTTAGTGTTATAGTCGATGAAAACACAAAATAAATGGTAGGGGTAAGTGCAAAATAAATACATTTATGTTAAGGGTTAGTTCATAAACATTCAATTAGGGTTAGGGTTATTGTAAAATATATAATTAGGTTTAGGGTTAGTATTAAACACACAGTTAGGGTTAGGGGTTAGTATCTTAAGATACATTTAGGGTTAGAGTTAGTACAAAATTATACATTTAGGTTTTTAGTCGATGAAAACACAAAATAAATGGTAGGGTAAGTAAAAAACATACATTTATGATAAGGGTTAGTACAAAAACGTATAATTAGGGTTAGGGTTAGTGTAAAAGATATATTTAGGGTTAGGGTTAGTATAAAACACACAGTTAGGGTTAGGGGTTAGCATATAAAGATACATTTAGGGTTAGGGTTAATACAAAATTATTCATTTAGGGTTATAGTCGATGAAAACACAAAATAAATGGTAGGGGTTAGTATTAAAAAAAATAATACATTTATGATAAGGGTTAGTACAGAAAAAAAAACATTTATGGTAAGGGTTAGTACAAAAACGTATAATTTGGGTTAGGGTTAGTGTAAAACATATAAATAGGGTAAGGGTTGGTATAAAGCACACAATAAGGGTTAGGGGTAGGCATATTAAGATACACTTAGGGTTAGAGTTAGTGCAAAATTATACATTTAGGATTACAGTCGCTGAAAACACAAAATAAATGGTAGGGTTAGTAAAAAAATACATTTGTGATAAGGGTTAGTACAAAAACGTATAATTAGGGTTAGGGTAAGTGTAAAATATATTATTAGGGTTAGGGTTAGTATAAAACACACAATAAGGGTTAGGGGTTAGCATATTAAGATACACTCAGGTTTAGGGTTAGTACAAAATTATACAATTAGGAATATGGTCGATGAAAACACAAACTAAACGGTTGGGGTTAGTACAAAAAGATACAGTTCAGATAAAGGATATTACAAAAACGTACAATTAGGGTTAGAGTTAGTGTAAAACATGATTAGGGTTAGGGTTAGTGTAAAACATATGGTTAGGGTTAGTGTAAAACATATGATTAGGGTTAGGGTCAATGTAAAACATTCAATTAGGGTTAGGGTTAGCATAAAACACACAGGTAGGGCTAGTGTAAAAGAGATAATTAGGGTGAGGATTAGTATAAAACACACAGTTAGGGTTAGGGGTTAGCATATAAAGATACATTTAGGTTTAGGGTTAATACAAAATTATACATTTAGGGTTATAGTCGATGAAAACACAAAATAAATGGTAGGGTAAGTAAAAAACATACATTTATGATAAGGGTTAGTACAAAAACGTATAATTAGGGTTAGGGTTATTGTAAAATATATAATTAGGGTTAGGGTTAGTATTAAACACACAGTTAGGGTTAGGGGTTAGTATATTAAGATACATTTAGGGTTAAAGTTAGTACAAAATTATACAATTAGGGATATGGTCGATGAAAACACAAACTAAACGGTAGGGGTTAGTACAAAGAGATTCAGTTCAGATAAAGGATAGTACAAAAACGTACAATTAGCGTTAGGGTTAGTGTAAAACATATGATTAGGGTTAGGGTTAGTGTAAAACATATGATTAGGGTTAGGGTTAGTGTAAAACATATGATTAGGGTTAGGGTTAGTGTAAAACATTCAATTAGGGTTAGGGTTAGCATAAAACACACAGTTAGGGTTAGTGTAAAAGATATAATTAGGGTTAGAGTTAGTATAAAACACACAGTTAGGGTTAGGGGTTAGCATATAAAGATACATTTAGGGTTAGGGTTAATACAAAATTATACATTTAGGGTTACAGTCGATGAAAACACAAAAGAAATGGTAGGGGTTAGTACAAAAAAATACATTTATGATAAGGGTTAGTACAAAAACGTATAATTAGGGTTAGGGTTAGTGTAATACATATAAATAGGGTAAGGGTAGGTATAAAGCACACAATAAGGGTTAGGGGTTAGCATATTAAGATACACTTAGGGTTAAGGTCAGTACAAAATTATACATTTAGGGTTACAGTCGCTGAAAACACAAAATAAATGGTAGGGGTTAGTAAAAAAATACATTTATGATAAGGGTTAGTACAAAAACGTATAATTAGGGTTAGGGTTAGTGTAAAACATATGATTAGGGTAAGTGTTAAACATTCAATTAGGGTTAGGGTTATCATAAAACACACAGTTAGGGTTAGGGGTTAGCATATAAAGATACACTTAGGGTTAGGGTTAATACAAAATTATACATTTAGGGTTATAGTCGATGAAAACACAAAATAAATGGTAGGGGTTAGTAAAAAAATAATACATTTATGATAAGGAATGTACAGAAAAAAAAACATTTATGGTAAGGGTTAGTACAAAAACGTATAATTTGGGTTAGGGTTAGTGTAAAACATATAAATAGGGTAACGGTTGGGATAAAGCACACAATAAGGGTTAGGGGTTAGCATATTAAGATACACTTAGGTTAGTACAAAAACGTATAATTAGGGTTAGGGTAAGTGTAAAATATATTAATAGGGTTAGGGTTAGTATAAAACACACAATAAGGGTTAGGGGTTAGCATATTAAGATACACTTAGGTTAGTACAAAAACGTATAATTAGGGTTAGGGTAAGTGTAAAATATATTAATAGGGTTAGGGTTAGTATAAAACACACAATAAGGGTTAGGGGTTAGCATATTAAGATACACTTAGGTTTAGGGTTAGTACAAAATTATACAATTAGGAATATGGTCGATGAAAACACAAACTAAACGGTAGGGGTTCACACTGTCTTACACAATAAGTACCATAGCTAGCCTTTCAGTAACTTAAGATTTAAAAGCTAGGTGATGGTCGTGTTGCCTTATCACATATAAATACACACTCGAAATATAGTACGTTTTCTAAAATTGAATAACTAACTCTATGTGTATATTTTAAAGGGGGAAAAAATCAGATTTTCACAGACAATCACAGAATTTGAAAATGGACTATGAAATAAAGGTAACAACAAAATTACTGAACTGGGATGATCAATCTCATATATCCAAGAACAAAAGACAGTACAAGGTGAAATTGAAGATTGCAATGTTACTGATTGGTACATGCATTTCCACAATTTTACAATTACAACTCCTTTACACTGTAACAATCCCCCCTTTCTCAAATTAAAAGGTCCGTCACTAAGCCCAATCTACATAATGAAAGAAACCATATCTAGACAAATTGTAAGGTCAATAAAAACTGCTGTGAATTAAATGATGGTTAAATGTATCCTACTGAGTTATCAACACCATCAAGACTGACCGCCCTACATGGCCAAGGTGCGTCGGTAAAGGGCGTAAAACACCAACACACACACACCGTACCATACTGATTTTATTTGCTTATTTTATTGTAAATTATTTAACTCTTTGTCCTCCGTTTTTACTACTTATTTACGATACGCACCAAAAGTCCAATAACTCTTTTTATATTTATAGTTCTATGTCCAGAAATCATTTTTTTTTAATACGAGGATTTTTATTGAATCTAATTGCATTGTAGTTTTAGTCAATGACTGAGAACAAGTTTGAAAACTGCAGGCTGTTTTCCGGCTGGATTTCGATATTTTTTGTATAAGAATAGATTGTTTTCACTGTTGCATATCTTGTTGTTGTTCACGAATAATACAATTGTGCATGCCTAGATTCATCTGATCCATTCAGTAAAGTTAATCTGTTTTTTATATATAGATTCATGTAATCATGTTGATTGCATGGTTCTGCAATACAAATTATAATAACTGATTACCTTATTCATTTTTTTTAAATATACTGTATACATTCCATCTTTAGTCCCTTTTCTCCAAAGGCTTTCTCTATTGTAAGGACAATAGGACCTCATCTCATTGCGCACATCTTCTACCACATTGTTGAAGGCTATTCCTGGTGCTTAAGAGTTCCTTATTCGGGTAGTAATAGGGACAGATATCTGCTGGATGATAAATATTTTGGTGCAGTGGTCTTGAAATTGCAGGCAAAACTAGATGGTGTACGAGTTGTGTGCATGGATAGTGTTTTATGCTTCGTAATAGGGGTTGAAGTTACACGTCGTCTTTTCTGTCTAGTCGGTGACAGAAAATTGTAATTGTACTTGTAAAGTAAGTAATAACATATATATCAATTGAGTATTAAAATTATATATATTAAAATATATATGTTTAGGGTTTGATTGATTTTATAGGTAGGTAGGTATAATATTTTATTTTTTTTAAGTATTTTATATTGAGATCTATGGGAGGGATTTTCAAAATTACACCTTTTCTGAGCGCTCATTAGTGGACTTTTACCGACAAGTTCAGCGCTGCTGCGGGCATATTCGCCATCCGGAATCCGCACGGGTCGCAGTATAAATACATGTGTACATGTAGTTTAATTTGAATATATTTGAATATACACACGACATTGTTGACCAAAAAAGTTTAAACTGTAAGGTGTTCAAAAAATGTAAATTTAGTGTAATTTTTTTTTCATTTTACATACATGTTTGTTTCTTAAAAAGTGACTTAGTATACATTTTGATGTCAACTAATGTAGTTAATGACCTAGCATTAATTAAATTCTTATATTTACAGAAGTTGGTATATTCATTTATTGTCTCTTTCTGACTTCACATACATGTACATGTATTCATACCATCATTACCTTGTGCATTCATACGTTTGTGTACTTACACTTACCATCATTGGACTAATTTAATAGACGATATTGAGATGTGGAATAAGTGTACGCGACACAACAAACATAAACAAACAGCAATTCAAAAAATCACAACGGAAAACAGCAAGCAGTCTTCAACATGACCATAGGTCACTGCTTACCGTCTTGCATTGGCCCAAGACTTATAATACAATTTTCAAAACCAATCCCTAAATCATCAACGAAAGACCCAATTCTTGACATAAAACAGTTAACACAGAATTACAAGGACAAACAAGTTAGTTAGTTAGTTGTTGCTTTACTCCCAAGCAGCACGATTTCGGCTATATCCGGGAGATGAACATGAAAGTGGTGATACAATGAACATTAAATGATGATGAAGTGGAGGAAATGGGGACACAAGGCCAATCGGGAAGGAGAGTTTTGACTGCCACTTGAACAAGAGGCTCCCAAGAGCCTGAATCGCTCACCTGAACTACACAGATACATATATTTGTAGATATTATTGTGCTTAACCATATGCGATTTAAATTTAAGAAATATCTTGGTTAGTTTTCAAGATATTGGGCTTTATAAGTGCAAATTTGGCAAAAAATAGGAAAAAGAACAATAACTCCAACATCAGCAGTCAGATCTTTTCCAAAATTTCAGGACAGGTAGATCTTATTATGCTGATCACTTTTGATTCTTGCACAATTTTGATATCTGAAACCAGTTTTGAGTTATTAGCAAAAAAATGTTTAGTTCATATGCCCATTTACAGTATGAATGTCAAGTTTAGTGACGGTTGAAAGTCAATACTTTATAATAATTTAGATAACCTTATATTTATGTTCAACTCCTAGTTTGGTTACTTGATCCAAAGATTGTCATTGTCAGGCATCTGTTGTTCGTACAAGGTCTGTCGTTAACTTTTCTTCAAAGATTTTTTATGGCCCGACCACGTATGTGGATTGGTCATATAGTTTTACCCTTGTCCGACCGTCCATACGTCCGTAACATTTTGGTTAAGTTCTTGGTTAAGGTCCATTACTAGAATATTCAAGTTAGGGGTCAATGATATTCTTCCACTCGATGGGTCTTGGATAAGGTGGACTTCCACTCGATGAGTCTTGGATAGGGCTCCACCCACTAGAAATTAAGTTACTGTGACCTATATTTTATGCATGAACGACTTTGGTTAAGGTCCAAAACTTGGATACTAAGGTCCATTTCTCAGATACTTCATGTTAGGGGTCAATGATATTTCACCACTAGATTGGTCTTGGGTAGTGCTACACCACACACTATAAATTAGGTCACTGTGACCTATGTTTTATGCCTGAACGACTTTGTTTAAGGTCCATAACTTGGATACTAGTTGTTGGAGGTCAATGATATTTCAACACCACCCACTAGAAATTAAATCACTGTGACCTATATTTTATGCATGATCGACTTTGGTTAAGGTCTATAACCAGGTCATACAGACTGGGGGTGAATGATATTTCAAGAACAGGAGGGCCATCCTGTGGCTCATAGGCACATTTTCTAGTCTTTTCTGAAACCACTGAAAGGATTTTTTAAAAACTTTCATACTTGATCTTTAAGATGTCCTCTACCAAGTATGTGAAATTTATGCACGCTGATCAACCAATATGATCGCCATTGCTAAAAAAAGAGCAGGGGGTCAGACCATTGTTTTTGGCTTATAGCTCACAAAGTATAAAAGATAGAGAAAATTTGAAGCAACCTACCAGTTTCAGCATCAAAAGCTCTACAAAACTCACCATGAGTCAATATTGTGGGACAACTCCTTGTTGGAGTTTTTTGCCCTTAGTTGTCAAAATTTACCATTTTCACAGTTGTAATACGACGCAAAATTTTTGCGATCGTATAATGTTATGGCGATGTCGTCGTCGTTGTCGTCGTCGTTTGGGGACATTTGGTTCCCGTGTGATATCTTGAGTAGATATTGACCAATTGTTATGAAATGTTGATATGATGTTTGTTAGTTAGTTATTGCTTTACTCCCAAGCAGCACGATTTCGGCTATATCCGGGAGATGAACATGAAAATGGTGATACAATGAACATGGAATGATGATGAAGTGGAGGAAATGGGGACACAAGGCCAATCGGGTAGGATAGTTTTGACTGCCACTGGAAAAAGGAGTGATGGGTAGGGACGGGAAATTTAGCCTCCTGCATGGGGATCGATCCTACGGGTCCTACTCTTACCAAGATCTGCAGCAGGGTTCTTTAACGTGCGAGGAACGTGACAATTTTCCCAACACGGTGCACCACTATGGTTTGCGGTCAGGTTTTCCGCATTATCGCCTGACGACCCCGCATCTCTCGATGTCAGGGCTGCCCCATTCGACCACCTGAGGCACACATCCCAGTCGCTTTGTGGGCAAAGCGGCCTGACCCCGATGTCCGGTTTCTGAGCGCTCTTTAGTTGACTTTAACCGACACGCTTAGCGCTGCTACGGGCCTATTCGCCTCCCGGGCCCCGCACGGGGCGATATGATGTTTGTTACCACTAGAGGAAGGTTCCTATTGTATTTGGGGTTGGTGGCCCCTACCGTTTTAGAAAAATAAAGGCCAAAAGGGGCTAAAACAGGTGTATTGTCAAAACTGTTGTAGAATGTTTATTATTCAATCGATTTTGAAAATTCTTTTTTTATTAAATTTCTCATTAAAATCTGTCAACCAGATGTAGCAATGATTATGATGTATATTGTACCGTTATGTTGCTACGGGGTGCAAAAGATGGGCCACGCCCAAAAAATCAACTTTTAATTTCTGGTCCAATTTTCAAAATCTGTTTTTATTTTAATCCTTGTGGAAATCCTGCCTGTGTTTTTCAATCAGATTTGCAATATTTCTAACAGTTAGAGCTAGAGGAAAAGTTAGCATTGCAGAATTGTTAAGCTTATTGAGATCTACAAAAATGATATCAGGGTCAAAATTGTCAGATCAGCTGTTTAAGAGTTATCCCCCTTTAACTGATTTTTCTATCAATTTTAACTGATTTTTAGTGAGTGAGTGAGTTGGTGTTTTACGCCCGTGCAACGCTATATAGGTTATTTACAGGCGATGAACATGAAAAGGATGATAAAATGAACATGAAATGATGATGATAAATGAAATATGGGATGGGGTGGGACACAAAGGACCGGTAAATTTTGAAGAACCACAGGAAAAGGGGAGAGGTGGGTAGGGGCGAAAAATTTAGCCTATGTGGTGCACTACTGGGCGGTCCACAAAGGGGTCTTTTACGTGCATGAAGCGTGGCACTCTTCACACACGTTGGCCCACTATGGTCGGCGGTCAGGGTTTCCGTATTATAGACCTGACAACCCCCGCGGACGAGGGCTACCCTATTCAGCCACTTAGGGTACACACTTGGTCGCTCTGTGGGCTGAGCACTGACCCGACGTCAGAATCCCAAGACCCTTAGTCGCCTCTTACGACAAGCTAGGCTCTGCTGCGGGCCTATTCGCCACCCGGGCCCCGCACGGGACTAACTGATTTTTAAAAATCTTCTCTGAAACCACTGGTGGGATTGCTTTGAAACCTTGTACACTTGATATTTAGGATGTTTTCTACCAAGTTTGTAAAATTTGTGAACGTCAACCAACCAACATGGCCACCGGTACTAAAATTAGAACAGGGGGGCCAGACCATAGTGTTTAGCTTATAGCTCAAAAAGTATAAGAGATAGTATAAGCAACCTTCCTTTTTCAGCATCAAAAGCTATACAAAACTCTCTATTGAGTCAAAGTTGTGGGACGGCTCCTTATAGGAGTTATTTCTCCTTAATGGTCAAAATTGACCATTTCCACAGTTTTTTGAGTATATCTTGAAAACTGTAAGTGTTAGAGGAAAAATTAGCATTGCAAAATTGTTCAGCTCATTGAACTCTACAAAAATGATCCAAGGATCAAAATTGTCAACTGATTAAGAGTTATCCCCCTTTAACTGATTTTTATATCAATTTTAACTGATTTTTAACATTCATCTTCTTTGAAACCACGGGTGGGATTGCTTTGAAACTTTGTACACTTAATCTTTAGGATGTCCTCTACCAAGTGTATGGAATTTGTGAACGTCGACCAAGCAACATGGCCGTTGTTACTAAAAATAGAACAGGGGGGGGGGGGGGGTCAGACCATAGTTTTTAGCTTATAGCTCAAAAAGTATAGAAGATAGAGAAAATCCGAAGCCACCTTCCTTCTTCAGCATTAAAAGCTCTACAAAACTGTCCATTGAGTCAAGTTGTGGGACGACTCCTTATAGGAGTTATTTCCCCCTAATCGTCAAAATTGACCAGCTAATTGAGATCTACAAAATGGATAAGGGTCAAAATTATCAGATAAACCTTTTAAGGATTATCCACCTTTTAACTTATTTGTTTTGTTAAATGGAAATCTTCGTGACTTTGTATTCTCGATCTTGAAGGTGTTATCCTACTTTGTTTTTTTGAATGTTACTTACCAAGTATATGTAGACAATGCTGCACACTGATTAAGAGCCTTTAGCATAAGAGATCAGTTGAGCGATTTAGGCTTCTGGGAGCCTCTTGTATATGTATATATTTAGTTCAAATGTCCATTTACGGTATGATTGTAACATTTGGTGATGGTTGAAAGTCAATAAAACATATAGTTACAAATAGCAAATATGTTATATCATGCCGGAGTGGAAACGTTGTTAACAATTGGATATGCGGAATTAGGCAGAAAGGTATTAAAGAGGTCGGCACCAAAAGTGGATTTCAATAAGCACGATGTTGTAATATTAACCGTTGATGTACTACTAAAGATATGTTGGTTAAGCAAGGTATCATACCCGCTGATATAATGAAGTAAATATATTTTTTTTTATAAAATGGCAAGCGCCTTAGCAATGATGCTTGGTGGGGCAATAACAAACGCTTTTGCGTTTTCGGGGAGTAATTATTTATTTTCGCATATGGGTAGTAATGCAAACGAAGAGAAAATCAGACGTGATACAGCTATAGAATTAAAAGCTTCGCCGAGCGCAGCATGATACGACCGCAACATTTTGAACCCTGTACGTTTTAGGCCTAATATGGATAGTCTATTGCTCTGGACACATGCAGCCCATGGTGGACTGACAAAGGTATTTGACACATGCTACTCTGATGGACTTTCGACCCAGGGGGTAAAAATATAAATTTTGAATGCTGTATTCTACTCTTTAAAAGAATAATGTTTGGGAAAAAAAATTAAAAATCGAACCAGAATTTTTATTTTAATGATTACAGCCCTAAACATTTATTCTTAAATTTTACTTACGTAACAGGTGAAAAAGCGGTGGGGGTCGCAAAAATAAATTCTCAAATTTGGATTCGCTACTTGACAAAAATAAACTTGCAAAAAAAAATTCAAAAACAAATCAGAAATAAAAAAGTTTTGATTACGGCCCCTTTTGGTCCCTAATTACAAAACAAGTGAAAAAAGGGATGGTCGCAAAAATTTATTCTCAAATTGGGATTCGCTAACTGACAAGAATAAACTTGCAAATAAATATTTCAAAATCGGACCACAAATAAAAAAGTTTCGATTTTGGCCCCATTTGGCCCCTAATTACGTTAAAGGGGAAAAAGGGGGTCGCAAAATTTAATTCTTAATTTTGTATCCGCTATTTGACATGAACAAACATGCAAAAAAAAATTTCAAAATCGGACCACAAATAAAAAAGTTTTTATTTTGGCCCCTAATTACACAACTGAGAAAAAATGGGGGGGGGCAAAAATTCATCAGGTTCATTCTTTTATTGTAAGAAACATTCTTGACAAATTTCACAACAATAGGCCAACTAGGACCAAAGTAATGATGGAAACAAGTAAAATATTTAAATTTTTTGCCCCTTTTGGGCCCCTAATACGTTCGCCGTACGTTTTCACTACGATTTAATATTACGGTACTTTTCGTTCAAGTTTGTAGCACGACCATAAGGAAGTTTCTACTGCGTCCTAAACACGTCCGTACAGTTTTTACTGCGTTGACAATACGTACTAGTGGTTTTAACACCGTTTCTAGTAAGTTTTTACTAGGTTTTCTGACAGTTCACATGAATTTGTACAAAAGGTTTTGATATGTATTTAAATACATCGGTTGTCTCTTGCCCACCGGAAGAGGATTCTTTCATTCTGCATTTAAAACACTGTAAGGACAAGGTACTTTTTAAAATAATTATACTACTTTGCATATTATATGTTTTTATTTCATCAGTACGGCCATATGGAATGGAACAAGGTGTTTGTCCAGAGGGACGATAGCCATTGTCTTTATGGACAAAGAAATTGTCGGATACACTCGTTTGGCAAAGAGGCCAACCAGGTGTATGATTGTTATACTGCACCGTGGACAACTGGTTACCAGTACCCTGTAAGTAAAATAATACTATTTATACTACATGTATAACTAAAATTGGTTGATGAGTATCAATTTTAATGTCACAAGTGATAAGTAACGACTGGATTCATCTCATACACATAACATATTATTTGCATGTACGTGTTCAATCTCTTAGGATCATTCGAGAAAAGTGACATTAGATAATTTATGAAAGAAAATGGAGTGAATGAACATGAGACTATAACACATACATGTATGTTAACTCAAACTGTGATTAATTTCTATACGACCGCAAATTTTTGCGATCATATAATGTTATGGTGATGTCATCGTAATGGTTGTCTGTGGACATTTGGTTTTTGTGCGATTACTTAAGTAAATATTGACTGATTGTTATGAAAATTTGATATGATGTTTGTAACCACCATAGGAAGATTGGTATTGTTTTTGGGATTTGTGGCCCCTTCCGTTTGAGAAAAAAAGGCCAAAAGGGGCTTAAATGTGACAAAACTTCTGTAGAATGTTTATTATTCATTCGATTTTAAAAATTCTTTTTTTTTCAGTTATTTTATATAAATCTTTATTATAACATTACCTATCAATTTTTATGATATTTAGTCATTACTTACTTCGATTTTCTTTAAATTATTGTTAGTGCAATATGAATAATTTAACCTACTTCTAATATTTAAAATCACAGTAATATAAATTCAAATATAGTACAGGAATAGTTCTATCATTTTTCAGATAGTCGAGGAAGATCCGTATGTGGTTGAATTTTTTAGTGACACCTCTGCTCCTTTTGTTAAAGTTTGGCCAACAGTAACATATTCTTTATTGATTGATAAATCCTACATTTTGAGGAAGTTGAAATTACCAGATATCAACAGAGTTGATTTCGCTGAATAAACCCTTATTGTTTTTGAAAAGGTTTGATATTGTTAATTAATATTATTATGTAATAATTAATATCATTGTTATTGTAGACAGAGATTGTTATTGGTACTGTTACTGTAAATAAAGATTGTCTACATTTATTAGTTTTCTTATTAAGTTAACCAATTCCTCCTTCGACTAAAGATTTAGTTAGTTAGTTAGTTATTGCTTTACTCCCAAGCAGCACGATTTCGGCTATATTCGGGAGATGAACATGAAAGTGGTGAAACAATGAACATGAAATGATGATGAAGTGGAGGAAATGGGGAAACAAGGCCAATCGGGTAGCAGAGTTTTTACTGCCACTGGAAAAAGGGGTGATGGGTAGGGACGGGAAATTTAGCCTCCTGCATGGGGATCCTACGGGTCCTATTCTTACCGAGACCTGCAGCAGGGTTCTTTAACGTGCGGGGAACGTAACATTTTTCCCAACACGGTGCACCACTATGGTTTGCGGTCAGGTTTTCCGCATTATCGCCCGACGACCCCGCGTCCACGATGTCAAGGCTGCCCCATTCAACCACCTGGGGCACACATCCCAGTCGTTTTGTGGGCAAAGCGGCCTGACCCCGATGTCCGGTTTCTGAGCGCTCTTTAGTGGACTTTTACCGACAAGCTTAGCGCTGCTACGGGCCTATTCGCCTCCCGGGCCCCGCACAGGAATGTTCAAAGAAGAAAATAATGGTTATTACTCTGCACAATCATTGCTACATTAAGTTAAACCACATTGTCAAATTATTGAAGAGGCAAAGAAGCACCAATGGGACATTCTAGTGTCATAAAAGTCCCTCAATTTAAACTTTTGACCCTTTCAGTGTCAAATAGGTTTTGCCTAATACATGTAGCCTGTTCTTCAGGCACATGAGTCAGGTGAGCGATTCAGGCTGCGTGTGAGCCTTTTGTTCATGTTTTTTTTTACCTACAGAATGAAAGCTATTGCAGATAGAGAAAAGCTGTTTTTGTAGAGCTAAATAAAGGTAATAACTAAACTACCGAACTTGAATGATAACTAAACTACCGCACTTGAATGATCAATCTCATAATCCAGAGAAAATGACAAAAACGAATCAGTCATACCGGAAGATTGGTGGATCGCAATGGTCCTGACTTGGTACAGGTATTTCAAACGAAATGGTGGGTAAAACCAGGTTTTATGGCGCCAAACCTCCCTCTTCCATTGCGATCTTAGGATCCGGTAATGACCACAATAGATTACAACATAGTTGTGAGACACAATAAGGATATTGAGTTGATCATATCAGTACAGCATACCAGTCAAACATTAATTTAAACAATTAACTATCATATCTTTTAACTCAATTTTGAACTTTTCCACCAGTGGCTGATAACGAAGAAAGAATTTTTTTAGGGATCGTATGAGTGAGTGAGTGAGTTGGTGTTTTACGCCCGTGCAACGCTATTTAGGTTATTTACAGGCGATGAACATGAAAAGGATGATAAAATGAACATGAAACGATGATGATAAATGAAATATGGGGTGGGATGGGAAACAAAGGACCGGTAAATTTTGAAGAACCACAGGAAAAGGGGAGAAGTGGGTAGGGGCGGAAAATTTAGCCTATGTGGTGCACTACTGGGCGGTCCACAAAGGGGCGTGGCACTCTCCACACACGTTGGCCCACTATGGTCGGCGGTCAGGGTTTCCGTATTATAGACCTGACAACCCCCGCGGACGAGGGCCACCCTATTCAGCCACCTAGGGTACACACTTGGTCGCTCTGTGGGCTGAGCACTGACCCGACGTCAGAATCCCAAGACCCTTAGTCGCCTCTTACGACAAGCTAGGCTCTGCTGCGGGCCTATTCGCCACCCGGGCCCCGCACGGGACGGATCGTATGAGAGCCCTGCTTCAAACGTCGGTCACGAAGAAATCGGTGTCTGATTAAAAAATCTGTGAAATGTGTGCAAGCTCTGGCATATCGAATAAATTGTGAAATATAAACACCGTATGCAGGGGAAGTAGGTATATTGCTCTGTAGATTAGGAAAATTAATAATGTGAAAATTAAAATCGTCTCGTTTATCGTAATTTTTTGTACTTAGATGACCACCTGGGTCAAATTTGAGGTGCAAATCCAAGAAAGACGTGAAGCAATTTGATTCGGTGGTCTCTTTAATCTCCAATTCTGGAGGATATTTTCAAGGAATCCATCTACCAAATGAAGTGTTATTGACAGAAAGGACATCATCAATATATCTGAATGTAAGATTAAATGACCTTGCCTCTTTCATCTTCTTGTTCTTTTCGAGTCCCTGAAGAAATTAAGTCTCGTTAGAGTATTAAAGTCCCGTGCGGGGCCCGGGTGGCGAATAGGCCCGCAGCAGAGCCTAGCTTGTCGTAAGAGGCGACTAAGGGTCTTGGGATTCTGACGTCGGGTCAGTGCTCAGCCCACAGAGCGACCAAGTGTGTATCCTAGGTGGCTGAATAGGGTGGCCCTCGTCCGCGGGGGTTTTCAGGTCTATAATACGGAATCCCTGACCGCCGACCAGTGGGCGAATGTGTGTGGAGAGTGCCACGCTTCATGCACGTTAAAGACTCTTTTGTGGACCGCCAAGTAGTGCACCACATAGGCTAAATTTTCCGCGCCTACCCACCTCTCCCCTTTTCCTGTGGTTCTTCAAAATTTACCGGTCCTTTGTTTCCACTCCACCCCCATATTTTATTTGTCATCATCGTTTCATGTTCATCGCCTGTAAATAACATATATAGCGTTGCACGGGCGTAAAACACCAACCCACTCACTCACTCACTAGAGTATAAAAACAAATCGGCGAGGAGAGGAGCACAGATTGTGCCCATTGGGATGTCGATTTGTTGTTGAAAAATCTCTCCTCCGAAGGTGACAAATATGTTGTCAATGAGGAAATCAAGCATACTGCAAACTTGTTCCACCCGGTTTGCTGGTAATTTCCATTATTGGAAAGCTTCAGAATTCACATCCTGGCTTCTTTACTATGCACTCCCATGCCTTTCTTACATCCTTCCAGAATAATAGCTTCTCCACTTTTCTCTGCTGATGGAAGGAATCTATCCTCTCCTTGGTGAAGGTATCACTAAGAATGACATGAGAAGAGCTGATACACTCCTTAGGACCTTCGTTAAGACCAAAAATACAATCTATGGGGAAAGTGTCATGGGACTGAATATCCACAATCTCTTTCATCTGACCGGGTGTGTCGAATAGTGGGGACCATTATGGGCATGGTCATGCTTTGTCTCCGTGTCCTTTAATGGTAAAATAAAAAAAAAAAAAACTGTCCATAGAACTAGGAACGCATGTCGCCAGATCTTTTGGTCCCCTCAATGCAAGAAGAAAGTTGAAGTCATGGCCCTGTCTTGCGAAGATGATCAGCTCACGAGATTTTACCAAAGTGTGCCCAGTACAGGCCAAACTTCGTCAACTATGTCCAGGGGATCTAGAAACCAACAACTTTCAAATTCTGAAGATCGTCAGGAATGGTTACGTCATGTTTTCGAAGGATTCCGACGACGGGTCAGTGCTCAGCCCATAGAGCAACCAAGTGTGAACCCTAGGTGGCAACATAGGGTAGCCCTCGTTGGCAACGCGACGGGTGTGCTATAGCAAGCAGGAACTGCTTACTCTTCCGGAGCACCTGAGTTCACTCTTGTTTCGACTGGAGTTCGCGTTGTTGGTTGATATTCAGTTGTTTTGTGTTTCCATGTTTTACGTGTTGTCTGTTTTTGTCCCGTTCTTGTTTGTGTTTACTGGTTTAGTCTCTGCCCTTTCGGACTTTTGACATTCGGATACCCCATTGGTACCTCTGCTTCCCTCGTCCGCGGGGTTTTCAAGGCTACAATACGGAAATCCTGACCGCTGACAATAATGGACATACGTGTGTGGAGAGTGTCACGCTTCATGCACGTAATAGACCCCTTTGTGGCCCGCCAAGTAGTGCACAACATAGGCTAAATTTTCCGCCCCTACCCATCTCTCCCCTTTTTTCTTTGGTTACTCAAAATTTACCAGTCCTATGTTTCCAATCCCATCCCCATATTTCATTCATCATAATCATTTCATGTTCATTTTATCATCTGTTTCATGTTCATCGCCTGTAAATAACCTATGTAGCTTTACACGGGCGTAAAACACCAACTCACTCATTCGAAGCTGTGTACTCGAGTAGTAAAATGAAACTCCTATACTGTCCAGATGGTGGGGTTGTCCAGGTTGACCACTACTCGCTACACAAACACACAAGAAGAGTGTATGCTGTTTGCCAGAAGTTAAGAGCCATTGTGTCCAGTTTTGAGAAGAAGAGTGCGACACCTTCAGACCTATAAAAAATTCATCTCACTCTCTACCAAAAAGGAAAGGTTTCACGGAATTTCACAAATTACTCTGCATGCCCTAGACATTTGATTATTACACTAGTCTGAGGTTGCTCTGCCGCAGCTTGCTGGAAAAAATGCCGAGGACGTCAGAGCAACCTCGGACCAATAAAGTAACTTTCAACAGGCATCCATTTCAGAATTGTAAAAAGACCTATTGATTGGGTCATAAAAATTCTAACATTAGTATTATGCGAGCTGCCCTTTTTAAAGTTTAAACACTTTATGATTTTCGGTACGTTTTTTTGCGTCAGACAAAATTGACCAAATTGAAATGCGGAAAAATTGTCCCTGATGAGTGAGATGGTGCTGTTCATCAAATTTTAGAAACAACAATTTAAACAAAATTCCAGACAACATCCTTTGTCTGTGCATGTATATTAAAGACTCGTCAAAAGCGCTCTTCCCATTATTTTGAAAAGTCAAAGACGTATTTTATTGGTATTTTTGTCATTTGTCAAATATCATGCCAAGTCATATGAAAGAAACTGTACACTAGTACTGGATAATGAAAATGCTCTCAATGGGACATTTTAATGACACTATGTGTGAACATTAAGTATATTACTGACAGAAGAGGATCAATCCTTGTCCTGGAATATTCACTATTTGATCTCAAATTTGGTGTAATAGTCGCTATCTATGTTGTCAATGAAGCTATATATCTTTCTGTATAAAAGTCACATCAACAATTTTGCCTGTGAGCAATCGTATAACTTAACTGCCATTTCCACAAAGACACTTCCTTATAGTTTGCCTCAAAATTGTAATTTTGTTGATGGGCAATTGCATGTTTAGCTACATTATTGTAGCTATTGCATGTTATGCTACAGAATGTTGATTTGGCATAGAGTTACCCGGAATATGCAGTATACACTGATTGACACTTACAAATGTATACAGACATGAAACATATGTACACAAATGTGTGACTGTAGAATTACACGAACTTTTTAGCTCACCTGACCCTCTTTTGAGGTCATTTTATAATTTCTTTTAGAAATTAGGGGCCCCAAAAAGCCACTTTTTAATTTTTTTTCCACAATAACTTTGGTTCTGGTTGACCAAATGCTAAGAAACTTTAAAGTTATGTTATTTACCATAAAAGAAGGGTTGTGCTGATTTTGGGTCATCCTCGGAAACCCAGGGTTTATTCTCTCGCTTTCTTAATCATCACCCCTATGAAATACTTCGTTTTTGATAGTTTTGTATCGAGCTTTCTGATTGGTCGCTTTAGATTTATCTAATGCGATTTAAACATGTTTCTTTATACAAGTAATATAAAGTTCAAGATCAGATCCTGAACTCGAAACGAACAATTTCATACCAAATGTCCCAGGGGTGATGAATGAATAAGCGAGAGAAGAAACCCTGGGTTTCCGAGGATGATTTTGGGTATTCCCCTTTGTTTTCGTTGAGAAATTAAAGGGTCAAAGTGGGCCAAAATAGCGACTTTTTATTTTTTTTTTCTTTATAACTTTTGTTTTGGTTGACCAAATGCTATTTAACTTTACAGGAATGTTTTTTACCATTAAAAGAAGGGTTTGGCTGATTTTGGGTGTCCCCTCTTTTTTCGTTTAGAAACTAAGGGCCCTAAAGGGGCAAAAAAAGCCCCTTATTTTGTTTCCAGAATAACTTGTTTTGGTTTACCAAATGCTATTAAACTTTACAGTAGTGTTACACACTATAAATTAAACGGTGTGGATGATTTTGGGTGTCCCCTCTCTTTTTGTTAAGGAACGAGGGCCCAAAAGGGGCAAAAATGTGACATTTTTTATGTATGGTCCGATTAAGAGATTTTTTTACAAGTTAATTGTGGTCATAATCACGTGACATGTATTGCGAGTTTTGATAAAAGATAGATTTTTTTTTATTTTCAAAGATACAAGATAGATTATTTTTAATTTCATAATTAACTAGGTATAATTGTGTTTTGATGTCAACACAGAAGTCGCCCAAAATCGCCATTGATTGTACTTCTTTCAATTGAGTACAATGAAATATGCTAAGAAATCGAATTTCATTGAAATCAGACAAAGTTTCCATTTTTACTGACGTGAATGTAGTAAAAATGACCGCCATATTGAAACCGGATGTCAAATCACAATTCTAATTGCACCATTGCACTCATCATACCAAATTTACCCAGATAAACCATTTTCATGACAATCTGACAAACTTTAATTTTTGTGCCTAATTTTAGTAACGGGTCACCATTTTGAAACGGCGGCCATTTAGAACATTCTGAAAACTTCCTGCCAAATAACAACTGAAGGTTAATCACTGTGCAAAGTTTTATTACCTTTGGTCAAAGCATCTCAGACTTGTTATTCGGACAAAAGTACCAGTTTTTCATTTGGGGCGGGGGAATTAAAATGGCCGCCATATAAAAACGGCACGTTCAATCCTAAATCCGATTTCATATTTGAAGTAAGGATACGCCATTTACCCAGATAAACAATTTTCAAAACACTGCAATAAGTATTAGTCGTTGTTACTATGTTTAGAACAGTGGCCATTTTAAAACGGCGACCATTTTCAATTTTAAACATAACGTTGCATAACTCCTTTTGGTGTTCTATAACCCCTCCAAGTTTCGTAGACCTCCTACAAAGCACTCACGAGCCATCCTTTCGGAAAAGCTCATGGATAAGAGCAATTATAATAAGAAAAATAAGAAACGGGGTAAAACCAATAAGTCGCCAAAACTTTTTTGTTTTGGGCGACTTAATTAATTGTAATTATATTTGTCTTTTCAGATACCCGATGGAGCATTTTTATTAGCCTTGAGTAATGTCATGGATACAAGTTTCAGCGACATTATGTAAACAATGTCGGTAATCACCTGGGCCGAGTTGTTCAAAAGTGTCGTTAGGCTAATGCAGTCGTTAAAATGTAGTTAACGAGTCGTTAGATCAAATGACAACCAAAAAACGCAGAATTTGTCGTTAAAATCGCTAAATTTAACCACCTTTTAGAGGTGGATTAGTAAACTAACATTGCGTTAAATATGGCCGCCATTGCATTTATGCAGGTGCCCCTTGGTAGAAAAGAGCGTGTTTATAGGAACAAGGAAGGGTTATCTCTTAATTTTACCGATTCAGAATTAAATGCTAGATACAGATTCGGTCGTGATGGAATTTAATTTAACTAATTTATTAAGAGATGACTTAAGCAGGAAAACAATAAGAAGTCATGCTTTGACCATGTTGACTGTTGAACAACTAGTCCTTGTTGCTCTGAGATTTTTTTGCAAGTGGAAGCTTCTTACAAGTTATTGGTGATACTTTAGGTATGTAGTAAAAGATGTAATTGATAGTTGCTTTAACTTCTTATAGCTATGTGGACTCTTTATTTAATGTGTCAAACCTTGTAAACCAATTTAATAAATAGCTCCAAGTATTTGCAATAACTACATTATTACTTTTATGTAATCTTTATCTGATATCCTATCTACAATATACTTTGCATGATTTCAATAATTTGTGATCAAAATATGTAATAATTAGCAGCTAAGCTTTTAATCACTTGGCATGGAAATTACGGGTACACCAAACTCTGTACATGTATCTCTGTAGGGCTGGACAAAGGAACAGTTTCAAGGGTGGTTACCTCTGTAGCTGAGGCCCTCTGTGAAAAATCTGACCAATTCATTAAATGGCCATGTACAGAAAGGAGCAAAAGGAAATGCAAATCTGAGTTTTATGACATAGCTGGATTCCCAAACGTGTTAGGGGCGATTGACGGTACCCATATAAGAATCCAGGCTCTACACGAGGATGAGGCATCATATGTCAACAGAAAGGGGTACCACAGCATTAATGTTCAAGCTGTTTGTGATGCAGAAGGTTGTTTTTCTTTCCGTTTGGGTCCTTTTTAATTTTTTTATTATCTACTGGATCCTTTAGCAGAAAATTGATATAACCAGTGTTTACAATGCATAGACGATGTTTATTGATTTATATAATTATTTTAGGAATGGAAGAAAGTGATGATTCAATCAATGAGGGCCCTGAAAGAAGGGACTGATACAAACAATGACACTGAAACGGGAAGTGACGCTACTAACGAAAATCTACGACCATCACAAACACCGTCAACTTCAAGACCAAATACACCAATTCAGCAGTTTCGAAAAGGTGAAATCATACACGCACGTAGTTTTGCTTTCTTTGTACATTATTGTTTGTTTATATGGTCTCATGTACATTTACTCCATATTCTCCCTTTTCCTTTTATAATTCTCGTTAATATAGTTCCTTTTCCTTCATATTAATTTTATATTAATTTGAATCAAAAGAAAGAAAGAAGGAAATAGGCATCAATGGAGCGTTCATGTGTCAAAAGTCCGAAAGGGCAAAAACGAAACTGGTAAACACGAACAAAAACAGCACGAGAAACACAAAACACATCTTTAATTGGTTAATATAAAAATATCTTGTATCTTATTCATCGCCTGTAAATATCTAGCTACAATAATGTAGCTCATTTGACTTCTTCGTCAGAGCTCCTTCCCTATCAAAAACACGGGATTTAGCACAACAGTTTTGTTGTGCACTTTCGAGATAAACTAAGCAACTTTATAATTTATGCAAATTACAAATTATTTTAAATATTTCTTGCATCAGGTAGTTTCTTGAAGCTATATACTCTAAAATATTAATTTAGCCTTGTTTTACATCTACCATTTTACAAATGACTGATGAAAGAGTTATTTTAACATTACAAAGCATTGGTTAAAATCCCTTGTTTTTGATATGGAAGAAGCTCTGACGTCCCACGGCACCAGCTTGCTGGAAAAATGCCCAGGACGTCAGAGCAATCTCGGACTAGACATTATAGTGCTATCTAAGTGCTATTTATTCATCATCATAGTGAGCTGCATACACAGTCCTGTCAAGTCTCACGCATTTGCCGTGAGACTCACGCATTTATGAATAATCTCACGGTCTCACGCAAGTCAAAATAATCTCACGCATATACAAAAATGTAGTAAAGAAAGGAACGGAAACGATGTTTTCTTCGATTTAATGTAAATCCCGGTTCTGTTGGACTCAATTTATACTCATCTATTATGTTTTCGGACTTTACCATTGTGTTAACCTACATTCTGGTAAGTTCCAAGTAGATCGAGAACTGATCATTATCGGCAAAGTGTTTTTTTAAATATGGAAAACAGGCTTGGGTATCAAGGTTAATTTTAACAAAAGTAAGTAGTCAAAGTCAAAATCAAGGACAAACAACACCAGGAAAACAGACAAAAACATTAACAAGAACAATCAACATATAACATGAAGAACTAAAAGTAAAACCAAAAACGTATCAACAAAAGTCAAAACATGACCTTGCAGTTGCAAGCAACCAAAACTGCAATTCTTAATAGAGACTTTGACAAATTAAATGAGATTATTGAAGTAGAGGGGACAAAACTAACAATTCCAAAATTTACTAGTGTAGACTACTCAAATTATATACAAGATGATCTCGCTAATTTACTAATCCCTGATGATATCCCGTACCCAAATGAAGATGTTTGTGCCATCAAAGTGGTCGGCAATGGAAACTGTCTGTTCAATAGCATTTCATATTTTTTGTGTCAGTCTGCAGATTTGGCCCTTACGTTACGTACATTGACAGCTGCAGAACTTTTTTTAAATGCAACTAAATACACAAATCATCCAACATTTGTTAACTGTTTAGACTTGCCAGAGGTTACATTTGCAGAAAACAATTTATGGTCTTTGCTCTTACGTGATGACGCTAGCTCCAGGATGAACGTGAGCAGAAAAGAAGCCGTCGAAATAGAAGCTTTAAATACCGCAAATAACTACACTTGGTCGGGAATTCTAGACATTCTAGCATTATCCTCAGTTATAAAAACAAAGATATGGTGTTGTTATCCAGAGTGCAATTCAGTAATAAGGCCCCTTATGAATGGCTGTGTTAGGCCTCTCTCTGTTGAGTTAGACACTAATGCAATGTTAATGATTTTGTGGTCTCGAGATGGGCAATTGGACAACACTCCAAATCAACCTTATGAACCAAACCATTTTGTACCAATAATCTACTTACGTCCCATCAGTATGAACTATGAAAACCATGACAATTGTGAAAACGATGACAATATTGGGGCTAAATCTAGTGGTATACCAGCTAAAGAAAAAGAAAAGAGAAAATCAGATAAAGAGCAAGATCAAGGTAAGTAAGACAAAGCCATTAGGCTTTTCCAGAAATTTTCTGTACCCTCCCCCCCCCAATGGAAGAGGTCCATGAAAATAATTTTTTTCCATGGACAAAATTTCAAATTTTTTTAAAAACGTTTAGAATTCCACCTATATGTTCAACCAAAACCAAATTTTTTTTAAAAATCAAAGAAAGTCTGGAATTCCAGGCTCTTCCATAGGGTTTTTGAGTCAAAATTTTGACTGGAATTCCAGCATCTTCCATTAGGGGGGGGGGGGGGGTACAGATTATTTCTGGAATAGCCCATTTAGGCAAACAATCTTCATGTCTGCGACAATGTGTCCAGGGGGCAGATATTACTTGGAAATCTTTATTTTTCAGTCCCTAAAAAGAAACAGAGAGGTGCTGGGTTGTACAAAACAAATTTCAACAAAGATTGGAGCAAAGAATTTCCTTTTATAAAAATGTGGATCAACAAAACACCATTATTGGTGTACGGTGTGTCGAGTGGAAAATGATTGCTCCCACCAGGGTAAAACTGATATCATTCGTCATGTGAATGGGCAGGGACATCAGCAGAAAGTAAAAGACCTTATGAGCAGTCAGTCTCGTTTTAAGTTCACAGAACGAATGCCACATGATACTACAGAGATGAATAAGTTAGAAACACAGGTAAAACTAGAATACAATACTGTTTACATTAGCGGTATGTCTCCAACTCCTTTGCCTTTGGTGGGAAGACCTATTGATTTTGTCCGTCACAACGTTTGTCAGCGCAACTCCTCTAAAACTACTGAACCGATTTCAACGAAACTTGATATGTAGGATAGACATCATATTTAGATGTGCATACTACCAGGAATTTTTTAACCATCAAATTTTGTGAGAGTTATGGCCCTTTGAACTTAGAAAATTGCTGAAAATCACAATTTCTCATCTTGTCAGCGCAACTCTTCTGGAAATACTGGAGGGATTTTACAAAACTTGGTATGTAGGAAGTACACCATATGTAGGTGTGCATGCCACCAGGATCTTTTTATATCTCAAGTTATTATGCGGAAACAGGGGAGACATCGTTTTTGCCTGCCGAAACTCAAACAAACTTTAATTTTCTATAGTTCCCTACATGTACATGATAAAAGAAAGGATATGGGGAAATGTTTTGAATATAACCATTCAAATACATCCGCCCATGCATGGAGTATAATGACAAAAACAATTATGGGTTACCACAAGGTCTTCAATGGTTGAAACCACACCAAATAGCAAGCCATAAATGTACATGTAATCATCTTATCAAAAATCTGTCTGAAAAAAATAAAATAAATTACTGTTAAAAATGATTCATTTGATTTATATTGGGTTTTTTATTATTAAATATATGCATGATCTGATGTTTATTAATGGGACATTCAAATAAGTTTTTAGCTCACCTGGACCAAAGGTCCAGGTGAGCTATTGGAATCACTTGGCGTCCGTCGTCGTCTGTCCTCTGTTAACAATTTTTCAAAAATCTTCTCCTCTGAAACTACTGAACAGAATTTAATGAAACTTGGTATGATTGATCCTTAGCATGTCCTGTACAAAAGTTGTGTTTCGATTTTTGATCTGTCAAAAAACATGGCTGCCGTGGCTAAAAATAGACCAGGGGGGTCAGACTGCTGTTTTTGGCTTGTAAATCAAAAAGTATAAGAGATAGATGAAATCTGATGCCACCTTACTGCTTCAGCATCAAAACCTCTACAAAAGTCTCCATTTGGTCGAAGTTGTCAGATGATCCCTTAAAGGGGTTACAGCCCCTTAATGGTCAAAAATTAAGTTTTTTCATGTTTTTGGCTTATAGAATGAAAACTATTGCAGATAGAGAAACGCTGTTGCTTGCTTAAATGTTCAGCTCATTTAGCTCTACAAAAGTCTCCATACGGTCAACGTTGTCAGATGACCCCTTATAGGGGTTACAGCCCCTTAAAGGCGAAAAATAGTGTTTTTGGCTTATATAATGAAAATTTTTGCAGATAGGGAAAAGCTGTTGCTTGCTTAAATGTTCAGCCCATTTAGCTCTACAAAAGTCTCCTTAGGGTCAAAGTTGTCAGATGACCCCTTATAGGGGTTACAGCCCCTTAAAGGCAAAAAATAGTGTTTTTGGCTTATAGAATGAAAATTTTTGCAGATAGGGAAAAGCTGTTGCTTGCTTAAATGTTCAGCCCATTTAGCTCTACAAAAGTCTCCTTAGGGTCAAAGTTTTCAGATGACCCCTTATAGGGGTTACAGCCTCTTAAAGGCAAAAAATAGTGTTTTTGGCTTATAGAATGAAAATTTTTGCAGATAGGGAAAAGCTGTTGCTTGCTTAAATGTTCAGCTCATTTAGATCTAGAAAAGCATTCATCATGTTCATAGGGTTGAAGTTGTCAGATGACCCCTTATAGGGATTACAGCCTCTAAATTAAAGTGTTTTCATGTTTTTATACGACCGCAAAATTTTGCGATCGTATAATGTTATGGCGATGTCGTCGTCGTCGTTGTCGTCGTTGTCGTCTGGGAACATTTGGTTTCCGTGCGATAACTTGAGAAAATGTTGACCAATTGTTTTAAAATTTTGATATGTTTGTAACCACTTAAGGAAGGTTGGTATTGTATTTGGGGTTTGTAGCCCCTACCGTTTTAGAAAAAAAGGCCAAAAGGGGCTAAAACGGGTGTATTGACAAAACTGTTGTAAAATGTTTGTTATTCATTCGATTTTGAAAATTCTTTTTTTAATGAATTCCTCATTAAATTCTGTCAACTAAATGTGTCAATGATTTTGATATTTATTGCACCGTTACATTGCTACAGGGGGTCAAAAAGGGGCCACACCCCAAAAATCGACTTTTTTATTTGTGGTCCGATTTTCAAAATCTTTTTTTCATTGGAATCCTTGTGAAAATCCCTGCCTGCATTTTTCAATCAGATTTGCAATATCTCTTACCGTTTTTGAGAAATTAGGGGTCAAAGGGGCCAAAAACACCATTTTTAAAAGTTTGTCAATTCAAATAGTTTTATACCAAAAATCAAGTTGTAGTGGGCCTGCCAATTATTATGAAGTTTATATATGATGATTATATCCACTATAGGAATCTTGGTTTTGTATTTGGGGTTTGTGGCCCCTACTGTTTTAGATAAAAGGGCCAAAAAGGGCTAAAACGGGGGTATTGACAAAACTGTTGTAGAATGTTTATTATTCATTAGATTTTGAAAATTCTTTCTTTGTTGAATTCATCATTAAATTCTGTCAACAAAATGTGTCAATGATTTTGATATGTTTTTCACCATTACATTGTTACAGGGGGCTAAAAACAGGCCAAGCCCATAAAATCAACTTTTTTATTTGTGGTCCGATTTTCAAAATCTTTTTTTCATCGGATTCCATGTACACAATTTCCTATTATTTTTTTCGGATTAGCAATATCTTTTACCATTTTTGAGGAATTAGGGGTCAAAGGGCCAAAATTGTGAATTAATACATGTATAGAAATAAGGCTTTTTGTATAAGATGTTGATGTAAATATATTTGTCAAAAATGCATTTCTACCACAGGATGCATGTGTCAAAAAGCTTTGTAAGTCAACCATGGGCTTCATGTGACCAGAGCAATGGACTATCCATATTGAGCCTCCAACGTACAGGGTTCAACTTGTTGCGGTCGTATCATGCTGCGCTCGGCGTAGCTTTTTATTGGCTTATATAATGAAAGAAAAGTTGTTGCTTGCTTAAATGTTAGTTCGTTAAGCTCTTAACAAAAGTCTCTTTAGAGTCAAAGTGTTCAGATGGCCCTTTAAATAACATTTTGCACGTTTTTGGCCTACAGAATGAAAACTATTGCTGAAAGAGAAAAGCTGTTGCTTGCTTAAATGTTCAGCTTATTTAGCTCTACAAAGTTCTTTATAGGGTTGACATCAAGACCAGGTGAGCGATTAAGGCTCCTGGGAGCCTCTTGTTTTCATAACATATGATGTTTTGTTGCAGCAGCAATTTCTACTGTACAGGTAATATACACCTTGTCGCTTTCATATTTTTATATATTTCTTACTCCTTAGTCCTGCACATCCTAGTGTATTTTTTGGCTATTTCAGTAAAATTTATTCAAGAAAAATTTGGAAGTATAAAAAATAGTGATTTTTATATTTAATTTCTCTGTCAAAATTTTTATTTAGATATTTTATGTAAAACAAAGTTGCTAAAATCCTTATTCAAAAATATTAAAGTTTTACTGGAATAGCACACCATAGTGTATTCATGTAGCATTTTAATTTCTAAACTCTCTTATTCATAATATTTTGGTGGTGGTCATGGTGTTAGTAAAGCTTATTCATTATGTTTTGATGGTGGTCATGGTGTAAGTAAAGAACTGACTACTATCAATTTGCATTGGTCAGTGACCAGAATTTTTCTTCTTTTTTCTATTAGACATGGACCATTTGATTTTTAGGGGGGGGGGGGGGGGGCTTAGATTTTACCTCAAGCCAGGAAAAATTCTTTTTTTTACATGGGCCATAAAATAAGGGCCAGGAATTTTTTTTTCCAAAAATCCCCCCCCCCGATATTTAAATGGTCCGTGCCTTACATATATTCATGTAGTATTATCAGGTACTGCCTCTAGATGAACAACATGTTTTAAGAATTTTTCAAAAAACAAAGGCTTACAAGGCCTCACTGTCAGGGGTCAAATTTTAGATAAAAATTATCATATCATAAACATTCATCAGTATTCTACCAACAAGGATATAACATGCGGGGTGTGTGGGGATATTGTTTCCATCTAGCTTATTTTAATTTCAGGCACGTCGGGCAGAAGTAAAAGTAGCAACATGCATGGCTAAACATAACATTCCTCTTGCCTTTGCTGACCATCTTAGTCCCCTGATAAAAGAAATCTTCACAGACTCGGACATCGCAAAGAAATATAGTTCTGCCAAAACCAAGACTACCTGCATTATAAATGGGGCGTTAAAATCCCATTTTCAAGAAGGGTTGGTTAGCTTCATGCAACAGCATCCTTTCACTCTGTCAATTGATGGTTCCAATGACACAGGTAATGTCACACTTAAGTTAGCCCTTCGCGGCCTGTATTCAAATATCGAGGTAAATAAAGGTAATAACAAAACTACCGAACAGGAATGTCCATCTCAAATGTCTATAGACAAAGACAAATCCAAGCAGTCATACCGGAGAAATGAAGGATCGCAATGGTCCTGACTTGGTACAGGCATTTCAAACGAAATGGTGGGTTGAACCAGGTTTTATTGCGCCAAATCTCCCGCTGTATAAGAACAAATTTAGTCACACAAGACATATGTTTTTACTCTTGAAGTCTTTAAGTTGTGTTCGCCGAAGATAATGAAGGGCAAAAATACTTTAAAAAAAGAATCTGCACTGATTTTCAAAAACAAAGAATGTAGAACTGTAATAACCGATGTTACCGACACAACTATGCCAACTGACCTCGAAATAAAAAAAACACCTTATATTTGAAATTAAACAAGAAAATCTGTGAGCACTGGCTCACTAGTGATCCCCCACTGTCCCTAAATTTTTTGAAAAATGTTTCAAGTCGGTAAACTGAAAGTTGATGTCCGACAAACCTGAAATTATATCCCACGATATGGGATCACATACTGAACCAGCATATAAAATTTCAAAAGGCTACGATATGTAGTTGCTGAGAAATCTCTTACGAAAAAAAAAGTGTGACGGAATGACGGACGGACAGAATGATGGACGGATGGACAGTGGTAAACCAGTATACCCCCTCTTCTTCGAAGCGGGGGTATAAAAAAAATTTGGACAGATTATGAGATAAATTTTATGAAGTTTTACTGTTTTTTCAGGATTACAAAAGATGAATCCGATTACAGTGAAAATCTTTGATGTAAATGAAATCCGTCACCAGTTTCTTGATATGTGCACCACAACAGGGACCAAGTGCGGTGCTGCTGAAACAATATTTGTTAAGATAGATAGTGTTATGAAGAGACATAAGATTCCATGGAAGAACTGTGTAGCATTATCAGTTGATAATGCAAGTGTGAACCTGGGGATTCGCAACTCCTTGATGACAAGAATAAAAGACAGGAATGAGGCAGTTTACTTTTTTGGATGTCCCTGCCATATAATACATAACACAGCATCAAAAGCTGCAGATTCTTTTGGAAAGGTTGGTACTTTACATTAACATGATTTGATTTTTTTGCCAGATTTCACTAGTGAAAATCTGAGTTATAAAATGGTGAATATATGGTATAAAGTATAAAGTGAACAAAGATATAAAGACAATTGTATTTTGGTCCCGACAAAAGTCCCAGAAGGCTTGTTAAAAGTTTTTTGGTCTAGTCTATTTTAATAAACATCAAGTGCTCTTGCTTGATCAATCATATTTTGAAGGACGATTCATTTGTAGAGCTGTTGAACACGTTTTACTTGCAGTCATGGTCTTGTGACTTTGGCATTTTGCTGTACCATAGTGATAAACATCTTTGTTAGGCAACATTTAATTGTAAATTACTGATCTTTTACTTTGTAGATGGTTGGGTTTGATCTTGAAGACCTGTGTGTAGATGTTTTTTACTGGTTCGACAAGTTCTAACCGTAAGGGAAGTTTGGCAGGTATGAAAGCAAATATTATTCTTTTCGCCGTATTCAGTGACATCTGAAAATCAGATTTTACTTACTGTGGCAAAAATTTTCGTAATGATTGAAAACATCAGTGCTTTTCATAAATTTTTTTTAGAAATTAGTTGTAAGTTGTAAGTATTTTTCTGATAAAAAATGGAATATGAAATTCTGATTTTATTAAGATTTTTGTACTTAAATAATGACCGATGTTTTTATATAAGATGCTTATTTCTTTATTGCAGAATTCTGTACTTTTTGTGACATATAATATAAGCAAACTATAAATCATGCATCTACCAGATGGCTAAGCTTACAAACTTGCATAGACAGAAATCTTATGCTGTATGATGGTTTGAAAAGTTACTTCAATTCGAAAGGTACTTTTACTATATATGTTAGGTTAGAAAACTATAGGATGTGGAATAGGTGTACATGACACTACCACTAAAAAGCGACAATTTACAGCTTACATACACAGATTATGTTACAAATAGTGATGCATTGCTTTAGTCACTTCAACACAAAAATAATTTTTCAGTGAATGCAATGTCTGAATAAAATCTTTTATAATGCATTTGGTACTTAGGCTCCAATATATACAAGTCTTGTCAGTTCAATGTATCAATAGCATGACTAGTAAATATTAATATACAGTGTACATCAATATGTTTTTCTAATTTCAGAGGACTCGGCACCAAGATTCAAAAGACTTAAATCTTACTTTCAAGACCCGATGACTGAAGTTTTTCTTTATTTTCTGCAAGGCGCCATTCCAATGTTTACAAATTTGAACTTGCTGCTACAGAGAGGAATTCCTTCCATCCACATCATGTACACACAGGTATACTAGTATATCAATATTCATTTGCTTCAGCATGTTTTATACCAAAAAACTGCAATGCATTACAGCAAAAATGCAAAGGCAAATCTGTTAAAATGTAGTTCTTTTATTTTTTTTAGGGCAGAAAAATCTGAAAATCATAAATTTACTGATATACATGTAAACAAATAATGGTAATAACAAAATTACCGAACTTGAATGGTCAATCTCAAATGTCAATAGAAAATGACAAACCAAGCAGTGGAAAGCAGTCATGCTGATTTAAACAATTGAAAAAATACATATTTAGATAAAGTCTTTTTTCATCTTGCAGCATGTCTGCATACCTACGTTATTGAAAAAAATAAAATATATAGCTTTTCAGTTCCTTTTATACATGTAAGTAATAGTAATCCACTTCATGTTTATGTAAAAGGAGGGCTTGCCCGACGAATTACATAAACATGAAGTGGATTACTTATTTATTTTCTAGCTAGGATGTATATGTTATCAGTTACTTTTAAACAGAGAATTCGTCTGCAGGGAAATTATTTTATAAGTCACCTACGAGCTTAGCTGTCACTTTTCATTTAACGTTGTATAATTGGTCAGATGGCAAAGTTATAAACATTGAATATGCATACTAGAAAATAAATATATTTAATAGTATACTGAAAATATATATGCTGGCTGTTCTCCGTGTCAGTTTTTTAATTGCCGCTTTGTGGTGGCTGTGTCAAGTATACCTATTCCACATCCTATAGTTTTATATAGATGTATAATAGTTGAAATAGATGATTTATAATATTTTGTTTCAGATTTTCAAATTCTTAAAGTTCATGATGGCAAAATTGGTCCAACCAGAGTACCTGGCAGTTGAAAGGTGTACTGACCTCTTAAACATTGATTTCAGTAACCGTGAAATTCAGTTGGAAGGTAGACAAAATATCTTTCTGTTAGCTAAAAAAAGTTTTTCCCCCTTCTTGCAAGGATTGTTTCATTGGAGAAAGACAAGTTCATGTTCATTTTATTCAAACTGATCGACGTTTCTTGATTCATATGAAATTCCAAATAAATTTTCTGGAAAAAACATATCTTTTTTTATCATTAAAAAATGTGAAATAATCAAGTTTTTCTCTGACAATAGCTGCATGTGCATATGGGAGAGACATCATTTTAAGCCTTTCCTTTTAACATTCTCAATAAATTAGTTATAGTTGCTTTTGTTGTGTGATTTCCAAACTGGAGCATATTAGAAAAAAACAATAATTGTAATGAAGGTATACAAGAAGTACGTACAGTCGAAAAATGCAAAGAAACATGTGACAGTCATGTTCAGTTATACAGAAAATGTATATTTTTACCATGTTACATGCATTCATCAACTTATAAATTATTCAACACTCATCTTTCATGTCTTAATTACATGCAGAAAAATTAAATGTCAATTTGTTTTCTATTTTATAGATGAAGGTTTGACTGTGGGCCGGATAACTAAATCCAAGTTAAACAAAATGTTGAATGAAGGCGATGTAGCACCAGCAGATAAAGTCAAATTGTACAGAGGGGTCAGAAAATTCTATGAAGTTGGTATTAAGTATGCTGTAGACCATTTGCCTTTCAATGATGAAGTCCTAGAGAATGCCCAGTTTGTAGATTTCAATCGGCGATGTGAAAGCAACTTTAAACAAGTCTTGTATTTTTGTGAGAGGTATTATTAATTTATAGACTATCTATATTGGTCCCCCAAACTACAGAGTTGAAATTTGCTGCTGCACTTGTTTATGATCGTTTATTACAGAACCAAGTTGTATCCATTATTCTTAAATCAAAGTCCAATGAAACTTGCAACACAATAAAAACAGACACCTACAAACACTGAACATGAAGAAATGAAATCAAAAAGCTGCAAATTTTATCAACATACCACCAAAATGTTAAAGACAAGACTAAAGAGAGCATAAACAACATGCATTATATGTAACATGCAAGTTTACTTTGAATTATTTTTATTTATAAGGTTTATATCCAAACAAATATATTTATAATGTAACACTTTAAGCACAAATAGTGGCTATGAATTATTCAATAAATACCAATAAATTTTAAAATATCTTGTTTTATTTTGTTTTATACAAAAGATTTCATATTACAGGTACAACACTCTACTGCAGATGGATTCAGTTTCTGAACAGCAGAAACTTTTTGAAGAATTTGTTGACTATCAAACTTTGTCAAAGACAGATATTCCTCAACACATTTGAATTGAGGCAGTTTTGCAGGAATCTGTGGAAGATGACTCTGTGGAATACCTTCGAATGGAAATATTATGGGGTTATTTAGCTCTAATTAGAGACCCAGTGACTGGAGGTTTCAGGTTTGGCAGACTGTCCAAGGTTGCAAAGCTTGTTCTAACCTTACCTCACAGCAATGCTGATGAGGAGCGAGTATTTTCGTTCATCAAGCTGAACAAAACTGACACAAGAAATTCTTTGGAATGAAACTCTGAGTAGCCTGTTGACTGTAAAAATGGCAGTTCCAGAACCTTGTTTCAAATTTGAACCAACTAATGAATTGTTAAAAATGTCAAAATCTGCAACCTGGAACTTTAACAAAGAGCACAAGAAGCAGTAACTTTAAATATGTCTTAACATTCTGTAGGGTGTGTTTATGTTATGAATGTATTATGAAAAAAAGTTTGTATTAAATGCTAGTCTGGGTACCATGTACATGTATACTTCATATTTCAATTATCAAATGTCATTTTACCTGTGTCCTGACACAAAAACCTTGACCTAATCATTTTTCAAACTTATGTTTTGGGGGATTGATGTTGAAAACAGTTCTTTTCTGATTTGAGAAATTAAGATTTTAACATTTTGGGAAAAAATGTGCAAAAAAGTCAATGTTTGGAGATGAGATTTTTGCTTCAGGAGAGAGCCAGAATGCAGGATTTTGCACCATTTACTCCAGAGCTTCTGGGGGCCTTGAGCGGCCCCCAGACCCCCGGCCGTAAGACCACCTACCTCCGCGAGGTGGGAGACTCGCTTCGCGAGTCTATCTCACTCATTCCATTGCCTGAAACTTGACAGCCCTGTTAGTGGCGCTCGAGTACGCACGTACAGAGGCTATTTATGACCATCACCCTCTATAAATTACTTAGTATATGTTATTTAACACAAATATTGATCATCATATTCACTTTTGAAAGTGTAATTACTTAGTAATTAATGTAATTCACTTTTGATCCTGAACTTCATAAACTTCAAGATCAGAGTAAAAGTGTAAATTATACTTGAACCTAAATTGTTACGATATATCTGAAAAAATTATCAACACATTTTATTTGAACTTATCCTCAACACATTGTTTTGTATTAAAATATACACACAGGCTACTAAAAGTATGTATAAATGAAAATTGATCTGCTCTGTTGATGTAAATGGATAAAAATCGTAACCCTTACGGAGAACACTCTTAAAAATCTTTTACTAAGTAATGAGTTATTACTTATTTTAAGTATATTACTAAGTAATTGATTACTTATAATTACTTATCTCGATTGACAATTACTTATTTCTTGCTTCTTTTACTTACCATTACTTATCATACTTTCAATTACTTGTTTTAAGTATTCATTTTACTTATTGTAATAGATGTTGGTTCTTGTTTTAAGTAATTGACATGCTCTAGTAATTGAATTACTGAAACTTTAATTATAGTTAATATAAATTAGAGTATAACATATATAATTCATCTCTATAGGCATGAATAGGTATAATAACCATTATGATATCATGAGTTAGATGATAATGTATATTGCCATGGTATATTGTACATGTAAATGTGAAGTTTATGACAATTATTAATAAATGTTTAGTTTTTCTGGTATGCATGTTTCTAAGCTCGTTATCATTGCATGCACATGCATCATGTGCATGTTTTTAAAGTTTACTTTTTTTCAATAAATGAAAAGGGGACCCTACCTTGGTGATTTGATGGCTCTTTTGCTGATGTACTATACTTACGATGATGGAGCACCTGAGTTCACTTCACACTGCTGATTGCAGTTTGGTTGTTATATGTTTTTTTTTGTGTGAGTGTTTATGTCTACCGTATTTGTCTTTGTCTTTTTTGGATTGATGATATTTGATTCCCTTTTGATACACCCTTGCTTCTTTAACCATACACATGTAGCTATGGATAATATCTTTAATCATGGACACATACACTTATTCAACCTTTCATTATTATCCATGAAAGTAAATTAGTAACATGTACATGATGTATACTTTCTTCAGTTTTTAATGTAACAAATAAGCACAAGTTATATTATGAATTGTAACTTGACAATGTTGACCATGGGAAGTTACTTTATGTTGGTTGAGTCACTTACACTTATTCCACATCTCTTTATCATCTATATATTTGTAACAATTAATTAGACCAATCAAGTCAAAGATATCAACCAACTATATATCAATATTTACATCTGAACAAATATATTAACAATTAGAATACATGTAATCATGTCAATAATGAAAATACATTTTATGCATGTACATTTAACCTTAAGAAGCATGTTTATATTATGTATACAATCTTTTAAAATTGACAATATCTGTCATGTCATGATGACTTGGAACATATATTTTATCATTCTTTCCTTTATAATCGTGAAAAACTGTATGTACAAAGGTTATCAATGTGAACAAGTTCTAAACCTTGTGCAATTGCTGGTTCACATAATGCATATGACTGGTTTGCATCATTAAAGTACAAAGTTTCATACATTTGTAATTGTAAATATATTCTTTTGACAGTCATCAAATCCTCCATATCATTTTCACCTGAATAGTTTTCAATAGACATCCATATTGACTTTAGTCTACCAAATTCCGGAGGTCCATTTGCTTCGCCAAATGCCACTAAGCACTGTTCCTTCACATACTTTTGTCCTGAATATATTAGCCATGACAATGTATGGATAGACTTGATACAATCAATATCAGTGCCAAAGAAGCTATTAATTGTTTGTCTACAGTCATCAAAATTTTGGACATGTTGTGTTTTGCCATGTTCTAAATCCCTTGTAAATAAAGGATGCTCTCCACAGACATTTAAGGTACACTCATACATTGCACATCGATCTGAAATTGATTTCACAATGTTTTTGAAGTTGTGATTTCCAGACATTCTTTGTTTTATAAATTGGTGCTTTCCCTCAAATCTCATCCCCCAAGTATTAATAAGAGGTCCAAATCTTTCAATGTTTGTTGGTAAATGTTGCATATAATGCTGCTTAGGTATTTTTATCAGGAAATAATTCTTTGAACTTTTTCAGATGACATTCTATCAGTTTTTTCAGCATAACTACTGTTTCTTGACTTATAATCGGTGACATTATTATTAGAATAATTTCACAAAGTTCAACAATGAAACCAAAATATTTGTCATCAGGATCACAACTAAGTTTATCCAACAGGAAAAAAGGAAGTAACCGCAATAAAACAGTCATACTAGATGCTGATTGTCGTAAATTAGTTTCATCATTATTGAATATTTTTTTAGGAACAGGTGTAGGCTGGCTTGCTCTATCATGGTATCCATAATCAAAGTTCTCTATCAGGCTATTACATTGATGTAAAGAAAAGGTGCCTACTTTTACAAAATGATTCAAAACTGCTTTTGTTTCATAGACAGCTAGTCCCGTGCGGGGCCCGGGTGGCGAATAGGCCCGCAGCAGAGCCTAGCTTGTCGTAAGAGGCGACTAAGGGTTTTGGGATTCTGACGTCGGGTCAGTGCTCAGCCCACAGAGCGACCAAGTGTGTACCCTAGGTGGCTGAATAGGGTAGCCCTCGTCCGCGGGGGTTGTCAGGTCTATAATACGGAAACCCTGACCGCCGACCATAGTGGGCCAACGTGTGTGGAGAGTGCCACGCTTCATGCACGTAAAAGACCCCTTTGTGGACCGCCCAGTAGCGCACCACATAGGCTAAATTTACCGCCCCTACCCACCTCTCCCCTTTTTCCTGTGGTTCTTCAAAATTTACCGGTCCTTTGTTTCCCATCCCATCTCCATATTTCATTTATCATCATCATTTCATGTTCATTTTATCATCCTTTTCATGTTCATCGCCTGTAAATAACCTATATAGCGTTGCACGGGCGTAAAACACCAACTCACTCACTCACTCACTCATAGACAGCTACTCCTTCAATCATTACATGCATAATATCATGTGGGATCATTTTGGTAACGTTGAAATTGGGAAAATCACAAGAAGCACTTCTGTAAGATATTCCATATGATGTTGACAATAAATCACGCATAGCTTTAGAAGCAGCCAAATCCATTTCAGTACATTGTTCCTCATAGTCTAAACTAGTTCTCTGTCAAAATAGTTTTTCATTAAACTTTGACTGCATATCATCAAAACTACACTGGCATTCTCTGCATTTTTGAAATGAAAATCCTACTCCAATTTTAAACCCACCAAATTCATTTGCAGCTAGAGTATCTCCAACAAAACAAATACAAGCACCTTTGATCTTTTTCTTTTCCCCATGAATTGTTATATTTGTTCCTTCATTTAAGGCTTCTAAATCTTGTTTCAAACGATTTAAAATGACATTAGTGTTATATTTATTAAGTACATTTCTCTTCACTAGTGCTAATATACGGATAGTTGGTAATCTAGATCTGTACAACGGTGTTAAATTTGCCAAACTATAGTAAAAAACTCCTATTTTATGAGTGCCTACCTTTTTACTTAAAGGATTACAAATTTCTAAGTCATCAAAATAAAGTATTATCTGTAATGCATCCTTGTCATCACTAAACAAAGGGTGATTCTTATAAACTGATCCGTCTGATAAATTTTTGTAGAATCCTTGTGATTGATTTTTGTTTTGTTCATAAATTAACGAATATATCTTGCTGTTTTGAAGGAATTGTTCAATACTGTTTATAAGAGGAAAATATGCAAAATAATCTTGAACAATGTCAACTTGACGTACTCCTTGTCTCCTAACATGACCAACATTCACATACTCTGGTTCCTGAAACAGATTGTAAATACATGTTTTATTTACATATACATGTAATAAATATGAAAAAATCAATCTGAGGTTAAATTTATTATATTTAATTGTATTTTTCATACAGCATATGTATATAAGGTAAATGTAAATGTACATGTACCAAGGTTATAAAAGGTTGCTGGCTTGATTAGTTTAACTTTTGGCAGTTTTTTATTGTAGCATGTTTTATAGGGGCATAAATTCCACAAAAATTGTAGACTTTGTCCAAGGTTTTTAATGTATCAATATGAAAACTGGTAAGATAATTTTAGTATGCGGGTAATTTGTGTGTGAACATATATTATAATGAATACGTACATGCAAATACGGAAATGAACAAACATCTTCAACAATATGTAGTCTACTTAAATTGTAAATAGATGTAGTCTACTTACGTTGTAAAGAAAATTCTCTTTAATAAACTTGTCTCTTTCATATCCTGTTGTGATATTATCAAATGGTAACTCAATTACAAACTGGTCATTCAAATGAGGTATTTCATTTGGATTTATGTGGTTTTGGGAAAGAGTTTTGAAAACATTTTTCTTCAACTTGTTGACATGCATTTGAACTAATGCATTTGTTCCTTCAGCTATTTCTTCAGCCGTCCTCTAAAAAGATATAGTAAAAATGATAATAATTATACATGACCATGTCCACAGGGACTTGCTCCCCTCTATCAATATTTTGTTAGAGTCAATGTGCGGTAGGAAAAAAACACAAGGGAAATACTACTTTCACCACCCCCCTTTTCTTTAATTCGATTTTCTTTTAATATATCATTGATCTCGTACCTTTTCTTATATAATTCGTTTCACAGATGATTTTCCTTTCCAAAACACCCAAATATATCTTCATTCATTGCGTTTCAGCCTCAAAATCGGGCTTTGTTCGGACAATTTTGTAAAATTTGGCAATCGCTTGGACAGTGTTTCTTTTGGACTCTTGGTGAAAGAAGCAAAGAGTTGATGCCCCATTTTTCCGAATGTGAAAAGTCAGAATTGGCAATGACAAAATCAGTAAGGTCGCGGGACTGTTCGTACCGAAACCCGTTTGTACCTAGGGTCGTTTCGTACCTAAACTTGTTCGTACCGGGTCGTTTCGTACCGATTTTAAAAATAGGCGAGTCGTTTCGTACCGATCTTTCAGAGGAACTGGACAGAGTTATTTGTAATGTATTTTTTTAATTGCTCTTTGTATTTTTCAAGTCTAAACCGTAAGAATAAATATTTTAAGAATTTTGTTGTTTTCTTCATGAAAATGTTATGCAAGTCATGAGAAATTTCTGTTTCTATTGCTAGAAACAAAGTCAAAGTTGGCTTGGTTAATGAGTAATTTACACCCAAGCTATGATTGTTTTGTAAATTAATTCTAATGAAAGGGTTGGCTATCTGTTAACATTAATGATTCAAATCATTGTCTCATTAATTGAATTTAATTTGTCCATCAAGTTCATTCCGTAATCGTTTGATCATTTAACAACAATATCAGAATATACATGATAATTAAGCAGTGTAGCAGCAATTCTATTAGACATTTTTATTTAGAATAAATATTGTGAAATACAAAATACAAACGTTTAAAAACTAAACCCACACATAGACGACTTTAAAATTAACAAAAGAAATGTTTGTGATTGTGTTCGTGTATTTTAGTGGTTTTGGTAATTTCTTTTATTCGGTTATGCTCAAATTATTCATATATTCCAACTTGAATATCACAAGTTCTACAAAATGTTCTAACTAAATAGGGTCGAAACGACTCAGTTGTAGGTACGAAACGACCCGGTGCGAAACGACCCGGTAAAAAACGACCCGGATTCAATCAGTAAACAGGAACACAGGGGTCTGAAATCCTACATGTATTAATATACATGTAGCGACAATCAACAACACAACCTCAAGTTGTAACGAGAGTGAACTCTGGTTCTCAGGAAGAGAAAGCATTTTCTGCTTGCTATATAGCTTACCTGTCACACTGCCAATGGGTCATTTCAGCGTGTCAAATCTGATAAAGACATAGCAAAACTCTATGAAGACAAACCAACATCAGCACTCAGCATACACAATGCACCAGATATGTAGATATACATTTAATATAAAAGTATAAGACTCCTCTTGTCTTTATCCCTAACATACATTGTACATGTACATTTTTGTACTAATCCGAGGGACTTGCATATGCATGTATGTAGAAAAACATTATAGATATATGCATTTTTTGTTTCAAAAACCTTTCAGACAATAAAATCAATTCAAGACAGTTCCTTGATCTGGACACGGAAGATTTGAAAGACTTAACAAGTATATTTTCAATCCGCCAAAGACTGAGGAGGATACTTAATGAACTTGTAAGTAAAATTATAACTTAATTAACAAAGAAATGATTGTACGCATGAGATTGACTGTTTAAAAAGTCTTTGAAAAAATTTTGATATATCGAAAAAATAAGGATGTCATTAATGGATGTTGTACATGTACATGACCAATGAGAATTTAAAAATAAAAGTATGAAGCCTATTGAAAAATACACAAGGTACACTACATTATATACATGTATTATCAATAAAAAATAAAGTTTGTTTTTCAGATGCATTTACATTTTTCTAAGCAGAAAACAGCAGAAGTCAATGAAAAGACAATATATATTTTGACAGATTATAGCTTTTAGATTGATAATAGATCTATGTGACAACTGGTAAGGAAAAAGCTGATAAATCTTAATATTTGTTCAAAGTTTTAGCATCTTGAGACATCTGTTTAAATATCACTGTTTGTATTCATAATCTTAAAATAATAATACACTTGCATATGTACTTTGACAATTATCATTTTAGAATAGTGACAAAGAAGAAGTTGAGACCCCTCAAAAGAGACCCTGCATCTCCACTTCACCAGCTTATCAAAGTACACCATGTCACAGGAACAGCCCTGTACCATCTCCTGTACATGTCCAGACAAACCACCAGTCTGCCTGTACAATAAACGTACCACGGTCCTTGATCCTAGAAAACCCCAGTGAATATGGGACAAGCATAATTGATAATGAGAGAAAGAAAATGATTCGTCTCTGTATGGATTCCCTTATAGGATCACTAGGAGGGAGGCCAAGTGAGACAGAATTATTGACATTGGCAAGAACAATGGCATCCCAGTACCCTATTCTCAGAGATGACCAAAAAGAAGGAATTCGGGACAACTACGTAATAAGCTTTCAGATTTTTTTGCATGGATTTAAGACTGAATGCATGACGATAACTAAGTAGTCCTTATTTCCTGCATGTATTTGACACATATTTTGATGGTAAGTATTTCAGAGTTGTGTTTCACAAGAGAGGGGACCAGTAAAAGTAATTTTACCTTCTGCATTTAATGTTTTGTGAATGGAATGATCATTATTAAACTTTTTGTCTTTTCTGGAATGAATATATTATTGGTGTTACTTTTGTATGTACATGTATCATGTGTAATATTATTCATTATAATTTTTTTTTGCAGACTGCCTTGATTGGTTTCCTCAGAAGGCGTATGTACAATATAACACCTGCTGTCACTACAAAAGGCAGAAAAAAGAAAGCAAGTACCAGTAGCAATTTGCCACCAGCTAAAAGTGCTCCTAAAAGTATTAACAATACTCCATCTTCCCAACAAAAAGATGGAAAAGTTGGACCCTCAGTACAAAAAGAAAACAATGCTGAGGCTGCATCCTCCCAGCAAAAATCAGTAAATGATTCTGCCTCGTCTGATCATGAGTTGGATGAAAATTTCCATGACTTAGGCATTCCTTTAGAAGAATTTGGTAGTGAAACTGCTGAATCTCCTGAGTTAACAGGTTAGCTATTCATGTACCTGAATTTAAGAACTTTGTAAAACAGTGACACAAAAATTATAATTATAAGTTAATTATCAGATTACTGTACACATGTACCATCTCCATAAATAACTATAAGTAATCTAGAATGGTGCAATGTACATGTATGTTAAAATGTAGGGGAATATTTTTTATTCTTAAAAAATGTAGTCGTACCCCACCCAACAGTAAAGCAGGGACATACACAGAAATGCCAGTGATGTATCAGATTGTCACAAACTTATTAATGCTTTCATGCATGTCATGCCTATGATATTAAATTGATTTTTGTAAAGTGTCTGACAACATTAACATGTATGTGCACTCGTTTCAGACTGTTTGTTGCATAAATTTTATGTTTTATATCAATGTTCAACAATAATTTCAATTAGTGTGTTTTTATATTTCAGACAACAGTACTGAGTCTTTATTGAAGGCTCTGAAAAATTGTCCACCAGGAAAGAATCCTGATAGTGTTCAGCAGCTTCTAAGACTTACACTGAGTAAAAGAAATGAAGAGCTGAACCAAATTGATCTCAAAAACAGAGTTGAGACATTGTTTCGCACATATCCTGTTTTGAAGAAACCTGAAAATGTGAGTGGTACATACAATACAATGCTTTATGTCTAGCTACTTGGTTATAGAAAGCCGAAAAGTACCAATGGGGCTTTCAAATGCCTAAAAGGGCAAAAACAAATTAAGTAAAAAGGAATGAAAAAGGCACAAAGAAACAAAACACACAAATACAATGTAATAGCAAAACAAGCTCAAATAGAAATTAAAGTGATTGAACTCAGGTGCTCTGAAAAGAAACATGTAGTTTAGTAGTTGTACATGTACATTGTTGTATGGGGCGCTGCTTGTATGAAATTGTAACTTTGATGTTTTTTAACAATTCTGGAAAACTAATACCCAATTGTTGGGTTTTTATTAAAATGTATGTCAACAATGTCTTCATTTTATGTCAGCCAAAACTTGTTTCAAAACAGCATTTAGCATATGGTCTCTTTAGCACTAACTGTCATTACATCCTGCCACGTGACAAAAAATTACAAAATTACATCATAGTTTTCTGTGCAACTATGGAAGACAGCCTTGTAACAACCCGTTTTGCAATAAACTCCCCGTTTTGCAATAAAATATTTTTTTCTTTGTTTTATCATGTTTTAGGTACACAATGGTTCCAAATGATCATTGATGAAGTTTAAGATAAAAAAATATTGTTTTAGATATAAATTAATATGATTTAACTACTTTATTGCAAAACGGGTTGATAACAATATGTTCCGTTTTTTGCACGGACCTCCCCGTTTTGCAATAAAATATTTTTTCTTTGATTTTTTATCATTGATGGACATAATGGTTGCAAATGGTCACCACTTAAGCTTAACATAACAAATATTGTTTCTAAACATAAACAAGAGGCTCCTAGGAGCCTGAATCGCTCATATTTTATTTGTTTATCATGTTTTTATTACACAATGGTTTTGAATTGTCACCAATGAAAGTTAAGATAAAAAAATATTGTTTTTAGATAAAAACTAATATGATTTAACTACTTTATTGCAAAACGGGTTGATAACAATATGTTCCGCTTTTTGCACAGACCTCCCCGTTTTGCAATAACATATTTTTTCTTTGATTTTTTATCATTGATGGACATAATGGTTGCAAATGGTCACCACTTAAGCTTAAAATAACAAATATTGGTTTTAAACATAAGCAAGAGGTTCCTAGGAGCCTGAATCGCTCATAATTCATTTTTTATCATGTTTTTAGTACACAATGGTTCTAAATGGTCACCAATGAAAGTTAAGATAAAAATATATTGTTTTTAGATATAAATTAATATGATTTAACTACTTTATTGCAAAACGGGTTAATAACAATATGTTCCGTTTTTTGCACAGACCTCCCCGTTTTGCAATAAAATATTTTTTCTTTGATTTTTTATCATTTATGGACATAATGGTTTCAAATGGTCACCACTTAAGCTTAAAATAACAAATATTGTTTTTAAACATAAGCAAGAGGCTCCTAGGAGCCTGAATCGCGCATAATTTATTTGTTTATCATGTTTTTAGTACACAATGGTTCTAAATGGTCACCAATGAAAGTTAAGATAAAACAAAATTGTTTTTAGATATAAATTAATATGATTTAATTACTTTATTGCAAAACGGGTTGATAACAATATGTTCCGTTTTTTGCACAGACCTCCCCGTTTTGCAATACAATATTTGTTCTTTGATCTATTATCATTTATGGGCATAATGATTTCAAATAGTTACCACTTAAGCTTAAAATAACAAATATTGGTTTTAAACATAAACAAGAGGTTCCCAGGAGCCTGAATCGCTCACATTTTCTTTGTTTTATCATGTTTTTGGTACATAATGGTTCCAAATGGTCACCAATGAAGTTTAAGTTAAAAAATATTGCTTTTATATATGAATTAATATGATTAAACTTCTTTATTTCTTCATTTTGTGGGTTTTTTCACAAACCTCACCGTTTTGCAATAAAATATTTTTTCTTTATTTTATTATTATTTATGCACATAATGGTTTCAAATTGTTACCACTTAAGCTTGAAATAACAAATATTGTGTTTTAAACATAAAGAAGAGTCTCCCAGGTGCCTGGATCAATCACCTGGCCTAAATTAACTATCATCCATTGAATAAAACTTAATCTGACAAAAACCACCCAATGGAAAAACAATATTTGTGTTTCTAATATGCCAGACACACAATTTCTTACCTTTAAGGGCCTCTAAGACAACCATAACCCTATGAATACATTTGTAAAGCTAAATGAGCTGAACAATTAAGCAAGGAACAGCTATTCTCTATATGCAATAGTTTTCATTCTAGTATTGCCGACCTTTAGTAGGGCCGATGTGTCTATTGACGAAGTGTCCGTGGCCGAAGTCATAGTATGGACAAAGTGTCCCGAAAGTGGAATCCGAACCAGGCTATGGTTAACGAGAGAAATCTTAAGGCACTCCAATAAATTTATGATTCATGATATAAAGATAAAAGGAAGTTGTAAAAACAGTTTTTCTCATTGGTCTTATCGTTGTTAAAAATCACTAATTAATTTTACTGTCTTAAGATTTCCCACCTATACCATAGCCAGCACTACCCCGTGAAGAATAACATGCCGTAGCTTTACTCCCATGCAACAAAATCCAACAAGCTTGAGAATAAGAATTTCGACCGCGATTTCGATGACTGATTTCTATCTCTAACATGATACTAAAAAAATCAATGCTTACATATGTTAAATTGTTTTCTTTTTTAACGAGCGGATCAGTCTTAGAGCAGACCAGACTATGTTCTGGTCCACTGTAGGTCTGGTCCTCTTTTAGTTCACTATTGAAAGCTGACCATGTCGGAACTTATGACCGGTCCGCTCTGAATCTAGACCATTCTTGGTTTACTATTGAAAACAGACCAGAACTAAGGTCTATTCTGAACTAAAATATTGACGGATTTTATCGTAATGATGGCATGTAATAATCTATTACTAACGCCAATTAAAATACTTTATTACAACATTCATTTTGTTTTGCTTTGTATCTTCCACTTTTTTAAATGCTTGAACATAATATTGACATTACTAGTAGTATTAAACCTATATGATTATAAGGACGTTATAGGCGAATTATACTTATATTTTCGGTTTATTGAAAGATAAGCAAAGAAAATACACGAAAGTATATAGATGATACAAATTTTCGTCATCAATTAATTTATCTTCAATAAATTAAGATTGACCTAAGTTTATACCTTTATTTATCAATAATTATATATTCTTTAAAATGTTAAATTACAAATAAATCATTTATAAATTTCACAAATAAAATATTTCTGACTGGTTTCGTAATTTTAACTTAGCTATTATACCTATATGATTAAGAGGACGTTATAGCCGAATTATATTTATATCTTGGGTTTATTGAAAGATAGGCAAAAAAATCTATATTTAATATCAATTAAAATACTTTATTGCAAAACGGGTTGATTACAACATATTTTTGCTTTGTTGTTTTATCTCCCCGTTTTGCAATAAAATATGTTTTTTTAAGATCTTTAATGTTTATTTACCTGAATTAGTTTTAAAACGTTTCAAAACATATATTTTAACAAAAAAGGGTAAATGAATTTAATGCTTTATTGCAAAACGTTGGTAACCCCATTATTTATTTTGATTCAAAATCTCCGTGTTTTGCAATAAAAGTTGTACACAAGTTTTTGTTTTACTTATCAATAATAAAATATCATTCGTTAAATTCTAAATCAATAAGAAAAATCATCTAATTAAAGGGAATGTTTGAACATTTAATATGTGTTTTTTTCAATTTTCAAATTTACATACATAAATTTCACAAATAAAATATTTCTAATGGGTTTTGTAATTTCAACTAAACTATACCAATATATATGTATAAGGATCATATTAATATCTTGGGTTTATTGAAAGATAAGCAAATAATATACGAATAAATATCTGTCATTTGTTTAAGTTGAAATACTAATAAGTGTTTGAACATGGATTTTACCAACAAAAGCAACCTACGTTTAGTGTTATTTATAAATTTCAATAAAAAAGTTTTATGTTGTGTATTCTGAACTATAATATTGACGGCTTCTATCGTAGGATTGACATGTAATAATCTATTACTAACGCCAAATATAATATTTTATGGCAAAACGGGTTGATTACAGCATACTATTGCTTTGCTTTGGATCTCTCCGTGTTGCAATAAAAAAAGTTTCTTAAATCTTTCATGTTTATTTACCTTAATTGGTTTTAAAATGTCAGTTGTTTAGATTTAATACCATTTCGTTAAAAAACATCTATTTTAACCAATAAAGTAAATTAATTTAGTGCTTTATTGCAAAACGGGTTGGTAACATCCATTATTTATTTTGATTTAAATCACCCCATTTTGCAATAAAAGTTTTTACCCAAGTTTATACCTTTACTTATCATTAATTAGATATTCTTTAAAATTTAAATTAACAAGCAAAATCATCTACTTTAAGGGAATGTTTGAACATTTGATAAAATATTTTATCACATGAGAGAGCCGGTGGTGAAGTGGTTAACGCGTCGGGCTACTAACACCGAGGTTCGTGGTTCGATCCTCGTCAGGGGTGAAATTGCATGAACCATATTTCCGACTCTCTCTTGACACCATTTGCGTGGATGGTCTCAGGGAACTATGTTCGTCCTTCGGAAGGGACGAAAAAGGTTGTCCCGTGTATGTGGAGAGCAATACCCCATGCACGTTAAATACCCCTTTGTAGAGTTCGATCTAAGGCATCACTCGCAAACTGCTAGCTGGAGAGGAATATATATAAGCATAAAGCTTGTTTCCCAATCCAGTGTATATGAATATGTTTAAAACTTTTTTTTCTAATTTTCACATATAAATCACAAATAAAATGTTTCAAATAGGTTTTGTAATTTCAACTTAACTTTACCCATATAATGACGTCATCGGCGAATTATATTTATATCATGGGTTTATTTTAAAAGATAAGCGAAGAATGACACATAAATAATTATATATAATGTCAATTAAAATACTTAATTGCAAAACGGGTTGATTACAACATATTTTTGTTTTCTTTTTTAACTTCGCATTTTGCAATAAAAGTTTTATTTCTAAAATCTTTCATTTTTATTTACCTTAATTGGTTTTAAAACGTCATTTGTTTAAGTAAAAATACTAATAAGTTTGCACATGAACCAACAAAAGCAACCTAAGTTTAGTGTTTTATTGCAAAATGGGTAGGTAACATCCATTATTTATTTTGATTCAAATATCCCCGTTTTGCAATAAAAGTTTTTACCTAAGTGTTTTTTTTACTTTTCAATTATCAGAAATCAATACTAAATAATTAAACCGACAAGCAAAATCACCTAATGAAAGGAGGTGTTTAAACATTTATTTTTTTTTCCATTTTCATATATGAATTTCACAAATTAATAAAAGTTATAACAAAACGAGTACTGATTGTGACGGCAGCCTTCACAGATGCTCCCCAAACGAACAAGATGTACCTTAAAGCAGCAAAAATACTGCCTTTTTCAGTTTTAAAGAATGTGCAAATGATGTAAAAATATAGAATATTTATAAATGTATAATGTTCATGGCATTGTCAATGATGTGTTTAAACATGCCATCTTGGATAAATTTTGGCGCCCATCTTGGATTTAGAAATTTCACGTTTTTGCATTTGACGGAAAAACTGTAAATATCTCTTTGGAACTTTTTAAATATTTTTGTAGTACTTATCAAGCTCTATAATACCACAAAGTTTCAAGGTGCTCATCACTTGGGTAACTGAGATATGACAATGTCCTATATAATGAACTTTTGCTATTTATTAAAAAAAAGCGGCCATTTAAAAAATTACGAATACCTTATGGACACCTCTGATGTGGAGAATTACTCGCAACATCAAAATCTACCAGAATATTATTTTTTATCAAAATCCAAGCACTTTTAAATTTTGGCGGCCATCTTGAATTTTGAAATTTCACATTTTTATTTTTGTAGTACCCATCAAGCTCTATAATCCTACCGAGTTTCAAGGTCCTGACCACCTAGGTTACCGAGATATAGCAATGTCTTATATAATGAACTTTCGCTGTTTACTCGGAAACAGTGGCCATTTTGAAAATTTGGAAAACGTTGTGCACACCTCGTATATGTGCCCTATCACTGTGGAAAGTTTGATAACGCTCAGTCTTCACATTTCTTTGGCTATACCTTGACAAGCGTTTGGCAGGGTGCGGAAGAAGAAGAATAATAAGAAACGGAGTAAAACAATATGTTCCCACACTTCGTTTGGGGAACATAATTACCGAACTTGTAGAATCAATCTCAAATATCCCTATTGTGTCTCACAACTATGTTGTGTTCTATGGTCATTACCGGATCCTAAGATCGCAATGGAAGAGGGAGGTTTGGCGCCATAAATCTGGTTTAACCCACCATTTCGTTTGAAATGCCTGTACCAAGTCACCATTGCGATCCACCAATTCTCCGGTATGACTGATTCGTTTTTGTCATTTTCTCTGGACTATGAGATTGATCATTCAAGCTCGGTAGTTTTGTTATTACCTTTATGTCTATGAGACAAGACAAAACAAGGAAGACAAACCGGAAAAATTAAAGATCGCAATTGTCCTCAATTGGTACAGGCACTTAGAAATGTTAAACCAGGTTTTACGGTGCGCCAAACCTTCCCCTTCCATTGCGATGTTTTGGTCCTGTAGTTACACAAAACACAACAGGTTTTTGAAGACATATAAGGGATGTTGAGGTGATCATCTCAGTACAACAAACAGCAAAACACTATTCAAAACAAGTACTTACCATTTCGTACAACATGATTTTGAATTTTGCTACCAGTGGCTGATAACGAAGGAAGACTTTTTTTAGAGATTGTATGGGACGTATTTTCTTATAACATGTATAACCTTGGTCTAATAGTCGGTAACGGAGAAAGCGGTGTCTGCTAAAAAAAATCTAAAAAATGTGTACAAGCCCTGGCATATCTTTGTATGCACATGGTCCCAGTAGTAATGTATCACAGTTGCAAGTCCATCTTTTAATCTTAACATTGTTAGTCCGGTTAAGTGATTTTGGAATATAATGAACACCTCCATACATCAGAAACTTGTAGTCTTTGGTTAAACAAATGAATTTAAATAAATATATAAGTTACATGAACATTTGGTTCATTTTCTTGTAAACATTTTAAAAGTCAAAAGAATTTGATTGGATTAACTATCATTTAAACTACGCCTTATACAGTTAAGAAAGTAGTATCGAATCCAGTTAAAATCGGAATATTATTGGCTAAGCTAGTTTATATACACTTTGCAGTTGCACGGTCGCCACTTGCAATGTGATTGACAGGTGTAAATATTTTAACACCGATTTGATTAATTGAATTTTTAATATTTTCGTGGCAGACTGTATTATTTTACTAACCTTTCGAACCAAATATATCAATAAATGTATTTATAAGAATTAACTGTAATTATAATTGTTTGGTTTATATATGCCATAGACTAAATTTTTCATGATGCACATTCAATGTGCACCATGATAAATTTAGTTTATGGTTCAATAAACCAAAAAAAAATGATATAGTTAATTCTTAATAAAACTTGTTATGCTTTGCATCAGATCTAGATCTAGAGTGTTACAGATGCATCCTTATCTTAAAGTTTACCACGAGTTTCCAGCTGTGGGACTTAAACATCTCCCTTTCTTGCTTGAGGATATGTTAGAGTTCAAGGTAGATGTTATCAACAATGTATATTGGTGATTGTGCCGACGGTGATTATAAGCATTATATTTTTAATCTCGGGTAAATTGCAAAACAGAGGACAGCTATCTCAGGTCACATTGAACAATAATTTCTATTGCGGATCATTTTATATTGACGTTTATACTGTATATTTAGATAGTATCGCGTGAATTTTTTTCCCTTAGTAGCACATCCGTCACGTTGTAAACGATCGATTTAGTTAATGTCAAGTTTGGTAAAGGACTACGTTATTAACGTTGTCAAACCAACATCTGTGCTTTTTTTTGAGATTGAGATAGAAATTCTATATCCCCATATCAGTTTCTTTGTGTAATATGCATCTGTAAGAAACAACTATATCAAGATAGTCCAGTCAGTAATATACAATTGCACAAACCTATATTTAAAGGCGAACATGTAGCGACGTGGTAAAATATATTTTCAACACGCTGGTGTGCGTTCCGAAAGTTTTGCATAAGTTATGAACACGCTACAAACACTTCAGCGAACGTCACAATACATTGGTGAACGTGAATTGCCTCGCAAAATGTAGAACAGGCTTAAAATTTTCGAAGTTCAACAACGTGTTGTCAACACATAAGTCCGAAATTGTTATGGACACCTCCATGAACGCTACGTAGTAGTTTTGAGTCTGTAGTTTTGCGCGCGTTGGTAAACTTTTGATGGACCCTAAGCAAATTGGAAACGTTTATGTACGCACCGCCTGTCTAACGATATAACCACTTTTGTCTGGGTTAATAACTTATTTAACGCGTCGAAAACTTGTACAGAGCACAAAGAACGTCATTGTAAAAAAGAATTGAAACCTGAAAGAAATAATGCAATAATCATAAAATACAAAGAACAAAGCCAACAACGCAAAATCTTGAATACAACAAGGGTTAACTCAGATGGTGCTGTATGAAAGTGTAAGGAGTTCTTGCATATTGTAACAAGTACCCGTCATGCTGTCGGCGAACATTTAAGGGTAAAAATCTAATACTACGATAAACCAACATCTCATTTGAGATATTGTGAAACAAACCGAATGCATTCTTCTCTAATATGTACATCCGTCATACTGTCGATGGTTATTTTAGGGTAAGTAGAATACTGTAAAAAAGATGCTACACAAATGACATCCCCAATACTCATTTTAGATACAAAGTATTTGTTAACAGGCACATTTATTATTGTAAAACTTAAATTCTATTCTCTTTTATTCGTGTATTATCATTGCGTGATGCCGTTTTTTAAGGGACCTATTATTGGAAAAAAATATGCATCTGACTTATGTCTTATGTTCCTTTTTATCATGGAAATCCAAGGCATTGTTCCCAAGTTCTAAAGTAACGTGTGAAACTGCACTATTTCCCTTTAACTTACCAAGTGTTGCTGCACAAGAAATCCAGAAACAGGACAAATAAATCTCTAATGCAGGTTATATATTGCTGTTTTGTTGTATTACAACGCATAATTTAGTAATTTGAGCTCGAATGCGTTTATTTTTTTTAACAAAACAACATTTACATGTATCTATATTTTCTTCATTCATTCAACAATATTAAAGATAGATGATGTATCTATTCGGGCTATCAAACATAAAACATTACAAACATAACAAGACCCCCCCCCCAGTACTTCCTCCCCCTTAAAAGGAACAAAAAAGGTAGAACAACAACAAGAACAAAAAAATAACACTCATTTACAGATATATTGATGACGTTCTCTCTGTCAACAACTCTTCGTTTGGTACAAGGGCTCATTCAATTTTTCCTCCAGAGCTAGAGATTAAAGAAACCACCGAATCCACTTGCTTTGCATCGTTCTTGGATCTACTTCTCGAATTTGACCCGGGTGGTCATCTCAGTACAAAAAAATACGATAAAAGACGATTTTAATTAAAAACAAATACATTTTATTTACCTGAAAAGTAAAATACATTTGTACCAACGTCGTCCGCATACGGTGTCTATATTTCACAACTAATTCGATATGCCCACAGGGGCTTGTGTACAGTAAAAAAAATAAAAATCCCCCTATATACCCTTTCACAAACAAAGAACTTACCATTTCGTTTAAAATGATTTTTAGTTTTTCTACCAGCGGCTGATAACGAAGAAAGATTTTTTTTAGAGATCGTATGAGTCGTATTTTCTTATAGCCTTGGTCTAATAATCCCCTCCATTTCATACAGTGGACCAGAACTTAATCTGGTCTGCTCTTAAACTGGTCCGCTCGTTAAAAAAGAAAACAATTTAACATATGTAAGCATTGATTTTTTTAGTATCATGTTAGAGATAGAAATCAGTCATCGAAATCGCGGTCGAAATTCTTATTCTCAAGCTTGTTGGATTTTGTTGCATGGGAGTAAAGCTACGGCATGTTATTCTTCACGGAGTAGTCCCGGCTATGGTATAGGTGGGAAATCTTAAGACAGTAAAATTGATCAGTGATTTTTAACAACGATAAGACCCATGAAAAAAAATGTTTTTACAACTTCCTTATGTCTTAATATCATGAATCATAAATTTATTGGAGTGCCTTAAGATTTCTCTCATTAACCATAGCCTGGTTCGGATTCCACTTTCGGGACACTTTGTCCATACTATGACTTCGGCCACGGATACTTCGTCAATAGACACAATGTCGTCGGCCCTACTAAAGGTCGGCAATACTGTCTTAGGACACCCCGCCATGGTTTTAAAATTTAGACTCATAAATGATGTTTTGAAGTTATTTTGACGAGTATCCTGTCCTTAGCCAAGAATTTTTACCAATACATTTTCAACCCCTATAGGTTTCCATATTCAAATGAGCAATGATATGAGAAAAAAATAATATTTTAAATAAAACTACTTTAATTGCAAAACGGGGAGTTCTTACATAAAACAAACTTTGTAATGACTAACCCGTTTTGCAATAAAGTACTATACTTTGATATCAATATTTGTAAAATACATTTTCAGCACCTATAGGTTTCCATAGTCAAATGAGCAATGATCTATGGCACAATGAAATAAGACATTGTAAGTTTAAATATTTTTATTGCAATACGGGAAGGTCTTACATAAAAACATACTTTTGTAATGAATAACCCGTTTTGCAATAAAGTATTATACTTTGATATTAATATAGGTAAAATACATTTTCAACACATATAGGTTTCCATATTCGAATAAGCAATGATCTAGAGCACAATGATATGAGAAAAATTTTTTTTAAATAAAACTACTTTAATTGCAAAACAGGGAGGTCTAACACAAAAACAAACTTTTGTAATGACTAACCCGTTTTGCAATAAAGTTTTTTACTTTGATATTAATATTGGTAAAATACCTTTTCAACACCTATAGGTTTCCATATTCAAATGAGCAATGTTCTAGAGAACAATAAAATGAGAAAAACAGAACCCATTGTAAGTTAAAATACTTTTATTGCAAAACGGGGAGGTCTAACATAAAAACAAACTTTTGTAATGATTAACCCGTTTTGCAATAAAGTTCTATACTTTGATATTAATATTGGTAAAGTACATGTTCAACCCCTATAGGTTTCCATATTCAAATGAGCAATGTTCTAGAGCACAATGAAATGAGAATATGCTGATTAGAATATTAATTAGTTGTTGGTGCAGAATTGGTATTGGTTACTATATAAGACCCTTAGGTTTTCAGTTATGGGTAGATTTTACTAAGAAACACTTTAGGACTACTATTGGGATTGTTGGAGGTTGATGTTTTGAGGATCCTTAGGGTAGTGTTTTGTTATCATGAGGAATAACTGTTAGCTGTAGCCTACGCAGGTATAGCCAGTTCTAGTGTTATGTGTTAGCCAAATGGTATCCATGCAGTTCTTGATTTTGATGTTAATGTGAATACGGAATATCTTGCCTACACAGGAAGTATTGCCGTGGAGAGTTCCTCAGATATAATAAAAGTGCTAGTTGTTAAGTCTTGGACTACTGAAAACTTATGGTGTCGTAATAGTTTCTTTTATTCATAGTTTTTATAAACAGAAGCAGTTACATATGTTTTGTGAATTTCAAGATTTTAAAGACTTGCTTAAATTCATCATGTATTTTGTTTAACCCCATTGTTAATATGTTTGTGCATGCTGTTATTAAATGTGTATATACTAAACTGTAGAAATAGAAAGCTAACAATCCTTTTACCATCAAAGAGCCCACGATTAAATAATGAAACTTGGCATTCAGCTGTCTTAACATTATCCTAGAGCCTTGGCAAAACTCGACCGCCATGGCATTATCACGGGATGCACGTTTAATAAATCGGACTCTATTCGTACACGCTAAAATAATCAGAATGCGTAAAAGATAACAAAACATTTCGGAAAAGGTTGGAATAAAATATCGTAAGAACTCGTACAACTATAATTCTTGAAAAGCATTATAACTCGAAAGAGAATATCATAAATGTAATAGGGGTATGAATAATACAACAACAAAGAAAAAATATTTTATTGCAAAACGGGGAGGTCTGTGCAAAAAACGGAACATATTGTTATCAACCCGTTTTGCAATAAAGTAGTTAAATCATATTAATTTATATCTAAAAACAATATTTTTTTTTATCTTAACTGTCATTAGTGACCATTTAGAACCATTGTGAACTAAAATCATGATAAACAAATAAAATATGAGCGATTCAGGCTCCTAGGAACCTCTTGCTTATGTTTAAAAACAATATTTGTTATTTTAAGCTTAAGTGGTGACCATTTGCAACCATTATGTCCATAAATGATTAAAAATTAAAGAAAAAATATTTTATTGCAAAACGGGAAGGTCTGTGCAAAAAAAACCGGAACATATTGTTATCAACCCGTTTTGCAATAAAGTAGTTAAATCATATTAATTGACATCTAAAAACAATATTTTTTATCGTAACTTTCATTGGTGACCATTTTGAACCATTGTGTACTACAACATACTAAACAAATAAAATATGACCGATTCAGGCTCATAGGAACCTCTTGCTTATGTTTAAAAACAATATTTGTTTTTTAAAAATAAGTGGTGACCATTTGCAACCAGTATGTCCATAAATGATAAAAAATCAAAGAAAAAATATTTTATCGCAAAACGGGGAGGTCTGTGCAAAAAATGAAACATATTGTTATCAACCCGTTTTGCAATAAAGTAGTTAAATCATATTAATTGATATCTAAAAACAATATTTTTTTATCTTAACTTTCATTGGTGACCATTTAGAACCATTGTGTACTAAAAACATGATAAACAAATAAAATATGAGCGATTCAAGCTCCTAGGAGCCTCTTATTTATGTTTAAAAACAATATTTGTTATTTTAAGCTTAATAATGACCATTTGCAACCATTATGTCCATCAATGATAAAAAATCAAAGAAAAAATATTTTATTGCAAAACGGGGAGGTCTGTGCAAAAAACGGAACATATTGTTATCAACCCGTTTTGCAATAAAGTAGTTAAATCATATTAATTGATATCTAAAAACAATATTTTTTATCTTAACTTTTATTGGTGACCATTTAGAACCATTGTGTACAAAAAAACATGATAAACAAATAAAATATGAGCGATTCAGGCTCCTAGGAGCCTCTTGTTTATGTTTAAAAACAATATTTGTTATTTTAAGCTTAAGTGGTGACCATTTGCAACCATTATGTCCATAAATGATAAAAAATAAAAAATAAATATTTTATTGCAAAACGGGGAGGTCTGTGCAAAAAACGGAACATATTGTTATCAACCCGTTTTGCAATGAAGTAGTTAAATCATATTAATTGATATCTAAAAACAATATTTTTTTTATCTTAACTTCCAATGGTGACCATTTAGAACCATTGTGTACTAAAAACATGATAAACAAATAAAATATGAGCGATTCAGGCTCCTAGGAACCTCTTGTTTATGTTTAAAAACAATATTTGTTATTTTAAGCTTAAGTGGTGACCATTTGCAACCATTATGTCCATAAATGATAAAAAAATCAAAGAAAAAATATTTTATTGCAAAACGGGGAGGTCTGTGCAAAAAACGGAACATATTGTTATCAACCCGTTTTGTAATAAAGTAGTAAAATAATATTAATTTATATCTAAAAACAATATTTTTTTATCTTAACTTTCATTGGTGACCATTTAGAACCATTGTGTACTAAAAACATGATAAACAAATAAAATATGAGGGATTCAGGCTCCTTGGAACCTCTTGCTTATGTTTAAAAACAATATTTGTTATTTTAAGCTTAAGTGGTGACCATTTGCAACCATTATGTCCATCAATGATAAAAAATCAAAGAAAAAATATTTTATTGCAAAACGGGGAGGTCTGTGCAAAAAACGGAACATATTGTTATCAACCCGTTTTGCAATAAAGTAGTTAAATCATATTAATTTATATCTAAAAACAATATTTTTTTTATCTTAACTTTCATTGGTGACCATTTAGAACCATTGTGTACTAAAAACATGATAAACAAATAAAATATGAGCGATTCAGGCTCCTAGGAGCCTCTTGTTTATGTTTAAAAACAATATTTGTTATTTTAAGCTTAAGTGGTGACCATTTGCAACCATTATGTCCATAAATGATAAAAAATAAAAAATAAATATTTTATTGCAAAACGGGGAGGTCTGTGCAAAAAACGGAACATATTGTTATCAACCCGTTTTGCAATAAAGTAGTTAAATCATATTAATTGATATCTAAAAACAATATTTTTTTTATCTTAACTTCCAATGGTGACCATTTAGAACCATTGTGTACTAAAAACATGATAAACAAATAAAATATGAGCGATTCAGGCTCCTAGGAACCTCTTGTTTATGTTTAAAAACAATATTTGTTATTTTAAGCTTAAGTGGTGACCATTTGCAACCATTATGTCCATAAATGATAAAAAAATCAAAGAAAAAATATTTTATTGCAAAACGGGGAGGTCTGTGCAAAAAACGGAACATATTGTTATCAACCCGTTTTGTAATAAAGTAGTAAAATAATATTAATTTATATCTAAAAACAATATTTTTTTATCTTAACTTTCATTGGTGACCATTTAGAACCATTGTGTACTAAAAACATGATAAACAAATAAAATATGAGGGATTCAGGCTCCTTGGAACCTCTTGCTTATGTTTAAAAACAATATTTGTTATTTTAAGCTTAAGTGGTGACCATTTGCAACCATTATGTCCATCAATGATAAAAAATCAAAGAAAAAATATTTTATTGCAAAACGGGGAGGTCTGTGCAAAAAACGGAACATATTGTTATCAACCCGTTTTGCAATAAAGTAGTTAAATCATATTAATTTATATCTAAAAACAATATTTTTTTTATCTTAACTTTCATTGGTGACCATTTAGAACCATTGTGTACTAAAAACATGATAAACAAATAAAATATGAGCGATTCAGGCTCCTAGGAACCTCTTGTTTATGTTTAAAAAACAATATTTGTTATTTTAAGCTTAAGTGGTGACCATTTGCAACCATTATGTCCATAAATGATAAAAAAAATCAAAGAAAAAATATTTTATTGCAAAACGGGGAGGTCTTTGCAAAAAACGGAACCTATTGTTCTCAACCCGTTTTGTAATAAAGTAGTAAAATAATATTAATTTATATCTAAAAACAATATTTTTTTATCTTAACTTTCATTGGTGACCATTTAGAACCATTGTGTACTAAAAACATGATAAACAAATAAAATATGAGCGATTCAGGCTCCTAGGAACCTCTTGTTTATGTTTAAAAAACAATATTTGTTATTTTAAGCTTAAGTGGTGACCATTTGCAACCATTATGTCCATAAATGATAAAAAAATCAAAGAAAAAATATTTTATTGCAAAACGGGGAGGTCTGTGCAAAAAACGGAACCTATTGTTATCAACCCGTTTTGTAATAAAGTAGTAAAATAATATTAATTTATATCTAAAAACAATATTTTTTTATCTTAACTTTCATTGGTGACCATTTAGAACCATTGTGTACTAAAAACATGATAAACAAATAAAATATGAGCGATTCAGGCTCCTTGGAACCTCTTGCTTATGTTTAAAAACAATATTTGTTATTTTAAGCTTAAGTGGTGACCATATGCAACCATTATGTCCATAAATGATAAAAAATCAAAGAAAAATATTTAATTGCAAAACGGGGAGGTCTGTGCAAAAAACGGAACATATTGTTATCAACCCGTTTTGCAATAAAGTAGTTAAATCATATTAATTTATATCTAAAAACAATATTTTTTTATCTTAACTTTCATTGGTGACCATTTAAAACCATTGTAAACTAAAAACATGATAAACAAATAAAATATGAGCGATTCAGGCTCCTAGGAACCTCTTGTTTATGTTTAAAAACAATATTTGTTATTTTAAGCTTAAGTGGTGACCATTTGCAACCATTATGTCCATAAATGATAAAAAATCAAAGAAAAAATATTTTATTGCAAAACGGGGAGGTCTGTGCAAAAAACGGAACATATTGTTATCAACCCGTTTTGCAATAAAGTAGTTAAATCATATTAATTTATATCTAAAAACAATATTTTTTTATCCTAACTTTCATTGGTGACCATTTAGAACCATTGTGTACTAAAAACATGATAAACAAATAAAATATGAGCGATTCAGGCTCCTAGGAGCCTCCTGTTTATGTTTAAAAACAATATTTGTTATTTTAAGCTTAAGTGGTGACCATATGCAACCATTATGTCCGTAAATGATAAAAAATCTAAGAAAAAATAATTTATTGCAAAATTGGGAGGTCTGTGCAAAAAAAACGGAACATATTGTTATCAACCCGTTTTGCAATAAAGTAGTTAAATCATATTAATTTATATCTAAAAACAATATTTTTTTATCTTAACTTTCATTGGTGACCATTTAGAACCATTGTGTACTAAAAACATGATAAACAAATAAAATATGAGCGATTCAGGCTCCTAGGAGCCTCTTGTTTATGTTTAAAAAACAATATTTGTTATTTTAAGCTTAAGTGGTGACCATTTGCAACCATTATGTCCATAAATGATAAAAAAGAAAAAAAATATTTTATTGCAAAACGGGGAGGTCTGTGCAAAAAAACGGAACATATTGTTATCAACCCGTTTTGCAATAAAGTAGTTAAATCATATTAATTTATATCTAAAAACAATATTTTTTTTATCTTAACTTTCATTGGTGACCATTTAGAACCATTGTGTACTAAAAACATGATAAACAAATAAAATATGAGCGATTCAGGCTCCTAGGAACCTCTTGTTTATGTTTAAAAAACAATATTTGTTATTTTAAGCTTAAGTGGTGACCATTTGCAACCATTATGTCCATAAATGATAAAAAAATCAAAGAAAAAATATTTTATTGCAAAACGGGGAGGTCTGTGCAAAAAACGGAACCTATTGTTATCAACCCGTTTTGTAATAAAGTAGTAAAATAATATTAATTTATATCTAAAAACAATATTTTTTTATCTTAACTTTCATTGGTGACCATTTAGAACCATTGTGTACTAAAAACATGATAAACAAATAAAATATGAGCGATTCAGGCTCCTAGGAACCTCTTGTTTATGTTTAAAAAACAATATTTGTTATTTTAAGCTTAAGTGGTGACCATTTGCAACCATTATGTCCATAAATGATAAAAAAATCAAAGAAAAAATATTTTATTGCAAAACGGGGAGGTCTGTGCAAAAAAACGGAACCTATTGTTATCAACCCGTTTTGTAATAAAGTAGTAAAATAATATTAATTTATATCTAAAAACAATATTTTTTATCTTAACTTTCATTGGTGACCTTTTAGAACCATTGTGTACTAAAAACATGATAAACAAATAAAATATGAGCGATTCAGGCTCCTTGGAACCTCTTGCTTATGTTTAAAAACAATATTTGTTATTTTAAGCTTAAGTGGTGACCATATGCAACCATTATGTCCATAAATGATAAAAAATCAAAGAAAAAATATTTAATTGCAAAACGGGGAGGTCTGTGCAAAAAACGGAACATATTGATATCAACCCGTTTTGCAATAAAGTAGTTAAATCATATTAATTTATATCTAAAAACAATATTTTTTTATCTTAACTTTCATTGGTGACCATTTAAAACCATTGTAAACTAAAAACATGATAAACAAATAAAATATGAGCGATTCAGGCTCCTAGGAACCTCTTGTTTATGTTTAAATACAATATTTGTTATTTTAAGCTTAAGTGGTGACCATTTGCAACCATTATGTCCATAAATGATAAAAAATCAAAGAAAAAATATTTTATTGCAAAACGGGGAGGTCTGTGCAAAAAACGGAACCTATTGTTATCAACCCGTTTTGCAATAAAGTAGTTAAATCATATTAATTTGTATCTAAAAACAATATTTTTTTATCTTAACTTTCATTGGTGACCATTTAGAACCATTGTGTACTAAAAACATGATAAACAAATAAAATATGAGCGATTCAGGCTCCTAGGAGCCTCCTGTTTATGTTTAAAAACAATATTTGTTATTTTAAGCTTAAGTGGTGACCATATGCAACCATTATGTCCATAAATGATAAAAAATCAAAGAAAAAATAATTTATTGCAAAATGGGGAGGTCTGTGCAAAAAGCGGAACATATTGTTATCAACCCGATTTGCAATAAAGTAGTTAAATCATATTATTTTATATCTAAAAACAATATTGTTTTATCTTAAACTTCATCAATGATCATTTGGAACCATTGTGTACCTAAACCATGATAAAACAAAGAAAAAAATATTTTATTGCAAAACGGGGAGTTTATTGCAAAACGGGTTGTTACACAGCCTTACTAGTTTAGATTTGTAACTTGATATATTTTTTTATTTTTAGCTTATTTACAACTTGACTCTTCAGTTAAATGATGATCTGTCCCTAGAAAAGAGAGTGTTGGAGTTGACAGAAAAGCTCCTTGACTACTTTATGACAAAAAGATGTTAAAGTCACCAAGGTCATATATAACAACAGATGGTAGGTTTTTATTATACATGTGTCTTTATCTTTATTTCCACAAACACAACACAACCTACATAATCAGCAATTTAAAAAGTCCATAATGGAAGATGGCCAGCAGTTTTCAACCAGAACAGAGCTCCCTGTCCGCCATCTTGCATTGGCCAGGACTAAGAGTACATTTAATAATATTTAATAGCAATCCCCAAATTATCACTGAAAGACCCTAACTTTTTCCATAATGAAAGTATGATCTTATTATGTTAAGCTTAAGACCCATATGCTTTAGGATATAAACAAGCTAAATTGTTAAGAGATCACTCAAGGTACTCCTAGTTTTATTAGGCTGTTATATCCTGTTTTTCAATTAATGTATTATAAAGCTTAAAACACATTTACCAGTTTTGTTACAGAAAGATTTATCACTACATCATGTACATGTACCTAATTTTTTTTTGTAGACCGCAAAGTTATTGTTGCATTTGCTCAGCTGCCTAAAATCATGGGTATAACAAAGGCCCCTGGAAAACTGCTTCCGGTAAATTTACTGGTCCACATAGTAAAGGTAAGAAAAGATATGAATATGATTTGTTGACTGTTTTTTTTAATTTACAAATTTTATGGCTGTGTCTCAACAAGCAGCAGGTAAAAAGCACACAAATTAAAAAATAAAAATACAAAGGCATCCAAGGACTGATTCTGCCTCATAACAAAAGAAAGATGTAATGTAAGTTTGGAAAAGTTTGTGCTATCTTTATCCAATTTTAAATATATTTTATATAAGGACCACAGCACAATACATACATTATATATTTTTATCAGATAAATTTATCTTTATAGTTATGATTTTGAAAATTATGATCCGCTTGAATGGACATTTGTGAAGATGCAACTAGTCAACGTATTAAACAGAGTCCCTCCTATTTTAATATTGACACATAAGCATGATATTTGCACACCCATAGAGATTAATTTAAACTTATTCTGTATATTTTTTAGCCTAATGAGACCTGCACAGATGTGTCAAAAGCACATAAAGCCGTTGACCATGGGTGGATCTTGATCAACAGCCTAGGTGACAAGACATCCACTATGCTGATGTATAAAGACAGTGTGGTTGCAAAGTGCCAGTCAGCTGCAGAAGCTGTCTTGTCATTGATGGGACTTTACTATGCAGCCCAAATTGGTTATAACCAATGTGTAACTAGTGCTTTGTTGTTCCTTCAAGATGAACTTTTGAAGGACAATGTACATGATAAAGACATGCTTATCTTGCGCAAAGCTAAAAAGAGTTTTGACACTTTCATTGGATCTTTTGATCAAGATATTTTTGACTTTTGAAAGTAAAACACACCTTTTCATGTTGTTCAATGTGGTGTAAAACTTTGTTCAATCTAGAAATGTAATTTTTGGTCAAAAAGTTGTGCCAACCATATCAACAGCACAAGCTGAAGTATCCTGACTTTTTCATGAAAGAGATGTTTAATCTTGGTCATTTGATAATCTGTTTGTTCATTGCAAAGTTTCTGTAACACAGCAACTACATATGTTTAGGAATTTTATGCACCGACACCTATTAACCAAATATTTTTATTTTTATTTTTAAATTTTTACACACAGTCACATGCATGTACAAATTTCTCAGCAAATACATGTAACTTCTTTAGAAGCCTGGTATTTTGCATATTGGTTTATCCTGAAATACAATATAATGTATAACAATTTCATGCCTGTAAATATTTGCTTTTATGTAAAGCATACTTTTAATAGTGGCCATACCATTAGTGAGCATTTAAATCACTGATCTACACACCTTTTTTTAATGAATAATAGACAGTTTTGGTATAATTTTCATCAAAATTCTATATCTTTAAAATGTATTTATACAAATGATATGCAACATACTAGTATACAATTATTATTTGTTTTTGCTTCTACAAAATAAAGAATGACACTGTTTGCTATTTATTACAAAACAAAAATGACACTGTTTGTTGATCTTTTATTTGGGATTTTGTAAGATTTTAAGAAGAAGACAAATACCATATTTGTAAAGTCCTAATGTAGTTGTATTCTAGAAAACAGCAACCATTCTTTCTTGTGCCAATAATGAAAGAAAACATGAACAGAAAGTTGTAATTATTTAATTATCATTTTAGGTTGTACAACATTTTAGTTATTAGATTGTTGAAACATGTACATATTGATATACCTCATGTATGTTAAAATTAACTTTTGTAATTTATTCCCACCACCTGTACATGTTACATATATAGGTTCCTTTAACTTGTTTAATTGTGACTATCTTCTTGCCTCCAATATCGCCCTGTTTCTTATGTACATGTATATGTCAGAATATTTTGGAATATTATAACTGTCTATCATGCACAAATATGGTGGCAGATCTATAAATTTTGAAGGGGGCACTTTGGTCATGCTTCAATGATATCCTATATATCCAACAAAATTTTCTGCCCCTTACCAATAGGTGGTATATACATGTTAGTTCATTGAAGGCAGTTATTGTTTTTGGAATATAGGTCATTTATACAAAAATGGCAGTAGCCTTGGAGTTTTATAGTGTCAGTTACTGTAATATTTTCAGTGCATTTCAAGTTGTTTTTTATTACACTTATTCCAAGTGTCATTATTTTCTACTAGTGGACTACATGTGTGTGTTGGTTTTGCTTTTATATAAATACTGCTACAATACAGTTTTTGTAGTTTGGTTAGTACTGACTTTAAACATTTAATTTTCTTTCATTATTAAAATGGTTCTATTTGCTATACTATGTGTACTTAAAGACTTAAAACACAAACAACAATGAGTAGAATAAAAAACAACAATGAGTAGAATAGAATGTATCATTTTGAATTTTGAAATAAATACAATACACTTTTAAGATGTATTAAGGGTCACAACTCTTTTGTAAAATGCATACTTCATAAGATTAATGCACCATTATACTCAATGCTTTGATAGAATTATCCATTTATGTATTCATTTTATGTTTTGGTGTGTATGATGAATAAATAACTTGTATCTAAACACCTGAGTTTGTTTTTACTTCAGACCTTTTCCTTATACTCCTTTGATTACAATGACTGCTAAAGTAGAGAATGGTAGAAGATTATACAGAGGAACTGATATAGGAGTCTATCTTGCTTCCATGGTTATACACAAGCAGTCATACATATGTGCATATAGTGTATGGCACTGGTAGGCTATTCTGAAACCCTTCTTATATATCGGTATCAAGAGTACATCCAAACTAAAGTGGTTTTATTTACTTATCTCCATCAGCAGGGGGTATTTTTATATCCTACATTAAGTATTTGAATTACTTAATTTAAGTAAGCATACTGAATATTCACAAGTAATTGAATTGGTAATTTTAAGTAGAAAATTTTCTTGAAATAAGCAAAAGCATTTAAAATATTACTGATAATAAGTAATATATTTACTCAAAATAAGTATTTGGATTACTTAGTAAAACCAAGATGAGTAAATCTTTTACTTATAGAAGTAAGTAATTGAATTACTTAAGTAATTACTTAGTAATGCAATTACTAAGTAAACCATTTACTTACAATTACTTACAGGGATTGTTATTACTTGTTTTTCTGACAATTTTAATTACTAGTCTTATTACTAGAATTAAGTAATTATTTACTTGAGGCAAGTAGTATTTTTTCTAGAGTGAATAACGAAGTAGGGTTACATTATTGTAACTCAGCACAAGGAAACACAAAATCAACCAGATAGAAATCAACAACACGAACTCAAAATCGTAACAAAAGTGAACTCGGGTGCTTCAAAGGACTAAGCAATTCCTGTTTGCTGTAGCACATCCGTCGCGCTGCCAATTTCAATTCAGGGTGTCTAATCTGGTAAAGAAAGACAATACAAAAATCCTATGACAAACCAACATCTACACTCATCTGAAAAATAGAAATCCCAAAGCATGGTGTCTACCATAAAATTTCTCGTATAAAAACAGCAACAATTTTAACTCAATATTTCCAATAGGTTCTGCCTAATATCAAAGACTGCACATATTTGCCTTTTTTACAGCTGTATATATTATTTTGTTTCTTTCAGTACAACATTAAAGGCAAAGTAATTGGATTTACTACAGCAGAAACTGAACAAGTTGAAATCTATGGACAAACTAAAAACAGAAGAACGACAATAATAGCAGACAAAAGTGGAAAAGTATATGTACATTTGTACGAACAGCTAATTACCACAGTAGATTTAGGAAAATCTTACATTTTCCAAAACTTGTCTTCAATGACATTTAATGGACAAATTACACTTACAACAACTACATCAACTCCAATCAAGCCTACAGATGAAATTGAAGAAACCCAATTATCTAATGAATTTGTTCAACTACCTGTTGATTCAAAGATTGGAGACATTGTACAAGTCCAGAGTATCAAGAAATTTAAATGCCCAAGTTGCATGAAAGCTACCGAGATAGATCTGGAATCTAACATCTTCAAATGTTCAGCATGTTCCATGAAATCTAAAACTTCCACAGCTCTAAAGCAGATAACATCCAGAATCAACTTGAAATCCTCAGAAAAAACACACAGACTTGTTTGTTTCCACAACCAACTTGTTGAATTTCTAGAAAAACAAGACAAACTTTAACTTATCCAGAACACAGATCAGTTGGACGAATATTTGTTAGAGCTGCCAACAGTGAAAGTTGAAACAGCATCAAAAGACTCTGATGTTATTTCCAAAATCACTCTAACATAATTCAACAAAAACTTTCTGGAAAAAAATGGCTTTGTTCTAACTTTCTTTCCATTTACATATATCTGTATGTTAACTTATTTTTAACAAGTACATGTATATGTAAGCTTTAAAAAAGTTTAATAATTCTGCCCATGCCATTTTTCCTTTAACGCTTGTAAGTAAGTAAAAAAAAACACTAACTGAAATATGATAAATCTATTTAGCCATTTTTTTATGAAAATCACTAGCAAACCAAAATATTAATATGTTTCCATTGAATTGATTTTTTAAAATGCATATACATATACATGTACATATGTTTTTTCTAGATTTTTATATGATACCATATGAATGCATGCACATATATACACATGGGATTGTGTTTAGATTTAGTTTACCAGGACATGTACAAAAATGTATATAAAACTTTTCTTGTTTAATTTTTTTCTCTCTGTCAATTAGCTTTTGTATTTGCTTTAGTTTGCCATGATTAGGATTTTTGCCTACATATGTAACAATACTCCCACTTTTTTTTCAAATGTTTAAACATGTACATTTTTTATGCACCATTCACAAAAAAAAACAATGCAATAAACATTGCTTCTAGAATTAAGATTGTAATTGAAAATAATCAAACTCTAAATAAATCAAAATTTTTATCAAATTTCTCATAAATATTAATACTGTTTATTAAAAGATGTGTTCTTGAAATAGTTTTTTGTAAAATTGATCTAAATAATGACTTCATTGTTAATTAGTATTAATCAAGCAAGACTTCATTCATGTACATGATTTTTTTTTAGAACCCAATCAACAACTCATGTACATGTAGCTGAATACATATATTTTTTTTAATTGTGGTTAAATGTCTTAAACCTCTACACCTCACTAATTTATGTATAATACAAAAATCAAAATATTGTAATACAATAAATACACTATTTTAAAACTTCTGTGAGATACATGTACATATATTTACTACATAAACATGTATCAAACATTTAATACAACCCTCAATTGTTTTTTCCTCGAACTCTAAATCGCTATGCCAATGTCATTTTTTTTTTATGTACATGATATTAAATGTTATAAACTTATGAATATGCTAATGTCATTTTTGTATGTACATATTAAATGCTAATAACTTGTGAATACATGTATATGCACACATGCTTTATTACTCTACATGTACTTGTCATCTTGAAAATTTATCTAAACTGTCCCTATAAACGTTACTCATCATACACTTCCTAAACAACCTTTACCTTCTCTAATTTCTTTTTTCATGTATAACAAAATCTTTCAATTCGCAGTCATCTCTTTCATTCGCAAACCCAGTCTTAACATTCTGCAGCTTCATTAACTCTTCTACATTTTACAATGGAGCAAACATTTGACCTTAACGTCGACATCTTTCCTGTTACTTCACATCCTCTCCTAATTAGTACCAATATATTTCCGTCAACAGAAGCTCGTTTTGGATTTAAGTAATATGAAAATATGAAAATAAACCAGAAGAGTATGCCAATCACCACTCGAAATTCCGGCTTGTACTGAAATGATAGGTTGGGGATATGTTTCATATTCAGTACTTAATTGACTTCAGGGAATTAGTACAAACTCTGAATATTCTCTATCAAATTGTTTCTTGTCGCAAAAGCTCTCGTAACCGTTTCTTTTCAACACGCTGTTCCTGTTAAAATTTTTAATCCGACCGCTGAAAATGTTATAATACCGAAACACAAAGCAATTGGAGAATTTTCTGTTTTATTCAAAGAGTTGTTTTAGGAACGATATTGGAGTCACCAAATGCATGTTATAAATAGTATACTTGTTAATAATTCAGACTTTAGTATTTCTTCCGATGACATAGAGATTGTGAAAAGCAGATTCACCTTGTCTAACCACCCTTCCAAGGAAAGAATAATAGCAATTTCTAAAATTTTATCGAAAAATCAAGATTTGTTCGTTACGGATGACAACCCAAATTAAGGCTATACAAGTCATGGTTAGTGAGCACAAAATTCATCACAAGACAGATACAGGGAGGAAACACCACAAACGACTTCCGCCTTACAACGTGAAATTTTACGTCATCAGCTTGACTAACTTCTGAAGCAAGGCATCATCGCGCACGTCAGCGAAGCGGAATACTTCCGCATCACAAGTTCGATAGTGTTAGTAACGAAGCGTTGAAGCACATCCCACAAGGGAGCTCCTCAAAACTTTCGATTTTGTTGATTGACTTTCGGTACTTGAACTCTCAAACATAGGACTTCAAGTACACAATTCCAAATTTGCAGGAGCTTACCAATACATGTTCGGAATTTTGCAGATACTGATAATTTAAACAAGATTTTCAATAATAGACAAATTAAGATATAAATAAGATAGGTGTGCAAACTTAAAAATCAAGCAATATATGATAACAAATTTTTAATACACATGAAGCAAGTAAGTCAAGCTAGCTTAGTGCCAAATCCTTCCCTGGTCAACAGCATAAAGCAGTGGTGGTGACAGTGTCTGGAGGCTCACTAAAGAACACTGAAAAGTAGTACTCTCAGTTACGTAGTGGCACTTAGAGTCCTCATCACTCTCCATGAAACCCTTAAACTCGACAAAAGCCAGGTCAGTCTTAATGTTTAAAAGTATCTGATAATACCAACACAGTTCTCAACGACGACCAAAGAACCTGACTCTCTCTGACAGTCTGCCTCGACAAAATGCTACTCTGTATGTACCCTTGGATGTTTTTGCATGGTAATACGGAGTGATATATGCAGGGCATTCGAAAAAAAACCCCAAAATCATACAAAAAATACAAAATCCAGCATAGACCAGTTCGGAATGCTAGCCCACCGACCTAAAAACCGAAATCATACAAATAATACAGAATCCAGCAAACATCAGGTCGGAATACTAGCATACGGACCCGAAAAAAACCAAAATCATGCAAATAATACAGAATCCAGCATACAGCCGGTCGGAATGCTAGCATTTGGATCTGGTGAGTAAAACAGAAGAAGAAAATACATGCATTGTAGTTTAAGCATTAAACTACTTTTGGTATGTTGAAATCATCCAAACGAAGTAGCAAAAAATAAAGGTAATAACAAAACTACCGAACCTGAATGATCAATCTCATAGTCCAGAGAAAATGACAAAAACGAATCAGTCATACCGGAGAACTGGTGGATCGCAATGGTCGTGACTTGGTACAGGCATTTCAAACGAAATGGTGGGTTAAACCAGGTTTTATGGCGCCAAACCTCCCTCTTCCATTGCGATCTTCAAGTCCATAACACACACAGCCGCACAGAACAGTGCGACACTGTAAAACCCGCTTAACCCATAATATATAGTTACGTAAAGCAGTGTGACACTGTAAACTTTTATTGGAATTAGGTTTGATAAGCCGAACATAATAGGATATGACAAATATCATGAACAAAATGTAGAAGCCCCAGTCCTGAACTTTGTTGTAATTTTTATTTGAGAAACACAAATTGAGAGTGCAATAGCCATTATGTCAATTTTAGCATACAAAGGTTTAAAATATGCAATATTGATACATTTCTGCTTGATTGTTGTTAAAACGTCCTTGACATACTTGCCAACCCTCCGGAATTGTCCCGGAAGCTCCGGAATTTTCGGGCCGTTTCCGGCGACCGGCAAGGTCTGTGAAATCTCCGGAATTTCTTATGTTTTCAGGGAAAAAAATAAAAGTCTTCTTTTTTTTGTTATTCGTAGATTTTCGTTAAGAAAATTTAAAGAAAAACCCGTAAATAACGCTTCTCCCAACCGGCTTTGACCCCATGATTTAAAGAAAAACCCGTAAATAACGCTTCTCCCAACCGGCTTTGACCCCATGATTAGTTTCCTATCATTCTGAATCACTTGAAAGTTTGTATGTTTTTCATCCACGTTGTGGAGATGGACGACCATGAAACGTCCGAGTCCGACGATGAAAACAATAATAACGTGGGCCAAGACAACACAAAGAAGAAGAAATCTATGACAAAATTCCAAACAGAGTGGTCGACAAAACACCCTTTCATAAAACCCAGCAGAATAGACAAATTTCATTATTTTTGTGAACTGTGTAGAGCAGATTTATCGTGTGGTCACAAAGGTTATAAAGATGTCAACACGCATCTAGCCAGTAATTAACATAAAACTGCGGAAAAAAGTATCAAACAAACATCTTCTTCTTTAGATAGATTTTTAATAACAGAAGGCCTGACACGTCCATCAATGCAGAAGTGTTGTTTACTGGATTCATTATAGAGCACAACTTGCCTATAAGTGTCTCTGAACATGCCGGTGCCTTGTTCCGCAAAATGTTTCCTGACTCCAAGATAGCCGATAAATATGCATGCTCAAGGACTAAAACTTCACATATTATTAATGGGGCAATTGCCGTTGACTCGAGAAAAGCAGTAATAGATGCACTGAACAGTGAGTTCCCATGGTATTGTTTGGCCACAGATGGAAGTAGTGACAACGACGATAAATATTTTCCAGTGCTGCTACGCCATACTAGTCCAGATACAGGACTAGTTGTTACATCTTTACATGCCTGTGTGTAACCATGCCACAGGGGAAAATATTTTTGAGGTGCGTATGTCCATTAAAAATATAAAAAAAATACTATAATATGAATATGGGGTGATTGTCAGAGTGAGACTGACATCACATGTACATATACTAGTACATGTAGGCAAAATATTTGTTAAATCCCAACATTTGAAAATTGAAAAATAAAAATATAGTTTTCCTTGACAATTTTGAGTAACTTAAACTTAAAACATTTCTATTATTTTATCTGTGAAAATCAAAAAGTAAGTATTATCATGATTATAAACCAAAGTTCGTAAGTGGACAAGATATGAAAAAAAACAAGAACGTTTCAATGCACTGGTATTGAAAGATATATTTAATTAAGTAATATGTCTTCCTGTGAGTGTATCATGTTGATTAAGATGCATGTATATGTATGTACATGTATATGTACATGTAATACATTTTGTTGTACATATGGAATATTTTTGTTGTTGTATTTTGCAGTCCATGAAGTCTAGTCTGACATCAAATAACATCAGTATCGAAAAGTGCATCGGATACTCCAGTGACAACGCTTCTGTGATGACTGGGAAGCAAAAAGGTGTTCTTGGTCGACTTCTTGAGGATCAACCCCTACTTATAGGTATAAGGATGACACAATATTTCTTGATCTATTAACATCAAATCGATAAGTATTTATAAACATAAAATTCTACATTATTTTGCAATATACTAGTATCTGTGCATCAAGTTTAACAATGGCACATGAAATGAACATTTAATACAATTACATTGCCAAATGAAAATCTCAACCTTTCATTTGTTTTCTTCGATATACCTCGTTAGATGGTACTTGAGTTCACTGTTCAAAGACAAATACTAATATCTCATACAAATATGTTCATTATACATGTAGTAGTTAAATTAACATTCTTCTTCATTTTTTAATAGCTGTTGGATGTCCATGTCATTTACTCCACCTTGCTGCTGCTTGTGGTGCCAAAGCTTTGAGTTTCAACGCTGAGGATTTGTTGATAGATATTTACTACCACTTTGATAAATCGTATGTAGTTATGTCACTTTTCTTTGCATATAAATAAATTGCAATATTAATTTAGGTCTATAGACATGATAGAATTACTTACAAAATATCATGTTTTGAGACAAGTTAAGACCGTTTGAAAATGAAAAGAGTTTACATAGTTACTTAATGAAATGACAATTAAAATCCACCAAAAACATGTTTTTCAACAAACTCTTTTCTTCCACTGGCGCTTGCTAAGTTTGTCATATTTCTATGTGGATCAGCCATATAGTTTTACCATTGTCCGTTCCTGTACATACATCAGTACCTAGCACTTTTTGTTAAGTTCTTGGTTTACAAATGGTTTAGGTCCATATCTCTGGTACTGTATGTAGTAGGGTTATGATATTTCACTAGTAGATGCATCTTAGGTAGTATTATACAACCCACAAGGAATTAGGTCACTGTGACTTACATTTGCCACTTGAGTAACATTGGTTTAGTTCTTGGTTTAGGTCCATATTTTGGCTATTATAAATACCCTCAACATGTTAAAATTATGATCATTTTTACATTCTCTTTTAGTAAATTATTCAATTATTTTTAACCTTTATTTTCTAACAGGGTTAATAGAAAACAAAAGTTCCGAGAGTACTCAGAATTCGCTGGTGAAGACATTAGAAAGATCTTAAAACATGTTTCAACTAGATGGTTAAGTCAGTCGAAATGCATCGAAAGAGTTTTAATGAAGTGGAATTCTTTAAAAGGCTATTTTATTACAAATTTTGATGAGGATGGAGAAGATGAATGGCCACCCAGGAAAAAACAAAAAAAGTCGTCTGCACAATCCAAAAAGGTTCCAGAGAGCAGGGAACAAAGATTAGTTAGAATTTTTAAAAATCCTTTAACAAAGGTGTATCTCTTGTTTCTGTCAGCAGTGTTACCCATGTTTGACCGACTGAATCAACTTCTACAATCTGATGAGCCGCAAATACACGTCTTACACCCATACATGATGCAACTTTATAGAAAACTGTTGAATTGTTTCATTCAGCCATCAGTGTTAGCAGAAAAATCAGGCAATGACATTCTAGAAGTTGATGTTGAAAATCATGCTATTTATGTTACAAACCAAGATATGTTCATTGGATTCAGGACCGACCAAGCCCTTAGGGACCCAGAAATTGATAGCCACAGCAAACTGAAATTCTACAGAGGTGTCTAGCTTTTACTCAAACATACTGAAATATATGCTTAAAAAATTTCCGTTGAAAGATGACATTCTAAAATCAGTAACATTCATAGATCCAAGAAACAAGACTAAAGCAAGTTTTAATCAGGTCATTGATCTCCTAAACAGAACCCCCCTTGAAATACCTGAAGACAAACTGAATGATTTGCAACAGGAGTTCTTATATTATAGAACGGACAATGACACTTTAGGGGATGAACGTATAGATGAGTTCTGGGAGAGACAGAGAACAAGAATCGATGATGTTACATCGAAACCAATATATGAAAATTTGATGCCCCTCGTTAAACTGGCTTTACTCATCCCTCATTCCAATGCATATTGCGAAACAATTTTCAGTATGGTAAAGAAAATTCAAACAGACTCAAGGTCCCAACTGGGAAAAGGCAAGGAAGGAAGGGCAACTGACAGTGTTTACTTTAATGAAACAGGAACAAGGAACACATTATGTGGACTCCTAATGAGTAAAATTTACATCTTTAGTTTCACAAGGTGTTGTGACTGGAAGCCAAGCCAAGACCTGTTGCAAAAAGCTCACAAGGCTACATACAAAAATCTTAGCTCAAGGCCATAAATGTAGTGAAACTGAATTAATTGATTCTACTGATTCTAGTCAGATTAACATTATACTAGTCTAACTCTAATGCCATAAATTTACTAAATACTCAATCCTTTATTATAATGATCTGTAAATTACTTTACAAAAGTCTAGTCAAATTTAATACTTTTGAAGATATATAGTTTTATCTAGTCAAATAGTTCTTGAAATTTCTATGCACAATGTATGAAGATTAAACACTGAATGTGGCATATTCTAAATTTTAGTTCTAATAGCACCAAAAACTGTAGTTGAAGCTAAAATGGTTGTTTAAATTATCCCTATACATTTAAATCTGTATTTTGATAGACCTAAGCTTCAATTTAATGAGAAAATTCTTTGTCACATTGTTAGTTGTACATGAATAAATAAGAATTAGAATTAAGAGTAAATATTTTATTATCTCTCTAGGATAGAAAACCAAGGTAAAAGGGGAAACAAATGTACAAGTTTGGTGTTGTAATGAGAGTACAGCATGTCAATGGTGTCCAATATGTATACATGTACATGTATATACTACAACAAAATTATAATCTGTATGTATTTGCAGTTATAAAGGCAATGAACATGAAATATGTCAACATCATAATTGTAATTTATGGAGTCATCTAAGATTAATGTTATCTTGTGGTCAGGATAAAATCATATTATTGCAAGATTGCAAGTTCTAAATTTGCTCACTGGAGACCCCCTCGAATGGCATTCAATTTCTCTAAAATCGTTTTCGGCAGGGGGGCTTCGCCCCCCTGGGCCCCCCACCAGGGCCTTTCCCTGGACCCACTGGGGACCTTAGGCGGTCCCCAGACCCCTCGCCAGATTGGTCAGGAATTCCACCTGATATATGTTGGCAAGTATGCCTTGATGAGAATTTCAAAAATTAGATGAGAACGCATTCGACATAACCTAACTACAAATATTAGGTTTTCATGGTAAAGTTCAGGATCTAAATAGTAAAAATTTGTCAATTTTATCAACAAATCTTCTATATTGATCACTTTTCAACATAAATAGAAAAAAAAACAAGCATTCTAATGTTAGTGTCATTTCAGTTGCTATGAAAGCTAGACATAAAATTTCGACATGCTCCATTACGGGTAATGGGACCCCTTTATGGTGCCACCTAATCTAAAATATGTCCAAGGAGCCACATTATTGCAGATAATGTACATGTATACATGTACATGATGCGCAGAAATAAATATTTATAACTTACTATTAACCTATTAACCTAAACAAGCAACTGCAATGCACTAATAGTATTAGGGATCGACTATTTAACTTAAAGGGGGGGCTTGGTTTTTTCTTTAAAAAAAAATATTCTGAAAATTATTTTTTAATGAAGAAACTATTTTGGCAGCGATGCCTTCGAACAATAAATAGCGCGGAAAAAAAATTATGATCAAAACAAAAAACCAAGGCCCCCTTCAAGTTAAATGGTTAGTCCCTTAGTACTAAACTAAGTACAATTTCATAAAAGAAGCAAAGGTGTACCAAAGGGTAATCAGTAGCATAAAACCGTAAAGACAAAGAACTCTGTCTAAATTTAATTCACAATTCTAATTTTGGCATATTTTATTTTTTTTGTTTGGTTTGTAATGATATTGAATTGCATACCAAAATGTTAGTTTTGTAATGGGAAACAAGATTCAATTAACCTTTTTGGCCTTAGGGGGGAAATATTTTTAAAATTTGGGTTTGAAAGAAAATGGGAACATGATAATCCCATTGGATTTAATATTTTCCAATGGGAAATTTTCTTTTCCAATGGGAATCTTTAATTTCCAATTGGAAAATATCGATCTCCCATGGGAAAGTGATCTTCCAATTGGAAAAAAGAATTCCCATGGGAAGAGAAAAAGGCTGATTATTTCCCTTGGGAATATGACTTTCCAATGGGAAGATAATTTTCCCAAGGGAAGTTTAGATTCCTGTGGGAGTCTTTCTTATTTATTTGAAAAATGAATTGGCATAACAATTGAGTTTGAAACATACCATTAGCACAAAACAAAGACAAAAACTAATTCTATCATACATTTTATTTGTAAAACAAATAGATTCCACACAAAAAACTGGTCCCGTGCGGGGCCCGGGTGGCGAATAGGCCCGCAGCAGAGCCTAGCTTGTCGTAAGAGGCGACTAAGGGTCTTGGGATTCTGACGTCGGGTCAGTGCTCAGCCCACAGAGCGACCAAGTGTGTACCCTAGGTGGCTGAATAGGGTAGCCCTCGTCCGCGGGGGTTGTCAGGTCTATAATACGGAAACCCTGACCGCCGACCATAGTGGGCCAACGTGTGTGGAGAGTGCCACGCTTCATGCACGTAAAAGACCCCTTTGTGGACCGCCCAGTAGTGCACCACATAGGCTAAATTTTCCGCCCCTACCCACCTCTCCCCTTTTTCCTGTGGTTCTTCAAAATTTACCGGTCCTTTGTTTCCCACCCCATCTCCATATTTCATTTATCATCATCATTTCATGTTCATTTTATCATCCTTTTCATGTTCATCGCCTGTAAATAACCTATATAGCGTTGCACGGGCGTAAAACACCAACTCACACTCACACACAAAAAACTGAATTCTCCTCTATTGTATTTCACAATGGTTAATTAATGATTTATTCACGTCTACAAACACTGGCCAATATCAATCATTAAAGAGGCATTCATTTTCATTCCTTATAATCTTACTTGTCTTAAATAAATTAAATTTTACTAGAAAACATAACAATAACAATAACAACAACTGTAATAACAGAGTTGATAACAGAGACTAGCATTACAATTTTTCAGTCTTTCAGCACTAACAGTTGCTTTCACACCATCAAAGTATCTGATATAGTAACCTAAAAATATAAAAAAATATACTTTATACACTTCATATTGGACACCTATATTGCCAAAAAATCCTAACGTCAAATTATCTTCACGATATTCAAGCACAGTGAATTTTTTGCATGCACTACATATGATGTTCTTTCTTCATGTAAAGCTTCATCAAAATCCATCAAGCCATTTAAAAGAAGTTATGATTATGAGGTCTATTATTTAACACTATAAGTGAATAGTCTATGTCCATATTTCTCCCCTAAATGATATCCCACAGCAGCGAAAGTTCTTCATGCACATCTACATAATTATGATTAACCTCCCATCAAACTCCATAAAGTGGTTAAGGAGGAGTTGTATCTACAGGGTATGTGGACAGATAGACAGGGGGATTTCTATATACCTGCCCCCAAATTTGATATTTGTATAGTGTACTATAATCAATTTGAAAATTCATATGTAGCTGTAAATAAAATAAAACGTACTAGGTGCAGAAAAAATCTATTTCTTTCTGTTTTTTATATCAAGTTCTGTTGATATGTAATTAGCCAATAGTCACAGTGTCTCTTATTCTCATTTGTTTGGAGCTTGAAATACCTCACCTTTTGTCTTGTTGACTCTAACAATGACTGCCTCATACCATTCACTGTCCCACTCTGCCATAACCTTTTCACCTTTACTGTATATAACCTTAAAGAACAAAATTAAAGCATGTTATTCTGTGAAGATCATCTAACAATGAGATGTTTGATAAATAAGAGTGTGCAACAAAGCATACATAAATCAGTGGCAATTAAAAAATCCCAAATGGAATACATGTATATCCAGAATCCTTCAAATTGACTTACTATGCTTGCTTCTTATTTTCTTGCAGTTGGCTCTATATCAAATAATTCAAAACCAATTCAATTCAATAATTTAAAATAAAAACATATGGATATAAAACTAACAGAAAAATAAGTACAAATATAACATGAATGATTCCTCAGGACTACACTATTTCTTAAAGTTTGTCTTCAAAAGAGTTTTAAGACGACGGATGTAAACTAGACGCCAAGTGTTGACAATAGGGATCCATCTACTGATAACTTACATCTGGGGTTTCTGTTAACTGTGCAGGTTGTTGCTCTGTATTCTGGACCTCTACCTCCATAGGCTGATGCTCTATAACTTGAACCTCTTCCTGTTAAAAAAAATGGCCACATAATTTTCAATTCATACATGTATACAAATTAATAGCTAAGTATTCCCTATTTTCGTATATTGTGAGTTATCTCCCACTTGCAGAGTTATCTTCTCTTTTTAGAAGGTATTGTATACTAGTTACTGTGTGGAGAAATAAGTTTTTCTGCATTTATTTTTCAATTTGTGAAAAGATGTCCAAATGTGAAGTATAATTATTTTTGAAAAGGTAACATGTTTTCCTGTATAAATAGGGTCTTCTTAGCCCTCTGATTAATTTTAAAAAATTAAAACATTATTGTCCCATTCATTGCAATGTAATTTAAATAAAATAATGTAGGACAACTCTTGTAAATGGGAGATAACTCACTATTTACAAAAATACAGAATTTCTAAAAGAAGGAAATATATGCTGTCGGAGGGATGTACAAAATGTATAGTAATCATTTCTTACTTTACATGACACAAATAAAAAAAATGTGCAAAGCTAAATGTATAAAAATTGAAAAGTAACTGGTATAGAACAAAAAGAATATCAGTTGTACATGTTTAACGATGTTAATGAATTGTAAGCTTTGTTTTATAAAATTTAACCAAAGTATTGATTTGATAAAAAAATACTTACTTGTCTTAATTCTTGCATTATCTCATTTAGCTGAAAAAAAAATATAATTAGAGTGACATGTTCTGTTTATATATCATTTAATATACATTTATGTGACATTTACTATATCTGCAACATTTGGTTTTCATTTAGCTTATTTCTTTGTAAATCTATAATTGACTGTTTTTAATCATGTTAATTATGCAAATTGCAAAATTTCAAACAGTGACCAATGGTCACATAGAAGGCTGGCTAGCTGTTTTCCATTATGGATTTTTAAAATGCCACTGATTTATTTGCACCCACATGGCAACTAATCGTGCCAAATTGGCCCCTATATGTATGGCTTGTACAAGTTGCAGGAAACAAAATATGAAGATTGCACAAGATAGAAAAGCTTAAATTCAAAGCACAAAATATATACAATGTATTGTACCTCATTTTCCCTGTCCAATCTTCTCTGTTTCTTAGTTGGATTGTCATGAACATCAGCAACAATTGTCCTATAAATAATAAAAAAAAATGTAAGGAAATCAGTAACTGAAGATGGCACATCAAGGAAAAACAAATTTAACAAATGATTTCAATTTAATTAAAACTTTCAGTTTCAAAGTTATGGTTTAAGGATAAGTGTCTTTAAAAGGCTTGTTAAGTACTAAAGGTAGTAAATAAAGGTTCAACTGCAACTAATTTACTCTTATACACTTCATACACAATTCATCTGCTTGTGAACAATTCAATACCTCTGTATTCTTTTATATGGTGTATTTTTTTCTGGTGTGCTTTCGAACTCATACACATCCTGAAATAAAACATAAATTGCTTGAATTAATAAGTTAATTAAAATTCTTTCTTTGATTTATTCTCTTTTGTGTTTAAGGAAAACAAGACCTATCGATGTCTGGTCCCAAGTTGTACAGTACATTTTGTAAAACATTGAACCCCTGTATGTTCTAGGCTCAATATGGACAGTCAATAGTTTTAGACACTTGCAACTTATGGTAGACTGACAAAATATATTTGTCACATGCAACCCAATTAATAGACTGACAATGAATATTTAAAAAATAAAAATATTTAAGATCCATTTATCTAACAAGAATATAATTAAACACACAAAAATCAGACAAAAAACATTTTTGGGCCCCTTATTTCTCAATTAAAAGGGTAAGACCTAAAAAATCATGCCAATCAATCATTTAATGGGAAGGAACATAGCAATCAGTCAACCAGAACTTAAGCTATTGTAGAAAACAAAAGTTTATTTTTTTTAGGACCCTTCTTGGTCCAAAAGTTCTAAACAAAAAATGAGAGGACACCCAAAATCAAGCCCATATTACCTTATATTGTAAGTAACATTACTGTAAAGTTTCATAGCATTTATTATCATTCAGAACAAAAGTTATTGCGGAAAATAAGGATGCTACTTTCAGTCAAACCTGAACATTGAATAAAATTACATGAGTTCAAATCAAGCTAAGCTTTATTGGCAAGGATATGGCTATAGTTAACGCTAACATTTATCATTTTTCTGTGTTCAATCCTAGTTCTGTTTTTTAAGATTTTACTTTTAAGTCATGTTGTAAGTATAATTATCATAAATTACCACTTCTTTATCTGTTCTCAGCTGTTTTTTTAAGGCATCAACTGTCAACTTTAGGCTTGTGTTTTCTTCCTCAAGTCTTCTTACTTCTTTCTAAAAAATGATATACTGATCCTTTAGATATTTCTTTTCAACAGATTTGCTCACTATATTATTTAAACATTAATTTAAAATCTTAAAACTATATAACATTTGTTAAAAGGAAAATTTTCATACAGGGGACATCAGATAATAAATATCTTATGCTTACAAAATTTCATATAAATTGTGCTGTCAATATGTTTTAGTTTTAGTTCTTACAAAATTCAATACTCAAAACTCAAAATATTTTACTGATTTGCACATTTTAATGTGCACATCATGCTGCACAGCAATGGTACAGTATTTATTTTCAAAACTGTATTGTCATTGTTCACAAAAATTGAAGGACAGACAGTGTGAAAACTATGAGGCGCTCACATCTTTGGGGCCCTAATAACTGCATGTTTAAAATTCACACAAATTCTTTAAGAGAGTAAATTAAGTTCTATATAACAATCAATGACAATCCTCTAAATGAGAAATGTAAAAACTGTTTGTCAGTTCCTAGATATAAAGCAAGACATGTAAGATAGTTAAATTCTAATTCTATAGAATTCTTACCTTTAAACTTTCAACTGTCTCAACTGAAGATTCCTGGAGAAGAAAATGAAAATATAATGAGAATAAAGATGATTTTTTTTTTAAACCTAGCTTAAAATTTTTTTATTATTTTTGTCATGTTTGATGCTATATATTCCTTACAAAATAAAGACCTAAAAATGATCAGAACAACCTGTGACAATCTGAACAGCCCAGGTTCTTAATTTAAATCACTCCTACATTTCAATAGAGTGACAATATACATGCTATACATATAGTTTGAGCAAATAAGAAAGTGACATTTTATGCTACTTTATTTAACATGCTAAATTATAAATGTATTTAACAAGTCTTTATGTCTATTTGAAGAACATTTTTCTAAAGTTTCAACACATATAATATAAGTACTATAATATATATACTTCTGAAGAGTAGCAATTCTAGGTTTGTTTTAAAGGAAAAGCGCTTCACACGCAGTGAAATTTTGCTTTTGCACATTTATTAAAATCATTTCAATATGTGGATCGTGTCTTTTTGGCACATATTCCATATTCTTTCGTTTTTAATATTATTTCAGAGTTTGGCTTTAGTGCCGTGTGGAGGTCGTAGAAAGCTTCCCCGTGCTTCAGTTGTATGCTCTTATATATTTTCGAGTACTGGAATATGTGTTGGAAAGACACAGTTTACATATTTCCAAAATTTGACAACGTTTGGCTGTTTCTTTAGATATTGATAATTTATCTGTTTGGTCATTGTTGTAATATTTTTTTGGCATTTTTTTTTTTTTTTTTTTTTTTTTTTATCGAATCTTATATTCTACCGGTTTTCCAAGTTTTCTACTCCTAGCGTGTCTGATGAAGGTTAATCCAGAAAAGCGCTTCACACGCAGAGAAATTTTGCTTTTGCACATTTATTAAAATCATTTCAATATGTGGATCGTGTCTTTTTGGCACATATTCCATATTCTTTCGTTTTTAATTCTATTACAACTAGCTCCACCCACCTAATTAAAAGAGCCACTTCGAGCGATAATTCTTAACCAATCATATTTGACCGATTTGTAACAAATTTGATAGATAATACGATTCTAGCATTTCACTTCCAAGAACTCTCAGATTAACTTAACGTCCATATCTGTGATCGCAGTTATGGCTAGACGTTTTAAGAAAAATAAAAAAATCGCAAAGCAAAAAAAACGAATTAGAAATAGAGATGCTATAGCATCTAAAAAGCTTCATGCAAAAGTTGCGATCGCAAGAAAGCATGTATTTAATTTATCTAGCAGAAATCTCTCCGATGGAGAATTTATTTTATTAGCAAAAGGGCTTAAATTTATTCCAATGCCTAGAACATCTAATCCAAAAAGACAATTACTTAAAGACTTTGACGAATTTGCTAGAAAAATGCGATGTCGGTACTTATTTCATCAAAACGATACTAAAATGCATCCCTTCAGAATTAATTCGGGATACGAACCATATAATTCACGCAATACCTTAGAAAACTATTTATTTCTTACCTGCCTTGAATTGTCGTCACTTGAAGTTGGCAAATTTAAAGACAATCTTTGCAAAAACGAAAGAAAACTTATTTATAATTTAAAAAATGACAATAACATAATAATACAAAAAGCAGATAAAAATGCATTTGTGTATTAATCAACAAAGCCGATTATTTGAAAGAAGGTTATAGACAACTAAATGGTCCGCATTATAGAGAACTTGATTCTTTTAATATCGAAGAATTACATAAAGAAATTGAAGGATACATAACATTATTACATAAGCAGAACGTGATTGACGATACAACATATAAATTCTTGACCCAAAGAAAAGCAACACAAGTACGCATAGGTCAATTCAAAATGTTATTTAAGGTACACAAACTAAACGAAATCATTATTAAGAGCATTAATGAGTCAGGTTACAATATAGATGGTACTATCCCGCCAGGCAGACCTATCATTTCTCAAATCAATTCAGCCACAGAATTAATTAGCCGATACGTAGACTACTTTTTATTACCTATTGTGCAATCACAAACCACATATATTAAAGACACTACTGATTTTATAAACAAAATAGAAAACATTCGTGCACATGCGGAATGGATTTTAGTAAGCTATGACATTACTAACATGTTTCAAAACATGCCAATTGAAGAACTTCTAAATGCTGTACAACACTCGTTTTCAAATACACAGTCAATTAATTATGATTTAAAAACACCACCTGTAGAAGTGCTAGTTCGTCTTCTTAGATACATATTAGAAAATAATATTTTCATGTTTGATGGGAAATTATACAAACAAATAATAGGTACTGCAATGGGAGCAGTTCCAAGCCCAGAAATATGTGACATTTTGATGTATGAAATTAACAACAAAATTATTTCACAATTTCCACACAAAGACAAAATATTATTTCACGGAAGGTATAGAGACGATGGGTTCATTGTCTTCAATGGACCATATAAAGAAATTAATCAGTTGTTCACTATTGCCAATTCACACCACCCCTTGCTAAAATATACCTTTGAACTATCAAGAGAAGAAATTACATTCTTGGATGTAAATGTGCGAAAAGCGTCAAAATTCCAAACTACTGGAATCTTAGATTTAGAAACCCATTTTAAAGTAACCAACTCTTTTTTATACTTAAATAGAAAAAGCTGTCATAATCCACATGTATTCAAAGGTTTTATCAAAGGAGAGACAATAAGACACATACGTAACACCAACGACAAAACAAAACTTCATACTATATTACAGAAATTTAAAGCAAAATTAATAGAACGAGGTTACTCTGACATAGAAATAGAAAGAAGCATATCTAATGGATTGGCAATGGAGAGAAACTATTTATTGCAAAATAAAAACAATAATTCAAAGCCGATACCTTTGGTAATTACAACAAAATATGATCCAAGATTAAGAAAATTAAAGAAGAGAATTTTGAAACATAGGAAACTAATTAGAGAAAATCTTGAACTTCATAACATATTTTCTGTTGAAGACTATGCCAGAAAATGGGCCAAGAAAGAACAGGAGAAAGAAACGGACGTTTTGTCAGAGTGGGTTAAAGCTGTGAGGTTATTGATTTTGAAACGAATTAATTCTTTGAAGAGCTCAATGAGCACTAAAGCAACATCCATATTTAACAACGCTGATGTTGCAAAAACACTGTCCACCTTACACGACAAATATGTTGTTGTACCTGCAGACAAAGCACCAAATAACATCATTTTTGTGTGCAAAAACACTATATTGAGTGCTTGACAGTTGAATTAGGGGTTAGTTGTACCAACAATAGCAGCACGTACACAGCTACAACATTGTCTAAGGAGGAAATTATTGACAATCATAAATCTGTCATTTCCTCCTTCGGGCTCTCTGTTGGTGCTGACAATGATGACATTCCATCCCTGTATTGGATTCCTCAATTACATAAAAATCCATACAAACAGCGCTTCATTGCAGGGTCATCGAAATGTACCACTAAACCCCTTTCAGTCCTGTTGACCTCAATACTGACGGCAATAAAATCCGGCCTCCAGAAATATTACGATTGTTGTTATTCTAGAAATGGTGTCGATCAAATGTGGATCCTGAAGAATTCGAAAGAACTGATGGAGATTCTTAACTCTAAATCAGTTTCATCTTGCAACAGCATCAAGACTTTCGATTTCTCCACACTTTACACTTCTATTCCACATGAACAACTCAAGTCACGATTGGCACAGCTGATTAAACGCAGCTTTTTCAAAAAGAATGGAAAACGCAGGTACAAATATCTGGTAGTCGGTTATAATAAGACTTACTTCGCCATCAATGAGTCTAAAAGTAAGAACAAATTTACAGAAGATCAAATAATCGACATGCTCAACTTTCTTATAGACAACATATTTGTTCAGTTTGGTGGACGTGTTTTTCAGCAAACAATAGGGATTCCAATGGGCACCAATTGTGCACCTTTGCTTGCTGACTTGTTTCTTCATTCATATGAAGCAGACTTCTTACAATCTCTTCTAGACAAAAAAGATCGTAGACTAGCTCTCTCTTTTAACCTCACGTTCCGTTATATTGATGATGTCCTTTCACTGAACAATTCTCGATTTGGTGACTTTCTCCATCTCATATATCCCCCGGAACTTGAGATTAAGGACACAACGGATTCTAGGAAGTCTGCTTCATATTTAGATCTACATCTCGAAATAGACTCTCAAGGAGTGAGTGAGTGAGTGAGTTGGTGTTTTACGCCCGTGCAACGCTATATAGGTTATTTACAGGCGATGAACATGAAAAGGATGATACAATGAACATGAAATGATGATGATAAATGAAATATGGGATGGGGTGGGAAACACAGGGACGGTAAATTTTGAAGAACCACAGGAAAAGGGGAGAAGTGGGTAGGGGCGGAAAATTTAGCCTATGTGGTGCACTACTTGGCGGTCCACAAAGGGGTCTTTTACGTGCATGAAGCGTGGCATTCTCCACACACGTTGGCCCACTATGGTCGGCGGTCAGGGTTTCCGTATTATAGACCTGACAACCCCCGCGGACGAGGGCTACCCCATTCAGCCACCTAGGGTACACACTTGGTCGCTCTATGGGCTGAGCACTGACCCGACGTCAGAATCCCAAGACCCTTAGTCGCCTCTTACGACAAGCTAGGCTCTGCTGCGGGCCTATTCGCCACCCGGGCCCCGCACGGGACTATCAACAAAGCTCTATGACAAACGTGATGACTTCAACTTCCCAATCGTCAACTTTCCCTTCGTGTGTAGCAACATTCCGTCCGCTCCAGCTTATGGAGTTTACGTATCACAATTGATTCGTTACTCCAGAGCTTGTGGGAGTTACATCGATTTCCTTGGCAGAGCGTCACGTTTGACACAGAAATTGCTAACACAGGGTTATGTTGCTCCTCGGTTGCTGTCTTCACTCAAGAAATTTTACGGTAGACACCATGTACTCATAGATAACGAGTATTGATTGTGACGGCAGCCGTCACAGATGTTCCCCAAACGAACAAGATGTACCTTAAAGCAGCAAAAATACTGCCTTTTTCAGTTTTATAGAATGTGCAAATGATGAAAAAATATAGAATATATATGTATAATGTTCATGGCATTGTCAATGATGTGTTTAAACATACCATCTTTGATAAATTTTGGCGCCCATCTTGGATTTAGAAATTTCTCGTTTTTGCATTTGACGGAAAAACTGTAAATATCTCTTTAGAACTTTTTAAATATTTTTGTAGTACAAAATGTACTTATCCAGCTCTATAATACCACGAAGTTTCAAGGTGCTTACACTTGTGTTACTGAGATATGACAATGTCCTATATAATGAACTTTTGCTATTTATTAAAAAATAGCGGCCATTTAAAAAATTTCGAAGTCTAATGGACACTTCTGATGTGGAGCATTATTCGCAACACCAAAATCTACCAGAATATTAATTTTTATCAAAATCCAAGCACTTTTAAATTTTGGCGGCCATCTTGGATTTTGAAATTTCAGATTTTCTCATTTTGTGGAAAAACCGTAAATATCGCTTCAAATTTTTAAAAATATTTTTGTAGTACTCATCAAGCTCTATAATCCTACCGAGTTTCAAGGTCCTGACCACCTAGGTTACCGAGATATAGCAATGTCCTATATAATGAACTTTTGCTATTTATTAAAAAAAAGCGGCCATTTAAAAAATTTCAAAGTCCTTATGGACACCTCTGATGTGGAGCATTACTCACAACATCGAAATCTACCAGAATATTAATTTTTATCAAAATACAAGCACTTTTAAATTTTGGCGGCCATCTTGGATTTTGAAATTTCACATTTTCGCATTTTGCGGAAAAACCGTAAATATCGCTTCAAATTTTTTTTGGATATTTTTGTAGTACTCATCAAGCTCTATAATCCTACCGAGTTTCAAGGTCCTGACCACCTAGGTTACCGAAATATAGCAATGTCCTATATAATGAACTTTCGCTGTTTCCTCTGAAACGGTGGCCATTTTGAAAGTTCCGAAAACATTGTGCACACCTCTGATATGTGCCCTATCGCTGTGGAAAGTTTCATAAAGCTCAGTCTTCACATCTCTTCGCCTATACCCGGACAAGCGTTTTTTAGAGTGCGGAAGAAGAAGAAGAATAATAAGAATAATAAGAAACGGAGTAAAAACAATATGTTCCCACACTTCGTTTGGGGAACATAAATATGGGATTTCTATCTCTCAGATGAGTGCAGATGTCGGTTTGTCATAGGGTTTTGTTTTGTCTTCCTTTACCGGATTTGACACACTGAATTGGAAATTGGCAGCGCGGCGGGTGTGCTATAGCAGGCAGGAACCGCTTACTCTTCCAGAGCACCCGAGTTCACTCTTGTTACGACTTGAGTTAGCGTTGTTGATTTCTGTTCGGTTGTTTTTATGTTTTGTGTTTCCTTGTGCTGTTCTTGTTCATGTTTACCGGTTTTGTCGTTGCCTTTTCGGACTTTTGACACTAGAATGCCCCTTTGGTGCCTCTGCTTATTTCTGATAAACCAATTATTGCATATAAAAGACATAAAAATATCGGTGAACTAATTCACAAAAAAAAATGATTTAAACTAGACAACTTTTGTATATATTATTGAGATTTGGTAGACTCCTGACGAGGCGGGACCAAATTTGAAAAAATATAAAAATTTTTTAAAAAATAGTATACAAGATGTAACTATTTTCCTGGAAAAAACGTACCATTTAATTATATAACCGCCAGTGCACTACTGGGCGGTCCACAAAGGGGTCTTTTACGTGCATGAAGCGTGGCACTCTCCACACACGTTGGCCCACTATGGTCGGCGGTCAGGGTTTCCGTATTATAGACCTGACAACCCCCGCGGACGAGGGCCACCCTATTCAGCCACCTAGGGTACACACTTGGTCGCTCTGTGGGCTGAGCACTGACCCGACGTCAGAATCCCAAGACCCTTAGTCGCCTCTTACGACAAGCTAGGCTCTGCTGCGGGCCTATTCGCCACCCGGGCCCCGCACGGGACTCGTCCGTCCGTCCGTCGTCTGTCCGTTAACTTTTCTTCAAAGCTCTTCTTCTCTGAAACCACTGAAGGGATTGTATTGATACTTGGTATACATAATCTTTAGGATGTCCTCTACCAAGTTTGTGAATTATATACATGTCACCCAACCAACATGGCCGCCGTTACTAAAAATAGAACAGGGGGGTCAAACTATTGTTTTTGGCTTATAACTCAAAAAGTATAAGAGATAGAGAAAATCTTAAGCAACCCTCCTTGTTCAGCATCAATACTCTACAAATCTCTCTATTGAGTTGAAGTTTCGAAACGACTCCTTATAGGAGTTATTGCCCTTTAATCATCAAAATTGACCATTTTTGCAGCTTTTGGACTAAATATTGAAATACGTTAGAGCTAGAGGAAAAGTTAGCATTGCAGAATTGTTAAGCTCATTGAGATCTACAAAAATGATTACAGGGTCAAAATTGTCAGATCAGCCGTTTAAGAGTTATTCTCCTTTAACTGTTTTTTTTTATTAATTTACACTGATTTTCAAAAATCTTCTTCTCTGAAACCACTGAAGGGATTGCATTGATACTTGGTATACTTGATCTTTAGGATGTCCTCTACCAAGTTTGTGAATTACATGTATATACATGTCAACCAACCAACATGGCCGCCATTGCTAAAAATAGAACAGGGGGGTAAGACCATTGTTTTTGGCTTACAACTCGAAAAGTATAACAGATATAGAAAATCCGAAGAAACCTTCCTTGTTCAGCATCAAAAGCTCTACAATTCTCTCCATTGAGTCGAAGTTGTGAAATGACTCCTTATAGGAGTTATTGCCCTTTATTCATCAAAATTGACCATTTTTGCAGTTTTTGGACCATATCTAGAAAACGGTTAGAGCTAGAGGAAAAGTTAGCATTGCAGAATGTTTAGTTCATAGAGATGTACTTAAATGAAATCTGTAGCAACTTTTCTTGTTCAGCATCAAAAGGTCCTTATAGGAGTTATTGCCCTTTAACTGTTTCTTCTATTAATTTGAACTGATTTCCAAAAATCTTCTCTGAAACCCCTGAAGGGATTGTTTTGCAACTTTGTATACTTGAAAGTCTGTGAAATTTATTCAAACTTTGGCATAAGAGATCAGGTGAGCGATTCAGGCTCCTGGGAGCCTCTAGTTTTTCTTACTGGCATAAGCTTTACATGATATGTTTATCCATTTTTACAGCAAATATAAATTCGTCTAGTTTCATTGTAAGTTTTATTCTGCTTAATCTAGCCCTATTGGCGCAATGATATAACGCAACTTATGTAATAGTTCGGGCGATCTCCGAACATTTTTAAAAAAAAATTGTTTGTCACTATCTTCGGACGTACAAGTATCAATATATTGGTTCGGTGTTAACATTTATTCCTGGTTCATTTTCCTGACGACCTGGCTTGTCACCGGGGACGGCTCTCCAGTTACACATGCAACAAAGAGGCAGGGTTAACTGGAATTAACATGCTCAATGGTGTGGTTCGGAAGAATAACAAGTACATCATAGTTGGTGGACACCTTTTGAAAGAGGATTTCGAAATCTTCGAAAAATTTCGAAGCAGGACATAGGTTTTACTTTAGCAGCGGTTGCTTAATTTCTATATACTATGTACATGTTTACATGGTATATGATTAGCAATGTTAAGGTTTTATTAGCACATCCATATCTCAATTACTATACATGTAAGTCCTAATGAAACTTGGTATGAATTAGCCCAAGTAGTAGCTTAGCACAGTTGAATTTCATCACCTGACCGCTAACCATAGTGGTGCACCGTGTTGGGAAAATGTCATGGTCCTCGCACGTTAAAGAACCCCGCTGCAGGTCTCGTTAAGAGTAGGACCCGTAGGATCTCCATGCAGGAGGCAAAATTTCCCGTCCCTACCCATCACTCCTTTTTCCAGTGGCAGTCAAAACTCTCCTACCCGATTGGCCTTGTGTCCCCATTTCCTCCACTTCATCATCATTTCATGTTCATTGTATCACCATTTTCATGTTCATCTCCCGGATATAGCCGAAATCGTGCTGCTTGGGAGTAAAGCAATAACTAACTAACTAACTTACTAACATCTCCATCTTTTGACCTGAAGCTTGACCTTGATTTTCCCATTGAGTGACTGACTTTTTTCAATAGACTGACAGTTGGTACATATATATGAACACTTTTTGATCTCAGAAACTAGTATTGAATATAAATGGAAGTAACCAATGAATTTTGATTTCTTATGGTGCCAACAGACGAGATATATTTAAGTATTTAGCTCTTGTTATTGCATAACAAATGAAAAAAAAATATGCAATGGTTTTGAGGTACATGTATATGATGAAACTACTCAATCATGAGAATGTGATGTGGGAATTCTTAGTATTTTAATATTCTTAAAATTTTTAAATTCAGAGTCTGTAAAAGATGCTAGTGGGAATCTGTCTGAGAATAGACATAGGGAAATGGTTGGTGTTGGCAAGCAAGTAGGCTTGATATTAGATTCGCTTTGTGCTACTAACAGCAGAACAAAGAAAATTGGTACCACAAAGATGGCTAATGATATCAAGCATCTTACCAACATTCTTCTAGAACATCAATGTTGTGTCAAGCAAACCAAAGGAAGGTGTCACAATGGGTTTGGAGATTTCGCCTACCACACTTCAACAGCGCATCTCATAACCATGAAAAAAAGAATTTTGAAACACATCAAGAAAAGGGCTGCTAGATTACGTTTATTAAATGCCAGGTATTTACACGCACATTTTATTTGATTAAATATTTCCATAATCTTTTCTCTACCGACCCTTTTTTGTCACAACCTTGTACCTTTATCCAAATTTAGTTAATGAATCGTTTTTGTATACATCGTATTATGTTATGGCGATGTCGTTGTCTTACATGTGTTACATTAAATATAATCAATGCCAAAAAATAAATTTTCAACATGTACATATAAATGTATATGGTATTCAATATTTCATGAAAAGATACAACTCAGACTTTGTTAACTTATTGAAAGATTGAAAACTAACGAGCACAACTTTTAAAACATTTTATTGACTTTTATTATTAGAAATTACTGACATAAAATGATTACAAGTGTTAGTTTGTATAAAATTAATTATTTAGAACCTTTGTTTTCTTTTAAAAATTCTACAGTAACATCTAACTTTTGATCTTTTCAACGCGTTATTCTCCTAGGACAATACCAGTTAGCACACAATGTACCGAGAAACCTGAACTAAGTAGTTAGACTTGAGTGAGTGAGTAAGCGAGTTGGTGTTTTACGCCCGTGCAACGCTATATAGGTTATTTGAAGGCGATTAACATGAAAAGGATGATAAAATGAACATAAAATGATGATGATAAATGAAATATGGGATTGGGTGGGAAACAAAGGATCGGTAGATTTTGAAGACCCACAGGAAAAGGGGAGAAGAGGGTAAGGGCGGAAAATTTAGCCTATGTGGTGCACTACTTGGCGGTCCACAAAAGGGTCTTTAGTCGCCTCTTACGACAAGCTAGGCTCTGCTGCGGGCCTATTCGCCACCTGGGCCCCGAACGGGACAGTAGCTTGTCTATTAAGATAAGTACAAAAACTAAATCCAAGGAGAGGAGCCCTGTTTTAAGAACAGTATTTATAGTTATCTTTATCTTTTCATCTGAACATGCATCTACATGTATCTGAATTAAAAATCTTATAAAAAAGTTGTCAAATACATACTTGAGTTCAGTTGGTATTTGAGAAATCTTAAAAACCATTCAAAAAACAGAAAATGTCTGCATGTAAAAGAAATGTATTTTATCAATGTATGTTGCAGCTTTTTTTTAATTAACTCAAGCATTAATGTATGTAATTAGGTTTCAGATTATAAACTCTTAATTTGTTTATGTGCAATTATAAATGTTTTTATTATGATTTATAATTGATACTGTTAATGAACCAAAAATGGTTCACGCTTCTGCATGGGTAAAACTTGAGAACTTCAAAGGAACAAAGCAACCAGGAACTGATTTAGAAAACAGTACTGATATAGACGAGCCAGATGATGACCCTACTGACCAAAATTACAGACCAAATTCAGATCAAGAACCAGAAATGGACGAAGAAAGTGAACATGAGAGATACCTTTAACATTGTTGTTTTAAGAGAACTAGATCAAATGTCATACTAGGTTTTAAAAAAATAAACATGTGCCTTGCCCAATCTAAGTATTTTAAAAGGATGCTTAAATACATTGTACTGGGATGGCTCTTGATGAGTAATTGGTTGATTTACGGAAGAATCTGTACGAATAAAAAAATAATAAGGTTAAGATCAGAGTACATGGAAGGCCATGTTGAAGATGAAAGTCGCCATCCCATTCCAGGAGTAAGAGAGAAATATGAGAGTGCATCAATGATGACAATCCCTCAAATACAAAATAACATATCAAATTTGTTAGATCACATCATAGATCCATTCCAATATGATTATCATGTTGAATTGTATCAAACTGAGGTTAGGACAAAGGGAAAATCACAGCTGCTTATTTTCTATGAGGAACTGAAGGATGTAATTGAAAGCTTGTCAACCAATGATGTTGACAATGACCATGATGGTGATAATCAATGGTACTTATACATCTCTGGCATGTCTATGGGTGAGTGAGTGAGTTGGTTTTTTTACGCCCGTGCAACGCTATATAGGTTATTTACAGGCGATGAACATGAAAAGGACGATAAAATGAACATGAAATGATAATGATAAATGAAATATGGGATGGGATGGGAAACACAGGGACGGTTAATTTTGAAGAACCACAGTAAAAGGGGAGAAGTGGGTAGGGGCGGAAAATTTAGCCTATGTGGTGCACTACTTGGCGGTCCACAAAGGGGTCTTTTACGTGCATTAAGCGTGGCATTCTCCACACACGTTGGCCCACTATGGTCGGCGGTCAGGGTTTCCGTATTATAGACCTGACGACCCCCGCGGACGAGGGCTACCCTATTTAACCACCTAGGGTACACACTTGGTCGCTCTGTGGTCTGAGCACTGACCCGACATCAGAATCCCAAGACCCTTAGTCGCTTCTTACGACAAGCTAGGCCCTGCTGCGGGCCTTTTCGTCAACCGGGCCCCGCACGGGACTGGCATGTCTATGTATCATGTCATGCATGTCATTTACTATGTCATGATGTATGTATATTGCATGTATTGTATGGTGATTTTGCATACATAGAAATGAACAAGTATATATAAATGTTGCAGATGGTATGCCAGTCTTGTGTTGCTTCGTGTTATTGTCCCTAATTGCCATTGTGGTGATGTATGCCAGACTCATATGGACATTTTCAATATCCCGAAGATTTCAAAGAGGAAAAAAAATAGGAGAACCAAGTTAATTTAAGGTAATAACAAAACTACCGAACTTGAATGATCAATCTCATAGTCCAGAGAAAATGACAAAAACGAATCAGTCATACCGGAGAATTGGTTGATCGCAATGGTCCTGACTTGGTACAGGCATTTCAAACGAAATGGTGGGTTAAACCAGGTTTTATGGCGCCAAACCTCCCTCTTCCATTGCCATCTTCAAGTCCATAATATATATAATTAAATTGAATAGTGTGACACTGTAAAACTTGCTTAACCCCTAATATATAGTTACGTAAAATAGTGTGACACTGTAAATTTTTCTTGGAATTAGGTTTTATAAGTTTTTAATAGATCATGTAGGATATGAAAATTATCATGAAAAAAATACAGAAGCTTTTATCTGGAACTTTGTTGTAATTATTATTTGAGAGAAACACAAAACCAGAAGAACAAAAGATCGCAATGGTCCTGACTTGGTACAGGCACTTCCAAAGAAGTGGTGGGTTAAACCAGGTTTTATAGCGCCAAACCTCCCTCTTCCATTGCGATCTAAGGATCCGGTTATGACCATAGAACACAACATAGTTGTGAGACACAATAAGGATATTGAGGTGATCATCTCAGCAAGCTGGTGCCGTGGGACGTCAGAGCTCCTTCCATATCAAAAACACGGGATTTAGCACAACAGTTTTGTTGTGCACTTCCGAGATCAATTAAGCAACTTTATCATCATTGTTGCATATATATATTTTGGTCTCAAATGCTACATTTGGTTATTTAGAATAAAAATACAACATATTTTAAAGATAAATATCTTGAATAAATACATTAATCTAAAATTTGAACATTGTTTTGCCGATCTTGAACTTGATGAAATTGATAAAGTTCAAGATCAGCTCTTATTATTTTCTTATTTTACTTAATTATATCAGGTTGCTCTAGTAGTGATATACTTTGAAAGTATTAATTTAGCCTTGTGGTACATCTCCCATTTTACTGATGTACGAGTTAATTTTTTCATTTAGAAAGCATTCGTTAAAATCCCGTGTTTTTTAATATGGAAGTAGCTCTGACGTCCCAAGCACCAGCTTGCTGGAAAAAAATGCCGAGGACGTCAGAGCAAACTCGGACTATTATAACATAAGCACATGATTGATTTTAATACGCAGGTATGTTAATGCACTTTTCAGGAATTTCCGGCAGGACCACCCCCCTTTTTTCGTACATAACCTATTTTACTGGAACGGAATGTCGTATAGGATATTTTAATAAACCAACAGAAAAAGGATAAGAAATGAATATCTTTGGTGAATATTTATTTCATTTTATCATTCTTATACCGAAAAAGTTGCGGAAAAGTCTTTATTTAAGGATCGGTTTTAAAATAGACTAGAACAAGTTACCAAACACCGCATTTTGTCTCGAAATTTTTTTCATGGGAAGATATGATACTTAGTTGTGTAAAAACTGCTGAACCCTTAAAAATAAATCATTTCTTCTATTTTTAAAAAAAATAAATATGCCAAAATTGAGCAATTTCGCACCATTTTTCTAATCTTTTCAAGCTAAATTCAAGAAATTCATTCCGATTTGCGAGAGGGTTCAGCGATTTTATGATAGCTGTTTATGTTCGAAAAGATATATTTAAAGGATTAGGGATTTTGTTAACTGTGGTAACTTGTTCTAGCTTGAAAAAGAAAGCCCTTTGTCTGGATTCCAGTATTTCTTCATTACTGTCAAACGCCGAGTTCATCAAGATCTACGGCGTCAACAACGTGATGACGTCATTATAAAATATTTGTATCTATTTTGCCCAGTGCGTGTTTGCTGATAACATGATTGTGTTCGTGATTTTAGTTTCATATTATTATTAAATTGTGAAGAAATGTTTTTTCAACTAATTTGCATGTTGAAATCGAACAGATAGAAGCGTAATTTTTTGCTTCAAATAGAACAATTTCCTATACCTAAAAACAAGAAATTAAAATGTTCATTTAAAAGATTATTATAAGGAATGTTAAAATAAACATAACTGTATTGTTTAAAAATAAATATATTAAAGGGAAAATTCACGAATTTTGACTTATGGTCTTAAATGATAGAAAATGTCATCAAAAACATATATCCAAATTTTTTTCAAAAAATTTTTATTTATAACAGAGATATTTGGCATTTTCTGATTTCAAAAGTAACTCAGTGACGTCAGTGAGATGGTCTTGAGTGCATTGTGGGATATGACCGGATATCTGTGTATTACATCTTTATCCGATTAACGCTATATAATCGATATCGATATTGTATTTAATAAAACACAGTGGTGACGCGTGGTCTAATTGGTAAACAAAAGAAAATATTTAATAACGGTAAACCGATACGCATTCACATAATTATTATGAAGATTTCTTTCAAATATTATATAGTATTTTTATCATTATTTGGGAACAAAATTTTTAATTAATGATTTTTTTAAACATCAATATTAAATAATTGAATCATGATAATAATTAAAATTCTACTACATAATTCTAATCTTATCCATAAATTACTCTATTTTAATTTACATCGTTAAAATGATTTGAAAATTTTCCCTTTCATATGATGATCACGCTATTTAAAACAACAAGGTGTCACCTGGCCAGACATCCCAGGTATTAATTGCAAATTGGCGATTACGTAATTTGCCCCAGGTAAGAATTTTGTATATTCGACGTGAACATTTTTCCTGGCCTTTTAATCTCATTAGACAGCTATTAAACTGATTAACTGATCATTGAAATGCTATCATTTTAACGGATTAATTCAAATAAATTAAGCATGTCTAATAGTCACCTCATAAAGATCAAAGAAGAGACGGTGATCTTTAGCTGGGTATTACCTTTTCTTAGACTCTTTCGTCTCCTGATTGTTAAACGGAGTTTAATAAGGTTTTTGGTTTTGTAAAAGATTAATCGTAATTTCGAGAGAATGAGAAAAATAATTGCTATATCATATACTTTGCACCAATGTCCCTTCTAAATATTTGTAATGTCTGATTACGTGAGTAAAAGTCTTATTTGCAGATTTTAGACGCTGTTCATCATCAGGGATTGCGTCTCTGTCTCGGTGCATACAGGACCTCCCCCATTGAGAGCCTGTATGCAGAGGCAAATGAGCCACTCTGAAGCATCGAAGAATTAAACTTGGTTTGCAATATGCCACCAAATTAAAAGCCTTCCCAAACAACCCTGCCTACGACTGTGTTTTTAAACCACCTCTTAGGAATATTTATGAAAAACATGAAAACAAAACTCCTCCTTTTGGTATTCGTATCGAACCTCACCTGACTAATCTGAAGATTGATCTAGAAACTATAAAACCTGTCAAGCCTTTGAGAGTTCCACCCTGGGAACTTTTAAAGCCAAAATTTATTTTTGATCTCCGTAAACATATAAAGTCTGAAACAAATCATCTGCTTATACAACAAGATTACTGCGAAATTAAATCCAAATATCCTGATTTTTCAACAGCATATACAGATGGCTCTAAAGATGGTGATATAGTTGCTGCTGCTGCTGTCTTAGAAGATAGCATTTCTACGCAACGCCTCCCGTCTACTGCTTCCATTTTTACAGCTGAAGCAAGAGCCATCATTTTAGCCCTCAGGCTTATTGATGCTTCAGAACACTCTCAATTCTTTGTTTGTTCTGATTCTCTCTCTTTTGTCTTCTGGCAATTGAGAATTGTAATTTTAAAACCCATTACTTTCTAAAATTGTATATATAGTTCATCAATTGATAAGAGGTGGCGTGGAATTGATTTTCCTATGGGTACTCAGTCATACTGGTATTGATGGGAATTCAGTCGTGGACAGGGTTGCGAAGGAAGCCCTTCGGAATCCAATATCTAAATGTTTTATTCCTTATTCGGACTGTAGAAATAAAATCAGAATATATGTTCAAAGTTTATGGGACGAGGTTTGGGCTGCCGCTGAGCACAACAAACTTCATGAGCTCAAGCCACAGCTTGGGGAGAGTCATGCCTCATTCCGATGCCGTCGAGACCAAGTAGTCATCACTAGATGCCGCATAGGTCATTCTAGAGTCACTCATGGCTACTTGATGACACAAGAGAAGGAAGTTCCGATGTGCATCCCTTGTGACTCACGGTATTCTTTGAGGCATGTTCTCCTTGACTGTGTTGATCTTGCTCCTATTCGTATGAAGTATTTCGACTGTGCATCTATGCACGATTTGTTCAGCGGCATCCCAGCCGATGCCATTTTATCATTTTTAAAAGAAATTGGTCAGTACTCAAAATTATAATTCTTAAAATAAACTCACCATTTGTAAATTCTTTTGTTGCTATTATAATTAATCTTTAGCTCGTTATTGTCAAGTTCTTTTTGCTATGGTTTTATTTTTTAGTGTGTTAATTTTAAATGATTATTTTATCTATTTATTTTCAAGTCATTCTATTTATTTTATCTACGGTCTTTTGACTTTGTTTTATATTAATGTGTTATTTACATAATTATTTCAACTTGTTTATGTCCCGATGATGGCTGCAATATCGCCGACGGGACATTAAACAACTAACAATCAATCAATCAATCAATCAATCTATAACTTTTGCTTCCTGTCCCTGTCCCTCTATATCTTCTGCTACCTGATTCTGTCCCTCTATATCTTATGCTACCTTACTCTGTCCTTCTGTAACTTCTGCTACCTGGTCCTGTCCCGCTATATCTTCTGCTTCCTGGTCCTGTCCCTCTATATCTTCTGCTGCCTGGCTCTGTCCTCTATTTTTTCTGCTACCTGGCCCTGTCCCTCTATAACTTCTGCTTCCTGGCCCTGTCCCTCAACAACTTCTGCTTTCTGTCTCTGTCCCTCTATAACTTCTGCTTCATGGTTCTGATCCTCTATAACTTCTGCTTTCTGACTCTGTCCCTCTATAACTTCTGCTTTCCGGGTCTGTCCCTATGTATATTCTGCTACCTGGCTCTGTCCCTCTATAACTTCTGCTGCATGGCTCTGTCCCTCTATAACTTCAGCTGCCTGGCTCTGTACCTCTATAACTTCTGCTACCTGGCTCTTTCCTTCTATATCTTCTGCTACCTGATTCTGTCCCTCTTTTTTTTGCTTCCAAACTCTGTTCCTCTATAACTTCTGCTACCTGGTACTGTCCCTCTATAACTTCAGCTTCTTTGCCCTGTCCCTCAATAACTTCTGCTTTCTGTCTCTGTCACTCTATAACTTCTGCTTCATGGCTCAGACCCTCTATAAATTCTGCTTTCTGGCTCTGTCCCTCAATAACTACTGCTTCCTGGGTCTGTCCCTATATATATTCTGCTACCTGGCTCTGTCCCTCTATAACTTCTGCCTCCTGGCTGTCCCTCTATATCTTCTGCTACCTGATTCTGTCCCTCTATATTTTTGCTTCCAAACTCTGTTCCTCTATAACTTCTGCTACCTGGTACTGTCCCTCTATAACTTATGCTACCTGGCTCTGACCCCTTATAACTTCTGCTTTCTGGCTCTGTCCCTCTATATCCTCTGCTGCCTGGCTCTGTACCTCTATAACTTCTGCAACCTGGCTCTGTCCCTCTATATCTTCTGCTACCTGGCCCTGTCCCTCTATATCTCCTGCTTCCTGGCCCTGTCCCTCTTTAACTTCTGCCTCCTGGCTCTGTCCCTCTATATTTTCTGCTACCTGATTCTGTCCCTCTATATCTTCTGCTACGTGGCTCTGTCCCTCTATATCTTCTGCTACCTGGCTCTGTCCCTATATATCTTCTGCTTCATGGCTCTGTCCCTCTATATTTTCTGCTTCCAGACTATGTCCCTCTATAACATTTGCTACCTGGTACTGTCCATATATAACTTCTGCTTCCTGGCTCTGTCCCTCTATAACTTCTGCTTCCTGGTCCTGTCCCTCTATAACATAAGCTTTTTGGTCCTGTCCCTCTATAACTTCTGCTTCCTGGTCCTGTCCCTCTATAACTTCTGCTTCCTTGCCCTGTCGTCCCGTGCGGGGCCCGGGTGGCGAAAAGGCCCGCAGCAGAGCCTAGCTTGTCGTAAGAGGCGACTAAGGGTCTTGGGATTCTGACGTCGGGTCAGTGCTCAGCCCACAGAGCGACCAAGTGTGTACCCTAGGTGGCTAAATAGGGTGGCCCTCGTCCGCGGGGGTTGTCAGGTCTATAATACGGAAACCCTGACCGCCGACCATAGTGGGCCAACGTGTGTGGAGACTGCCACGCTTCATGCACGTAATAGACCCCTTACATAGGCTAAATTCTCCGCCCCTACCCACCTCTCCCCTTTTCCTGTGGTTCTTCAAAATTTACCGGTCCTTTATGTCCCACCCCATCCCCATATTTCATTTATCATCATCATTTCATGTTCATTTTATCATCCTTTTTATGTTCATCGCCTGTAAATAACCTATATAACGTTGCACGGGCGTAAAACACCAACTCACTCACTCCTTGCCCTGTCCCTCTATAACTTCTGCTTCCTGGCCCTGTCCCTTTCATTAAAGTTAGATCATTTTCTGAGGTTCACTATTTGAAAACGTTCGATTTTTCAACTTTATACACTACCTGACCACACGAAAAACTAAAATGTCGCCTAAAAAAGAAAAAAAAAACTTCTCGAAAAAGCCTTTTCAAATTCTAGGAATTTTGTTATATTTGATTAAAACTCTTATACATTCTTTTCAAAAACATCTTTCAAAGATAAAAATTGTTGCACACTGGAACAAGTTTGCAGTATGCTTGATTTCCTCATTGACAACATATTTATTACCTTTGGAGGAGAGATTTTTCAACAACAAATCGGCATTCCAATGGGCACAAACTGTGCTCCTCTCCTCGCCGATTTGTTTTTATACTCATACGAGACTGAAGAAAACAAGAAGTAATTATCCGTTTAATTTTCAAAATTGTTTAAACCCGAAGATTCTTCCTACCCCAGACATAGGTTGATCATCTTAGTAATAATTTGGATCCCCAGATTGGTATTTTTGGTTTTACTGATCTACGCTCTTCATAATCATAAAGTGTTTGGCATTTTCAAGATTTTTTGGTAGAGCGCCTCTGATGAGTCTTGAATAGACCAAACGCGCGTCAGGCATAGCAAAATTTATTGTCTGGAACTTTGTTGTCATTTGTATTTCGAACACCCGTGAAGGTTAGCACTGCTGGTGGAGTTTTAATTCCCCGAGGTTAGCCCGCTCCGGCACCAACACTTTTGTGTTGGAGAACACACCAAAGCTTTAAATTATCCGTTTAAATTTCAAAATCAATAAGATACATCTATGGTACATGTTAGTACAAAAAAAAAACATACAATTAGGGTTCGAGTCATTGAAAACACAAAATAAGGTTAGTACAAAAGCATACAATTAGGGTTAAGGTTAGTGAAAACGCAACAAATAGGGTTTGAATAATAGGAGATAGGGGTTAGCATTAAAACATACAATTAGTGTTTAGATTGGTAGATAAATATATATTAAGGGTAAATGTTATTACAAAAACATACTATTAGTCTAAGGGTTAGTGAAAACGCAAAAATAGGATTAGAGGAAAACAGAAAAACAAACAATGAGCGTTAAGGTTAGTATTAAAATTGTATTTAGGGTTAGGGTTATTACATAAACATACAATTAAGGTTAGGATTATTTAGGGTTAGCCTAAATGATACAATTACTTTTAGTACAAGAACACAATTAGGGTTAGGGTTAATGAAATAACAATACAAGGGATAGGCATTAGCATTAAAACTACACATTAGGGTAAGGATTAGTGAAAACGCAAAATTAGGGTAAGGAGTTAGCAATTAGCGTTGAGGATGAAAAAAATATATTTTGGTTTGTAGCGTTATTACAAAACTAACATACAATTAGTGTTGGGGTTAGTGTAAAACCTTCCATTAGGATTAGGGTATAGTATTCAAAGATACATATATGGCTAGGATTAGTACAAAAAACATGCAATTACCGTTACAGTAGGTGTAAAACACACTATTAGGTTAAGGGATTAGCATTCAAACATACAATTATCGTTAAAGTTGGTATTACAAAATATATTTAGGGTAAGGATAATTTCAAAAACATACAATTAAGGTTAGGGTGAGTCTCAAACCTACAATTAGGATTAGGGTTTAGTATATAAAGATACATTTATGACTAGGGTTAGTTCAAAATAAAACAGACTTAAGCAAAAACTTTAACAATTGTGGAAGCGACAATTAAGGTTATATCCAAATAAACACAATATTTATGACAGTTGTTTTAATATGTTATATTCCATGGCCAATATGACATGACTGATGTGAATTAGAAAGAGCAATACCATACGGACAGATTCCCTTATAATGTCCTACACTTACCTTGTATTGAGCTTTCAAGTACTGTTTCCCATCATTCAGCATGCAATAAATTCGATCAACCCACTCTTTTCCATATCCTATTATGCCAAGGATGGTGGATGCTGTTTTGAGGTCGTCAAAAGCTTTGCCTCCCTCAGCAGCATAGTTGTCCAGGCCTTTCATACTTTTGCGCACACTTGGCTGAATGCTTCCAAAATTCTCATGTATAACCTTTCAGATAAAATATCACTAAAGTTCATTTCTTCACAGTATTTAATGTAAAGATTAACCGTTCTGGTGCGTACAGATTAACAGTTCTAGTGCGTACAGTATTGAGTAAGAGTTCCGGGTGGCGAATAGGCCCGCAGCAGCGCTAAGCTTGTCGGTAAAAGTCCACTAAAGAGCGCTCAGAAACCTGACATCGGGTCAGGCCGCTTGGGAAAAATGTCACGTTCCTTGCACGTTAAAGAACCCTGCTGCAGGTCTCGGTAAGAGTAGGATCCCAGAAAATTATAACAAACAATTGATATCAAGATGAAAAACGCAGGTTTTTCTCATTATGATTTACCCTTTTTGTCCAAAAATTAAAACAATCAACAATGAGCATATAAATCCAAATAAATCGATAAAAACGAACCCAAATAAATGATTTTTAATTAATTCGATGGGGGTTATCGGGGTGTTAATCTTCAATTTCCAAATCAGAGAAAAACCATGGTACAATATCAGCAGTATTTTAACGCATTTACGTATTTTCTGAATTCATATTAAATTCCTGTTCATTTCGATATAAAATAACTTCATAATTGATTTTTATACGACCGCAAAAATTTGCGGACGTATAATGGTATGATGCTGTCGTTGTCGTTGTTGTCGTCATTTTCCACAAAAATCTTACAAAAGTTTACACTGCCATAAATTAATATCAATGTCTCACAGATGAGACAGAATTATTTATCTAGATACTGCTTTGCCTTATTTTGCAGAAAATAGATTGAAACAAGTGATACTCTGAGCGAGCTCTCAAAAGGATACCCCCGCTTCATATTGGACTCTGTACTGCCAAAAAAACCTCAAGTCCAATTATCTTACCATAATGATATCTGAGAGCGATGAAAATTCTTCATGCACAACTACATATAAAGTACTTCCTTCATTTAAAGTTTCATCAAAATGCTTCAAGCGATTTAAGAGAGCAGCGCTTACGAGTTATGTGGACAGACGGACGGACAGACAGACGAACAGGGCGTTTTCTATATATCCCCAAAAACTTTGTTTGCGGGGGCGGTATATTAGCTACAATAATGTAGCTCCTTTGACATCTTCGATTATAACCTGTATGAAAAATTTGTACAAATTATTACTTGTATGATGACATCGTAGAAGTTATTACCTGTACAAGTAATAACTTGTACGGAAATTTTTGAAGAAAAAATAATAACTTGTACAATTTTTCAATGATTTTAATTTTGTAGGTCTGTGGTTTAGTTTGACGCTATTTCAAGGGCTTTTTAAGGTTTAATTTGGTATTTTTTTTATCGTGGATTTTTTAAATTGTGCCGCATATTTCACATCTCATTATTTTCTAATTTGTAAAGAGGTGTCTCCCTTTTCAGCTGATATCTTATCAAATAGCTATATCCTGATTAATTCTTGAGTTATGTATTTTGTCAGAAAATTTGCTATATGTAAGCCAGAAAGATGTAGAATTTTTGAACAAATTTGTGACAAGAGGCTCCCAAGAGCCTGAATCGCTCACCTGAAGTACACAGGTACATATATTTGTAGATATTATTGTGCTTAACCATATGCGGTTTAAATTTCTGAAATATCTTTTCGAAAATTTCAGGACAGGTAGGTCTTAATATGCTGATCAATTTTGATTCTTGCACAATTTTGATATCTGAAACCATTTTTGAGTTATGAGCAAAAAAATACAATTTACCCCTTTGTTCTATTTTTAGCCATGGCAGCCATGTTTTTTACAAATAAAAAATCTGAACGATAGAGTCGTAGCATATAAGCTATTAAACAAGTGTGCCGTGTTAAGATGCATTTGGTTTTACTTTGTCAAACAAGTTAATCTTTGAAATTCTGGGGAAAAGTAATGAAAAATGGTAATTTTTGTTGTTTAAAGGATAATAACTCCTAAAAGAATTGTTCCTACAGCTTTGACCTAAATACATGAAATGTAGATCTTGATGTGCTTAATCATATGCAATTTAAATTTTTGAAATATCTTGTATAGTTTTCAAGATACAGGGCTAAATAAGTGAAAAAATATTGAAAAATCCAGAAAAAGGCAATAACTCCTATGTCGATTGTTGGATATTCTTGAATATTTAAAAGCAGGTAGATCTTGAGAAGCTGATCACTTTTGTCTCCCATCAGAATTTTGATATCTGTAACTATTTTTGAGTAATTAGCAAAAAACTGCAATTTACCCCTATGTTCTATTTATAGCCACGGCGGCCATATTTTTTGATGAATCAAAAATCTGAACGATAGAATTGTAGCATTTATGATATTCAACAACTGTGCCAAGTTAAGTTGAAGTTGGATGTATGGTGTCAGACAAGTTAATCTATGAAATTCAGGGGAAAAGCAATGAAAAATGGTAAATTTTGACGCTTTAAGGGCCATAACCCCTAAAAGAAATGGTTCTACAGCTTTGACCTAATTACATGAAATGTAGATCTTGATGTGCTTAATCATATGCAATTTGAATTTTTAATATATCTTGTATAGTTTTCAAGATATAGGGCTAGATAAGTGCAAAATTTTGAAAAAATCCAGAAAAAGGGCAATAACTCCTACATCGGTTGTTGGATCTTCTTGAAAATTTCGAGGCAGGTAGATCTTGATGTGCTGATTACTTTTACCCTTGCCAGAATTTTGATATCTGGTACTGTTTTTGAGTTATTAGCAAATAACTGCAATTTAGCCCTATGTTCTATTTTTAGCCATGGCGGCCATGTTTTCTTACGAATCAAAAATCCGAACGATAGTTTTGTACACATAATGCTACTTAACAAATGTACCAAGTTTGGTTGCAATTGGACTTATGGTGTCGGACAAGTTAAAGTTTGAAAAATTGTTAACAGACGACGACGACAGACGACGACGACGGACGCCAAGTGATGGTATAAGCTCCCATGGACCTTCGGTCCAGGTGAGCTAAAAAATTCATTTTTTTTAACAATTCACCCATAATAGCTATACTAAGATTTTCTGAAATGCGAGCAAACTCCTACAACAATATCCAGAAGAGAAATAAAGTATGACTAAGCTGCAACATTTATACAGTCATAGTACAACATGTTAAAAAGCGAATCTTGAAAAGTAATTTGACTTCAAATATATTTTTCTTTATTTTACAGACTTAAAATACAATTAGACCATGTTGTAAGGTGATTGCAATATAGCCCCCTCTCTTATGGGATTTCGATCTCTCAGATGAGTGCAGATGTTGGTTTGTCATAGTGTGTTGTTTTGTCTTCCTTTACTGGATTTGACACGCTGAATGGACTATTGGCAACGCGACGGGTGTGCTATAGCAAGCAGGAACTGCTTACTCTTCCGGAGCACCTGAGTTCACTCTTGTTTCGACTGGAGTTCGCGTTGTTGATTGATATTCAGTTGTTTTGTGTTTCCATGTTTTACGTGTTGTCTGTTTTTGTCCCGTTCTTGTTTGTGTTTACTGGTTTAGTCTCTGCCCTTTCGGACTTTTGACATTCGGATACCCCATTGGTACCTCTGCTTCTTACGAGTGGGGGTATAATAATGTTTTCTTACCGTCTACCTACCTGCAGTCCTGCAAAAAAAAAAAATAGAAGAAAAAATACCATTAGAAATGCAAACAAAAAATGGTCCCGTTCCGTTCCATTAAGCAACAATATCTCCCGGCTATTGGTATGGAACGGAACCATATTTTTTTTACCAAAATGAGACGAATTAAAAATTGAATATATATGACTGACAACGAACTTAATTGATCATATACTTGCAGCTTTTGTTCTGTTCCGTTCCGCAAAGTACCAATAGCCCTTAAAAATAACTGTTTATTTTCCAACCGTTTATTAATAAATACAATTAGACCATGTTGTAAGGTTGCGCTTCATATCTCTTATTTTATTTTACAGTTAAGCCCTTGTACAAGTTATTATTTTTTCATGAAAAATTTCCGTACAAGTTGTTACTTGTACTTACTTGTACGATTTTTTCATACAAGTTATAACTTGTACAAATTAATAACATGTACACGACATATATATATATGCATGTATGGTGTGTTTGCCTATAGATACATTTCTCAGTCCGTCTGTCCTCGACGTTCACATGCAAAGTTCTACTAAAAAAGTAGATAAATTGTTCACTTGATGGTTTTTTTATCATTTATGGTGGTAGTTTGATAGGAGTATTTGATACATTAAAATATCTCACAGTGCATGGGGGTACATCGTGCATTAAGAAAAAACTTCATGTAGCAAAACTGTGTCGGTTTTCATTTATTTAAAATTTCACTACCTTCAAAAGCAAGGCAGCTTTGTATGTCTTAAGATTTTTGCTTTCATCTATTTTAGAGTTTGAAATCTTTTGAACAAATCAAACAACACCTTACACATTATTCCAATGTCTTGAACCAGATTGTCAAAAAAATGGAGTTAGCCCACCAAACTGATGCTTTAGAAATGAATGATGAAGAGATGCCAACCTATAGCAGCTAGAAATCAGTTGGTTTGTACTTTATTATTATTATTTTTTTAATTAACAAGACCAATCGATGTCTGGCCCTGCGTCGTACGGCAAAATGTTGAACCCTGTATGTTCTAGGCACAATATGGACAGTCAAAATATTTTGACACTTGCATCCTATGGTGGACTTACAAAGCATATTTGTCACATGCCACCAAATATTGTAAAAAAAAGACGAAAAAAAAAATCCCCTTTTGGTCCCCTTATTGCTAAACAGAAAAGGTGGGTCAAGAAAAAATTGTATCCTCCATTTTGTATCCAATATATGACCAAAATTAACTTGTAAAAACAATTTTCTAAATCGGTCCATAAATAAAAAATGTCACATTTTTGCCCCTTTTGGGCCCCTCGTTCCTAAACAATAGCATTTGGTCAACCAAAACAGGTTATTTTGGAAACAAATAAAAAAGTTGCTTTTTTGGCCCCTTAGTTTCTAAACGAAAAAAGAGGGGACACCCAAAATCAGCCCAACCCTTCCTTTTATGGTAAGTAACATTACTGTAAAGTTTCATAGCATTTGGTCAACCAGAACAAAAGTTATTGTGGAAACAAACAAAACAGTCACTTTTTTGTCCCTTTTGGGCCCCTAATTTCCAAACGAAAAAAGAGGGGACACCAAAAATCAGCCAAACCCTTCCTTTTATGGTAAGTAACATTAGTGTAAAGTTTCATAGCATTTGGTCAACCAGAACAAAAGTTTTTGTGGAAAAAAATAAAAAACTCGCTTTTTTGGCCCCTTTAGGGCCCCTAATTTCTAAGCGAAATTATAAAATGACCCCAAAAGGGGAGGTGCACATCTTCAATTTATCTGTAATCACTGTGTAAAATTACAGAAATATCTAGTGTTTGGTTTTTGAGATTCAGATTACACAAGACAGGCACCCCATAGCGGGACGGACGGAGTGACCCTGCTACTAGACCTGCTTTCGCCTTCGGCGATGCAGATAAAAAATAAAATATAAACACAAGCAACCATATTCTTCACTGCTTTTGAAGTACTGACAGATTATGATTCTTGTTGGTAGAGTATGATTGCAGTTGGCAGAGTATGATATAAGCAGAGGCACCAAAGGGACATTCGAGTGTAAAAAGTCCGAAAAGGTAACGACAAAACCGGTAAACATAAACAAAAACAGCACAAGGAAACACAAAACATAAAAACAACCGAACAGAAATCAACAACGCGAACTCAAGTCGTAACAAGTGTGAACTCGGGTGCTTCTTGTTGGTAGATTATGATACTCTTGGTGGTACTATTTTTGACTATGTATCTAGTGGTCGTTATCTGATGATATTGATCTGGTGATGTGTTTGGAATATGATATATGATTGATGAATGTAGGGAATTCTGGTGGTTTGATATGTGACACTGGTGGTCTGGGGTTGACACTTGTGGTCTGAAAATATACAATTATAATCAAACTAAAATTGAAGCAAAAATCTTTATTGTCCGACGCACATGTATAGAATGAAACAAATATAAATAACATGAAACGTAAATTGTATATAAGTGTGAACTGCAAATACAGGTTTAATTATTTTTTATACATGCAGTTGATAATAAAACCATATTAAAAGTAATCTATAATGTAATAAACAACTAAATCACTTATCATATAAATGCATATGGATTTGTTGCTATAATACGGTCTAATTTTGTTTTCAATTTAACCACTTATTATATTGAATAAACTAACAGATCTAAGTAAAATAATTTATCAAGGGGAATAACTCTTTATTTTTAACTTAGCATTTAGCTTGGCATTGAAAGGATTTATGTAATATGAACATGAAAATATAACACATACCAAATCAATAAACAGTCACTGTTTTAAATTGAAGAAAGATAAACTTCTAAAATAACAAACTAATAAAATATTAACCACAATTATGCGGGCTTGTGTTTTATTTTTTGTCGTTACTCATAAAATGAGGAATTAATTCAAATGACAAACACTCTGCATAGAGAATATTCAAAAGTGAATAAAAATAAACATACCTAACACTTTGTAACCATGGAAACCCTATGGATTGAATGCTTGATGCAAAAATTTAGAAATGTAAATTTTTCTCTGGATTGCGAGGGAACACAATTATCGCCCTTTGCTATAATTTTAGTCAAATATGGTTCGTTATGAACAACAACAACAACAACAAATTGTTTATTTAGTTTCATATTGCAACAGCATCAAGACTTTCGATTTCTCCACACTTTACACTTCTATTCCACATGAACAACTCAAGTCACGATTGGCACAGCTGATTAAACGCAGCTTTTTCAAAAAGAATGGAAAACGCAGGTACAAATATCTGGTAGTCGGTTATAATAAGACTTACTTCGCCATCAATGAGTCTAAAAGTAAGAACAAATTTACAGAAGATCAAATAATCGACATGCTCAACTTTCTTATAGACAACATATTTGTTCAGTTTGGTGGACGTGTTTTTCAGCAAACAATAGGGATTCCAATGGGCACCAATTGTGCACCTTTGCTTGCTGATTTATTTCTTCATTCATATGAAGCAGACTTCTTACAATCTCTTCTAGACAAAAAAGATCGTAGAGTAGCTCTCTCTTTTAACCTCACGTTCCGTTATATTGATGATGTCCTTTCACTGAACAATTCTCGATTTGGTGACTTTCTCCATCTCATATATCCCCCGGAACTTGAGATAAAGGACACAACGGATTCTAGGAAGTCTGCTTCATATTTAGATCTACATCTCGAAATAGACTCTCAAGGAAAACTATCAACAAAGCTCTATGACAAACGTGATGACATCAACTTACCAATCGTCAACTTTCCCTTCATGTGTAGCAACATTCCGTCCGCTCCAGCTTATGGAGTTTACGTATCACAATTGATTCGTTACTCCAGAGCTTGTGGGAGTTACATCGATTTCCTTGGCAGAGCGTCACGTTTGACACAGAAATTGCTAACACAGGGTTATGTTGCTCCTCGGTTGCTGTCTTCACTCAAGAAATTTTACGGTAGACACCATGTACTCATAGATAAATATGGGATTTCTATCTCTCAGATGAGTGCAGATGTCGGCTTGTCATAGGGTTTTGTTTTGTCTTCCTTTACCGGATTTGACACACTGAATTGGAAATTGGCAGCGCGGCGGGTGTGCTATAGCAGGCAGGAACCGCTTACTCTTCCGGAGCACCCGAGTTCACTCTTGTTACGACTTCAGTTCGCGTTGTTGATTTCTGTTCGGTTGTTTTTATGTTTTGTGTTTCCTTGTGCTGTTCTTGTTCATGTTTACCGGTTTTGTCGTTGCCTTTTCGGACTTTTGACACTCGAATGCCCCTTTGGTGCCTCTGCTTATTGCCAATCATGGCGCCCACAAGGGGCAGTGAAATTACAATTAAGTAAATATAGAACAAAAAAAAAAGAACAATGTTTAATTATCAATGATTAATAGTAATAAAAGAGGTGACTGGTTGATGACCCGTTTTTGCCAGATATATAGTAAAGAGATACTCTTAGGCGGTTCACGGCTTTATATATATAATACAATATAACAAATTAATGTAAACAAACCTTTTAGCGTGTACATTTTTTTTATAGATAATAGAAGCACAGACTGACAGTGAACAATAAATACAAACGAATATGATATATATATATATATATATATAAATTATTTACTTAAAATCTCATTTCTTTTGGTAAATAGATTTTCAATTAGCTTACAAATATTAATTAAGATGTTCTTGTCTTCGGTACACATAAGCCAGATAAAAAGATTTTTGTCATTAAGATTTTGTAGGTTCGAGTTGGTTTGAAGTATGGGGTCTAAATAAAGTTGTCTTATTTCTCTAAGGCTGTTGCATTTTAATAGACTAAACAAACTAAAGACATCGCTTATTTTGTCTTAACATATTTACAAAATATTATTTACATTGAAAACGTTAAGATTAAAATAATTAAATCACTAAAAAAAATTAGTAATATATTTAATACTATAAATTCATAAATCTGAATAAAATCTTAATAATTATTTACATGTTGAAAACTTTTAATTGAGAAATACAAATGACAACAAAGTTCCAGACAATAAATTTTGCTACGCCTGACGCGCGTTTCGTCTATTCAAGACTCATCAGAGGCGCTCTACCAAAAATATTGAAAATGCCAAACACTGTATGGATATGAAGAGCATAGAACAGTATAACCAAAAATACCAAACTGGGGAACCAAATAATTACTAAGATATTCAACCTATGGGATAGGAAGAACCTTAGGGTTTAGACAAATATGTAAACTGAATTAAGGATGCGACAACGTTACTAAACCTAATCCAGAAAAGACATTTTATCATTGAAAAGTGTAATTAAAATGCTTAATTAAAATGAACTTCAAAAATAAAAATAACTAGAATATCTACAGAAATAAGAAAAATTAGAATAATGCATTTTTCTATGATTATGTAGCGAAAAGGACAGGTCGACCACCAAGACTGAATACAGCAAACCACCAGGAAACTCAATGTTGTAACCTCAAAGTGTATTGTGTCATGTAAATTTATTCCACAGGACCTTGTACTACTCCAGTAAACTGGTGTCTGTACAATGACAACGTGTGCTTAGTGATGACTCCTTAACAGAATATAACACAGCCGAGAATATTGGTAGCTTGTGTTAATCCTGGCTACAATTTTATTTGTAGGTCCTCAGTGTTTTAGAGATAAATTAATGAACAGAAACTTGAAGTCGCTAATAAAATTCAAATTGTATTCAAAAAGATCATATGTAAAATTTACAACAAGTTCAAAAGGATCAACACTCACCCAAGCTCTCACCCAGCGACTTCCCTCTCTCTCAATTTCTAACCTCTTAAATAGCACTAGTACTGCCCGGTTAAATGACCTTGAAATATTGCCAAATGACCAAATTACAATAATAGAAATAGAAATTAAGTAATCGGGCAAAAATAAGAATCATTAGGACTTAAGATAAAAAAAGATAATTAACAAGAATCTTATGAAATGATAAAATAGCCAAAGATAAGAAAATAACTGAACAAAATTTACACATGGGATAATTAAACGTTAACTTTTACTAGAATTTTGTTACACAGCCCCTCTTAGAAAAATTGAACTTCCACTGTTCAAAATGCAAGTACTAGCACTAATAAAAAAAAAACAATGATATAAAAAAAACATATATATATAAGACAACCTTAACTACTGTATAAAAAAATATGTATAACAACCTGAGACTTGTAACAATTTGCCAACATCAAAGTACAAAATTATACATAAACAATAATACTATTATGCACTCCCCTGACTAATTAACAAATTCAACTGTTTAACTTAACTGACATCAATTATCAAAATCATAACAATTTATGTAAATTAACAGCATGTAAATAGAATATAAAATGAACACTTACAGGTTTGGATTTCCTTAATGATTATATAAAAACAAACAACTCTTTATTGAGCACCATAACTATTTAATAACTATTACTTTGATCAATTAGCACCATTTTAAAGGACAATTAGCACTGATTTAAGGGATAGCCCTCAACATATTAATGCTGAAATAAATGAAAGAACCCTTGTGAGTAAGCTCATATTTTTTTTTATTGTCATGCACAACAAAATATGTTATACTTCCTGCATACCAAGTTTCTTTAAGTTCTGTTCTGTAGTTTCATACTTATTTGCATATCAAGTTTCATTAAGTTTCAAAGGTAATCATCTGAACCATAACTCCCACAAAATTTTGCAGATAAAAATTCTTGGTAATATGCACAACTACATGTACATATGGTGTAGTTCTTGTATACAAAGTTTCATGAAATTCTGACAAGTAATTTTAGAGTGGTTGGGTCGGCAACTTTTTAAGTCCAAAGGCTTATAACTCCAACAAAAAATTGCTGATAAAAAATTCCTGGTAATATGCACAAGTATATAGGTTGTACTTCTGGCATACCAAGTTTCATTAAATTCTGATAAGAAAATTTAATAGTGGCATTTACATGATGAATCAGGATTTTCTGCAAATTCCTAAGTCCAAAGGGCCCTGACCCCCACAAAAACTTGCTGGTAATATGCACAACTATAAAGGGCGCATTTCTTGCATACCAAATTTCATTTAATTCTGATCAGCAGGTTCAGAGCAGTTATGTCAACAAGATGATGAATCAGGATTTTATGCAAATTCTAAGTTCCAAGAACCATAACTCCAAAAAAATTGTGCACAAGAAATCCCTGGTAATATGCACAACTACATATGGTGTACTTCTTCCATACCAAGTTTCATTAAACCTACAATAAAATCCTGACATCCCCTGACTCGTAATCCTCTAATATGGGCTCCTCAAAGATGTTGCTGTCATCATCATCATCGTCATTATCAGCATCCTGGCAATCATAGGCTATGGTGGATAAGCCTGTCTCGGGGTCATGACCAGTGACTGTACCTGTATACCAGAACTCCTCTCCATCAGACTCGCGACGAAACCTATGGTCAATCCGTCTGCCTACAATAAAAGCTGGGTCCAGGGGCACTACCTTCAACTCTTCCTTTTCCAGGTCATCAAGAAGGGGAAAAGAGAAGGTCTCTGTCTCGCCGTCATAAACTAAGCTATGCATATACTTACCTCTCCTTTTTTTCAGTCCTGTCACAATAGCGTCGTACCATTTAGTTGATGCATCTTCTTCCTCCACCAAGTGTTGCACCCTCTTACCAATCAATTGTTCTGGATCTGTCAGTTCTGGGGCAGTAGTCTGGGTACTCGGCAACCTACCTTTCTGTGTCTTCTGTTTCTTCTTTGGACCCTCTGCATTCTTCTGCCTCTCTGTCTCTGCTAGTTGCTGGAACTTCTCCTTCTCGGTCTGCAGGCAAAAATCAGAAAGAGGATTAGCCTGCCCACTTACTTGCTGTTCTTGCTGTCTCTCTTCTCTCGCATCCTGTTTAAAAAATTAAATTAGTTAGTTAGAAGCAAAGGTGTACCAAAGGGGTAATCAGTATCATAAAACCGTTAGTTAGTTAGTTGTTGCTTTACTCCCAAGCAGCACGATTTCGGCTATATCCGGGAGATGAACATGAAAATGGTGATACAATGAACATGAAATGATGAAGTGGAGGAAAAAGGGACACAAGGCCAATCGGGTAGGAGAGTTTTGACTGCCACTGGAAAAAGGAGTGATGGGTAGGAGCAAAAAATTTTGCCTCCTGCATGGGGATCCTACGGGTCCTACTCTTACTGAGACCTGCAGCAGGGTTCTTCAACGTGCGAGGAACGTGACATTTTTCAATATCCCATCTGAACCACAAGATTTTCTATTTTTCAGAGATTTCATAGCAAGCAACACTTTTTTTGTAATCGAATTTTGAAAATGTTGGTTTTCTAACAAATTATTAGTTCCCTATGACTTTCGACCAAAATATTTAATGACTCGATATAAATTATAGTGTTATTAGTCATTACAAACCATCTTGAACCTTTTTTGAGCTGGAGAAAGAAATTCGATTTGCTACATTACGAGTAATGGGACCGCATTGTAGCTCCGCCCAATCAAAGATGTCAAAGGGGCATCATTATTGTAGCTACCTGGCCCACTTCCGCTCTTGGACATACCAGTCTGGTAGAGACAGGATCTTCTTTGGGGTTCCACCAAGCTGTAACAAAGGTTTGGTTTGGGTGTGGTATGGTGTATGTAAAGTTTCGATTGATTGCACTAATAGTTGTGTGCTTCTTGACCTCTTTGGTTTGGCTGTGACAACTGTAATATCAAAACAAGAATATAAAATAAATCTTTATTGTTGTCTGGTCCTCATGAAAGTGACCGAGACCCACGCTACCCGTTATTTTATTTTTCCCAAGGATTAATTAATTGAGGTACTGAACAGGTTAATTTCTGTGCCGATTATCCCATATGAGGCCTCATGTCAAAAATATGTACAAAGTTGAGAAACCTAAATGGACTAGTCTGTCAATGGATTGGCATAAGCAATTTCGATAAGACAGAAACAATGGAAGATTCTTTTGTCTTTTCTAAAAGCCTCTTTACATTTCAATTTACAATAAAAAACGACTTCCGCTTTAGGAAAGAAAAGACATTGTAATCTTCTAAGAGAAACTTGTAGACTGTGCAATTAAGCTGATAAAAATATCAATATCTTAAAACAAAATACATATTTATGAATTCTTTGTATGTTAATATTTATGACTAAATTACAAATAAAATAATATGAAATAATAATAAAATAATAATAAGATAATGAAGAAAGAAAATTTAATAGAATTTTTCCCTGTCACATCTCTATGGAAATTGCTTACATTATTTTTTTTTGATTTACTAAATATAATTCTAGAATAAATGAAAAACAACTCATTAAATTATTAATTAAGTAAATTTATAAAAATAAACACTTATTTGCTTAATCCGCTCTTTGTCCAATATGGGATAATGAGTTTTTAAATGATCTTAGTCATATATGCGTTTGAAAAAAGCGATTATAAAGTACAAAACCGGAAGCGGACCAGACCAGAATAAATTCTGGTAAATAAAATAACCTTTAATTATCCTTTTATTTTATTTGGATACGCACTGTGTTGTGCACAATTATTACAGTACCCAAACAAGAAGCTAAATTCATAAAAACAGGATAAGGACATATATAAATGCATATATTCGTCAATATCTGTATACAAATTTTGAATGAAATGATTTATCAACAGGGGCAGGTTGGACCCAAAAACTAGTTCAACCTCGTCACATTTGATATGTGCCTTTTCAAATTGAGCCAGGAATATCTGTCAAAGTTTATAGTTGTACTGGTCCTCTATGTGTAAGATATTTTATTGACCAGAAGTTTTTTTTTATATGTTTTTTTTTTTAATTGGCTTGAATTCATATGTATTATATTTTTGTCCCCTGCCACAACACCAAAAAAAGGGACCTAGTAATGGTCTCTGTCCATCTGTGCGACTGTCGCACACTTTTTAGCGCAACTCCTCTCGAGTCCCTTTAATTGATTTTAATGAAATTTTGTTTGTCATGCTATGTAGTTGATCATATCACACTGCCATTTTGGTTCAACAAATTTTATAGGAGTTATGGGACTTTATCGACTTTTTAGGTCATAAGGGAACACTTTGTGAGCTTAATTCCTCCGGAACCAGTCAATGGATTTTGATGAAATTATGTAGCCTAAGGATTGTTAGTCATGATATGTAGGTAATCATATTGCAATGCAAGATTAATTCTTCAATTTTTAGTACATTTTTAACTGGGACATTGGCTACATGTAGCAATCTTGTTATCTCAGGCCAACTGCAACTTGCAAGCAAGAACCACTGGTCACGCTGAAGGCTGCTAGCTGTTTTCCTTTGTTGATATTTATATTTCTGTTTATATATATAGTGGTGCATCATGTTTGGGATAATGTCACGTTCCTCGCACGTTACAGAACCCTGCTGCAGCTCTCGGTAAGAGTAGGACCCGTAGGATCCCCATGCAGGAGGCTAAATTTCCCGTCCCGTTTCTGATGGTGTCGGCAGGCGAGACATACTTAAGTGTTAACTTTTGTTGAGTTACAGCCCTTGAAACATCTCTGTAAAACGTTATTTTAACAGATTTCATCATGTTGTGCAATATCACTATCCATAATTATATTTGATGTAACACTTATTGATTTATATTTAGATCGTGTTTGAGTAAGTTTCTAGGCCACGCCCCTTGATGTCGACATGGGGGCGAGAGGTTGACTGGCCCCAAACTCATTTCGAACCATCGCACTTTTCGCGCCGATAGCGCCAAAATGTAAAAAAATGACCGATTTTGATGAAATTTGGTATTCTAGTAGATTCGATGGTCCTGAGTAAAAATCTGCGATCCCCCAAAAAAAATCCGCTGTTTTCGCACCAGTGGCGCCAAAATGTAAAAGTTGCAGGATTTTGATGAAATTTGGTATTCAAGTAGATTTAGGGTCCTGAGTACGAATCTACGGTCAAAAATAAAATTTCACGATTTTTACGCCAATTGCGCCAAAATGTAAAAGTTGACCGATAGAGTCTTGAGTACGAATCTGCGGTCAAAAATAAAATTTCGCACTTTTTGCGCCAATGGCGCAAAAATGTAAAAGTTAACCGATTTTGATGAAATTTTGTCTCGAAGTAGATTTATATTTTTTTGTAATGGATTATAAGTATTTCTTTTGTATTGGATTATAAGTCTTGGGCCAATGCAAGACGGTAAGCAGTGACCTATGGTCATGTTGAAGACTGCTTGCTGTTTTCCGTTGTGATTTTTTGAATTGCTGTTTGTTTATGTTTGTTGTGTAGCGTACACTTATTCCACATCTCAATATCGTATATTGAGGGTCCCGAGTACGAATCTGCGGTCAAAACTAAAATTTTGCACGAATGGCGCCAAAATGAAAAAGTTGATTTTTTTTTAAATTTGGTATTCAAGTAGATTTAAATATTTATTTTGGAATAGACACTAAATAATTTTGCGTAAAAGTAGGACTATTGCGTAAAAGTAGGACTAACTCTAATTCTATATTTGATGTCTTTTTAGTTGATGAAGGGTTTTTTTTAGACTTAATCCTTCAATACCCGAGAAATATATAAAGAAATTATTCATTGGAAACCTTGAAAGATATGCAGGAGCAATCATTAAAGTAACTAAAGGGAGGAAAGGTGCACAGAATGGGGAAAATGTGCTTAAAAACCAGACTGTATTGAGGACTGAACCAGAACGTGATGGTAAATATTATTGAATAATCATGTCATTAGCAACATGTTGCTGAAGTGACATATAGAGATCACATTTCCTCAGGAGGAAGTACATATACTTAAAAGTTGACAGAAGTCTTGATGTCATAGCACTATACTGTCATGACTGTGTAAAGCAATTTTTTGGGGCATAGCTTATTAACTTAAATTAATCTATAGCCTTGATCTTTTGTTTGAAAAAATTAAAGGTCTAAATTGAATTTGATGTCAACAAACATTTTAATACCCCGCCACACAAAGTGGCGAGGTATTATGTTATACCCTCCGCTTCATTAAGTGTGTGTCCGTCCGTCTGTTTTTGAGATAGGCCATTTTTTAGTTTCTGACTGATAACTTGAAAGCGTGTCAAAGGATTCGAATGATATTTTGTACAACTGTTTAGTGCAATAAAATACATGTCAAGTTCGATTTCCAGTATGATCCGAAAAATAGTTTTTGAGATAGGCCACTGTAAAAATCAAATTTCATGAATTTTTTAATTTCCGACTAATAACTTGAAAACGCATCGAGGATACATTAGGCTCAGGAGTGCTTTATGAAATAACACTGGGTATAAATAAATAATGCTGATCACTCTTTTATTCAAATAACTATTCTACAAACTATCGATATATAATATCGTGGCGGGGTATCATATAATGTCCCATTAGATGCCCTATTTTGAAAATTATATCCTAATTTTGCAGATTTGGTAACCAGGGCTAAGCAATTGTTTGGACAAATACAAGAGCTTTTTAAAAATCATACTGTGGTTGATGCCTTGCCAATCATGTTCATATAATGGGGATGTTACAAGGGATACCCCAATGTCAGGTTGATGAAGATGACTCAGAAAGACTCTTTGGTCAATTACTTGTGTGGGGATCATAAAGAGTAAAGAAATTTGCAACACAATGATCTGTCGTCCTTAATACACGACATTGTAAATTTTATAAAAGGGAACTCTAGTGAAGGTTTGTTTCTTAACAAGAGGCTCCCAGGAGCCTGAATCGCTCACCTGGTCTTAATGTCAACCCTTTGAAGACTTTTGTATAGTTAAATGAGCTGAATGTTTAAGCAATAAAAAAGCTTTTCTCTATCTGCAAAAGTTTTCATTCCAAAGCAAAAAACACTATTTTTCACCTTTAAAGGGCCATAACCCCTTAAAGGGGTCATCTGACAACTTCGACCCTAAAAAGACTTTTGTAGAGCTAATTAAGCTGAACATTTAAGCAAGCAACATCTTTTCTCTATCTGCAAAAGTTTTCTTTCTTTAGGCCAAAAACACTATTTTTTGCCTTTAAGGGGCCGTAACCACTATAAGGGGTCATCTGGCAAATTTGACCCTATGGAAACTTTTGTAGAGCTAAATGAGCTGAACATTTAAGCAAGCAACAACTTTTCTCTATCTGCAATAGTTTTCATTCCATAGGCCAAAAACACTATTTTTTGCCTTTAAGGGGCTACAACCCCTATAAGGGGTCATCTGACAACTTCGACCCTATGGAGACTTTTGTAGAGCTAAATGAGCTGAACATTTAAGCAAGCAACAGCTTTTCTCTATCTGCAATAGTTTTCATTCTATAGGCCAAAAATACAATTTTTTGCCTTTAAGGGGTCATCTGACCACTTCGACCCTATGGAGGCTTGTGTAGAGCTAAACCAGCTGAACATTTAAGCAAGCAACAGCTTTTCTCTATTTGCAATAGTTTTCATTCTATAGGCCAAAAACTCTACTTTTTGCCTTTAAGGGGCCATAACCCCTATAAGGAGTCATCTGACAACTTTGACCTTATGGAGACTTCTGTAGAGCTAAATGAGCTGAACATTTAAGCAAGCAACAGCTTCTCTCTATCTGCAATAGTTTTCATTCAATAGGCCAAAAACATGAAAAAATGCTATTTTTCACCTTTAAGGGGCCGTAACTCCCATAAGGGGTCATCTGACAACTTCGACTCAATGAAGACTTTTGTAGAGCTTTTGATGCTGAAGCAGTAGCGTGGCATCAGATTTCATTTATCTCTTATACTTTTTGATTTACAAGCCAAAAACAGTAGTCTGACCCCCCTGGTCTATTTTTAGCAACGGCGGCCATGTTTTTCGACGAATCAAAAATCCCCACATCAGTTCTGTGGGGGATACCCTAATGTACCACCAGACCAAATTTGGTTTGAATCTGTGCAGCCGTTTCAGAGGAGAAGAAGTTTGAAGAAAAGTTAACGACGACGACGGACGACGACGACGGACGACGGACGACGACGACGGACGCCAAGTGATGGCAATAGCTCACATGGCCTTTGGCCAGGTGAGCTAATAAAAAACAGTGTATGTACATGTCCTTCATAAACACAAAAATTAGTCCCAGGAAATGCCCATAATGCAGGATTTTGCACTATTTATCCCTTAGCTTCTAAGGCCTTTAGCGGCCCACAGAGCCCCTGCCGCACATGCCACCTCGCTTCGCTAGGTGGGAGGGTTCGTGCCCCTATCTTTCCCAATTCAGCAGTACCAATATTTTTTTTTCTTTCCTACGCCTCTATGTAGCGTAGCTTCTTTGACATCTTTGATTGGGCGGAGCTACAATGCGGGGCCCATTACTCGTAATGGAGCAAATCAAATTTCTTTCTCCAACTCAAACAAAGCTTCAAGATGGATTGAAATGACCAATTATTGAGTCATTAAATATTTTGGTCGAAAGTCATAGGAAACCTCAAACTTCAATATAATGTTCAGGATCAATCTACTTCAAAAATCGATATATTTACTAAGGTTTTCAATGCAGAAAATTCGTCATAAATATACTATAAGCGATAATTTAATACAAAATTTGATGTCTAATGGATTGAATTTTCAGTCTTGGTTAAAGAAACAAAAAACAAGGGGTTGCACTAAGTCGTGCTAAGCATACCTCCACTCGGCCATTCAGAAAACAGGTTAGTTAGTTAGTTAGTTATTGCTTTACTCCCAAGCAGCGCGATTTCGGCTATATCCGGGAGATGAACATGAAAGTGGTGATACAATGAACATGAAATAATGATGAAGTGGAGGAGATGGGACACAAGGCCAATCGGGTAGGAGAGTTTTGAATGCCACTGGAAAAAGGAGTGATGGGTAGGGACGGGAAATTTAGCCTCCTGCATGGGGATCTTACGGGTCCTACTCTTACCGAGACCTGCAGCAGGGTTCTTTAACGTGCGAGGAACGTGACATTTTTCCCAACACGGTGCACCACTATGGTTTGCGGTTTGGTTTTCCGCATTATCGCCTGACGACTCCGCATCTCTCGATGTCAGGGCTGCCCCATTCAACCACCTGGGGCACACATCCCAGTCGCTTTGTGGGCAAAGCGGCCTGACCCCGATGTCAGGTTTCTGAGCGCTCTTTAGTGGACTTTTACCGACAAGCTTAGCGCTGCTGCGGGCCTATTCGCCTCCCGAGCCCCGCACGGGACAGAAAACAGGAAGTAGATGACTGACTGACCTGGAAAGGGGAGGCACGATACAACTCATCATGCTAAAGCTGTATACCAAATTTAAAATCAATCCCTTCTCTATAAGCCGAGAAATCTGTTACGAAAAATTGTCTATTTTTGACCCATAAAAAGTCTAAGTCAGCTCAGAAAATAGGAAGTAGATGATGGACTGACCTGGAAAGGGGAGGCACGGTATAACTAATCATGCTGAAGCTGTGTACCAAATTTGAAACCAATCCATCTAGTAGAAGCCATGAATGCTGTTACGAAAAATTTCACTTTTCAAATTTTTTACCCTAAAAAGTCTAAGTCGGCTCGAAAAACAGGAAGTAGATGATGGACTGACCTGGAAAGGGGAGGCACGGTTTAACTCATCATGCTGAAGCTGTGTACCAAATTTGAAACCAATCTATCCAGTAGAAGCCGAGAAATCTGTTATATAAGAAAATACGTCTCATACGATCCCTAAATAAAGGTAATAACAAAACTACCGAACTTGAATGATCAATCTCATAGTCCAGAGAAAATGACAAAAACGAATCAGTCATACCGGAGAACTGGTGGATCGCAATGGTCCTGACTTGGTACAGGCATTTCAAACGAAATGGTGGGTTAAACCAGGTTTTATGGCGCCAAACCTCCCTCTTCCATTGCGATCTTAGGATCCGGTAATGACCATAGAACACAACATAGTTGTGAGACACAATAGGGATATTGAGGTGATCATCTCAGTACAGCACACCAGTCAAACACTAATTAAAACAATTAACTATCATATCTTTAAACTCAATTTTGAACTTTTCTACTAGTGGCTGATAACGAAAAAAGAATTTTTTTAGTGATCGTATGAGACGTATTTTCTTATAGCCCTGTTTCAAAAGTCGGTCACGAAGAAACCGGTGTCTGATAAAAAAATCTGTGAAATGTGTGCAAGCTCTGGCATATCGAATAAGTTGAGAAATATAAACACCGTATGCAGGAGAAGTAGGTATATTGCTCTGTAGATTAGGAAAATTAATAATTTGAAAATTAAAATCGTCTCGTTTATCGTAAATTTTTGTACTGAGATGACCACCTGGGTCAAATTCGAGGTGCAAATCCAAGAAAGACGTGAAGCAATTAGATTCGGTGGTCTCTTTAATCTCCAATTCCGGAGGATATATTGAAGGAATCCAACTACCAAATGAAGTGTTATTGACAGAAAGGACATCATCAATATATCTGAATGTAAGATTAAATGACCGTGCCTCTTTCATCTTCTTGTTCTTTACGAGTCCCTGAAGAAATTCAGTCTCGTAAGAGTATAAAAACAAATCGGCGAGGAGAGGAGCACAGTTTGTGCCCATTGGAATGCCGATTTGTTGTTGAAAAATCTCTCCTCCGAAGGTGACAAATATGTTGTCAATGAGGAAATCAAGCATACTGCAAACTTGTTCCAGTGTGTAACAAATTTTATCTTTGAAAGATGTTTTGGAAAAGAATGTAGAATTATAACCCAAAACAACAAAATTCCTTGAGTTTGAAAAGGCTTTTTCGAGAAGTTTTTTCAGGCGACATTTTAGTTTTTCGTGTGGCAAGGTAGTGTATAAAGTTGAAAAATCGAACGTTTTCAAAGAGTGAACCTCAGAAAATGATCTAGATTTAAAATGATCTAACAAATCTTTTGAGTTTTTCAAAATCCACATATGGTTAATTCCACTACGATTATAAATAGTGTCGCAGTATGCTTGTTGACCTTCTTTGACAGCAGACAATATTTTAGTTAAATGAACGGACAGCTCTGTAGTCGAACATGATGAAGATCCAGCTATATACCTTTCTTTGTACGGATTTTTGTAAAAAAATTCTTTCTTCGTTATCAGCCACTAATAGAAAAGTTCAAAATTGAGTTAAAAGATATGATAGTTAATTGTTTTAATTAGTGTTTGACTGGTGTGCTGTACTGAGATGATCACCTCAATATCCCTATTGTGTCTCACAACTATGTTGTGTTCTATGGTCATTACCGGATCCTAAGATCGCTATGGAAGAGGGAGGTTTGGCGCCATAAAACCTGGTTTAACCCACCATTTCGTTTGAAATGCCTGTACCAAGTCAGGACCATTGCGATCCACCAGTTCTCCGGTATGACTGATTCGTTTTTGTCATTTTCTCTGGATTATGAGATTGATCATTCAAGTTCGGTAGTTTTGTTATTACCTTTATTTACGAAAAATTTCACATTTCATTTTTTCCCCCTAAAATAGTCTAAGTCGGCTTGGAAAACAAGAAGTAGATGATGGATTGAGTTTCTGAGCGTAAATATTAATGAATGAATTCAGTAAATATGCATACAATATTAAGATCCGCCCCTTTGGAAAGGGTAGGCAAAGTATAACTTATCATGCTGAAGCTGTGTACCAAATTTGAAACCAATCCATCCAGTAGAAGCTGAGAAATTGAACCGGACGGACAGACGGACAGGGTTGAATTCAGTAAATATGCATACAATATTAAGATCCGCCCCTTTGTAGGAGAGCTTTTTTGTACGTAATTGACATCTCTAAGCTCCAGGGTTGGTTGATAATTTTTCAAATAATTAAAAAAAAAATCTCTAGTATATAAACAAACTCCAAAACATAAAAAAGTTTCATTAAAAGTACATTTTGATTTTTTGCCAGTGCATTTATTAAGGTATGGGTATTAAAGGAATTTACTGCGAAATTACAATGTTTACAAACAATGACATGTGAAGAGCCAAATATGCCGCATAGGTATATGATTTTATTAGTGCAAAAGAACCTACTGCATCTTATCTTATCTACGCTAATGCAAGTGCATACCCAATATCAATGATGAACCATAACTGCTTCATGTTAAACAGACTTAAGAAAAAAAGGTTAACCTCGGCCAAATCAGTGTAAAATTTCAAAGTCAGTAGACCGTGACTACAGGAGCCTACTGGTGAAATCCTTTTAAAGCTGATCTGTACTGATGCTTATGCAACTGCATACCAAATATCAATGGTGACCAACTTTAGGTGACTATTTTTCATGAATGAAGGGTTGAGCTATTAATATGGAATATGTTTCCAAAAGACTGCTATGTCTGTACAAAAACATATTTGTAACTTTGCTTTCGGTCATCCCTTACATTTTACAGCATTACAAAAATGGAGATTTGGCAATTTTACCACATGTCTAAAATGGGCTTCGGGGGCCTAATAATGGCATCTTTTTGATATAATTAAAAGATTTACAGAACAGCAGACTTTATAGGCCAAATTTATATAACTTGTTCTATAAAAACATAATATTGTAGCAATCAAACAAAAGACCACTTTCTACTTGGTGATCTAATATGGCTCTCAGAGCCATTTGGCGAAATGGTCCCTTGTCCTCAAGAAAACTAACATTATTCTTGGTCAGGATCTACCATACAAAATCTTTTATTGTGCAGAAAATGGTCGAATTTTACAAACAAAACAATTTTCCTGGTACATATTTTTTTCACATTTAAGTTTGACTTTGTCATTTTTAGGGTGGCTAGAGACTTTTTTGTCATAAGGCTCTGCGGTCCATACTAGACCACCAAGTAGAAAGTGGTCTTTTGTTTGATTTCTACAATATTATATATTGTTTATATAGAACAAGTTATATACATTTGGCCTATGAAGTCTGCTGTTCTGTACATCTTTTAATTATTTCAAGAAGATGCCACTATAAGCCCCCCGAAGCCCATTTTAGACATGTGGTAAAATTGCCAAATCTCCATTTTTGTAATGCTGTAAAATGTAAGGGATGAGCGAAAGCAAAGTTACAAATATGTTTTTGTACAGACCATATAGTAGTCTTTTGGAAACATATTCCATATTAATAGTCCAACCCTTCATTCATGAAAAATAGTCCCCTAAAGTTGGTCATTTCTGTACATTTCACCAAAATACACAGATATTCCAATCTTTCACCCTTAATCCCCAAGAATATGTCTTTCCCGACCCTTAAATGGTACTTGTATTGTGATCATCTGTTGTATCACATGTTCTAAATGTATTTTGTTTCATAGCAAACACATTCAGATTTTTAAACTGAATCCCCCAAAAAGTGGATTTTATGTATAATTATCAAACCATGTCATTGTTTCCCGGGGCTGTGGCTAAGTCAAAATGTAAAATCCCAGCTTGGCTTTTTGATATGTTTGTCTTGATATGTTATTGTTTTTGAATTTCTAAAAGATAAGGATAAAAAAGCGTTACCTTGGACAATAAGTACCCTTAAAAATAACAAATTTCAGCATTTTTGACCAGTCTGGAATACTGCCCAAGTCCTACCTAAAGGTACCAGAGGAACCAAAATTATGAATTACAAGAAATGCACTGAATTTGAAAGACAAAACATCACTATTTCAAAAAATATTGTTTCAATTTTAATTCCATCTACGTATACTGAAAAAAAAAATCAAAATGAAAATGTCAAATCTTAAATAAAATTTGATTGAAAGAAGAGATAAATCAAATGAAAGCTAAACATAGCTATTGAGGCCTGTAGGGCCGCCATCTTGAATTTTTCGAAAAAATAAATTTGCCTGAATAAGTCTTATAGGATGGTCTTTCAGTTGCAATATACCTTTTACATAATCAAAAACCTTGCTACTGGACAAAATTTACAATTTTGCATGGTTTTCTCATGAACAGGCTCTTAAATTACGTAAACTGAAGGGTTTACCTAGCACTCCGGGAAAATCCACTCCATGTACTATTATACATTTGATTAGAAACAATATGACCTTGCCCCCACTTCAAAATCCGACCACGCTCACCTGAGACCAGCGCTTTCACATACTTACCAGAAAAATTAAACCTAAAATTTATATTTCAAAATCTGTGTGCATTTCCCGAGAAAATACCCATCCATACATGTATTACAGTATATCCACGAAAGCCATAAAATTAAAACTAACCATAATTGGTATTTTAAAACGTTCTCCCTGCTTAATAAACAATAATTTAAATCACGCCAGTTTCAGGTGAGCGAGGCCCACATTGATCTATAACTATTTTTAGCCACTGAAAAAATGTAATCACGTGACAGAAAATATATTTAACCGTGAAAGCTATACAGTCCTACTAAAAAGTAATAGCAAAAAGACTTTCATATCAAAAATTAAAAATATCTTAGATATTTCATGGGAGCAAAATGTCCCGGGCGAAATGTGGGCAATGTACCGAAACATAAAATGCCTCATGGTAGTAAAAAACTTTTATTTCTAATTCTATGCCATATAATAGACACGGTACCCTAGACACATCATGTCATCAATTTTGCTACATCATAGCTCTTGCCATATCATGGCTCAAAATTGACACATCATGTCATTACTTCACTCTTGCGAGTAAACATCGTCCTAACCTGTTCATCAAAATAAAGCAAAAAATCAATTATAACAACAGTCTTATAAAAAAGAAGTAACTACATGTATCTTTGGTGTGGAATACTTAATTTACATAGTACATGTAGAAAGCAGTGGGAAATAGTTGTATAATTTAACTCTTCAAAATGTTGGTGAATAATATACACATACATGTACATGTATAAGTTAGAGGCAAAAGGTATAATTAGGCATTAAGCTTAAATCCTGGACAATAAGATAATACCTAGTCATTAGTGTTAATGCCTAAATAGAATTTGGCATTAAGCTTAATGCCTCGGATTTAGGTCTTATGCCTGATTTTTTTCCATGAAAATTATTCTTATTGCCTAACCAGATAATCTGATACATCATGAAAAGAAAATTTGAATAAAGGTAATAACAAAACTACCGAACTTAAATGATCAATCTCATAGTCCAGAGAAAATGACAAAAACGAATCAGTCATACCGGAGAATTGGTGGATCGCAATGGTCCTTACTTGGTACAGGCATTTCAAACGAAATGGTGGGTTGAACCAGGTTTAATGGCGCCAAACCTCCCTCTTCCATTGCGATCTTAGGATCCGGTAATGACCATAGAACACAACATAGTTGTGAGACACAATAGGGATATTGAGGTGATCATCTCAGTACAGCAGACAAATCAAACACTAATTAAAACAATTAACTATAATATCTTTTAACTCAATTTTGAACTTTTCTACTAGTGGCTGATAACGAAGAAAGAATTTTTTAGTGATCGTATGAGACGTATTTTCTTATAGCCCTGCTCCAAAAGTCGGTCTGTTTCATCCTGTTCTTGTTTGTGTTTTCTGCTTTCAGACTTTGACATTCAGATACCCAAATGGTACCTCTGCTTCTTTTAACTTAACAGTTCATCTTCAGATCTTTTTTTCAAAGGCTTACCAGTGATAGAGTTTTTTGGTGTATTTAACATTGTGTTGGCTGCATACTCCAAACAATTCCGTTTGCTCATGGTCTTCGAATATAGTTCCTTATAAAAATATAGATTTATGTATTATAAAAGTGTATTATAGTTACATTTGTTGAAAATGTTATGGCTTTTTTAGTAAATATCTAATAGTCAAGCTTAGAATCAGTTGTGATTCAGTCAAAACTAATGATTTTATAAACAGATGTTGTGAAATTTGACCAAAGTTCAAAGGTCATATTTTGGAGTTCTACTTTCACTTTCACCAAGAACCAACCATGCGAATGGCAAATTGGGCCAATGTAGGTGGATGAGGCAAATAAGATTCCTGGCACTCATTACAAGGATTACATATAGATGAGGTGTGTAAAATATTTTTAAAATCCATATGGTGGATTTTTTTAATTTGTCCTTATTTTTGGTAAAAACTTGTTTTATATGAATGGAAAATATAAATGGGGTCTGTAGCCTAGAAAAAAGGGCATGTGGAGTTGTTCATCTGTATCTTTCGTTAAAAATAGCGAAATTTCCTACCTTTTTTTAGTATATGCAGAACAAAAACTACAAATAAAATGAAACATAGCTGGAACTAGATATGGTAATTTCTGATTAAATTTCTATCATTTTTTATACGACCGCAAATTTTTGCGATCGTATAATGTTATGGCGATGTCGTCGTCGTCGTCGTTGTCGTCGTCGTCGTTGTCGTCGTCTGGGCACATTGGTTTCCGTGCGATAACTTAAGTAAATATTGACCAATTGTTATGAAATTTTAATATGATGTTTATAACCACTAGAGAAAGGTTCCTATTGTATTTGGGGTTGGTGGCCCTTACCGTTTTGGAAAAAAAGGGCCAAAAGGGGCTAAAAAGGGTGTATTGACAAAACTGTTGTAGAATGTTTATTATTCAATAGATTTTGAAAATTCTTTTTTTATTGAATTCCTCATTAAATTCTGTCAACAAAATGTGTCAATGTTTTTGATGTATATTGAACGGTTACATTGCTACAGGGGGTCGAAAAGGGACCACACCCAAAAAAATGACTTTTGTATTTGTGGTCCGATTTTCAAAATCTTTTTTTCATTGGAATCCTTGTTTCATTTTAAGTTCCTTTAAAATAAAGATCTCTTTTTTCTAAAATTTTGCATATGATTTATTCTATAGTGTGGAATATGGTGTATAGCATTCTTTGTCAACACTTGAAATTTTATGCATGGCATAATTTTGAGAGCGGGGGTATCACTAGCTATAGCTACAATAATGTAGCTCCTTTGACATCTTTGGTTAGGCGGACCAAAGATGTCAAAGGAGCTACATTATTGTAGCTACCCACTACAGCGCTTAATTTCTAGTGTTAAACCATTTGCCTCGACCAACTGAAAAAATGGCGTTTTGTGCCCCTTCGATCCCTACTGTCTCAAAAACAGTAAGAAATCAGGGTTTTTCGCAAGGTTTCCAATGAAAAAAAAAGATTATGAAATCGGACCACAAATAATAAAAAGCTTCGCCGAGCGCAGCATGATACGACCGCTATAATAATGTTGCTCCTTTGACATCTTTGATTGGGTGGAGCTACAAAAGTCACAGGTAAATATTATTTTTATTAGAATATATATTACCATTGATTTGGCAGCACACGACAAGGACTACTTCTATTACGTTGGCGTAATGGCCATGTCTATTGTACATAGAGGACTTTTTTCTTAATGATACTATTACTTTCAATAAAATATGGTACTTGTTTTTTTTACATATATTTATTAATGCATTGTTTTTATCAAACATTCGTCCTTTACTTTTATTTTGTGTAGTTTCTAAAAAAAAACAAAGACAAACATTCTTTTTTATCGGTCTGCATATCTAAAGTACTTGGAAAAAATAAAGGACTGGGAGTCTAAATAAAGAACTGGGGCCCCAAAACATAAAGTACCAGGGAAAGGTGTTAAATCTAGATAACAAAAATGATATATTTGGAAAAATATTGTCATTTAGAAGCTACATGTACCAGTCAGTTAGTTATTGCTTTACTCCCAAGCAGCACGATTTCGGCGATATCTGGGAGATGAACATGTGGCTCATAGGAACGCATCCCCGTTTATTCACAAATGTGCAGCTTAAATGATTAAAAAGGTGAGGGATAGAGTGAGCAAGAGAACAAAAACTAGACCATTTACAGAGTTTATAGTTTACAGCTTTGCACTGTTACAAAACTGCACTGATCTGCAGTTTATTTTAATTGTACGAGGGTTGTCCGTAAAGTTCACGGACAAGCAACGTTTGGACCAATGCGACGTACTATGGGTTAGTTAGTTGTCACTTAACGAATCAACCAAAATTGAAGCGATCTTCCCTGCCAATACCTTCAAGTTAAAGTCTCCGTGCACACTCCACTTCTAATGATCGATCTCTGCTTCCACATAACACTGCAGCTGGCCAGTACAGGGGATAGAGTAGGCGATATAGGCGAATAATGGTGTAATCAAATATACGAGATATCAGACAGCTTTGTCTGTGTTTGGAGGGTAAGGCTTCAGATTACTTTGCCCTCCTCATGGAAAGCAGAGATGAGCTACAGCGAGCTTGTCCTGTAACTGTCCTGCAGGAATCCTGTAGAAAATTTCGTACGGGGAGGAGGAGGTGGTGGTTGAGCAAGACGAGGAAGCAGCACCACAGGAGGACCAGGCTGGGACGAATGAGGATGTTCGAGTTGTGGTGTTTCAGGGAAAGAAGAAGAAGGGTTCACCATGCTTGACCAGTCGGCATGCCCAGTTCCATCTTCCTTGGTTCTGGAACCCTATGACAGCTTGCTCATCAAAAGTCACTGGATTATCACACCAGTCAGGAACACCTACAGGATAGTGCGGGTGTATTTTTGATCAGGAGCGTAGGGAGAACCAGTGGGAGCAGTTGATGAATGGCTGTCTGCATATGATTACCAGTTGCTTGGAGTTGAACAGCCTGGAGGAGGTAGTGGATCTAGTCAATGTCGTTATACCTCCAGCTCTGTGTATTAAATTTTTAGAGTTTGATACAGAAGAGAAGAAGAGGGCTCAGGATTTCATCACATAAAACAACTTCTTAAAACAAGTAGCACTGTCACCTTACGTTTCCACAACTTCTTTTGGCATTCTCTTTCTTCTACACTGGAAAATATGGTTACTCTGGCCTGGCTGAGCTTGACACGATGGAACGGGCAGATATAAGACACAGATCCATGCTGCAGTAGCAAATTTTTGCTTTCCAGATCTTTTCCCTATAGCGCAGTAGAGATCTGACATGGGAAGACAGCAATAAGAATTTAGCTTCTCTTATGGAGTTCATCCCCGTTCAGTTTCATCCCCGTTCAGTTTACACTATGTCTGACTACCGTTTGGACAAGGCCATTTAGCGAGTTGCTGAGTTATTAAAATCAACAAGAGTAGTTGCCGTGGGTGAGTTTAGGCTGGACACCACTGACAGCTCACACCCATCCTACGTCCAGAGACAGGTCCAATACTTGGAGGCTCAGCCTAATCCGGCTAAAGAGTCTCGATTGCCAGTTGTCATTCACTGCAGAGGGGACCTAGTACTTCATCACCAACTTTGGACTCGCTCATCAAAATTCTTCCGACAGATCATCCCATCCACTGGCATTGTTTTTTGGCTCCATATACTTTTTATCATACCATCATCACCAGATTTTCTAACATCATCTTTGGCATCACTCCGTTTATTTTCAACCAAAACAAATCATCTGACGTGTGTTAATTTATTAGAGCGGCTGGACTTGACAACTTGGTATTGGAATCTGATTCACCTTGTATCAAATTCATGAATCTGATTCACCTTGTATCAAATTCAACCCTTGCGGGTTCCGGGTGGCGCACAGGCCCGCAGCAGCGCTAAGCTTGTCGGTAAAAGTCCACTAAAGAGCGCTCAGAAACCTGACTTTCTCAAGCTTGAAAAATGCCATTTTTGACCTTTAAAGGGCCATAATCCCTATAAGGGGTCATCTCACAACTTTTAACGTTTGAAGAATTTGGAAGAGCTAATTGAGCTGAACATTTAAGCAAGCACCAAGTTTTCTCTATTTGCAATAGCTTTCATTCTATTGGGTAAAACCATAACCCTTATAAGGGGTCACAAAATTTCTTGATAGTATGATGTTTTACCTATATACCAAGTTTCATATAAATCTGCCCAGTAGTTTGGGCTCTATGAATGAAAAAAATGATTTTCAGAATATAACTTCATTAAAATGGAAAATCAAGGTCATGGTCAAAAGATGAATGTGCAATTGCACTAAATTACCAATGGGACATATGCATACCAAGTAACTACATTTGTAAGGTTATGCCCTGGATGTACTTCAATTAAAGCAGAGGATATATAGACATATATATATAGGTTGGCAAAGATGAACACAAGCTGAAGCTCTGAAATTTATTTTTTATTTATTATAAATATTTACAACATAATAAGTGTGCTTTTACATGAATAAAGCTGTAAAGTGCGTTTTAATTGAAAAAAAATTGAATTTAGTGAAAGCATTGTCACACATTTATAAAGGTTGTTGTACTAAAATTACTGTTTCAGAAAAATAGACTAAATTGGGTATTTAAAAATAAGATACTTAAACTAGATCATGATCAGATGTTTGCAAGAATAAGCTGTTATTGAATAAATTATCAATTTCGATGAACACTTCAAAAGTAAAAGCATATGAAAATACAAAATACACATTTGTAAAAGACAACTTATTATGCAAATTGAATAAAACTGAAACAAAATCACATGAGAAAAATGTATTTTTTATCTTTTAATAAATAGACATGCTTAAACAAGGCAGTACAAATATGCAATACTGGTATGTTCATGTAAAACATGTTTATAAAAAAACAACAAATTGAATAAAAAAGATATATTAATGAATGTGAAAAATGTATATTTATCTAATATACATAGACATGCAAAAAAAAAACACAAAAAAAAACAGTACAAATATGTAATAGTAAATGTTGTTTAATTCTTAAAATGTAGGAGGTTATTTTTTGTGAGGATAATTTTTTGCAATATTAAGAGTAGAAAGTAGTTTTACATATATTTGGGTGAAAGCCAGATTTGTTCTTGCAGCATAGATTTTATACGAGGATGGTCTTGAGTCTTGAAAAATTAAAGCATTATTTGTAATTACAAGTCATTGATGTGTTTATTTTATAATAAATAAGTTAAAGCAATTGGTTTTTTTTTTGTCATTTTAAATTGTGTATTGTTACAAATTGAAGTTGGGTAGATGAACAAGCTGCATAAACAGTTAGGTGTACATATACAAACAAAGATTGATTACAAGTCCAGTTAAAAAATCATCTACAATACATGCAATGAAGTGAATTTTGCACAATTATCTATCATTGTGACAAATAACAATTAATCAATGACTGGCATGGCAAGACCAAGTAAATAAATTGCTTTGCCCATTTAATATAACATGTTTAATATTTATCTATTTTTTTTTAATTCAAAAAATTTGAAAATACATGTCATGACATGTATTTGATTTTTGAATATGCATTTGTGAATTGGGAAAAATTGTTTATCAACATGATTTAATAAAACCTTAATAACAGTTTTCTTGATTTGTGTAAAAAAGGGTGCAAATTGCATGCATCATTGCAAGTTGTAAAAAAGATTGAATGTTTATACATGTAGGTTATTTATTTTGGTTTACTATCATGCTACAGGATTTATTTATTTTTTTTTCAATTTGGGCGAGAAATTTCTATTAAAGTATACTATGTCTGATACAAATAAAAAACATAAACAAAAAAAGTTGTTTTTTTTACTCTTTCTGAGCACAACTTTTAACAATGATATATAATACTAACACAATACAAAGAACAAAAGAGTAAGATGCAAAAAAAGAAAACAAACAATAAGTACAATGTATGTAGAAGAAAATATAAAACTATATATGTTATGGCAGATTCAGACAAAGGCTCAGACAAAAACAAGACTTAGCAAACTTTAATCAATTGTGGTTGCCCCTGCTGCCTTTTTGTTGACACAACTGGTAGCACTATTCCCCCTTACCAAAAAAAGAGGTCTTCCGCAACCTGTTGCCGCTGATCTGCAGCAAAGTTGCTGTAAATTAGCGGCAAACTGTCTGCTGCAGACTTGCAGCGACTTTTTACCATGCATATTAGGTTTGCGGCAAGTCTGCAGCAGATAAATTCTTTGACCTTATATGGGCATTCACCTGCAAACTCTCGCGAACATCGCAGCTAGCTGCAAACCTGCAGCAAGTTTTCTGCGAACTTTGCCGTAAGTCTGCTGCGACTTTTTACCATGCAAATTAGGTTTGCAGCAGGTCTGCTGCAAACTCTTCATTAAACCTTATATGGACATTTTCCTCAGATGTTGCAGTAAATCTGCATGAATGAACAATTTATATTAAGTGATACATGTATAACAAAATTTAATTATACATATATCATATATGGTCTTTAGTTTGCATGCATAAGACATTTTTTTTCAAGCATGAAAAAATCTATTAAATAAAGATTATTCAAGATGTGAACCACTAAATTATCAATGATTTGAAAATTGAAAACAGAAAATAACAAAACAATAGCAGATGAGAACTATATAATACTTTTGTAGAAAAGTGGAAAGAACTATACATGTACTTAAAATAAGAGGACCTTCTTGAAACTGCCAATGATTTCTAAAATTTGAACCCTTAAACTGATAAGAATGCCATTTATTTTTCATTTGTTTGCATATCTCTACCTTAAAAAGATAATAATTCATCCATATACATGTATGCAACCTTGGAGTAAAAATTGGCATGGAATTTAGCTTATTTGCATGTCATATTGCAAGAATAATATTATTTTACTTACTTTATCTTCATCTTTTAAAATGAACACCATTAAATCCTTTTAAAATACTGATTTGAGCTCATAACATGTAAACTTCCATTAAAAGAATCTTTGCCTCCAAAACTGATGATGTCATAGATGACATCATCAAGTGTACCAGGGTTAAAATTATCAATTGCTGCAAACTTGCTGCAAACAGTTAACTTTTCCTGCATATCTGCAAACTTTGTATTATTTGCTGCAGATTTACGGCAAACTCGCAGAAAGTTTGCAGGTAGCCGCAAACATCTGCGAACTATTATCTTTTCTTTCTGCGAACTAAAAAGTTTGCTGCAAGCTTACTGCAGACTTGCGGCAGGCTTACAGCAGACATTAGTGTTTTGTAAGGGCCTAAGGTTGCCTTTTGCCAGGTTCATTTAAGAGAAGACAAATATATTAACCTGATTATTTCTCTAAATTAAAAACAAAATGTGAGGGATGAAAAAGGTCAATCTTAATTGACTATCTAGAATTTCTATTCCTTTTCTTTCTAAAATAAAACAATTTTTTTTAAATTTTGATCCAATTTACATGTGTACATGTTTTTATTTCTTATTTGAAGGAATGGATGCTATATGATTTAAGTACTTATGAAAATGACCTTAAAAATGCAATTCAAAAAGAAATCAGTTTTGAAAACCTGACTTTCTCATGACATCATAAAATAGCTTAAGCCAATAGTTGATTACATCTTATTTCTCAATTTCAAAGGTTTTAATAACTGTTCCATTCAATGTTGCAACAATGTCACTATTTGACATAAAAAAAATTCCTCAATTTGGGCAGGGTTCTGCATGGTTGAAGTATCCACATAGCTCTTAAGTCCACCATCAAAGATGCTGTATCTTTTGATGACATTACTTTCTTCGACTACTAGATCAGCTTTCATGTTCTTATTGAGCTTATTTGTCTTCTGAACCATTTGGCAGGCAGCACATTTCGTGGTCGCCAATTCCTTGTTCACAGTTCCTATGTCCTTGAAGCAGACAATGCATTGATAGTAGTCAGTAGCTTTTAAGCTCACTACAGACATTTTGATTTTGCTTTTGGTTTGCGATGTTGTTTTTTTAATGTTAATTTTCCCAATGTCTTCAATTTTTTTTCAATTTTTGATTCTTTTGTTGTTGTAATACTGGTGGTATTTCCATACATTCTTACTGATGTGTTGGTGATGTTATATGATTCTCCAACAGAAACTGTGCCAATGTTTTCTTCCCAAATACATAATGGAATTGATCCAGTTATGTCTGCAATGATACATTCTTGTTTCAGTAACAACCCCATCTTGGATGATATCTTCTCTGGGTCGTTTACCTCTATAATTTTACCTTTGATAGTGGAGATCTGAAAAAAGAGAGATATCTGATAATTTGAAGTTCACAATTTTTTTCTTTAAGGCTGGATAGAATTGGTCAAAATTTGACTGCATACATAATAAAAAACATGGGTAATCAACGATTACAAAGTTCGCCTTGTTAACAATAACATCAGTAATTAAAAAAACATAGGTCCCAGCATCCAAATTCCACCTTGATGCTGACCTACTACTCCTGATGCATCCACGTACCAAGTTTGATGATCCTACCATGCATAGTTGCAGAGATAAAAACTTGGACGTAAAACTTGAATGTGGATGTGGACGCGTAGGGCGGGGGGGTATGGGGGGTACGGGGGGGGCTGTACACCAATAGTCCTCCGCAACTTGTTCAGGCGAACTATTCAAGGTTGCCTAATTTTTCATTGAATTTCCTAATAGTTCTGAAATTACATTGGTTTGGTTATAGCTTATTATCCAGGATGTCCACATTGGTCCAACATCACTTTTCTACTTCATGCAAATGGCAGGATGTCGACTAAAAGTAAACTAAATCTTAACAACTGGGGGAAATGTAGATTAAAGTGACTTAGTTTATCAGAAATGCTAATTGCTGTCCTAAATGGGGGTAAAATAAGTTAAGAACCGTAGGCTTAAGTGTTACTTAATTACACGAGTTGCAAAAGTTTCTTATTATTAAAACTAGAAAATGTGCTGTAAGCCACGGATGGCCCTTAACCAAGAACTTAACCAAAGTTGTTCTAGCATAAATAGTATGTCAAAGTGTCCTAATTCTTCGTGGGATGTGTCATGTTACCCAAGACACATCTACTGGTGAAATATCATAGCCTACTACATAAAGTACCCGAGATATGGACCTAAACCAAGAAGTTAACCAAAGTGTTATGGACGTACGGAGGGACAGACAAGGGTAAAACTATATGTCCGCCTCACATATGTGGGCGGGCCATAAATATAAATACATAATACTGAAATAGGATTTGTGGGAAAGATTTTGATATCATTCATGGTGCAACGGAGGGACAAACATACATCTGTACCCCATTATTCTTTACTAAACAGTTTTGAAGTGAGGGTATAATAAAGAAGGCAGAGTTAAAGAAATTCATTTTGACCTTGCCAGACCTACAGTTTCGAGTAAATGTTCCTATTCATTTTATGATCATGATCATTTTAATATCGGATCCTTAGATTGCGATGGAAGTGGGAGGTTTGGCGCCATAAAACCTGGTTCAACCCACGATTTCGTTTGAAATGCCTGTACCAAGTCAGGACCATTGTGAGATTCTCCATTTCTCCGGCGTGACTGCTTGTCTTTTTTTTGGACATTTGAGATTATTGGACAACCAAGCTAGTTTCCAATAATTTTGATGCAGGGATTTTTGGGAAAGCTTTATGAAAATTAACATGTTCACCTATTTTCAAATGAGAAGAATCATGACAGGTCAGATGTTGCTTAATATATACATGTGATATATATATGTACAATGTACTGTTTGTCATAGTGAGCCATCCTATTAAAATTAATTAAAACCTATTCTCATGTAGATGATGGAAATTCATATTAATGTATGTCACTTTTTCCAAGTTTTCTATTCCTAGCGTGTCTGATGAAGGTTAATCCAGAAAAGCGCTTCACACGCAGTGAAATTTTGCTTTTGTACATTTATTAAAATCTTTTCAATATGTGGATCGTGTCTTTTTGGCACATATTCCATATTCTTTCGTTTTTAACACTATAATGTGTATGTAAATGCATGAAATTTGATGGGTTTGACCTGATGTGACAGGGGTATACAACTTTGTTTTTCTAATTACATGTATATATGCATTAGTGTTGTTCCGATTAATCGATTATTCCGATTATCTAATCGAATTGGCTTTTCGATGCTACTAATCGATTATATTTTTTTATAATCGATTTATCGGAAAATATACATATTTACCAAGTTTCTGACTTTAAAGCTAAAATAAAACAAGATCTTAAACAAATTATCTTAAACTAGAATATTGACAAAGTCAGGAAGGGCCCCGCCGGCCAATTCAAAATCAGTGATTTTCCATCAAAAATGAAGTTTTTTCCAAAAATATTTTACATATTTTCAAGAAATTTGAATATGCGAATCATGACATGCTACAAAACAACTGTACAAAATTTCAGAACTGTGTTGTTAGTAGTTTTTGACTTTTAGTGTTCACAAAGTCCAATTCTCAAAATCTGTAATGTTGTGTAAACAACAAATATATCAACCAATGGAAATCCTTTCTGTATTTTCTCCTACGCTTTATGTCTGGTTCAAAAACTTACCGGTGACCGGGATTTGCTAATGCGCAATTGTAACCTTGACTCATGCCATTAGATAAAGAAATAGAGTTATATCCCTTTAAAAAACTTAAATTCTTTAAAATCAGCAATTTTTCAAAACATTTTAGTTCTTTGCCATAAATAATTCAAAAAAAATATATGACATTTGGATTAAAGGAATAATTTTGAAACCAAATATACCAATTATTGACTATTTCCGTTGACTTTGGTGCATTGATGTCATAGTCCGCTATGGTGCTCCATACATCAAATTTTCATGCACTGATATTTTTAAAACAAAAAAGATCATTGGTCAATCCGATTTAATGACCCGGATTAGTAACAATGGATGAGAAAAGAATAAACAAAACGAACTGTCGCTTCTTTTTTGTCTTTTATTTCACAGAATCACAATAAACATTAATAATAGGATCGAAAATTTAACTTCCGGTAAGACACACTCATTTTAAATCTTAAATGCGCAAATAATTTGATGGTTTGAAATAAATTTATAAACAAATTACGAAGGATAATATTTAAAAGTTCTTACCTGACTTGCGTGCAACATGCGCTTTTTGTTTCATTCCCGAAAATCCTCACACACACAAAATTATCCTCGTATACGTGGATAAATTAATACCCGTATAGACGGTTTATCCCATCTACACAGTAAGTATTGCTCTACAGGGGGTTTAATCCCAACCTGAGAAACCCCATATAACGAATTAATATGATAAAAAAGCTGCCTAGTCTCAGTTTAATTTGTGTTTGTTTGAAAACGTTGTTGAACACACTTTTTGAAACGTTGTTTTACAAGCCCAGAATCTTTTTTGTTTACTCAATCAAACCACATTTATCAGCGTTTTTTTAATCTTATTTATATTTTGAATATTTTTATGCCCCCGCGACGACATGTCGGGGGGCATTAAGTTTTACTCATGTCCGTCCGTCCGTCCGTACGTACGTCCGTCCGTCCGAATTTCCGTCAAGCTTTTCTCAGAAACCATAAATGGGAATGACTTGAAACTTGGTAGGATGGTTCAGTATTACAAACAATACGTCCTAAGCGAATTTTAGACCTGTCGGACATCTATTTCCTGTTTTGGGCTGGATCGTTACCAAAATTGACATGAAAATTTCCGTCAAGCTTTTCTCAGAAACTGTACATGGGATGACTTGAAACTTGGTAGGATGGTTCAGTATGACAAACTATATGTCCTAAGCGAATTTTATACCTGTCCGACATCTAATTCCTGTTTGGGGCTGGACCGATACCAAAATCGACATGAAAATTTTCGTCAAGCTTTTCTCAGAAACCATACATGGGAATGATTTGAAACTTGGTAGGATGGTAAAGTATGATCAACTATGCATCCTAAGCGACTTTCAGATCTTTCGGACTTCAACTTTTTATTTTGAGGCTAGCGGGGGCATCCGTGTCCCATGGACACATTCTATATTATACAAGGGTCCCGTGCGGGGCCCGGGTGGCGAATAGGCTCGCAGCAGAGCCTAGCTTGTCGTAAGAGGCGACTAAGGGTCTTGGGATTCTGACGTCGGGTCAGTGCTCAGCCCACAGAGCGACCAAGTGTGTACCCATGGTGGCTGAATAGGGTGGCCCTCGTCCGCGGGGGTTGTCAGGACTATAATATGGAAACCCTGACCGCCGACCATAGTGGGCCAACGTGTGTGGAGAGTGCCACGCTGCATGCACGTAAAAGATCCCTTTGTGGACCGCCAAGTAGTGCACCACATAGGCTAAATTTTCCACCCCTACCCACCTGTCCCCTTTTCCTGTGGTTCTTCAAAATTTACCGGTCCTTTGTGTCCCACCCCATCCCCATATTTCATTTATCATCATCATTTCATGTTCATTTCATCACCCTTTTCATGTTCAACGCCTGTAAATAAACTATATAGCGTTGCACGGGCGTAAAACACCAACACACTCAAGTCGCCTCTTACGACAAGCTAGGCTCTGCTGCGGGCCTATTCGCCACCCGGGCCCCGCACGGGACAGAACCACAGGAAAAGAGGAGAGGTGGGTAGGGGCAGCCTATGTGAGTGAGTGAGCTGGTGTTTTACGCCCGTGCAACGCCACATAGGTTATCTACAGGCGATGAACATGAAAAGGATGATAAAATGAACATGAAATGATGATGATAAATGAAATATGGGGATGGGGTGGGACACAAAGGACCGGTAAATTTTGAAGAACCACAGGAAAAGGGGAGAGATGGGTAGGGGCGGAAAATTTAGCCTATGTGGTGCACTACTTGGCGGTCCACAAAGGGGTCTTTTACGTGCATGAAGCGTGGCACTCTTCACACACGTTGGCCCACTATGGTCGGCGGTCAGGGTTTCCGTATTATAGACCTGACAACCCCCGCGGACGAGGGCTACCCTATTCAGCCACCTAGGGTACACACTTGGTTGCTCTGTGGGCTGAGCACTGACCCGACGCCAGAATCCCAAGACCCTTAGTCGCCTTTTACGACAAGCTAGGCTCTGCTGCGGGCCTATTCGCCACCCGGGCCCCGCACGGGACGCAGCCTATGTGGCGCACTACTTGGCGCACTACTTGGCGGTCCAAAAATGGGTCTTTTTCGTGCATAAAGCGTGGCACTCTCTGTTCTGGTACATTACATTTTGAGGATTTAAGGGTGTTTTTTTTCTAAGTCAATTAATAGTTTTATTGACATAATATTTTTCAGACATTTAAACCCTTGCCCAGGCTACTTATCAGTTATTTTAGTATTACCGCACTCCACTTTTACTTATTCCCCCTTTGTATGGATAAGCTCTACAAGTCTTCATAGGGTCAAAGTTGTCAGATTGTGGCATACCGACTGTGAATTTCCAATATTTTATTATTTGCATCTGTACATGGAAAATGTTCCCACTTAAAAACTGCTAACTATCGAATCCTATCTGCCCCTCTCTGCCCTGATTAATTCTACATATCAATTTCCCCAAATATATATAATTCCAATCTTCCTGACTTCATAATCACAGGTCAAACTTCAGACAAGGTTAACCCATGGTCATGATACGTATACTTGTGCCATCGTGTCAAGTTTGTAATTACTAGTCACTTTGGCCCAAGGCACAAAACATACATGTTAAAAATATCTTAATAAAATTTCAACCATAATGTCACAAGATGACGACCTCTTATAGGGGTTACAGCCCCTGAAAGGCGAAAAATGGTGTTTTTGGCCTATAGAATGAAAACTGCAGCAGATAGAGAAAAGCTGTTGCTTGTTTAAATGTTCAGCTCATTTACCTCTACAAAAGTCGTCATAGGGTCGAAGTTGTCATATGACCCCATATAGGGTTCTGGGGCCTCTTTGTTAAGCACACCGTCAATTGGACAGCTTTTTTCTGGGCCATGTGACTCGAGTAAATTGAACATTATATTTTTAGCAGACGTCAGAAGGGGAGTACAAAAAACTTGTTAAAGTAAGGATGACTTTCAGAGAAAAGCCGTCTGCCTTCATATTCAGAGTGGATGTCTGCTTTTGCCTATGTTGCATGGTATTGAGGGATATTGAGCATGTTGTAATTCATGTTATTGATTTAATATTTTTAGTAGGACCAAACGACTTAAAATATATGTCTGTTTAGGGTATCCTACATGTATCTACACTGTTCTACTTACCCTAGCCCGTTTTAGTCATTTTTAGGGCAAAAAAATTATTTTGTAAATTGTGAAATAGTGTACAATAATTAAATAATTTATCCCTTCTTGTGTGTTGAGATTCACTTACAACAGAATACCCAAAAGCTGAGTCGAGGGAGAAAAACGTTGCTTTTTTCTAGGAAAGGCTGCTTTAAACAACTGCATTTATGTTGAAAAAGAGACATTGGATACTGACTGCAATGTAACTGTTAATGAAGATGTGAATGGACAAATAAGTCATCCCAAGAAGGAGAGGAGCAAACGGCAAATCTCTTCAGATAGAAGGGAAATCTACAAAACATGAGTAGTAAAAAAGGGGCCATCTCTTTCTATTATGAAAAACTAAGGGAAATGAACAAGGATTCATTTGCTGCAGGAAATAGAATTCAGGTTTTATCCAAAGCTTTCACAAAAAATAAACACATATGATTGAAAAGACTTAATTTTGACACAAGAAATAATATGCGATATATCAGAAAATAAAAGAGTACTTTTAGTTTTCAACAGTTTCGATTTGACCTTCCAATATTTTGATTTAAATGCTACCGATGAGAGGTTACTCCTTGAAATATCGATATATATAGCATATCCAAATTAACCGTTTATACCCGCGTTTTGGTATTTGTAATTTTGAAAACCACTGGGCGATAACCGCTGCTGGTGGACCAGAGGTCCCCGAAGGTAATCACAAGCCTGGTCGTCAGACTTGTCTGACACGATTTACCATAAAATTTCTAATATTTTTGTTGCTGAAATTTCCGATTTATAAATTATAAATTGTTAAAAATACCAGGTTTCTTTCCTTGTAATGCACAATGTCGATATCCTCGGTGCTGGATTTGGCTTCCTTGTTCGAACGTTTTGGTTTTGAGTACTTTTCGTTTTCAACAGTTTGAATTTGACCTTCCAGTAATTTGATTTAAATGCTACTGATGAGAGGTTACTCCTTGAAATATCGTTATATAGTATATCCAAATTGACTGTTTATACCCGCGTTTTGGTATTTGTAATAATAAAATACTTTCCAGGATATGTACAGTTACTCTGTTATTCACTTTTCATAACTGTTTGTTTCAGATAAGAACAGTTATGAGTATCCGTGTCCCATGGACACAATCTTTCTTTATTCTAAAACTAAGATTAGAGAGGACACCAACCCCACGTGTGACCTTAGGCGAGGGTATCCGGTCCCGTGCGGGGCCCGGGTGGCGAATAGGCCCGCATCAGAGCCTAGCTTGTCGTAAAAGGCGACTAAGGGTCTTTGGATTCTGACGTCGGGTCAGTGCTCAGCCAACAAAGCGACCAAGTGTGTACCTTAGGTGGCTGAATAGGGTGGCCCTCGTCCGCGGGGGTTGTCAGGACTATAATATGGAAACCCTGACCGCCGACCATAGTGGGCCAACGTGTGTGGAGAGTGCCACGCTGCATGCACGTAAAAGATCCCTTTGTGGACCGCCAAGTAGTGCACCACATAGGCTAAATTTTCCGCCCCTACCCACCTGTCCCCTTTTCCTGTGGTTCTTCAAAATTTACCGATCCAATGTTTTCCCACCCCACCTCCACATTTCATTTATCATCATCATTTCATGTTCATTTTATCACCCTTTTCATGTTCATCGCCTGTAAATAACCTATATAGCGTTGCACGGGCGTAAATCACCAACTCACTCATCACTCACGCGAGGGTATCCGTGTCCCATGGACCATATCTTTCTAAAAATAAGGTTAGAGAGGACACCAACCCCCAAAGAAATATGAACTTGCATGCTATTCTGAAAAGAAGATTGTAACTGTCGAACTTGAATTGCAGCTCTAATATATAATATACCCGTGTGTGTATGCAATGAAATTTTCGATGCCCACTTTAGAATTCTTCCTGTGGCTCTGTAGATGGTACTTCAATTTCATGGGATGTCCCGTCAATAAAGCCTCCATATTCGGTATTTCTGTCCAGGTCCCCCTTAGTTGACGCCATTCAGATTAGACTACCTACCTATGTCAACATACTCCTCCCACAAGATGATCCACATCCGCTTGATATTTGATGACACTGTCGAAACATAAGAGACAATTGTGGATTAGTGGGGTATGATCTCAGCCTCATTAATGTCACCAGCAGCCTGTTCTCTAGTGTCATATATGTCCTTCCATACTGGAATCTCTGTGTTCTGTGCGCGATCAAAAAAATTTCTAAAGGAGTATACCAGAAAGAATCCAAAATTCATATGCAACTTTGTATGGGGGACTTAAAAAGAAAGAATTAAGAAAAATATGACTGTTCAGTGTCCACACAGCTACTGGAAAAGTAATTTTGGTGGTTTCCTCCACCTTATTCCATCATTGCTATCTCGTTCCCTTGGGAATTCTAAAGGAAGACCCGATACACCCATATATTTGTATACATGTTGAGTTCTGGTAATTTTGAATTAAAAAAGCAAGACCAAGTGTCCTGTCTTTGTCACGAGAAGCGCTGTGTGAACCCTAAACACCTTTCACTTGAACCTGTTCATGGCAACCAAAGCCGCTAAACTAGTAGTGGAAAATTACCGAATTATTTTGTTTTAATCATTCATGGACAATATGCTGATTTCCTACTTTAATCTGAAAATAAAAAAGGTAAAGCATAATTATAAAGCACATAAAATATAATATCACAAAACAATCCTACAAACACAGCAATTAAATATATACATAAATATATACATGTATGTAAAAAAAATGACAAATTTCTGCATTCAACTAATGACTTGGGATAAACATGGTCTTTGACTTTCCTATATCGTTACTACAGTTCTTGTCATACTTGGGGTCAGTCAGACCAGACGCATAAAACATTGAACTAGGTGTAGCAAAAAAATTTAATGCATGTAGGCGATACTTTCTATGAAGATGTCTAGCCAGACTGGACTTGAAGATTACAACATTCTTTACTCTTTGAAGAACAACTCAATTCTATCTGTTTGTTTCAGTTTTCCCAAGACTGATGGGGCTGTCATTGGCACCCTAAGTGACTCAGTAACGAGTAGCATGGAGTTTGCAAACCTATTGTTTGACATGTGCAGCAATATGAACTATACCAGGGAAGTTGCGGACAAAGTTTACATTCTTGGGATTTCAACGACGACTTAGTCTACGATTGATTGTTCACCCGTGCGGGTTCCGGGTGGCGAATAGGCCCGCAGCAGCGCTAAGCTTGTCGGTAAAAGTCCACTAAAGAGCGCTCAGAAACCTGACATCGGGTCAGGCCGCTTTGCCCACAAAGCGACTGGGATGTCCCTACCCATCACTCCTTTTTCCAGTGGCAGTCAAAACTCTCCTACCCGATTGGCCTTGTGTCCCCATTTCCTCCACTTCATCATCATTTCATGTTCATTGTATCACCATTTTCATGTACATCTCCCGGATATAGCCGAAATCGTGCTGCTTGGGAGTAAAGCAATTACTAACTAACTAACTAACATTTGATTGTTTCACTCTTTTGGGTTGAATAAGAAACGAAACTTAGTCAAGGCACTTTGGTCCAAATAAGATTTAAAGACATTTTGCAAGTTTGATTTCGTCGTCAATGGTCATTTTCAAAGTTTCACCAAATGCAATATAAGATTTATGCCAATTGTTATTAAGAAGACCCGCACAAACATACAAATCATTTTGACATGTATGACCACAGTAACCCTTGTAACACATTAGTATTGCCCTTATTACTATTGGCATGTGTTCTTTGATCTCCTGCATGAACATTAAAACATTGATTCAATTCAGCAATGCATCTTGCATTAATATCCAATCAAATCTACTTTTTTACTGTTACTGTTTGTGCCAGAGAACATGTTTTTACTATAGTTACATTTCCAATCGCATGGCACATGGAACGTGAAAAATGCAATACATCTTAAAGACGTGTAACATCTCTTCCATGATTTTGCTTTACCCCTTATAAAGCCCTGCTTTCCCCATAAGTAATCATATTATTTATTTTAATGCTATCGCTAACCAGTTAAGCTCACCTGACCCGAAGGGTCATTTGAGCTATTGTCATCGTTAAGCATCCGTCTGTCTGTTTACTGACTACCCTCGATTGATTGAGTTACAAGAAGTTAATGGTCTAGATATGGACGTGATTATGCATGTAGAAGGTTGTTCATACTACATGTTTTAATCATATTTAAATAAATATCTTATCTAATTAATGTCCAGAATTATTATTACTCCGTCTCAATAGTCTACCTCTGCATTGATAGATTTCAAGAAATGAAAATTTAAACTTTTATTCAATGGAAATACCACCCATGTCTAGCAAAACTTATTACCACAGTGCTGGGTATGTACAGTTGCTCACTTTTTCCCCACATTTCATTATAGAAAGAGCAATAAGTGTAAACCACTTTTAACTGCAATTAATAAGAAGACCGATCAGTTGAACGGACAGAGAGTAGACTTAGGAAGGTTAAATTGGCTGGAGGGTATACATACCATCGACCCCATTTAAGTGAGTGTTTTACGCCCGTGCAACGCTTTATAGGTTATTTACATGTGATGAACATGAAAAGGATGATAAAATGAACATGAAATGATGATGATAAATGAAAAATGGGGATGGGGTGGGAAACAAAGGACCGGTAAATTTTGTTGAACCACAGGAAAAGGAGAGAGGTGGGTAGGGCGGAATATTAAGCCTATGTGGTGCAATGCTTGGCGGTCCACAAAGGAGTCTTTTACATGCATGGAGCGTGGCACTCTCCACACTCGTTGGCCCACTATGGTCGGCTGTCAGGGTTTCCGTTTTATAGACCTGACAACCCCCACGGACGAGGGCTACCCTATTCAGCCACCTAGGGTACACACTTGGTCGCTCTGTGGGCTGAGCACTCCCGACGTCAGAATCCCAAGACCCTTAGTCGCCTCTTACGACAAGCTAGGCTCTGCTGCGGGCCTATTCGCCTACCGGGCCCCGCACGGGACCGACCCCATTTAAGACCGTGTATTTAAAAAGACAGAAAATTGAAAAATCAACACCAATACATTTAAAGAAGTCTAGTATTGAAACCTCACCAACAGTTTGGATTATGTCATTGCCCACCACAAAGGTAATAGTTAAAACTAATTAGTCAAAGTTGATTTGCTTTAAATCAAAACAAAGTTCAGCTTTAAAATGTTTAAACATATGATTGTTTGTTTGCTTTTGTATATTAATTTCGCTCTTAGAGGGGTATATTCTTGAGAGAAATATATAGTTTGAGACGACAGACGCCAGGTGATGGCAATAGCTCACCTTTCGGTCCAGGTGAGCTAAAAAAAGTCTTTTACTGAATTAATACTTTTCAAGGTATTTTGCCGACTGGATTTGACAAAGAGTTTACATATAAGAAATCAATAATAAATACCACAGACATAAAGGCTTTAAACGTTAATCATGACTAACTATCATCATTGTGTATTTATAAGAATTTAAAATTATAACGAACCTGTACTTTCCATGAATCCATCCAGCAGAATAAGTACATGTACATACTTGATCATAATCTTAATTTTAAATAACAATTGCAGGTCTCAGAAGATATCGTTAGAGAAATACATTCAAAGAATATTGATGCAAACATCAGTTGTTACACAGTGGTTTCCCCCTCAACATTGTTGAAACTAGAGGCACAGAAAGTGACAGAATTTGCCTTTGGTTCCATTGCACATACAGCGGAGAAGAATGTGCAAGGTTTGTTTATTATGGGACATGTATAGATTGTGCTCTGTCCATCCATTCGTAAATCTGCCTATCAGCTGAGAGAGGACTTCAAAGTTAATGTGTATGTGTAAAGACAGCAGCAGAGACCGGTATTGGAAAGACCTCAGGCGTGTACTTTCACGTGTGGATATTCGTGGCTGTAACTTCAACTTAACATAAGCCATCTGAAGCATTTATAAAAGTATGGATTAGCCATGAGAACATAAATATTATCCAAATCAATACTAAAACCTTAAATAAACTTGTAATTATTTGAATGATATATACAATACCATTTATCCGGGAGATGAACATGAAAGTGGTGATACAATGAACATAAAATGATGATGGAGTGGAGGAAATAGGGACACAAGGCCAATCGGGTAGGAGAGTTTTGACTGCCACTGGAAAAAGGAGTGATGGGTAGGGACGGGTAATTTTGCCTCCTGCATGGGGATCCTACGGGTCTTACTCTTACCGAGACCTGCAGCAGGGTTCTTTAACGTGCGAGGAGCTTGACATTTTTCCCAACACGGTGCACCACTATGGTTTGCGGTAAGGTCTTCCGCATTGTCGCCTGACGACCCCGAATCTCTCGATGTCAGGGCTGCTTCATTCAACCACCTGGGGCACACATCCCAGTCGCTTTGTGGACAAAGCGGCCTGACCCTGATGTCAGGTTTCTGAGCGCTCTTTACTGGACTTTTACCGACAAGCTTGGCGCTGCTGCGGGCCTATTCGCCTCCCGGGCCCCGAACGGGACCATTAAACCAATGTATTGCTTGTTTTCAACATTAAATAAAATAAAATATATCAGGAAAATTACCCCTCCTGAAAAAGTCACTGGGATTCCAGTGAGATCCCAATGGGATTCACTGGAATCCCAGTGGGGAAAAATATCCACTGGGATAACAGTGGGATATTTTTTGGGAAGAACATGCCAGTGGGATATTTTTTGGTGTCACCGGAATTCCGGTAGACAATAAAATCCCAGTAGGATTTAAGTGGAATATTTTTTTTTGGGGGGGGGGAATCCCAGTAAGATATTTTTGGGTGTCACTGGAATCCCAGTGGACATAGTTACTGCATGCATGAAGGTCATAATAACCACAAAGTTGGACTTAGAATCAATGGTCAGTGCGTGGTTGCATAAACCAGTCAAATTCATGATCAAGCATAATGCTTACCATATGTGTCTTGAACCAAATAGCGTACCCTTAAGTAATCATAATCACTGATTGTTCGGTTGTCCATCTGTCAGTTGTCACTTCTCGGGTATGATACTTATATAGTACCTTGACTGATTCAAATGAAATTTACTGACAAGAGGAAGTAGCCTTTCTTTATGCTTGTATTAAACTTAACTAACAGGCAAAATTTATCCAAATTTAAATGGAAAAGCCCAGAGGATTCCAAAAATCTACCAAAAACATGCATTCTTTAAAGTGTTCTTTTGTAACCTTGTTGCTGGCAGGAGTAAGAAACTCCTGTAAGTTGCTTACAGACTCAACCTTGTCGACTCTGGCTGAATCTTTCTCCGCAGTTGAGCTAATGACATTTGCTTTTGGCGTGGAATTCTGAAAAGATAACTTGTTTGGTGTGGAATTCTTTAAGGATAACTAGTTTGGTGTGGAATTCTGAAAAGATAACTGGTTTGGTGTGGAATTCTGAAAGGATAACTGGTTTGGTGTGGAGTTCTGAAAGGATAACTGGTTTCAGAGTTAGCACTGTAGGTGGTACCACAAGTACTAGCATTGTCTCAAAGATCCATAGCAGGCCCTCCATTTTGATTGGTTGACCTGTTTTTGGGTTTTTTTTTCGTATCTTGCAATCAGGTTTTTCATGTCCATCAATATGCTGGGTTTTGCGTTTTCAATGATTACAACAGTGCAGTTATATTTTTCTCGATACTGCTTAATTATGACTTCAGAAAATATTTCATGGGGAAAAATAAACCGTTAAGGATGTATTCTTCTGAGGGGTCAAAATTTTCCTTAATCAAGTTTCTTTCCAACCCACATTTTTGAAATGCTAAGACCCTGAGAAAATCAAATTTACTAAGAAAATACTATGTCCGTGTGCATTTTAGTTTGCTACAGCCATTTAAAAAGGGCTTATTTTGACAATTTTCCCAAAATTTCATCATTTTTGGCCTATTTTGAGGTTATTTTCTTTAAAATATCAAGTTTCAAAATCAAGTTTTCTCTCAAAGTTTCCATGTTGATAGATGCCATGATTCTGAACAAATTTAAGTTATAAAAGGTATATGTCCGTGATGATATAAGAAAGTTTAGTTCCGAAAATGTGCCTTTTTAGGTCATTTTCAAGACACCAAAAAACCGGTAAAAATCAAGATTTTTCAAATTTTCTATTATACCAAAACCTCAAAACTCTCCATTTTCGTTTGAAATAATTGGACAAATATATCTTTTTGAATTTAGAAAAGAAATCATATGAATGGCATGTATATTTTGTTGGAAAAATGAATTTTACTACCCCTTCCCTGAAATTAGCTAAATTCAGATTGAGATCAATGGTCAAATTTGGTCAAAAATTAAAATTTTGCTTATCTCAAAAACTACTGATCATATCTTCATAATTTTTTGACATGATTTAGATGGGTCATCATTTGATATATATCTGAGTGAGTGAGTGAGTGATACATCTTAGTGCTACATTGTATTTGATCTCTTATCCCTTTTTTCAGTAAAACAGATACCAATGAGTGAGTGAGTGAGTTGGTGTTTTACGCCCATGCAACGCTATATAGGTTATTTACAGGCGATGAACATGAAAAGGATGATAAAATGAACATGAAATGATGATGAAAAATGAAATATTGCGATGGGGTGGGACACAAAGGACCGGTAAATTTTGAAGAACCACAGGAAAAAAGGGAGAGGTGGGTAGGGGCGGAAAATTTAGCCTATTTGGTGCACTACTTGGCGGTCCACAAAGGGGTCTTTTACGTGCATGAAGCGTGGCACTCTCCACACACGTTGGCCCACTATGGTCGGCGGTCAGGGTTTCCGTATTATAGACCTGACAACCCCCGCGGACGAGGGCCACCCTATTCAGCCACCTAGGGTACACACTTGGTCGCTCTGTTGGCTGAGCACTGACCCGACGTCAGAATCCCAAGACCCTTAGTCGCCTCTTACGACAAGCTAGGCTCTGCTGCGGGCCTATTCGCCACCCGGGCCCCGCACGGGACGATATATATCTGTTGTGTACAAGTTACAATATTGTTGCAACATGTACAAAAAAGTTGTACATGTTGCAACATGTATGGTGCAATCGTACAAGTTGCAACATGTACATCTTTTGCTGTACATGTTGCAACAAGTACAAACTTTTGAATGAAATTTGTTCTAACTTGTACAAATGGCATATAAGGATAAATCGCTAGCTAGGCTAGCTATATGAACTGCTAATGCAATTTGCTTGAAATTCTGCTTTATTATCCCCGAGCCCAACGGAGATGAGAAGGGATGTATAGCTTTTGGTTCGTTTGTTCATACGTTTGTACGTAATGGTTTTTTGTTTTATCAGTTTCTTGGCCTGAAAATCTTGGCAATTACAATCAGTAGAGGAATGATATTTGGAAAGTGGATAGATCTTGGATAGTAATTTACACCTGTTCCAGATTTAGGTCACTTCCACTTACATTTTAATGTTAAGGACAAGGGGATTAGCTGTCGTGTGCGACTGCTCCATTTCTTTATTAACAGACACAAATATTATCAAGGAGATATTTCAGAAATATACCAAGGACAATGTTCAGCCATATTGACCAGTCAACTTTTTATTGCAAGATGTACATGAATGACACTTCAAGTTACATAACAATTTGGGGAACTCACATCTTTCCTCTCAATTTTTCCTGTTACAATTACAAAAAAACATCGCCTTCTACTCACTGACATTTTGCATACAGCCTCAAATTCCATTTAACATCAGGTACATCAGCTACACTTACACTCACACCCCCTGTTTACTCAATCTGTGTTCTTCCCATGTAACCATTTTGTTATTATGCTTTACTCTCGTTTACACTTGGTAACTCCTTTGGACACTTTTATTATCTGTAGTAAAATTAACCTTAAGCTGATGCAAAGGGACTTGTGCCCCTCTATCAATATTTTATCAGTCAGTGTGCCATGTTTTTTTTTTCGCATGACACATTGACTCTTAAAAATGCTGAAAGAGAGGAGCAAGTCCCTTTGGCGGCTGCTCGCTTGGGCCCTTTTCCATTCTTGTATGAGAGCTGGTGTACCTCCCTCACTCAAGGCATTATTGCAGAATCGTTCTTGGCAAGCTGGACAATTCTTTATAGACCTTCTGCTGTGCTGCACTCAGTTTTGCAACCTTGTAGTGTTTTACCTTTAAACGTCTTTTCAGTTTAAGCTGAGTGGTCATTGATTTCTATCATTTCAATCATAATTGAATCCAAGTTTCTGGGTAAATTTTAAAATCAAGATACAAACACAATTAATTTAAACTGAGTTTTATGTATTTGACACTTTTTATTTAAAACAAGTAAGCATAAATGTTTTCACTGACCAATTGTACAAGTTAGAACAAATTTCTTTAAAAAGTTTGTAAATGTTGCAACATGTACAGCAATTAGTGTACATGTTGCAACTTGTATGATTGTATCATACATGTTGCAACATGTACAACTTTTTTGTACATGTTGCAACATGTACAATATTGTAACTTGTACACAACATATCCACTATTTTTTTCAATTATTAGGCAAGGTTTAAAATTATTCACAAACGAGATTTTAACGAGACTGAAACCTCAGAAGAATACCCCCTTAAAATATCACTTCAAATAAAAGAATTTACCTAAAAATATAATTATTTAAAACTAAAGGCTCCCAGGAGCCTGAATCGCTCACCTGATCTCTTACGCCAAAGTTTGAATTAATTACACAACCTTTCAAGAATACAAAGTTGCAAAACAATCCTTTCAGTAGTTTCAGAGAAGATTTTTTGAAATCAGTTTAAATAAATAGAAAAAAAAAACAGTTAAAGGGCAATAACTCCTATAAGTACCATAGCAATGGCGGCCTTGTTGGTTGGTCGACATGTATATAATTCAAAAACTTGGTAGAGGACATCCAAAAGATCAAGTGTACCAAGTTTCAAAGCAATCCCTTCGGTGGTCTCAAAGAAGAAGATTTTTGAAAATCAGTGTAAATTAATGGAAAAAAAACAGTTAAAGGGGAATAACTCTTAAACGGTTGATCTGACAATTTTGACCCTGAAAGCATTTTCGTAGATCTCAATGAGCTTAACAATTCTACAATGCTAGCTTTTCCTGTCTAGCTCTAACGTTTTTCAAGATATAGTCCAAAAACTGAAAAAATGGTCAATTTTGATGATTAAAGGGCAATAACTTCTATAAGGAGTGTTTCACAACTTTGACTCAATGGAGAGATTTGTAGAGCTTTTGATGCTGAACAAGGAAGGTTGCTTCGGATTTTCTCTATCTCTTATACTTTTCGAGTTATAAGCCAAAAACAATGGTCTGACCCCCCTGTTCTATTTTTAGCAATGGCGGCCATGTTGGTTGGTCAACGTGTATATAATTCACAATCTTGGTAGAGGACATCCTAAAGATCAAGTATACCAAGTATCAATGCAATCCCTTCAGTGGTTTCAGAGAAGAAGATTTTTGAAAATCAGTGTACATTAATGGAAAAAAACAGTTAAAGGGGAATAACTCTTAAACGGTTGATCTGACAATTTTGACCCTGAAATCATTTTCGTAGATCTCAATGAGCTTAACAATTCTGCAATGCTAACTTTTCCTCTAGCTCTAACGGTTTTCAAGATATAGTCCAAAAACTGAAAAAATGGTCAATTTTGATGATTAAAGGGCAATAAATCCTATAAGGAGTCATTTCACAACTTCAACTCAATGGAAAGATTTGTAGAGCTTTTGATGCTGAACAAGGAAGGTTGCTTCGGATTTTCTCTATCTCTTATACTTTTCGAGTTATAAGCCAAAAACATTGGTCTGACCCCCCCTGTTCTATTTTAGCAACGGCGGCCATGTTGGTTGGTCAACGTGTATATAATTCACAAACTTGGTAGAGGACATCCTAAAGATCAAGTATACCAAGTATCAATGCAATCCCTTCAGTGGTTTCAGAGAAGAAGATTTTTGAAAATCAGTGTACATTAATGGAAAAAAAACAGTTAAAGGGGAATAACTCTTAAACGGTTGATCTGACAATTTTGACCCTGAAATCATTTTCGTAGATCTCAATGAGCTTAACAATTCTGCAATGCTAACTTTTCCTCTAGCTCTAACGGTTTTCAAGATATAGTCCAAAAACTGAAAAAATGGTCAATTTTGATGATTAAAGGGCAATAACTCCTATAAGGAGTCATTTCACAACTTCGACTCAATGGAGAGATTTGTAGAGCTTTTGATGCTGAACAAGGAAGGTTGCTTCGGATTTTCTCTATCTCTTATACTTTTCGAGTTATAAGCCAAAAACAATGGTCTGACCCCCCGTTCTATTTTTAGCAATGGCGGCCATGTTGGTTGATCAACGTGTATATAATTCACAAACTTGGTAGAGGACATCCTAAAGATCAAGTATACCAAGTATCAATGCAATCCCTTCAGTGGTTTCAGAGAAGAAGATCTTTAAGAAAAGTTAACGGACGGACGACGGACGACGGACGCTTAACGATGACAATAGCTCACATGACCCTTCGGGTCAGGTGAGCTAAAAACATATTTGTCAAAATATTGGATTATATATTGAAGCTATTGCAGTTTGAAATTAACTATTGTAATATGCTTAAATAAATATAATTACTAAATATCACAGTTTTTAATGTGAAATAATATCTTTAAGGCTAACAACAATGCAATTGTCTGTTTTGTATAAGTAGTATTAAGAGTCTATGACCCCCAAGCCTCCAAATGATGCCTCTATGTCCCCCAAGCTCCAATATCATGACTTTGAACCCCAAACCTCTATATGATGACTGTATAACCCTCAGAATCCACTATCAGGTCTCGGATCTTCTAAGTATGTGCAATTCCTTTAATGGGAAATTTTATGGTATCACATAAATAATTAAGCATCATAAGAAATGTTATCGCCTAAATCATGAAAGAAAATAAGTATCTTTTCACATGAAAAGAAATGCTTTCACATAAATCCAAAAAAGAAGTCGTGTTTTTTTTTCTTTCTAAATTAATGGAAAATACATCAAAAGAAAATCATGAGAACCAGGAAATATAAAATTCCCACGCCGACGTTTGAGAAGTCTTGTTTGAGGGGAAATGTATAAAAACCTATGATCTTGAACTAACAACCCCTTCAACTGGTGTCTTACTTTCTTCCTCTTCACAGTCAATGACATCAGCAAAATTGAGTGGCAATTTCTTTTTTGAGAGATGCAACCTCTAATTTGAAATTAGTGTTTTTCATATCGGCTAATTGATTTGAAATCTTACTTTCAACGAATAAGTTGCTCCTGTTGTCAATTTCCCGCTCAAAACATTCCACATCACAGTTGCAAAATTACCCTCACATAGTTGAAAAAGTCATTCATCGCTGGAAAGCGTCTAGTTCTGTTGGAGTTGCGATAAATGCTAAAGTTTTGACGAACTAACAGCAAGGGCAGATACCAAGATATCACGAGTCTCTTTTATGAATCCACTGAAACTTTGTAACTGATTCTACCAAATCCAGCAGATATTTCTGTCTTGCTCACAGCATCAACTGCAGTGGCTGCTTTCAATACAGGTGGTACAACTTTACACCTGTGTTTTTCCTTGCCAACGTGTTTACTTCTTCCTTATGTTTACTTAAGAGATTCCCAACTGAATAAATTGCGCTCTAAATTACAACATGTATGCATACCCATAATCGACGAGATTTCCATGGTTGGTCAAAGGCTTATGTATATAAGTGAACGGTTAAGGCAAACCAAACAGTCTGGTAATGTTATGTTTGGAAACATATGTGTTAAAAGAGTTGGAGACTTTTATCAGATTCCTCCAGTTAAGCAGTTAAGTCTCCGGGATTGTCGCCCGGAACATTTCTTTCCTTTGTATCAGATTCCTCCAGTTAAGCAGTTAAGTCTCCGGGATTGACGCCCGGAACATTTCTTTCCTTTGTGGAGTAACTGTTTTTCACTTGTGGAGCTGAAACAAATCATGCGCCAAAAGGATGATGCATTGTTTGCACAATTGTTGAATCGCTTGAGGGCTAGAAGGAGGAATGAACCATTATGTTCAGTAGTCCGAGATTGCTCTGACGTCCTCGACATTTTTCCAGCAAGCTGGTGCCGTGGGACGTCAGAGCTCCTTCCATATCTAATACCCGGGATTTTAACAAATGCTTTCTAAATGTAAAAATAACTCTTACATTAGTCATTTGTAAAATGGGAGATGTAAAACAAAACTAAATTAATACTTTCAAAGTATATCTTTACTAGAAACAACCTGATATAATTCTGTAAATCAAGAAAAATTTAAGAGCTGATCTTGAACTTTATCAATTTCATTAAGTTCAAGATCAGCAAAATAAAGTACAAATTTTAGATTAATATACCTTTATCAAGATATTTTTCTTTAAAATATATATGCAACAATGATGATAAGGTTGCTTAATTTATCTCGGAAGTGCACAACAAAACTGTTGTGCTAAATCCCGTGTTTTAGATAGGGAAGGAGCTCTGACGTCCCACGGCACCAGCTTGATGGAAAAATGTCGAGGACGTCAGAGCAACCTCGGACTAGTGCCGTGGGACGTCAGAGCTCCTTCCATATCAAAAACACGGGATTTTAACTAATGCTTTCTAAATGTTAAAATGACTCTTACATCAGTCATATGTAAAATGGTAGATGTAATACAAGATTAAATTAATATTTTATTTTAAAGTATATAGCTTCTAGAAACTACCTGATGTAATCCAATAAAATAAGAAGAGCTGATCTTGAACTTCATCAATTTCATCAAGTTCAAGATCAGCAAAATAATGTACAAATTTAGATTATTTTACTTATTCAAGATATTTTTTTTAAAATATGTTGTATTTTTATTCTTGATAATCAAATGTTTCATTTGAGACCAAAATATATTTGCAACAATGATGATAAAGTTGCTTAATTTATTTCAGAAGTGCACAACAAAACTGTTGTGCTAAATCCCGTGTTTTTGATATGGAAGGAGCTCTGACGTCCCACGGCACCAGCTCGCTGGAAAAATGCCGAGGACGTCAGAGCAATCTCGGACTATATCTTCAGATGACCTGGTATTGTTTAAATCATGTGAAAGCCGCACAGTTTCTGTAGATACCTTGCACACCTGAAGTACTTTGAAAAGGGTCACTGCACACAATAATCAAATGCTGGAAACAGTGCACCAATCAACTGTGTCAATTGCAGCATTAGATCTTGACAAAGATGCTAAGACTGGTCACCTGTACCGTTTGAAACAAAGTCTGACTCTTATTCTTGTCATTGGTCTTAAAGCTAAGGTAGAAATGTAAATGTGGCTAATGGTTTAGTGAATGGCGTTGTTGGTACCGTGTGTAAAATACTCCCACCAAAAGACAGACATTCAATGCCTGAAGGTGTAATGCTGTTATTTGACAGTGAAATTACAAAATACTTATTAAAATTTAACCCTTTGAAGAGACCCTCAGCAATGATTATAACTTTCTTGGGCATGCATTAAATAAAATAATTATTTTTGATAACTAAGACCATTATCTTGTCCGGGCTGTTTGGTTTTATTTGTCTTTTGATCTGTAGTATGTTAAAAGGTTACTACAAAACAAATAGCTACAATAATGTTGCTCCTTTGACATCTTTGAATGGGCGGAGCTACAATGCGGTCCCCTTACTCGTATAAATTTGGTGCAGGACACCCTAAGGATCATTCATACCAAGTTTCATTACATTCTGTTCAGTAGTTTCAGAGGAGAAGATTTTTGAAAAATTGTTAACAGACGACGACGACGACAGACGACGACGACGGACGGCAAGTGATGGTAATAGCTCACATGGACCTTTAGTCCAGGTGAACTAAAAAAAACAAAAAAACGTTACCGTTATATTCAAGATGTGATATTCCTTTCACTATCAGAAATCTAACGTGTACAATGGTTTTCACCTTCCAAAATTTCCCTCCGGTGTTCCAGGTAAATTTAACAGTTATTATTCGGAGCATCTCGGATATCATCCTTTTACTTCCAGCAACATAATAACAAAAACAACGCGTTTTAAAGCCAAAAATCCTTGAAATGCCGCAATGTTGTTGCGTGCCAGGTTGCACAGGGTTCGGGGGGATTAAATTCCCCACCGACAAAGATCTAAATATGAAGTGGAGGGTCGCCATAAAGAGAAGAGACCCTAAAACAAAGGGACTGTGGAAGCCAGGGAAATATGATGTAGTATGCCTAGCTCACTTTGCAGAAACAGATTTTACAGTGGCACATTTCATAAAGATAACATGATGTTTTAAATTTAAAATATCATTCCTTTCACAAATAGATGTTTTGTAATAAACCATGAAACTTCCACAAAGTCAGGGGACACTTTTATCATGCATTAATTTTTGCTGTCATATTATATGTGTCACTCACTCTTTGTACAACATATCCTGTTCTGTTCCAGATTAGTCTTTTTGAAAAACAAAGAATTGAAATGCAATTATCTTTTATGATTGGAAAAAATATAAATTTTACATTTAAATAAAATTATTGATTGATTGATTGTTGTGGAATCTACTTCTTTACATACGTACAGTATCTGCAAGTGCAAACAAACATACGAAATTATGTAGGAATATATACATGTACATGTATGTATACATCACTGCGTAAAACAACAACAAACGATCAGTAATTATACAAGTTTTGTAAACATGTTTGACAGTGCACATGATGAGAAGAATTATGATCTGCCACCTTGTTTGCCCGTATAAAAATATTGGGAAGATATATTTTATAAAGAGTTTGTTAAATGTTGGACTTTCTGTAATTTACGATATGATTAATTCTACATACATACTAACTTACATTTGTACTAAGTGTCAATCATTGAGGTGTCCTAATGTCTATCTTGCATTGTCAATAATGTTTTGGTCTTTTATGTTTTTGTTTTTGGTTTTCTCATGTCTACATGTACATGTACTTGAATAACACAGGAGAAGAAAGTTAACTGAATAAATACTGTAAATTTTCTTGTAAACAAAGGATAGTAACATAAATCATGAATTTCTTTGAGAACTTTGATACAATAGCTTCATGATCTGCATGCTTATGAGTGACCAAACGGCGAACACTGGAATAACATAAACATAAATTTATTTCATCATTAATGCATTCAGATACAATATACCATACTTACATGTAGCTTAATATCACCATTAAAACACAGTCTAGCCATATTTTTACAAACAAAACAAGCACAACATATATTTTAAAAACTCAAAAATATCAAAAGTCTAAAACTGTGGATAAATTAATTTGTACACATAAATATTTTTATATAGTTCAATAAAGCTATACAGATGGTTTCTCTTTAGGGAGGGACCATTTAACTTGAAGGGGGGCCTTGTTTTTTTTGCTTTGGTCAATTTTTTTTCCCACATAGAGCTTGAAAATATTTATTTTTTAAAGGGGTTGTAACAAAATATTTTTTTTTCATTTCCTTATTTTTTCCCTACCCTCTGCTGCCAAAATATTTTATCTAAAAACATTTTATCGAAATATTTTTTTAGGAAAATGAAGCCCTCCCTCCCTTCAAGTTAAATGGTCTGTCCCAAATATAGAATAAGAAAAGAACATAATATTGCTTTAAATAATGGTAATATATATATATATATATATATATATAATAATAAAAAAACAATTACACAAAATAAGTTTCACATTATAAAGAAAGTCTAGCGCTTTCATCCATCATGGGACTTTTCAAGACTGTTTTGTTACTAAGCGTAACGTTGTTAATGGGGATTTTGTGACGTAACGTCATTGTCTACAGTGCATTAAGTTTTGGTTGAAACAGTTTTATAAATTTTCTTTCTGTTTCTTTCCTGTATTCTTCATTATTTTGTTGGCATTTATAAAATGGGAAAATTTTAAACTTTCCATCAGCGCAAACTTCTAAGTGTTCGCTTAAAGGAATCTGTCTATATTCTGGTTGTCGGATTTGTTGTTTGTGGATCCGAACTCGTTCACTAAGACTGTTTCCTGTTTGGCCAACGTATTCTTCCTTACAGTTTGTGCATATTATACAGTAAACTACATTCTCTGTCTTGCATGTCATATTGGCTTTTATTTTGAATGTCTTTCCGTTGTTGAATTTAATTTCAGTTCCTGTTTGTAAGTAATTGAAATTTTCCCTTGATGAGCACACACCGCATCTTTTATCACCACACACTTTTACACGGAAGGAATTTTCATTTAGATCGAATCTTGCTGATGTTAAATGGCGTTTCAGATTCTTTGGTTGCCTTCTACTGTATATTATTGATTCGTCCTTTATAAGAGTTCTAAGATCTTCACTTTGATGTAAGATCGGAAGGTTACTCTTGATATATCCGAAAATATTAGGTAGTGCGGGATCGTGTGTTGTAACGAAAGGGATAAGATCGCATTTATCATTCTTTTCTTTCGGAGTTCTCAGTTCTGGTATTGACAGTGTGTTTGCTCGTTTAATTCCATCTTCAACAAGTTTTAACGGGTAATATTGATTAAGAAGAAAATATTTTAGTTCTTCCAGTCTTTTTGTTCGAAGACTTTTGTCCAATACAATTGCACATATTCGCCTTGCCATAGCATACGGGATGTTCCGTTTTGTGTGGGAAGGATGGCATGATTTGAAATTTAGGTATTGGTGAGTATCCGTCTTCTTGTAGAAAATATCCGTTATAACTGTATTTTTATTGATCTTAATTAGAATGTCCAAGAACGGGAGTTGTATACAATTTGTTTCTTTTGTGAATGCTATTGCTGGGTGCAATGTGTTCAGAATTTCATGGAAAGTTTCTAATTCTTCAACTGATTTACTCCAAAATATAAAACAGTCATCTAAATAGCGTTTCCATTGTTTGTACACATAATCCCTAAACTCTTGGTCGTATCTTTCTCCGATTTCCTGATATAGTTTGTTTTCCAAAAAAGCCATAACTAAGTTTGCGTACGTTGGTGCAACTTTTGTGCCCATTGCTGTTCCTTTGATCTGTTTGAAGTACTCGCCGTTGAAAAAGAATGTGTTCTCTTCTAACACAATTTTTATGGCGCTAACTATAAAATTTGTTGTGAATCTATCATCAATGAGATTACGGTTTCGGTCTACCCAATATTTTATAGCTGTAATTCCTAACTCATGTGGAATATTAGTGTACAAACTAGTGACATCAAATGAAGCAAGTATTGTATTTTCGGGTACTGTCTCGGGAATGTATTTTAAAAAATCCATGTCATCCTTGACGTAGCTAGGTATTGTTGGACAAAGACGTTTTAGAATAAGATCTAAAAAATGGCTAAGGCGTTGAGTTGCCGATTCTGGGCCTGCAACGATCGGTCTTAGTTTCAGATCATCGGGACGAAGAATTTCGATAAAACTTGAGTTTTGTACAGTGACAGCTTCTTGTACGGTTTTGCTTTTATGAATTTTTGGTAGTCCGTAGAAATTACTCTCCTTTGGGGTAAAGTCGCAAAGATAAGCTATTTCTTTATCAGTTAAAGAGTCTGCGTGATCTTCTAATAATGACTTTACTTTTCGTGAGTGAGTGAGTTGGTGTTTTACGCCCGTGCAACGCTATATAGGTTATTTACAGGCGATTCGGATTGTTAATTTGTCGTTGTTGTTTGTTTGTTTTAGATAATATTCCTCGTCGTTAAGTTGTTCCATCACTTTGTTTTTATAGAAGTCCTTGTCCATAATTACAATGGCTCCACCTTTATCTGCTTCCTTAATTATAATAGATGTATTGTTTTTCAAATCTCCTAACGCAGCTTTTTCCATGTTGTTGAGATTTTGAAAAGATCTCTGAAGATTAATAGGAAATTTAGAAATTGTTTCGATAAAGCGATCTAAGTAAGTATCTCTTCCTGGTTTTGGAGTAAAAATAGATTTATTTCTTACCAGAGAGTGATCATCATTTTCTTTATCTTTAAAATATTCTTTAAGACGGAGCCTGCGTGAAAATTGTTGGATGTCCGATTTTAACAGTGTTACATTCGAGTTCGGAGTTGGTGTAAATTTAAAACCTTTTGAAAGTAAGTTGGTTTGATCATTATTCAATTTAGTAGAGGAGAGATTTATTATTTTCGGATCAATTTTCTGAATTGGATCATTTAGTATTTCCGAGGATCCGGTGGCTGTGTGTTCCATCCTCTTCCTAAAAAAGAGTTAGGTGTTCGACCCCTTCCTCTGTTTATTGAAGATCCTCTGGATTGGCCACGTCCTCTTCCTCTATAGGATCCACGGCCTCGTCCTCTTCTTCCTCTAAACGATCCACGTCCTCGAGCTCTTCGATTGACGACTTGTACCCAATCTGTATTAAATGTTTGATGATCTTGAGATGTTTCCCGAGTATCGGACGTCTTCTGTTTGTTATCGGTCTGTTTCTCCCTCTCTGGAGATTGCTTTTGTTCTTGGTCACTGTAGTTAGTTTTTGTTGACTTCTTTTGAACGGAAGTTTTTATTGCCTTTTTTCTAGTATTCTTGCTTGATAGAACTTGAGCGTAAGTTCTATCTGTTGATGAATTTCGAGAATTGTCATAGTCAGATTCGTCTGTTGAATCTGAAGTTGTTTTGTTTCTTTGTTTCTCTGTTTTTCCTTGATATAATCAATGCGCAGTGGTATATAATAATAAAAAAACAATTACACAAAATAAGTTTCACATTATAAAGTATATAATAATAAAAAAACAATTACACAAAATAAGTTTCACATTATAAAGTATATAATAATAAAAAAACAATTACACAAAATAAGTTTCACATTATAAAGTATATAATAATAAAAAAACAATTACACAAAATAAGTTTCACATTATAAAGTATATAATAATAAAAAAACAATTACACAAAATAAGTTTCACATTATAAAGTATATAATAATAAAAAAACAATTACACAAAATAAGTTTCACATTATAAAGTATATAATAATAAAAAAACAATTACACAAAATAAGTTTCACATTATAAAGTATATAATAATAAAAAAACAATTACACAAAATAAGTTTCACATACTTTATAATGTGAAACTTATTTTGTGTAATTGTTTTTTTATTATTATATACTTTATAATGTGAAACTTATTTTGTGTAATTGTTTTTTTATTATTATATACTTTATAATGTGAAACTTATTTTGTGTAATTGTTTTTTTATTATTATATACTTTATAATGTGAAACTTATTTTGTGTAATTGTTTTTTTATTATTATATAAAGAAGAGGACGAGGCCGTGGATCCTATAGAGGAAGAGGACGTGGCCAATCCAGAGGATCTTCAATAAACAGAGGAAGGGGTCGAACACCTAACTCTTTTTTAGGAAGAGGATGGAACACACAGCCACCGGATCCTCGGAAATACTAAATGATCCAATTCAGAAAATTGATCCGAAAATAATAAATCTCTCCTCTACTAAATTGAATAATGATCAAACCAACTTACTTTCAAAAGGTTTTAAATTTACACCAACTCCGAACTCGAATGTAACACTGTTAAAATCGGACATCCAACAATTTTCACGCAGGCTCCGTCTTAAAGAATATTTTAAAGATAAAGAAAATGATGATCACTCTCTGGTAAGAAATAAATCTATTTTTACTCCAAAACCAGGAAGAGATACTTACTTAGATCGCTTTATCGAAACAATTTCTAAATTTCCTATTAATCTTCAGAGATCTTTTCAAAATCTCAACAACATGGAAAAAGCTGCGTTAGGAGATTTGAAAAACAATACATCTATTATAATTAAGGAAGCAGATAAAGGTGGAGCCATTGTAATTATGGACAAGGACTTCTATAAAAACAAAGTGATGGAACAACTTAACGACGAGGAATATTATCTAAAACAAACAAACAACAACGACAAATTAACAATCCGAAAAGTAAAGTCATTATTAGAAGATCACGCAGACTCTTTAACTGATAAAGAAATAGCTTATCTTTGCGACTTTACCCCAAAGGAGAGTAATTTCTACGGACTACCAAAAATTCATAAAAGCAAAACCGTACAAGAAGCTGTCACTGTACAAAACTCAAGTTTTATCGAAATTCTTCGTCCCGATGATCTGAAACTAAGACCGATCGTTGCAGGCCCAGAATCGGCAACTCAACGCCTTAGCCATTTTTTAGATCTTATTCTAAAACGTCTTTGTCCAACAATACCTAGCTACGTCAAGGATGACATGGATTTTTTAAAATACATTCCCGAGACAGTACCCGAAAATACAATACTTGCTTCATTTGATGTCACTAGTTTGTACACTAATATTCCACATGAGTTAGGAATTACAGCTATAAAATATTGGGTAGACCGAAACCGTAATCTCATTGATGATAGATTCACAACAAATTTTATAGTTAGCGCCATAAAAATTGTGTTAGAAGAGAACACATTCTTTTTCAACGGCGAGTACTTCAAACAGATCAAAGGAACAGCAATGGGCACAAAAGTTGCACCAACGTACGCAAACTTAGTTATGGCTTTTTTGGAAAACAAACTATATCAGGAAATCGGAGAAAGATACGACCAAGAGTTTAGGGATTATGTGTACAAACAATGGAAACGCTATTTAGATGACTGTTTTATATTTTGGAGTAAATCAGTTGAAGAATTAGAAACTTTCCATGAAATTCTGAACACATTGCACCCAGCAATAGCATTCACAAAAGAAACAAATTGTATACAACTCCCGTTCTTGGACATTCTAATTAAGATCAATAAAAATACAGTTATAACGGATATTTTCTACAAGAAGACGGATACTCACCAATACCTAAATTTCAAATCATGCCATCCTTCCCACACAAAACGGAACATCCCGTATGCTATGGCAAGGCGAATATGTGCAATTGTATTGGACAAAAGTCTTCGAACAAAAAGACTGGAAGAACTAAAATATTTTCTTCTTAATCAATATTACCCGTTAAAACTTGTTGAAGATGGAATTAAACGAGCAAACACACTGTCAATACCAGAACTGAGAACTCCGAAAGAAAAGAATGATAAATGCGATCTTATCCCTTTCGTTACAACACACGATCCCGCACTACCTAATATTTTCGGATATATCAAGAGTAACCTTCCGATCTTACATCAAAGTGAAGATCTTAGAACTCTTATAAAGGACGAATCAATAATATACAGTAGAAGGCAACCAAAGAATCTGAAACGCCATTTAACATCAGCAAGATTCGATCTAAATGAAAATTCCTTCCGTGTAAAAGTGTGTGGTGATAAAAGATGCGGTGTGTGCTCATCAAGGGAAAATTTCAATTACTTACAAACAGGAACTGAAATTAAATTCAACAACGGAAAGACATTCAAAATAAAAGCCAATATGACATGCAAGACAGAGAATGTAGTTTACTGTATAATATGCACAAACTGTAAGGAAGAATACGTTGGCCAAACAGGAAACAGTCTTAGTGAACGGGTTCGGATCCACAAACAACAAATCCGACAACCAGAATATAGACAGATTCCTTTAAGCGAACACTTAGAAGTTTGCGCTGATGGAAAGTTTAAAATTTTCCCATTTTATAAATGCCAACAAAATAATGAAGAATACAGGAAAGAAACAGAAAGAAAATTTATAAAACTGTTTCAACCAAAACTTAATGCACTGTAGACAATGACGTTACGTCACAAAATCCCCATTAACAACGTTACGCTTAGTAACAAAACAGTCTTGAAAAGTCCCATGATGGATGAAAGCGCTAGACTTTCTTTATAATGTGAAACTTATTTTGTGTAATTGTTTTTTTATTATTATATACCACTGCGCATTGATTATAAACATTTTATTCTATATCTTTCGTGCGTATGGCTACCAAAATGAGTGGAAGCAGAGCAAAAAGCGGGGAAAACACAGAGAAACTGCTAGCGGAACTATCTGGAAAAATGACAATGCTCATTAGTAAAGTAGATGTACTAATTGGATCATTCAAAGACGTTGGATCAACCCTAAGTTCACAAGGTAGGAACTTTCAGGAAATTATTGGCTCGAATACTAAAGACGATAATGCAATAGGAACCCAACATACCCTACCTATCCTCAAAGAAATGAATGATCTACAGGCGGAAATAGAAGCAAATCGAATTAGAGAAAAAATGAACGATATTTGGAAGAGATCTTTAAACGAGAGAAAACAAGCCTTTGCAAACATGATAAGATGCAAAAACATTGCTATGATCTACCAAACTTGGAGAACAAAAGATAGTCCTATCTTACCGGAAAAATTTCTCATCCGAGAAATTGAAGGTGAACACCGTGACGAAACGGAAATACGGGCAAGACTAGCACTTCACCGTTTAGATACCGAAATTACCCTCTTGCAATCTCGAATGCAAAGATATAAGGAGAAATTCATGTCCATCGATGCTGCTATGCTTACAGAAATTTCCGAAAGAACCAGCGGACACATACTAACAAAGCTAAATACTTTGTGGCAACAGTCTACTAAACGGGAAGAAGAAAAAACGTTCTCTTTATGGCAGAACCAACAGGAATGGTTCGACAATTATGAAAAAGAATATGGAGATCAATCAATCCTAAAGTTGAAACCAAAACATCAAGGAAAAACAGAGAAACAAAGAAACAAAACAACTTCAGATTCAACAGACGAATCTGACTATGACAATTTTCGAAATTCATCAACAGATAGAACTTACGCTCAAGTTCTATCAAGCAAGAATACTAGAAAAAAGGCAATAAAAACTTCCGTTCAAAAGAAGTCAACAAAAACTAACTACAGTGACCAAGAACAAAAGCAATCTCCAGAGAGGGAGAAACAGACCGATAACAAACAGAAGATGTCCGATACTCGGGAAACATCTCAAGATCATCAAACATTTAATACAGATTGGGTACAAGTCGTCAATCGAAGAGCTCGAGGACGTGGATCGTTTAGAGGAAGAAGAGGACGAGGCCGTGGATCCTATAGAGGAAGAGGACGTGGCCAATCCAGAGGATCTTCAATAAACAGAGGAAGGGGTCGAACACCTAACTCTTTTTTAGGAAGAGGATGGAACACACAGCCACCGGATCCTCGGAAATACTAAATGATCCAATTCAGAAAATTGATCCGAAAATAATAAATCTCTCCTCTACTAAATTGAATAATGATCAAACCAACTTACTTTCAAAAGGTTTTAAATTTACACCAACTCCGAACTCGAATGTAACACTGTTAAAATCGGACATCCAACAATTTTCACGCAGGCTCCGTCTTAAAGAATATTTTAAAGATAAAGAAAATGATGATCACTCTCTGGTAAGAAATAAATCTATTTTTACTCCAAAACCAGGAAGAGATACTTACTTAGATCGCTTTATCGAAACAATTTCTAAATTTCCTATTAATCTTCAGAGATCTTTTCAAAATCTCAACAACATGGAAAAAGCTGCGTTAGGAGATTTGAAAAACAATACATCTATTATAATTAAGGAAGCAGATAAAGGTGGAGCCATTGTAATTATGGACAAGGACTTCTATAAAAACAAAGTGATGGAACAACTTAACGACGAGGAATATTATCTAAAACAAACAAACAACAACGACAAATTAACAATCCGAAAAGTAAAGTCATTATTAGAAGATCACGCAGACTCTTTAACTGATAAAGAAATAGCTTATCTTTGCGACTTTACCCCAAAGGAGAGTAATTTCTACGGACTACCAAAAATTCATAAAAGCAAAACCGTACAAGAAGCTGTCACTGTACAAAACTCAAGTTTTATCGAAATTCTTCGTCCCGATGATCTGAAACTAAGACCGATCGTTGCAGGCCCAGAATCGGCAACTCAACGCCTTAGCCATTTTTTAGATCTTATTCTAAAACGTCTTTGTCCAACAATACCTAGCTACGTCAAGGATGACATGGATTTTTTAAAATACATTCCCGAGACAGTACCCGAAAATACAATACTTGCTTCATTTGATGTCACTAGTTTGTACACTAATATTCCACATGTGTTAGGAATTACAGCTATAAAATATTGGGTAGACCGAAACCGTAATCTCATTGATGATAGATTCACAACAAATTTTATAGTTAGCGCCATAAAAATTGTGTTAGAAGAGAACACATTCTTTTTCAACGGCGAGTACTTCAAACAGATCAAAGGAACAGCAATGGGCACAAAAGTTGCACCAACGTACGCAAACTTAGTTATGGCTTTTTTGGAAAACAAACTATATCAGGAAATCGGAGAAAGATACGACCAAGAGTTTAGGGATTATGTGTACAAACAATGGAAACGCTATTTAGATGACTGTTTTATATTTTGGAGTAAATCAGTTGAAGAATTAGAAACTTTCCATGAAATTCTGAACACATTGCACCCAGCAATAGCATTCACAAAAGAAACAAATTGTATACAACTCCCGTTCTTGGACATTCTAATTAAGATCAATAAAAATACAGTTATAACGGATATTTTCTACAAGAAGACGGATACTCACCAATACCTAAATTTCAAATCATGCCATCCTTCCCACACAAAACGGAACATCCCGTATGCTATGGCAAGGCGAATATGTGCAATTGTATTGGACAAAAGTCTTCGAACAAAAAGACTGGAAGAACTAAAATATTTTCTTCTTAATCAATATTACCCGTTAAAACTTGTTGAAGATGGAATTAAACGAGCAAACACACTGTCAATACCAGAACTGAGAACTCCGAAAGAAAAGAATGATAAATGCGATCTTATCCCTTTCGTTACAACACACGATCCCGCACTACCTAATATTTTCGGATATATCAAGAGTAACCTTCCGATCTTACATCAAAGTGAAGATCTTAGAACTCTTATAAAGGACGAATCAATAATATACAGTAGAAGGCAACCAAAGAATCTGAAACGCCATTTAACATCAGCAAGATTCGATCTAAATGAAAATTCCTTCCGTGTAAAAGTGTGTGGTGATAAAAGATGCGGTGTGTGCTCATCAAGGGAAAATTTCAATTACTTACAAACAGGAACTGAAATTAAATTCAACAACGGAAAGACATTCAAAATAAAAGCCAATATGACATGCAAGACAGAGAATGTAGTTTACTGTATAATATGCACAAACTGTAAGGAAGAATACGTTGGCCAAACAGGAAACAGTCTTAGTGAACGGGTTCGGATCCACAAACAACAAATCCGACAACCAGAATATAGACAGATTCCTTTAAGCGAACACTTAGAAGTTTGCGCTGATGGAAAGTTTAAAATTTTCCCATTTTATAAATGCCAACAAAATAATGAAGAATACAGGAAAGAAACAGAAAGAAAATTTATAAAACTGTTTCAACCAAAACTTAATGCACTGTAGACAATGACGTTACGTCACAAAATCCCCATTAACAACGTTACGCTTAGTAACAAAACAGTCTTGAAAAGTCCCATGATGGATGAAAGCGCTAGACTTTCTTTATAATGTGAAACTTATTTTGTGTAATTGTTTTTTTATTATTATATACCACTGCGCATTGATTATAAACATTTTATTCTATATATATATATATATACATGTAGTAATGTACATGATGTATATATGAATTAATATACAGAAATGTGTAGATGAATTAATACAGAGATTGGAATTACTCTATTATTTGTATTATTCTTTTGGACTAAATTATGCATTCTTTTTACATGTTTTAGTTTCAAAGCAGTTTCGATTTCGTTTTAATGATAAGTTAAACTACAGTATGAAAAGCATTTTTTGGGGGGAAATATTTGATGCAGACAGAGCAAAGCAATTGATTTTTCTTAAATGTACATGTATGCAATATATTATAATATATCATTAAAAAGAGAAAAAATTAAAGGGGTAATTCTGTACACGTATTACGTATTAAAACGTATTAAAAAAAATGTTGTGCCATCTGTTTTCCAATTTAAAGAGGAGTCTGCTACCCCCAGGTCTTCTAAGTATCTGGGAAGCAAAAATGCAAATGCCAGTGACCATGAGATGGCCTTGGATGATTTGGACCTGCCATTTGCATCAGAGGTCACCGTAGGAGAGAGTAAGAGCGAAGAAGAGCCAGGCATGTTTTATGCTGTCCCATTAGACAAGGATGCAGCAGTACAGTGTACCCTATTGGGAAAGTTTTCCATACATAATTATGCTGACAATCCTAAAGTCATTCAATATTATACATCTTTTGACGACTTAACTCACTTTATGCTTTTTTTCAATTGTCTTGGTCCTGCTGTGTTTGATTTAAATTTTAAATGTTCTGTTTTGAAACCAGAGGACCAACTTTTTATGACTTTAATTAAGTTAAGACAAGCTAAGGAAGATGTAGAGCTCAGCTGCATGTTTGAAATTTCTGAATCTACTGTTTCCAAAGTTATTTTAACATGGATTAATTTTATGTATTCCCAGTTAAAAGAATTAAACCTCTGGCCTTCAAGAGAAGTCATTCATGAGTACATGCCTGAAGACTTCCATCACAAGTTTCCAAGAACTAGGGTTATTTAAGATGCCACAGAGACCCCTATTCAGAAACCCTTTAATGTAGAGTCCCAAAGTATTACATGGTCTAGTTATAAACATAAGAATACATTAAAAACTATGGTTGGTTGTACACCTAGAGGTGTAGTGTCTTATGTAAGTGACTCCTATGGAGGATCTGCTAGTGATCACCAGATTATAGAAAAAATCTGAGCTATTAGATAAGAACAAAGAAATGTTTAATAAGAGAGATGCCATAATGGCTGATAGAGGTATTATGGTCCAAGATCTTTTTGCATGTCAAGATGTCTCAACAAACACGTTGGCCCACTATGGTCGGCGGTCAGGGTTTCCGTATTATAGACCTGACAAACCCCGCGGACGAGGGCCACCCTATTCAGCCACCTAGGGTACACACTTGGTCGCTCTGTGGGCTGAGCACTGACCCGACATTAGAATCCCACGACCTTTAGTCGCCTCCTACGACAGGCTAGGCTCTGCTGCGGGCCTATTCGCCACTCGGGCCCCGCACGGGACGCTAATTATCTAAGTCTGTCATTTATATCCACGGTTATGAACACCAATGTGGTTTATACTAGATAAATAATTGTTATTTAATGATTTATGCATAATTAAAGACCTTGGTGAAAAATTAAGCGATTTTTTAGGAAATCACCTTTTCTTTATAAGTTATAGATATTAGGGTTGCCTATAAAAAGAGGAATTGTAGGACAAATTGAAAGCCTGTTATTGCAATACTAGTCGGAATCAGAACTGTCTGTTTGCCCATGATGTTGCCCTTGCTGTGGTTGTCTTGGCTGCTGTTGTCCCTGTGGCTGTCTTGACTCCTGCCCTTGCTGTGACAGTCTTAGCTGCTGCCTCTGTGGCGGTCTTGGGTCCTGCTACCCTTGCTGATCCTGTTCATTTGCCTTCTAGAAACAAACAAACAAAAATGATCAAGCAGAAGTTTCATCACATCATTGGACAGATATTGTCAAATTCCCATAAAAAATTGAATTTACCGACAGTCATATTTGGCTAATACAATTTATTTTTACTCTTCTCAAGCCATTTGTCTTTTAGTTGAAGCGAGAGAGGATGTCGAAGGCTTACACTTATTTATTGCTCTAAGAGTACACGAGGCAGGTATTTTTTTTGTTTTATTGTATGAAAAAGGGACAATGGGGCTCATTCAGAACAGTTGAAGATGCTTAATTTATTATCATTGGAACGAGAAAAGGCTCCAGTTACATACAATTTTTTTTTAAAGATTTACTGAGCAATTCAACTATTTCAAGACATTTATCCGTTTACCTCCCACTAAAATTATTACTTGTAAAAAGAAAAAAAAACTAGAGGCTCTCAGGACTGAATCGCTCACCTGATCTCTTATGCTAAAGCCTCTTACCTAGTGTGCAACATGGTCAACATGTACTTGGTAAGTAACATTAAAGAAACTAGTCAGGATAAAAAACACCTTTAAGACCAAGGACACAAAGTTACAAAGCTTTCCATTAGATAAAAAAATACAAAAAGAAAACAAACATATTAAGTTAAAATTGCCTCCTGCATGGGGATCCTACGGGTCCTACTCTTACCGAGACCTGCAGCAGGGTTCTTAAACGTGCGAGGAACGTGACATTTTTCCCAACGCGGTGCACCACTATGGTTTGCGGTCAGGTTTTCCGTATTATCGCCTGACGACCCCACATCTCTCGATGTCAGGGCTGCCCCATTCAACCACCCGGGGCACACATCCCCGTCGCTTTGTGGGCAAAGCGGCCTGACCCCGATGTCAGGTTTCTGAGCGCTCTTTAGTGGACTTTTACCGACAAGCTTAGCGCTGCTGTAAATATATGGACAAAAACGCGTTTATTATTATGACTAATTATATTATTTTTTTAAGATGACAATCAGTTTTAACTATAAACATGATTTTATATAATTAGTTTTCTTTGTATAGTATTTGCATGAAGCCAGTTCGTTTATTACAATAGTTAATGTTTTTTAATGTTCCAATCAAATGTTAAATACATGTGCATACAAATCCAATCGATGTTTAAATGAAGTAACACATTAGACCTTAACAATTGTTGACCCAATCTTACCCTATTATTTGAGAAATTAATGTATTTGCAAAGCTAACATATAAAAAGGGTACCCCAAAATATAATGTTATAATTGTTTAAATGTCTTGCGTGATGCTACTAGAGAATTTACCCACTTTCTTCTGAAGTATGACGATGGTACCTGATATACTTGTTCAAGATATTGTCAGACGGTCCTGTCCACATCGGTGAAAAGTACAACGTTATTTACGGCACAGAGTCCCCAAGTAAGCCATTGTGATAGAAACCGCAGATTGGTTGCATCTCAAGAGGAGACAAGCTGAGTGTGAAGCAGGTCCTAGCTATCTCCATCACCACTATCGTTCTCGTCATCTCCGTCATATGTTTTAAATAAAACCAAAGAACAGGAAGCGCATCATGCCAAAAAAAAACTACACTCAAAAGCAAAGAAGAAGAGAGCATCCCATATAGCATAGAGATAGAAACGATAACCCATTCGAGTTCCAGGCATCACCATTACTCCCACTAGAATTTGACCCGCCTTCCCCTATACCTTCTCTTGATGAACATCGTGACTCAGCAACGCAGACGTCTCCAACACAACAAGAGCCACTTGCATTTAGCATGCACAGAACAATGGCGGCGATGTACCAGCAAATAGAAATCACCTATTCCCGTTTTACGCCAGCAACAACAACTCAATTTTGTTGTCAGTGTTCAGCGCAGACCAGCTGAACCAAGAACCCCGATGACGCCATCAATAAACCCTCCAGCTTCACCATTAACATTTCCATCCCCATCCTGTAGCTGTATCAACTCCACCTGCCGAAGTTGTACCGACACCTGCACGTCGTCCTTTACCAATGCATCTCTTCGCAGATATACCGGAGAAGTATCAACTTTCAGAGGCTCAACTTAGCCAAGCTGTGTGTACATCAACAGCTCCTGGTATGCTTGCGGTTAAAAGTGTAAAGATTTTATTTACCGAGCTTTTTACGAAGGAAAATATACGTCAGGTCCTATCATATCATGGCGGCGGTAAACTGAATAAAAGATCCCTCGACGAGCAGGAGAAGACCATATGTTGGGACAATCTATCCAGAGTGTTTGGTGTCAGAAATTTGTTTATAACAATTGATTCACCATTTTACATTTAGACTAAAATTTTCATCAACATTAAGCATGCACACGAAATTTATCATCAACATTAAGCATGCACACGAAATTTATCATCAACATTAAGCATGCACACGAAATTATCCTCAACATTCATGCACGGGAAAATGTTCATCAACATTTAATTTAACACGCACACGAAATTTTTTATCAAAATTAAATTCGATCTTGAAAATTGTCATCACTTTTTAAGATACACACGAACATTTTCATCCACTTAAATCTACACACGAAAAATTTCATCACCATTCAACATTGGAAATCTTCATCAACATGGAGCACAATTGGTTCCCATTGGAATACCAATGACTTGGCGATATATTTGTTTACCGAACCGGATGTATATAGTATCTAAAAGAAAGTTTAATGCAGTAATAACTTCTATGTCGGTCCAATAAACATAACCTTTGTGGGTTTCGTTACTAAAAAACGATTTACTAAATACTTGTGACACTTTAGAACAGATGTAGTCACTTTTAGATTTGTCAAAGCACCATTTAATTAAATATTCAAATTTCTTTATGATAAGATTGTGAGGTAGATTAGTATATAAAATGGAAAAATCATAGCTGTCTACGGATTGAAAAGTATTTTCAAATGCCCGAAGTTTGTCTTAAGCATCAAGAGAATTTTAAACACTCCAAAAATGATTAATTCCACTATTTTCGAAAATTTTATCACAGTACCGGATGATAAATTCTTTCATTGTAGTTAAATCAAGAGACAAGACTTTAGAAATATTGGTTAAGGAACATTTACTTGATGAAGAGATAAAACGGGATTTATATGGGTTTTTGAGTAATTTAGGTATACAGTACATAGTAGGTAATTTATTGTATGTAGGGGCTGCTCGAAGTGCTGTGGTTGCTATGACATGATCGTCAATAATACTGATTTCTGTAGCTTGCACGGGAACGAACGTACATGAGCCTTAAATTTCACGCATTAAAACATCCAGATAATAATTACGACATACCACAACAACATTGCTAGCCGCTTTATCCGCAGGAACAAAACTATATCGTGAACCTAATAATTGTAGTTATGATTTAATTCTGTTTATATAAGTATCGGGTCGATATTCTACAAAGGTTTTTTTTCAACTTTGTACACCACATTGCCACACGAAAAACTTAAGTGTCGACTGAAAGAAAAACTTTATTTAAAAGGCCTTTTCGAATATAAGGAACTTTGTTGTTCTGTTAAGTTGGAGCCTAAAACCAATATTATTGTTAAATTGTGTTTTACATACTTTTGGATCTGAATGTTAATATCGAACCTTTAGTTGTGTCTTTATTATTAACACAAATATTATCGAGACTACACAAGAATTCCACAAAGTATTTTGTAACTAGGATTGTCCATTTTATGAACTTTACATTAGGAGATCCTGAAAGTTCCAGTGTTGCCAACAACAAGTATTAAATTCAGGATATATCAGCAACTGCATCATGTATGTAAGTGGTAACAGTGTAGCAGTTACATATAAAACAATTCAACACCAGAACTTTTTCGTTACATATGATTTGTCAAAACACCATTTAACCAAATATTCAAATTTCTTTAAAAAAATAGCGTCAAAAAGGCTAATTTCATCGTCAGGTGTCCCTTAACTAATACGTGATAATTAGTTGATCCAATGTAACTGTGAACAATTGGACACAGTTATACATAATTTACTTTAAATGTAGGTTATATAAGTTCGCGAAACTTAAAATTCTTTGTCAGACATCGGTCCCTCAAAATGGAATCTTTGGTCGGACCTGGAATTGGGAGGCACGACACAACTCATCATGATAAAGCAGTATACCAAAGGAGTAGAGCCACAAAGGCCCTAAATCGGCCCGTTATTTTCACTATTTTTTCAACTACTATAACTTGTTAAAAAAAATAGCTAAAATATGTTAAGGTATGGACAAACTTTTCATATCTGTAGGATTTAGCAAAATATTTACACCACAGGTTTAGCCTTGAGACTTTAAACTTGCCATAAATTTGAAAATTCCTCATTTTCACACATTTTCACTGGTTTCTCTGCATACTTCGTCAAAATTAGTATTGGCCACATTCCTCGACCATCGTAATTTTTTGATAATTTATTTAAAGTATCAACATACACATTTCTATCACAAAATAATTTTGGTCGACAGGTGTGGACCATTTCATTATCATCGATTTATACATGAAAATCAAGGAAAACTGTGACAAATTGAAATTTTTCACAAAATAGTCTATTTTTCACCTCTCTGTTCTCCTTATTGATAAAGAATTGAAGGAAAAAAGATTACAAGTCATGAAATATAAAGACTAATGAACATTTATGCAGCAGCTACAAGCAGATTCATCAAAGTTGAATTTTTGGGCCATTTTGGGGCCTTCGTGGCTCTACTCCTTTGTAATCATATTTCAGTAGAAGCTGAGAAATCTGTAACGAAAGTTTGTTACGGACGGACAGACGGACGGTCAAGGTGATTGCAATATAGCCCCCTCTCTTTTGAGTGGGGGTAAAATAAATAAAATAATAGTGTGAATTATCATTTTTCTTTAAACTTAAAATTCGTCTATACATGATTTCAATCTTAATTGTTATATCAGAAGTTTTTAAATGATTTTGCGTACGTTGCAATTTATTTAATTTGGGTTTCCCAAGCTAGGGGGCTTGGTTTGACTTTCCTATAGGTGTTGATTGATACCTTACCTTGCACGACGTTTCTAGATAGCCTTCATGGGAGCATTCAGTGCTTTTCTGCCTCTTGCGACAACCTTGGCTCTGCTGCGGGTCTATTCGCCACCCGGGCCCCGCACGGGACGAAAGTTTTGAAATCTATCAACACCAATGGAGAAGACAGAGTTACATCAGGACAATTCGAAATGTTTTGACGCTGTAATTAGTTAGTTATTGCTTTACTCCCGAGCAGCGCGATTTCGGCTATATCCGGGAGATGAACATGAAAGTGGTGATACAATGAACATGAAATGATGATGAAGTGGAGGAAATGGGGACACAAGGCCAATCGGGTAGGAGAGTTTTGACTGCCACTGGAAAAGAGTAGTGATTGGTAGGGACGGGAAATTTTGCCTCCTGCATGGGGATCCTACGGGTCCTACTCTTACCGAGACCTGCAGCAGGGTTCTTTAACGTGCGAGGAACGTGATATTTTTCCCAACACGGTGCACCACTATGGTTTGCGGTCAAGTTTTCCGCATAATCGCCTGACGGCCCCGCATCTCTCGATGTCAGGGCTGCCCAATTCAACCACCTGGGGCACACATCCCAGTCGCTTTGTGGGCAAAGCGACCTGACCCGATGTCAGGTTTCTGAGCGCTCTTTAGTGGACTTTTACCGACAAGCTAAGCGCTGCTGTGTGCCTATTCGCCAACCCGAACCCGCACGGGTCATTTTGTCCAAGAGATTGGATGTGTTGGTCGTGATGGCAATTGTGCCACAACATTATTATCGTACAACTCCTACCATCCGAGGGAAAGGAAAAGTGAGGTGAAAGATGTTTATTAAAAAAAAACCATTACTTAGCATCATCTGGGTAATGTATTCGTATAACTTTACTAAAACCATTCCTTACAGAGAAGGAAATGTCCGAAGTTGTGGACACCACGGCTGTGATCTTTGTTTTATATCATGTGATTGTCGGGCATGTGCCAAAACTGAGATCGAGACGAATATTCACTACATCGATGAAAGTGACGAATCCGACATCGACACCATATCATAAGATATTCTTGATTGGACCGATAACGTTGATTTATCTCTACTGTTAGATAATGATCCTGATTTTGATTTTTTTCAATGCATTTTCATGCTTTATATTATTATGTAGCTGCAACGCATTGTGAAAGCGACATATAAGGATCACTTTTGGACCATCCATCGTCTAGCGTCACTAAAAATTCCCGTCACACTTTAATCAGGAACTACAAATTGCACAAGCTTGAAACTTTAATACAGTAGTCATCCTACCATATGCCTGACTCTTATGTCATCCAATTCCTGTTTACCGATAAAAAAATAGAAATTTCTTACAGGAAAATAGGCAAAATTTTCGTTGCTCTTTTCTCAGGAACTACAAACTACAGAGCCTTAAAACCTTGGACAAGTCTTCCTACCATAGTACTATACCCTGTAAATAAAGGTAATAACAAAACTACCGAACTTGAATGATCAATCTCATAGTCCAGAAAAAATGACAAAAACGAATCAGTCATACTGGAGAACTGGTGGATCACAATGGTCCTGACTTGGTACAGGCATTTCAAACGAAATGGTGGGTTAAACTAGGCGTGCTTTTGTAAAGTTTATACTATCATGACGGATTCAAATACGAATATCAGTTCATATGTTCTTTATTAATGTTCATCTTCTTACACAATTGAACGTACATATGAGAAGGATTGACTGCAAAAACTACAAATGAACTGAATAAATATATTGCCCATAAAACATGAAAATACAAGCAATATTCTAAACACAAACATCAATAAGTAAATAAACAATTGTAAATACCAAGTAAGGACCTAAATGAATATTTCACACTGTTGATATTTCATACATGTTTTGTGTGTAAGTTTCGACTGGAGTTCGCGTTGTTGATTGATATTCAGAAAATGACAAAAACGAATCAGTCATACCGGAGAACTGGTGGATCACAATGGTCCTGACTTGGTACAGGCATTTCAAACGAAATGGTGGGTTAAACTAGGTGTGCTTTTGTAAAGTTTATACTATCATGACGGATTCAAATACGAATATCAGTTCATATGTTCTTTATTAATGTTCATCTTCTTACACAATTGAACGTACATATGAGAAGGATTGACTGCAAAAAATACAAATGAACTGAATAAATATATTGCCCACAAAACATGAAAATACAAGCAATATTCTAAACACAAACATCACTAAGTAAATAAACAATTGTAAATACCAAGTAAGGACCTAAATGAATATTTCACACTGTTGATATTTCATACATGTTTTGTGTGTAAGTTTCGACTGGAGTTCGCGTTGTTGATTGATATTCAGTTATTTTGTGTTTCCATGTTTTACATGTTGTCTGTTTTTGTCCCGTTCTTGTTGGTGTTTACTGGTTTTGTCTCTGCCCTTTCGGACTTTTGATATTCGGATACCCCATTGGTACCTCTTTCATGTTATCTGTGTTTTTCTTTTCAACAATATGCATATACAATATGAAAATAATACAATAATAATATGTTTAAAGAAGCTATACTAGGTTTGACAAATGTATGACATATGCCCTTCATTGGCTTAAAGGTCATGTTTCAATGTTCAAAATGCATGCAAGCTCAAAAACACAATAAACTGCTTGCTCATAATAACATTTATAGCATTACATTGACTCTTAATTAAGTAAACATACCGTATTGTTTGACCATAGTATTCTTAATATCTTCAAAAACACATTAATGACCATCCTCGGAAACCCAGGGGTTCTTCTCTCGCCTACTCGTTCATCACGATGAACGAGTAGGCGAGAGAAGAACCCCTGGGTTTCCGAGGATGATTAATGACATGACTTTCCATTTTCCCTTCATGTTTACAATAGTGGGGAAATCTAATATAGGGGAAAGAAACAACATTTGTGACACAAAAATAACTGAAGTGTTCATTTTATCTATATAATGTCATTTTGGGCTTAACATACCGGCCCCTTAATTGCAATAACATCAAGAGCCTTTAGGCAACTTGATTTTAACATTTTGATATGGGGTAGAAAGGAGAGTTTTCTATCAAAAAGAACGCCAAGAAATTTTGATTCTTCAACTATCTTAATTTTTTTGCCATACAAAAAGAGATCTGGGTCGGGATGAAGTTTTTTTTTCTTACAAAAATGCATAGCAACAGTTTTGCTTTCTGAAAATTTGAAACCATTTTCGGAGGCCCATTTTTCAATCCGTTTTAGGCACAGCTGTAATTGCCTTTCAATGGTATTCATGTTTTTTGCACTGTAGCATATTAAAAAGTCATCAACATATAAAGAACCTTCAATATTGTCTTGAAGGACTTTGGCAATGCTATTTATCTTTATACTAAAGAGAGTGACAGAAAGAATGCTACCCTGAGGTACACCCATTTCTTGGTCAAACTCATCAGAAATTTTTTTATTTACTTTAACATTAAAGTGTCTGTCAGAAAGAAAGTCGGCCAGGAAAGTTGGTAACCTTCCTTTCAACCCCATATCAGAAATGTCCTTTAAAATACCATACTTCCATGTGGTGTCATAAGCTTTTTCGAGATCGAAAAAGATCGACACCACATGTTCGTTCTTCGCAAATGCATGTCGAAGAAAAGACTCAAAACGGACCAAATGATCAAGCGTGCTCCTGCCTTGGCAGAATCCACACTGGATATTCGAAATAAGTCCATTGGACTCGAGGAACCAAACGAGCCGATCGTTGATCATGCGTTCTAGAGTCTTACAGACGCAGCTTGTCAAGGCTATCGGACGATAGTTGGAAGCATCTGTGTGATCCTTCCCCGGCTTAGGGATAGGAACAACAGTGGCAAGCTTCCATATTTCGGGCAATTTTCCATTTATCCATATATCATTCATTAAATTTAGAAGAGTCTTCGTCGATATATCAGGAAGATGTTTTAAAAGTTGATAGTGGATGCTATCAGGGCCACATGCAGTGTCATGGGCTTTACTTAAGGAAGTTTTAAGTTCATCTAAAGAGAAAGGAGAATTGTAGCTCTCCGAGTTGTCAGAGTTAAAGTTCAATTTAGTTTTTTCAGCTGTACGTTTAAATTTTTGGAAGTCAGGTTTGTAATTAGATGAAGATGAATGTTTAGCAAAAGTTTCAGCTAGTTTGTTGGCAATGTCCTTTTCAGATGTTAAAGTGGAATTGCCAACGTTTAGGTGTTTAACTGAGGATTTAGAGTTTTTACCTTTGATTTTTTGCATTTCATGTTCATTTTATCATCCTTTTCATGTTCATCGCCTGTAAATAACCTATATAGCGTTGCACGGGCGTAAAACACCAACTCACTCACTCACTTGATTTTTTGTATGAAATTCCAAATTTTATTCATGGGAGTTCGTGAAGTTAAACCAGATACAAAATTTCTCCAGGATGTTCTTCTGGATTGTCGACAAGTTCGTCTAGCCTTTGCCCGAAAAATTCTAAAATTACTCAAATTTTCTTTCGTTTGTTGTTTGCCAAATTGTTTTTGAGCTTTATTTCTATCGTCGATAGCCTTGTCACACTCGTCTGTGAACCAAGGTTTATTGAGTTTTTTAGGAGTTGCCGAGGTCTTAGGAATGGTTTCATCAGCTATAGAGATAAGAGTTTGATTAAATGTTGTTATTGGTTCTTGGTCCTGATCAAAAATGTCTGGTCTTATTTTTTCCGAACAAAGTATTGAAAATTTTTGCCAATCGGCCTTCTCTAACTTATAGCGAGGAATTCTTTGTTCAGGTTCACCAAAAAGATCTTTTAATATAATAGGAAAGTGATCACTTCCACAGAGATCATCATGGACTTGCCATGAGAAATCTGTTAAAAGAGAAGGATCACAAATTGAGAGATCAATTGATGAGTATGTTCCATTTCCAGAATGTAAAAATGTAAAAGAACCATCATTAAAGATACAAAGAGATTCTTTTGATAAAAAATCATCAATCTTTTTACCCTTATCATTCAAGTTGGCACTGCCACAAAATATATGTCTGTTTTCCTGCTTCCCTACCTACCTTATTTTTTGTGCCCTACCCTAAAGTTTGTATTGACATTTTGAAACAAGCATCATTAAAGTTGGGATTGCTTCCCCATTAACTCAATGTAAAATAATTTTGTAAAAAAAATAATTTTCTTTCCTACCCAAATTTTCAAGAGTAGGAAGCATGAAACAGACATATATTTTGTTTTGGCCTAATGTGAAATATTTTGCTGTGGGACCCCTTTCTGACTTTGTCAGTATTAATATTCTAATTCATACTCTTTCACAACTTTCTCTTATTTTCCTATGAAAATCAACATAGAAGTGTACGAGGGATAAATGATCAAACTGTTCGATCAGACAAAATTTAGCAAATTACTTAGTTAAGCAATACAATAGTTACCTCTTCATCTTCATCATCACTGACGATAATGACTTCTTCAGGACCCGAGACTGTTTGTGTGTTTTCTGTCTGTATGTACATATATCTGTAATCATACGTTAACGTTGAGGTTGATGTAATGCTAAGTCCATCTTGGGTCAGTTGTTGTTGTGTGGTCTCTCTGAAAAATTTATAAGGATATACTTTAGAGTGAACATTTATGTATCTATATTTTAGGATGAAAGCACAAAGGCCGAAGAGAGTGGAATGTCCAACTGGATTAGCAGTCTCATAACATCATTATCTAGTAAGAAAAGCTTCATCATATATATATCTCATTATTATAGTTCAATATTAAAAAAGAATGTTTTACCTCAACAAAATGCTTGACTTCTTTATTTGATATAATGATCTGACCATTTTTTTTTAATTTAGCATATTTGGATGACACTGCACTCATTTTACATATTGAAACAGAATATTAGCGCGCTTTTACTGTCCATGTCATGCATTCTGATTGAATCATATTAATTGCAGTCAACGTTTATTTATCAAACAAGATTGTCTCAAAAAGCTATTTTGAAATTGATGTGTATAACCATTGCTTCTTAATTTAAAATGATTTTTATAAAAATCTTCAACCAGAAAAAGATATTTTTTATGTCTGTTACAGTGGTGTACCACTATCAGTCGCGATATGTTTCATGGTGTATTGTATCTTATGGTCAAGAAGACTCTTCACAATGTGATGCAAAAATATTTCTACTTGCAAACAACTTTTCATAAAAAAATAAAATTATATTTTATGTTGCTTTACAGTTACTGTTGCATCTTCAGCTATATTTGCTGTTGTATACTTTATCATCAAACAAGAGGCTCCCAAGAGCCTGAATCGCTCACCTGAACTACACAGATACATATATTTGTAGATATTATTGTGCTTAACCATATGCGATTTAAATTTATGAAATATCGTGGTTAGTTTTCAAAATATTGGGCTTAAAAAGTGCAAATTTGGCAAAAATTAGGAAAAAGAACAATAACTCCCACATCAGCAGTCAGATCTTATCCAAAATTTCAGGACAGGTAGATCTTAATATGCTGATCACTTTTGATTCTTGCACAATTTTGATATCTGAAACCAGTTTTGAGTTATTAGCAAAAAAATGAAATTTGCCCCTATGGTCTATTCTTAGCCATGGTGGCCATGTTTTTTTACGAATCAAAAATCTGAACAATAGAGTTGTAGCATATAAGCTATCAAACAGTGTGCCATGTTAAGATGCAGTTGGTCTTACCGTTTCAGACAAGTCAGGGGAAAAGTAATAAACAATGGTAAATATTGACACTTTAAGGGCCATAACTCCTAAAAGAAATGGTTCTACAGCTTTGACCTAATTACATGAATTGTAGATCTTGATGTGTTTAATCATATGCAATTTGAATTTTTGAAATATCTTGTATAGTTTTCAAGATATAGGGCAAAATAAGTGAAAAATTTTGAAAAAATCCAGAAAAAGGGCAATAACTCCTATGTCGTTTGTTGGATCTTCTTGAAAATTTCAGAGCAGGTAGATCTTGAGATGCTTATTACTTTTGTCTCCCATCAAAATTTTGATATCTGTTACCGTAAAATTGAGAAAATTATATATTTTTTCAAAATAAACAACTGTCAACATGTGGTCAATATATTTACATATTTTTATACGACCGCAAAATATTTGCGGACGTATAATGGTATGATGCTGTCGTCGTCGTTGTCGCCGTCGTCTTTTAACTTTAGTGTATACACGATAACTTTAGTTCTAGTTATCTAAATGCAATGAAATTTAATAATGATATTTCTTACCATTAAAGGATGGATGGCATTGATTTTGGGAGTCCCCCCTTTTTTGGTTTAGAAATTAAGGGCCAAAAGGGGCCAAATTGCAACTTTTATTTTGTTCTTATAATAACTTTTTCAAAAATCTTTTCCTCTACAACTACTGAACAGAATTCAATAAGACTTGGTATGATTGATCAATAGGGTGTCATGCACTATAGATGTGTTTCAAGTTCTGATTCGTCAAAAAACATGGCCGCCGTGGCTAAAAATAGACCAGGGGGCAGACTACTGTTTTTGGCTTGTAATTCAAAAAGTATTAGAGATAGATGAAATCTGATGCCACCCTACTGCTCCAGGATCAAAAGTTCTACAAAAGTCTCCATTTGGTCGAAGTTGTCAGATGACCCCTTATAGGGCTAACGGCCCCTTAAAGGTGAAAAATAGCATTTTTCCATGTTTTTGCCCTATAGTATGAAAACTATTGCAGATAGCAAAAAGATGTTACTTGCTTAATTGTTCAGCTCATTTAGCATGTTTGTTCTTGTCAAAAAGCGGATGCAAAATTGAGAATTATTTTTGGTACCCCATCTTTTCCCCCTTATTATGTAATTAGGGGCCAAAAGGGACCAAAATGGAAATTTATTTTACTTGTGATCCGATTTTGAAATTTTTTTTGCATGTTTGTTCTTGTCAAATAGTGGATACAAAATTTAGAATTAATTTTTGCGACCCCCCCTTTTCCCCCTGTTATGAAATTAGGGGCCAAAATCGAAATTTATTTATTTGTGGTCTGATTTTGATCTCCTTTGGAAAAAAAATAATTCCTTTTAAAATGTGAATTTAGAAAGTCCACCAAAAGCTGCATGTGTCAAAAACCTTTGTCAGTCCACCATGGGCTGCATATTTCCAGAGCAATTGACTATCCATATTGGGCCTAAAACGTACAGGGTTCAACATGTTGCGGTCGTATCATGCTGCGCTCGGCGAAGCTTTTTATTTGTAATTGTTGATTGTTTGATTTATAATGTTTTCCATTGTCTTTAACTTTTTATCGGTTTATCTTTTCATACCTTTTGTTTTATCTACGGCCTTTTGACTCCGTTTTATTTCCAATTTTTATTTAATTATTATAACATGTTGACGTCCCGATTATGGCTGAAATATCGCCGACGGGACACTAAGCAACAAACAATCAATCAATCAATCATCATATTTGTCTTTAACAAACAAAGCATAGTCAGTTTAAAAAAACCTGTACATTGTAAATAAAGTAATAAGATCCTTTAAAACAGCAAATGTGAGAGATTATGCTCACTAGTTATGCTAATTAACCACCTTGCACTTGGATGGCAAACAGCAAATAAATGTCTGCAGTTTTCATGTAATTGTGTTTGGCCCTACAAAAAATATTTCCAAGCTGACCTACAATGTAACATGTCTATAATGAAATATTTTTAATTTGAAAAAATTGCATATTTTTGGATGGTCAGGTCAACCAAAGGAGTAGAGCCACGAAGGTCCCAAAATGGCCCAAAAATTCAACATTGATATATCTGCTTGTAGTTGCTGCATTAATGTTCATTAGTCTTTATATTTCATGCATTGTAATATTTTTTCCTTCAAATATTTATCAATAAGGAGACCAGTGAGGTAGAGAGGTAAAAAATAGACTATTATGTGAAAAATAACAATTTGTGACAGTTTTCCTTGATTTTCATATATAAATCGATGAAAATGAAATGGGCCAAACCTGTCGACCAAAATTATTTTGTGATAGAAATGTGTATTTTGATATAATAAATTAATTATCAAAAAATTACGATGGTCGTAATGTGGCCAAAACTAATTTTTACAAAATATGCAGTGAAAATGTGTGAAAAATAAGGATTTTTAAAGGATGGATGGCATTGATTTTGGGAGTCCCCCCTTTTTTGGTTTAGAAATTAAGGACCAAAAGGGGCCAAATTGCAACTTTTAGTTTGTTCTTACAATAACTTTTTCAAAAATCTTTTCCTCTACAACTACTGAACAGAATTCAATAAGACTTGGTATGATTGATCAATAGGGTGTCATGCACTATAGCTGATGTGTTTCAAGTTCTGATTCGTCAAAAAACATGGCCGCCGTGGCTAAAAATAGACCAGGGGGGCAGACTACTGTTTTTGGCTTGTAATTCAAAAAGTATTAGAGATAGATGAAATCTGATGCCACCCTACTGCTCCAGGATCAAAAGTTCTACAAAAGTCTCCATTTGGTCGAAGTTGTCAGATGACCCCTTATAGGGCTAACGGCCCCTTAAAGGTGAAAAATAGCATTTTTCCATGTTTTTGCCCTATAGTATGAAAACTATTGCAGATAGCAAAATGCTGTTACTTGCTTAATTGTTCAGCTCATTTATCATGTTTGTTCTTGTCAAATAGCGGATGCAAAATTGAGAATTATTTTTGGTACCCCATCTTTTCCCCCTTATTATGTAATTAGGGGCCAAAAGGGACCAAATACAAATGACAACAAAGTTCCAGACAATAAATTTTACTACGCCTGACGCGCGTTTCGTCTATTCAAGACTCATCAGAGGCGCTCTACCAAAAATATTGAAAATGCCAAACACTGAATGAAAATGAAGAGCATAGAACAGTATAACCAAAAATACCAAACTGGGGAACCAAATTATTACTAAGATATTCAACCTATGTCTGGGGTAGGAAGAACCTTAGGGTTTAGACAATTTTGAAATTTAGACGGATAATTTAAAGCTTTGATGTATTCTCCAACTCAAAAGTGTTGGTGCCGGAGCGGGCTAACCTCGGGGAATTTAAACTCCACCAGCAGTGCTAACCTTCACGTGTGTTCGAAATACAAATGACAACAAAGTTCCAGACAATAAATTTTACTACGCCTGACGCGCGTTTCGTCTATTCAAGACTCATCAGAGGCGCTCTACCAAAAATATTGAAAATGCCAAACACTGAATGAAAATGAAGAGCATAGAACAGTATAACCAAAAATACCAAACTGGGGAACCAAATTATTACTAAGATATTCAACCTATGTCTGGGGTAGGAAGAACCTTAGGGTTTAGACAATTTTGAAATTTAGACGGATAATTTAAAGCTTTGATGTATTCTCCAACTCAAAAGTGTTGGTGCCGGAGCGGGCTAACCTCGGGGAATTTAAACTCCACCAGCAGTGCTAACCTTCACGTGTGTTCGAAATACAAATGACAACAAAGTTCCAGACAATAAATTTTACTACGCCTGACGCGCGTTTCGTCTATTCAAGACTCATCAGAGGCGCTCTACCAAAAACATTGAAAATGCCAAACACTGAATGAAAATGAAGAGCATAGAACAGTATAACCAAAAATACCAAACTGGGGAACCAAATTATTACTAAGATATTCAACCTATGTCTGGGGTAGGAAGAACCTTAGGGTTTAGACAATTTTGAAATTTAGACGGATAATTTAAAGCTTTGATGTATTCTCCAACTCAAAAGTGTTGGTGCCGGAGCGGGCTAACCTCGGGGAATTTAAACTCCACCAGCAGTGCTAACCTTCACGTGTGTTCGAAATACAAATGACAACAAAGTTCCAGACAATAAATTTTACTACGCCTGACGCGCGTTTCGTCTATTCAAGACTCATCAGAGGCGCTCTACCAAAAATATTGAAAATGCCAAACACTGAATGAAAATGAAGAGCATAGAACAGTATAACCAAAAATACCAAACTGGGGAACCTAATTATTACTAAGATATTCAACCTATGTCTGGGGTAGGAAGAACCTTAGGGTTTAGACAATTTTGAAATTTAGACGGATAATTTAAAGCTTTGATGTATTCTCCAACTCAAAAGTGTTGGTGCCGGAGCGGGCTAACCTCGGGGAATTTAAACTCCACCAGCAGTGCTAACCTTCACGTGTGTTCGAAATACAAATGACAACAAAGTTCCAGACAATAAATTTTACTACGCCTGACGCGCGTTTCGTCTATTCAAGACTCATCAGAGGCGCTCTACCAAAAATATTGAAAATGCCAAACACTGAATGAAAATGAAGAGCATAGAACAGTATAACCAAAAATACCAAACTGGGGAACCAAATTATTACTAAGATATTCAAATGGAAATTTATTTTACTTGTGATCCGATTTTGAAAATTTTGTTGCATGTTTGTTCTTGTCAAATAGTGGATACAAAATTTAGAATTAATTTTTGCGACCCCCCTCCTTTTCCCCCTGTTATGAAATTAGGGGCCAAAATCGAAATTTATTTATTTGTGGTCTGATTTTGATCTCCTTTGGAAAAAAAATAATTCCTTTTAAAATGTGAATTTAGAAAGTCCACCAAAAGCTGCATGTGTCAAAAACCTTTGTCAGTCCACCATGGGCTGCATATTTCCAGAGCAATTGACTATCCATATTGGGCCTAAAACGTACAGGTTTCAACATGTTGCGGTCGTATCATGCTGCGCTCGGCGAAGCTTTTTATTTGTAATTGTTGATTGTTTGATTTATAATGTTTTCCATTGTCTTTAACTTTTTATCGGTTTATCTTTTCATACCTTTTGTTTTATCTACGGCCTTTTGATTCCGTTTTATTTCCAATTTTTATTTAATTATTATAACATGTTGACGTCCCGATTATGGCTGAAATATCGCCGACGGGACATTAAGCAACAAACAATCAATCAATCAATCATCATATTTGTCTTTAACAAACAAAGCATAGTCAGTTTAAAAAAAACCTGTACATTGTAAATAAAGTAATAAGATCCTTTAAAACAGCAAATGTGAGAGATTATGCTCACTAGTTATGCTAATTAACCACCTTGCACTTGGATGGCAAACAGCAAATAAATGTCTGCAGTTTTCATGTAATTGTGTTTGGCCCTACAAAAAATATTTCCAAGCTGACCTACAATGTAACATGTCTATAATGAAACATTTTTAATTTGAAAAAAATTGCATATTTTTGGATGGTCAGGTCAACCAAAGGAGTAGAGCCACGAAGGTCCCAAAATGGCCCAAAAATTCAACATTGATATATCTGCTTGTAGTTGCTGCATTAATGTTCATTAGTCTTTATATTTCATGCATTGTAATATTTTTTCCTTCAAATATTTATCAATAAGGAGACCAGTGAGGTAGAGAGGTAACAAATAGACTATTATGTGAAAAATAACAATTTGTGACAGTTTTCCTTGATTTTCATATATAAATCGATGAAAATGAAATGGGCCAAACCTGTCGACCAAAATTAATTTGTGATAGAAATGTGTATTTTGATATAATAAATTAATTATCAAAAAATTACGATGGTCGTAATGTGGCCAAAACTAATTTTTACAAAATATGCAGTGAAAATGTGTGAAAAATAAGGATTTTTAAAGGATGGATGGCATTGATTTTGGGAGTCCCCCCTTTTTTGGTTTAGAAATTAAGGGCCAAAAGGGGCCAAATTGCAACTTTTAGTTTGTTCTTACAATAACTTTTTCAAAAATCTTTTCCTCTACAACTACTGAACAGAATTCAATAAGACTTGGTATGATTGATCAATAGGGTGTCATGCACTATAGATGTGTTTCAAGTTCTGATTCGTCAAAAAACATGGCCGCCGTGGCTAAAAATAGACCAGGGGGGGCAGACTACTGTTTTTGGCTTGTAATTCAAAAAGTATTAGAGATAGATGAAATCTGATGCCACCCTACTGCTCCAGGATCAAAAGTTCTACAAAAGTCTCCATTTGGTCGAAGTTGTCAGATGACCCCTTATAGGGCTAACGGCCCCTTAAAGGTGAAAAATAGAATTTTTCCATGTTTTTGCCCTATAGTATAAAAACTATTGCAGATAGCAAAAAGCTGTTACTTGCTTAATTGTTCAGCTCATTTAGCATGTTTGTTCTTGTCAAATAGCGGATGCAAAATTGAGAATTATTTTTGGTACCCCATCTTTTCCCCCTTATTATGTAATTAGGGGCCAAAAGGGACCAAAATGAAAATTTTTTTACTTGTGATCCGATTTTGAAATTTTTTTTGCATGTTTGTTCTTGTCAAATAGTGGATACAAAATTTAGAATTAATTTTTGCGACCCCCCCCCCTTTTCCCCCTGTTATGAAATTAGGGGCCAAAATCGAAATTTATTTATTTGTGGTCTGATTTTGATCTCCTTTGGAAAAAAAATAATTCCTTTTAAAATGTGAATTTAGAAAGTCCACCAAAAGCTGCATGTGTCAAAAACCTTTGTCAGTCCACCATGGGCTGCATATTTCCAGAGCAATTGACTATCCATATTGGGCCTAAAACGTACAGGGTTCAACATGTTGCGGTCGTATCATGCTGCGCTCGGCGAAGCTTTTTATTTGTAATTGTTGATTGTTTGATTTATAATGTTTTCCATTGTCTTTAACTTTTTATCGGTTTATCTTTTCATACCTTTTGTTTTATCTACGGCCTTTTGATTCCGTTTTATTTCCAATTTTTATTTAATTATTATAACATGTTGACGTCCCGATTATGGCTGAAATATCGCCGACGGGACACTAAGCAACAAACAATCAATCAATCAATCATCATATTTGTCTTTAACAAACAAAGCATAGTCAGTTTAAAAAAAACCTGTACATTGTAAATAAAGTAATAAGATCCTTTAAAACAGCAAATGTGAGAGATTATGCTCACTAGTTATGCTAATTAACCACCTTGCACTTGGATGGCAAACAGCAAATAAATGTCTGCAGTTTTCATGTAATTGTGTTTGGCCCTACAAAAAATATTTCCAAGCTGACCTACAATGTAACATGTCTATAATGAAATATTTTTAATTTGAAAAAAATTGCATATTTTTGGATGGTCAGGTCAACCAAAGGAGTAGAGCCACGAAGGTCCCAAAATGGCCCAAAAATTCAACATTGATATATCTGCTTGTAGTTGCTGCATTAATGTTCATTAGTCTTTATATTTCATGCATTGTAATATTTTTTCCTTCAAATATTTATCAATAAGGAGACCAGTGAGGTAGAGAGGTAAAAAATAGACTATTATGTGAAAAATAACAATTTGTGACAGTTTTCCTTGATTTTCATATATAAATCGATGAAAATGAAATGGGCCAAACCTGTCGACCAAAATTATTTTGTGATAGAAATGTGTATTTTGATATAATAAATTAATTATCAAAAAATTACGATGGTCGTAATGTGGCCAAAACTAATTTTTTACAAAATATGCAGTGAAAATGTGTGAAAAATAAGGATTTTCAAATTTATGACATGTTTAAAGTCTTAACGCTAAACCTGTGGTGTTAATATTTTGCTAAATCTTACAGATATGAAAAGTTTGTTCATACCTTAACATTTTTTAGTTAAATTTTTGACAAGTTATAGTACTTGAATAAATAGTGAAAATAGATTTAGGGCCTTCGTGGCTCTACTCCTTTCATAAACGTTAGAACTGTTTTCATGCTTAATTTGTTGGTATTAAATTCAAAATGTAGGTGTTTGTAAACAACACACAGTCTCCCAACCGCTATCATCATCATCAGGGGGAGGTCCACCACCAGGCAGTCTCATAATTTTAACCCTCTCAGCTTCCTTTTTTGGTAATTGACTGCAAATATTGCCACTTTTTCTTTACCTCGGCAGGATTACGGCTCATGCCACTAGTATTTACTGCATTTACGATATCAAAAAAACAAGAGAAACTCAAAACATAGATATGCAAATAAAGGTAATAACAAAACTACCGAACTTGAAATGATCAATCTCATAGTCCAGAGAAAATGACAAAAACAAATCAGTCATATGGAGAATTGGTGGATCGCAATGGTCCTGACACAAGTCATAGTAATTTTAAAGTACAGACAAGATAATCATGGTTATTGCTGAAGGTTTTTGTGATTTGGACTTTTTTAGGTCCCCAGTCTGAGAGAGGAAGGAGGTTTCAGGGAGCTAAATTCATGTCAAAAATTATAAAAGGCTTCCAAGAATAGAGGGCATAATTAAGCCATGAAAGTTCTTTTGTTTTACAGTTAAATTCATTTCAAAAACAAGTTTAATATATATTAATTCAACCTGAAATGTTTTTTAAAAAATAAAATTAAGGTTAAACAATTATAATTTTTTAAAAGAAATTACAATCGTATATTACATGTACATTGTATGCATTGCATGTATCAAAAAGCTAGAATGAATATAGCAATCATTTGTTCCACTCAACAATTATGTGAAAAAGTTTTTTTTTAAATGCAAAATAGCCTGCGAGACTATTTTGCAGGTTGACCATAAAAGTACATGTATGTGTGCTTCAGGGTTCATGTCTGAAAAAAGTTTCGATAAGAAGGCATAATATTATATTTTAAGATAATGAGGAGTACATTTCAAGTTAAATAAAATCCTTAGAGTGTTGGTAGGGCATAAAACACCAACAATCCGTCAGTCAATCTTTTTGTGATTTTTTATACTACAATGTAAAATTATAAAGCAACTATCAGTCACATTTAAAATGTTGGAGAAGAAAATCTAATATGTACATGTATTTATGATTTCAGCCTACACTAAGTCGACACACCTATACCCACACCTGTAATTATGATATGATTTCATTATAATTTGAAGTGATATGACACACTTTTGACATGTTGAAGTCTACATAAGATAATGAATAATACTTTTAAAATTTGACACAAACCTACAAAACACGTAACTCGCATAGTAATTCCACAAGGACAAAAAAAATCAACCATAACGAAAACATTAAAAAAATAGTGTTAGAAGTGTTTTTGAATTATGCTTTCATAAGAATATGGAGGACATTTATTTTAAATACAATTTCAACTTTGCAGTTATAACTTCTATATATATATATAGTTAAATGCAAAGTACATAAATTATGTACATGTTGTTTAAAATGACAAATTTTGAGTAGTTAAATTAAAGATTCTGACACCTACATATACCTAGTTATAATCTGAATCCTCTTCAAAGTCTGACACCCTTAAATCTTAATCTACATTAACTTCAGAGGTCTCCGCTGACTCTGACTCCATATCAGTTGCCCCTATGAACTCACCAGCCTATGGTGGATGCTGGAGAAGTGTTATCATCAGTTCATTTCGAAAAGAAAAATATAAAAAAAAATATTTAAAATGATAAAATACAGACTTAAACTCTTTTGTACATTATTTTATTTAGGGCTCTAAAACTGACAGTAGTGATGAGGCAAGCTATACCGGACGGATCGTTGGATTTGCTCTCCCTTCACTGGGTAAGTTTAATTTTTAAATTTAAATATTTTTTTCAACTTTACTCTTAGTATTAAAAGTGGCATATGATGTGTGCTTTAATGAATATAACATAATTTAAATGTCTCATCAATATACACAATAACAACATACATAAATATAAACACAAAATAGTATGTAACAACATCATCGGACAGTTTTGATACCATATGAAAACAAGTAATTATGCTGACGGGGGAATATAAACTGTATATGTTCCCCATTGGCGCCCCGTCTTTATTATGTAATCACGTGACTATCCTTTGCCTCCATTGTTAGAAATTTTTTCGAGTTTAAAGCAATTTGTTGCTGGGGATTTAGAAATCATTTTGAGTAGTAAAATTGATGAGATTGAAAAGAAAGCTTCTATTGCTGAAAAACAGTAACGTTTACAGTTGGAAAGGTCTACTAGCATTCTATGCTGCTTGGTTGAGGGAAATAGAGCTAGGTCAGAAAGACTGGTCCGATGACCCTTCCTGTATAGAAGTTCCGATCCTTACCCCACACGTTAACCCTAAAACAAAGTTAAGTTCATCCTTTGGCCAAGCTAAAAAACAGGGACAAAAAGAGGAAGTTTGGTTTTGCACACTTTACAATAGAAACAGGTGCACTCATCGTGTGTCGTCACATACTACAATGATTCAGGGTCAGAATAGACAGGTTCAGCATATTTGCGCTGTTTGTTGGCGATCAGTTGTCACATCAAGAGTGTTCTGATGCCTGTCCCAATTTTCAAAAGCAAAAATGACTATTTTCCATAAATTTAGATCCGGATGCCACGAGTTTTTATCCGGCATTCATGATTTATGCTAATTCTAATACAAACTATTCGGAAGGTAAAGTGGTTCAAGTTTTCCAATTTAAATTCTCACAAAGATACACCCCCGTAGATCCAAAACTCAAAAATGAAGAGCTAGAATTTAATCATAGGGCGGAGAGACTTATCTTTGACCACGAACTTATATTTAATTCTCGATCTTACAATTACATGCATAGCCTCCGATTTCTACGAATTTAAATGTCGATTTTTTTTTCTCAAATTTTGTCAATCCGGTTATGATGATGAGCAAATTATATCCTTTCTTGAGTTTGGTTTTCCATTAGGCAATTTCTAACCCAGAAAGCATTTTGACCCCTGACATGTTGGAGAAAAATCATAAAGGGGCTACAGATTTTCCCGAGGAGATTGACACCTATCTTGGAAAAGAAATAAAAAAGGTACTATTTTAGGTCCATTTGATCGGAACCCTTTTATTTAGTCATAATATATTGATTCCCCCCCTTAATTCAGTACCTAAAAAAGACAGTTCAGACCGCAGGGTTATTTTGGATTTAAGTGAGCACGGAGGTAGGGGCCTCAACGCTTATATCGATAAGGATATTTACTTAGGGGAATCCGTACAGCTTTTATACCCACGAGTGGACGATTAGGTAGAGTTGATCAAACGGAAAGGTCGCGGCTGTAAATTATTTAAAAGAAATTTGAGTCGAGCTTATCGGCAGATTTTTATTGACCCTCATGACCGAAGAAAAGTCCCAGAAAGCTTACGATGAATTGGTCAATTTATTACTTTCGTGTGGCCTTGATGGGTCGTCATAAGGCATGCCCACCGTCTTGTCGAATGGAATTCTTAGGCGTAATTTGCGATACATTACGAATGACATTGGAAATCCCTTTTAGTATGCTAGAGGATATTAGGTCATTGTTAGATTCTTGGTCCTTCAAGCACAAAGTAAGGCTAAAAGATATCCAAACGTTGCACAGCGCATATAAGGCAGAACATGACTGTATTTGCCCATAAAACTCTTCCCGTCAACAAGATGTGAAATAAGACCCGTCAAGATCAATTAAATAATATATATGTGAAATTTATAGATATTTGTGTTAGTTTTATATGGGGCGAAATATCTTCGGGACGAAAGGGACGAAATCCTGGGCCGAAAGTTTCGACTTAAAAGTTCTGAGGCAAGCCGGGGTCACAGTTTCAAAATTTTTATCTAAAAACGATTGCCATATTACATTCTAACGTAATATTGCCGTGCAAACAGTTTGTTTGGTAGACAAATAATATGATTAGCATAAATTGTCACCAGGTAGGCTCGGACTCGATAATTTGAACAATAAATTCTCATTTTTTTTTTTCTAAATTGTATTTGCAAGAGATCAAGGCACGGCAATCTTTCGTTAAAATATAATATGTCAATCGTTTTAAGATAAAAATTTTGAAGCTGTGAACCCGGCCTGCCCTAGAACTTTTGAGTCGAAACTTTCGTCCCCGGATTTCGCCCCTTTCGTCCCAAAATCATATCGGCCCATGTCAATATAACTCAAATACCTAAAACTTTCTCATAAATTACTTCATTGATTTCGATGAGTTATATTTTACATCTAGTTGATGGAACGAGTTTTATGGCCGAATACAGTCATATTCTACCTTAAATGCGCTGTGTGGTTGGAAAGCTTAATTTTCTAGCTTCGTGCGTCCGACCAGGTCGGTTATTCATTTCCAGAATATAGAACTGGCCAAGGGATGTATACGCGGTATCAGGAGAAATTCTCGTCCCACACGAGGTAAAGAAGGATATATACTGGTGGTCTACATTCCTACCGTTGTATAACGGTATTTCTATGATGGCGATTGAAGAGTGGAGTGAACCAGATTTCGTTGTATCATCAGATGCATGCCCATCGGGATGTGGTTCATGGAGCGGTGGTGATTTTTACCACAGGGAATTTCCTTGTTTTATATTAGATTTAAGCTTGCATATTAACGCTTTGGAACTCTTAAGTGTGGTCGTATGTCTTAAAATTTGGAGCTATAAGTTGAGACATAAGAGGATCAGGATTTTGTGTGACAATTTCGTGTCATGTCAAGTAATAAACTCTGGTAAAACACGTAATCTGTTCATGCAGTCATGTTTGAGAGAAATTTGCTTTATCGCCGCGATAAACGAATTTGAAGTAAGGGCAGTTCACATAAGTTCGTCTGAGAACAGAATTTCAGTTTTTCTGTCTCGTTGGCATTTGGATATAAATACAAGCACAACTTTTACAAATTAGTTAGAAATGTAGACATTTGTTTAAGAGAAGTTGAGGTACCTGAAGGTCAATTTCATTTTTCACACGAATGGTAACTGAATTCGCTTTATTTTTCAGATGTATTACAATATTTGAAAGACGATGTTCACATTTCGTTTAAGTCGGCCTTTGCCGACGGGACGAGGAAAAATCTTAAGGTTCATTGGAGGGCCTACCTTTTATTTTGTTCTTTCTTTAACATAATTGCTGTCCCGGGCAGCCTAGAAACAATTTGTTTATTTACTCAATTTCTAAGCCGCTCTTTCAAATCTGTTTCCTCTATTAGAAATTATATAAGCGGAGTTCGCACTATGCATTTGTTACTTCAATTTCAATTTCCCGATCTTGATGAGTTTTCAATGAATTTGTTGTTCAGGGGTATTTCTAGGCTTAACCCACATTCTGTTAAACAAGCCGAACCTATTACTCCTGAAATTTTGTTTGATATTAGAAATTTGTTAGATTTATCAAATCCTACTGATGCAACATTTTGGTGTTTGTTTTTATTTGGATTTTTTATAATGGCACGAAAATCGAACCTAGTCCCTGATACCTCATTTGACCCGAGAAAACACTTAACCCGCGGTAAGGTGATTCTGGAAGACAATCATGCCATCGTTGTTTTCAACTGGTCAAAAACGGTCCAATTTGGCCAAAGAATTTTAAAAATTCCGTTGGTTGGTACTAATTCATGTAGTAGATCAAAGAAAAGAAATTGTCAAGTAATTTCAGATGATGATAGAAAAGAAATTTTTGATAGGTTCTGGAAATTAACATGGGAAGAAAAGAAGGTTTTTGTTTGTGGATTAGTTGAAAAACATAATGTAAACAGAGAACCGTACAGGCAGAAAGGAGAAATTATTCATTTCTGTACTTTTTACGAAATGCAAAGGGTAAAATTCCCTGTTTTTGTACTAACCCTTACCATAAATATATCTTTTTAGTCCAACCCCTGCCCCTAACTTTGTGTTTTAACAGACCCTAACCGTAACCCTAATTATACGTTTTGTACTAACATTTACCTGAAATGTATCTTTTTGTACTCATGCCTACCCCTTATGTTGGGTTTTCATCGACCCTTACCCTAATTGTATGATTTTGTACTAACCCTAAGTGTATCTTAATATGCTAACCCCTAACCCTAGTTGTGTGTTTTATACTAAACCTAACCTTCATTATATGTTTTACCCACCCTAACCCTTATTGTAAGTTGTTGTACTATACTTTACCTGAACTGTATCTCTTTGTACTAACCCCTACCCCTTATTTTGTGTTTTCATCGACTATAACCCTAATTGTATAATTTTGTACTAACCCTAACCCTAAATGTATCTTTATATACTAAACCATAACCCTAATTGTGTTTGTTACACTAACCCCAACCATACGTTTTGATACTAACCCTTATCAGAAAGGTATTTTTGTACTAACTCCTACCACTTATTTTGTGTTTTCATCGACTTTAACCCTAATTGTATAATTTGTACTAACCCTAACCCTAAATGTATCTTTATATACTAACCCATAACCCTAACTGTGTTTTTACACTAACCCTAACCATACGTTTTGATACTAACCCTTATCAGAAAGGTACTTTTGTACTAACCCCTACCACTTATTTTGTGTTTTCATCGACTATAACCCTAATTGTATTATTTGTACTAACCCTACTATATCTTTATATGCTAACCCCTAAGCCTAACTGTGTGTTTTATACTAACCCTAACCCTAATTATATGTATTACACTAACCTGAACCCTAATTGAATGTTAATGTACTCACCCTTTCCATAAATGTATCATTTTTGTCCAATCCCTACCCCTAACTTTGTGTTTTCACAGACCCTAACCGTAACCCTAATTATACGTTTTGTACTAACATTAACCTGAACTGTATCTCTTTATACTAACCCCTACCCCTTATTTTGTGTTTTCTTCGACTATAACCCTTATTGTATAATTTTGTACTAACCCCCACCGTAAATTTATCTTTATATACTAACCCATAACCCTAACTGTGTTTTTACACTAGCCCTTACCATACGTTTTGATACTAACCCTTATCAGAAAGGTATTTTTGTACTAACCCCTACCACTTATTTTGTGTTTTCATCGACTATAACCCTAATTGTATAGTTTGTACTAACCCCAACCCTAAATGTATCTATATGCTAACCCCTAACCCTAACTGTGTGTTTTATACTAACCCTAACCCTAATTATATGTTTTACACTAACCTTAACCCTAGTTGAATGTTATTGTACTAACCCTTTCCATAAATGTATCATTTTGGTCCAATCCCTACCCCTAACTTTGTGTTTTCACAGACCCTAACCGTAACCCTAATTATACGTTTTGTACTAACATTTACCTGAAATGTATCTCTTTGTACTAACCCCTACCGCTTATTTTGTGTTTTCATCGACCCCAACCCTAATTGTATGATTTTGTACTAACCCTAATTCTAAGTGTATCTTCATATGCTAACCCCTTACCCTAATTGTGTGTTTTATACCGACCCTAATCCTAATTATATGTTTTACACTATCCCTAACCCTAATTGTACGTTTTTGTACTACCCTTTACCTAAACTGTATCTCTTTGTACTAACCCCTACCCCTTATGTTGTGTTTTCATCGACCCTAACCCTAATTGTATGATTTTGTACTAACCCTAACCCTAAGTGTATCTAAATATGCTAACCCCTTACCCCATTTGTGTGTTTTATACTTACCCTAACCCTAATTATATGTTTTACACTAACCCTAACCCTAACTGTACGTTTTTGTACTAAACCTTATCATAAATGTATTTTTGTACTAACACATAACATTTATGTTGTGTTTTCATCGACTATAAAGCTACTTGTAGAATTTTGTACTAACCCTAACCCTAAATTTATCTTTATATGCTAACCCTAAACCTAACTGTTGGTTTCATACTAACTCTAACCCTAATTATATGTTTTACACTAACCCTAACCCTAATTGTATAATTTTGTAATAACCCTAACCCTAAATGTATCTTTATATACTAACCTATAACCTAACTGTGTTTTTTACACTAACCATAACCCTAATTATATGTTTTACACTAACCCTAACTCTAACGGTATGTTGTTGTACTAACCCTTTCCAGAAATGTATCTTTTTGGTCCAACCCCTACCCCTAACTTTGTGTTTCCACAGACCCTAACCGTAACCCTAATTGTATGTTTGTGTACTAACCTTTACCTGATATGTATCTCGTTGTATTAACCCTTACCCCTTATTTGATGTTTTCATAGACCCTTTCCCTAATTGTATGATTTTGTACTAACCCTAACTCTTAGTGTATCTAAATATGCCCACCCCTTTCCCTAATTGTGTGTTTTGTACTAACCCTTACCCTTATTATATGTTTTACACTAATAGTAACCCTAATTGTACGTTTTTGTACTATCCTTTACCTGAAATGTATCCCTTTGTACTAACCCCTACCACTTATTTTGTGTTTTCATCGACCCCAACCCTAATTGTATGATTTTGTACTAACCCCAACCCTAAGTGTATCTTCATATGCTAACCCCTTACCCTAACTGTGTGTTTTATACTGACCCTAACCCTAATTATGTTTTACACTAACCCTAACCCTAATTGTACGTTTTTGTACTATCCGTTACCTAAACTGTATCTCTTTGTACTAACCCCTACCCCTTATGTTGTGTTTTCATCGACCCTAACCCTAATTGCATGATTTTGTACTAACCCTAACCCGAAGTGTATCTAAATATGCTAACCCCTTACCCTATTTGTGTGTTTTATACTTACCCTAACCCTTATTATATGTTTTACACTAACCCTAACCCTAATTGTACGTTTTTGTACTAAACCTTGTCATAAATGTATTTTTGTACTAACACATAACATTTATTTTGTGTTTTCATCGACTATAAAGCTACTTGTAGAATTTTGTACTAACCCTTACCCTAAATATATCTTTATATGCTAACCCTTACCCTAACTGTTGGTTTAATACTAACTCTAACCCTAATTATATGTTTTACACTAACCCTAACCCTAATTGTATAATTTTGTAATAACCCTAACTCTAAATGTATCTTTTATCTTTATATACTAACCATTAACCCTAACTGTGTTTTTTACACTAACCATAACCCTAATTATATGTTTTACACTAACCCTAACTCTAACTGTATGTTGTTGTACTAACCCTTTCCAGAAATGTATCTTTTTGGTCCAACCCTTACCCCTAACTTTGTGTTTCCACAGACCCTAACCGTAACCCTAATTGTATGTTTGTGTACTAACCTTTACCTGATATGTATTTCGTTGTACTAACCCTTACCCCTTATTTGATGTTTTCATAGACCCTAACCCTAATTGTATGATTTTGTACTAACCCTAACTCATTGTGTATATAAATATGCCCACCCCTTTCCCTAATTGTGTGTTTTGTACTAACCCTTACCATAATTATATGTTTTACACTAACAGTAACCCTAATTGTACGTTTTTGTACTATCCTTTACCTGAAATGTATCCCTTTGTACTAACCCCTATCGCTTATTTTGTGTTTTCATCGACCCCAACCCTAATTGTATGATTTTGTACTAACCCCAACCCTAAGTGTATCTTCATATGCTAACCCCTTACCCTAACTGTGTGTTTTATACTGACCCTAACCCTAATTATATGTTTTACACTAACCCTAACCCTAATTGTATAATTTTGTAATAACCCTAACTCTAAATGTATCTTTATATACTAACCTATAACCCTAACTGTGTTTTTTATACTAACCATAATCCTAATTATATGTTTTACACGAACCCTAACTCTTAGTGTATCTAAATATGCCCACCCCTTTCCCTAATTGTGTGTTTTGTACTAACCCTTACCCTTATATGATTACACTAACAGTAACCCTTATTGTACGTTTTTGTACTATCCTTTACCTGAAATGTATCCCTTTGTACTAACCCCTATCGCTTATTTTGTGTTTTCATCGACCCCAACCCTAATTGTATGATTTTGTACTAACCCCAACCCTAAATGTATCTTCATATGCTAACCCCTTACCCTAACTGTGTGTTTTATACTGACCCTAACCCTAACTATATGTTTTACACTAACCCTAACCCTAATTGTACATTTTTGTACTATCCGCTACCTAAACTGTATCTCTTTGTACTAACCCCTACCCCTTATGTTGTATTTTCATCGACCCTAACCCTAATTGCATGATTTTGTACTAACCCTAACCCTAAGTGTATCTAAATATGCTAACCCCTTACCCTATTTGTGTGTTTTATACTTACCCTAACCCTTATTATATGTTTTACACTAACCCTAACCCTAATTGTATGTTTTTGTACTAAACCTTATCATAAATGTATTTTTGTACTAACACATAACATTTATTTTGTGTTTTCATCGACTATAAAGCTACTTGTAGAATTTTGTACTAACCCTAACCCTAAATATATCTTTATATGCTTACCCTTACCCTAACTGTTGGTTTTATACTTACTCTAACCCTAATTTTATGTTTTACACTAACCCTAACCCTAATTGTATAATTTTGTAATAACCCTAACTCTAAATGTATCTTTATATACTAACCTATAACCCTAACTGTGTTTTTTACACTAACCATAACCCTATTTATATGTTTTACACTAACCCTAACTCTAACTGTATGTTGTTGTACTAACCCTTTCCAGAAATGTATCTTTTTGGTCCAACCCCTACCCCTAACTTTGTGTTTCCACAGACCCTAACCGTAACCCTAATTGTATGTTTGTGTACTAACTTTTACCTGATATGTATCTCGTTGTACTAACCCTTACCCCTTATTTGTCGTTTTCATAGACCCTAACCCTAATTGTATGATTTTGTACTAACCCTAACTCTTAGTGTATCTAAATATGCCCACCCCTTTCCCTAATTGTGTGTTTTGTACTAACCCTTACCCTTATTATATGTTTTACACTAACAGTAACCCTAATTGTACGTTTTTGTACTATCCTTTACCTGAAATGTATCCCTTTGTACTAACCCCTATCGCTTATTTTGTGTTTTCATCGACCCCAACCCTAATTGTATGATTTTGTACTAGCCCCAACCCTAAGTGTATCTTCATATGCTAACCCCTTACCCTACCTGTGTGTTTTATACTGACCCTAACCCTAATTATATGTTTTACACTAACCCTAACCCTAATTGTACGTTTTTGTACTATCCGTTACCTAAACTGTATCTCTTTGTACTAACCCCTACCCCTTATGTTGTGTTTTCATCGACCCTAACCCTAATTGCATGATTTTGTACTAACCCTAACCCTAAGTGTATCTAAATATGCTAACCCCTTACCCTATTTGTGTGTTTTATACTTACCCTAACCCTTATTATATGTTTTACACTAATCCTAACCCTAATTGTACGTTTTTGTACTAAACCTTATCATAAATGTATTTTTGTTTTAACACATAACATTTATTTTGCGTTTTCATCGACTATAAAGCTACTTGTAGAATTTTGTACTAACCCTAACCCTAAATATATCTTTATATGCTAACCCTTACCCTAACTGTTGGTTTTATACTAACTCTAACCCTAATTATATGTTTTACACTAACCCTAACCCTAATTGTATAATTTTGTAATAACCCTAACTATAAATGTATCTTTATATACTAACCTATAACCCTAACTGTGTTTTTTACACTAACCATAACCCTAATTATATGTTTTACACTAACCCTAACTCTAACTGTATGTTGTTGTACTAACCCTTTCCAGAAATGTATCTTTTTGGTCCAACCCCTACCCCTAACTTTGTGTTTCCACAGACCCTAACCGTAACCCTAATTGTATGTTTGTGTACTAACCTTTACCTGATATGTATCTCGTTGTACTAACCCTTACCCCTTATTTGATGTTTTCATAGACCCTAACCCTAATTGTATGATTTTGTACTAACCCTAACTCTTAGTGTATCTAAATATGCCCACCCCTTTCCCTAATTGTGTGTTTTGTACTAACCCTTATCCTTATTATATGTTTTACACTAACAGTAACCCTAATTGTACGTTTTTGTATTATCCTTTACCTGAAATGTACCCCTTTGTACTAACCCCTATCGCTTATTTTGTGTTTTCATCGACCCTAACCCTAATTGTATGATTTTGTACTAACCCCAACCCTAAGTGTTTCTTCATATGCTAACCCCTTACCCTAACTGTGTGTTTTATACTGACCCTAACCCTAATTATATGTTTTACACTAACCCTAACCCTAATTGTACGTTTTTGTACTATCCGTTACCTAAACTGTATCTCTTTGTACTAACTCCTACCCCTTATGTTGTGTTTTCATCGACCCTAACCCTAATTGTATGATTTTGTACTAACCCTAACCCTAAGTGTATCTTCATATGCTAACCCCTTACCCTAATTGTGTGTTTTATACTGACCCTAACCCTAATTGTGTATTTTACACTAACCCTACCCCTAATTGTACGTTTTTGTACTATCCGTTACCTAAACTGTATCTCTTTGTACTAACCCCTACCCCTTATGTTGTGTTTTCATCGACCCTAACCCTAATTGTATGATTTTGTACTAACCCTAACCCTAAGGTTATCTAAATATGCTAACCCCTTACCCTATTTGTGTGTTTTATACTTACCCTAACCCTGATTATATGTTTTACACTAACCCTAACACTAATTGTACGTTTTTGTACTAAACCTTATCATAAATGTATTTTTGTACTAACACATAACATTTATTTTGTGTTTTCATCGACTATAAAGCTACTTGTAGAATTTTGTACTAACCGTATCCCTAAATATATCTTTATATGCTAACCCTTACCCTAACTGTTGGTTTTATACTAACTCTAACCCTAATTATATGTTTTACGCTAACCCTAACCCTAATTGTATAATTTTGTAATAACCCTAACTCTAAATGTATCTTTATATACTAACCTATAACCCTAACTGTGTTTTTTACACTAACCATAACCCTATTTATATGTTTTACATTAACCCTAACTCTAACTGTATGTTGTTGTACTAACCCTTTCCAGAAATGTATCTTTTTGGTCCAACCCCTACCCCTAACTTTGTGTTTCCACAGACCCTAACCGTAACCCTAATTGTATGTTTGTGTACTAACCTTTACCTGATATGTATCTCGTTGTACTAACCCTTACCCCTTATTTGTCGTTTTCATAGACCCTAACCCTAATTGTATGATTTTGTACTAACCCTAACTCTTAGTGTATCTAAATATGCCCACCCCTTTCCTTAATTGTGTGTTTTGTACTAACCCTTACCATAATTATATGTTTTACACTAACAGTAACCCTAATTGTACGTTTTTGTACTATCCTTTACCTGAAATGTATCCCTTTGTACTCACCCCTATCGCTTATTTTGTGTTTTCATCGACCCCAACCCTAATTGTATGATTTTGTACTAACCCCAACCCTAAGTGTATCTTCATATGCTAACCCCTTACCCTAACTGTGTGTTTTATACTGACCCTAACCCTAATTATATGTTTTACACTAACCCTAACCCTAATTGTACGTTTTTCTACTATCCGTTACCTAAACTGTATCTCTTTGTACTAACCCCTACCCCTTATGTTGTGTTTTCATCGACCCTAACCCTAATAACATGATTTTGTACTAACCCTAACCCTAAGTGTATCTAAATATGCTAACCCCTTACCCTAACTGTGTGTTTTATACTGACCCTAACCCTAATTATATGTTTTACACTAACCCTAACCCTAATTGTACGTTTTTCTACTATCCGTTACCTAAACTGTATCTCTTTGTACTAACCCCTACCCCTTATGTTGTGTTTTCATCGACCATAACCCTAATTGCATGATTTTGTACTAACCCTAACCCTAAGTGTATCTAAATATGCTAACCCCTTACCCTATTTGTGTGTTTTATACTTACCCTAACCCTTATTATATGTTTTTCACTAACCCTAACCTTAATTGTACGTTTTTGTACTAAACCTTATCATAAATGTATTTTTGTTTTAACACATAACATTTATTTTGTGTTATCATCGACTATAAAGCTACTTGTAGAATTTTGTACTAACCCTAACCCTTATTATATGTTTTACACTAACAGTAACCCTAATTGTACGTTTTTGTACTATCCTTTACCTGAAATGTATCCCTTTGTACTCACCCCTATCGCTCATTTTGTGTTTTGATCGACCCCAACCCTAATTGTATGATTTTGTACTAACCCCAACCCTAAGTGTATCTTCATATGCTAACCCCTTACCCTAACTGTGTGTTTTATACTGACCCTAACCCTAATTATGTTTTACACTAACCCTAACCCTAATTGTACGTTTTTGTACTATCCGTTACCTAAACTTTATCTCTTTGTAGTAACCCCTACCCCTTATGTTGTGTTTTCATCGACCCTAACCCTAATAGCATGATTTTGTACTAACCCTAACCCGAAGTGTATCTAAATATGCTAACCCCTTACCCTATTTGTGTGTTTTATACTAACCCTAACCCTTATTATATGTTTTACACTAACCTTAACCCTAATTGTACGTTTTTGTACTAAACCTTGTAATAAATGTATTTTTGTACTAACACATAACATTTATTTTGTGTTTTCATCGACTATAAAGCTACTTGTAGCATTTTGTACTAACCCTAACCCTAAATATATCTTTATATGCTAACCCTTACCCTAACTGTTGGTTTTATACTAACTCTAACCCTAATTATATGTTTTACACTAACCCTAACCCTAATTGTATAATTTTGTAATAGCCCTAACTCTAAATGTATCTTTATATACTAACCTATACCCTAACTGTGTTTTTTACACTAACCATAACCCTAATTATATGTTTTACACTAACCCTAACTCTAACTGTATGTTGTTGTACTAACCCTTTCCAGAAATGTATCTTTTTGGTCCAACCCCTACCCCTAACTTTGTGTTTTCACAGACCCTAACCGTAACCCTAATTGTATGTTTGTGTACTAACCTTTACCTGATATGTATCTCGTTGTACTAACCCTTACCCCTTATTTGATGTTTTCATAGACCCTAACCCTAATTGTATGATTTTGTACTAACCCTAACTCTTAGTGTATCTAAATATGCCCACCGTTTTCCCTAATTGTGTGTTTTGTACTAACCCTTACCATAATTATATGTTTTACACTAACAGTAACCCTAATTGTACGTTTTTGTACTATCCTTTACCTGAAATGTATCCCTTTGTACTCACCCCTATCGCTTATTTTGTGTTTTCATCGACCCCAACCCTAATTGTATGATTTTGTACTAACCCCAACCCTAAGTGTATCTTCATATGCTAACCCCTTACCCTAACTGTGTGTTTTATACTGACCCTAACCCTAATTATATGTTTTACACTAACCCTAACCCTAATTGTACGTTTTTGTACTATCCGTTGCCTAAACTGTATCTCTTTGTACTAACCCCTACCCCTTATGTTGTGTTTTCATCGACCCTAACCCTAATTGCATGATTTTGTACTAACCCTAACCCTAAGTGTATCTAAATATGCTAACCCCTTACCCTATTTGTGTGTTTTATACTTACCCTAAACCTTATTATATGTTTTACACTAATCCTAACCCTAATTGTACGTTTTTGTACTAAACCTTATCATAAATGTATTTTTGTTTTAACACATAACATTTATTTTGCGTTTTCATCGACTATAAAGCTACTTGTAGAATTTTGTACTAACCCTAACCCTAAATATATCTTTATATGCTAACCCTTACCCTAACTGTTGGTTTTATACTAACTCTAACCCTAATTATATGTTTTACACTAACCCTAACCCTAATTGTATAATTTTGTAATAACCCTAACTATAAATGTATCTTTATATACTAACCTATAACCCTAACTGTGTTTTTTACACTAACCATAACCCTAATTATATGTTTTACACTAACCCTAACTCTAACTGTATGTTGTTGTACTAACCCTTTCCAGAAATGTATCTTTTTGGTCCAACCCCTACCCCTAACTTTGTGTTTCCACAGACCCTAACCGTAACCCTAATTGTATGTTTGTGTACTAACCTTTACCTGATATGTATCTCGTTGTACTAACCCTTACCCCTTATTTGATGTTTTCATAGACCCTAACCCTAATTGTATGATTTTGTACTAACCCTAACTCTTAGTGTATCTAAATATGCCCACCCCTTTCCCTAATTGTGTGTTTTGTACTAACCCTTATCCTTATTATATGTTTTACACTAACAGTAACCCTAATTGTACGTTTTTGTATTATCCTTTACCTGAAATGTACCCCTTTGTACTAACCCCTATCGCTTATTTTGTGTTTTCATCGACCCTAACCCTAATTGTATGATTTTGTACTAACCCCAACCCTAAGTGTTTCTTCATATGCTAACCCCTTACCCTAACTGTGTGTTTTATACTGACCCTAACCCTAATTATATGTTTTACACTAACCCTAACCCTAATTGTACGTTTTTGTACTATCCGTTACCTAAACTGTATCTCTTTGTAATAACCCCTACCCCTTATGTTGTGTTTTCATCGACCCTAACCCTAATTGTATGATTTTGTACTAACCCTAACCCTAAGTGTATCTTCATATGCTAACCCCTTACCCTAATTGTGTGTTTTATACTGACCCTAACCCTAATTGTGTATTTTACACTAACCCTACCCCTAATTGTACGTTTTTGTACTATCCGTTACCTAAACTGTATCTCTTTGTATTAACCCCTACCCCTTATCTTGTGTTTTCATCGACCCTAACCCTAATTGTATGATTTTGTACTAACCCTAACCCTAAGGTTATCTAAATATGCTAACCCCTTACCCTATTTGTGTGTTTTATACTTACCCTAACCCTGATTATATGTTTTACACTAACCCTAACACTAATTGTACGTTTTTGTACTAAACCTTATCATAAATGTACTTTTGTACTAACACATAACATTTATTTTGTGTTTTCATCGACTATAAAGCTACTTGTAGAATTTTGTACTAACCGTATCCCTAAATATATCTTTATATGCTAACCCTTACCCTAACTGTTGGTTTTATACTAACTCTAACCCTAATTATATGTTTTACACTAACCCTAACCCTAATTGTATAATTTTGTAATAACCCTAACTCTAAATGTATCTTTATATACTAACCTATAACCCTAACTGTGTTTTTTACACTAACCATAACCCTATTTATATGTTTTACATTAACCCTAACTCTAACTGTATGTTGTTGTACTAACCCTTTCCAGAAATGTATCTTTTTGGTCCAACCCCTACCCCTAACTTTGTGTTTCCACAGACCCTAACCGTAACCCTAATTGTATGTTTGTGTACTAACCTTTACCTGATATGTATCTCGTTGTACTAACCCTTACCCCTTATTTGTCGTTTTCATAGACCCTAACCCTAATTGTATGATTTTGTACTAACCCTAACTCTTAGTGTATCTAAATATGCCCACCCCTTTCCTTAATTGTGTGTTTTGTACTAACCCTTACCATAATTATATGTTTTACACTAACAGTAACCCTAATTGTACGTTTTTGTACTATCCTTTACCTGAAATGTATCCTTTTGTACTCACCCCTATCGCTTATTTTGTGTTTTCATCGACCCCAACCCTAATTGTATGATTTTGTACTAACCCCAACCCTAAGTGTATCTTCATATGCTAACCCCTTACCCTAACTGTGTGTTTTATACTGACCCTAACCCTAATTATATGTTTTACACTAACCCTAACCCTAATTGTACGTTTTTCTACTATCCGTTACCTAAACTGTATCTCTTTGTACTAACCCCTACCCCTTATGTTGTGTTTTCATCGACCCTAACCCTAATAACATGATTTTGTACTAACCCTAACCCTAAGTGTATCTAAATATGCTAACCCCTTACCCTAACTGTGTGTTTTATACTGACCCTAACCCTAATTATATGTTTTACACTAACCCTAACCCTAATTGTACGTTTTTCTACTATCCGTTACCTAAACTGTATCTCTTTGTACTAACCCCTACCCCTTATGTTGTGTTTTCATCGACCATAACCCTAATTGCATGATTTTGTACTAACCCTAACCCTAAGTGTATCTAAATATGCTAACCCCTTACCCTATTTGTGTGTTTTATACTTACCCTAACCCTTATTATATGTTTTTCACTAACCCTAACCTTAATTGTACGTTTTTGTACTAAACCTTATCATAAATGTATTTTTGTTTTAACACATAACATTTATTTTGTGTTATCATCGACTATAAAGCTACTTGTAGAATTTTGTACTAATCCTAACCCTTATTATATGTTTTACACTAACAGTAACCCTAATTGTACGTTTTTGTACTATCCTTTACCTGAAATGTATCCCTTTGTACTCACCCCTATCGCTCATTTTGTGTTTTCATCGACCCCAACCCTAATTGTATGATTTTGTACTAACCCCAACCCTAAGTGTATCTTCATATGCTAACCCCTTACCCTAACTGTGTGTTTTATACTGACCCTAACCCTAATTATATGTTTTACACTAACCCTAACCCTAATTGTACGTTTTTGTACTATCCGTTACCTAAACTGTATCTCTTTGTAGTAACCCTTACCCCTTATGTTGTGTTTTCATCGACCCTAACCCTAATAGCATGATTTTGTACTAACCCTAACCCGAAGTGTATCTAAATATGCTAACCCCTTACCCTATTTGTGTGTTTTATACTAACCCTAACCCTTATTATATGTTTTACACTAACCTTAACCCTAATTGTACGTTTTTGTACTAAACCTTGTAATAAATGTATTTTTGTACTAACACATAACATTTATTTTGTGTTTTCATCGACTATAAAGCTACTTGTAGCATTTTGTACTAACCCTAACCCTAAATATATCTTTATATGCTAACCCTTACCCTAACTGTTGGTTTTATACTAACTCTAACCCTAATTATATGTTTTACACTAACCCTAACCCTAATTGTATAATTTTGTAATAGCCCTAACTCTAAATGTATCTTTATATACTAACCTATACCCTAACTGTGTTTTTTACACTAACCATAACCCTAATTATATGTTTTACACTAACCCTAACTCTAACTGTATGTTGTTGTACTAACCCTTTCCAGAAATGTATCTTTTTGGTCCAACCCCTACCCCTAACTTTGTGTTTTCACAGACCCTAACCGTAACCCTAATTGTATGTTTGTGTACTAACCTTTACCTGATATGTATCTCGTTGTACTAACCCTTACCCCTTATTTGATGTTTTCATAGACCCTAACCCTAATTGTATGATTTTGTACTAACCCTAACTCTTAGTGTATCTAAATATGCCCACCGTTTTCCCTAATTGTGTGTTTTGTACTAACCCTTACCATAATTATATGTTTTACACTAACAGTAACCCTAATTGTACGTTTTTGTACTATCCTTTACCTGAAATGTATCCCTTTGTACTCACCCCTATCGCTTATTTTGTGTTTTCATCGACCCCAACCCTAATTGTATGATTTTGTACTAACCCCAACCCTAAGTGTATCTTCATATGCTAACCCCTTACCCTAACTGTGTGTTTTATACTGACCCTAACCCTAAGTATATGTTTTACACTAACCCTAACCCTAATTGTACGTTTTTGTACTATCCGTTGCCTAAACTGTATCTCTTTATACTAACCCCTACCCCTTATGTTGTGTTTTCATCGACCCTAACCCTAATTGCATGATTTTGTACTAACCCTAACCCTAAGTGTATCTAAATATGCTAACCCTTTACCCTATTTGTGTGTTTTATACTTACCCTAACCCTTATTATATGTTTACCACTAACCCTAACCCTAATTGTACGTTTTTTGTACTAAACCTTATCATAAATGTATTTTTGTACTAACACATAACATTTATTTTGTGTTTTCATCGACTATAAAGCTACTTGTAGAATTTTGTACTAAACCTAACCCTAAATATATCTTTATATGCTAACCCTTACCCTAACTGTTGGTTTTATACTAACTCTAACCCTAATTATATGTTTTACACTAACCCTAACCCTAATTGTATAATTTTGTAATAGCCCTAACTCTAAATGTATCTTTATATACTAACCTATACCCTAACTGTGTTTTTTACACTAACCATAACCCTAATTATATGTTTTACACTAACCCTAACTCTAACTGTATGTTGTTGTACTAACCCTTTCCAGAAATGTATCTTTTTGGTCCAACCCCTACCCCTAACTTTGTGTTTTCACAGACCCTAACCGTAACCCTAATTGTATGTTTGTGTACTAACCTTTACCTGATATGTATCTCGTTGTACTAACCCTTACCCCTTATTTGATGTTTTCATAGACCCTAACCCTAATTGTATGATTTTGTACTAACCCTAACTCTTAGTGTATCTAAATATGCCCACCGTTTTCCCTAATTGTGTGTTTTGTACTAACCCTTACCATAATTATATGTTTTACACTAACAGTAACCCTAATTGTACGTTTTTGTACTATCCTTTACCTGAAATGTATCCCTTTGTACTCACCCCTATCGCTTATTTTGTGTTTTCATCGACCCCAACCCTAATTGTATGATTTTGTACTAACCCCAACCCTAAGTGTATCTTCATATGCTAACCCCTTACCCTAACTGTGTGTTTTATACTGACCCTAACCCTAATTATATGTTTTACACTAACCCTAACACTAATTGTACGTTTTTGTACTATCCGTTGCCTAAACTGTATCTCTTTGTACTAACCCCTACCCCTTATGTTGTGTTTTCATCGACCCTAACCCTAATTGCATGATTTTGTACTAACCCTAACCCTAAGTGTATCTAAATATGCTAACCCCTTACCCTATTTGTGTGTTTTATACTTACCCTAACCCTTATTATATATTTACCACTAACCCTAACCCTAATTGTACGTTTTTTGTACTAAACCTTATCATAAATGTATTTTTGTACTAACACATAACATTTATTTTGTGTTTTCATCGACTATAAAGCTACTTGTAGAATTTTGTACTAACCCTAACCCTAAATATATCTTTATGTGCTAACCCTTACCCTAACTGTTGGTTTTATACTAACTCTAACCCTAATTATATGTTTTACACTAACCCTAACCCTAATTGTATAATTTTGTAATAACCCTAACTCTAAATGTATCTTTATATACTAACGTATAACCCTAACTGTGTTTTTTACACTAACCATAACCCTAATTATATGTTTTACACTAACCCTAACTCTAACTGTATGTTGTTGTACTAACCCTTTCCAGAAATGTATCTTTTTGGTCCAACCCCTACCCCTAACTTTGTGTTTCCACAGACCCTAACCGTAACCCTAATTGTATGTTTGTGTACTAACTTTTACCTGATATGTATCTCGTTGTACTAACCCTTACCCCTTATTTGTCGTTTTAATAGACCCTAACCCTAATTGTATGATTTTGTACTAACCCTAACTCTTAGTGTATCTAAATATGCCCACCCCTTTCCCTAATTGTGTGTTTTGTACTAACCCTTACCCTTATTATATGTTTTACACTAACAGTAACCCTAATTGTACGTTTTTGTACTATCCTTTATCTGAAATGCATCCCTTTGTACTAACCCCTATCGCTTATTTTGTGTTTTGATCGACCCCAACCCTAATTGTATGATTTGGTACTAACCCCAACCCTAAGTGTATCTTCATATGCTAACCCCTTACCCTAATTGTGTGTTTTATACTGACCCTAACCCTAATTATATGTTTTACACTAACCCTAACCCTAATTGTACGTTTTTGTACTATCCGTTACCTAAACTGTATTTCTTTGTACTAACCCCTACCCCTTATGTTGTGTTTTCATCGACCCTAACCCTAATTGCATGATTTTGTACTAACCCTAACCCTAAGTGTATCTAAATATGCTAACCCCTTACCCTATTTGTGTGTTTTATACTTACCCTAACCCTTATTATATGTTTACCACTAACCCTAACCCTAATTGTACGTTTTTTGTACTAAACCTTATCATAAATGTATTTTTGTACTAACACATAACATTTATTTTGTGTTTTCATCGACTATAAAGCTAATTATAGAATTTTGTACTAACCCTAACCCTAAATATATCTTTATATGCTAACCCTTACCCTAACTGTTGGTTTTATACTAACTCTAACCCTAATTATATGTTTTACACTAACCCTAACCCTAATTGTATAATTTTGTAATAACCCTAACTCTAAATGTATCTTTATATACTAACGTATAACCCTAACTGTGTTTTTTACACTAACCATAACCCTAATTATATGTTTTACACTAACCCTAACTCTAACTGTATGTTGTTGTACTAACCCTTTCCAGAAATGTATCTTTTTGGTCCAACCCCTACCCCTAACTTTGTGTTTCCACAGACCCTAACCGTAACCCTAATTGTATGTTTGTGTACTAACCTTTACCTGATATGTATCTGGTTGTACTAACCCTTACCCCTTATTTGATGTTTTCATAGACCCTTACCCCTTATTTGATGTTTTCATAGACCCTTACCCTAATTGTATGATTTTGTACTAACCCTAACTCTTAGTGTATCTAAATATGCCCACCCCTTTCCCTAATTGTGTGTTTTGTACTAACCCTTGCCCTTATTATATGTTTTACACTAACAGTAACCCTAATTGTACGTTTTTGTACTATCCTTTACCTGAAATGTACCCCTTTGTACTCACCCCTATCGCTTATTTTGTGTTTTCATCGACCCCAACCCTAATTGTATGATTTTGTACTAACCCCAACCCTAAGTGTATCTTCATATGCTAACCCCTTACCCTAACTGTGTGTTTTATACTGACCCTAACCCTAATTATATGTTTTACACTAACCCTAACCCTAATTGTACGTTTTTGTACTATCCGTTGCCTAAACTGTATCTCTTTGTATTAACCCCTACCCCTTATGTTGTGTTTTCATCGACCCTAACCCTAATTGCATGATTTTGTACTAACCCTAACCCTAAGTGTATCTAAATATGCTAACCCCTTACCCTATTTGTGTGTTTTATACTTACCCTAACCCTTATTATATATTTACCACTAACCCTAACCCTAATTGTACGTTTTTTGTACTAAACCTTATCATAAATGTATTTTTGTACTAACACATAACATTTATTTTGTGTTTTCATCGACTATAAAGCTACTTGTAGAATTTTGTACTAACCCTAACCCTAAATATATCTTTATGTGCTAACCCTTACCCTAACTGTTGGTTTTATACTAACTCTAACCCTAATTATATGTTTTACACTAACCCTAACCCTAATTGTATAATTTTGTAATAACCCTAACTCTAAATGTATCTTTATATACTAACGTATAACCCTAACTGTGTTTTTTACACTAACCATAACCCTAATTATATGTTTTACACTAACCCTAACTCTAACTGTATGTTGTTGTACTAACCCTTTCCAGAAATGTATCTTTTTGGTCCAACCCCTACCCCTAACTTTGTGTTTCCACAGACCCTAACCGTAACCCTAATTGTATGTTTGTGTACTAACTTTTACCTGATATGTATCTCGTTGTACTAACCCTTACCCCTTATTTGTCGTTTTCATAGACCCTAACCCTAATTGTATGATTTTGTACTAACCCTAACTCTTAGTGTATCTAAATATGCCCACCCCTTTCCCTAATTGTGTGTTTTGTACTAACCCTTACCCTTATTATATGTTTTACACTAACAGTAACCCTAATTGTACGTTTTTGTACTATCCTTTACCTGAAATGCATCCCTTTGTACTAACCCCTATCGCTTATTTTGTGTTTTGATCGACCCCAACCCTAATTGTATGATTTGGTACTAACCCCAACCCTAAGTGTATCTTCATATGCTAACCCCTTACCCTAATTGTGTGTTTTATACTGACCCTAACCCTAATTATATGTTTTACACTAACCCTAACCCTAATTGTACGTTTTTGTACTATCCGTTACCTAAACTGTATTTCTTTGTACTAACCCCTACCCCTTATGTTGTGTTTTCATCGACCCTAACCCTAATTGCATGATTTTGTACTAACCCTAACCCTAAGTGTATCTAAATATGCTAACCCCGTACCCTATTTGTGTGTTTTATACTTACCCTAACCCTTATTATATGTTTACCACTAACCCTAACCCTAATTGTACGTTTTTTGTACTAAACCTTGTCATAAATGTATTTTTGTACTAACACATAACATTTATTTTGTGTTTTCATCGACTATAAAGCTACTTGTAGAATTTTGTACTAACCCTAACCCTAAATATATCTTTATATGCTAACCCTTACCCTAACTGTTGGTTTTATACTAACTCTAACCCTAATTATATGTTTTACACTAACCCTAACCCTAATTGTATAATTTTGTAATAACCCTAACTCTAAATGTATCTTTATATACTAACCTATAACCCTAACTGTGTTTTTTACACTAACCATAACCCTAATTATATGTTTTACACTAACCCTAACTCTAACTGTATGTTGTTGTACTAACCCTTTCCAGAAATGTATCTTTTTGGTCCAACCCTTACCCCTAACTTTGTGTTTCCACAGACCCTAACCGTAACCCTAATTGTATGTTTGTGTACTAACCTTTACCTGATATGTATCTCGTTGTACTAACCTTTACCCCTTATTTGATGTTTTCATAGACCCTAACCCTAATTGTATGATTTTGTACTAACCCTAACTCTTAGTGTATCTAAATATGCCCACCCCTTTCCCTACTTGTGTGTTTTTTACTAACCCTTACCATAATTATATGTTTTACACTAACAGTAACCCTAATTGTACGTTTTTGTACTATCCTTTACCTGAAATGTATCCCTTTGTACTCACCCCTAGCGCTTATTTTGTGTTTTCATCGACCCCAACCCTAATTGTATGATTTTGTACTAACCCCAACCCTAAGTGTATCTTCATATGCTAACCCCTTACCCTAACTGTGTGTTTTATACTGACCCTAACCCTAATTATATGTTTTACACTAACCCTAACCCTAATTGTACGTTTTTGTACTATCCGTTACCTAAACTGTATCTCTTTGTACTAACCCCTACCCCTTATGTTGTGTTTTCATCGACCCTAACCCTAATTGCATGATTTTGTACTAACCCTAACCCTAAGTGTATCTAAATATGCTAACCCCTTATCCTATTTGTGTGTTTTATACTTACCCTAACCCTTATTATATGTTTACCACTTACCCTAACCCTAATTGTACGTTTTTGTACTAAACCTTGTCATAAATGTATTTTTGTACTAACACATAACATTTATTTTGTGTTTTCATCGACTATAAAGCTACTTGTAGAATTTTGTACTAACCCTAACCCTAAATATATCTTTATATGCTAACCCTTACCCTAACTGTTGGTTTTATACTAACTCTAACCCTAATTATATGTTTTACACTAACCCTAACCCTAATTGTATAATTTTGTAATAGCCCTAACTCTAAATGTATCTTTATAAACTAACCTATAACCCTAACTGTGTTTTTTACACTAACCAAAACCCTAATTATATGTTTTACACTAACCCTAACTCTAACTGTATGTTGTTGTACTAACCCTTTCCAGAAATGTATCTTTTTGGTCCAACCCCTTACCCCTAACTTTGTGTTTTCACAGACCCTAACCTTAACCCTAATTGTATGTTTGTGTACTAACCTTTACCTGATATGTATCTCGTTGTACTAACCCTTACCCCTTATTTGATGTTTTCATAGACCCAAACCCTAATATATGATTTTGTACTAACCTTTACTATTAGGGTTACAAAATATGCCCACCCCTTTTCCTAATTGTGTGTTTAGTACTAACCCTTACCCTTATTATATGTTTTACACTAACAGTAACCCTAATTGTACGTTTTTGTACTATCCTTTAACTGAAATGTATCCCTTTGTACTAACCCCTATCGCTTATTTTGTGTTTTCATCGACCCCAACCCTAATTGTATGATTTTTTACTAACCCCAACCCTAAATGTATCTTCATATGCTAACCCCTTACCCTAACTGTGTGTTTTATACTGACCCTAACCCTAATTATATGTTTTACACTAACCCTAACCCTAATTGTACGTTTTTGTACTATCCGTTACCTAAACTGTATCTCTTTGTACTAACCCCTACCCCTTATGTTGTGTTTTCATCGACCCTAACCCTAATTATATGTTTTACACTAACCCTAACTCTAACTGTATGTTGTTGTACTAACCCTTTCCAGAAATGTATCTTTTTGGTCCAACCCCTACCCCTAACTTTGTGTTTCCACAGACCCTAACCGTAACCCTAATTGTATGTTTGTGTACTAACCTTTACCTGATATGTATCTCGTTGTACTAACCCTTACCCCTTATTTGATGTTTTCATAGACCCTAACCCTAATTGTATGATTTTGTACTAACCCTAACTCTTAGTGTATCTAAATATGCCCAACCCTTTCCCTAATTGTGTGTTTTGTACTAACCCTTACCCTTATATGTTTTACACTAACAGTAACCCTAATTGTACGTTTTTGTACTATCCTTTACCTGAAATGTATCCCTTTGTACTAACCCCTAGCGCTTATTTTGTGTTTTCATCGACCCCAACCCTAATTGTATGATTTTGTACTAACCCCAAACCTAAGTGTATCTTCATATGCTAACCCCTTACCCTAACTGTGTGTTTTATACTGACCGTAACCCTAATTATATGTTTTACACTAACCCTAACCCTAATTGTACGTTTTTGTACTATCCTTTACCTGAAATGTATCTCTTTGTACTAACCCCTACCGATTGTTTTGTGTTTTCATCGACCCCAACCCTAATTGTATGATTTTGTACTAACCCTAACCCTAAGTGTATCTTAATATGCTTACCCCTTACCCTAATTGTGTGTTTTATACTGACCCTAACCCTAATTATATGTTTTACACTAACCCTAACCCTAATTGTACGTTTTTGTACTAAACCTTATCATAGATGTACTTTTGTACTAACACATAACATTTATTTTGTGTTTTCATCGACTATAAAGCTACTTGTAGAATTTTGTACTAACCCTAACCCTAAATATATCTTTATTTGCTAACCCTAACACTAACTGTGGGTTTAATACTAACTCTAACCCTAATTATATGTTTTACACTAACCCTAACCCTAATTGTATAATTTTGTACTAACCCTAACCCTAAATGTATCTTTATATACTAACCTATAACCCTAACTGTGTTTTTTACACTAACCCTAACCCTAATTATATGTTTTACACTAACCCTAACTCTAACTGTATGTTGTTGTACTAAGCCTTTCCAGAAATGTATTTTTTTGGGTGCAACCCCTACCCCTAACTTTGTGTTTTCACAGACCTTTACCGTAACCCTAATTGTATGTTTGTGTACTAACCTTTACCTGAAATGTATCTCGTTGTACTAACACTTACCCCTTATTTTATGTTTTCATCGACCCTAACCCTAATTGTATGATTTTGTACTAACCCTAACTCTTAGTGTATCTTCATATGCTAACCCCTTACCCTAATTGTGTGTTTTATACTGACCCTAACCCTAATTATATGTTTTACACTAACCCTAACCCTAATTGTACGTTTTTGTACTAAACCTTATCATAAATGTATTTTTGTACTAACATATAACATTTATTTTGTGTTTTCATCGACTATAAAGCTACCTGTAGAATTTTGTACTAACCCTAACCCTAAATATATCTTTATATGCTAACCCTAACACTAACTGTGGGTTTTATACTAACTCTAACCCTAATTATATGTTTTACACTAACCCTAACCCTAATTGTACGTTTTTGTACTATCCGTTACCTAAACTGTATCTCTTTGTACTAACCCCTACCCCTTATGTTGTGTTTTCATCGACCCTAACCCTAATTGTATGATTTTGTACTAACCCTAACGCTAAGTTTATCTAAATATGCTAACCCCTTACCCTATTTGTGTGTTTTATACTTACCCTAACCCTTATTATATGTTTAACAATAACCCTAACCCTAATTGTATGTTTTTGTACTAAACCTTATCATAAATGTATTTTTGTACTAACACATAACATTTATTTTGTGTTTTCATCGACTATAAAGCTACTTGTAGAATTTTGTACTAACCCTAACCCTAAATATAGCTTTATATGCTAACCCTAACCCTGACTGTGGGTTTTATACTAACTCTAACCTTAATTATATGTTTTACACTAACCCTAACCCTAATTGTATAATTTTGTAATAACCCTAACTCTAAATGTATCTTTATATACTAACCTATAACCCTAACTGTGTTTTTTACACTAACCATAACCCTAATTATATGTTTTACACTAACCCTAACTCTAACTGTATGTTGTTGTACTAACCCTTTCCAGAAATGTATCTTTTTTGTCCAACCCCTACCCCTAACTTTGTGTTTCCACAGACCCTAACCGTAACCCTAATTGTATGTTTGTGTACTAACCTTTACCTGATATGTATCTCGTTGTACTAACCCTTACCCCTTATTTGATGTTTTCATAGACCCTTACCCTAATTGTATGATTTTGTACTAACCCTAACTCTTAGTGTATCTAAATATGCCCAACCCTTTCCCTAATTGTGTGTTTTGTACTAACCCTTACCCTTATTATATGTTTTACACTAACAGTAACCCTAATTGTACGTTTTTGTTCTATCCTTTACCTGAAATGTATCCCTTTGTACTAACCCCTATCGCTTATTTTGTGTTTTCATCGACCCCAACCCTAATTGTATGATTTTGCACTAACCCCAACCCTAAGTGTATCTTCATATGCTAACCCCTTACCCTAACTGTGTGTTTTATACTGACCCTAACCCTAATTATATGTTTTACACTAACCCTAACCCTAATTGTACGTTTTTGTACTATCCGTTACCTAAACTGTATCTCTTTGTATTAACCCCTACCCCTTATGTTGTGTTTTCATCGACCCTAACCCTAATTGCATGATTTTGTACTAACCCTAACCCTAAGTGTATCTAAATATGTTAACCCCTTACCCTATTTGTGTGTTTTATACTTACCCTAACCCTAATTATATGTTTTACACTAACCCTAGCCCTAATTGTACGTTTTTGTACTAAACCTTATCATAAATGTATTTTTGTACTAACACATAACATTTATTTTGTGTTTTCATCGACTATAAAGCTACTTGTAGAATTTTGTACTAACCCTAACCCTAAATATATCTTTATATGCTAACCCTAACCCTAACTTTGGGTTTTATACTAACTCTAACCCTAATTATATGTTTTACACGAACACTAACTCTAACTGTATGTTGTTGTACTAACCCTTTCCAGCAATGTATCTTTTTGGTCCAACCCCTACCCCTAACTTTGTGTTTTCACAGACCCTAACCGTAACCCTAATTGTATGTTTGTGTACTAACCTTTACCTGATATGTATCTCGTTGTACTAACCCTTACCCCTTATTTTATGTTTTCATCGACCCCAACCCTAATTGTATGATTTTGTACTACTGTGAAAGTACTTAAATTCGTGGGTATCAATTTTCGTGGTTAGGCCAACTTTAGCTAGTTCTTGGATTCGTAAATTCGTGGATTTTGCATTTCCAAAAAAAAGGTTATGGTATTTGTTGATCTATTTACATTTTCAGCACATGAAAGTGTTCGTTTAATTGTATGTTAAATTTAACTTTTAATTCTTAAATAAACATATGCCAGTATTTGTTTTTCTCGTCAGGTAATTGCCAATGATTAAATTGTTAAAGAGTTTAATCATCTTATCAATTAGCTGTAAAGGTGTGAAAAACACCTGGCAAGACTTAATTGATTTATGATGGTCAAAGGGATTAACATTTTTAAAATTTTCTTAAGGGTGTTTTGTATCAAACTTTAACGGTTGGGAACTGTTTATGGCTTCAGGTGACAGGACATGTTTATGATTTTGACAGTTTTATAAATTCCTCAATTGATATTTTTATGTGCTAGTATTTATTCTTCGATGTACATATTCAGCGCATTAGAATAGTGTAAATGAACCCTTAACAACAAAAAAATTTCAATAAACTGGAAATGTATTTATTCTAAACAAGAGTTGACACTAAAGTATGTCTCGCCTGTAGGCGCCATCACAGAACTCATTGAAGGTCTAGCGGGCCTTTGGAAAAGTTAAGGTCAAGGCCATGTGACAGGTGACAGAATTCCATTTAACCATCACAAAAATGTCTGAAGTGTGTTCTAGATACCATAGTTATCGAAAAACAATGAAAAAAGACCAACATTAACTAAGTCATTCAACCATGAAAATGGGGTCAAAGTCACATTACATGGTGACGTCAGTTGTGTATACCATAATTCCAAAATATCAGATGCCTATAGCTATAATATTATACTTTTCACTTAACTCATTTTCCACCAAAAAATCATCTCAGTTCACAAAGTCACTGAACCGTGAAAATGGGGTCATGGTCACACAACATGGTGTCAGTTGTGTAGACCAAAACCCTGAATGTCTGTAGACAAAATATCAGAAGCCTAGCTATTATACTTTTAACTTAATTTATTTTCCACAAAAGTTTTAATTCTTCCAAAAAATCTAAGTCCATATAGTCACTGAACCATGAAAATGGGTCAAGGTCAAACGGCATGGCACCAGTTGCATAGACCATAGCCCTAAATGTATGTATACCAGATATCAGATGCCTAATTATTATGCTGTTCACTTAATTCATTTTCCACAAAAGTCTTACAAAGAAGTTTTTTTGCCCAAAAAATAATCTAAGTTCACAGAGTCAGTGAACCATGAAAATGGGGTCAAGGGTAAATGGCATGGCACTGGTTGCATAGACCATAACCCAAAGTGTCTGTATACCAGCTATGAGATGCCTAGCTATTATAGTTTTCACTTAATTCATTTTCCACAAAAGTCTTACAAAGGGGTATTTTGGCCCGAAAAAACATCTAAGTTCACAGAATCAGTGAACCATGAAATTGGGGTCAAGGTCAAATAGCATGGTGCCAGTTGCGTTAACAATAACCTGTACTGTCTGTATACCAAAGATAAGATGCCTAGCTACAATACTTTTCTTGGAATTTATTTTCCACAAAAGTCTTACATAGGGGTTTTTTGGCCCGAAAAAACATCTAAGTTCACAGAGTCGCTGAACCATGAAATTGGGGTCAGGGTCAAACGGCATGGTGCCAGTTGCGTAGACCATAACCTGGACTGTCTGTATAACAAATATCAGATGCCTAACTACAATACTTTTCTTGGAATTCATTTTCCACAAATGTCTTACAAAAAAGTTTACGTCGTCGCCGCCGCCGCCGGAAAGTAATACCTATGTCTCGCCTTCAGCGACTTAAGTCGCAGGCTAGACAAAAAACCCAATAAAATCGTTTTAGTTTTGCCAAATAAACCTTACAAAAACTTTTCTAAGATTTATTCAATGATTTAATAAACAATATCCAAGGTATGTCTGTTCCCCAATAGTTTGAAATACAATTAAATGAACTTAAATGGCCATATAGCATCAGTCTACAATCACATCCAAGGTTTTTAGTTTTGAAATGTAAGTGGTTATTATTTCGTTGGATTCTTAAATTCGTGGATCAGTCTACCAACGAAAACCACGAAAATTGGTACCCCACGAATAAAAAGGAATTCACAGTAACCCCAACCCTAAGTGTATCTTCATATGCTAACCCCTTACCCTAACTGTGTGTTTTATACTGACCCTAACCCTAATTATACGTTTTACACTAACCCTAACCCTAATTGTACGTTTTTTTACTATCCTTTACCTGAAATGTATCTCTTTGTACTAACCCCTACCGATTATTTTGTGTTTTCATCGACCCCAACCCTAATTGTATGATTTTGTACTAACCCTAACCCTAAGTGTATCTTAATATGCTTACCCCTTACCCTAATTGTGTGTTTTATACTGACCCTAACCCTAATTATATGTTTTACACTAACCCTAACCCTAATTGTACGTTTTTGTACTAAACCTTATCATAGATGTACTTTTGTACTAACACATAACATTTATTTTGTGTTTTCATCGACTATAAAGCTACTTGTAGAATTTTGTACTAACCCTAACCCTAAATATATCTTTATTTGCTAACCCTAACACTAACTGTGGGTTTAATACTAACTCTAACCCTAATTATATGTTTTACACTAACCCTAACCCTAATTGTATAATTTTGTACTAACCCTAACCCTAAATGTATCTTTATATACTAACCTATAACCCTAACTGTGTTTTTTACACTAACCCTAACCCTAATTATATGTTTTACACTAACCCTAACTCTAACTGTATGTTGTTGTACTAACCCTTTCCAGAAATGTATTTTTTTTGGTGCAACCCCTACCCCTAACTTTGTGTTTTCACAGACCCTTACCGTAACCCTAATTGTATGTTTGTGTACTAACCTTTACCTGAAATGTATCTCGTTGTACTAACACTTACCCCTTATTTTATGTTTTCATCGACCCTAACCCTAATTGTATGATTTTGTACTAACCCTAACTTTTAGTGTATCTTCATATGCTAACCCCTTACCCTAATTGTGTGTTTTATACTGACCCTAACCCTAATTATATGTTTTACACTAACCCTAACCCTAATTGTACGTTTTTGTACTAAACCTTATCATAAATGTATTTTTGTACTAACACATAACATTCATTTTGTGTTTTCATCGACTATAAAGCTACTTGTAGAATTTTGTACTAACCCTAACCCTTAATATATCTTTATATGCTAACCCTAACACTAACTGTGGGTTTTATACTAACTCTAACCCTAATTATATGTTTTACACTAACCCTAACCCTAATTGTACGTTTTTGTACTATCCGTTACCTAAACTGTATCTCTTTGTACTAACCCCTACCCCTTATGTTGTGTTTTCATCGACCCTAACCCTAATTGTAGTATGATTTTGTACTAACCCTAACCCTAATTTTATCTAAATATGCTAACCCCTTACCCTATTTGTGTGTTTTACACTAATACTAACCGTATAATTTTGTATTAACCCTTTCCCTTAATGTATCTTTATATACTCACCTATAACCCTAACTGTGTTTTTTACACTAACCCTAACCCTAATTATGTTTTACACTAACCCTAACTCTAACTGTATGTTGTTGTACTAACCCTTTCCAGAAATGTATCTTTTTGGTCCAACCCCTACCCCTAACTTTGTGTTTTCACAGACCCTTACCGTAACCCTAATTGTATGTTTGTGTACTAACCTTTACCTGAAATGTATCTCGTTGTAATAACACTTACCCCTTATTTTATGTTTTCATCGACCCTAACCCTAATTGTATTATTTTGTACCAACCCTTACTCTTAGTGTATCTAAATATGCTAACCCCTTTCCCTAATTGTGTGTTTTGTACTAACCCTAACCCTAATTATATGTTTTACACTAACCGTAACCCTAATTGTACGTTTTAGTACTATCCTTTACCTGAAATGTATCTCTTTGTACTAACCCCTACCGATTATTTTGTGTTTTCATCGACCCCAACCCTAATTGTTTGATTTTGTACTAACCCTAACCCTTTGTGTATCTTCATATGCTTACCCCTTACCCTAATTGTGTTTTATACTGACCCTTACCCTAATTATATGTTTTACACTACCACCAGCCCTAATTGTACATTTGTGTACTATCCTTTACCTAAACTGTATCTCTTTGTACTAACCCCTACGCCTTATGTTGTGTTTTCATCGACCCTAACCCTAATTGTTTGATTTTGTACTAACCCTAACACTAAGTGTATATAAATATGCTAACCCCTTATTTGTGTGTTTTATTCTTTCCCTAACCTTAATTATATGTTTTACACTAGCCCTAACCCTAATTGTACGTTTTTGTACTAATCCTTATCATAAATGTATTTTTGTACTAACACATAACATTTATGTTGTGTTTTCATCGACTATAAAGCTACTTGTAGAATTACCGCTTATAATGTGTTTTCATCGACCCCAACCCTAATTGTATGATTTTGTACTAACCTTAATTATATGTTTTACACTTACCCTAACCCTAATTGTACGTTTTTGTACTAAACCTTATCATAAATGTATTTTTGTACTAACACATAACATTTATTTTGTGTTTTCATCGAATATAAAGCTACTTGTAGAATTTTGTACTAACCCTAACCCTAAATATATCTTTATATGCTAACCCTAACCCTAGCTGTGGGTTTTATACTAACTCTAACCCTAATTATATGTTTTACACTAACCCTAACCCTAATTGTATAATTTTGTACTAACCCTAACCCTAAATGTTTCTTTATATACTAACCTGTAACCCTAACTGTGTTTTTTACACTAACCCTAACCCTAATTATATGTTTTACACTAACCCTAACTCTAACTGTATGTTGTTGTATTAACCCTTTCCAGAAATGTATCTTTTTGGTCCTACCCCTAGCCCTAACTGTGTTTTCACAGACCCTAACCGTAACCCTAATTGTATGTGTGTGTACTAACCTTTACCTAAAATGTATCTCGTTGTACTAACCCTTACCCCTTATTTTATGTTTTCATCGACCCTAACCCTAATTGTATGATTTTGTACTAACCCTAACTCTTAGTGTATCTAAATATGCTAACCCCTTTCCCTAATTATGTGTTTTGTACTAACCCTAACCCTAATTATATGTTTTACACTAACCCTAACCCTAATTGTGCGTTTTTTGTACTAAACCTTATCATAAATGTATTTTTGTAATAACACATAACATTTATTTTGTGTTTTCATCGACTATAAAGCTACTTATAGAATTTTGTACTAACCCTAACCCTAAATATATCTTTATATGCTAACCCTTACCCTAACTGTGGGTTTTATACCAACTCTAACCCTAATTATATGTTTTACACTAACCCTAACCCTAATTGTATAATTTTGTACTAACCCTTACCCTAAATGTATCTTTATATACTAACTTATAACCCTAACGGTGTTTTTTACACTAACCCTAACGATAATAATGTTTTACACTAACCCTAACTCTAACTGTATGTTGTTGTACTAACCCTTTCCAGAAATGTATCTTTTTGGTCCAACCCCTACCCCTAACTTTGTGTTTTCACAGACCCTTACCGTAACCCTAATTGTATGTTTGTGTACTAACCTTTACCTGAAATGTATCTCGTTGTACTATTATTTACCCCTTAGTTTATGTTTTCATCGACCCTAACCCTAATTGTATGATTTTGTACTAACCCTAACTCTTAGTGTATCTAAATATGCTAACCCCTTTCCCTAATTGTGCGTTTTGTACTAACCCTAACCCTAATTATATGTTTTACACTAACCGTAACCCTAATTGTACGTTTTTGTACTATCCTTTACCTGAAATGTATCTCTTTGTACTAACCCCTACCGCTTATTTTGTGTTTTCATCGACCCCAACCCTAATTGTATGATTTTGTACTAACCCCAACCCTAATTGTATGATTTTGTACTAACCCCAACCCTAAGTGTATCTTCATATGCTAACCCCTTACCCTAACTGTGTGTTTTATACTGACCCTAACCCTAATTATATGTTTTACACTAACCCTAACCCTAATTGTACGTTTTTGTACTATCCGTTACCTAAACTGTATCTCTTTGTACTAACCCCTACCCCTTATGTTGTGTTTTCATCGACCCTAACCCTAATTGTATGATTTTGTACTAACCCTAACCCTAAGTTTATCTAAATATGCTAACCCCTTACCCTATTTGTGTGTTTTATACTTACCCTAACCCTGATTATATGTTTTACAATAACCCTAACCCTAATTGTACGTTTTTGTACTAAACCTTATCATAAATGTATTTTTGTACTAACACATAACATTTATTTTGTGTTTTCATCGACTATAAAGGTACTTGTAGAATTTTGTACTAACCCTAACCCTAAATATAGCTTTATATGCTAACCCTAATCCTAACTGTGGGTTTTATACTAACTCTAACCCTAATTTTATGTTTTACACTAATCCTAACCGTATAATTTTGTACTAACCCTTTCCCTAAATGTATCTTTATATACTCACCTATAACCCTAACTGTGTTTTTTACACTAACCCTAACCCTAATTATGTTTTACACTAACCCTAACTCTAACTGTATGTTGTTGTACTAACCCTTTCCAGAAATTAATCTTTTTGGTCCAACCCCTACCCCTAACTTTGTGTTTTCACAGACCCTTACCGTAACCCTAATTGTATGTTTGTGTACTAACCTTTACCTGAAATGTATCTCGTTGTACTAACACTTACCCCTTATTTTATGTTTTCATCGACCCTAACCCTAATTGTATGATTTTGTACTAACCCTTACTCTTAGTGTATTTAAATATGCTAACCCCTTTCCCTAATTGTGTGTTTTGTACTAACCCTAACCCTAATTATATGTTTTACACTAACCGTAACCCTAATTGTACATTTTTGTACTATCCTTTACCTTAAATGTAACTCTTTGTACTAACCGCTACCGATTATTTTGTGTTTTCATTGACCCCAACCCTAATTGTTTGATTTTGAACTAACCCTAACCCTAAGTGTATCTTCATATGCTTACCCCTTACCCTAATTGTGTTTTATACTGACCCTTACCCTAATTATATTTTTTACACTACCACCAACCCTAATTGTACATTTTTGTACTATCCTTTACCTAAACTGTATCTGTTTGTACTAACCCCTACCCCTTATGTTGTGTTTTCATCGACCCTAACCGGAATTGTTTGATTTTGTACTAACCCTAACCCTAAGTGTTTCTTAATATGCTTACCCCTTATTTGTGTGTTTTATTCTTACCCTAACCTTAGTTATATGTTTTACACTAGCCCTAACCCTAATTGTACGTTTTTGTACTAATCCTTATCATAAATGTATTTTTGTACTAACACATAACATTTATGTTGTGTTTTCATCGACTATAAAGCTACTTGTAGAATTACCGCTTATAATGTGTTTTCATCGACCCCCAACCCTAATTGTATGATTTTGTACTAACCCTAATTATATGTTTTACACTTACCCTAACCCTAATTGTACTTTTTTTGTACTAAACCTTATCATAAATGTATTTTTGTACTAACACATAACATTTATTTTGTGTTTTCATCGACTATAAAGCTACTTGTAGAATTTTGTACTAACCCTAACCCTAAATATATCTTTATATGCTAACCCTAACCCTAACTGTGGGTTTTATACTAACCCTAACCCTAATTATTTGTTTTACACTAACCCTAACCCTAATTGTATAATTTTGTACTAACCCTACCCCTAAATGTTTCTTTATATACTAACCTGTAACCCTAACTGTGTTTTTTACACTAACCCTAACCCTAATTATATGTTTTACACTTACCCTAACTCTAACTGTATGTTGTTGTATTAACCCTTTCCAGAAATGTATCTTTTTGGTCCAACCCTTCCCCCTAACTTCATGTTTTCACAGACCCTTACCGTAACCCTAATTGTATGTTTGTGTACTAACCTTTACCTGAAATGTATCTCGTTGTACTAACACTTACCCCTTATTTTATGTTTTCATCGACCCTAACCCTAATTGTATGATTTTGTACTAACCCTTACTCTTAGTGTATTTAAATATGATAACCCCTTTCCCTAATTGTGTGTTTTGTACTAACCCTAACCCTAATTATATGTTTTACACTAACCGTAACCCTAATTGTACGTTTTTGTACTATCCTTTACCTGAAATGTATCTCTTTGTACTAACCCCTACCGATTATTTTGTGTTTTCATTGACCCCAACCCTAATTGTTTGATTTTGAACTAACCCTAACCCTAAGTGTATCTTCATATGCTTACCCCTTACCCTAATTGTGTTTTATACTGACCCTTACCTTAATTATATGTTAAGAAACCATAATGAAAATTGGTTTGCATAGGAGTATTAAGATCACACTTGCAATTTTTACATGTAAAATATGAGTTACTCAAGTTAAAACTGATATTTGAGCTCCAAATTATATGCCGTCTTTACAAAATTTACAAGAAATTGATTGCGAAACAAGATTTTTCATTAGATTTAAAACATTTATGCTTAGATAAATTGAAAATATACATAGCCATATGAATAAATGTATATATTCACTTCAAAAATAAGGTCCATAGTTAAGAAACTATAATGAATATTGGTTGGCACAGGAGTATTAAGAACACACTTGCAAATTTTATATGTAAAATATTAATTTCTCAATTAAAAACTGAAATTTGAGTTCCAAATTATATGCATGCTTAATAAAATTGACAAGAAATTAATTGAGAAACATTTTTTTCCTTAGGTTTTAAACAATTATATGCTAAGATAAGTTAAACATATACATAGCCATATGAATAAATGTATATATTCACATCGAAAATAAGGTTCATAGTTAAGAAACCATAATGAAAATTGGTTTGCATAGGAGTATTAAGATCACACTTGCAATTTTTACATGTAAAATATGAGTTACTCAAGTTAAAACTGATATTTGAGCTCCAAATTATATGCCGTCTTTACAAAATTTACAAGAAATTGATTGCGAAACAAGATTTTTCATTAGATTTAAAACATTTATGCTTAGATAAATTGAAAATATACATAGCCATATGAATAAATGTATATATTCACTTCAAAAATAAGGTCCATAGTTAAGAAACTATAATGAATATTGGTTGGCACAGGAGTATTAAGAACACACTTGCAAATTTTATATGTAAAATATTAATTTCTCAATTAAAAACTGAAATTTGAGTTCCAAATTATATGCATGCTTAATAAAATTGACAAGAAATTAATTGAGAAACATTTTTTTCCTTAGGTTTTAAACAATTATATGCTAAGATAAGTTAAACATATACATAGCCATATGAATAAATGTATATATTCACATCGAAAATAAGGTTCATAGTTAAGAAACCATAATGAAAATTGGTTTGCATAGGAGTATTAAGATCACACTTGCAATTTTTACATGTAAAATATGAGTTACTCAAGTTAAAACTGATATTTGAGCTCCAAATTATATGCCGTCTTTACAAAATTTACAAGAAATTGATTGCGAAACAAGATTTTTCATTAGATTTAAAACATTTATGCTTAGATAAATTGAATATATACATAGCCATATGAATAAATGTATATATTCACTTCAAAAATAAGGTCCATAGTTAAGAAACTATAATGAATATTGGTTGGCACAGGAGTATTAAGAACACACTTGCAAATTTTATATGTAAAATATTAGTTACTCAAGTTAAAACTGATATTTGAGCTCCAAATTATATGCCGTCTTTACAAAATTTACAAAAAATTGATTGCGAAACAAGATATTTGATATTTGAGTTCCAAATTATTAATTATATGCCGGTTTAATAGAACTGACAAGAAATTGATTGCGAAACAAGTTTTTTCATTAGATTTAAAACAGTGAGTGAGTGAGTGAGTGAGTTGGTGTTTTACGCCCGTGCAACGCTATATAGGTTATTTACAGGCGATGAACATGAAAAGGATGATAAAATGAACATGAAATGATGATGATAAATGAAATATGGAGATGGGTTGGGAACATATATGCTCATCCTCGGAAACCCATGGGTTCTTCTCTCGCTTTCTCATTCATCACCCCTGGGACATTTGGCATGAAATTGTTCGTTTCGAGTTCAGGATCTGATCTTGAACTTGATATAATTTCTATATAGAAACAAGTTAAAATCGCTTTAGAAAAATGTAAAGCGACCAATCAAGAAGCTCGATACAAAACTATCAAAAACGAAGTATTTCATGCGTTATGTCCCAGGGGTGATGAATGAGTAAGCGAGAGAAGAACCCCTGGGTATCCGAGGATGATATATGCTCAGATAAGTTGAAAATATACATAGCCATATGTATAAATGTATCAATTGTTTCAAAAATAAGGTTCATAGTTAATAAACTATAATGAAAATTGGTTTGCATAAGAGTATTAAGAACACACTTGCAAGGTTTATACGTAAAATATTAGTAACTCAAGTAAAACTGATATTTGAGCCCAAAATTATATGCCGGCTAAATAAAATTGACAAGAAATAGTTTGCGAAACAAGTTTTTTATTAGATTTGAAACATATATACTTAGATAAGTTGAAAATATGCATAAATGTATCAATGACTTCAAAAATAACGTCCATAGTTTATAAACTATAATGAAAATTGGTTTGCATAAAAGTATTAAGAACACACTTGCAAGTTTTATACGTAAAATATTAGTTTCTCAAGTAAAAACTGATATTTGAGTTCCAAATTATATGCCGGCTTAATAAAATTGACAAGAAATTGATTGCGAAGCAAGTTTTTCATAAGATTTGAAACATATATGCTATGATAAGTTGAAAATATACATAGCCATCGTCCGTGCGTCGTTAACTTTTCTTCAAAGATCTTCTGCTCTTAAACCACTAAAGGGATTGCTTTGAAACTTTGTACACTTGATCTTTAGTATGTTCTCTACCAGGTTCGTAAAATTTGTGCACGCCGACCAACCAAAAGGCCGCCGTTACTAAAACTAGAACAGGGGCTAATAAGTATAGGAGATAGAGCTTCTTCTTCATCATCCAAAAAGAATTACTGTTTTATAGTATAATTTGCATCGCTTTTGTGTTGTTTTTGTTATTGTTTCCTTATGATTAGTTTTATATTTTAGTTTGTTCATTTTTAATGTTTGCTTTTTATCAGTTCATCTTTTCATACCTTTTGTTTTATGTACGGTCTTTTGACTCGTTTTATTTCTAATTTTGATTTAATTATTATAACATGTTGATGTCCCGATTATGGCTGAAATATCGCCAACGGGACACTAAACAACCAACAATCAATCAATCATTCTTTTCATGTTCATCGCCTGTAAACAACCTATATAGTTGCACGGGCGTAAAACATCAACTCACTCACTCATTCTTGAATGCTAGGATTTCAGTATGAGAAATCTTAACAATATACAAATTAATTGAAATCACTACAGTTTACAGTTCACAATTACATGTAAGCACAACATTTTAATTACCAAGTAAGTTGAATTAATAATATAACAAATACAGCCTTCAACCACGGTCGAAACGAAAAAAGATCGACCTGAGATATGCATATCGACCTCCAACTGCGTTGTCGGGTCGATATTTTCTCGCATGGATCTACTAAAAGGCTATATTTGTAAAATATTACCAGTAACTATATTCTACATGTATACAATGAGTGAGTGAGTGAGTTGGTGTTTTACGCCCGTGCAACGCTATATAGGTTATTTACATGCGATGAACATGAAAAGGATGATAAAATGAACATGAAATGATGATGATAAATGAAATATGGGGATGGGGTGGGAAACAAAGGACCGGTGAGAGGTGGGTGAGTGAGTGAGTGAGTTGGTGTTTTACGCCCGTGCAACGCTATATAGGTTATTTACAGGCGATGAACATGAAAAGGATGATACAATGAACATGAAATGATGATGATATATGAAGTATGGGATGGGGTGGGAAACACAGGGACGGTAAATTTTGAAGAACCACAGGAAAAGTGGAGAAGTGGGTAGGGGCGGAAAATTTAGCCTATGTGGTGCACTACTTGGCGGTCCACAAAGGGGTCTTTTACGTGCATGAAGCGTGGCATTCTCCACACACGTTGGCCCACTATGGTCGGCGGTCAGGGTTTCCGTATTATAGACCTGACAACCCCCGCGGACGAGGGCTACCCTATTCAGCCACCTAGGGTACACACTTGGTCGCTCTGTGGGCTGAGCACTGACCCGACGTCAGAATCCCAAGACCCTTAGTCGCCTCTTACGACCAGCTAGGCTCTGCTGCGGGCCTATTCGCCACCCGGGCCCCGCACGGGACGTGAGAGGTGGGTAGGGTCGGAAAATTTAGCCTATGTGGTGCACTACTGGGCGGTCCACAAAGGGGTCTTTTACGTGCATGAAGCGTGGCACTCTCCACACACGTTGGCCCCCTATGGTCGGCGGTCAGGGTTTCCGTATTATAGACCTGACAACCCCCGCGGACGAGGGCTACCCTATTCAGCCACCTAGGGTACACACTTGGTCGCTCTGTGGGCTGAGCACTGACCCGACGTCAGAATCCCAAGACCCTTAGTCGCCTCTTACGACAAGCTAGGCTCTGCTGCGGACCTATTCGCCACCCAGGCTCCGCAAGGGAGTACATGTATACAAAGCTTCATAAACGTGTATACAAAGCTTCATAAACGTTTGTGAACGATCCAAGTTTTCCATATTGAAAGAATTAGCATGTCTGTCCGAGCTATCTTTGAACAAAGTGTGAAGGTAGATAACGTCTAAATTTTTACAATTTTGAAGGTGAAAACAAGCCACCAAAAGACAAAAGATAACAGATTATATAATTGATATATATATATAGTAACAGTAAAATTCGCAATTATGGGATTTTATCTATAATAGAAAAAAACTCCTAAACATGTGATTTTGTACACAGAAGCTAAAGAATAACCACGTAAAAATGGCCATTCAAAAGTCGAACACCTATGATACTTGGTCTGTTGGTTTGGACGTCCGACTAGTCAATACTGGTTACGTGAAAGAAGAATTTTAAAGTTGTGGTTCTCGTCCAATTTTGCACCAAATCTAATGAAACAGGAGGGTCGGATGCACCACACCAGGTGTGCTACATTGTCCCCTCGTGTCTGGCGAACTGTCGTGTACGGTTCGTCCGCAGGGATTGAGCTAAGGCAGAAGGCAATACTCCAGAGATGTTCAGATACTTTATTACTAAAACTTACAGTTACATATGTTGTTAAGTCAACAATCAAGCCAAAAGAATATAATTTAGGATCAGAGAATGTCAAGGCAAGAAAGTTTACTTGCATATAATTTAACACCCTTTGAAGGTCCAAAGTTAAGGACATAGATGCCCCGTGGTTCAATTCGAACCCAGTACAAAATATAAATTAATCATTTCAATAGTTCTCAGTTCTCTTTCAATGTGGTGCATCGGTTCCAGAATAACGGCAAAAGTCCATAAAATTCACAGTAATCATCACTTGAAATTGTCCTCAAATTAACGTAATCTAATGTTCAAACGTCTCTAATAACACTAGTAGAAATCCTGCATGGAAATTTTGTTGGAATATAAAAGTTTTCTCAACCAAGGGAGATCATCAATATGATTATTTCATCACGCCCGTTACACTAACAATACACAATAGGCTATTGTTAAGAATCTTTAATCTAATTTGGAAGAGCATAAACCAACAGCTTAACTATTGTTTAGATAGAGAAGACAACGAGGAATCCAGCTTTCTTAATAATCGTCCGACTAGTAAAAAAAAATAAAAATATTCTCTTAATTCGATATTTTTTTGGCAAATCCTATGCATTTAACACTGAGCAAATGTATCGATTTTATCTATCAGGTCATATATAATGTAGCTCCTTTGATATTCTTGATTGGACGGAGCTACAATGCGGTCCCATTTTAATAGTCCTGTAACAGGAGGGTCGAATGCGCCACACCAGGTGTGCTACATCGTCCCCTCGTGTCTGGTTCGTACGCAGGGATGAGGCTTAGGCAGAAGGCAAAACTCCAGAGATGTTCAGATACTTTATTACAAAACCATACATTTACACATATTGTTAATTCAACAATCAAGCCAAAAGAAATATCAATTTTGAGTCAAAGATTGTCAAGGCAAGAAAACTCACTTGCATAAGTTTGACACCCTTTGAAGATCCAAAGATCAGAACATAGTAGATGTCCAATGGTTCAATTCGAAACCAGTACAAAATATAAATAAAACAGTTCAATTTTTCTCCGTTCTCTTTCAATGTGGTGCATCGGTTCCATAATTACTTCTGTAATATGTTCAAATTTTTGCTTTTACATTTGTCTCCATTACTGACAGTACTTTGATTTTGGTTTTTATAAAAGTTCTGCAAATTCAATTAACTAACTAACTAACAACTCATTCTTACCTTATTTTTATTTTATATTACAGGTTGTTAAAGAGCATAAACAGCAAGCCCAAGTTCTAAGTTTGGGACAGGCTCCATCACAGCTACCAAAAGTTAATCCACCAAGATGCAGAATTCCATTACAACAAGAGAATGCTCCCAGACAGACTACCCAGGCCCCCTGATCGCCCAACCCTGCACACAGACCAACCGACACTGCACCCAAACCAACCAACACTGCACCCAAACCAACCAACCCTGTTCCCAGACCAACCAACCCAGCAACCAAACCAACACTGCATCCAGACCAACCAACCTAGCAACCAAAACAACCAACCAACCCTGCATCCAGACCCACCAACCAGGCAAACAGACCTACCAACACTGCACCCTGACCATCCAACACTGCACTCAGACTGACCAACACTGCATCCAGACAAACCAACTCAGCGACCAGACCAACCAACACAGCACCTGATAACAACCACGAGGCAGCACCAAGACCGCAACAAAAAACTACGCCAATGTCTGTCATTTCGCAGTCAATTTGCCAGGAAGTGTCCAGTCTAAGAATAGAAAGCACCAAATGATAGAGATCATGCTAAGGAACTTGCGAACAAGAATGGCCACCATGGAAGCCAATCAGAGACAGAACGTAATACATGTAGTTTTGTTCATGTTTAAATGTGATAACCAGTTATTAGAATATTCTATATTATATCTATACTGTGTATTGCTTTCATATGTATGGATATTTGTATTGTGTATTGCTTTCAACTGTATGAATATTTGTACTGTGTATTGCTTTCATCTGTTTAGATGTAATTATACAGCTCGAGTCAAATAAATTTATTTTCAATTATAAATCTTATGCAAACATTTTTGTTTTAGACCTGCATTATACAGGGAGATTACTTTAAAGTATTTTTTTTAATTTCATATTTCTTTTCATTTGATAAAGCAAAAACTTAATTAACAGTTTCACATAAGATTATCAATAATAATTAACTTCCAAATTTATTAATGGTTACATGTTAAGAATTTACAATTAAATATAATAAGTCAAGGGAGCGTATCAGTAAGTGCTAACTATAGTACCCTGTTTTGGAAGTTGGTCATAGTCAGATACTATCTTCCCAAACCTGGTTGGTCCAAAAATTCCATTTTTTTTACATTGGGTCCAGTTACCAGTTCAGGGAAGGTTCCAGTCAGTGTCTGCTATAGTACCAGGTTTAAGAGGTTGGTCATTGTCAAATACTAACATCCAAAACCTGTTTGGTCCATAGGCTCCATTTTTTTTACATTGGGGTCCAATTATCAGTCCAGGGTGTGTGCCAATCCGTGTCTAATTTAGTACCAGTTTTTGAAAGCTGTTCCTTGTCAGACACTTATCTCCAAAACCTGTTTGGTCTATAGGGTCCTGTTTTCTTACATTACCAAAGGCAGAAGGCGGTCTAGGAGTAGGGTCGCTCGCCTGTCCATTTGTCCGTTCGTAACGCTATAGGTAGGTTTTTGACTAACCTGTCAAGCACAATTGTGTTTATTGCAGAATTAAAGAAAGAAAAGTAAAGTGGGCTGATCACTACCAAGATAGCCATGGTGCAGAAATGGAAATAGACAAGCAAAAAGGTAAAAGTTTTGATTAATTATTGTATAGTTATTAATTTGGCAATGTACGGGTACACCCCTTTAGTCACATTAATGTAAAGGCAGCAATATTGTCATATCATTTCAAACAATGAAATAGCAACCATAAGTCATACTTACTGCAGAAATACACGAAGTGAGAACAAAACATATTGAGAAGTCGATTTGTGATGTCCACGTTTTCCTTCAATAAATCATTGACGAACAAAAACAATTTGTTTTCATTACAATCCTCCTGATTTGATAATTGAACATGTTTTAGCCAAATATTCCAATACAAATAGGCTTCTCCAGTAACTGAGAGGGGGTAAAATACAAATGTTTGTCTAGTCCGAGATTGCTCTGACGTCCTCGGCAGTTTTCCAGCAAGCTGGTGCCGTGGGACGTCAGAGCTCCTTCCATATCAAAAACTCGGGATTTTGCACAACAGTTTTGTTGTGCACTTCCGAGATAAATTAAGCAACTTTATCATCATTGTTGCAGATATATTTTGGTCTCAAATGAAACATTTGGTTATTTAGAATCAAAATACAACATATTTTAAAGAGAAATATCTTGAATAATTAAAATAGTTTTAAATTTGTACATTATTTTGCTGATCTTGAACTTGATGAAATTGATAAAGTTCAAGATCAGCTCTTAATTTTTTCTTATTTTCTGAATTATATCAGGTTGTTTCTAGTAGTGATCATCCTCGGAAACCCAGTGGTTCTTCATTCGCACACTCATTCATCACCCCTGGGTCCATTCGTATCAATTCCTTCGTTTTACACAGTTCTGAGTCGAGCCTTCTGATTGGTCGCTTAACAATGTTGTTAAGGGACGATTTATATGGTTTTTTATTACAACTTAGTAAAGTTCAAGATCAGGGGAAAAGAACGCACAAATATGTGTCCAATCGGAATGCTTGATAGGAAAATTTGTAAAGCTGTCTAAAACGATGGAATTGACACGAATGGACCCAGGGGTGATGAATGAGTATGCAAATTAAGAACCCCTGGGTTTCCGAGGATGAGTAGTGATATACTTTGAAAGTATTAATTTAGTCTTGTTTTACATCACCCATTATACAAATGACTGATGTTAGAGATATTTTTACATTTAGAAAGCATTCGTTAAAATCCCGTGTTTTTGATATGGAAGGAGCTCTGACGTCCCACGGCACCAGCTTGCTGGAAAAATGCCGAGGACGTCAGAGCAATCTCGGACTAATGTTTGTCTAGTAGTGTTAATAAACATTATATTTTGTTCCAATAGAAGGGTCTTGGGATTCTGACGTCGGGTCAGTGCTCAGCCCACAGAGCGACCAAGTGTGTACCCTAGGTGGCTGAATAGGGTAGCCCTCGTCCGCGGGGGTTGTCATGTCTATAATACGGAAACCCTGACCGCCGACCATAGTGGGCCAACGTGTGTGAAGAGTGCCACGCTTCATGCACGTAAAAGACCCCTTTGTGGACCGCCAAGTAGTGCACCACATAGGCTAAATTTTCCGCCCCTACCCACCTCTCCCCTTTTTCCTGTGGTTCTTTAAAATTTACCGGTCCTTTGTTTCCCACTCCATATTTCATTTATCATCATCATTTCATGTTCATTTTATCATCCTTTTCATGTTCATCGCCTGTAAATAACCTATATAGCGTTGCACGGGCGTAAAACACCAACTCACTCACTCACTCTTTATCAATACTGAAGGCCTTCTGCCTCACAATGAGCTTGATTGTTCTGCTTATATGTTCTTGGTCACTGTTTGATAACTTTGTGTCAAAGGGGTCTTTTACGTGCATGAAGCGTGGCACTCTCCACACACGTTGGCCCACTATGGTCGGCGGTCAGGGTTTCCGTATTATAGACCTGACAACCCCCGCGGACGAGGGCTACCCTATTCAGCCACCTAGGGTACACACTTGGTCGCTCTGTGGGCTGAGCACTGACCCGACGTCAGAATCCCAAGACCCTTAGTCGCCTCTTACGACAAGCTAGGCTCTGCTGCGGGCCTATTCGCCACCCGGGCCCCGCACGGGACGTATTGATAAAGACCCTATTCCGCGAAACATATATCATTCAAAACGACCTCAACTGTCTACAGTAATATTAGACAGAAACACCTCTGATGTTGGCATATACCTCATCCATAAATATGCATGCGACCAGCAATATTTTGGATTATCAAAAGTGGACTATCAACAAAAAATCTATCAGGGCCTCGTGAGCTCATCAACAGGGTGAAAAAAAATCGAAGCGTCACAATTAAAAGGACAACTTGTAAACCAAAGGAAACTGCACAGACAGATAGAGACAAAGAAGAAAAGAAGCGAACTGCAAAAGTAAAAAAGCTATCAAAAGTAAAAGATTGTATGTCATCAAGCAAAAATACTTGCCAAGCAATACTTAAACCTGATGGTTCAAAGAACACAACTAATAAATCTCTGGGTGTTAAGAAAGCTCTTACAAGTTTGACCAAAAAGTGTATCCAGACAACTGATGAAGCATTGACTGAAGATGATCTGCTACTGTCAGACTTTTCAGTTCTACCAGAGAAGCTACAAAACTCTACAGTTTTGTCCATCGTAGAATTTGCAGGCACAAAATTCAAAGTTTTTGCATCAACAGGCCAACAGTACTTAGACTATGTATCGAATGTCATTGAAAAGAAACTTTTAAAGTATATGCCAAATTTAAAGCAAATTATCATCTGTGAAGAGAAATATGCATTCACACCAGATGACCTTAAGGCAAACACCAGACAGAAAAGGCAGCTAAAAGAGAATGTCACCATATCCCATCTAAAAAGTAACACTGAAATTGTAAGCCAAGAAAACTTCAGCAAACAAGCAATAGTTAGTACATCGCTAGGAAAATCTGTAATCAGTCGATATTTAGCCTCTAAAGTTAGTCAAATGAAGATCAATGATAATTGACAGTGAAGCTTATATGTCACAATGTGAATGTTCTGCAGATAGCCATGAAAACTGCTCAGGATACACAACACCATTAAAAGTGACCTTTACTAAAGAGCAAGGATTTGTCAAAGAAGAGCTAATGACAGGTATTAAACAAAAGAAAGGAGAGGCAGAAATGTCCCAAGTAGACTGGCTTTTAGATGCAACAATATTAGAAGAAATGGAGGAAGGCAAAGCAGTGATTAATTATGTAACATCAGCAGATATTGACACTGTAGTTATACACATTTTAACTGCCAGTCAGTTTTGGCCAAGGAAGAAGGATGGAGCATTTTGTAATCCACTATATGTTATGCTACAGAAAAAGAAACCTGAACTTTATAATATCACTGGTTTGTTGACCTTATTTGAAAAGACAAAATAGAAATATTGGCCTGACAATAGCATGCACACTTGCTATCGGCGGAAATGACTTTCTGTCAAACTTCCATTCAATATCCCATGACACCCTGCTAACAGAAGTAATGAAAGAAGAAGCATTAAGGAACAATCTTTTTGGTGTAATGGAGCAAAGAGATTCTTCATTAACAATGACCTCTACCTTGAACTGATGACACGTCTGTACTGTCCACCTGCATATGATTATACTTAATTATCATTTGAGGAAATGAAATCCGTCAGATATCAATTAAACCTCCAAAAAAAGAGTTCAGACACCCTCAAAAGTGGATGCCACCAAAATCTGATTTATCCAAATTGACAAGCCTAATTTCATGTCAACTTGACTACTTTGGAATCATTGGACAACACGAAGCCAAACTTCTGGATTTTCCTTTCTATAGGTTGTCTTCAAAAGGTAGATGGGACTATACTTATTGATTTAGGTCCTGATGCATTTGTAGCAAACCGAAATGAACTTGTTATGTTCGATGAGGAAGATCTGCTACAAAAACTGAAGTCGAAGAGATCAAAGCAGGAACGCAAGAAGCCAGCAAAAAGAAGACTCTTAGACACTCCACAAAAGGGAAAGAGTGGAAAGCGAACACAAATACAGTCTACAGCAAGGTTGGTACACCGAAAACTTAAATATGCAACAAATAGGAAATAGCAAAATTGCCGCACTTAACCAATGTTTTTCAAAGCATGTTGATGCAGATATTACATTGATATTCAGTTTTTGGACAATATTGAGGAAAATAATTATACACTCTATATACAAGACTCGTTTTTTATGTAAAGTACCAGATTTAAGCTTATGCCTTTACTAATTTCACTAATAACTTGCAAATGTCATACATATACAAAAAGGCTTAAAATGCATGAAGGATAAGCAATCTTTAAAAACTTTTGTACTTAAATTTAACAACAAATTTCTTCTTTTGAAGGAAAACCAGGACAGCCCAGGATGACCAGATGGTGGGTAATGAATAATATCATTATTATGTTCCCCAAACGAAGTGTGGGAACATATTGTTTTTACTCCGTTTCTTATTATTCTTATTATTCTTCTTCTTCTTCTTCTTCCGCACTCTAAAAAACGCTTGTCCGTTTATAGCCGAAGAGATGTGAAGACTGAGCTTTATGAAACTTTCCACAGTGAAAGGGCACATATCAGAGGTGTGCACAACGTTTTCGAAATTTTCAAAATGGCCACCGTTTCCGAGTAAACAGCGAAAGTTCATTATATAGGACATTGCTATATCTCGGTAACCTAGGTGGTGAGGACCTTGAAACTTGGTAGGATTATAGAGCTTGATGAGTACTACAAAAATATGCAAAAAAAATTTGAAGCGATATTTACGGTTTTTCCGCAAAATGCGAAAATGTGAAATTTCAAAATCCAAGATGGCCGCCAAAATTTAAAAGTGCTTGGATTTTGATACAACTTAATATTCTGGTAGATTTTGATGTTGCGAGTAATACTCCACATACGAGGTGTCCATAAGTACTTCGAAATTTTTTAAATGGCCGGTTTTTAAAAGTAAACAACAAAAGTTCATTATATAGGACATTGTCATATCTCAGTAACCCAAGTGATGAGCACCTTGAAACTTTGTGGTATTATAGAGCTTGATAAGTACTACAAAAATATTTAAAAAGTTCTAAAGAGATATTTACAGTTTTTTCCATAAAATGCAAAAAGTAAAATTTCTAAATCCAAGATGGCCGCCAAAATTTTAGAATCCTTTTATTTTTGATAAAAATTGGTATTCTGGTAGATTTTAATGTTGCGAGTAATATTCCACATTAGAGGTGTGCACAGCGTTTTCGGAACTTACAAAATGGCTGCCGTTTCTGAGTAAGCAGCGAAAGTTCATTATATAAGACATTGCTTTACCTGAGTAGCCTAGGTGGTGAGGACCTTGAATCTAGGTAGGATTTTAGAGCTTGATGAGTTCTATAAAACTGAAAAGGCAGTATTCTTGCTGCTTTAATGTACATCTGGTTCGTTTGGGGAACATCTGTGACGGCTGCCGTCACAATCAGTCCTCGTTTTAATATTGACATTGTACATATAAACAAGAAACAATGTTTTGAACTATAATTAATTTCTTATAAGACATGAACTCTCACTATAGAGAAACGTGAACAGTGTTAATGTTAAATCATAATAATATCATTTTTCGTTTTAGTATAAAACAATTATCAGAAACATAGTCATATTTCTTTTATATTTTTAAAGCAGTTTATTGGTGTGTATTCTTATTTTAATTGCTTTTAAATTTTGGTACATTTTGAAGTTTACTTTTGAGAAATTTAGAATTTTAAATTATTCACTATGAAAATTGATAAAATAATTAAGTTTCATTTTAATTATTATTAATACTAGTTTAGTGTTTTGATTGTATATGTATAAATACAAAACCATTTTCATTTTCTTGGATATAATTGTAAAATATACAATACTTGAAAAAGGTTGAAACAATTAAAATATGTGTTTCCATGTTTACTTTTATCACTACACCAAGCTTATCAGTGTATGTTATCATCAGCTAGGGTTATACCAACAGCTGGGGTCGCATTCCAGCAGCAATATAAAATGTCAATCAAAACCACTGATCATTCTGATCAACCTGAGAGAGCTTTGTCGCTGGAGTATAGAAACCAAGTGCACAGTAACAGAAGGGAGTATTTGAATAGTCATTTAGCGTCGGCGAATGGATTATGAGACGGTCATCAGAGGTAAATGGACCACCCATGGAGACGTCATAGAAGAGATTATTTCAGTCAGTCTAGTTGTACCGGAGCTGCCTGCAGTAACAGTTATCCAGTCATGGCAATTACCGTGTATTTTAGTAAAAGAGTTGAACCCAGTGCTACTGGCGTTCACTCTTCTGGATCTGGAAGTCAGAATACATCAGTTGACGCTGGAGACCATGGGGTATTTAAAGACACAGATTATGTGGACCTGCAATGCGATGCATCAGAGTTTGATCTAGAGCCAATAGAACTATCCCAAGATGACTAAGGTATTGTGGATGAGATCTTTAAACTAGAAGGTGATTGATCGTTTAATCCAGTTACTTCCACAAGTACTGAAGCGGCGAAGAATCGTCCCGGCCCCTCTGGACTTTAATCCTTGGAAAAGGAGATAGTAGTGTAGCTAGTAGCTAAAGTAGTGACACTGATAGTGATGATTCCTCGTGCTCAGATGATTCTGTCGATTCGGGGTCAAGTACGACGATTATGATGAAAAAGAAGTAATCCCTCTTAGACTAATTAAGACAAAAACATTTATGAAAAGAAAGGTAACAGCTGAACCGACAAGTAGTGCACCACATCCTAAATTTTCCGCCCCTACTCATCTCTCCCCTTTTTCAGTAAATCCGATTTTCAAAATCTTTTTTTCATTAGAATCCTTATAAAAATCCCTGCCTGCGTTTTTCAATCAGATTTGAAATATCTTTAACCATTAATAAGAAATTAGGGGTCAAAGGGGCAAAAAACACATTTTTTAAAGTTTGTCAAGGTAAATAGTCTTATACCAAAAATTAAGTTGAAGTTGGCCAGCCAATTGTTATGAAGTTTTAAAACACTAAATAAATGTTGGTATTGAATTTGGAGTTTGTGGCCCCTGTTGTTTTATAAAAAAAGGGTCAAAAGGGGCTAAAACGGGTGTATTGACAAAACTGATGTGAGTGAGTGAGTGAGTTGGTGTTTTACGCCCGTGCAACGCTATATAGGTTATTTACAGGCGATGAACATGAAAAGGGTGATAAAATGAACATGAAATGGTGATGATGAATGAAATATGGGGGTGGGATGGGAAACAAAGGACCGGTAAATTTTGAAGAACCACAGGAAAAGGGGAGAGGTGGGTAGGGGCGGAAAATTTAGCCTATGTGGTGCACTACTTGGCGGTCCACAAAGGGGTCTTTTACGTGCATGAAGCGCAAAACTGATGTAGAATGTTTATTATTCATTGTTTATTATTCATTAAATTAAAAAAAAAAATTTGGTCCAATTTTCAAAATCTTTTTTCATTGGATTCCTTATGAAAATCTCTGTCTTAATTTGCAATATTTTTCTTAACAATTTTTGAGAAATTAGGGGTCAAAGGACCAAAAATGTCAATTTGAAAATACATGTATATAAATAAGGCTAATTTTTTTTTGTATTAGATCATAGATGTTAAATAAGTACATATGTGTCAAATATGCATTTTAAAGTCCACCACAGGATGCATGTGTCAACGTTTTGTAAGTCCACCATGGGCTTCATGTGACAAAAGCAATAGACTATCCATATTGGGCCTCCAACGAACAGGGTTCAACTTGTTGCGGTCGTATCATGCTGGGCTCGGCGTAGCTTTTTATTGAGTTTTGTTGTTCACAAAGTCAAATTTTCAAAATCAGTGATTTTCGAAAAAAAGGAGTTTTTTTTTCCCCAAAAATATTTCACATTTTAGCCTGAAAATTTAATATGCAAATTATGACATGTTTCCAAGATAAAGATCGTTATTTAAAAAAAAAAACATATATGAAATTCTATGATACGACAGCCCTATGGTTTTAACCTTTTCCATGTGTTTGTAAGAATCTTTGTGAACGCTTAAACTAATAAAAAGCTACGCCGAGCGCAGCATGATACGACCGCAATAAGTTGAACCCTGTACATTGGAGGCCCAATATGGATAGTCTATTGCTTTGGTCACATGCAGCCCATGGTGGACTTACAAAGCTTTTTTACGCATGCAACCTATGGTGGACTTTAAAATGCATATTTGACACATATATATTTACAATAATATTTAATAGATAAAAAATTATTTCTATATTCATTGACATTTTTGACACGATTAAGCCCTTTTTGGCCCTTTTTAAAAAAAGGTTAGGACCACAAAATGCAATAAAAAGCTTCCTTCAGTGTACATTATCATCATATTTAAACTTCATAACAATTGGCTGGCCCACTACAGCTAAAGGAGTACAGCCACGAAGGCCCTAATTTGGCCCGGTATTTTCACTATTTTTTAAACTTCTTTAAGTTGTCAAAAATTTAACTAAAATATGTTAAGGTATGAACAAACTTTTCATATCTCTAAGATTTTGCAAAATATTTACACCACAGGTTTAGCTTTGAGACTTTAAACAGGCCATAACTTGGAAATTTCCTAATTTTTTACACACTTCCACTGTTTTCTCTGCATATTTCGTCAAAATTAGTATTGGCCACATTCGTCGACCACCGTAATTTTTTGATAATTAATTTATTATATCATAATACACATTTCTATCACAAAATAATTTTGGTCGACAGGTGTGGCCCATTTCATATTTATCGATTTATACATGTAAATCAAGGAAAACTGTCACAAATTGTTATTTTTCACAAAATAGTCTATTTTTGACCTCACTACTCTCCTTATTGATAAATAATTGAAGGAAAAAATATTGCAATTCATGAAATATAAAGACTAATGAACATTTATGCAGCAACAACAAGCAGATATATCAAAGTTGAATTTTTGGGCAATTTTGGGGGTTTCGTGGCTCAACTCCTTTCTTGTGTAAAACCATTTGCTTGCTGTACAACCCCTTGTTTTTCTGGTTACAACCTCCAATGGTCCGAAAGTGTTGATTCCAATATACGAGAACGGAGGGTGTGACTCTAAACGATCGTAAGATGTAATGTGTGTGTAGTACTTATTTTTTCTCACCGGACATTACATACCCCATTTTCAACCAGGACCACGCGTCCGGCATCATCAGTTTACATTTCCGGAGCACTCTTGATTTTTTCAATGGATCTTGAGGTTGTTCGATATGTGTAGTTTTTCTATGTATTTCGTTTCGTGAATGTCGTGCTTTGTCCTTCGGCCTTGTCTTGTTTGAGAACTTTGAGATGTGATTGGCCCTTCGGTATTTCTTTGTTTTTTTGACTGTCATTGTAAATAGAGATAGATAATCTGGTCGAAGTCTTTCAGATGACAATAAGAATGATGGCCCATTAAAATGAAAAAAAATGGATGCCATCCGAAGAGGGTCAGAGAGTTCGACGATGAAAGAGCTCATGTGAGTGAGTGAGTTGGTGTTTAACGCCCGTGCAACGCTATATAGGTTATTTACAGGCGATGAACATGAAATTGGTGATAAAATGAACATGAAATGATGATGATAAATGAAATATGGGGTGGGGTGGGACACAAAGGACCGGTAAATTTTGAAGAACCACAGGAAAAGGGGAGAGGTGGGTAGGGGCAGAAAATTTAGCCTATGTGGTGCACTACTTGGCGGTCCACAAAGGGGTCTTTTACATGCATGAAGCGTGACACTCTCCACACACGTTGGCCCACTATGGTCGGCGGTCAGGGTTTCCGTATTATAGACCTGACAACCCCCGCGGACGAGGGCCACCCTATTCAGCCACCTAGTGTACACACTTGGTCGCTCTGTGGGCTGAGCACTGACCCGACGTCAGAAACCCAAGACCCTTAGTCGCCTCTTACGACAAGCTAGGCTCTGCTGCGGGCCTATTCGCCACCCGGGCCCCGCACGGGACATGAAAGAGCTCACAGGCTAGAGATGTTTCTCCGGAGAAGGGACATTCAGGCGGTTGGGGAATTCGGGGTTAATTTCTCCTTGGGTTCTCCTACTGTGGAGACATAGCTCAGCACTCTGAGATGGGCCTTGAATATAGTATGGGATTTTCCCAACGTGCCCCTGGTGCTGCACATCCGAGGGGGGCATGGGGATGTCTATGGAGAGAGGGCACACACTCTCTGTTTAAAAGAGTGTAGGTCGAAGCTGGGAAGGAGGCACAAAATTCATCTCCATTGTTTCACAGGGGGGATAGAGCAGGCCTGCTCCTGGATAAACGAATTTGAGAAAGTTCACTTTGGGTTCATGGCCGGTGTGTCCCGTGCGGGGCCCGGGTGGCGAATAGGCCCGCAGCAGAGCCTAGCTTGTCGTAAGAGGCGACTAAGGGTCTTGGGATTCTGACGTCGGGTCAGTGCTCAGCCCACAGAGCGACCAAGTGTGTACCCTAAGTGCCTGAATAGGGTGGCCCTCGTCCGCGGATGTTGTCAGGTTTATTATATGGAAAACCTGACCGCTGACCATAGTGGGCCAACGTGTGTGGAGAGTGCCACGCTTCATGCACGTAAAAGACCCCTTTGTGGACCGCAAAGTAGTGCACCACATTTTCCGCCCCTACCCACCTCTCCCCTTTTCCTGTAGTTCTTCAAAATTAACCGGTCCTTTGTGTCCCACCCCATCCCCATATATCATTTATCATCATTTCATGTTCATTTTATCATCTTTTTCATGTTCATAGCCTGTAAATAACATATATAGCGTTGCACGGGCGTAAAACACCATCTCACTCACTCACTCATGGCCGGTGTTCTGTAACGGGTGTTGGATAGACTGCCGAGAGACAGGATCCTTTTAGAATCCGATGCACCATATCCGACATGCCTACGTTCCAAAATTTGGGCAGGGTCACCCCCGGGATGTAGCGGAAGTGGCCAAAGGCATTGCCGCCGCCCGGCATTGAGCCAGTGTCTATGGGGTCCTCACTGAAGGGGGAGAGATCACCATGAGGCTAAATAGCCTGCTGGTATGAGAGGTTTATACAGTGGATCGAACTCAGAGATGTTTTTTTTTATTTCAGACAATTGATATCTTAAGTAAGACTGGTTTATGTGCGTCTCCTTCCACTACATCCAAACAGAAGCAGAGTTTGATAGATCGCCAAAAAGATCACATAGAAAGATTGGTATTGGATGAAAAAAGCAGTTGGAAACAGGTGCAGCATCACCTTGTATCAGCAGTGATATTATTGACGACAATGTTTATATTAGCAGAGATCCGTCACAACAAACAATGGACAAACGACGCCAGAGTTTGCATTGGTTTTTGCTTGTTGGGTTGGAAAAGAGAGTTCTTAACCCTCTTCTGAATGACAGTGAGCCAATTGCAGGCATCAATCGTATAGAAAATGGTATGTTCATCCCTGTACTGTAGTATTCTTGATCAAAATTTTATGTTTCACATCATGAATGTCATTGTCAATCATGTTGATTGTTTAAAGAAATACAGTGATTGTCTCCCAAAATTCATACCTTACCCTCATATTGATGAACTATCAGTTAAGTCAGACTTTGCCATTCTTGACTTAGGCCTGGTTCACACTGAAGCTGTTTTGAGTAAACATGTGTAGAAGTAGTTTAATGTTCTTTAAACTAGTTTCACACTAAATTTGTTCTCATTGATAAACCTAAATTAAATGACTTGACATATGAAATGTTCGCATTATTAAATACAAGTGTACATGTAATTTAAATGTACAGAAAACATGAACGTATAAATAATTTAAACATACTGGGTATATAGAATACGTATGGATTTTGATTAACTGTTGTCTTTTTAAAATGATTTTTATTTTTATAGAATAACAATTAAGGTGTACACATTTTCTGGCGCTTTAGTCCGTTCGTCCGTTTGTATTTTTAAATTTATTGCTATAAAAAGCTATTGCTATACTTAAATACCGGCTCCTCAGAAACGTGATATCGGATCTGCCGCTTTGTCCACAAAACGACTGGAATGTGTTATCAATGGTTGAATTGGCAGTTTGTCATAATGCCGCGTCGTCAGGCTACAAATGTAAAATGCGAAAAACTTGACCGGCATCGTGCTAGGAAAAAAATCATGTTCTTCACGCGTTATATTACCCTGCTGTATGCCTTGTAAAGAGAAGAACCCTTAGGATTCCTGTGTAAAAATATGCCCGTTCCTCATTTTCCAATTGACAGTCAAAACTCTTAACCCCGATTTCCTCCACTTCATTATCATTTCATGTTCATTTTATCACCTGTTCATTTTCATATTTCTGATATAGGCCGCTTTGCCCACAAAATTAGATCCGAATTGGAAACACCGTTTATGAAGCTCTTTTCCGCTTTGTCGTATACATATACATTAAATATTTAGAAGCTGCATGTACCCCTGTTTTTTCACTCACCCGAGAAAATGTTGAAATATACGAAATTAAATACTAGAAATAAAGCTTTCCAATGAAAGTAATGCATATGCATGTCGTTCATTCAAATGAAATGTGCGAAATTCATTGTACATTAAACCCACTCAAGGACTACATTAAGTATCGAATGCATGTAATGAACACGACATTTAAACTACATGTAAACATCGAAATTTTACAGTGTGAACGCATTGATGTTTAATGTTAGTGCGGAGGACATTTAAACTACTATGAGTTTTGCTCAGTGTGAACGCGGCCTTCCTAGACAAAAGTTCATCATTCCATGTTCATTGTATCACCTCTGTCATGTTAATCTCCCGAATATAGCCGAAATCGTGCTGCTTGGGAGTAAAGCAATAACTAACTAAATAACTAACATTAAAACTGCACACGTACATTCATAACACAAAATACACAGGCAGTTCTCAAAGAGCCAAATGGCCATATTGTTTTTTCATGAATGTTCATAAGGCAAATAGCGACCCCAGAGGAGGGGTTTATGTCGAGGATTTCTGTAACTCTTTTTTCCGTTTTTTTAAGGTGGGTGGGGCGTATAAAGATCCGCCCCCTAGGCGAGGTGACGGTATGTTAGCCCATTCTACTTTCTTATAAAATTTTTGATTCACCGGGTGACCTCCCTTTTTCAGCGACTGAATCATGAATAATTCTACACCTCATGTTCCCGTGCGGGGCCCGGGAGGCGAATAGGCCCGCAGCAGCGCTAAGCTTGTAGGTAAAAGTCCACTAAAGAGCGCTCAGAAACCTGACATCGGGTTCAGGCCGCTTTGCCCACAAAGCGACTGGGATGTGTGCCCCAGGTGGTTGAAAGGGGCAGCCCTGAGATGCGGGGTCGTCAGGCGATAATGCGGAAAACCTGACCGCAAACCATAGTGGTGCACCGTGTCGGGGAAAAATGTCACGTTCCTCGCACGTTAAAGAACCCTGCTGCAGGTCTCGATAAGAGTAGGACCCGTAGGATCCCCATGCAGGAGGCAGATTTTCCGTCCCTACCCATCACTCCTTTTCCAGTGGCAGTCAAAACTCTCCTACCCGATTGGCCTTGTTTCCCCAATACTAACTAACAATACACCTAATGGAATCATCATATAACATACGATGATTGGTTGAGAGTTGGCATTACAGAACTAACAAACAATTAAAATAAATTTTAAAACGTTGTAAAAAGTACCAACACCCGTTGTAATTATAAGTTGCGGATGAATTACGGGATGGACCCATTGCTTGTACTTCGTTTCAAAATTGGCGATAATCCCTGCGAGTCATCTGAGGATGAAGAAGAAATCGAAGAAAGTTTCAATATCGACCGTTTCAGTCCGAGATTGCTCTGACGTCCTCGGCATTTTTCCAGCAAGCTGGTGCCGTGTTTTTGATATGGAAGGAGCTCTGACGTCCCACGGCACCAGCTTGCTGGAAAAATGCCGAGGACGTCAGAGCAATCTCGGACTACGACCGTTTAAGACAGTGTTCACAATTTAGACAGATATTTATCTGTTCCATGCACTTATTATTCGATACTGCAATGTTCAAGCCAGAAAGAATAAAAAATCTTTTGTCACAGATCACAGAGGAAATACTAGAATCAGTTTAAATACCTTGCTCATTATTAATATGGGTAACTCTGACCGATTAAAGGATGAAATTTCAAAGTTAAAATCCAAAGCAGATGAAATTATTAAAAAAGATGTAGTGAGAGAGATATGGAAATAAAGGTAATAACAAAACTACCGAACTTGAATCATCAATCTCATAGTCTAGAGAAAATGACAAAACGAATCAGTCATACCGGAGAATTGGTGGATCGCAATGGTCCTGACTTGGTACAGACATTTCAAACAAAATGGTGGGTTAAACAAGGTTTTATGGCGCCAAACCTCCCTCTTCCATTGCGATCTTCAAGTCCATAGTATATATAGTTACATAAATTAGTGTGACACTGTAAAATTTGCTTAACCCATTATATATAGTTACGTAAAATAGTGACACTGTAAAATTTTCTTGGAATTAAGTTTTATAAATCGAACATAATAGGACATGAATGACAAAAATTATCATGAACATAATATAGAAGTTTTTATGGAACTTTGTTGTAATTCTTATTTGAGAGAAACACAAAACCAGAGTGAGTGAGTGAGTGAGTTGGTGTTTTACGCCCGTGCAACGCTATATAGGTTATTTACAGGCGATGAACATGAAAAGGATGATAAAATGAACATGAAATGATGATGATAAATGAAATATGGAGATGGGGTGGGAAACAAAGGACCGGTAAATTTTGAAGAACCACAGGAAAAAGGGGAGAGGTGGGTAGGGGCGGAAAATTTAGCCTATGTGGTGCACTACTGGGCGGTCCACAAAGGGGTCTTTTACGTGCATGAAGCGTGGCACTCTCCACACACGTTGGCCCACTATGGTCAGCGGTCAGGGTTTCCGTATTATAGACCTGACAACCCCCGCGGACGAGGGCTACCCTATTCAGCCACCTAGGGTACACACTTGGTCGCTCTGTGGGCTGAGCACCGACCCGACGTCGGAATCCCAAGACCCTTAGTCGCCTCTTACGACAAGCTAGGCTCTGCTGCGGGCCTATTCGCCACCCGGGCCCCGCACGGGACTGTTGCTATTATAACATGACAAATAGAAAAAAAAAAAAAAAAAATACTAAATAAATGATAAACCATGACAAATAGAAAAAAAATACTAAATAAATGATAAAACATGTAAAGTTCATAAACAGATTAATTCCACATCTCCTTTTCTGTGTTTGTAAAAAAAAAAAGATTCTTTAGTTTTAATCTGTATTAAAACCTAATATATTAACTGTATGAAAAAAATCATCCTCGGAAACCCAGGGGTTCTTAATTTGCATACTCATTCATCACCCCTGGGTCCATTCGTGTCAATTCCATCGTTTTAGACCGCTTTACAAATTTTCCTATCAAGCATTCCGATTGGACACATATTTGTGCGTTCTTTTCCCCTGATCTTGAACTTTACTAAGTTGTAATAAAAAACCATATAAATCGTCCCTTAACAACATTGTTAAGCGACCAATCAGAAGGCTCGACTCAGAACTGTGTAAAACGAAGGAATTGATACGAATGGACCCAGGGGTGATGAAGAACCCCTGGGTTTCCGAGGATGAAAAAAAATAGGCTTTTAGAACAATTAATCATCACCCATACTTGCCAACATATATTAGGTGGAATTCCTGACCAATCTGGCGAGGGGTCTTGGGACCGCCTAAGGTCCCCAGTGGGTCCAGGGCAAGGCCCTGGTGGGGGGCCCGGGAGGGGGAGGGGGCGAAGCCCCCTGGCCGAAAACGATTTTAGAGAAATTGAATGCCATTCGAGGGGGTCTCCAGTGAGCAAATTTAGAACTTGCAATCTTTCAATAATATGATTTTATCCTGACCACAAGATAACATTAATCTTAGATGACTCCATAAATTACAATTATGATGTTGACATATTTCATGTTCATTGCCTTTATAACTGCAAATACATACAGATTATAATTTTGTTGTAGTATATACATGTACATGTATACATATTGGGCACCATTGACATGCTGTACTCTCATTACAACACCAAACTTGTACATTTGTTTCCCCTTTTACCTTGGTTTTCTATCCTAGAGAGATAATAAAATATTTACTCTTAATTCTAATTCTTATTTATTCATGTACAACTAACAATGTGACAAAGAATTTTCTCATTAAATTGAAGCTTAGGTCTATCAAAATACATGTATAGGGATAATTTAAACAACCATTTTAGCTTCAACTACAGTTTTTGGTGCTATTAGAACTAAAATTTAGAATATGCCACATTCAGTGTTTAATCTTCATACATTGTGCATAGAAATTTCAAGAACTATTTGACTAGATTAAACTATATATCTTCAAAAGTATTAAATTTGACTAGACTTTTGTAAAGTAATTTACAGATCATTATAATAAAGGATTGAGTATTTAGTAAATTTATGGCATTAGAGTTAGAATAGTATAATGTTAATCTGACTAGAATCAGTAGAATCAATTTAATCTTTGTGTTGTCTTGGCCCACGTTATTATTGTTTTCATCGTCGGACTCGGACGTTTCATGGTCGTCCATCTCCACAACGTGGATGAAAAACATACAAACTTTCAAGTGATTCAGAATGATAGGAAACTAATCATGGGGTCAAAGCCGGTTGGGAGAAGCGTTATTTACGGGTTTTTCTTTAAATCATGGGGTCAAAGCCGGTTGGGAGAAGCGTTATTTACGGGTTTTTCTTTAAATCATGGGGTCAAAGCCGGTTGGGAGAAGCGTTATTTACGGGTTTTTCTTTAAATTTTCTTAACGAAAATCTATGAATAACTACAAAAAAGAAGACTTTTATTTTTTTTCCCTGAAAACATAAGAAATTCCGGAGATTTCACAGACCTTGCCGGTCGCCGGAAACGGCCCGAAAATTTCCGGAGCTTCCGGGACAATTCCGGAGGGTTGGCAAGTATGCATCACCTATAGATGTGAAATATTCATTGAATTACTTTAAGTTCATTATTTAACCAAGGATAGTGAAGATTGTCAACATGATAAGAGATTTACAAATCAATTTTCCAAAATACACTAAAAATAATATTCATTTACCATGTTCTTTCTTTGCTTGATACAACTTTCTTTGAATATTTTCCAATCGATTGTGTGGAATTCTTGAAAACAGATAGTTGCTTATTCATCTTATCCTCTGAAACATTCGAACCTGGAAGCCTTGACTGCGGTGTTTTGGCAAATTTTAGAAAACAATTTATAGTTTCTTGAAGACAGCTTTGTTGCAAGAAATCGAATGGCTGCTTTGGAATCAACTTCCTTTCTCTACAATTTGAATAAAAAACAATTTGAAGAAACAAATATATGTCTTTAACTTTATTAGATACTTTGTATCACTGTAAATTAATCTTGACATACATGTACAAACACATATAAAGAATATGTAATAAATGCCAGCATAGTGCAACATCTCTGCTTGGTGACTTGTTGGTCTTTTTGAGGGTCAGCGGTGTCTTGGATGCTTCTCCTTGACGAAGCTAGGATGTTTCTGTGTTTTCAAGTTATTACCATCATTATGCATTCATTTATTGTGTGTTAACTGGATTAAAAATCTTTTTCTCTAAAAAAAATACATAACAGAACTGAATATAATAAAACTTTTTTCCCAGTTGTCAGTTGACACCTTTTGAGAGCTATATTCCTTTTAAGAACAAAAAACATTTTTTTTCATGTTTTCATCTTTAAAAAATGGAAGCTATAGTAGCACTGGGAACTTTGTACTTTGCAAAGTTTTTGCCATCCATACTCCAACAATTTTCAGTGGTATCATTTCACACTCAATTTAGCTTTTTTTATTTGTAGTTTTGTCTTCAAACCCTGACTGAACACCAGAAAAATCTACTAGAGAAACACCTAGAAAGCATTAATCAGTCAGGATTCAGCTATCATGTCGGCTCTTTAATGTTTGAGTATATTGATAGTAGACAGGGTAAAGATTATGAGCACTATGTAAGTACCTGTACAATGGGATAACAAATCATTATTAATTTCAAGTTTCAATACTTTGCAGAAGCAATACAAAAAAGCAAAGAGGAATCAGAAGGGCAAATTAACCAGTTAAATTATACCTTAATAGACATCAATAATGCTGCTATTGGTCAGTTCAGATGAAATAAAACATTACAAAAACCTCTAACAAATGACAAAATAACATCTGTGCTCGTCTGAGAGATAGAGATGCCATATTTGTCAAGGAGCTAATGATTTCTTCCATTTTCTCGAGTGAATACATCAATGGAGGAGCATTACAACCCTGTGTTTGCAAAACATCAAGGAAATCAAGTCATGCCCCACAAGCTCTTGAAAAAAACAATTGTGCTATAAGTTTAATCAACCCGTGCAGGGCCCGGGAGGCGAATATGCCCGCAGCAGCACTAAGCTTGTCGGTAAAAGTCCACTAAAGAGCGCTCAGAAACCTGACATCGAGGTCAGGCCGCTTTGCCCACAAAGCGACTGGGATGTGTGCCCCAGGTGGTTGAATGGGGCAGCCCTGACATCGAGAGATGCGGGGCCGTCAGGCGATAATGCGGAAAACCTGACCGCAAACCATAGTGGTGCACCGTGTTGGGAAAAATGTCACGTTCCTCGCACGTTGAAGAACCCTGCTGCAGGTCTCGGCAAGAGTAGGACCCGTAGGATCCCCAAGCATGAGGCAAAATTTCCTGTCCCTACCCATCACTCCCTTTTCCAGTGGCAGTCAAAACTCTCCTACCCGATTGGCATTGTGTCCCCATTTCCTCCACTTCATTATCATTTCATGTTCATTGTATCACCACTTTCATGTTCATCTCCCGGATATAGTCGAAATCGCGCTGCTTGGGAGTAAAGCAATAACTAACTAACTAACTATAAGTTTAATCTGCACCTTCCTTTCTGAAGCATGCAAAAAAAAAAGGAAATAATTTGAGTAAGTCTGTGTTCTAATCATTCATAAACAACAGGTGAAAAGAACAATCTAATTTTTAGCTCACCCCCGGCGTCAGCGTCCACACCCGCAGCCCCTTACAGAAGAATGGTTAAGATCCATACACGCTTACTGACAAGTGCCACATCAATGATATTGGTATGGTAGGTGCACTATGTGGTGTTCAGCACAATGCATGCTTCAGATGCTGGCGTCGACCTATATTTTCCCCATTGATGACCACTTACAGAAGAATAAGTGACACTAAGGGGTTCAAGACTATTTCATTGTTCAATTTAATCAAAGGGAAAATTCGCTAAAAGATATTTTTTACATATATTTTTCATCAAATTTTACTAAACATAAATATTAATGTAAAACTCTTCAATCTTCACTAATAAGCGAGTATGAAAGCGTTTTGTGTCGATAAATGAGGTATAATTTATATGGGGTTTCCGATACTGCCAGACATAACGAATCGATCAAACCGATCATCGATCACTAATCGACCGAAAATCGACCACTAATCGATTGATGAGTTCAGCTAATCGGAAACTCATCGAACAAACTCTCCGAGGAGTTTGATCGATTAGTTATCGATTATTTTGATTAGAATTTTCCAATCGATTATATTCGATAAGTGATCGATTTTGATAGGGAGAAAAATATTTTAAAAATTATATGGAGTTTCATCTCGGGTACTATATATACCAGGTATATATGAGGACATTTCAGTTAAGAACATGAAAAGAATATCAATATTCTGTGGACATTTCTAGGTTGGTTACATTTTTTGTTCAATAAATCCATTGTAAAATAAAATATGGAGAAATTAAAAGTTAAAATATTTGAATCTTTAGGTAAGAAATACATTAAGAAAAACATGATGAAATGGAATACCATGGTTAAAATGAAAAAGGAAAAGAAAACTATAACTTTTGTTGAAATCTCAAAACCTCAGGTTTTTTTAAAAAAAGACGATAAAAATGCTAGGATAATCTTTTATTTTGTTGCGTAAAAATAACGTCTTTTGTCTGTGCAACATCACTGGAACATCAGCATCATTAACAAATTTGCAGTGAACTTGGTCTGCATTATTTACAACACTGTATGTATTCTGAAAAAGATGAAAACATTAGCATTAGTACATTTTTTATTACTTGTGTGGTTTGTCTTATTGTTTATTTCCAAGAAAAGATGGGTAAATGTTATAACCTGGGTTATAAATAACAAAGGAATATCACTGCATGGATTCGCCATTAATCAAAAAAGAGATGAAACTTTTCAATATAGTTCAGACTATTCTTATGATAGAACTAATTTTAATACTGAATTCTTTATGTCATGGCATAGGTGTAAAATCAGAGTCAGGTAACAGAGTATAATATTACCTTTTAAACTTTTCTTCAAAGAAAATCAATCTACAATATAAAAGAAACCCTGTTAAAATATACTTAGTATATATGTTAAATAGCAAACTGCAAGAACATGCCAAAGATCTTAAGCAAAACTTTACACCAAAATAGACTACAATTATCACTAGATTTACATTGAACTCGTGTCTGGTTAAAAACTGTCACCAAATAAAAAAAATTGATAAAAAATAAAGGTGTTTTGCGGCACATAGGTATGACAACTTACTATGGTAGCAACCCCCCGGGTTTATTAATAACTACACAATTATACAGTTTATTAATTATGTGATACATAACTCCTGGATAACTATATCATGTATATTACTAGTATGTGATCACATACGCAAACTTCAGACCTGAGAAAATCACATCATATATTTTTTTGTCTCTGTATCGAATCATTGTCTCAGTTCAGACTTACCATGTAGTTGGCCTTAATGTCCTCCAACCTGACAGAAAGCCATTCTAGCAATAAACTGCCACATTGTACTTCGTAAGTACATGGTTGCTCTATTCCTCCTCCTCTAGACCACCTGCTAGGTGTTGTGCTTGGTCGATCAACACATGTAGGTAAACTACAAAACAGTTGCATAAATATAGAATCTTAGGCAATCCTATAGTTCTAAAGTGATGACAAATAATTAATTAACATACAATTAGTACTATAATTGTGTTTATGGTGTAATTTTAGTATACACCTTTAAAAGGTCTATTTTACATTGTTTCCGATGTTATACTCGTAAATGCGGGGGCTATATTGCAATCACCTTCATGTCCTTGTCCGTCTGATACAAACTTTCGTAACAGATTTCTCTGCTTCTACTAAAGGAATTGCTTTCAAATTTGATGCACAGCTTATGCATGATATGAGTTGAACTGTGCCTTCCCTTTACAGGTCAGCAGATCATCTACTTCCTGTTTTGCGAATGGTTGGTAAATGAGGGGCCTATATTGCAATCACCGTCATGTCCTTGTCCGTCCGGTTGGTCAAGTGTGAAACACTTAGCACAACGTAGAGAACCCCTTGTTTTCCTCAAATTTTGACAGAGGACGCAAATGACATCATAAAAGCTATGGTATTGTCTTTTGTTCCTAGAAATAAGTGCTTAATATAGATTGACAATAATAAACAAGCAATACCGGCCCCGAATTCTTCAACTGCAGTATAAAATTTAGTCTGCTGCTTGTACCATTTTTGTCCACTGCCGCAACCTGGAGGGGGACATAGAAATAGCAGGCATCCCTCCTCAGTGTGCATGCGTGTGCGTCCGTCACACTTTATTTGTAAGTTCAATTATTTCTCAGCTACTAATATTAGTTGGATTTTGATATTTGGTATGGAGCTTTAGCTTGGGGTCTCGTATGTCGGGATATATATTCAGGTGTGTCACTTATTTACTTCCTGTTGAGGCAACTAAGATTACTTTTTCTTGAAAAAAAACTGTAACTATATATCTTTTCCCTGATACTTCTTGCAATGCTTCAAAACTTTTTATCTGTGACATCGTTAAAACTTTTTATCTGTGACATCGTAATACAGGTTGAGTTTTAGTTATTGGGACCCTCAAAAGCAACTGCAGTGGATATTTTCAGACATACGCGTATACTTAGATATTATATTATATTTATACATGTGTATGTATGTAGCACATAAATGTCGAGCATCTAGTTTTTAAAAAAAAAAAGCTCTTTGAAAAGTTGTACAAATAAAGCATTTGCTGCCCTAGTTTGAAGTACATACCAATATATTTTGAAGTCAGTTCTGGTTTCCTTGCCAAATAGATCCATATTTGTGAATATAACACTTAGAGCCAAAGGAACATGTCCATATACAGCTCTACTGTCATGCTTCTTTACTTGAAATGCTCTGCTGTCAATGTTGTTTGTGCTCTCAGGACTTATTTCAAGTATGTCTACAAGTGTCATTCTAGCAGGCTACAATGCCGGCCCTTAATTACTGAACGTATTAGTATTTTATACTCCAATTTGCAAAAAGTAACAAAATATGCATCATCGTTTGACATAATTTCTTGGTTTTTGAATATAATTGTTTAGATTGAAATATGCCTAACTGGACCTATGTCTGCTTAAAAAGACATGAAATGGGGTAACAGAAGGAGTCAATAAACTGTATTTGATTTTCTCATTAACTGTAAGCAAAAGATTATCATCACAACTTAGGGGATATTTTGAGAATAGCAACATATTCAAGGATGCATACATCAAATAAGGTTTTATGTTATACTGTGTTGTTTGTTCATTTTTGGTTCAAAAACCACCTAATTACCTGTGGGTAACCCAACTTGCAGACTAAAGCCATAAATTCCAGATAAATTTTGTTATTACTGGATGATTGTGATGCGATATCTTTGAAGGTTTCTAGGTCATGTGTGTGGTCAAGTCCCATTTGCCATATCAACAGCTTGGATAAATTAGAACATTGATACAATTTTGAGAAAATGATTGCATTTTTTTTTTTCTGCATGAACATTTTTTAAAAGCATATTTCATTTTCAAGTTGTAGTTTTCAAACTTCTCGTGTGCTAATGACTGATTTTACAATTATGTTTTTTTTCAAGTTCTGCGTTCGAGTGTTTTTCCAAATTAGATACTGAAGATTGCACACCACAGCAAGCGTTCACATTATTCTTAAGTTACATTGGCTTTAATTTTGAAATGAAGCTACATAAAATTTATGCTGAAAGTAATATCTTAGGTACTAGTACTACAGATGATGTAAGGTATAAAATGAGTATGAGTATGAATTACAAATAACGAACCCTAAACTGAAAAAAAGCTTGGGACAACTCATACTGTCATAAATTTTGTTTTTTTCCAAATCATCATTTTTTACCTGGTTTTAGCATACAAGAAAGGGATAAACCATTTAACTTGAGGGGGGGCTATGGCTTTTTGTTTTGGCCAGACAAATTGTTTCCACACAGGGTGCGGAAAAAAATCTTTATTTATAATTGAAGGCGCCACAACAGAATATTTTTTTTCATTACTAGCATTATTTCATATAGCAGAAATCCTTCTTCAAAATATGTTTTTCTTACCCTCTGCCATGTCTCAACTAGCTGTCAAAATATGATTTTCATCAAAAATCACTTTCAAAATATTTTTTAGAAAAAAAAGCCCCCCCCCCACCCCTTTCAAGTTAAATTGTTGGTCCCTTTCACGAAAGTTTTGTGAAAGACAGACAGGCAAAGTCTATACTAAATGAAGTTTTATTTTAGATTTTGTTTTTTAAATATATGTTTTTATCTTATGATGCAATTTTTAAAACTTTCGGCTGACACTCCACATTTGACGGCACATTCATTTTCCAAAGCAACAATATAAACACAAAAAATACTTTATAGAAAACTGGGCAATACACTAAATGATTGATGAAATCATACACAAAGCACTTTTATTGCTTCAGGTCCTTGTTTGACAGATTAAAAAAAAACTTCAGTTACCAAAAAACAACATTTTCTTGCAGTCAATTATTCCTCAAGCTGCAGTAAAACACTTATAAAAACCTTGAAACATTTATTAAGATATAGGAAGTGTTATTCCTAGTCCAAGTAAAGTTCCAATTCCACTTAAAGTAAGTCCATTAATTACTGAGATGGTTCGTTAAACAACATGTCCCATGATTCTGGAATGCTTGGTGTTTTTCCATCTGCCTTCATTTTTTCTACCTGCTTTTCTGCAATAAAGTTTCTGGCTCTCTGATTGTTAAACCAGGTAGTAATCTTAATTTCTTCAACATTTAATGTCTCACTGATCAGTTTTCTTTGCGCAGATGGTCTTGTTTTTTTTTTGTACAGCTCAACAAGAACACAGAGCTGCAGATAGGTAAATTGGGATCCTCGTTTTCCAGGTCTAGAACTTTTCTGTCTGCTAGTTGCCATTGATGTCACTAGAAATACAACATCAATTGTACAAGTAAAGTTATGAAAGTGATAATATATGTGTCAAATGGCCCATGCTCCATCAAATCCTAATTTATTAAACTATATGAATAGGAGAGTGTTAATAAATGGAATGGTCTGTAAAATTCAATCACTGGGAAAGTGTGCATTTTTCCAGGTTTTTTATATCAAACATGACTGAACTTGACTCAGTCTGTTCTTTCAACTCAACACTACTTGTAACATTTATCCAGGATGTAAGGGACCGACCATTTAACTTGAAATGGGGGGGGGGGTCTTGCTTTTTTCCTTAAAAATATTTTTAAAATAATTTTTGATGAAAAAAATATTTTTGCGCCTTGAATATACTATAAATATAAAAAAAAAAATGCGCGGAATTTTTTATTCTAACAAAAAAACACCAAAACATAAGGCCTTCAAGTTAAATGGTTCGTCCCTAATGATTTTAAAAACTAATCACCTTTTCAAATATGGATATATTACAGCTTTATATTCATGCATGAGATAGTTTTAAATACAAAATGTAATATTTTTTAGGAATGTTGATGGAATTCAAATTATATGGAGAAAAACACAATAAGTAAGGGAATCAAACTGTACATATAAAAAAGTATAATTCTTACTTCTTCTTAGTGCATTTTCACTGACAGTCTTCTTCTGCCTTTCTTTTGACTTGGTCCATGTGTCCATCGTCCGGTATATTGCCATACCCCTTGATGTAAGTTTTTTTTGACGTTTTCATTGTCTTGGCTTTACTGATGGCATCTGACAATGTAGATTGTGCACAATTCAGTATAAGTTTTGATGCCTGGCGCTGTGACAAGCCATATCTTTTTAGCTTTTTCTTGAAATTGGAAACAGTTTCTATAAGATCTATTTCTTCATCATCACTTCCACTGCTTGTTTCACGGGTTGTTGATCCTTCTCTGTCTGCAATATTGTTTGGTATGATCCCACTTGTATATGGTCCACTGCTTGTTTCATGGGTGATTGATCCTTCTCGATCTGCAATATTGTTTGGTAAGATCCCACTCATAGATGGTCCACTGCTTGTTTCACGGGTGATTGATCCTTCTCTGTCTGCAATATTGTTTGGTAAGATCCCACTTGTAGATGGTCCTGTGAAAGAATCCAGATCTTCCAGAACCTTAGGTGTTGGTTCACTGAATACTTCATTATTACAATCACTATCAGCGGGAGCGTCTGTTGATTCTGGACTCTCTAATGGTGGCATATTTGCATCTTCATTTTCAGAATCAGAATATTGAATAGGTTTACATGTTTGGATTTTCTTTATGATAGGCAAGTCCTCACTACCATCACCACTATCACTCTCAATGTCATGATAAATAGGAACTCCTTCACTAAAACTGCTTTTGGAGGATGATTCTGATGAAGATGATAGTTCATCAAACTCTGTAGTGTCTGCAGAAAGGTCTAGATATTCATCCATGTTGATCAAACTTATAACAATTCAACTGATAAAGTGGTCACTTAAAATTTATCTGAACCGAGATCTAAAACTGATATTGAAATAGGAGGTCAGCATCTAATTACTTCACAGATAATTAATTTGGTTGGATATTGACCTTGTACATATGACATAGCTAGATCTGGGTTATATGAGGAAACACATAAATTCTTTGATTGGGGCATTTTAACTTTTGGTGCTTAATAGTTATAAATTGCATAATTAAGGTTAATATCCTGGTATTATATTTTCAATGTATATATGTTATTAAACGTATATGTTTTAATTAAACCGCTTCCCATTTGAACATTTTTTAATTTTTTAGATTAAAAAAATAAATTTGAAAAAAAAATCTAAAAAAAATAAATTAAAAAGGGTGGTGGAGGGGGACGGGGATTTGCTTGCTTGCAATCTCAGTTAAATCATGTTGTTTGTACATTTGTTTGTGTATAATGGTTGGACATTCCTTAATTTATAAAGTAAATAAGTAAGTAGTCCTATTGGGGAAGCAGAGGTACCAATGGGGTATCCGAATATCAAAAGTCCGAAAGGGCAGAGACAAAACCAGTAAACACCAACAAGAACGGGACAAAAACAGACAACATGTAAAACATGGAAACACAAAATAACTGAATATCAATCAACAACGCGAACATGAAACATGAAAAGGTTGAAAAGGAGGTGAAAGAAAAGGTCCCTCAAACCGAGCTGCTAAAAGTTCTTTGGCACTCTTATCAGAAACTATTTCTGGACGAGCCAATGCTGAAGATAAATTTTTACATGATATATTATAATCTTGTTGTTCACAACAAACTGTGAAGCCTTCTGAAAAACCCTTCCATAAAAATTCCTTTTCCCCACAATCATACCCATCCAAATGTTTAATTAAAATTTCTGGGCGTATAGGAGTTGGGAGCTTTTGAGTAATGTCTGCTGTATCCGCCTTGAAAAACGTTTGGTCTAAATCCTGATTGTCTTTGAGGTGTTTGTAGCCTCGGGTTTGGTGGGCGTGGGGGACGAAAATTATTCAAATCAGGAGATGGCATTCTTACGCTAAATTGAGGAGGCTGAAAACCTATAGCAGCTGGTGGTTGCTGCCATTGTGGCCTATATGAAGGATTGCCTCCATGACGGCATTGAAATGAAGGATGTACCCTATTGCAGTAAAAACAATTGTGTTTGTATTTGCAAGGTAAAAAGCATGACTTCCCCACATGAAATCTCATACAATACCCTATTGGTACCATTAACCCTGAATCAGTTTGGAGTGAGTCCATAGAAGAGGGTGTGTAACGTACTGATAAAGACTGAGTAGCATTCTCAGTAGCCTGATTCATTCTATACAAGGATCTAAAGTACATCTCTTGATGTGTGACCCCCCCAGCCTAATTTTGTTTGCATCTTAAGCAAACGAAATTGGGGATCATATGCCAACCAATTTCCCTTGTTTTTAGCTAGATCTCTGATTAACTCCATATATTTTAAAAAACCTGCGGCTGAATGGGGGGATTTTTCAATGTAAATAGTTGAATAAATTGAAAATGCTGAAAGCCAGTCATCTAGGCTCTTTACAATTTGAGGACTTTCCTGGATACCTAAAGTAAGGTTTTGTAGGTTTTCAATGAAAATAGCCTTCTTTTTTCTTTTATCCGGATTTTCCGGAAGAAGGTTGGCCATTTCGATAAAGTCATCATTCAAAATCTTAGCTTTAACCTGGTCGGATATAGCTGTGCCTAAGGGTATTGTATGTAGAAATTGATATTTTTCAAAACATTGGTATTCTAGTTCATTGGATGCATAAGTATTTTCATTACAATTATTCTCATTAGATGTACATGCAAAAACATTTTGAACATTACTGTTTACATTGTTAAGGTTTGAACAGGCCATATCATTGTCACCTTCTACTTGTAACGGCGGCTGTGCTGCTTCTTGTGTTGTGTCCAGATGTTGTCTCCCTTTGAGCTCCTGAATGTTATTTGTTAACTCTAGCATCTGTCCTTTCATGTCCTTAATGGTCTTTGATAAATCTAACACAGCTGTGGTAAGGTTTGTATTGTCATTGTTTCTTCTGGTACAGTCCGATGTGTTGTGGCCCTTTTCTCTGCCATTCTAGCTGACTTTCTGGTAGCTGTTGTGGTCGTCGGTGGCATTTCTGAAAAATAGTGAAAAAATGACAGACACTTTGTTTTCCCAAGTGTCCTCACAGTCCCTACTCAAAATAGCCCCATTAAGTATACATATTTAACATGATTGTATACCTGTGCAACTTTTTCACCATGTAAATGTCTCTCCTATTTACTGTTTTAATGAGAAGAAAAGTGCACAACGTACGTATAAAATGTTTTAACCCAGATACCTGTACAGTATAAGCCGTAACATCAATATAATAAACATGCACCACGTATGCGTAAACTTAAGTAAATACGTCTATCCCAAAGATCGGGTGTTCATGTACATGTATATATATATACATGTACATGTAATGTGTACAATCTTCATGTAAACTTTTGCGATCAATAAATGTGATGCACCACGTATGCATCTAAAATCAAAACCATGTCGATGTAGTAAATTGGTAAAATAACAAACGATAATTGCACAACGTATGCATGCATAAGTGAATATGTTCAACCCTCTGTACATTTTATTATGTGTACATTTACAACCTTGATGAACATGTACATGTATATATGTCTTAATATTTGCAATGTAAAAAATGTGATGCACCACGTATGCATCTTTAATAATATAAATTGTAGAAAATGAGCACCACGTATGATTAAAACCTTTAAAAATTTGATATATAATACATTGGAGCAATTATTACGACGATTGAGACGACTAGGAATTTCAAAAGAAATGTACACTATGTAATCTATTGTTAGTATAAACAGACTATACATGTAATGGTACATTTTTTTTTGTCCTTTAAAGAAAGCACCACGTATGCTGTTAAATAACTCATACCTAAGTCCTTGAATAATCTTCCTACATGTACTATAACTTAATCTACATGCGATTACACATGTACCGCATGCCTTCAATTGAATCGATTTACGATGTACTAAATAATATTATGTAAGTGATTTGTCCATCATCTACAATAAAAACATTTAAAATCTAATATTTTGTGACATGTACATAAAAAGCATTTCACATTCAACAATATTTTACCATTGGACAATTTTTTCGGCGTGCATGATAGCTCTCCTAATACTGCTCAAAAATCTTTTTGAGTCCTTCCTCATTTAAATGGACTCCGTCACTCCTCAATATTTGGACATTTGAAAAATGTAAACCTCTATGTCTCCAAAATGTTAAATAGGGGTAGTTTTGGGACATTCCCAATAATGAAGCATTTAACTGATCCACTCTAGCATTGTATTGTTCTAGTGTTAAACCTCCACTTCTTCTAACTTTTTGTCTATAGAAAAGAAGACCCACTGTAACATGCTGAACACCAATCGACATCAATGTTTGATACAAATGTTGTATAGACCATGCAACTGCTTCTACATCTTTTTCTACATTAATAATATCATTACTACCAATTTGTAAAAACACGTTTATTTGTAAACAAATCACACAAAGTTCTATATAGAGTCGATACATGTCCCCCAGAAAATCCAGTAAATGATACACTATACTTTTCTTCAAATAATTCTAAATTGACATCTGGTCTCAATAAATATAGACGTAAACGTTCGACATGTGAACTACCGATAATAACAGATTTGAAAGCCATGTTCATGTAAACATGCGTACATGTGTTTAATTAGGTCAAGATAATTTAAACAATATTACCTCTAATCGACCTGGTTGCCTAGTAACCCGATAAAAAGGGGATCTGGATAGGTTCAGCTTCAACCGCTGTCTTCAACCCAGGGAATTTAGAGACGATGCTCCTGTTATCTAATTAATAAAGATAGCGTCCCCCAACAATACGTCTTATTGTCCAATCTGTAATCTGATCTTCAGAGATTCAATAATGTAAAATCCATTCCAAAACATGTATTTAAATTAGCCAATGTAAATGTTCAGATGAAAAATAATATAAACGAAAATATCTAGCCAATACACAAGTTCTCGCTCTCTAGATGTTAAAAACAAACAAGTCTGCTGACCCTTTTATCTGTAACGTTACAGGTCAGTGGTAAAGTTCTGCATTCAACAAACAAATTTTTCACACGTGTATTTAAGTCATTAGGAATTATCCATAAAACATCCAACAAGAATGTCCATCCAATAATTAAAGAAAAATCAAATAAGCAAAATAATCAAAAAATATTGAGAGCGAAATTAATTCCGTGCAACACCCAGCTTCTCTTAGTTTATGAATATTCATTATCTTGGTCATGTGACCATTTACATGTAAAGAGGTTCCACAAAGGGGCTGTTTTGTTCGCATAAAACGTTTTATCTGATAAAACTCAATTTTTGACCTTTAAAGGGCCATAATCCCTATAAGGGGTCATCTCACAACTTTTAACCTTTGAAGAATTTAGAAGAGCTAATTGAGCTGAACATTTAAGCAAGCACCAAGTTTTCTCTATTTGCAATAGCTTTCATTCTATTGAGTAAAAAGATAACTCTTATAAGAGGTCACAAAATTTCTTGATAGTATGATGTTTTACCTAAATACCAAGTTTCATAGAATTCTGCCCAGTAGTTTGGGCTCTATCAATGAAAAAAATGATTTTCAAAATATTACTTCATTAAAAGGGTCTACATGTGATATTTTATCTATATACTAAGTTTTATGAAATTCTGTCCAGTAGTTTAGGTTTCGACAGACAATGTTTCGTTACAAAAGTGGGGTAAACAAAAGGATGGAGATGCAGATGAAATAAGCTAAGTGTATCACTGGGTCATATGCATACCAAGTTTATTAATGTAGGACTTACATTTTGTAATAGTTCTTGAGAAAGGAAGGGGCTCATAAAACCTTGGTTAGCTTATTATAATGTATTGAAAATTGTCAATGATGGTTATCTGGAAAATCAAGGTCATTGTCAAAAGATGAATGTGCAATTGCACTAAGTTACCAATGGTACATATGCATACCAAGTAACTACATTGTAAGGTTATGACCTGGATGTACTTCAGTTAAAGCAGAGGATATATAGACATATATATATATATAGGTTGGCAAAGATGAACACAAGCTGAAGCTCTGAAATTTATTTTTTATTTATTATAAATATTTACAACATAATAAGTGTGCTGTTACATGAATAAAGCTGTAAAGGGCGTTTTAATTGAAAAACAATTGAATTTTGTGAAAGCATTGTCACACATTTACAAAGGTTGTTGTACTAAAATTACTGTTTCAGAAAAATAGACTAAATTGGGTATTTAAAAATAAGATACTTAAACTAGATCATGATCAGATGTTTGCAAGAATAAGCTGTTATTGAATAAATTTATCAATTTCGATGAACACTTCAAAAGTTAAAGCATATGAACATACAAAATACACATTTGTAAAAGACAACTAATTATGCAAATTGAATAAAACTGAAACACAATCACATGAGAAAAATGTATTTTTTATCTTTTAATAAATAGACATGCTTAAACAAGGCAGTACAAATATGCAATACTGGTATGTTCATGTAAAACATGTTTATAAAAAACAACTAATTGAATAAAAAAGATATATAAATGCATGTGAAAAATGTATATTTATCTAATATACATAGACATGCAAAAAAACAAAAACAGTACAAATATGAAATAGTAAATGTTGTTTAATTCTTAAAATGTAGGAGGTTATTTTTTGTGAGGATAATTTTTTGCAATATTAAGGGCAGGAAGTAGTTTTACATATATTTGGGTAAAAGCCAGAGTTATTCTTGTATAGATTTTATACGAGGATGGTCTTGAGTCTTTAAAAATTAAAGCATTATTTGTAATTACAAGTCATTGATGTGTTAATTTTATAATAAATAAGTTAAAGCAATTGTTTTTTTTTTGTCATTTTAAATTGTGTATTGTTACGAATTGAAGCTGGGTAGATGAACAAGCTGCATGTACTTAAGAATAAACAGTTAGGTGTACATATACAAACAAAGATTGATTACAAGTCCAGTTAAAAAATCATCTACAATACATGCAATGAAGTGAATTTTGTACAATTATCTATCATTGTGACAAATAACAATAAATCAATGACTGGCATGGCAAGTCCAAGTAAATAAATTGCTTTGCCCATTTAATATAACATGTTTAATATTTATCTATTTTTTTTAATTCAAAAAATTTGAAAATACATGTCATGACATGTATTGGATTTTTGAATATGCATTTGTGAATTGGGAAAAATTGTTTATCAACATGATTTAATAAAACCTTAATAAGTTTTCTTGATTTGTGTAAAAAAGGGTGCAAATTACATGCATCATTGCAAGTTGTAAAAAAGATTGAATGTTTATACATGTAGGTTATTTATTTTGGTTTACTATCATGCTACAGGATTTTTTTTTTTCAATTTGGGCGAGAAATTACTATTAAAGTATACTATGTCTGATACAAATAAAAAATATAAACAAAAACAAGTTGTTTTTTTAACTCTTTCTGAGCACAACTTTTAACAATGGTATATAATACTAACACAATACAAAGAACAAAAGAGTTAGATGCAAAAAAAAGAAAGAAAACAAACAATAAGTACAATGTATGTAGAAGAAAATAAAAAACTATATATGTAATGCCTGATTCAGACAAAGGCTCAGACAAAAACAAGACTTAGCAAACTTTAATCAATTGTGGTTGCCCCTGCTGCCTTTTTGTTGCCACAACTGGTAGCACTATACCTAAGGTTGCCTTTTGCCAGGTTCATTTAAGACAAGACAAATATATTAACCTGATTATTTCTCTAAATTAAAAACAAAATGTGAGGAAAGAAAAAGGTCAATCTAATTTGACTATCTATAATTTCTTTTCCTTTTCTTTCTAAAATAAAACAATTTATTTTAAATTTTGATCCAATTTACATGTGTACATGTTTTTTTTTCTTATTTGAAGGAATGGATGCTATATGATTTAAGTACTTATGAAAATGACCTTAAAAAGGCAATTCAAAAAGAAATCAGTTTTGAAAACCTGACTTTCTCATGACATCATAAAATAGCTTAAGCCAATAGTTGATTACATCTTATTTCTCAATTTCAAAGGTTTTAATAACTGTTCCATTCAATGTTGCAACAATGTCACTATTTGACATAAAAAAATTCCTCAATTTGGGCAGGGTTCTGCATGGTTGAAGTATCCACATAGCTCTTAAGTCCACCATCAAAGATGCTGTATCTTTTGATGACATTACTTTCTTCGACTACTAGATCAGCTTTCATGTTCTTATTGAGCTTATTTGTCTTCTGAACCATTTGGCAGGCAGCACATTTCGTGGTCGCCAATTCCTTGTTCACAGTTCCTATGTCCTTGAAGCAGACAATGCATTGATAGTAGTCAGTAGCTTTTAAGCTCACTACAGATATTTTGATTTTGCTTTTGGTTTGCAATGTTGTTTTTTTAATGTTAATTTTCCCAATGTTTTCAATTTTTTCAATTTTTGATTCTTTTGTTGTTGTAATACTGGTGGTATTTCCATACATTCTTACTGATGTGTTGGTGATGTTATATGATTCTCCAACAGAAACTGTGCCAATGTTTTCTTCCCAAATACATAATAGAATTGATCCAGTTATGTCTGCAATGATACATTCTTGTTTCATTAACAAACCCATCTTGGATGATATCTTCTCTGGGTCGTTTACCTCTATAATTTTACCTTTGATAGTGGAGATCTGAAAAAAGAGAGATATCTGATATTTTGTTAGCATGTAAAGATACATTTACGGTTAGATTTGGTACAAAATTATACAATAAGGGTAAGCTAAGTACAAAAACTCATAATTAGGGTTAGGGTTAGTGTAAAGCATATCATTAGGGTTAGGATAAGTGTTAAACATATTATAAGTGTTAGGGTTAGTATAAAACACTCAATTAGGGTTAGGGGTTAGCGTATAAGATACATTTAGGTTTAGGGTTAGTACTAAATTATACAATTAGGTTTATAGTCGATGAAAACACAAAATTAGTGGTAGGGGTTAGTTCAAAAAATACATTTATGATAAGTGTTAGTACAAAAACGTAGAATTAGGGTTAGGGTTAGTATAAAACACACAATTAGGGTTGGGGGTTAGCATTTTAAGATACACTAAATGTTAGGGTTACAAAATCATACAATTAGATTTAGAGTCGATGAAAACACAAAATAAGGGGTAGGGGTTATTACAAAAAGATACAGATCAGGTAATTGGTAGTACAAAAAATGTTCAATAAGGGTTACGGTTAGGGTCTGTGAAAACACAAACTTAAGAGGTAGGGGTTGGACCAAAAATATACATTAATGGTAAGGATTAGTAAAAAAACATACAATTAGGTTTGGGGTTGGTATAAACATACAGTTTGGGTTAGGGGTTAGCAAATAAAATACATTTAGGGTTAGGGTTAGTACAAAATTATACAATTAGAGTTATAGTCGATGAAAACACAAAATAAGTGTAGGGGTTAGTACAAAATACATTTATGATAAGGGTTAGTACAAAAACGTATAACTAGGCTTAGGGTTAGTGTGAAAAATATAATTAGGGTTAGGGGTAGTGTAAAACCTACAGTTAGGGTTAGGGGTTAGTATATAAAGATACATTTAGGGTTAGGGATAGTTCAAAAATATTCAATTAGGGTAAAGGTTAGTACAAAAACGTAAAATTAGGGTTAGGATAAATGTAAAACTTTTATTAGGGCTAGGGTTAGTATTAAACACACATTTAGGGTAAGGGGTTAGCATATAAAGATAAATGTAGAGTTAGGGTTAGTCCAAAATTATTCATTTATAGTCAATGAAAACACAAAATTAGAGGTGGGGGTTAGTACAAAAAATTCATTTATGATAAGGGTGAGTACAAAAACGCATAATTAGGGTTAGGGTTAGTGTGAAACATATAATTAGGGTTAGGGTTAGTATAAAACACACAGTTAAGGTAATCATATAATGATACATTTAGGGTTAGGGTTTGTACAAAATTATACAATTAGGAAAAGGGTTAGTACAAAAACGCATAATTAGGGTTTGGGTTAGTGTAAAACATATTATTAGGGTTAGGGCTAGTATAAAACACATAATTAGGGTTAGGGGTTAGCATATTAGGTACATTTATGGTTAGGGTTAGTACAAAATTATACAATTAGGCTTATAGTCGATGAAAACACAAAATTAATGGTAGGGTTAGTACAAAAAATACATTTATGATAAGGATTAGTACAAAAACGTAAAATTAGGGTTAGGGTTAGTATAAAACACACAATTAGGGTTAGGAGTATGCATATAAAGATACATTTAGGGTAAGGGTTAGTACAAAATTATACAATTAGGGTTATAGTCGATGAAATTACAAAATTAATGGTAGGGGTTAGTACAAAAAATAAATTTATAAGGGTTAGTACAAAAACGTATAATTAGGGTTAGGGTTAGTGTAACAATATAATTAGGGTTAGGGTTAGTATAAAACACACAATTAGGGTTAGGGGTTAGCATATAAAGATACATTTAGGGTTAGGGTTAGTACAAAATTATACAGTTAGGGTATGGGTTAGTGCAAAAACGTATAATTAGGGTTAGGATAAGTGTAGAACATATTTTTAGGGTTAGGATAAGTAAAAAATATATTATTAGGGTTAGGGTTAGTAAAAAACACTCAATTAGGGTTAGGGGTAAGCATATAAGATACATTCAGGGTTAGGGTTAGTACTAAATTATACAATTAGGCTTATCGTCGATGAAAATACAAAATTAGTGGTAGGGGTTAGTACAAAAAATACATTTATGATAAGGGTTAGTACAAAAACGTATAATTAGGGTTAGTGTTAGTGTAAAACATATATTTAGGGTTAGGGTTAGTATAAAATACACAGTTAGGGTTGGGGTTAGCATAAAAAGATATGTTTACGGTTAGGGTTAGTACAAAATATTACAATAAGGGTAAGGGTTAGTACAAAAACCCATAATTAGGGTTAGGGTTAGTGTAAAAGATATTATTAGGGTTAGTATAAAACACACAATAAGGGTTAAGGGGTTAGAATATACAATACATTTAGGGTAAGGGTTAGTGCAAAATTATACAAATAGGGTTATAGTCGATGAAAACACAAAATAAGTGGTAGGGGGTTAGTACTAAAAATTCATTTATGATAAGGTATAGTACAAAAACGTATAATTAGGGTTAGGGTTAGTGTAAAACATATAATTAGGGTTAGGGTAAGTATAAAACACACAGTTAGGGTTAAATGTTGGCATATAAAGATATATTAAGGGTTATGGTTAGTACAAAATTATACGATTAGGGTAAGGGTTAGTACAAAAACGCATAATTAGGGTTAGGGTTAGTGTTATACATATTATTAGGGTTAGGGTCAGTATTAAACACACAATTAGGGTTAGGGGTTAGCATATAAAGATATATTTAGGGTTAGGGTTAGTACACAATTATACAATTAGGATAAGGGTTATTGGAATCATGTAATTAGGCTTATAGTTAGTATAAAACACACAGTTAGGGTTAGGGGTCAGCATATAAAGATACATTTAGGGTTAGGGTTAGTACAAAATAAAAAAAATAGGGTTTTTATCGATGAAAACACAAAATAAGTGGTAGGGGTTAGTACAAAAAATACATTTATAATAAGGGTTAGTACGAAAACGTATAATTAGGGTCAGGGTTAGTGTGAAAAACACAGTTAGTGTAAGATGTTAGCATATAAAGATACATTTACGGTTAGGGTTAGTACAAAATTATACAATTAGGGTAAGGGTTAGTACAAACAGGCATAATTAGGCTTATGGTTACTGTAAAACATATTATCAGGGTTATGGTAAGTATAAAACACATAATTAAGGTTAGCATATAAGATACATTTAGGGTAAGGGTTATTACAAAATTATACAATTAGTGTTATAATGGATGGAAACACAAAATTAGTGGTAGGGGTTAGTACAAAAACGTATAATTAGGGTTAGGGTTAGTGTAAAACATAAACTTAGGTTTAGTGTTAGTGTAAAACACACAGTTAGGGTAAGGGGTAAGCATATAAAGATGCATTTAGGGTTAGGGTTAGTTCAAAATTATTCAATTAGGGTACAGGTTAGTACAAAAACGTATAATTAGGGTTAGGATAAGGGTTAAACATTTTATTAGGGCTGGGGTTAGTATAAACACACAATTAGGGTCAGGGGTTAGCAAATAAAATACTTTTAGGGTTAGGGTTAGTACAAAATTATACAATTGGGTTTACAGTCAATGAAACACAAAATAAGTGGTAGGGGTTAGTACAACAAATATATTTATGATAAGGGTTAGTACAAAAACGTATAATTAGGGTTAGGGCTAGTGTAAAAAAATATAATTAGGGTTAAGGTTAGTATAAAACACACAGTTAGGGTTAGGGATTAGCATATAAAGATACATTTAGGGTTCGGGTTAGTACATAATTATACAAATAGGGTAAGGGTTAGTACAAAAACTCATACTTACGGTAAGGGTTAGTGTTAAACATATTATTAGGGTTAGTATAAAACACACAATTAAGGTTAGGGGTTAGCATATAAGATACATTTAGGGTAAGGGTTAGTACAAAATTATATAATTAGGGTTTAAGTCAATGAAAACACAAAATAAGTGGTATGGGTTAGTACAAAAACTACATTTATGATAAGGGTTAGTACAAAAATGTATAATTAGGGTTAGGGGTAGTGTTAAACATTTAATTAGGGTTAGGGCGAGTATAAAACACACAGGTAGGGTTAGGGGTTAGCATATAAAGATAGATTTATGGTTAGGGTTAGTACAAAATTATACTATTAGGGAAAGGGTTAGTACAAAAACGCATAATTAGGGTTAGGGGTTAGCATATAAGATACATTTAGGGCTAGGGTTAGTACAAAATTATACAATTAGGGTTATAGTCGATGAAACACAAAATTAGAGGTAGGGGTTAGTACAAAAAATACATTTATGATAAGGGTTAGTACAAAAACGTATAATTAGGGTTAGTGTTAGTGTAAAACATATAATTAGGGTTATGGTTAGTTTAAAACACACAGTTTGGTTGGTGGTTAGCATATAAAGATACATTTACGGTTAGGGTTAGTACAAAGTTATACAATTAGGGTAAGGGTTAGTACAAAAACGCATAATTAGGGTTAGGGTAAGTGTTAAACATATCATTTGGGTTAGGGTTAGTATAAAACACACAATAAGGGTTAAGGGGTTAGCATATGAAATACATTTATTGTAAGGGTTAGTGCAAAATCATACAAATAGGGATACAGTCGATGAAAACACAAAATTAGTGGTAGGGGGTTAGTACAAAAAAATCATTTATGATAAGGTATAGTACAAAAACGTATAATTAGGTTTACATTTATAATAAGGGTTAGTACGAAAACGTATAATTAGGGTCAGGGTTAGTGTGAAAAACACAGTTAGAGTACGATCTCAGCATATAAAGATACATTTACGGTTAGGGTTAGTACAAAATTATACAATTAGGGTAAGGGTTAGTACAAACAGGCATAATTAGGGTTATGGTAAGTATAAAACACATAATTAAGGTTAGCATATAAAATACATTTAGGGTAAGGGTTATAAAAAAATTATACAATTAGTCTTATAATTGATGAAAACACAAAATCAATATAGGGGTTAGTACAAAAAATACATTTATGATAAGGGTTAGTACAAAAACGTATAATTAGGGTTAGGGTTAGTGTAAAACATAAACTTAGGTGTAGGGTTAGTGTAAAACACACAATTAGGGTAAGGGGTAAGCATATAAAGATGCATTTAGGTTTAGGGTTAGTTCAAAATTATTCAATTAAGGTACAGGTTAGTACAAAAACGATTAATTAGGGTTAGGATCAGTGTAAAACATTTTATTAGGGCTAGGGTTAGTATAAACACACAATTAGGGTTAGGGGTTAGCAAATAAAATACTTTTAGGGTTAGGGTTAGTACAAAATTATACAATTGGGTTTACAGTCAATGAAACACAAAATAAGTGGTAGGAATTAGTACAACAAATATATTTATGATAAGGGTTAGTACAAAAACGTATAATTATGGTTAGGGCTAGTGTAAAAAATATAATTAGGGTTAACGTTAGTATAAAACACACAGTTAGGGTTAGGGATTAGCATATAAAGATACATTTAGGGTTCGGGTTAGTACATAATTATACAAATAGGGTAAGGGTTAGTACAAAAACGCATACTTAGGGTAAGGGTTAGTGTTAAATATATTATTAGGGTTAGGGTTAGTATAAAACACACAATTAGCGTTAGGGGTTAGCATATAAGATACATTTAGGGTAAGGGTTATTAAAAAAAATTACAATTAGGGTTTAAGTCGATGAAAACACAAAATAAGTGGTATGGGTTAGTACAAAAAATACATTTATGATAAGGGTTAGTACAAAAATGTATTATTAGGGTTAGGGGTAGTGTTAAACATTTAATTAGGGTTATGGTGAGTGTAAAACACACAGGTAGGGTTAGGGGTTAGCATATAAAGATAGATTTATGGTTAGGGTTAGTACAAAATTATACTATTAGGGAAAGGGTATGTACAAAAACGCATAATTAGGGTTAGGGGTTAGAATATAAGATACATTTAGGGCTAGGGTTAGTTCAAAATTACTCAATTAGGGTACAGGTTAGTACAAAAACGTATAATTAGGGTTTGGATAAGTGTAAAACATATTATTAGGGCTAGGGTAAGTATAAACACACAATTAGGGTTAGGGATTAGCATATAAAATACTTTTAGGGTTAGGGTTAGTAAAAAATTATACAATTAGGGTTTCAGTCAATGAAACACAAAATAAGTGGTAGGGGTTAGTACAACAAATATATTTATGACATGGGTTAGTACAAAAACGTATAATTAGTGTTAGGGCTAGTGTAAAAAATATAATTAGGGTTAAGGTTAGTATAAAACACACAGTTAGGGTAAGGGATTAGCATATAAAGATACATTTAGGGTTCGGGTTAGTACAAAAACGCATAATTAGGGTAAGGGTTAGTGTAAAACATATTATCTGGGTTAGGATTAGTATAAAACAAACAATTAGGATTAGGGGTTAGCATATAAGATACCTTTAGGGTAAGGGTTAGTACAAAATTATATAATTAGGGTTATAGTCGATGAAAACACAAAATTAGTGGTAGGGGTTAGTACAAAAAAAAACATTTATGATAAGGGTTAGTACAAAAATGTATAATAAGGGTTAGTGATAGTGTAAAACATTTAATTAGAGTTAGGGTTAGTATAAAACACACAGTTAAGGATAGGGGTTAGCATATAAAGATAGATTTATGGTTAGGGTTAGTACAAAATTATACTATTAGGGGAAGGGTTAGTACAAAAACGCATAATTAGGGTTAGGGGTAAGCATATAAAATACTTTTAGGGTCAGGGTTAGTACAAAATTATACAATTAGGGTTACAGTCAAAGAAAAACAAAATAAGTGGTAGGGGTTAGTAGAACAAATATATTTATGATATGGGTTAGTACAAAAACGTATAATTAGGGTTAGGGCTAGTGTAAAAAATATAATTAGGGTTAAGGTTAGTATAAAACACACAGTTAGGGTTAGGGATTAGCATATACAGATACATTTAGGGTTCGGGTTAGTACGTAATTATACAATAAGGGTAAGGGTTAGTACAAAAACGCATAATTAGGGTAAGGGTTAGTGTAAAACATATTATTAGGGTTAGGGTTAGTATAAAACACACAATTAGGGTTAGGGGTTAGCATATAAGATACATTTAGGGTAAGGGTTAGTAAAAAATTATACAATTAGGGTTTAAGTCGATGAAAACACAAAATAAATGGTATGGGTTAGTACAAAAAATACATTTATGATAAGGGTTAGTACAAAAATGTATTATTAGGGTTAGGGGTAGTGTTAAACATTTAATTAGGGTTAGGGTGAGTATAAAACACACAGGTGGGGTTAGGGGTTAGCATATAAAGATAGATTTATGGTTAGGGTTAGTACAAAATTATACTATTAGGGAAAAGATTAGTACAAAAACGCATAATTAGGGTTAGGGGTTTGCATATAAGATACATTTAGGGCTAGGGTTAGTACAAAATTATACAATTAGGGTTATAGTCGATCAAAACAAAAAAATTTGTGGTATGGGTTAGTACAAAAAATACATTTATGATAAGGGTTAGTATAAAAAACATATAATTAGGGTCAGGGTTTGTATAAAACACACAGTTAACGTTGGTGGGTAGCATATAAAGATACATTTACGGTTAGGGTTAGTACAAAATTATACAATTAGGGTCAGGGTTAGTACATAAACGCATAATTAGGGTTAGGGTTAGTGTTAAACATATCATTCGGGTTAGGGTTAGTATAAAAACACACAATAAGGGTTAAGGGGTTAGCATATAAAATACATTTATGGTAAGGGTTAGTGCGAAATCATACAAATAGGGATATAGTCGATGAAAACACAAAACTAGTGGTAGGGGGTTAGTACAAAAAAATTCATTTATGATAAGGTTTAGTACAAAAACGTATAATTAGGTTTAGGGTTAGTGTAAAACATATAATTAGGGTGAGGGTAGGTATAAAACACATACAGTTAGGGTTAAATGTTGGCACATTAAGATACATTTAGGGTTAGGGTTATTACAACATTACACGATTAGGGTAAGGGTTAGTACAAAACGCATAATTAGGGTTAAGGTTAGTGTAAAACATATTATTAGGGTTAGGGTTAGTATAAAACACACAGTTAGGGTTAGGGGTCAGCATATAAAGATACATTTAGGGTTAGGGTTAGTACAAAATTAAAACATGAGGGTTTTAGTCGATGAAAACACAAAATAAGTGGTAGGGGTTAGTACAAAAAATACATTTATAATAAGGGTTAGTACGAAAACGTATAATTAGGGTCAGGGTTAGTGTGAAAAACACAGTTAGTGTAAGATGTTAGCATATAAAGATACAGTTACGGTTAGGGTTAGTACAAAATTATACAATTAGGGTAAGGGTTAGTACAAACAGGCATAATTAGGCTTATGGTTACTGTAAAACATATTATCAGGGTTATGGTAAGTATAAAACACATAATTAGGGTTAGCATATAAGATATATTTAGGGTAAGGGTTATAACAAAATTATACAATTAGTGTTATAATGGATGGAAACACAAAATTAGTGGTAGGGGTTAGTACAAAAAATACATTTATGATAAGGGTTAGTACAAAAACGTATAATTAGGGTTAGGGTTAGTGTAAAACATAAACTTAGGTTTAGTGTTAGTGTAAAACACACAGTTAGGGTAAGGGGTAAACATATAAAGATGCATTTAGGGTTAGGGTTAGTTCAAAATTATTCAATTAGGGTACAGGTTAGTACAAAAACGTATAATTAGGGTTAGGATAAGGGTTAAACATTTTATAAGGGCTAGGGTTAGTATAAACACACAATTAGGGTCAGGGGTTAGCAAATAAAATACTTTTAGGGTTAGGGTTAGTACAAAATTATACAATTGGGTTTACAGTCAATGAAACACAAAATAAGTGGTAGGGGTTAGTACAACAAATATATTTATGATAAGGGTTAGTACAAAAACGTATAATTAGGGTTAGGGCTAGTGTCAAAAATATAATTAGGGTTAAGGATAGTATAAAACACACAGTTAGGGTTAGGGATTAGCATATAAAGATACATTTAGGGTTCGGGTTAGTACATAATTATACAAATAGGGTAAGGGTTAGTACAAAAACGCATACTTACGGTAAGGGTTAGTGTAAAACATATTATTAGGGTTAGGGTTAGTATAAAACACACAATTAGGGTTAGGGGTTAGCATATAAGATACATTTAAGGTAAGGGTTAGTACAAAATTATACAATTAGGGTTTAAGTCAATGAAAACACAAAATAAGTGGTATGGGTTAGTACAAAAAAATCATTTATGATAAGGGTTAGTACAAAAATGTATAATTAGGGTTAGGGGTAGTGTTAAACATTTAATTAGGGTTAGTGTGAATATAAAACACACAGGTAGGGTTAGGGGTTAGCATATAAAGATAGATTTTTGGTTAGGGTTAGTACAAAATTATACTATTAGGGAAAGGGTTAGTACAAAAACGCATAATTAGGGTAAGGGGTTAGCATATAAGATACATTTAGGGCTAGGGTTAGTACAAAATTATACAATTAGGGTTATAGTCGATGAAACACAAAATTAGTGGTAGGGGTTAGTACAAAAAATACATTTATGATAAGGGTTAGTAAAAAAAACGTATAATTAGGGTTAGTGTTAGTGTAAAACATATAATTAGGGTTAGGGTTAGTTTAAAACACACAGTTTGGTTGTTGGTTAGCATATAAAGATACATTTACGGTTAGGGTTAGTACAAAGTTATACAATTAGGGTAAGGGTTAGTACAAAAACGCATAATAAGGGTTAGGGTAAATGTTAAACATATCATTTGGGTTAGGGTTAGTATAAAACACACAATAAGGGTTAAGGGGTTAGCATATAAAATACATTTATTGTAAGGGTTAGTGCAAAATCATACAAATAGGGAAACAGTCGATGAAAACACAAAATTAGTGGTAGGGGGTTAGTACAAAAAATTCATTTATGATAAGGTATAGTACAAAAACGTATAATTAGGTTTACATTTATAATAAGGGTTAGTACGAAAACGTATAATTAGGGTCAGGGTTAGTGTGAAAAACACAGTTAGGGTACGATCTTAGCATATAAAGATACATTTACGGTTAGGGTTAGTACAAAATTATACAATTAGGGTAAGGGTTAGTACAAACAGGCATAATTAGGGTTATGGTAAGTATAAAACACATAATTAAGGTTAGCATATAAAATACATTTAGGGTAAGGGTTATCAAAAAATTATACAATTAGTGTTATATTGGATGAAAACACAAAATCAGTGGTAGGGGTTAGTACAAAAAATTCATTTATGATAAGGGTTAGTACAAAAACGTAGAATTAGGGTTAGGGTTAGTGTAAAACATAAACTTAGGTTTAGGGTTAGTGTAAAACACACAATTAGGGTAAGGGGTAAGCATATAAAGATGCATTTAGGGTTAGGGTTAGTTCAAAATTATTCAATTAAGGTTCAGGTTAGTACAAAAACGATTAATTAGGGTTAGGATCAGTGTAAAACATTTTATTAGGGCTAGGGTTAGTATAAACACACAATTAGGGTTAGGGGTTAGCAAATAAAATACTTTTAGGTTTAGGGTTAGTACAAAATTATACAATTGGTTTTTCAGTCAATGAAACACAAAATAAGTGGTAGGGGTTAGTACAACAAATATATTTATGATAAGGGTTAGTACAAAAACGTATAATTAGGGTTAGGGCTAGTGTAAAAAATATAATTAGGGTTAATGTTAGTATAAAACACACAGTTAGGGTTAGGGATTAGCATATAAAGATACATTTAGGGTTCGGGTTAGTACATAATTATACAAATAGGGTAAGGGTTAGTACAAAAACGCATACTTAGGGTAAGGGTAAGTGTTAAACATATTATTAGGGTTAGGGTTAGTATAAAACACACAATTAGCGTTAGGGGTTAGCATATAAGATACATTTAGGGTAAGGGTTATTAAAAAATTATACAATTAGGGTTTAAGTCGACGAAAACACAAAATAAGTGGTATGGGTTAGTACAAAAAATACATTTATGATAAGGGTTAGTACAAAAATGTATTATTAGGGTTAGGGGTAGTGTTAAACATTTAATTAGGGTTATGGTGAGTATAAAACACACAGGTAGGGTTAGGGGTTAGCATATAAAGATAGATTTATGGTTAGGGTTAGTACAAAATTATACTATTAGGGAAAGGGTATGTACAAAAACGCATAATTAGGGTTAGGGGTTAGCATATAAGATACATTTAGGGCTAGGGTTAGTTCAAAATTACTCAATTAGGGTACAGGTTAGTACAAAAACGTATAATTAGGGTTAGGATAAGTGTAAAACATATTATTAGGGCTAGGGTAAGTATAAACACACAATTAGGGTTAGGGGTTAGCATATAAAATACTTTTAGGGTTAGGGTTAGTAAAAAATTATACAATTAGGGTTTCAGTCAATGAAACACAAAATAAGTGGTAGGGGTTAGTACAACAAATATATTTATGACATGGGTTAGTACAAAAACGTATAATTAGTGTTAGGGCTAGTGTAAAAAATATAATTAGGGTTAAGGTTAGTATAAAACACAAAGTTAGGGTAAGGGATTGGCATATAAAGATACATTTAGGGTTCGGGTAAGTACAAAAACGCATAATTAGGGTAAGGGTTAGTGTAAAACATATTATTAGGGTTAGGGTTAGTATAAAACACACAATTAGGGTTAGGGGTTAGCATATAAGATACCTTTAGGGTAAGGGTTAGTACAAATTATATAATTAGGGTTATAGTCGATGAAAACACACAATTAGTGGTAGGGGTTAGTACAAAAAAAACATTTATGATAAGGGTTAGTACAAAAATGTATAATTAGGGTTAGGGTTAGTGTAAAACATTTAATTAGGGTTAGGGTTAGTATATAACACACAGTTAAGGATAGGGGTTAGCATATAAAGATAGATTTATGGTTAGGGTTAGTACAAAATTATACTATTAGGGGAAGGGTTAGTACAAAAACGCATAATTAGGGTTAGGGGTTAGCATATAAAATACTTCTAGGGTTAGAGTTAGTACAAAATTATACAATTAGAGTTACAGTCAATGAAAAACAAAATAAGCGGTAGGGGTTAGTACAACAAATATATTTATGATATGGGTTAGTACAAAAACGTATAATTAGGGTTAGGGCTAGTGTAAAAAATATAATTAGGGTTAAGGTTAGTATAAAACACACAATTAGGGTTAGGGGTTAGCATATAAGATACATTTAGGGTTCGGGTTAGTACATAATTATACAAATAGGGTAAGGGTTAGTACAAAAACGCATACTTACGGTAAGGAAAGAAGCAGAGGTACCAATGGGATATCCGAATGTCAAAAGTCCGAAAGAGCAGAAACCAAACCAGTAAACACAAACAAGAACGGGACAAAAACAGACAACACGTAAAACATGGAAACACAAAACAACTGAATATCAATCAACAACGCGAACTCCAGTCGAAGGGTTAGTGTTAAACATATTATTAGGGTTAGGGTTAGTATAAAGCACACAATTATGGTTAGGGGTTAGCATATAAGATACATTTAGGGTAAGGGTTAGTACAAAATTATACAATTAGGGTTTAAGTCAATGAAAACACAAAATAAGTGGTATGGGTTAGTACAAAAAATACATTTATGATAAGGGTTAGTACAAAAATGTATAATTAGGGTTAGGGGTAGTGTTAAACATTTAATTAGGGTTAGGGTGAGTATAAAACACACAGGTAGGGTTAGGGGTTAGCATATAAAGATAGATTTATGGTTAGGGTTAGTACAAAATTATACTATTAGGGAAAGGGTTAGTACAAAAACGCATAATTAGGGTTAGGGGTTAGCATATAAGATACATTTAGGGCTAGGGTCAGTACAAAATTATACAATTAGGGTTATAGTCGATGAAACACAAAATTAGTGGTAGGGGTAGTACAAAAAATACATTTATGATAAGGGTTAGTACAAAAACGTATAATAAGGGTTAGTGTTAGTGTAAAACATATAATTAGGGTTAGGGTTAGTTTAAAACACACAGTTTGGTTGGTTGTTAGCATATAAAGATACATTTACAGTTAGGGTTAGTACAAAGTTATACAATTAGGGTAAGGGTTAGTACAAAAACGCATAATTAGGGTTAGGGTAAGTGTTAAACATATCATTTGGGTTAGGGTTAGTATAAAACACACAATAAGGGTTAAGGGGTTAGCATATAAAATACATTTATTGTAAGGGTTAGTGCAAAATCATACAAATAGGGATATAGTCGATGAAAACACAAAATTAGTGGTAGGGGGTTAGTACAAAAACTTCATTTATGATAAGGTATAGTACAAAAACGTATAATTAGGTTTACATTTATAATAAGGGTTAGTACGAAAACGTATAATTAGGGTCGGGGTTAGTGTGAAAAAACACAGTTAGGGTACGATCTTAGCATATAAAGATACATTTACGGTTAGGGTTAGAACAAAATTATACAATTAGGGTAAGGGTTAGTATAAACAGGCATAATTAGGGTTATGGTTAGTGTAAAACATATTATCAGGGTTATGGTAAGTATAAAACACATAATTAAGGTTAGTATATAAAATACATTTAGGGTAAGGGTTATCAAAAAATTATACAATTAGTGTTATAATGGATGAAAACACAAAATCATTGGTAGGGGTTAGTACAAAAAATACATTTATGATAAGGTTTAGTACAAAAACGTATAATTAGGGTTAGGGTTAGTGTAAAACATAAACTTAGGTTTAGGGTTAGTGTAAAACACACAATTAGGGTAAGGGGTAAGCATATTAAGATGCATTTAGGGTTAGGGTTAGTTCAAAATTATTCAATTAAGGTACAGGTTAGTACAAAAACGATTAATTAGGGTTAGGATCAGTGTAAAACATTTTATAAGGGCTAGGGTTAGTATTAACACACAATTAGGGTTAGGGGTTAGCAAATAAAATACTCTTAGGGTTAGGGTTAGTACAAAATTATACAATTGGGTTTACATTCAATGAAACACAAAATAAGTGGTAGGGGTTAGTACAACAAATATATTTATGATAAGGGTTAGTACAAAAACGTATAATTAGGGTTAGGGCTAGTGTAAAAAATATAATTAGGGTTAATGTTAGTATAAAACACACAGTTAGGGTTAGGGATTAGCATATAAAGATACATTTAGGGTTCGGGTTAGTACATAATTATACAAATAGGGTAAGGGTTAGTACAAAAACGCATACTTAGGGTAAGGGTTAGTGTTAAATATATTATTAGGGTTAGGGTTAGTATAAAACACACAATTAGGGTTAGGGGTTAGCATATAAGATACATTTAGGCTAAGGGTTATTAAAAAAATATACAATTAGAGTTTAAGTCGATGAAAACACAAAATAAATGGTATGGGTTAGTACAAAAAATCCATTTATGATAAGGGTTAGTACAAAAATGTATTATTAGGGTTAGGGGTAGTGTTAAACATTTAATTAGGGTTAGGGTGAGTATAAAACACACAGGTAGGGTTATGGGTTAGCATATAAAGATAGATTTATGGTTAGGGTTAGTACAAAATTATACTATTAGGGAAAGGGTTAGTACAAAAACGCATAATTAGGGTTAGGGGTTTGCATATAAGATACATTTAGGGCTAGGGTTAGTACAAAATTATACAATTAGGGTTATAGTCGATGAAAACAAAAAAATTAGTGGTATGGGTTAGTACAAAAAATACATTTATGATAAGGGTTAGTATAAAAACATATAATTAGGGTTAGGGTTTGTATAAAACACACAGTTAAGGTTGGTGGGTAGCATATAAAAATACATTTACGGTTAGGGTTAGTACAAAATTATACAATTAGGGTAAGGGTTAGTACAAAAACGCATAATTAGGGTTAGGGTTAGTGTTAAACATATCATTCGGGTTAGGGTTAGTATAAAAACACACAATAAGGGTTAAGGGGTTAGCATATAAAATACATTTATGGTAAGGGTTAGTGCAAAATCATACAAATAGGGATATAGTCGATGAAAACACAAAACTAGTGGTAGGGGGTTAGTACAAAAAAATCATTTATGATAAGGTATAGTACAAAAACGTATAATTAGGTTTAGGGTTAGTGTAAAACATATAATTAGGGTGAGGGTAAGTATAAAACACATACAGTTAGGGTTAAATGTTGGCACATTAACATACATTTAGGGTTAGGGTTAGTACAACATTACACGATTAGGGTAAGGATTAGTACAAAACGCATAATTAGGGTTAAGGTTAGTGTAAAACATATTATTAGGGTTAGGGTTAGTATTAAACACACAATTAGGGTTAGGGGTTAGCATATCAAGATACATTTAGGGTTAGGGTTAGTACAAAATTAAAACATGAGGGTTTTAGTCGATGAAAACACAAAATAAGTGATAGGGGTTAGTACAAAAACACATTTATAATAAGGGTTAGTACAAAAACGTATAATTAGGGTCAGGGTTAGTGTGAAAAACACAGTTAGGGTTAGGTGTTAGCATATAAAGATACATTTACGGCTAGGGTTAGTACAAAATTATACAATTAGGGAAAGGGTTAGTACAAAAACGCATAATTAGGGTTAGGGTTAGTGTAAAACATATTATTAGCGCTATGGTAAGTATAAAACACACAATTAGGGTTAGCATATAAGATACATTTAGGGTAAGGGTTATTGCAAAATTATACAATTAGTGTTATAATTGATGAAAACACACAATTAGTGGTAGGGATTAGTACAAAAAATACATTTATGATCAGGGTTAGTACAAAAACGTATATTTAGGGTTAGGGTTAGTGTAAAACATAAACTTAGCTTTAGGGTTAGTGTAAAACACACAGTTAGCGGGTTAGGGATTAGCATATAAAGATACATTTAGGGTACAGGTTAGTACAAAAACGTATAATTAGGGTTAGGATAAGTGTAAAACATATTATAAGGGCTAGGGTAAGTATAAACACACAATTAGGGTTAGGGGTTAGCATATAAAATACTTTTAGGGTTAGGGTTAGTAAAAAATTATACAATTAGGGTTTCAGTCAATGAAACACAAAATAAGTGGTAGGGGTTAGTACAACAAATATATTTATGACATGGGTTAGTAAAAAAAAGTATAATTAGTGTTAGGGCTAGTGTAAAAAATATAATTAGGGTTAAGGTTAGTATAAAACACAAAGTTAGGGTAAGGGATTGGCATATAAAGATACATTTAGGGTTCGGGTAAGTACAAAAACGCATAATTAGGGTAAGGGTTAGTGTAAAACATATTATTAGGGTTAGGGTTAGTATAACACACACAATTAGGGTTAGGGGTTAGCATATAAGATACCTTTAGGGTAAGGGTTAGTACAAATTATATAATTAGGGTTATACTCGATGAAAACACAAAATTAGTGGTAGGGGTTATTACAAAAAAAAAATTTATGATAAGGGTTAGTACAAAAATGTATAATTAGGGTTAGGGTTAGTGTAAAACATTTAATTAGGGTTAGGGTTAGTATAAAACACACAGTTAAGGATAGGGGTTAGCATATAAAGATAGATTTATGGTTAGGGTTAGTACAAAATTATACTATTAGGGGAAGGGTTAGTACAAAAACGCATAATTAGGGTTAGGGGTTAGCATATAAAATACTTTTAGGGTTAGGGTTAGTACAAAATTATACAATTAGGGTTACAGTCAATGAAAAACAAAATAAGCGGTAGGGGTTAGTACAACAAATATATTTATGATATGGGTTAGTACAAAAACGTATAATTAGGGTTAGGGCTAGTGTAAAAAATATAATTAGGGTTAAGGTTAGTATAAAACACACAATTAGGGTTAGGGGTTAGCATATAAGATACATTTAGGATTCGGGTTAGTACATAATTATACAAATAGGGTAAGGGTTAGTACAAAAACGCATACTTACGGTAAGGAAAGAAGCAGAGGTACCAATGGGATATCCGAATGTCAAAAGTCCGAAAGAGCAGAAACCAAACCAGTAAACACAAACAAGAACGGGACAAAAACAGACAACACGTAAAACATGGAAACACAAAACAACTGAATATCAATCAACAACGCGAACTCCAGTCGAAGGGTTAGTGTTAAACATATTATTAGGGTTAGGGTTAGTATAAAGCACACAATTATGGTTAGGGGTTAGCATATAAGATACATTTAGGGTAAGGGTTAGTACAAAATTATACAATTAGGGTTTAAGTCAATGAAAACACAAAATAAGTGGTATGGGTTAGTACAAAAAATACATTTATGATAAGGGTTAGTACAAAAATGTATAATTAGGGTTAGGGGTAGTGTTAAACATTTAATTAGGGTTAGGGTGAGTATAAAACACACAGGTAGGGTTAGGGGTTAGCATATAAAGATAGATTTATGGTTAGGGTTAGTACAAAATTATACTATTAGGGAAAGGGTTAGTACAAAAACGCATAATTAGGGTTAGGGGTTAGCATATAAGATACATTTAGGGCTAGGGTCAGTACAAAATTATACAATTAGGGTTATAGTCGATGAAACACAAAATTAGTGGTAGGGGTAGTACAAAAAATACATTTATGATAAGGGTTAGTACAAAAACGTATAATAAGGGTTAGTGTTAGTGTAAAACATATAATTAGGGTTAGGGTTAGTTTAAAACACACAGTTTGGTTGGTTGTTAGCATATAAAGATACATTTACAGTTAGGGTTAGTACAAAGTTATACAATTAGGGTAAGGGTTAGTACAAAAACGCATAATTAGGGTTAGGGTAAGTGTTAAACATATCATTTGGGTTAGGGTTAGTATAAAACACACAATAAGGGTTAAGGGGTTAGCATATAAAATACATTTATTGTAAGGGTTAGTGCAAAATCATACAAATAGGGATATAGTCGATGAAAACACAAAATTAGTGGTAGGGGGTTAGTACAAAAACTTCATTTATGATAAGGTATAGTACAAAAACGTATAATTAGGTTTACATTTATAATAAGGGTTAGTACGAAAACGTATAATTAGGGTCGGGGTTAGTGTGAAAAAACACAGTTAGGGTACGATCTTAGCATATAAAGATACATTTACGGTTAGGGTTAGAACAAAATTATACAATTAGGGTAAGGGTTAGTACAAACAGGCATAATTAGGGTTATGGTTAGTGTAAAACATATTATCAGGGTTATGGTAAGTATAAAACACATAATTAAGGTTAGTATATAAAATACATTTAGGGTAAGGGTTATCAAAAAATTATACAATTAGTGTTATAATGGATGAAAACACAAAATCAGTGGTAGGGGTTAGTACAAAAAATACATTTATGATAAGGTTTAGTACAAAAACGTATAATTAGGGTTAGGGTTAGTGTAAAACATAAACTTAGGTTTAGGGTTAGTGTAAAACACACAATTAGGGTAAGGGGTAAGCATATTAAGATGCATTTAGGGTTAGGGTTAGTTCAAAATTATTCAATTAAGGTACAGGTTAGTACAAAAACGATTAATTAGGGTTAGGATCAGTGTAAAACATTTTATAAGGGCTAGGGTTAGTATTAACACACAATTAGGGTTAGGGGTTAGCAAATAAAATACTCTTAGGGTTAGGGTTAGTACAAAATTATACAATTGGGTTTACATTCAATGAAACACAAAATAAGTGGTAGGGGTTAGTACAACAAATATATTTATGATAAGGGTTAGTACAAAAACGTATAATTAGGGTTAGGGCTAGTGTAAAAAATATAATTGGGGTTAATGTTAGTATAAAACACACAGTTAGGGTTAGGGATTAGCATATAAAGATACATTTAGGGTTCGGGTTAGTACATAATTATACAAATAGGGTAAGGGTTAGTACAAAAACGCATACTTAGGGTAAGGGTTAGTGTTAAATATATTATTAGGGTTAGGGTTAGTATAAAACACACAATTAGGGTTAGGGGTTAGCATATAAGATACATTTAGGCTAAGGGTTATTAAAAAAATATACAATTAGAGTTTAAGTCGATGAAAACACAAAATAAATGGTATGGGTTAGTACAAAAAATCCATTTATGATAAGGGTTAGTACAAAAATGTATTATTAGGGTTAGGGGTAGTGTTAAACATTTAATTAGGGTTAGGGTGAGTATAAAACACACAGGTAGGGTTATGGGTTAGCATATAAAGATAGATTTATGGTTAGGGTTAGTACAAAATTATACTATTAGGGAAAGGGTTAGTACAAAAACGCATAATTAGGGTTAGGGGTTTGCATATAAGATACATTTAGGGCTAGGGTTAGTACAAAATTATACAATTAGGGTTATAGTCGATGAAAACAAAAAAATTAGTGGTATGGGTTAGTACAAAAAATACATTTATGATAAGGGTTAGTATAAAAACATATAATTAGGGTTAGGGTTTGTATAAAACACACAGTTAAGGTTGGTGGGTAGCATATAAAAATACATTTACGGTTAGGGTTAGTACAAAATTATACAATTAGGGTAAGGGTTAGTACAAAAACGCATAATTAGGGTTAGGGTTAGTGTTAAACATATCATTCGGGTTAGGGTTAGTATAAAAACACACAATAAGGGTTAAGGGGTTAGCATATAAAATACATTTATGGTAAGGGTTAGTGCAAAATCATACAAATAGGGATATAGTCGATGAAAACACAAAACTAGTGGTAGGGGGTTAGTACAAAAAAATCATTTATGATAAGGTATAGTACAAAAACGTATAATTAGGTTTAGGGTTAGTGTAAAACATATAATTAGGGTGAGGGTAAGTATAAAACACATACAGTTAGGGTTAAATGTTGGCACATTAACATACATTTAGGGTTAGGGTTAGTACAACATTACACGATTAGGGTAAGGATTAGTACAAAACGCATAATTAGGGTTAAGGTTAGTGTAAAACATATTATTAGGGTTAGGGTTAGTATTAAACACACAATTAGGGTTAGGGGTTAGCATATCAAGATACATTTAGGGTTAGGGTTAGTACAAAATTAAAACATGAGGGTTTTAGTCGATGAAAACACAAAATAAGTGATAGGGGTTAGTACAAAAACACATTTATAATAAGGGTTAGTACAAAAACGTATAATTAGGGTCAGGGTTAGTGTGAAAAACACAGTTAGGGTTAGGTGTTAGCATATAAAGATACATTTACGGCTAGGGTTAGTACAAAATTATACAATTAGGGAAAGGGTTAGTACAAAAACGCATAATTAGGGTTAGGGTTAGTGTAAAACATATTATTAGCGCTATGGTAAGTATAAAACACACAATTAGGGTTAGCATATAAGATACATTTAGGGTAAGGGTTATTGCAAAATTATACAATTAGTGTTATAATTGATGAAAACACACAATTAGTGGTAGGGATTAGTACAAAAAATACATTTATGATCAGGGTTAGTACAAAAACGTATATTTAGGGTTAGGGTTAGTGTAAAACATAAACTTAGCTTTAGGGTTAGTGTAAAACACACAGTTAGCGGGTTAGGGATTAGCATATAAAGATACATTTAGGGTACAGGTTAGTACAAAAACGTATAATTAGGGTTAGGATAAGTGTAAAACATATTATAAGGGCTAGGGTAAGTATAAACACACAATTAGGGTTAGGGGTTAGCATATAAAATACTTTTAGGGTTAGGGTTAGTAAAAAATTATACAATTAGGGTTTCAGTCAATGAAACACAAAATAAGTGGTAGGGGTTAGTACAACAAATATATTTATGACATGGGTTAGTAAAAAAAGTATAATTAGTGTTAGGGCTAGTGTAAAAAATATAATTAGGGTTAAGGTTAGTATAAAACACAAAGTTAGGGTAAGGGATTGGCATATAAAGATACATTTAGGGTTCGGGTAAGTACAAAAACGCATAATTAGGGTAAGGGTTAGTGTAAAACATATTATTAGGGTTAGGGTTAGTATAACACACACAATTAGGGTTAGGGGTTAGCATATAAGATACCTTTAGGGTAAGGGTTAGTACAAATTATATAATTAGGGTTATACTCGATGAAAACACAAAATTAGTGGTAGGGGTTATTACAAAAAAAAAAATTTATGATAAGGGTTAGTACAAAAATGTATAATTAGGGTTAGGGTTAGTGTAAAACATTTAATTAGGGTTAGGGTTAGTATAAAACACACAGTTAAGGATAGGGGTTAGCATATAAAGATAGATTTATGGTTAGGGTTAGTACAAAATTATACTATTAGGGGAAGGGTTAGTACAAAAACGCATAATTAGGGTTAGGGGTTAGCATATAAAATACTTTTAGGGTTAGGGTTAGTACAAAATTATACAATTAGGGTTACAGTCAATGAAAAACAAAATAAGCGGTAGGGGTTAGTACAACAAATATATTTATGATATGGGTTAGTACAAAAACGTATAATTAGGGTTAGGGCTAGTGTAAAAAATATAATTAGGGTTAAGGTTAGTATAAAACACACAATTAGGGTTAGGGGTTAGCATATAAGATACATTTAGGATTCGGGTTAGTACATAATTATACAAATAGGGTAAGGGTTAGTACAAAAACGCATACTTACGGTAAGGGTTAGTATTAAACATATTATTAGGGTTAGGGTTTGTATAAAACACACAATTATGGTTAGGGGTTAGCATATAAGATACATTTAGGGTAAGGGTTAGTACAGAATTATACAATTAGGGTTTAAGTCAATGAAAACACAAAATAAGTGGTATGGGTTAGTACAAAAAATACATTTATGATAAGGGTTAGTACAAAAATGTATAATTAGGGTTAGGGGTAGTGTTAAACATTTAATTAGGGTTAGGGTGAGTATAAAACACACAGGTAGGGTTAGGGGTTAGCATATAAAGATAGATTTATGGTTAGGGTTAGTACAAAATTATACTATTAGGGAAAGGGTTAGTACAAAAACGCATAATTAGGGTTAGGGGTAAGCATATAAGATACATTTACTGCTAGGGTTAGTACAAAATTATACAATTAGGGTTATAGTCGATGAAACACAAAATTAGTGGTAGGGGTTAGTACAAAAAATACATTTATGATAAGGGTTAGTACAAAAACGTATAATAAGGGTTAGTGTTAGTGTAAAACATATAATTAGGGTTAGGGTTAGTTTAAAACACACAGTTTGGTTGGTGGTTAGCATATAAAGATACATTTACAGAAAGGGTTAGTACAAAGTTATACAATTAGGGTAAGGGTTAGTACAAAAACGCATAATTAGGGTTAGGGTAAGTGTTAAACATATCATTTGGGTTAGGGTTAGTATAAAACACACAATAAGGGTTAAGGGGTTAGCATATAAAATACATTTATTGTAAGGGTTAGTGCAAAATCATACAAATAGGGATATAGTCGATGAAAACACAAAATTAGTGGTAGGGGGTTAGTACAAAAACTTCATTTATGATAAGGTATAGTACAAAAACGTATAATTAGGTTTACATTTATAATAAGGGTTAGTACAAAAACGTATAATTAGGTTTACATTTATAATAAGGGTTAGTACGAAAACGTATAATTAGGGTCGGGGTTAGTGTGAAAAACACAGTTAGGGTACGATCTTAGCATATAAAGATACATTTACGGTTAGGGTTAGTACAAAATTATACAATTAGGGTAAGGGTTAGTACAAACAGGCATAATTAGGGTTATGGTTAGTGTAAAACATATTATCAGGGTTATGGTAAGTATAAAACACATAATTAAGGTTAGCATATAAAATACATTTAGGGTAAGGGTTATCAAAAAATTATACAATAAGTGTTATAATGGATGAAAACACAAAATCAGTGGTAGGGGTTAGTACAAAAAATACATTTACGATAAGGGTTAGTACAAAAACGTATAATTAGGGTTAGGGTTAGTGTAAAACATAAACTTAGGTTTAGGGTTAGTGTAAAACACACAATTAGGGTAAGGGGTAAGCATATTAAGATGCATTTAGGGTTAGGGTTAGTTCAAAATTATTCAATTAAGGTACAGGTTAGTACAAAAACGATTAATTAGGGTTAGGATCAGTGTAAAACATTTTATAAGGGCTAGGGTTAGTATTAACACACAATTAGGGTTAGGGGTTAGCAAATAAAATACTCTTAGGGTTAGGGTTAGTACAAAATTATACAATTGGGTTTACATTCAATGAAACACAAAATAAGTGGTAGGGGTTAGTACAACAAATATATTTATGATAAGGGTTAGTACAAAAACGTATAATTAGGGTAAGGGCTAGTGTAAAAAAATATAATTAGGGTTAATGTTAGTATAAAACACACAGTTAGGGTTAGGGATTAGCATATAAAGATACATTTAGGGTTCGGGTTAGTACATAATTATACAAATAGGGTAAGGGTTAGTACAAAAACGCATACTTAGGGTAAGGGTTAGTGTTAAATATATTATTAGGGTTAGGGTTAGTATAAAACACACAATTAGGGTTAGGGGTTAGCATATAAGATACATTTAGGCTAAGGGTTATTAAAAAAATATACAATTAGAGTTTAAGTCGATGAAAACACAAAATAAATGGTATGGGTTAGTACAAAAAATCCATTTATGATAAGGGTTAGTACAAAAATGTATTATTAGGGTTAGGGGTAGTGTTAAACATTTAATTAGGGTTAGGGTGAGTATAAAACACACAGGTAGGGTTAGGGGTTAGCATATAAAGATAGATTTATGGTTAGGGTTAGTACAAAATTATACTATTAGGGAAAGGGTTAGTACAAAAACGCATAATTAGGGTTAGGGGTTTGCATATAAGATACATTTAGGGCTAGGGTTAGTACAAAATTATACAATTAGGGTTATAGTCGATGAAAACAAAAAAATTAGTGGTATGGGTTAGTACAAAAAATACATTTATGATAAGGGTTAGTATAAAAACATATAATTAGGGTTAGGGTTTGTATAAAACACACAGTTAAGGTTGGTGGGTAGCATATAAAAATACATTTACGGTTAGGGTTAGTACAAAATTATACAATTAGGGTAAGGGTTAGTACAAAAACGCATAATTAGGGTTAGGGTTAGTGTTAAACATATCATTCGGGTTAGGGTTAGTATAAAAACACACAATAAGGGTTAAGGGGTTAGCATATAAAATACATTTATGGTAAGGGTTAGTGCAAAATCATACAAACAGGGATATAGTCGATGAAAACACAAAACTAGTGGTAGGGGGTTAGTACAAAAAAAATCATTTATGATAAGGTATAGTACAAAAACGTATAATTAGGTTTAGGGTTAGTGTAAAACATATAATTAGGGTGAGGGTAAGTATAAAACACATACAGTTAGGGTTAAATGTTGGCACATTAAGATACATTTAGGGTTAGGGTTAGTACAACATTACACGATTAGGGTAAGGATTAGTACAAAACGCATAATTAGGGTTAAGGTTAGTGTAAAACATATTATTAGGGTTAGGGTTAGTATTAAACACACAATTAGGGTTAGGGGTTAGCATATCAAGATACATTTAGGGTTAGGGTTAGTACAAAATTAAAACATGAGGGTTTTAGTCGATGAAAACACAAAATAAGTGATAGGGGTTAGTACAAAAAATACATTTATAATAAGGGTTAGTACAAAAACGTATAATTAGGGTCAGGGTTAGTGTGAAAAACACAGTTAGGGTTAGGTGTTAGCATATAAAGATACATTTAGGCTAGGGTTAGTACAAAATTATACAATTAGGGAAAGGGTTAGTACAAAAACGCATAATTAGGGTTAGGGTTAGTGTAAAACATATTATTAGCGCTATGGTAAGTATAAAACACACAATTAGGATTAGCATATAAGATACATTTAGGGTAAGGGTTATTGCAAAATTATACAATTAGTGTTATAATTGATGAAAACACACAATTAGTGGTAGGGATTAGTACAAAAAATACATTTATGATCAGGGTTAGTACAAAAACGTATATTTAGGGTTAGGGTTAGTGTAAAACATAAACTTAGCTTTAGGGTTAGTGTAAAACACACAGTTAGCGGGTTAGGGATTAGCATATAAAGATACATTTAGGGTACAGGTTAGTACAAAAACGTATAATTATGGTTAGGATAAGTGTAAAACATATTATAAGGGCTAGGGTAAGTATAAACACACAATTAGGGTTAGGGGTTAGCATATAAAATACTTTTAGGGTTAGGGTTAGTAAAAAATTATACAATTAGGGTTTCAGTCAATGAAACACAAAATAAGTGGTAGGGGTTAGTACAACAAATATATTTATGACATGGGTTAGTAAAAAAACGTATAATTAGTGTTAGGGCTAGTGTAAAAAATATAATTAGGGTTAAGGTTAGTATAAAACACAAAGTTAGGGTAAGGGATTGGCATATAAAGATACATTTAGGGTTTGGGTAAGTACAAAAACGCATAATTAGGGTTAGGGGTTTGCATATAAGATACATTTAGGGCTAGGGTTAGTACAAACTTATACAATTAGGGTTATAGTCGATGAAAACAAAAAAAATAGTGGTATGGGTTAGTACAAAAAATACATTTATGATAAGGGTTAGTATAAAAACATATAATTAGGGTTAGGGTTTGTATAAAACACACAGTTAAGGTTGGTGGGTAGCATATAAAAATACATTTACGGTTAGGGTTAGTACAAAATTATACAATTAGGGTTAGGGTTAGTACAAAAACGCATAATTAGGGTTAGGGTTAGTGTTAAACTTATCATTCGGGTTAGGGTTAGTATAAAAACACACAATAAGGGTTAAGGGGTTAGCATATAAAATACATTTATGGTAAGGGTTAGTGCAAAATCATACAAATAGGGATATAGTCGATGAAAACACAAAACTAGTGGTAGGGGGTTAGTACAAAAAAAATCATTTATGATAAGGTATAGTACAAAAACGTATAATTAGGTTTAGGGTTAGTGTAAAACATATAATTAGGGTGAGGGTAAGTATAAAACACATACAGTTAGGGTTAAATGTTGGCACATTAAGATACATTTAGGGTTAGGGTTAGTACAACATTACACGATTAGGGTAAGGGTTAGTACAAAACGAATAATTAGGGTTAAGGTTAGTGTAAAACATATTATTAGGGTTAGGGTTAGTATTAAACACACAATTAGGGTTAGGGGTTTGCATATCAAGATACATTTAGGGTTAGGGTTAGTACAAAATTAAAACATGAGGGTTTTAGTCGATGAAAACACAAAATAAGTGATAGGGGTTAGTACAAAAAATACATTTATATTAAGGGTTAGTACAAAAACGTATAATTAGGGTCAGGGTTAGTGTGATAAACACAGTTAGGGTTAGGTGTTAGCATATAAAGATACATTTACGGCTAGGGTTAGTACAAAATTATACAATTAGGGAAAGGGTTAGTACAAAAACGCATAATTAGGGTTAGGGTTAGTGTAAAACATATTATTAGCGCTATGGTAAGTATAAAACACACAATTAGGGTTAGCATATAAGATACATTTAGGGTAAGGGTTGTTGCAAAATTATACAATTAGTGTTATAATTGATGAAAACACAAAATTAGTGGTAGGGATTAGTACAAAAAATACATTTATGATCAGGGTTAGTACAAAAACGTATATTTAGGGTTAGGGTTAGTGTAAAACATAAACTTAGCTTTAGGGTTAGTGTAAAACACACAGTTAGCGGGTTAGGGATTAGCATATAAAGATACATTTAGGGTACAGGTTAGTACAAAAACGTATAATTATGGTTAGGATAAGTGTAAAACATATTATAAGGGCTAGGGTAAGTATAAACACACAATTAGGGTTAGGGGTTAGCATATAAAATACTTTTAGGGTTAGGGTTAGTAAAAAATTATACAATTAGGTTTTCAGTCAATGAAACACAAAATAAGTGGTAGGGGTTAGTACAACAAATATATTTATGACATGGGTTAGTAAAAAAAAGTATAATTAGTGTTAGGGCTAGTGTAAAAAATATAATTAGGGTTAAGGTTAGTATAAAACACAAAGTTAGGGTAAGGGATTGGCATATAAAGATACATTTAGGGTTCGGGTAAGTACAAAAACGCATAATTAGGGTAAGGGTTAGTGTAAAACATATTATTAGGGTTAGGGTTAGTATAAAACACACAATTAGGGTTAGGGGTTAGCATATAAGATACCTTTAGGGTAAGGGTTAGTACAAATTATATAATTAGGGTTATACTCGATGAAAACACAAAATTAGTGGTAGGGGTTATTACAAAAAAAAACATTTATGATAAGGGTTAGTACAAAAATGTATAATTAGGGTTAGGGTTAGTGTAAAACATTTAATTAGGGTTAGGGTTAGTATAAAACACACAGTTAAGGATAGGGGTTAGCATATAAAGATAGATTTATGGTTAGGGTTAGTACAAAATTATACTATTAGGGGAAGGGTTAGTACAAAAACGCATAATTAGGGTTAGGGGTTAGCATATAAAATACTTTTAGGGTTAGGGTTAGTACAAAATTATACAATTAGGGTTACAGTCAATGAAAAACAAAATAAGCGGTAGGGGTTAGTACAACAAATATATTTATGATATGGGTTAGTACAAAAACGTATAATTAGGGTTAGGGCTAGTGTAAAAAATATAATTAGGGTTAAGGTTAGTATAAAACACACAATTAGGGTTAAGGGTTAGCATATAAGATACATTTAGGGTTCGGGTTAGTACATAATTATACAAATAGGGTAAGGGTTAGTACAAAAACGCATACTTACGGTAAGGGTTAGTATTAAACATATTATTAGGGTTAGGGTTTGTATATAACACACAATTATGGTTAGGGGTTAGCATATAAGATACATTTAGGGTAAGGGTTAGTACAGAATTATACAATTAGGGTTTAAGTCAATGAAAACACAAAATAAGTGGTATGGGTTAGTACAAAAAATACATTTATGATAAGGGTTAGTACAAAAATGTATAATTAGGGTTAGGGGTAGTGTTAAACATTTAATTAGGGTTAGGGTGAGTATAAAACACACAGGTAGGGTTAGGGGTTAGCATATAAAGATAGATTTATGGTTAGGGTTAGTACAAAATTATACTATTAGGGAAAGGGTTAGTACAAAAACGCATAATTAGGGTTAGGGGTAAGCATATAAGATACATTTACTGCTAGGGTTAGTACAAAATTATACAATTAGGGTTATAGTCGATGAAACACAAAATTAGTGGTAGGGGTTAGTACAAAAAATACATTTATGATAAGGGTTAGTACAAAAACGTATAATAAGGGTTAGTGTTAGTGTAAAACATATTATAAGGGTTAGGGTTAGTTTAAAACACACAGTTTGGTTGGTGGTTAGCATATAAAGATACATTTACAGTTAGGGTTAGTACAAAGTTATACAATTAGGGTAAGGGTTAGTACAAAAACGCATAAATAGGGTTAGGGTAAGTGTTAAACATATCATTTGGGTTAGGGTTAGTATAAAACACACAATAAGGGTTAAGGGGTTAGCATATAAAATACATTTATTGTAAGGGTTAGTGCAAAATCATACAAATAGGGATATAGTCGATGAAAACACAAAATTAGTGGTAGGGGGTTAGTACAAAAACTTCATTTATGATAAGGTATAGTACAAAAACGTATAATTAGGTTTACATTTATAATAAGGGTTAGTACAAAAACGTATAATTAGGTTTACATTTATAATAAGGGTTAGTACGAAAACGTATAATTAGGGTCGGGGTTAGTGTGAAAAACACAGTTAGGGTACGATCTTAGCATATAAAGATACATTTACGGTTAGGGTTAGTACAAAATTATACAATTAGGGTAAGGGTTAGTACAAACAGGCATAATTAGGGTTATGGTTAGTGTAAAACATATTATCAGGGTTATGGTAAGTATAAAACACATAATTAAGGTTAGCATATAAAATACATTTAGGGTAAGGGTTATCAAAAAATTAAACAATTAGTGTTATAATGGATGAAAACACAAAATCAGTGGTAGGGGTTAGTACAAAAAATACATTTATGATAAGGGTTAGTACAAAAACGTATAATTAGGGTTAGGGTTAGTGTAAAACATAAACTTAGGTTTAGGGTTAGTGTAAAACACACAATTAGGGTAAGGGGTAAGCATATAAAGATGCATTTAGGGTTAAGGTTAGTTCAAAATTATTCAATTAAGGTACAGGTTAGTACAAAAAACGATTAATTAGGGTTAGGATCAGTGTAAAACATTTTATTAGGGCTAGGGTTAGTATAAACACACAATTAGGGTTAGGGGTTAGCAAATAAAATACTTTTAGGGTTAGGGTTAGTACAAAATTATACAATTGGGTTTACAGTCAATGAAACACAAAATAAGTGGTAGGGGTTAGTACAACAAATATATTTATGATAAGGGTTAGTACAAAAACGTATAATTAGGGTTAGGGCTAGTGTAAAAAATATAATTAGGGTTAATGTTAGTATAAAACACACAGTTAGGGTTAGGGATTAGCATATAAAGATACATTTATGGTTCGGGTTAGTACATAATTATACAAATAGGGTAAGGGTTAGTACAAAAACGCATACTTAGGGTAAGGGTTAGTGTTAAACATATTATTAGGGTTAGGGTTAGTATAAAACACACAATTAGGGTTAGCATATAAGATACATTTAGGGTAAGGGTTATTAATAAATTATACAATTAGAGTTTAAGTCGATGAAAACACAAAATAAGTGGTATGGGTTAGTACAAAAAATACATTTATGATAAGGGTTAGTACAAAAATGTATTATTAGGGTTAGGGGTAGTGTTAAACATTTAATTAGGGTTATGGTGAGTATAAAACACACAGGTAGGGTTAGGGGTTAGCATATAAAGATATATTTATGGTTAGGGTTAGTACAAAATTATACTATTAGGGAAAGGGTATGTACAAAAACGCATAATTAGGGTTAGGGGTTAGCATATAAGATACATTTAGGGCTAGGGTTAGTTCAAAATTACTCAATTAGGGTACAGGTTAGTACAAAAACGTATAATTAGGGTTAGGATAAGTGTAAAACATATTATTAGGGCTAGGGTAAGTATGACCACACAATTAGGGTTAGGGATTAGCATATAAAATACTTTTAGGGTTAGGGTTAGTAAAAAATTATACAATTAGGGTTTCAGTCAATGAAACACAAAATAAGTGGTAGGGGTTAGTACAACAAATATATTTATGACATGGGTTAGTACAAAAACGTATAATTAGTGTTAGGGCTAGTGTAAAAAATATAATTAGGGTTAAGGTTAGTATAAAACACACAGTTAGGGTAAGGGATTAGCATATAAAGATACATTTAGGGTTAGGGTTAGTACAAAAACGCATAATTAGGGTAAGGGTTAGTGTAAAACATATTATTAGGGTTAGGGTTAGTATAAAACAAACAATTAGGATTAGGGGTTAGCATATAAGATACCTTTAGGATAAGGGTTAGTACAAAATTATATAATTAGGGTTATATTCGATGAAAACACAAATTAGTGGTAGGGGTTAGTACAAAAAAACATTTATGATAAGGGTTAGTACAAAAATGTATAATTAGGGTTAGGAATAGTGTAAAACATTTAATTAGAGTAAGGTAAGTATAAAACACACAGTTAAGGATAGGGGTTAGCATATAAAGATAGATTTATGGTTAGGGTTAGTACAAAATTATACTATTAGGGGAAGGGTTAGTACAAAAACGCATAATTAAGGTTAGGGGTTAGCATATAAAATACTTTTAGGGTTAGGGTTAGTACAAAATTATACAATTAGGGTTACAGTCAAAGAAAAACAAAATAAGTGGTAGGGGTTAGTAGAACAAATATATTTATGATATGGGTTAGTACAAAAACGTATAATTAGGGTTAGGGCTAGTGTAAAAAAATATAATTAGGGTTAAGGTTAGTATAAAACACAAGTAAGGGTTAGGGATTAGCATATACAGATACATTTAGGGTTCGGGTTAGTACGTAATTATACAATAAGGGTAAGGGTTAGTACAAAAACGCATAATTAGGGTAAGGGTTAGTGTAAAACATATTATTAGGGTTAGGGTTAGTATAAAACACACAATTATGGTTAGGGGTTAGCATACAAGATACATTTAGGGTAAGGGTTAGTAAAAAATTATACAATTAGGGTTTAAATCGATGAAAACACAAAATAAATGGTATTGGTTAGTACAAAAAATACATTTATGATAAGGGTTAGTACAAAAATGTATTATTAGGGTTAGGGGTAGTGTGAAACATTTAATTAGGGTTAGGGTGAGTATAAAACACACAGGTAGGGTTAGGGGTTAGCATATAAAGATAGATTTATGGTTAGGGTTAGTACAAAGTTATACTATTAGGGAAAGGGTTAGTACAAAAACGCATAATTAGGGTAAGGGTTAGTGTTAAACATATTATTAGGGTTAGGGTTAGTATAAAACACACAATTAGGGTTAGCATATAAGAAACATTTAGGGTAAGGGTTATTAATAAATTATACAATTAGAGTTTAAGTCGATGAAAACACAAAATAAGTGGTATGGGTTAGAACAAAAAATACATTTATGATAAGGGTTAGTACAAAAATGTATTATTAGGGTTAGGGGTAGTGTTAAACATTTAATTAGGGTTATGGTGAGTATAAAACACACAGGTAGGGTTAGGGGTTAGCATATAAAGATATATTTATGGTTAGGGTTAGTACAAAATTATACTATTAGGGAAAGGGTATGTACAAAAACGCATAATTAGGGTTAGGGGTTAGCATATAAGATACATTTAGGGCTAGGGATAGTTCAAAATTACTCAATTAGGGTACAGGTTAGTACAAAAACGTATAATTAGGGTTAGGATAAGTGTAAAACATATTATTAGGGCTAGGGTAAGTATGACCTTACAATTAGGGTTAGGGATTAGCATATAAAATACTTTTAGGGTTAGGGTTAGTAAAAAATTATACAATTAGGGTTTCAGTCAATGAAACACAAAATAAGTGGTAGGGGTTAGTACAAAAAAATACATTTATGATAAGGGTTAGTACAAAAATGTATTATTAGGGTTAGGGGTAGTGTTAAACATTTAATTAGGGTTATGGTGAGTATAAAACACACAGGTAGGGTTAGGGGTTAGCATATAAAGATATATTTATGGTTAGGGTTAGTACAAAATTATACTATTAGGGAAAGGGTATGTACAAAAACGCATAATTAGGGTTAGGGGTTAGCATTTAAGATACATTTAGAGCTAGGGATAGTTCAAAATTACTCAATTAGGGTACAGGTTAGTACAAAAACGATTAATTAGGGTTAGGATCAGTGTAAAACATTTTATTAGGGCTTGGGTTAGTATAAACACACAATTAGGGTTAGGGGTTAGCAAAAAAAAATACTTTTAGGGTTAGGGTTATACAAAATAAGCGGTAGGGGTTAGTACAACAAATATATTTATGATATGGGTTAGTACAAAAACGTATAATTAGGGTTAGGGCTAGTGTAAAAAATATAATTAGGGTTAAGGTTAGTATAAAACACACAATTAGGGTTAGGGGTTAGCATATACGATACATTTAGGGTTCGGGTTGGTACATAATTATACAAATAGGGTAAGGGTTAGTACAAAAACGCATACTTACGGTAAGGGTTAGTGTTAAACATATTATTAGGGTTAGGGTTTGTATAAAACACACAATTATGGTTAGGGGTTAGCATATAAGATACATTTAGGGTAAGGGTTAGTACAAAATTATACAATTAGGGTTTAAGTCAATGAAAACACAAAATAAGCGCTATGGGTTAGTACAAAAAATACATTTATGATAAGGGTTAGTACAAAAATGTATAATTAGGGTTAGGGGTAGTGTTAAACATTTAATTAGGGTTATGGTTCGATAAAACACACAGGTAGGGTTAGGGGTTAGCATATAAAGATAGATTTATGGTTAGGGTTAGTATAAAATTATACTATTAGGGAAAGGATATGTACAAAAACGCATAATTAGGGTTAGGGGTTAGCATATAAGATACATTTAGGGCTAGGGTTAGTTCAAAATTACTCAATTAGGGTACAGGTTAGTACAAAAACGTATAATTAGGGTTAGGATAAGTGTAAAACATATTATTAGGGCTAGGGTAAGTATGACCACACAATTAGGGTTAGGGTTAGTGTTATACATATTATTAGGGCTAGGGTAAGTATAAACACACAATTAGGGTTAGGGATTAGCATATAAAATACTTTTAGGGTTAGGGTTAGTAAAAAATTATACAATTAGGGTTTCAGTCAATGAAACACAAAATAAGTGGTAGGGGTTAGTACAACAAATATTTTTATGACATGGGTTAGTACAAAAACGTATAATTAGTGTTAGGGCTAGTGTAAAAAATATAATTAGGGTTAAGGTTAGTATAAAACACACAGTTAGGGTAAGGGATTAGCATATAAAGATACATTTAGGGTTAGGGTTAGTACAAAAACGCATAATTAGGGTAAGGGTTAGTGTAAAACATAATATTAGGGTTAGGGTTAGTATAAAACAAACAATTAGGATTAGGGGTAGTATAAAACAAACAATTAGGATTAGGGGTTAGCATATAAGATACCTTTAGGATAAGGGTTAGTACAAAATTATATAATAAGGGTTATAGTCGATGAAAACACAAAATTAGTGGTAGGGGTTATTACAAAAAAAACATTTATGATAAGGGTTAGTACAAAAATGTATAATTAGGGTTAGGGATAGTGTAAAACATTTAATTAGAGTAAGGTAAGTATAAAACACACAGTTAAGGATAGGGGTTAGCATATAAAGATAGATTTATGGTTAGGGTTAGCACAAAATTATACTATTAGGGGAAGGGTTAGTACAAAAACGCATAATTAGGGTTAGGGGTTAGCATATAAAATACTTTTAGGGTTAGGGTTAGTACAAAATTATACAATTAGGGTTACAGTCAAAGAAAAACAAAATAAGTGGTAGGGGTTAGTAGAACAAATATATTTATGATATGGGTTAGTACAAAAACGTATAATTAGGGTTAGGGCTAGTGTAAAAAAATATAATTAGGGTTAAGGTTAGTATAAAACACACAGTTAGGGTTAGGGATTAGCATATACAGATACATTTAGGGTTCGGGTTAGTACGTAATTATACAATAAGGGTAAGGGTTAGTACAAAAACGCATAATTAGGGTAAGGGTTAGTGTAAAACATATTATTAGGGTTAGGGTTAGTATAAAACACACAATTATGGTTAGGGGTTAGCATACAAGATACATTTAGGGTAAGGGTTAGTAAAAAATTATACAATTAGGGTTTAAGTCGATGAAAACACAAAATAAATGGTATGGGTTAGTACAAAAAATACATTTATGATAAGGGTTAGTACAAAAATGTATTATTAGGGTAAGGGGTAGTGTGAAACATTTAATTAGGGTTAGGGTGAGTATAAAACACACAGGTATGGTTAGGGGTTAGCATATAAAGATAGATTTATGGTTAGGGTTAGTACAAAATTATACTATTAGGGAAAGGGTTAGTACAAAAACGCATAATTAGGGTTAGGGGTTTGCATATAAGATACATTTAGGGCTAGGGTTAGTACAAAATTATACAATTAGGGTTATAGTCGATCAAAACAAAAAATTAGTGGTATGGGTTAGTACAAAAAATACATTTATGATAAGGGTTAGTATAAAAACATAAAATTAGGGTAAGGGTTTGTATAAAACACACAGTTAACGTTGGTGGGTAGCATATAAAGATACATTTACGGTTAGGGTTAGTACAAAATTATACAATTAGGGTAAGGGTTAGTACAAAAACGCATAATTAGGGTTAGGGTTAGTGTTAAACATATCATTTGGGTTAGGGTTAGTATAAAACCCACAATAAGGGTTAAGGGGTTAGCATATAAAATACATTTATTGTAAGGGTTAGTGCGAAATCATACAAATAGGGATAAAGTCGATGAAAACACAAAACTAGTGGTAGGGGGTTAGTACAAAAAAATTCATTTATGATAAGGTATAGTACAAAAGCGTATAATTAGGTTTAGGGTTAGTGTAAAACATATAATTAGGGTGAGGGTAGGTATAAAACACATACAGTTAGGGTTAAATATTGGCACATTAAGATACATTTAGGGTTAGGGTTATTACAACATTACACGATTAGGGTAAGGGTTAGTACAAAACGCATAATTAGGGTTAAGGTTAGTGTAAAACATATTATTAGGGTTAGGGTAAGTATTAAACACACAATTAGGGTTAGGGGTTAGCATATAAAGATACATTTAGGGTTAGGGTTAGTACAAAATTAAAACATGAGGGTTTTAATCGATGAAAACACAAAATAAGTGATAGGGGTTAGTACAAAAAATACATTTATAATAAGGGTTCGTACAAAAACGTATAATTAGGGTCAGGGTTAGTGTGAAAAACACATTTAGGGTTAGGTGTTAGCATATAAAGATACATTTACGGCTAGGGTTAGTACAAAATTATACAATTAGGGAAAGGGTTAGTACAAAAACGCATAATTAGGGTTAGGGTTAGTGTAAAACATATTATTAGCGCTATGGTAAGTATAAAACACACAATTAGGGTTAGCATATAAGATACATTTTGGGTAAGGGTTATTACAAAATTATACAATTAGTGTTATAATTGATGAAAACACAAAATTAGTGGTAGGGATTAGTACAAAAAATACATTTATGATCAGGGTTAGTACAAAAACGTATATTTAGGGTCAGGGTTAGTGTAAAACCCACAGTTACCGGGTTTGGAATTAGCATATAAAGATACATTTAGGGTTAGGGTTAGTTCAAAATTACTCAATTAGGGTACAGGTTAGTACAAAAACGTATAATTAGGGTTAGGATAAGTGTAAAACATATTATTAGGGCTAGGGTAAGTATAAACACACAATTAGGGTTAGGGGTTAGCATATAAAATACTTTTAGGGTTAGGGTTAGTAAAAAATTATACAATTAGGGTTTCAGTCAATGAAACACAAAATAAGTGGTAGAGGTTAGTACAACAAATATATTTATGACATGGGTTAGTACAAAAACGTATAATTAGTGTTAGGGCTAGTGTAAAAAATATAATTAGGGTTAAGGTTAGTATAAAACACAAAGTTAGGGTAAGGGATTGGCATATAAAGATACATTTAGGGTTCGGGTAAGTACAAAAACGCATAATTAGGGTAAGGGTTAGTGTAAAACATATTAATAGGGTTAGGGTTAGTATAAAACACACAATTAGGGTTAGGGGTTAGCATATAAGATACCTTTAAGGTAAGGGTTAGTATAAATTATATAATTAGGGTTATAGTCGATGAAAACACAAAATTAGTGGTAGGGGTTAGTACAAAAAAAACATTTATGATAAGGGTTAGTACAAAAATGTATAATTAGGGTAAGGGTTAGTGTAAAACATTTAATTAGGGTTTGGGTTAGTATAAAACACACAGTTAAGGATAGGGGTTAGCATATAAAGATAGATTTATGGTTAGGGTTAGTACAAAATTATACTATTAGGGGAAGGGTTAGTACAAAAACGCATAATTAGGGTTGGGGGTTAGCATATAAAATACTTTTAGGGTTAGGGTTAGTACAAAATTATACAATTAGGGTTACAGTCAATGAAAAACAAAATAAGCGGTAGGGGTTAGTACAACAAATATATTTATGATATGGGTTAGTACAAAAACGTATAATTAGGGTTAGCGCTAGTGTAAAAAATATAATTAGGGTTAAGGTTAATACAAAACACACAATTAGGGTTAGGGGTTAGCATATAAGATACATTTAGGGTTCGGGTTAGTACATAATTATACAAATAGGGTAAGGGTTAGTACAAAAACGCATACTTACGGTAAGGGTTAGTGTTAAACATATTATTAGGGTTAGGGTTAGTATAAAACACACAATTATGGTTAGGGGTTAGCATATAAGATACATTTAGGGTAAGGGTTAGTACAAAATTATACAATTAGGGTTTAAGTCAATGAAAACACAAAATAAGTGGTATGGGTTAGTACAAAAAATACATTTATGATAAGGGTTAGTACAAAAATGTATAATTTGGGTAAGGGGTAGTGTTAAACATTTAATTAGGGTTAGGGTGAGTATAAAACACACAGGTAGGGTTAGGGGTTAGCATATAAAGATAGATTTATGGTTAGGGTTAGTACAAAATTACACTATTAGGGAAAGGGTTAGTACAAAAACGCATAATTAGGGTTAGGGGTTAGCATATAAGATACATTTAGGGCTAGGGTTAGTACAAAATTATACAATTAGGGTTTTAGTCGATGAAACACAAAATTAGTGGTAGGGGTTAGTACAAAAAATACATTTATGATAAGGGTTAGTACAAAAACGTATAATAAGGGTTAGTGTTAGTGTAAAACATATAATTAGGGTTAGGGTTAGTTTAAAACACACAGTTTGGTTGGTGGTTAGCATATAAAGATACATTTACAGTTAGGGTTAGTACAAAGTTATACAATTAGGGTAAGGGTTAGTACAAAAACGCATAATTAGGGTTAGGTTAAGTGTTAAACATATCATTTGGGTTAGGGTTAGTATAAAAACACACAATAAGGGTTAAGGGGTTAGCATACAAAATACATTTATGGTAAGGGTTAGTGCAAAATCATACAAATAGGGATATAGTCGATGAAAACACAAAACTAGTGGTAGGGGGTTGGTACAAAAAAAAATCATTTATGATAAGGCATAGTACAAAAACGTATAATTAGGTTTAGGGTTAGTGTAAAACATATAATTAGGGTGAGGGTAGGTAAAAAACACATACAGTTAGGGTTAAATGTTGGCACATTAAGATACATTTAGGGTTTGGGTTAGTACAACATTACACGATTAGGGTAAGGGTTAGTACAAAACGCATAATTAGGGTTAAGGTTAGTGTAAAACATATTATTAGGGTTAGGGTTAGTTTTAAACACACAATTAGGGTTAGGGGTTAGCATTTAAAGATACATTTAGGGTTAGGGTTAGTACAAAATTAAAACATGAGGGTTTTAGTCGATGAAAACACAAAATATGATAGGGGTTAGTACAAAAAATACCTTTATAATAAGGGTTAGTACAAAAACGTATAATTAGGGTCAAGGTTAGTGTGAAAAACACAGTTAGGGTTAGGTGTTAGCATATAAAGATACATTTACGGCTAGGGTTAGTACAAAATTATACAATTAGGGAAAGGGTTAGTACAAAAACGGATAATTAGGGTTAGGGTTAGTGTAAAACATATTATTAGCGCTATGGTAAGTATAAAACACACAATTAGGGTTAGCATATAAGATACATTTAGGGTAAGGGTTATTACAAAATTATACAATTAGTGTTATAATTGATGAAAACACAAAATTAGTGGTAGGGATTAGTACAAAAAATACATTTATGATCAGGGTTAGTACAAAAACGTATATTAAGGGTTATGGTTAGTGTAAAACATAAACTTAGCTTTAGGGTTAGTGTAAAACACACAGTTAGCGGGTTTGGAATTAGAATATAAAGATACATTTAGGGTTAGGGTTAGTTCAAAATTACTCAATTAGGGTACAGGTTAGTACAAAAACGTATAATTAGGGTAAGGATAAGTGTAAAACATATTATTAGGGCTAGGGTAAGTATAAACACACAATTAGGGTTAGGGGTTAGCATATAAAATACTTTTAGGGTTAGGGTTAGTAAAAAATTATACAATTAGGGTTTCAGTCAATGAAACACAAAATAAGTGGTAGGGGTTAGTACAACAAATATATTTATGACATGGGTTAGTACAAAAACGTATAATTAGTGTTAGGGCTAGTGTAAAAAATATAATTAGGGTTAAGGTTAGTATACAACACAAAGTTAGGGTAAGGGATTGGCATATAAAGATACATTTAGGGTTCGGGTAAGTACAAAAACGCATAATTAGGGTAAGGGTTAGTGTAAAACATATCATTAGGGTTAGGGTTAGTATAAAACACACAATTAGGGTTAGGGGTTAGCATATAAGATACCTTTAAGGTAAGGGTTAGTACAAATTATATAATTAGGGTTATAGTCGATGAAAACACAAAATTAGTGGTAGGGGTTAGTACAAAAAAAACATTTATGATAAGGGTACGTACAAAAATGTATAATTAGGGTTAGGGTTAGTGTAAAACATATTATTAGCGCTATGGTAAGTATAAAACACACAATTAGGGTTAGCATATAAGATACATTTAGGGTAAGGGTTATTACAAAATTATACAATTAGTGTTATAATTGATGAAAACACAAAATTAGTGGTAGGGATTAGTACAAAAAATACATTTATGATCAGGGTTAGTACAAAAACGTATATTTAGGGTTAGGGTTAGTGTAAAACATAAACTTAGCTTTAGGGTTAGTGTAAAACACACAGTTAGCGGGTTTGGAATTAGAATATAAAGATACATTTAGGGTAAGGGTTAGTTCAAAATTACTCAATTAGGGTACAGGTTAGTACAAAAACGTATAATTAGGGTATGGATAAGTGTAAAACATATTATTAGGGCTAGGGTAAGTATAAACACACAATTAGGGTTAGGGGTTAGCATATAAAATACTTTTAGGGTTAGGGTTAGTAAAAAATTATACAATTAGGGTTTCAGTCAATGAAACACAAAATAAGTGGTAGGGGTTAGTACAACAAATATATTTATGACATGGGTTAGTACAAAAACGTATAATTAGTGTTAGGGCTAGTGTAAAAAATATAATTAGGGTTAAGGTAAGTATAAAACACAAAGTTAGGGTAAGGGATTGGCATATAAAGATACATTTAGGGTTCGGGTAAGTACAAAAACGCATAATTAGGGTAAGGGTTAGTGTAAAACATATTATTAGGGTTAGGGTTAGTATAAAACACACAATTAGGGTTAGGGGTTAGCATATAAGATACCTTTAAGGTAAGGGTTAGTACAAATTATATAATTAGGGTTATAGTCGATGAAAACACAAAATTAGTGGTAGGGGTTAGTACAAAAAAAAACATTTATGATAAGGGTTAGTACAAAAATGTATAATTAGGGTAAGGGTTAGTGTAAAACATTTAATTAGGGTTTGGGTTAGTATAAAACACACAGTTAAGGATAGGGGTTAGTATAAAACACACAGTTAAGGATAGGGGTTAGCATATAAAGATAGATTTATGGTTAGGGTTAGTACAAAATTATACTATTAGGGGAAGGGTTAGTACAAAAACGCATAATTAGGGTTAGGGGTTAGCATATAAAATACTTTTAGGGTTAGGGTTAGTACAAAATTATACAATTAGGGTTACAGTCAATGAAAAACAAAATAAGCGGTAGGGGTTAGTACAACAAATATATTTATGATATGGGTTAGTACAAAAACGTATAATTAGGGTTAGCGCTAGTGTAAAAAATATAATTAGGGTTAAGGTTAGTACAAAACACACAATTAGGGTTAGGGGTTAGCATATAAGATACATTTAGGGTTCGGGTTAGTACATAATTATACAAATAGGGTAAGGGTTAGTACAAAAACGCATACTTACGGTAAGGGTTAGTGTTTAACATATTATTAGGGTTAGGGTTAGTATAAAACACACAATTATGGTTAGGGGTTAGCATATAAGATACATTTAGGGTAAGGGTTAGTACAAAATTATACAATTAGGGTTTAAGTCAATGAAAACACAAAATAAGTGGTATGGGTTAGTACAAAAAATACATTTATGATAAGGGTTAGTACAAAAATGTATTATTAGGGTTAGGGGTAGTGTTAAACATTTAATAGGCATTCTCTGTAACCACTTACACTTTTGTATAGGGGGTGTGGCACGCATGGTCACGGATTTTGATGAAACTTTGCACATTTGCTTGGTACAAGGACTTATGAAGAAAAATGGGTCAAAAAGTTGTTTACATGTTTTGGTTGCTATGGTAACGGGTCACCCTATTTTTCCCTCCAAAATGAGACTTTTCAGGAGTAAAAATGCTCATTATTCAATTAGACATGGTGCCATTAATACACATTAGTAACACAAATTAAGGTTTGTTTGATAAATTTGATCATAATATGTATCTACGAAAATGTAAATAACTTTTGAAAACTAAATTCTGATTGGTCAAAATGTACATTTAAAAAGGGAGGGAACTCCCATTTTTGAAATGGGGATTTTTAACCATTTTTAGGGCCTTGTAGAAACTCAGTGCAGTCATGTTGGCTATATCCAAGAACATTATAACTAACTTCCATATCAAGTTAGTTCATTCATGAAAAAAAGTTATGGGGATTATGGTTGCTAAGGCCGTTGCTATGGTAACGAAAATTCCTCGCTTTCGTTAATTCTATCACATTTTTCTGCAATTTCTGTTATATTTAGCTCATCAAAATGTTTTGTTTGACAATAAAAAGCATTGAAATATATTTTAGTAATATGCAATCATCAAGTTTTGGACATCTGATGCAGTTTCATGGATAAATGTGGTTGCTATGGTAACGAAAACTCCTCGTTTTCGTCAATTTATCCCATTTTTCTGTCATTTTTGTCATATTAAGTTCATCAAAATGTTTGTTGGACTATAAAAATCATTTGAATGCATTTCAGTAATATGCAATCATAAAGTATTGGACATTTAAACCACATTAATTGATAAATGTGGTTGCTATGGTAACGAAATTCACCGTTTTTGTCAATTTCATTACGTTTTTTGTCATATTTAGCTCATCAAAACCATTTGTTTAAGTTCATATGTTAGCTATTTCCAAGAACATTATAACTAACTGCAAGATAATGTTAGCTCATTAATGAAAAAATAGTATGGGGATTGTTATTGGAAAGACCGTTGCTATGGTAACACAAATTCCTTGTTTTTGTCAATTTTATCACAAATTAATGTCAGTTTTTGTCATGTTTAGCTCATCAAAATATTTTGTTTGACAATAAAAAGCATTTAAATGTATTTAAATAATATACCATTTTAAAGTTATGGACACATGATGCAATTGTATGGATAAATATGGTTGCTATGGTAACGAAAAATCCTTGTTTTCGTCAATTTATCCCATTTTTCTGTCATTTTTGTCATATTAAGTTTATCAAAACATTTTATTCGACAATAAAAACATGTAAATGCATTTCAGTAATACGCAATCATAAAGTAATGGCCATATGATGCATTTTAATTGATAAATGTGGTTGCTATGGTAACGAAAACTTCCCGTTTTTGTCAATTTTATCACATTTTTGGTCATTTTCGTCATATTAAGCTCGTCAAAATCATTTGTCCGAGAACAAAAAGCATTAAAATGCATTATAGCAATATGCAATTATAAAGTTATGGACATGTGTTGCAATTTAATCGATTAATGTCGTTGCCATGGTAACCAAGAGTAGAAATTTTATTATTTTTTAACGTTTTTGGTTTTATTTTCATGGATATTTTGCTTATTCATGTATATTTTGATAAATTCAGCATAACAAGTCAGATTTATATCAAATTGCAATTTAAATTATAATTAGCTAAGAAGTTATTAGTTTTTAACAATGTGTTGGTTGCTATGATAATGATAAGGCTTGAAAATGCCTCTTTTCCTCATGTTCTTTCTGTAAAATTTTGAACTATAAGTGGATCTGCTTTTAGGTCTATTGAACAATTTCCTTTTAATGAAATACGGCTTTTTTTGCCTTTGGTCAAAATTTTAGAATGTTTTTTCTGCAGATATTGGCATCAATTTAAAACAGCCAGAATCATTCTAAAAGATGTATTTCAGTCATAAATAAATTCATCTCAACAATCAATGCATACAGATACTAATCTAATGGGTTTTTTCTTAACATACAGTACACCAAGAGACAAACCGTGACTGAGCACCGTGATAGTGGTACACCACTTTTAGAGACATAACAAATATCTGGTTGAAGATTTTCCAAAAAATTCCTTTTACATTTAGAGGTAATGGTTATACAAAACAATTTTTAAGAAGAATTTAAAGACAATCTTGTTGAATATAAGGTATAGGCTACAAATCTTAGATTGGTGTACCATTATCGCGGTGTTCAATCACAGTTTGTCTCTTGGTGTACAGTATATCACACTATATCTTGAGAAACCGACACTTGAGCTTATGCCCCTCGAAAATATATGTCTCTTTCGGGTTTCTCCATAATATTATAGGGGGGATTATGTGGATAGGTCAACATTTTCATTTTTTTCTTTAATTATTTTTGATTTAAGTAATGAGATCGAAACCGGAATAATTATTTTAGCTTAGGATGAAGGAGAAAACTTCAACTATGAGCAGAAAAAATGCCTTTCTTTGCTCTAAATTATGAACATCTGCCAAGTTGAACAATCTTTTCTAAAGGTACATAATTTATGACAATCTTCATAACATATGCCGGATAGATTTTGTACAACAGATGCAGAGAAAAATTCTTATTGCGAGCCAAAATGTTGTCGGTCCGAATGTAAACAAGAGGCTCCCAAGAGCCTGAATCGCTCACCTGAACTACACAGATACATATATTTGTAGATATTATTGTGCTTAACCATATGCGATTTAAATTTATGAAATATCTTGGTTAGTTTTTAAGATATTGGGCTTAATAAGTGCAAATTTGGCAAAAATTAGGAAAAAGAACAATAACTCCCACATCAGCAGTCAGATCTTTTTTGAAATATCAGGACAGGTAAATCTTAACATGCTGATCACTTTTGATTCTTGCACAATTTTGATATCTGAAACCATTTTTGAGTTATTAGCAAAAAAATGCAATTTACCCCTATGTTCTATTTTTAGCCATGGTGGCCATGTTTTTTTACGAATAAAAAATCTGACAATAGAGTTGTAGCATATAAGCTATTAAACAATGGAAAATGGTAAATTTTGACGCTTTAAGGGCCATAACTCCTAAAAGAAATGGTTCTACAGCTTTGACCTAATTACATAAAATGTAGATCTTGATGCGCTTAATCATATGCAATTTGAATTTTAAAATATCTTGTATAGTTTTCAAGATAAAGGGCTAAATAAGTGCAAAATTTTCAAAAAATTCCAGAAAAAGGGCAATAACTCCTATGTAGATTGTTGGATCTTCTTGAAAATTTCAGAGCAGGTAGATCTTGAGATGCTGATTACTTTTGTCTCCTATCAGAATTTTGATATCTGTAACTATTTTTGAGTAATTAGCAAAAAACTGCAATTTACCCCTATGTTCTATTTTTAGCCATGGCAGCCATATTTTTTGACAAATCAAAAATCCGAACGATAGAATAGTAGCAATTATGCTATTAAGCAACTGTGCCAAGTTTGGTTGAAGTTGGATGTATGGTGTCAGACAAGTTCATCTTTGAAATTCAGGGGAAAAGTAATGCAAAATGGTAAATTTTGACGCTTTAAGGGCCATAACTCCTAAAAGAAATGGTTCTACAGCTTTGACCTAATTACATGAAACGTAGATCTTGACGTGCGTAATCATATGCAATTTGAATTTTTAAAATATCTTGTATAGTTTTCAAGATAAAGGGCTAAATAAGTGCAAAATTTTGAAAAATCCAGAAAAAGGGCAATAACTCCTACATCTGTTGTTGGATCTTTTTGAAAATGTCTGGGCAGGAACATCTTGAGGTGCTGATCACTTTCCCCTTGCCAGAATTTTGATATCTGTGACCGTTTTTGAGTTATTTGCAAAAAACTGTATTTGACCCCCCTGTTCTATTTTTAGTTACAGCAGCCATGTTTTTTGACGTATCAAAAATCCCAACGCAAACTTTTTGCACAATACCCTAAGGAACAACCATATCAAACTTGGCTGCAATTGGCCAAGCAGTTTCAGAGAAGAAGATGTTTGAAAAAAGCTAACGGACGACGGACGGACGACGGACGCAAAGTGATGGCAAAAGCTCACATGACCCTTCGGGTCAGGTGAGTTAAAAAAGGGTCAGTCAGGCAACCCGAAACAGACATACATTTTTTTACCTTATGACAATTTCTGACAGTTTATCTTGTGACATTACTGACAATTGATCTTGTGACATTACTGACAATGTATGTGTAATATAATGTGGAATTTATCTTGTTTAAATTTTCTTTTTGACTTCATAGAAAGCAGCACTGTAGTCTTCATTTGACATTTTCCTGTCTTGTTGTGCAATTTAAAAAAATATGATGTAATTTGTTAACCTTTTAGATATTCTGACTTCTTGAAATCCCGCACATCATCATCTCCTCATCTGCACAGTACAGGTGAACTTTATTTACTGTGGTTTTTCCTATATTGAATTCGACAATCATAAAATTCTTTTGCTTTTCAGTGAACAAAACTCTTGGTTTTGACTCTTTTAATGCCCATCTTATAGCTAAAAACCTACTTTTACAATTTGACAGCTGGATTTGTGGGACAGGTAGCAGATGATCCTGATTTTTCTGTTAGGTACATTTTCATGATCTTGTGATTCATAAATATATTTGGCTCTTTCAGTAGTGCAGTTTCCTTTTGAACCAAAGGAGCAAGCACCCTTTAGAATATGGTTTTCAACTGTTTTCTGACTTCACAGAAGTTCATAATTTAGACTATGGAAAAACACTTTTTTGTTGTTCTGCTCCTACAATGTAGTTGAAATTTCTTCCTCCATTATTTAAAGCACTGCGCTTACTTAAATAATTATTCCGGTCCTGATCTTATAACTTAATCAATAATGATATAAGAAAAAAATGAAAATGCTTACTTATCTGCATAATCCACCGTAAAATATTTATGAGGTAATAAAAAAAGACATATATATCTTTTGACCTTAGATCAAGTGTCAGTTTGAAAAAAATGTGATAAAATTGAGGAAAATGGTGAATTTTCGTTACCATAACAACCACATTTATCAATTCAAATGTATCTAATTGGATATTACTTGAATATATTTAAATGGTTTTTATTGTCAAACAAAACATTTTTATGAGCCAAAAAATGACAATACGTGATAAAAATTGATGAAAACTAGGAATATTCATTACCATAGCAACGGCCTTAGCAATAATGATCCCCATAACTTTTTTCATGAATGAACTTATACTATTTGGAGGTTAGTTATAATGTTCTTGGATATAGCCTATATGATCTCAGACTAAATGATTTTGATGAGCTTGATTTTGATAATTCGAACATGACCAAAAAAATGTGATTAAATTGACGAAAAGTGTGTTTTCGTTACCTTAGCAATCACATTTCTCAATAAAGCTGCATCATATGTCCATAACTTTATAATTGCATATTACTTGAATACATTTCAATGCTTTTTATTGTGAAACAAAACATTTTGATGAACTAAACATGATAGAAATGAAAGAAAATTGCAATAAAATTGACCAATACGATGAATATTCGTTACCATAGCAACAGCCTTAGCAATATTAATCCCAATAATTTTTTTTTCATAAAAGAACTTAAATTATCTGGAAGTTTGTTATAATGTTCTTGGAAATAGCCGACATGACCTCAGACAAATGATGTTGATGAGCTAAATATGACAAAAATGACAAAAAATGTGATGAAATTGACGAAAACTGCGAATTTTCGTTACCATAGCAACCACATTTATCAATTAAATTGCATGAAATGTCCAAAACATTATGATTGCATATCACTGAAATGCATTTAAATGATTTTTATAGTCCAACAAACATTTTGATGAACTTAATATGACAAAAATGACAGAAAAATGGGATAAATTGACGAAAACGAGATTTTGTTACCATAGCAACCACATTTATCCATGAAACTGCATCAGATGTCCAAAACTTGATGATTGCATATTACTAGAATATATTTCAATGCTTTTTATTGTCAAACAAAACATTTTGATGAGCTAAACATGACATAAATGGCAGAAAAATGTGATAGAATTAACAAAAGCGAGGAATTTGCGTTACCATAGCAACGGCCTTAGCAACCATAATCCCCATAACTTTTTTTAATGAATGAACTAACATGATATGGCAGTTGGTAATAATGTTCTTGGATATAGCCAACATGACCACGAACAAATGATTTTGATGAGCTTAATATGACTAAAATGACAAAAAATGTGATGAAATTGACGAAAACTGCGAATTTTCGTTACCATAGCAACCACATTTATCAATAAAATTGCATTTAATGGCCAAAACTTTATGATTGCATATTACTGAAATGCATTTAAATGATTTTTATAGTCCAACAAACATTTTGATGAACTTAATGTGACAAAAATGACAGAAAAATGGGATAAATTGACGAAAACGAGTAATTTTCGTTACCATAGCAACCACATTTATCCATGAAACTGCATCAGATGTCCAAAACTTGATGATTGCATATTACTAGAATATATTTCAATGCTTTTTATTGTCAAACAAAACATTTTGATGAACTAAACATGACATAAATGGCAGAAAAATGTGATAGAATTAACAAAAGCGAGGAATTTTCGTTACCATAGCAACGGCCTTAGCAACAATAATCCCCATAACTTTTTTTCATGAATGAACTAACATGATATGGAAGTTAGTTATAATGTTCTTGGTTATAGCCAACATGACTGCACTGAGGTTCTACAAGGCCCTCAAAATGGCTAAAAATCCCCATTTCAAAAATGGGAGTTCCCTCCCTTTTTTAATGTAACTATTGACCAATCAGAATTTAGTTTTCAAAAGTTATTTACATTTTCTTAGATACATATTATGATCAATTTTATCAAACAAACCTAACTTTGTGTTACCAATTTGTATTAATGGCACCATGTCTAATTGAATAATGAGCACTTTTACTCCTGAAAAGTCTGATTTTGGAGGGAAAAACAGGGTGACCCGTTACCATAGCAACCAAATTATGTAAACAACTTTTTGACCCATTTTTCTTCATAAGTCCTTGTTCCTAGCAAATGTGCAAAGTTTCATCAAAATCCGTGACCATGCGTGCCAAAAAAGTGTAAGTGGTTACAGAGAATGCCTATTAATTAGGGTTATGGTGAGTATAAAACATACAGGTAGGGTTAGGGGTTAGCATATAAAGATAGATTTATGGTTAGGGTTAGTACAAAATTATACTATTAGGGAAAGGGTATGTACAAAAACGCATAATTAGGTTTAGGGGTTAGCATATAAGATACATTTAGGGCTAGGGTTAGTTCAAAATTACTCAATTAGGGTACAGGTTAGTACAAAAACGTATAATTAGGGTTAGGATAAGTGTAAAACATATTATTAGGGCTAGGGTAAGTATAAACACACAATTAGGGTTAGGGATTAGCATATAAAATACTTTTAGGGTTTGGGTTAGTAAAAAATTATACAATTAGGGTTTCAGTCAATGAAACACAAAATAAGTAGTAGGGGTTAGTACAACAAATATATTTATGACATGGGTTAGTACAAAAACGTATAATTAGTGTTAGGGCTAGTGTAAAAAATATAATTAGGGTTAAGGTTAGTATAAAACACACAGTTAGGGTAAGGGATTAGCATATAAAGATACATTTAGGGTTAGGGTTAGTACAAAAACGCATAATTAGGGTAAGGGTTAGTGTAAAACATATTATTAGGGTTAGGGTTAGTATAAAACAAACAATTGGGATTAGGGGTTAGCATATAAGATACCTTTAGGGTAAGGGTTAGTACAAAATTATATAATTAGGGTTATAGTCGATGAAAACACAAAATTAGTGGTAGGGGTTAGTACAAAAAAAACCATTTATGATAAGGGTTAGTACAAAAATGTGTAATTAGGGTTAGGGATAGTGTAAAACATTTAATTAGAGTTAGGGTTAGTATAAAACACACAGTTAAGGATAGGGGTTAGCATATAAAGATAGATTTATGGTTAGGGTTAGTACAAAATTATACTATTAGGGGAAGGGTTAGTACAAAAACGCATAATTAAGGTTAGGGGTTAGCATATAAAATACTTTTAGGGTTAGGGTTAGTACAAAATTATACAATTAGGGTTACAGTCAAAGAAAAACAAAATAAGTGGTAGGGGTTAGTACAACAAATATATTTATGATATGGGTTAGTACAAAAACGTATAATTAGGGTTAGGGCTAGTGTAAAAAAATATAATTAGGGTTAAGGTTAGTATAAAACACACAGTTAGGGTTAGGGATTAGCATATACAGATACATTTAGGGTTCGGGTTAGTACGTAATTATACAATAAGGGTAAGGGTTAGTACAAAAACGCATAATTAGGGTAAGGGTTAGTGTATTACATATTATTAGGGTTAGGGTTAGTATAAAACACACAATTAGGGTTAGGGGTTAGCATATAAGATACATTTAGGGTAAGGGTTAGTAAAAAAATATACAATTAGGGTTTAAGTCGATGAAAACACAAAATAAATGGTATGGGTTAGTACAAAAAATACATTTATGATAAGGGTTAGTACAAAAATGTATTATTAGGGTTAGGGGTAGTGTTAAACATTTAATTAGGGTAAGGTTGAGTATAAAACACACAGGTAGGGTTAGGGGTTAGCATATAAAGATAGTTTTATGATTAGGGTTAGTACAAAATTATACTATTAGGGAAAGGGTTAGTACAAAAACGCATAATTAGGGTTAGGGGTTTGCATATAAGATACATTTAGGGCTAGGGTTAATACAAAATTATACAATTAGGGTTATAGTCGATGAAAACAAAAAAAATAGTGGTATGGGTTAGTACAAAAAATACATTTATGATAAGGGTTAGTATAAAAACATATAATTAGGGTTAGGGTTTGTATAAAACACACAGCTAAGGTTGGTAGGTAGCATATAAAGATACATTTACGGTTAGGGTTAGTACAAAATTATACAATTAGGGTAAGGGTTAGAACAAAAACGCATAATTAGGGTTAGGGTTAGTGTTAAACATATCATTCGGGTTAGGGTTAGTATAAAAACACACAATAAGGGTTAAGGGGATAGCATATAAAATACATTTATGGTAAGGGTTAGTGCAAAATCATACAAATAGGGATATAGTCGATGAAAACACAAAACTAGTGGTAAGGGGTTAGTACAAAAAAAAATCATTTATGATAAGGTATAGTACAAAAACGTATAATTAGGTTTAGGGTTAGTGTAAAACATATAATTAGGGTGAGGGTAGGTATAAAACACATACAGTTAGGGTTAAATGTTGGCACATTAAGATACATTTAGGGTTAGGGTTAGTACAACATTACACGATTAGGGTAAGGGTTAGTACAAAACGCATAATTAGGGTTAAGGTTAGTGTAAAACATATTATTAGGGTTAGGGTTAGTATTAAACACACAATTAGGGTTAGGGGTTAGCATATAAAGATACATTTAGGGTTAGGGTTAGTACAAAATTAAAACATGAGGGTTTTAGTCGATGAAAACACAAAAAAAGTGATAGGGGTTAATACAAAAAATACATTTATAATAAGGGTTAGTACAAAAACGTATAATTAGGGTCAGGGTTAGTGTGAAAAACACAGTTAGGTGTTAGCATATAAAGATACATTTACGGCTAGGGTTAGTACAAAATTATACAAGTAGGGAAAGGGTTAGTACAAAAAACGCATAATTAGGGTTAGGGTTAGTGTAAAACATATTATTAGCGCTATGGTAAGTATAAAACACACAATTAGGGTTAGCATATAAGATACATTTAGGGTAAGGGTTATTACAAAATTATACAATTAGTGTTATAATTGATGAAAACACAAAATTAGTGGTAGGGATTAGTACAAAAAATACATTTATGATCAGGGTTAGTACAAAAACGTATATTTAGGGTTAGGGTTAGTGTAAAACATAAACTTAGCTTTAGGGTTAGTGTAAAACACACAGTTAGCGGGTTAGGGATTAGCATATAAAGATACATTTAGGGTTAGGGTTAGTTCAAAATTACTCAATTAGGGTACAGGTTAGTACAAAAACGTATAATTAGGGTTAGGATAAGTGTAAAACATATTATTAGGGCTAGGGTAAGTATAAACACACAATTAGGGTTAGCATATAAAATACTTTTAGGGTTAGGGTTAGTAAAAAATTATACAATTAGGGTTTCAGTCAATGAAACACAAAATAAGTGGTAGGGGTTAGTACAACAAATATATTTATGACATGGGTTAGTACAAAAACGTATAATTAGTGTTAGGGCTAGTGTAAAAAATATAATTAGGGTTAAGGTTAGTATAAAACACACAGTTAGGGTAAGGGATTAGCATATAAAGATACATTTAGGGTACGGGTTAGTACAAAAACGCATAATTAGGGTAAGGGTTAGTGTAAAACATATTATTAGGGTTAGGGTTAGTATAAAACACACAATTAGGGTTAGGGGTTAGCATATAAGATACATTTAGGGTAAGGGTTAGTACAAATTATTTAATTAGGGTTTAAGTCAATGAAAACACAAAATAAGTGGTATGGGTTAGTACAAAAAATACATTTATGATAAGGGTTAGTACAAAAATGTATAATAAGGGTTAGGGGTAGTGTTAAACATTTAATTAGGGTTAGGGTGAGTATAAAACACACAGGTAGGGTTAGGGGTTAGCATATAAAGATAGATTTATGGTTAGGGTTAGTACACAATTATCCCTACACTATTAGGGAAAGGGTTAGTACAAAAACGCATAATTAGGGTTAGGGGTTAGCATATAAGATACATTTAGGGCTAGGGTTAGTACAAAATTATACAATTAGGGTTATAGTCGATGAAACACAAAATTAGTGGTAGGGGTTAGTACAAAAAATACATTTATGATAAGGGTTAGTACAAAAACGTATAATAAGGGTTAGTGTTAGTGTAAAACATATAATAAGGGTTAGGGTTAGTTTAAAACACACAGTTTGGTTTGTGGTTAGCATATAAAGATACATTTACAGTTAGGCTTAGTACAAAGTTATACAATTAGGGTAAGGGTTAGTACAAAAACGCATAATTAGGGTTAGGTTAAGTGTTAAACATATCATTTGGGTTAGGGTTAGTATAAAACACACAATAAGGGTTAAGGGGTTAGCATATAAAATACATTTATTGTAAGGATTAGTGCAAAATCATACAAATAGGGATACAGTCGATGAAAACACAAAATTAGTGGTAGGGGGTTAGTACAAAAAATTCATTTATGATAAGGTATAGTACAAAAACGTATAATTAGGTTAACATTTATAATAAGGGTTAGTACGAAAATGTATAATTAGGGTCGGGGTTAGTGTGAAAAACACAGTTAGGGTACGATCTTAGCATATAAAGATACATTTACGGTTAGGGTTAGTACAAAATTATACAATTAGGGTAAGGGTTAGTACAAACAGGCATAATTAGGGTTATGGTTAGTGTAAAACATATTATCAGGGTTATGGTAAGTATAAAACACATAATTAAGGTTAGCATATAAAATACATTTAGGGTAAGGGTTATCAAAAAATTATACAATTAGTGTTATAATGGATGAAAACACAAAATCAGTGGTAGGGGTTAGTACAAAAAATACATTTATGATAAGGGTTAGTACAAAAACATATCATTAGGGTTAGGGTTAGTGTAAAACATAAACTTAGGTTTAGGGTTAGTGCAAAACACACAATTAGGGTAAGGGGTAAGCATATAAAGATGCATTTAGGGTTAGGGTTAGTTCAAAATTATTCAATTAAGGTACAGGTTAGTACAAAAACGATTAATTAGGGTTAGGATCAGTTTAAAACATTTTATTATGGCTAGGGTAAGTATAAACACACAATTAGGGTTATGGGTTAGCAAATAAAATACTTTTAGGGTTAGGGTTAGTACAAAATTATACAATTGGGTTTACAGTCAATGAAACACAAAATGAGTGGTAGGGGTTAGTACAACAAATATATTTATGATAAGGGTTAGTACAAAAACGTATAATTAGGGTTAGGGCTAGTGTAAAAAATATAATTAGGGTTAATGTTAGTATAAAACACACAGGTAGGGTTAGGGATTAGCATATAAAGATACATTTAGGGTTCGGGTTAGTACATAATTATACAAATAGGGTAAGGGTTAGTACAAAAACGCATACTTAGGGTAAGGGTTAGTGTTAAACATATTATTAGGGTTAGGGTTAGTATAAAACACACAATTAGGGTTAGGGGTTAGTATATAAGATACATTTAGGGTAAGGGTTATTAAAAATTATACAATTAGAGTTTAAGTCGATGAAAACACAGAATAAGTGGTATGGGTTAGTACAAAAAATACATTTATGATAAGGGTTAGTACACAAATGTATTATTAGGGTTAGGGGTAGTGTTAAACATTTAATTAGGGTTATGGTGAGTATAAAACACACAGGTAGGGTTAGGGGTTAGCATTTAAAGATAGATTTATGGTTAGGGTTAGTACAAAATTATACTATTAGGGAAAGGGTATGTACAAAAACGCATAATTAGGGTTAGGGGTTAGCATATAAGATACATTTAGGGCTAGGGTTAGTTCAAAATTACTCAATTAGGGTACAGGTTAGTACAAAAACGTATAATTAGGGTTAGGATAAGTGTAAAACATATTATTAGGGCTAGGGTAAGTATAAACACACAATTAGGGTTAGGGATTAGCATATAAAATACTTTTAGGGTTAGGGTTAGTAAAAAATTATACAATTAGGGTTTCAGTCAATAAAACACAAAATAAGTGGTAGGGGTTAGTACAACAAATATATTTATGACATGGGTTAGTACAAAAACGTATAATTAGTGTTAGGGCTAGTGTAAAAAATATAATTAGGGTTAAGGTTAGTATAAAACACACAGTTAGGGTAAGGGATTAGCATGTAAAGATACATTTAGGGTTAGGGTTAGTACAAAAACGCATAATTAGGGTAAGGGTTAGTGTAAAACATATTATTAGGGTTAGGGTTAGTATAAAACAAACAATTGGGATTAGGGGTTAGCATATAAGATACCTTTAGGGTAAGGGTTAGTACAAAATTATATAATTAGGGTTATAGTCGATGAAAACACAAAATTAGTGGTAGGGGTTAGTACAAAAAAAAACATTTATGATAAGGGTTAGTACAAAAATGTATAATTAGGGTTAGGGATAGTGTAAAACATTTAATTAGAGTTAGGGTTAGTATAAAACACACAGTTAAGGATAGGGGTTAGCATATAAAGATAGATTTATGGTTAGGGTTAGTACAAAATTATACTATTAGGGGAAGGGTTAGTACAAAAACGCATAATTAGGGTTAGGGGTTATCATATAAAATACTTTTAGGGTTAGGGTTAGTAAAAAATTATACAATTAGGGTTACAGTCAAAGAAAAACAAAATAAGTGGTAGGGGTTAGTACAACAAATATATTTATGATATGGGTTAGTACAAAAACGTATAATTAGGGTTAGGGCTAGTGTAAAAAAATACAATTAGGGTTAAGGTTAGTATAAAACACACAGTTAGGGTTAGGGATTAGCATATACAGATACATTTAGGGTTCGGGTTAGTACGTAATTATACAATAAGGGTAAGGGTTTGTACAAAAACGCATAATTAGGGTAAGGATTAGTGTATTACATATTATTAGGGTTAGGGTTAGTATAAAACACACAATTAGGGTTAGGGGTTAGCATATAAGATACATTTAGGGTAAGGGTTAGTAAAAAAATATACAATTAGGGTTTAAGTCGATGAAAACACAAAATAAATGGTATGGGTTAGTACAAAAAATACATTTATGATAAGGGTTAGTACAAAAATGTATTATTAGGGTTAGGGGTAGTGTTAAACATTTAATTAGGGTAAGGGTGAGCATAAAACACACAGGTAGGGTTAGGGGTTAGCATATAAAGATAGATTTATGATTAGGGTTAGTACAAAATTATACTATTAGGGAAAGGGTTAGTACAAAAACGCATAATTAGGGTTAGGGGTTTGCATATAAGATACATTTAGGGCTAGGGTTAGTACAAAATTATACAATTAGGGTTATAGTCGATGAAAACAAAAAATTAGTGGTATGGGTTAGTACAAAAAATACATTTATGATAAGGGTTAGTATAAAAACATATAATTAGGGTTAGGGTTTGTATAAAACACACAGTTAAGGTTGGTGGGTAGCATATAAAGATACATTTACGGTTAGGGTTAGTACAAAATTATACAATTAGGGTAAGGGTTAGTACAAAAACGCATAATTAGGGTTAGGGTTAGTGTTAAACATATCATTCGGGTTAGGGTTAGTATAAAAACACACAATAAGGGTTAAGGGGTTAGCATATAAAATACATTTATGGTAAGGGTTAGTGCAAAATCATACAAATAGGGATATACAAAAAAAAATCATTTATGATAAGGTATAGTACAAAAACGTATAATTAGGTTTAGGGTTAGTGTAAAACATATAATTAGGGTGAGGGTAGGTATAAAACACATACAGTTAGGGTTAAATGTTGGCACATTAAGATACATTTAGGGTAAGGGTTAGTACAACATTACACGATTAGGGTAAGGGTTAGTACAAAACGCATAATTAGGGTTAAGGTTAGTGTAAAACATATTATTAGGGTTAGGGTTAGTATTAAACACACAATTAGGGTTAGGGGTTAGCATATAAAGATACATTTAGGGTTAGGGTTAGTACAAAATTAAAACATGAGGGTTTTAGTCGATGAAAACACAAAATAAGTGATAGGGGTTAATACAAAAAATACATTTATAATAAGGGTTAGTACAAAAACGTATAATTAGGGTCAGGGTTAGTGTGAAAAACACAGTAAGGATGTTAGCATATAAAGATACATTTACGGCTAGGGTTAGTACAAAATTATACAATTAGGGAAAGGGTTAGTACAAAAACGCATAATTAGGGTTAGGGTTAGTGTAAAACATATTATTAACGCTATGGTAAGTATAAAACACACAATTAGGGTTAGCATATAAGATACATTTAGGGTAAGGGTTATTACAAAATTATACAATTAGTGTTATAATTGATGAAAACACAAAATTAGTGGTAGGGATTAGTACAAAAAATACATTTATGATCAGGGTTAGTACAAAAACGTATATTTAGGGTTAGGGTTAGTGTAAAACATAAACTTAGCTTTAGGGTTAGTGTAAAACACACAGTTAGCGGGTTTGGAATTAGAATATAAAGATACATTTAGATGAGGGTTAGTTCAAAATTACTCAATTAGGGTACAGGTTAGTACAAAAACGTATAATTAGGGTTAGGATAAGTGTAAAACATATTATTAGGGCTGGGGTAAGTATAAACACACAATTAGGGTTAGGGGTTAGCATATAAAATACTTTTAGGGTTAGGGTTAGTAAAAAATTATACAATTAGGGTTTCAGTCAATGAAACACAAAATAAGTGGTAGGGGTTAGTACAACAAATATATTTATGACATGGGTTAGTACAAAAACGTATAATTAGTGTTAGGGCTAGTGTAAAAAATATAATTAGGGTTAAGGTTAGCATAAAACACAAAGTTAGGGTAAGGGATTGGCATATAAAGATACATTTAGGGTTCGGGTAAGTACAAAAACGCATAATTAGGGTAAGGGTTAGTGTAAAACATATTATTAGGGTTAGGGTTAGTATAAAACACACAATTAGGGTTAGGGGTTAGCATATAAGATACCTTTAAGGTAAGGGTTAGTACAAATTATATAATTAGGGTTATAGTCGATGAAAACACAAAATTAGTGGTAGGGGTTAGTAAAAAAAACATTTATGATAAGGGTTAGTACAAAAATGTATAATTAGGGTTAGGGTTAGTGTAAAACATTTAATTAGGGTTAGGGTTAGTATAAAACACACAGTTAAGGATAGGGGTTAGCATATAAAGATAGATTTATGGTTAGGGTTAGTACAAAATTATACTATTAGGGGAAGGGTTAGTACAAAAACGCATAATTAGGGTTACAGTCAATGAAAAACAAAATAAGCGGTAGGGATTAGTACAACAAATATATTTATGATATGGGTTAGTACAAAAACGTATAATTAGGGTTAGCGCTAGTGTAAAAAATATAATTAGGGTTAAGGTTAGTACAAAACACACAATTAGGGTTAGGGGTTAGCATATAAGATACATTTAGGGTTCGGGTTAGTACATAATTATACAAATAGGGTAAGGGTTAGTACAAAAACGCATACTTACGGTAAGGGTTAGTGTTAAACATATTATTAGGGTTAGGGTTAGTATAAAACACACAATTATGGTTAGGGGTTAGCATATAAGATACATTTAGGGTAAGGGTTAGTACAAAATTATACAATTAGGGTTTAAGTCAATGAAAACACAAAATAAGAGGTATGGGTTAGTACAAAAAATACATTTATGATAAGGGTTAGTACAAAAATGTATAATTAGGGTTAGGGGTAGTGTTAAACATTTAATAAGGGTTAGGGTGAGTATAAAACACACAGGTAGGGTTAGGGGTTAGCATATAAAGATAGATTTATGGTTAAGGTTAGTACAAAATTACACTATTAGGGAAAGGGTTAGTACAAAAACGCATAATTAGGGTTAGGGGTTAGCATATAAGATACATTTAGGGCTAGGGTTAGTTCAAAATTATACAATTAGGGTTATAGTCGATGAAACACAAAATTAGTGGTAGGGGTTAGTACAAAAAATACATTTATGATAAGGGTTAGTACAAAAACGTATAATAAGGGTTAGTGTTAGTGTAAAACATATAATAAGGGTTAGGGTTAGTTTAAAACACACAGTTTGGTTTGTGGTTAGCATATAAAGATACATTTACAGTTAGGGTTAGTACAAAGTTATACAATTAGGGTAAGGGTTAGTACAAAAACGCATAATTAGGGTTAGGTTAAGTGTTAAACATATCATTTGGGTTAGGGTTAGTATAAAACACACAATAAGGGTTAAGGGGTTAGCATATAAAATACATTTATTGTAAGGGTTAGTGCAAAATCATACAAATAGGGATACAGTCGATGAAAACACAAAATTAGTGGTAGGGGGTTAGTACAAAAAATTCATTTATGATAAGGTATAGTACAAAAACGTATAATTAGGTTTACATTTATAATAAGGGTTAGTACGAAAACGTATAATTAGGGTCGGGGTTAGTGTGAAAAACACAGTTAGGGTACGATCTTAGCATATAAAGATACATTTACGGTTAGGGTTAGTACAAAATTATACAATTAGGGTAAGGGTTAGTACAAACAGGCATAATTAGGGTTATGGTTAGTGTAAAACATATTATCAGGGTTATGGTAAGTATAAAACACATAATTAAGGTTAGCATATAAAATACATTTAGGGTAAGGGTTATCAAAAAATTATACAATTAGTGTTATAATGGATGAAAACACAAAATCAGTGGTAGGGGTTAGTACAAAAAATACATTTATGATAAGGGTTAGTACAAAAACATATCATTAGGGTTAGGGTTAGTGTAAAACATAAACTTAGGTTTAGGGTTAGTGCAAAACACACAATTAGGGTAAGGGGTAAGCATATAAAGATGCATTTAGGGTTAGGGTTAGTTCAAAATTATTCAATTAAGGTACAGGTTAGTACAAAAACGATTAATTAGGGTTAGGATCAGTTTAAAACATTTTATTAGGGCTAGGGTAAGTATAAACACACAATTAGGGTTATGGGTTAGCAAATAAAATACTTTTAGGGTTAGGGTTAGTACAAAATTATACAATTGGGTTTACAGTCAATGAAACACAAAATGAGTGGTAGGGGTTAGTACAACAAATATATTTATGATAAGGGTTAGTACAAAAACGTATAATTAGGGTTAGAGCTAGTGTAAAAAATATAATTAGGGTTAATGTTAGTATAAAACACACAGTTAGGGTTAGGGATTAGCATATAAAGATACATTTAGGGTTCGGGTTAGTACATAATTATACAAATAGGGTAAGGGTTAGTACAAAAACGCATACTTAGGGTAAGGGTTAGTGTTAAACATATTATTAGGGTTAGGGTTAGTATAAAACACACAATTAGGGTTAGGGGTTAGTATATAAGATACATTTAGGGTAAGGGTTATTAAAAATTATACAATTAGAGTTTAAGTCGATGAAAACACAAAATAAGTGGTATGGGTTAGTACAAAAAATACATTTATGATAAGGGTTAGTACACAAATGTATTATTAGGGTTAGGGGTAGTGTTAAACATTTAATTAGGGTTATGGTGAGTATAAAACACACAGGTAGGGTTAGGGGTTAGCATTTAAAGATAGATTTATGGTTAGGGTTAGTACAAAATTATACTATTAGGGAAAGGGTATGTACAAAAACGCATAATTAGGGTTAGGGGTTAGCATATAAGATACATTTAGGGCTAGGGTTAGTTCAAAATTACTCAATTAGGGTACAGGTTAGTACAAAAACGTATAATTAGGGTTAGGATAAGTGTAAAACATATTATTAGGGCTAGGGTAAGTATAAACACACAATTAGGGTTAGGGATTAGCATATAAAATACTTTTAGGGTTAGGGTTAGTAAAAAATTATACAATTAGGGTTTCAGTCAATGAAACACAAAATAAGTGGTAGGGGTTAGTACAACAAATATATTTATGACATGGGTTAGTACAAAAACGTATAATTAGTGTTAGGGCTAGTGTAAAAAATATAATTAGGGTTAAGGTTAGTATAAAACACACAGTTAGGGTAAGGGATTAGCATATAAAGATACATTTAGGGTTAGGGTTAGTACAAAAACGCATAATTAGGGTAAGGGTTAGTGTAAAACATATTATTAGGGTTAGGGTTAGTATAAAACAAACAATTGGGATTAGGGGTTAGCATATAAGATACCTTTAGGGTAAGGGTTAGTACAAAATTATATAATTAGGGTTATAGTCGATGAAAACACAAAATTAGTGGTAGGGGTTAGTACAAAAAAAAACCATTTATGATAAGGGTTAGTACAAAAATGTATAATTAGGGTTAGGGATAGTGTAAAACATTTAATTAGAGTTAGGGTTAGTATAAAACACACAGTTAAGGATAGGGGTTAGCATATAAAGATAGATTTATGGTTAGGGTTAGTACAAAATTATACTATTAGGGGAAGGGTTAGTACAAAAACGCATAATTAGGGTTAGGGGTTATCATATAAAATACTTTTAGGGTTAGGGTTAGTAAAAAATTATACAATTAGGGTTACAGTCAAAGAAAAACAAAATAAGTGGTAGGGGTTAGTACAACAAATATATTTATGATATGGGTTAGTACAAAAACGTATAATTAGGGTTAGGGCTAGTGTAAAAAAATATAATTAGGGTTAAGGTTAGTATAAAACACACAGTTAGGGTTAGGGATTAGCATATACAGATACATTTAGGGTTCGGGTTAGTACGTAATTATACAATAAGGGTAAGGGTTAGTACAAAAACGCATAATTAGGGTAAGGGTTAGTGTATTACATATTATTAGGGTTAGGGTTAGTATAAAACACACAATTAGGGTTAGGGGTTAGCATATAAAGATACATTTAGGGTTAGGGTTAGTACAAAATTAAAACATGAGGGTTTTAGTCGATGAAAACACAAAATAAGTGATAGGGGTTAGTACAAAAAATACATTTATAATAAGGGTTAGTACAAAAACGTATAATTAGGATCAGGGTTAGTGTAAAACATATTATTAGCGCTATGGTAAGTATAAAACACACAATTAGGGTTAGCATATAAGATACATTTAGGGTAAGGGTTATTACAAAATTATACAATTAGTGTTATAGTTGATGAAAACACAAAATTAGTGGTAGGGATTAGTACAAAAAATACATTTATGATCAGGGTTAGTACAAAAACGTATATTTAGGGTTAGGGTTAGTGTAAAACAGAAACTTAGCTTTAGGGTTAGTGTAAAACACACAGTTAGCGGGTTAGGGATTAGCATATAAAGATACATTTAGGGTTAGGGTTAGTTCAAAATTACTCAATTAGGGTACAGGTTAGTACAAAAACGTATAATTAGGGTTAGGATAAGTGTAAAACATATTATTAGGGCTAGGGTAAGTATAAACACTCAATTAGGGTTAGGGATTAGCATATAAAATACTTTTAGGGTTAGGGTTAGTGAAAAATTATACAATTAGGGTTTCAGTCAATGAAACACAAAATAAGTGGTAGGGGTTAGTACAACAAATATATTTATGACATGGGTTAGTACCAAAACGTATAATTAGTGTTAGAGCTAGTGTAAAAATATAATTAGGGTTAAGGTTAGTATAAAACACACAGTTAGGGTAAGGGATTAGCATATAAAGATACATTTAGGGTTCGGGTTAGTACAAAAACGCATAATTAGGGTAAGGGTTAGTGTAAAACATATTATTAGGGTTAGGGTTAGTATAAAACAAACAATTAGGATGAGGGGTTAGCATATAAGATACCTTTAGGGTAAGGGTTAGTACAAAATTATATAATTAGGGTTATAGTCGATGAAAACACAAAATTAGTGGTAGGGGTTAGTACAAAAAAAAAACATTTATGATAAGGGTTAGTACAAAAATGTATAATTAGGGTTAGGGATAGTGTAAAACATTTAATTAAAGTTAGGGTTAGTATAAAACACACAGTTAAGGATAGGGGGTAGCATATAAAGATAGATTTATGGTTAGGATTAGTACAAAATTATACTATTAGGGGAAGGGTTAGTACAAAAACGCATAATTAGGGTTAGGGGTTAGCATATAAAATACTTTTTGGGTTAGGGTTAGTACAAAATTATACAATTAGGGTTACAGTCAAAGAAAAACAAAATAAGTGGTAGGGGTTAGTACAACAAATATATTTATGATATGGGTTAGTACAAAAACGTATAATTAGGGTTAGGGCTAGTGTAAAAAAAATATAATTGGGGTTAAGGTTAGTATAAAACACACAGTTAGGGTTAGGGATTAGCATATACAGATACATTTAGGGTTCGGGTAAGTACGTAATTATACAATAAGGGTAAGGGTTAGTACAAAAACGCATAATTAGGGTAAGGGTAAGTGTAAAACATATTATTAGGGTTAGGGTTAGTATAAAACACACAATTAGGGTTAGGGGTTAGCATATAAGATACATTTAGGGTAAGGGTTAGTAAAAAAATATACAATTAGGGTTTAAGTCGATGAAAACACAAAATAAATGGTATGGGTTAGTACAAAAAATACATTTATGATAAGGGTAAGTACAAAAATGTATTATTAGGGTTAGGGGTAGTGTTAAACATTTAATTAGGGTTAGGGTGAGTATAAAACACACAGGTAGGGTTAGGGATTAGCATATAAAGATAGATTTATGGTTAGGGTTAGTACAAAATTATACTATTAGGGAAAGGGTTAGTACAAAAACGCATAATTAGGGTTAGGGGTTAGCATATAAGATACCTTTAGGGTAAGGGTTAGTACAAATTATATAATTAGGGTTATAGTCCATGAAAACACAAAATTAGTGGTAGGGGTTAGTACAAAAAAAACATTTATGATAAGGGTGAGTACAAAAATGTATAATTAGGGTTAGGGTTAGTGTAAAACATTTAATTAGGGTTAGGGTTAGTATAAAACACACAGTTAAGGATAGGGGTTAGCATATAAAGATAGATTTATGGTTAGGGTTAGTACAAAATTATACTATTAGGGGAAGGGTTAGTACAAAAACGCATAATTAGGGTTAGGGGTTAGCATATAAAATACTTTTAGGGTTAGGGTTAGTACAAAATTATACATTTAGGGTTACAGTCAATGAAAAACAAAATAAGCGGTAGGGGTTAGTACAACAAATATATTTATGATATGGGTTAGTACAAAAACGTATAATTAGGGTTAGGGCTAGTGTAAAAAATATAATTAGGGTTAAGGTTAGTATAAAACACACAGTTAGGGTTAGGGATTAGCATATAAAGATACATTTAGGGTTCGGGTTAGTACGTAATTATACAATAATGGTAAGGGTTAGTACAAAAACGCATAATTAGGGTAAGGGTTAGTGTAAAACATATTATTAGGGTTAGGGTTAGTATAAATCTCACAATTAGGGTTAGGGGTTAGCATATAAGATACATTTAGGGTACTGGTTAGTACAAAATTATACAATTAGGGTTATAGTCGATGAAAACACAAAATTAGTGGTAGGGGTGAGTACAAAAAATACATTTATGATAAGGGTTAGTACAAAAATGTTTAATAATGGGTTAGGGTTAGTGTAAAACATTTAGCTAGGGTTAGGGTTAGTATAAAACACACAGGGTTAGCATATAAAGATAGACTTATGGTTAGGGTTAGTACAAAATTCTAGTATTAGGGGAAGGGTTAGTACAAAAACGCATAATTAGGGTTAGGGGTTAGCATATAAGATACATTTATGGCTAGGGTTAGTACAAAATTATACAATTAGGGTTATAGTCAATGAAAACACAAAATTAGTGGTAGGGGTTAGTACAAAAAATACATTTATGATAAGGGTTAGTACAAAACGTATAATTAGGGTAAGTGTTAGTGTAAAACATATAATTAGAGTAAGGGTTAGTATAAATTACACAGTTAGGGTTGGAGGTTAGCATATAAAGATACATTTACGGTTAGGGTTAGTACAAAATTATACAATTAGGGTAAGGGTAATTGTAAAACACATAATTAGGGTTATAGTAGTATAAAACACACAGTTAGGGTTAGGGGTTAGCATATACAGATACATTTAGGGTTAGGGTTAGTACAAAATTAAAAACATAAGTGTTTTAGTCGATGAAAACACAAAATAAGTGATAAGAGAGTAAAAAAAATACATTTATAATAAGGGCTAGTACGAAAACGTATAATTAGGGTCAGGGTTAGTGTGAAAAACACAGTTAGGGTTAGGTGTTAGCATATAAAGATACATTTACGGTTAGTACAAAATTATACAATTAGGGTAAGGGTTAGTACAAAAACGCATAATTAGGGTTAGGGTTAGTGTAAAACATATTATTAGGGTTTTGGTAAGTATAAAACACAGAGTTAGGGTTAGCATATAAGATACATTTAGGGTAAGGGTTATTACAAAATTATGCAATTAGGGTTATAATGGATGAAAACGCAAAATAAGTGGTAGGGATTAGTACAAAAAATACATTTATGATAAGGGCTAGTACAAAAACGTATAATTAGGGTTAGGGTTAGTGTAAAACATAAACTTAGGTTAAGGGTTAGTGTAAAACACACAGTTCGGGTTAGGGGTTAGCATATCAAGATACATTTAGGGTTAGGGTTAGTTCAAAATTACTCAATTAGGGTACAGGTTAGTACAAAAACGTATAATTAGGGTTAGGATAAGTGTACAACATATTATTAGGGCTAGGGTAAGTATAAACACACAATTAGGGTTAGGGGTTAGCATATAAAATACTTTTAGGGTTAGGGTTAGTAAAAAATTATACAATTAGGGTTTCAGTCAATGAAACACAAAATAAGTGGTAGGGGTTAGTACAACAAATATATTTATGACATGGGTTAGTACAAAAACGTATAATTAGTGTTAGGGCTAGTGTAAAAAATAGAATTAGGGTTAAGGTTAGTATAAAACACACAGTTAGGGTAAGTGATTAGCATATAAAGATACATTTAGGGTTCGGGTTAGTACAAAAACGCATAATAATGGTAAGGGTTAGTGTAAAACATATTATTAGTGTTAGGGTTAGTATAAAACACACAATTAGGGTTAGGGGTTAGCATATAAGATACCTATAGGGTAAGGGTTTGTACAAATTATAAAATTAGGGTTATAGTCGAAGAAAACACAAAATTAGTGGTAGGTGTTAGTAAAAAAAAAAACATTTATAATAAGGGTTAGTACAAAAATGTATAATTAGGGTTAGTGTTAGTGTAAAACATTTAATTAGGGTTAGGGTTAGTATAAAACACACAGTTAAGGATAGGGGTTAGCATATAAAGATAGATTTATGGTTAGGGTTAGTACAAAATTATACTGTTAGGGGAAGGGTTAGTACAAAAACGCATAATTAGGGTTAGGGGTTAGCATATAAAATATTTTAGGGTTAGGGTTAGTACAAAATTATACAATTAGGGTTACAGTCAATGAAAAACAAAATAAGCGGTAGGGGTTATTACAAAAATATATTTATGATATGGGTAAGTACAAAAACGTATAATTAGGGTTAGGGCTAGTGTTAAAAATATAATTAGGGTTAAAGTTAGTATAAAACACAGTTAGGGTTAGGGATTAGCATATAAAGATACATTTAGGGTTCGGGTTAGTACGTAGTTATACAATAAGGGTAAGGGTAAGTACAAAAACGCATAATTAGGGTAAGGGTTAGTGTAAAACATATTATTAGGGTTAGGGTTAGTATAAAACACACAATTAGGGTTAGGGGTTAGCATATAAGATACATTTAGGGTAAGGGTTAGTACAAAATTATACAATTAGGGTTATAGTCGATGAAAACACAAAATTAGTGGTAGGAGTTAGTACAAAAATACATTTATGATAAGGGTTAGTACAAAAATGGTTAATTAGGGTTAGGGTTAGTGTAAAATATTTAGCTAGGGTTAGGGTTAGTATAAAACACACAGGGTTAGCATATAATGATAGATTTATGGTTAGGGTTAGTACAAAATTCTATTATTAGGGGAAGGGTTAGTACAAAAACGCATAATTACGGTTAGGGGTTAGCATATAAGATAGATTTATGGCTAGGGTTAGTACAAAATTATACAATTAGGGTCATAGTCGATGAAAACACAAAATTAGTGGTAGGGGTTAGTACAAAAAATACATTTATGATAAGGGTTAGTACAAAACGTATAATTAGGGTAAGTGTTAGTGTAAAACATATAATTAGAGTAAGGGTTAGTATAAATTACACAGTTAGGGTTGGAGGTTAACATATAAAAATAAATTTACGGTTAGGGCTAGTACAAAATTATACAATTAGGGTAAGGGTAATTGTAAAACATATAATTAGGGTTATAGTAGTATAAAACACACAGTTAGGGTTAGGGGTTAGCATATAGATACATTTAGGGTTAGGGTTAGTACAAAATTAAAACCATTAGTGTTTTAGTCGATGAAAACACAAAATAAGTGATAAGAGAGTAAAAAAAACACATCTATAATAAGGGCTAGTACGAAAACGTATAATTAGGGTCAGGGTTAGTGTGAAAAACACAGTTAGGGTTATGTGTTAGCATATAAAGATACATTTACGGTTAGTACAAAATTATACAATTAGGGTAAGGGTTAGTACAAAAACGCATAATAAGGGTTAGGGTTAGTGTAAAACATATTATTAGGGTTTTGGTAAGTATAAAACACACAATTAGGGTTAGCATATAAGATACATTTAGGGTAAGGGTTATTACAAAATTATGCAATTAGGGTTATAATGGATGAAAACGCAAAATAAGTGGTAGGGATTAGTACAAAAAATACATTTATGATAAGGGTTAGTACAAAAACGTATAATTAGGGTTAGGGTTAGTGTAAAACATAAACTTAGGTTAAGGGTTAGTGTAAAACACACAGTTAGGGTTAGGGGTTAGCATATAAAGTAGGGTTAGTTCAAAATTATTCAATTAGTGTATAGGTTAGTACAAAAACATATAATTGGTGTTAGGATAAGTATAAAACATATTATTAGGGCTAGGGTTAGTATAAACACACAATTAGGGTTAGGGGTTAGCATATAAAATACTTTTAGGGTTAGGGTTAGTACAAAATTATACAATTAGGGTTACAGTCAATGAAAAACAAAATTAGTGGTAGGGGTTAGTAAAACAAATATATTTATGATATGGGTTAGTACAAAAACGTATAATTAGGGTAAGGGCTAGTGTAAAAAATATTAATAAGGGTTAAGGTTAGTATAAAACACACAGTTAGGGTTAGGGATTAGCAAATAAAGATACATTTAGGGTTCGGGTTAGTACGTAATTATACAATAAGGGTAAGGGTTAGTACAAAAACGCATAATTAGGGTAAGGGTTAGTGTAAAACATATTATTAGGGTTAGGGTTAGTATAAAACACACAATTAGGGTTAGGGGTTAGCATATAAGATACATTTAGGGTAAGGGTTAGTAAAAAATTATACAATTAGGGTTTAAGTTGATGAAAACACAAAATAAATGGTATGGGTTAGTACAAAAAAATACATTTATGATAAGGGTTAGTACAAAAATGTATTATTAGGGATAGGGGTAGTGTTTAACATTTAATTAGGGTTAGGGTGAGTATAAAACACACAGGTAGGGTTAGGGGTTAGCATATAAAGATACATTTACGGTTAGTACAAAATTATACAATAAGGGTAAGGGTTAGTACAAAAACGCATAATTAGGGTTAGGGTTAGTGTAAAACATATTATTAGGGTTTTGGTAAGTATAAAACACACAATTAGGGTTAGCATATAAGATACATTTAGGGTAAGGGTTATTACAAAATTATGCAATTAGGGTTATAATGGATGAAAACGCAAAATAAGTGGTAGGGATTAGTACAAAAAATACATTTATGATAAGGGTTAGTACAAAAACGTATAATTAGGGTTAGGGTTAGTGTAAAACATAAACTTAGGTTAAGGGTTAGTGTAAAACACACAGTTAGGGTTAGGGGTTGTCATATAAAGATACATTTAGGGTTAGGGTTAGTTCAAAATTATTCAATTAGGGTATAGGTTAGTACAAAAACGTATAATTGGTGTTAGGATAAGTGTAAAACATATTATTAGGGCTAGGGTTAGTATAAACACACAATTAGGGTTAGGGGTTAGCATATAAAATACTTTTAGGGTTAGGGTTAGTAAAAAATTATACAATTAGGGTTTCAGTCAATGAAACACAAAATAAGTGGTAGGGGTTAGTACAACAAATATATTTATGACATGGGTTAGTACAAAAACGTATAATTAGTGTTAGGGCTAGTGTAAAAAATATAATTAGGGTTAAGGTTAGTATAAAACACACAGTTAGGGTAAGGGATTAGCATATAAAGATACATTTAGGGTTCGGGTTAGTACAAAAACGCATAATAATGGTAAGGGTTAGTGTAAAACATATTATTAGTGTTAGGGTTAGTATAAAACACACAATTAGGGTTAGGGGTTAGCATATAAGATACCTATAGGGTAAGGGTTTGTACAAATTATAAAATTAGGGTTATAGTCGAAGAAAACACAAAATTAGTGGTAGGTGTTAGTACAAAAAAAAACATTTATAATAAGGGTTAGTACAAAAATGTATAATTAGGGTTAGTGTTAGTGTAAAACATTTAATTAGGGTTAGGGTTAGTATAAAACACACAGTTAAGGATAGGGGTTAGCATATAAAGATAGATTTATGGTTAGGGTTAGTACAAAATTATACTGTTAGGGGAAGGGTTAGTACAAAAACGCATAATTAGGGTTAGGGGTTAGCATATAAAATATTTTAGGGTTAGGGTTAGTACAAAATTATACAATTAGGGTTACAGTCAATGAAAAACAAAATAAGCGGTAGGGGTTATTACAACAAATATATTTATGATATGGGTAAGTACAAAAACGTATAATTAGGGTTAGGGCTAGTGTTAAAAATATAATTAGGGTTAAAGTTAGTATAAAACACAGTTAGGGTTAGGGATTAGCATATAAAGATACATTTAGGGTTCGGGTTAGTACGTAGTTATACAATAAGGGTAAGGGTAAGTACAAAAACGCATAATTAGGGTAAGGGTTAGTGTAAAACATATTATTAGGGTTAGGGTTAGTATAAAACACACAATTAGGGTTAGGGGTTAGCATATAAGATACATTTAGGGTAAGGGTTAGTACAAAATTATACAATTAGGGTTATAGTCGATGAAAACACAAAATTAGTGGTAGGAGTTAGTACAAAAATACATTTATGATAAGGGTTAGTACAAAAATGGTTAATTAGGGTTAGGGTTAGTGTAAAATATTTAGCTAGGGTTAGGGTTAGTATAAAACACACAGGGTTAGCATATAATGATAGATTTATGGTTAGGGTTAGTACAAAATTCTATTATTAGGGGAAGGGTTAGTACAAAAACGCATAATTACGGTTAGGGGTTAGCATATAAGATAGATTTATGGCTAGGGTTAGTACAAAATTATACAATTAGGGTCATAGTCGATGAAAACACAAAATTAGTGGTAGGGGTTAGTACAAAAAATACATTTATGATAAGGGTTAGTACAAAACGTATAATTAGGGTAAGTGTTAGTGTAAAACATATAATTAGAGTAAGGGTTAGTATAAATTACACAGTTAGGGTTGGAGGTTAACATATAAAAATAAATTTACGGTTAGGGCTAGTACAAAATTATACAATTAGGGTAAGGGTAATTGTAAAACATATAATTAGGGTTATAGTAGTATAAAACACACAGTTAGGGTTAGGGGTTAGCATATAGATACATTTAGGGTTAGGGTTAGTACAAAATTAAAAACATTAGTGTTTTAGTCGATGAAAACACAAAATAAGTGATAAGAGAGTAAAAAAAATACATTTATAATAAGGGCTAGTACGAAAACGTATAATTAGGGTCAGGGTTAGTGTGAAAAACACAGTTAGGGTTATGTGTTAGCATATAAAGATACATTTACGGTTAGTACAAAATTATACAATTAGGGTAAGGGTTAGTACAAAAACGCATAATAAGGGTTAGGGTTAGTGTAAAACATATTATTAGGGTTTTGGTAAGTATAAAACACACAATTAGGGTTAGCATATAAGATACATTTAGGGTAAGGGTTATTACAAAATTATGCAATTAGGGTTATAATGGATGAAAACGCAAAATAAGTGGTAGGGATTAGTACAAAAAATACATTTATGATAAGGGTTAGTACAAAAACGTATAATTAGGGTTAGGGTTAGTGTAAAACATAAACTTAGGTTAAGGGTTAGTGTAAAACACACAGTTAGGGTTAGGGGTTAGCATATAAAGTAGGGTTAGTTCAAAATTATTCAATTAGTGTATAGGTTAGTACAAAAACATATAATTGGTGTTAGGATAAGTATAAAACATATTATTAGGGCTAGGGTTAGTATAAACACACAATTAGGGTTAGGGGTTAGCATATAAAATACTTTTAGGGTTAGGGTTAGTACAAAATTATACAATTAGGGTTACAGTCAATGAAAAACAAAATTAGTGGTAGGGGTTAGTAAAACAAATATATTTATGATATGGGTTAGTACAAAAACGTATAATTAGGGTAAGGGCTAGTGTAAAAAATATTAATAAGGGTTAAGGTTAGTATAAAACACACAGTTAGGGTTAAGGATTAGCAAATAAAGATACATTTAGGGTTCGGGTTAGTACGTAATTATACAATAAGGGTAAGGGTTAGTACAAAAACGCATAATTAGGGTAAGGGTTAGTGTAAAACATATTATTAGGGTTAGGGTTAGTATAAAACACACAATTAGGGTTAGGGGTTAGCATATAAGATACATTTAGGGTAAGGGTTAGTAAAAAATTATACAATTAGGGTTTAAGTTGATGAAAACACAAAATAAATGGTATGGGTTAGTACAAAAAAATACATTTATGATAAGGGTTAGTACAAAAATGTATTATTAGGGTTAGGGGTAGTGTTTAACATTTAATTAGGGTTAGGGTGAGTATAAAACACACAGGTAGGGTTAGGGGTTAGCATATAAAGATACATTTACGGTTAGTACAAAATTATACAATAAGGGTAAGGGTTAGTACAAAAACGCATAATTAGGGTTAGGGTTAGTGTAAAACATATTATTAGGGTTTTGGTAAGTATAAAACACACAATTAGGGTTAGCATATAAGATACATTTAGGGTAAGGGTTATTACAAAATTATGCAATTAGGGTTATAATGGATGAAAACGCAAAATAAGTGGTAGGGATTAGTACAAAAAATACATTTATGATAAGGGTTAGTACAAAAACGTATAATTAGGGTTAGGGTTAGTGTAAAACATAAACTTAGGTTAAGGGTTAGTGTAAAACACACAGTTAGGGTTAGGGGTTGTCATATAAAGATACATTTAGGGTTAGGGTTAGTTCAAAATTATTCAATTAGGGTATAGGTTAGTACAAAAACGTATAATTGGTGTTAGGATAAGTGTAAAACATATTATTAGGGCTAGGGTTAGTATAAACACACAATTAGGGTTAGGGGTTAGCATATAAAATACTTTTAGGGTTAGGGTTAGTACATCCTCGGAAACCCAGGGGTTCTTCATTCGCACACTCATTCATCACCCCTGGGTCGATTCGTATCAATTCCATCGTTTTAGACAGCTTTACAAATTTTCCTATCAAGCATTCTGATTGGACACATATTTGTGCGTTCTTTTCCCCTGATCTTGAACTTTACTAAGTTGTAATAAAAACAATATAAATCGTCCCTTAACAACATTGTTAAGCGACCAATCAGAAGGCTCGACTCAGAACTGTGTCAAACGAAGGAATTGATACGTATGGACCCATGGGTGATGAATGAGTGTGCGAATGAAGAACCCATGGGTTTCCGAGGATGGGGTTAGTACAAAATTATACAATTAGGGTTACAGTCAATGAAAAACAAAATTAGTGGTAGGGGTTAGTGCAACAAATATATTTATGATTTGGGTTAGTACAAAAACGTATAATTAGGGTTAGGGCTAGTGTAAAAAAAATATAATTAGGGTTAAGGTTAGTATAAAACACACAGTTAGGGTTAGGGGTTAGCATATAAAAATACATTTAGGTTTCGGGTTAGTACGATATTATACAATAAGGGTAAGGGTTAGTACAAAAACGCATAATTAGGGTAAGGGTTAGTGTAAAACATATTATTATGGTTAGGGTTAGTATAAAACACACAATTAGGGTTAGGGGTTAGCATGTAAGATACATTTAGGGTAAGGGTTAGTAAAAAATTATACAATTAGGGTTTAAGTCGATGAAAACACAAAATAAATGGTATGTGTTAGTACAAAAAATACATTTATGATAAAGTTTAGTACAAAAATGTATTATTAGGGTAAGGGGTAGTGTTTAACATTTAATTAGGGTTAGGGTGAGTATAAAACACACAGGTAGGGTTAGGGGTTAGCATATAAAGATAGATTTATGGTTAGGGTTAGTACAAAAGTATACTATTAGGGAAAGGGTTAGTACAAAAACGCATAATTAGGGTTAGGGGTTAGCATATAAGATACATTTAGGGCTAGGGTTAGTACAAAATTATACAATTAGGGTTATAGTCGATGAAAACAAAAAAATAGTGGTAGGGGTTAGTACAAAAAATACATTTATGATAAGGGTTAGTACAAAAACATATAATTAGGGTTAGGGTTAGTATAAAACACACAGTTAGGGTTGGTGGGTAGCATATAAAGATACATTTACGGTTAGGGTTAGTACAAAATTATACATTTAGGGTAAGGGTTAGTACAAAAACGCATAATTAGGGTTAGGGTTAGTGTTAAACATATCATTCGGGTTAGGGTTAGTATAAAACACACAATAAGGGTTAAGGGGTTAGCATATAAAATACATTTATGGTAAGGGTTAGTGCAAAATCATACAAATAGGGATATAGTCGATGAAAACACAAAACTAGTGATAGGGGTTAGTACAAAAAATACATTTATAATAAGGGTTAGTAGAAAAACGTATAATTAGGGTCAGGGTTAGAGTGAAAAACAGAGTTAGAGTTAGGTGTTAGCATATTAAGATACATTTACGGCTAGGGTTAGGGTTAGTACAAAAACGCATAATTAGGGTTAGGGTTAGTGTAAAACATATTATTAGGGTTATGGTAAGTATAAAACACACACTTAGGGTTAGCATATAAGATACATTTAGGGTAAGGGTTATTACAAAATTATACAATTAGTGTTTTAATTGATGAAAACACAAAATTAGTGGTAGGGATTAGTACAAAAAATACATTTATGATTAGGGTTAGTACAAAAACGTATATTTAGGGTTAGGGTTAGTGTAAAACATAAACTTAGGTTTAGGGTTAGTGTAAAACCCACAGTTAGGGTTAGGGATTAGCATATAAAGATACATTTAGGGTTAGGGTTAGTTCAAAATTACTCAATTAGGGTATAGATTAGTACAAAAACGTATAATTGGTGTTAGGATAAGTGTAAAACATATTATAAGGGCTAGGGTTAGTATAAACACACAATTAGGGTTAGGGGTTAGCATATAAAATACTTTTAGGGTTAGGGTTAGTACAAAATTATACAATTAGGGTTACAGTCAATGAAAAACAAAATTAGTGGTAGGGGTTAGTACAACAAATATATTTATGATATGGGTTAGTACAAAAACGTTTAATTAGGGTTAGGGCTAGTGTAAAAAATATATAATTAGGGTTAAGGTTAGTATTAAACACACAGTTTGGGTTAGGGATTAGCATATAAAAATCCATTTAGGGTTCGGGTTAGTACGTAATTATACAATAAGGGTAAGGGTTAGTACAAATTATATAATTAGGGTTATAGTCGATGAAAACACAAAATTAGTGGTAGGGGTTAGTACGAAAAATACATTTATGATTAGGGTTAGTACAAAAACGTATATTTAGGGTTAGGGTTAGTGTAAAACATAAACTTAGGTTTAGGGTTAGTGTATAACCCACAGTTAGGGTTAGGGATTAGCATATACAGATACATTTAGGGTTAGGGTTAGTTCAAAATTACTCAATTAGGGTACAGGTTAGTACAAAAAACGTATAATTAGGGTTAGGATAAGTGTAAAACATATCATTAGGGCTAGGGTAAGTATAAACTCACAATTAGGGTTAGGGGTTAGCATATAAAATACTTTTAGGGTTAGGGTAAGTAAAAAATATACAATTAGGGTTTCAGTCAATGAAACACAAAATAAGTGGTTGGGGTTAGTACAACAAATATATTTATGACATGGGTTAGTACAAAAACGTATAATTAGTGTTAGGGCTAGTGTAAAAAATATAATTAGGGTTAAGGTTAGTATAAAACACACAGTTAAGGATAGGGGTTAGCATATAAAGATAGATTTATGGTTAGGGTTAGTACAAAATTATACTATTAGGGGAAGGGTTAGTACAAATTATATAATTAGGGTTATAGTCGATGAAAACACAAAATTAGTGGTAGGGGTTAGTACGAAAAATACATTTATGATAAGTGTTAGTACAAAAATGTATAGTTAGGGTTAGGGTTAGTGTAAAACATAAACTTAGGTTTAGGGTTAGTGTATAACCCACAGTTAGGGTTAGGGATTAGCATATACAGATACATTTAGGGTTAGGGTTAGTTCAAAATTACTCAATTAGGGTACAGGTTAGTACAAAAAACGTATAATTAGGGTTAGGATAAGTGTAAAACATATCATTAGGGCTAGGGTAAGTATAAACTCACAATTAGGGTTAGGGGTTAGCATATAAAATACTTTTAGGGTTAGGGTAAGTAAAAAATATACAATTAGGGTTTCAGTCAATGAAACACAAAATAAGTGGTTGGGGTTAGTACAACAAATATATTTATGACATGGGTTAGTACAAAAACGTATAATTAGTGTTAGGGCTAGTGTAAAAAATATAATTAGGGTTAAGGTTAGTATAAAACACACAGTTAAGGATAGGGGTTAGCATATAAAGATAGATTTATGGTTAGGGTTAGTACAAAATTATACTATTAGGGGAAGGGTTAGTACAAATTATATAATTAGGGTTATAGTCGATGAAAACACAAAATTAGTGGTAGGGGTTAGTACGAAAAATACATTTATGATAAGTGTTAGTACAAAAATGTATAGTTAGGGTTAGGGTTAGTGTAAAACATTTAATTAGGGTCAGGGTTAGTATAAAACACACAGTTAGGGTTAGGGGTTAGCATATAAAGATAGATTTATGGTTAGGGTTAGTACAAAATTATATTATTAGGGGAAGGGTTAGTACAAAAACGCATAATTAGGGTTAGGGGTGAGCATATAAGATACATTTAGGGCTAGGGTAAGAACAAAATTATACAATGAGGGTTAAGTCGATGAAAACCCAAAATTAGTGGTAGGGGTTAGTACAAAAAATACATTTATGATAAGGTTTAGTACAAAAACGTAAAATTAGGGTTAGTGTTAGTGTAAAACATATAATTAGGGTTAGTATAAAACACACAGTTAGGGTTGGGGGCTAGCATATAAAGAAAAATTTACGGTTAGGGTTAGTACAAAATTATACAATTAGGGTAAGGGTTAGTACAAAAACGCATAATTAGGGTTAGGGTTAGTGTAAAACATATTATTAGGGTTAGGGTTAGTATAAAACACACAATAAGGGTTAAGGGGTTAGCGTATAAAATACATTTAGGGTAAGGGTTAGTGCAAAATTATACAAATAGGGTTATAGTCGATGAAAACACAAAATAGGTGGTACGGGTTAGTACAAAAAATACATTTATGATAAGGGTCAGTACAAAAAGTATAATTAGGGTTAGGGTTAGTGTAAAACTTACAATTAGGGTGAGTGTTAGTATACAACACACAATTAGGGCTGGGGTTAGTATAAAACACACAATTAGGGTTGGGGGTTAGCATATAACAATACATTTAGGGTTAAGGTTAGTACAAACATATACAATTAGGGTAAGGGTTAGTACAATAACGCATAATTAGGGTTACGGTTAGTGTAAAACATATTATTAGGGTTAGGGATAGTATTAAACACACAGTTAGGGTTAGGGGTTAGCATATGAAGATACATTTAGGGTTAGGGTTAGTACAAAATTATACAATAAGGGTAAGGGTTAGTGTAAAACATATAATTAGGGTTATGGTTAGTATACAACACACAGTAAGGGTTAGGGGTTAGCATGTTAAGATACATTTAGGGTAAGGGTTAGTACAAAATTACAAAATAAGGGTTTTAGTCAATGAAAACACAAAATAAGTAGTAGGGGTTAGTACAAAAAATACATTTATGATAAGGGTTAGTACTAAAACGTATAATTTGGGTCATGGTTAGTGTGAAACACACAGTTAGGGTAAGGTGTTAGCATATAAAGATATATTTACGGTTACGGTAAGTACAAAAATATCCAATTAGGGTAAGGGTTTGTACAAAAACGCATAATTAGGGTTAGGGTTAGTGTAGAACATATAATTAGGGTAAAGGTTAGTATAAAACACACAATTAGGGTTAGGGGTTGGCATATAAAGATACATTTAGGGTTAGTACAAAATTTTACAATTAGGGCAAGGGCTTGTGTAAAACATATAATAAGGGTTAGGGCTTGTATCAAACACACAATTAGGGTTAGTGGTTAGCATATAAAGATACACTAAGGGTTAGGGTCGATGAATACACTAAATAACGGGTAGTGTTAGTACAAAGAGAAATGTTATGGTTAGGGTAAGGGTAAATATAAAATTATACAATTAGGCTTATAGTCGATGAAAACACAAAGTAAGGGGTAGGGGTGTGTATAAAGAAATACAGTTCAGGTGAAGGTTAGTACAAAAATGTAAAATTAAGGTTACGGTAAGGGTCTGTGAAAAACAAATTTAGGGGTAATGGTTTGTACAAAGAAATACAGTAAAGGTGAAGGTTAGTACAAAAACGCATAATTAGGGTTAGGGTTAGTGTAAAACATATAATTAGGGTTAGGGTTAGTGTAAAACACACAGTTAGGGTTAGGGGTTAGCATATAAAGATACATTTAGGGTTAGTTCAAAATTATTCAATTAGGGTAAATGTTAGTACAAAAACGTATGATAAGGGTTAGGATAAGTGTAAAACATGTTATTAGGGTTAGGGTTAGTATAAAACACACAATTAGGGTTATGGGTTAGCATATAAAATACATTTAGGGTAAGGGTTAGTGCAAAATTATACAATTAGGGTTATAGTCGATGAAAACACAAAATAAGTGGTAGGGGTTATACAAAAAATACATTTATGATAAGGGTTAGTACAAAAACGTATAATTAGGGTTAAGGTTAGTGTAAAACATATAATTAGGGCTAGGGTTTGTATAAAACACACAGTTAGGGTTAAGGGTTAGCATTTAAAGATACATTTAGGGTTAGGGTTAGTACAAAATTATACAGCTAGAGTAAGGACTAGTACAAAAACGCATAGTTAGGGTTAGAGTTAGTGTAAAACATATTATTAGGGTTAGGGTTAGTATAAAACACACAATTTGGGTTAGTGGTTACCATATAAGATACATTTAGGGTTAGGGTTAGTACAAAATTATACAATTAGGGTTATAGTCGATGAAAACACAAAAATAGTGGTAGGGGTTAGTACAAAAAAATACACTTATGATAAGGGTCATTACAAAAACGTATAATTAGGGTTAGGGTTAGTGTAAAACATATACAATTAGGGTTCGAGTCGATAAAAACACAAAATTAGTGGTAGGGGTTAGTACAAAAAATACATTTATGATAAGGGTTATTACAAATGTATAATTAGGATTAAGGTTAGTGTAAAACATATCATTAGGGTCAGGGTTAGTATAAAACACAGTAAGGGTTAGGGGTTAGCATTTAAAAATACATTTACGGTTAGGGGTAGTACAAAATTATACAATTAGGTAAGGGTAAGTACAAAAACGCATAATTAGGGTTAGGGTTAGTGTAAAACAAATTATTAGGGTTAGGGTAAGTATAAAACACAATTAAGGTAAGGGGTTAGCATATAAGATACATTTAGGATAAGGGTTAGTACAAAATTATACAATTAGGGTTATAGTCGATGAAAACACAAAATTAGTGGTAGGGTTAGTACAAAAAATACATTTATGATAAGGGTTAGTACAAAAACGTATAATTAGGGTTAGGGTTAGTGTAAAACATATAATTAGGGTGAGGGTTAGTGTAAAACACACAGTTAGGGTTAGGGGTTAGCATATAAAGATACATTGAGGGTTAGGGTAGTTAAAAATTATTCAATTAGGGTAAAGGTTAGTACAAAAACGTAAAATTAGGGTTAGGATAAGTGTAAAACATATTATTATGGTTAGGGTTAGTATAAAACACACAATTAGGATTAGGGGTTAGCATACAAAATACTTTTAGGGTTAGGGTTTGTACAAAATTATACAATTAGGGTTATAGTCAATGAAACACGAAATAATTGGTAGGGGTCAGTAAAAAAAATATATTTATGATAAGGGTTAGTACGAAAACGTATAATTGGGGTTAGGGTAAGTGTAGAACATATAATTAGGGTAAGGGTAAATTTTAAACACACAGTTAGGGTTAGGGATTTGCATATAAAGATACATATAGGGTTCGGGTTTGTACAAAATTATACAATTAGGGAAAGAGTTGGTACAAAAACGCATAATTAGGGTAAGGGTTAGTGTAAAACATATTATTAGGGTTAGGGTTAGTATAAAATACAATTAGGGTTAGGGGTTAGGATATAAGATACATTTAGGGTTAGGGTTAGTACAAAATTATACAATTAGGGTTATAGTCTATGAAAACACAAAATTAGTGGTAGGGGTTATTACAAAAAATACATTTATGATAAGGGTTAGTACAAAAACGTATAATTAGGGTTAGGGTTAGTGGACAACGTATATTTAGGGTTAGGGTAAGTATAAAACACACAGTTACGGTTAAGGGTTAGCATTTAAAGATACATTTAAGGTTAGGGTTAGTACAAAATTATACATTTAGGGTAAGGGTTAGTACAAAAACGCATAATTAGGGTTAGGGTTAGTGTAAAACATATTATTAGGGTAAGGGTTACACACAATTAGGGTTAGGGGTTAGCATATAAGATACATTTAGGGTTAGTACAAAATTATACAATTAGGGTTATAGTCGATGAAAACACTAAATTAGTGGTAGGGGTTAGTACAAAAAATACATTTATGATAAGGGTTAATACAAAAACGTATAATTAGGGTTAGGGTTAGTGCATCTTCGCTAGCCAAGGGTTGCGATCCGCTATCTCTCATCTTCACCCTTGGCAGATCTAGTAGGTTTTTTGTAATCATTACATTCATTTTAATTATCTCCCTTGAGGCAATATCTTTATCAAGTTAAGAATTTTATTTTCATCCAGATAGATGCAAAAATAAAAGATAATTCATTACATTTGCTACATTTATTTATTAAGAGATGAAATATAGGTAGTTTTGGTAAGAATTGATCAAAACTTTTTATATTTTTTGCAAAAATAATAATTAATTATCACCTTTGTTATCCCATATGTTTGTTAATAGATTGTGTAAAAATGAAATTAAAGCAATTTGATTGGTTGCAGTACACTTTCACTGCAGCCAATCATATGAGATAATATGTGTCCCACTAAATCTTGGCCATTTCTGCCAAGGGTGAAGATGAGAGATAGCGGATCGTAACCCTTGGTTTGCGAAGATGGGGTTAGTGTAAAACATACATAATTATGGGTAGGGTTAGTGTAAAACATATATAATTAGGGTTAGGGTTAGTAACTAAACAAACAATTATGGTTAGGGGTTAGCATATAAAAAAATACATTTAGGGTTAGGGTTAGTACAAAATTATACAATTAGGGTAAGGGTTAGTGTAACACATATCATTAGGGTTATGGTTAGTATAAAACACACAATTAGGTTTTGGGGTTAGCATATGAAGATACATTTAGGGTAAGGGTTAGTACAAAATTATACAATTAGGGTTATAGTCGATGAAAACACAAAATAAGTGGTAGGGGTTAGTATAAAAAATACATTTATGATAAGGGTAAGTAAAAAAGTATAATTAGGGTTAGGGTTAGTGTAAAACATACATAATGAAAGAACCTTATTGAGCACGCTCACATACACCACGCGTTCCGCTTTTGGACTATCAATGTTATCCTTGAGGAATTAGTATCGAGCTACAGGAATCAATAATATTGAATGATTGTAAAAGTGAATGTGCAAGTATTTGAATACATGTATCATAACAAAGTTATAAGTTCTAAGTCCAAAAGGCCATAACTCCCACAAAAATTTTGGTTATATAAAATTCCTGGTAACATGCACAACTACATATGGTGTACTTCTTGCATACCAAGCCTCGTTAAATTCTGTTCAGTTGCGTTTACAATCTGTAATCATGATTTTCTGCGAATTTCTAAATCCAAAGGGCCATAACTCCCACACAAATTTGCTGATAAAAAATTCCTGGTTATATGCACAACTACATATTGTGTACTTCTTGCAAACCAAGTTTCATTAAATTCTATTCAGTAGTTTAAGAGGAGTTGGGATTACAAACAGTAATCATGGTTTTCATTAAATTTCTAAGTCCAAAGGGCCATAACTCCCACAAAAATTTGCGGATTAAAAATTCCTGGTGATATGCACAACTACATATGGTGTACTTCTTGCATACCAAGTTTCGTTAAATTCTGTTCAGTAGTTTAAGAGGAGTTGCGATTACAAACTGTAATCATGATTTTCTGCAAATTTCTAAGTCCAAAGGGCCATAACTCCCACAAAAAATTGCGGATTAAAAATTCCTTGTAATATGCACAACTACATATGGTGTACTTCTTGCATACCAAGTTTCGTTAAATTCTGTACAGTAGTTTAAGAGGAGTTGCGATTACAAACTGTAATCATGATTTTCTGCAAATTTTTAAGTCCAAAGGGCCATTACTCACACAAAAATTTGCTGATTAAAACTTCCTTGTAATATGCACAACAACATATGGTGTACTTCTTGCATACCAAGTTTCGTTAAATTCTGTTCAGTAGTTTAAGAGGAGTTGCGATTACAAACTGTTATCATGATTTTCTGCAAATTTCTAAGTCCAAAGGGCCATAACTCCCACAAAAAGTTGCTAATAAAAAATTCCTTGTAATATGCACAACTACATATGGTGTACTTCTTGCATACCAAGTTTCGTTAAATTCTGTTCAGTAGTTTAAGAGGAGCTGCAATTACAAACTTTGATCACAGACGGACGGACGGACCAGTCAAAACATTATACCCTTCGCAACTTCGTTGCGTGGGGTATAATTAGGGTTAGGGTTCGTGTAAAACATATATAATTAGGGTTAGTATAAAAACACACAATTATGGTTAGGGGTTAGCATGTAAAGATACATTCAGGGTTAGGGTTAGTACAAAATTATAAAAAATAGGGTAAGGGCTAGTACAAAAACGCATAATTAGGGTTAGGGTTTTTGTAAAACATATTATTAGGGTTAGTTTAAAACACACAATAAGGGTTTGGGGTTAGCATATGAGATACATTTAGGGTTAGGGTTAGTACAAAATTATACAATTAGGGTTATAGTCGATGAAAACACAAAATTAGTGGTAGGGTTAGTACAAAAAATACACTTATGATAAGGGTCATTACAAAAACGTATAATTAGGGTTAGGGTAAGTGTAAAGCATAAAAATAGGGTTAGTGTAAAACATATATAATTAGGGTAAGGGTTAGTTTATAAACACACAATTATGGTTTGGGGTTAGCATATAAAGATACATTTAGGGTTAGGGTTAGTACAAAATTATACAATTAGGGTAAGGGTTATAGAAAAGACATTAAGAAAACATTCACAAAAATGTATAAAATAAACAGATTATAAAATAGAATGCATTTATAAGCACCTATAATGCTTATAAATGTCGCCTGAAAAAACTTCTCGAAAAAGCCTTTTCAAACTCTAGGAATTTTGTTGTTTTGGGTTATAATTCTACATTCTTTTCCAAAACATCTTTCAAAGATAAAATTTGTTACACACTGAAACAAGTTTGCAGTATGCTTGATTTCCTCATTGACAACATATTTGTCACCTTCGGAGGAGAGATTTTTCAACAACAAATCGGCATTCCAATGGGCACAAACTGTGCTCATCTCCTCGCCGATTTGTTTTTATACTCTTACGAGACTGAATTTCTTCAGGGGCTCGTAAAGAACAAGAAGATGAAAGAGGCAAGGTCATTTAATCTTACATTCAGATATATTGATGATGTCCTTTCTGTCAATAACACTTCTTTTGGTAGATGGATTCCTTCAATATATCCTCCAGAATTGGAGATTAAAGAGACCACCGAATCAAATTGCTTCACGTCTTTCTTGGATTTGCACCTCGAATTTGACCCAGGTGGTCATCTCAGTACAAAAATTTACGATAAACGAGACGATTTTAATTTTCAAATTATTAATTTTCCTAATCTACAGAGCAATATACCTACTTCCCATGCATACGGTGTTTATATTTCACAACTTATTCGATATGCCCGAGCTTGCACACATTTCACAGATTTTTTGATCAGACACCGATTTCTTCGTGACCGACTTTTGGAGCAGGGCTATAAGAAAATACGTCTCATACGATCCCTAAAAAAATTCTCTTTTCGTTATCAGCCACTAGTAGAAAAGTTCAAAATTGACTTAAAAGATATGATAGTTAATTGTTTTAATTAGTGTTTGACTGGTCTGCTGTACTGAGATGATCACCTAAATATCCCTATTGTGTCTCACAACTATGTTGTGTTCTATGATCATTACTGGATCCTAAGATCGCAATGGAAGAGGGAGGTTTGGCGCCATAAAACCTGGTTTAACCCACCATTTCGTTTGAAATGCCTGTACCAAGTCAGGACCATTGCGATCCACCAATTCTCCGGTATGACTGATTCGTTCTTGTCATTTTCTCTGGACTATGAGATTGATCATTCAAGTTCGGTAGTTTTGTTATTACCTTTATTTGATAGGTATCACATGAAAATTACCAAGAACTTGTTTATGATGGTTAACAAATAAACATTTAGTTTCTGTTTATAAGTTTTTACATTATATTTTTATATGGAATACTTTTAAAATTTTATTTTATTTTACAGTTTTAATAAGGTAATTGTTTAAAAAAGCGAAGTTACATATGTGCAGCATGTACCTAATAACTGTAGCTTAATATTTGTTTGGTGAAAGAATGTACATAGTACGTCGGCCAGGTAAAGAAAAGACGCCTAATTTAAGAGTCTAATGGGCATCAATATTATAGGGCTGATTTTTTGCCAGTTTTTTTTCCCTCTCAATAATTTGCGTACAATATGTCTGTTATTTAAGCCTATCTTTCGTATTCATTTACAAATTTTATATTTACGCGTCTTATGAAGATATAAATTTAAAGTACATTGCTTTCATCGCTAACCTGCAAAATTTAATTGTATGTGTAATAACGATTTTATAACACTTTAATGATGCGTGATCAATGATCTTTTTAAAGGTACATTTTACGGATTTGTTACCCGTGTACACGTTTATATATTAAAGGTACTCGCACAGGATCCATGGCCTGTCATAAACACGAACGAATTTGCAATCTAAAATATTGAATATCTTTTTGCATTCCTTTTGTAATTTCTTAATATAGTTACAGAAAGTGATGTAGCTAGTTTTCTTTTGTTCTTGATTTTGAATGAATTTATTTTGTTTTCATTGTTTATTGTTTATGGCTGATATAATTAAGGAGTCAAAGGTGTGGCTTAGAAATATATCCGAAATGTCCGATGTTAGCTCAGTCAAATTCGACCTAACATATGCAAAAAGCCCAGGTTTACTCTGAATTGGGAAAAGTGCATTATTTGTGAAGATAATTATCATGAAAAGAACCTGTATAAGGCAAACAAACCTTACTAAATGCTGTTAAATCAGAAAAGGGTAAACATTTCATGACTTAACCTAAAGTTAGAAAGTATTAAATAACAAAGCGTTGAACTACCACAAATCGTATTACGCATCGTATATAAGCAATCAAAATTTGAAGACAATCGCTATTTCTTCGAAAACTGGTGAAGAACTTGAACCTGAACTAAATTTTGATTCCATTATTATACAAACGCAACGAGGACAGGGTCACTAAAATATGATTTTTAGCAGCTCGATACAGTTGGGAGAAACTATAAAACTTGCACATTAATAAATTTGAAAGTAGACCTTCAAGTTTCCGATGACTTATATGAGCATCACACGCTGACAAACGAGCAAATATTACATTCTGCAGCAATTATTCTAAAGCAAGAAATCTTAAATGAATGTACCACTTTCAAATGAATTTTATTCAGCATCTTCTTAAGTTTCTCTTTCAAATTCTATGCAGTGTGTCCCACGTTCTCTGACAAGATTTTTGTGTTGGCTTATGTTCGATGCAACCTTTGACATGGATAGCAAAGATACTTACCCTTCTATTGACCAACTGCGGAAATGTATGTCCATAGCAGAGATAATTATTTCTATCAGAAGGAAAATGTTTTCGCCATTTTATATTGGATTAGCAAAACAGCTTCATGACGACTTTGGACGACAACCTTTATAGTCATGGGTTATTTGCATCATACGATTAGGTAATTAAAGGCGGTATCTTACAAATCTAGCAAACTTTGAAATCAATCGATTTCGATCTGGTTCCCCTGTTCCAGATGGAATAATTTCACCTTTGGGTAGATGTTTCATTGTTCAGGAAGGCAAGGCTGTGACAACATTGATATCAACACCGAGACTGTTGATGGTAAGAAAACATTCCATTCAATTGCTAGAGCGGTTTATCAGAAGGTGTAAAAGTAGGCATGAATGAGATGAAAGTCCCACGTATTATGGTTAAATCGTTGTCCCTAGGCCAAAATTAAACAAGAACAGATTCCAGGTCCCCCGCCCGTTGAACGTTATATTGTTGAAGGGGCATACTGACCTGAAAATCACTTACACATTAGGGGACCCCTATAGGAGTCTGCATACAAAATTTCAGAACCCTAGGATTAGTAGTTACTGAGAAAAGTGTTACGAAAAATTTACCATTGAGCCTATGGGAGAAAAAATGACTAAGTCGTAAAACAGGAATTAGATGTCAGACTGACCTGAAAATCACTTACACCTTAGGGGACACCTATAGGAGTCTGCATACAAAATTTCAGAACCCTAGGATTAGTAGTTACTGAGAAAAGTGTTACGAAAAAACCGGTAAATTTTGAAGAACCACAGGAAAAAGGGGAGAGGTGGGTAGGGTCGGAAAATTTAACCTATGTGGTGCACTACTGTGCGGTCCACAAAGGGGTCTTTTACGTGCATGAAACGTGGCACTCTCCACACACGTTGGCCCACTATGGTCGGCGGTCAGGGTTTCCGTATTATAGACCTGACAACCCCCGCGGACGAGGGCTACCCTATTCAGCCACCTAGGATACACACTTGGTCGCTCTGTGGGCTGAGCACTGACCCGACGTCAGAATCCCAAGACCCTTAGTCGCCTCTTACGACAAGCTAGGCTCTGTTGCGGGCCTATTCGCCACCCGGGCCCCGCACGGGACAGGTTATAATCAGGGGTAGGAGTATATTTGTTTTCAATAGATTCATTAAAGAAGCAGAGGTACCAATGGGGTGTCCGAATTTCCAAAGTCCGAAAGGGCAATCGGTATTTTGGTCTAGTTGGGTTAGTTATTATTACATGCTCCATTAATGTAGGATTTAGTGAAACCTTCTAAATCTAAATTGTTAAAAAAGTAATGCATTTTGATTTAATTATTTATATTAAGTACAAACTTAGGTTGACCATCTAAGTAATAATTTGGTTCCACAGTTTGGTATTTTTTTTATTTTATTGTTCCATACTCTTCATAATCATATAGTGTTTGGCATTTTCAATACTTTTGGTAGAGCGCCTCTGATGAGTCCTGAATTGACGAAACGCGCGTCAGGCGTCGAAAAATTTATTGTCTGGAACTTTGTTGTCATTTTATTTCATGTGTACTTATTAACGGAAACAGTTCGAAAGGAGGTAAAATATTTAAAAAAAGCTAGCTAGACCTTTTATTCGGGAGAACAATACAAGTACTTTTGTATAATTTAAAGACCAGACGGAGAAGTGCATTTTAATGGCACAAATGCCAAAAGTGTTATTAAGCCTGCCAGCTACACAAGCACTTAACCACGATGTACCCGGCCAACTCACCATGTAAATAGGGAAAAACGTGTAGCATTTTCCCAGACTCTGCTAGCCACTGATGACCAATATTCGTTTTTTTTCCTAAACAAATGTACAATGCAGTTGTATAACAATAACTATTATCGACAGGTCGATCATGTACGTTCTAGTTTGCCTCGACAAGAAGACCCTACCCACCTCACCCCTTTTCTTGTGGTTCATCAAAATTTACCGTTTCTTTGCTTCCCACCCACCTCAAAAATGCATTTATCATCACCATTAATTCATGTTCATCTCCTGTAAATAACCTATATAGTGTTGCACGGGCGTAAAACACTATCTCACCAAACAAAGATGTATTGATTGATTGATTGATTGTTAGTTGTTTAATGTCCCGTCGGCGATATTGCAGCCATCATCGGGACATAAACAAGTTGAAATAATTATGTAAATAACACGTTAATATAAAACAAAGTCAAAAGACCGTAGATAAAATAAATAGAATGACTAGAAAATAAATAGATAAAATAATCATTTAAAATTAACACACTAAAAAATAAAACCATTTACAGCGATAGCAAAATAGAACTTGACAATAACGAGCTAAAGATTAATTATAACAGCAACAAAAGAATTTACAAATGGTGATTTTATTTTAAGAATTATAATTTTGAGTACTGACCAATTTCTTTTAAAAATGATAAAATGGCATCGGCTGGGATGCCGCTGAACAAATCGTGCATGGATGCACAGTTGAAATACTTCATACGAATAGGAGCAAGATCAACACAGTCAAGGAGAACATGCCTCAAAGAATACCGTGAGTCACAAGGAATGCACATCGGAACTTCCTTCTCTTGTGTCATCAAGTAGCCATGAGTGACTCTAGAATGACCTATGCGGCATCTAGTGATGACTACTTGGTCTCGACGGCATCGGAATGAGGCATGACTCTCCCCGAGCTGTGGCTTGAGCTCATGAAGTTTGTTGTGCTCAGCGGCAGCCCAAACCTCGTCCCATAAACTTTGAACATATATTCTGATTTTATTTCTACAGTCCGAATAAGGAATAAAACATTTGGATATTGGATTCCGAAGGGCTTCCTTCGCAACCCTGTCCACGACTGAATTCCCATGAATACCAGTATGACTGGGTACCCATAGGAAAATCAATTCCACGCCACCTCTTATAAATTGATGAACTATATATACAATTTTAGAAATTAATGGGTTTTTAAAATTACAATTCTCAATTGCCAGAAGACAAGAGAGAGAATCAGAACAAACCAAGAATTGAGAGTGTTCTTAAGCATCAATAAGCCTGAGGGCTAAAATGATGACTCTTGCTTCAGCTGTAAAAATGGAAGCAGTAGACGGGAGGCGTTGCGTAGAAATGCTATCTTCTAAGACAGCAGCAGCAGCAACACTATCACCATCTTTAGAGCCATCTGTATATGCTGTTGAAAAATCAGGATATTTTGATTTAATTTCGCAGTAATCTTGTTGTATAAGCAGATGATTTGTTTCAGACTTATTATGTATACGGAGATCAAAAATAAATCTTGGCTTTAAAAGTTCCCAGGGTGGAACTCTCAAAGGCTTGACAGGTTTTATAGTTTCTAAATCAATCTTTAGATTAGTCAGGTGAGGTTCGATACAAAAACCAAAAGGAGGAGTTTTGTTTTCATGCAGGGTTGTTTGGGAAGGCTTTTAATTTGGTGTTATATTGCAAACCGAGTTTAATTCTTCGATGCTTCAGGGATGGCTCATTTGCCTCAACATACAGGCTCTCAATGGGGGAGGTCCTGTATGCACCGAGACAGAGACGCAATCCCTGATGATGAACAGCGTCTAAAATCTGTACATAAGACTTTTTCACTGACCCATAAATAATTGAACCATAATCCATTTTCGATCTAACAATGGACCTATACAAATTTTAAAGAACTGATTTATCAGCTCCCCAGTCAGTACTGGAAACAACTTTTAAAACATCAAGAGCTTTTAGGCATCTTGATTTTAACATTTTGATATGGGGGAGAAAGGAAAGTTTTCTGTCAAAAAGGACTCCAAGAAATGTTGCTTCTTCAACTATCTTTTTTTTTTGTTATACAAAAAGAGATCTGGATCAGGATGAAGTTTCCGTTTCTTACAAAAATGCATAGCAACAGTTTTACTCTCTGAAAATTTGAAACCATTTTCAGAGGCCCATTTTTCAATCCGTTTAAGGCACAGCTGTAATTGCCTTTCAATGGTATTCATGTTTTTTGCACTGTAGCATATTAACTAGAGGCTCCCAGGAGCCTGAATCGCTCACCTGGTCCTTAAGGCATACTGATGGTCTCTTCTTTAATGGGTCAAGTCCCAACTTAGACACAATTGAGACTTTCCTGAGGCTTAATGAGCTGGACATTAAAGCAAGCCCCACCTTTTTTTCTATCTTCAATAGTTTTCATTCAATAGGGCAAAAAACATGAAAAAAAAACGTTTTTGACCTTAAAAGGGCCATTACTCCTATAAGGGCTTATCTGACAACTTCATTCCTATTGAGACTTTTGTCAAGCTTAATGAGCTAAACATTTAAGCAAGCAACACCTTTTCTCTATCTAGTTTTCATTCCATAGGGCAAAAACATGAAAAAACACTATTTTTGACCTCAATAGGGCCATAACCCCTATTAGGGGTTATCTGACAGCTTCGACCCAATGGAGACTTTTGTAAAGCTTAATGAGCTAAACATTTAAGCAAGCAACACCTTTTCTCTATCTGCAATAGTTTTTATTCTTTAGGGCAAAAACATCAAAAAACGCTATTTTTACCTCAATAGGGCCATAACCCCTTTAAGGAGTCATCAGACAACTTGGACCCAATGAAGACTTTTGTAGAGCTTAATGAGCTGAACATTTTAGCAGGCAACAGCTTTTCTCTATCTGCAATAGTTTTCATTCTATAGGGCAAAAACATGAAAAAAAACCCGCTATTTTTGACCTTAAAAGGGCCATAACCCCTGTTAGGGGTCGTCTGACAACTTCAACCCAATGAAGACTTTTGTAGAACTTGATGAGCTGAACATTTTAGCAGGCAACAGCTTTTCTCTATCTGCAATAGTTTTCATTCTATAGGGCAAAAACATGAAAAAATGCTATTTTTGACCTTAAAAGGGCCATAACCCCTATTAAAGGTCGTCTGACAACTTCAACCCAATGGAGACTTTTGTAGAGCTTGATGAGCTGAACATTTAAGCAGGCAACAGCTTTTCTCTATCTGCAATAGTTTTCATTCTATAGGGCAAACACATGAAAAAATGCTATTTTGGACCTTAAAAGGGCCATAACCCCTATTAGGGGTCATCTCACAACTTCGACCCCATGGAGACTTTTGTAGAGCTTGATGAGCTGAACATTTAAGCAGGCAACAGCTTTTCTCTATCTGCAATAGTTTTCATTCTATAGGGCAAAAACATGAAAAAATGCTATTTTGGACCTTAAAAGGGCCATAACCCCTATTAGGGGTCATCTCACAACTTCGACCCCATGGAGACTTTTGTAGAGCTTAATGAGCTGAACATTTTAGCAGGCAACAGCTTTTCTCTATCTGCAATAGTTTTCATTGTATAGGGCAAAAACATGAAAAAACGCTATTTATGACCTTAAAAGGGCAATAACTCTAAAATGAGTACCATCATTCAATGGAATTGCCGAGGCCTCAAGGCCAATTTTCTTAAATTACATGTTTTAGTGCAGTCATTAGATCCAACTGTCTTGTCTTCAGGAAACTCACCTCAAGGAAACTGACACGATTTTCTTGAAGGGCTTCTCTATGAATAGCAAATTTTCTAATACTGAGCGAGCTGCCGGTGGAACTCCATCTTAGTAAAGGATCGCATTCTCCATAGTTCGATTCCTTTAACAACCGATCTGCAAGCAGTTGCCGTGAGAGTTTCATTACATCAATAACTCTATGTTCAGTGTATATACCACCAAATAATAATTCAACTTGAGCGCAACTTCAAAATTTAACAGATCAGCTTCCTGCTCCATACATTCTAATTGGGGACTTCAATTCCCACAATCCATTATGGGGCCGTGTTACTTTAAATGATAAGGGTAAAAAGATTGAGGATTTTTTATTCAAAGAATCTCTTTGCATTTTTTATGATGGTTCGTCTACATTTTTACATTCTGGCAATGGAACCTATTCATCAATTGATCTCTCAATTTGTGATCCTTCTCTATTATTAGACTTCTTGTGGCAAGTCCATGACGATCTCTGTGGAAGTGATCACTTTCCTATAGTTTTAAAAGATCTCTTTGGTGAACCTGAACAAAGAATTCCTCGCTATAAGTTAGAGAAGGTCGATTGGCAAACATTTTCTATACTTCGTTCGGAAAAATTAAGACCAGAACTTTTTGATCATGACCAAGAACCAATTACAACATTTATGGAGTTTACGTATCACAATTGATTCGTTACTCCAGAGCTTGTGGGAGTTACATCGATTTCCTTGGCAGAGCGTCACGTTTGACACAGAAATTGCTAACACAGGGTTATGTTGCTCCTCGGTTGCTGTCTTCACTCAAGAAATTTTACGGTAGACACCATGTACTCATAGATAAATATGGGATTTCTATCTCTCAGATGAGTGCAGATGTCGGTTTGTCATAGGGTTTTGTTTTGTCTTCCTTTATCGGATTTGACACACTGAATTGGAAATTGGCAGCGCGGCGGGTGTGCTATAGCAGGCAGGTACCGCTTACTCTTCCGGAGCACCCGAGTTCACTCTTGTTACGACTTGAGTTCGCGTTGTTGATTTCTGTTCGGTTGTTTTTATGTTTTGTGTTTCCTTGTGCTGTTCTTGTTCATGTTTACCGGTTTTGTCGTTGCCTTTTCGGACTTTTGACACTAGAATGCCCCTTTGGTGCCGCCTTATATCTATAGCGGATGAAACCATTCCTAAGACCTCGGCAACTCCAAAAAACTCAATAAACCATGGTTCACAGACGAGCGTGGCCAGGCTATCGACGATAGAAATAAGGCTCAAAAACTATTCGATAAACATCAAACAAAAGAAAATATGAGTAATTTTAGAATCTTTCGGGCGAAGGCTAGACGAACTTGTCGACAATCCAGAAGAACATCCTGGGAAAAAATTGTATCTGGTTTAACTTCACAAACTCCTATGAATAATTTAACTCCGACAATTCGGAGAGCTACAATGCCCCTTTCTCTTTAGATGAACTTAAAAGTTCCTTAAGTAAAGCCAATGATTCTGCATGTGGTCCTGATGACATCCACTATCAGCTTTTGAAACACCTTCCTGACATATCAATGAACACTCTTCTTAAAATAATGAATGATATATGGATTAACGGAAAATTGCCTGAAATATGGAAGCTTGCCACTGTTGTTACTATCCCTAAGCCGGGGAAGGATCACACAGATGCTTCCAACTATCGTCCGATAGCCTTGACAAGCTGCGTCTGTAAGACTCTAGAACGCATGATCAACGATCGGCTTGTTTGGTTCCTCGAGTCCAATGGACTCATCTCGAATATCCAGTGTGGATTCCGCCAAGGTAGGAGCTCACGCTCGATCATTTCGTCCGTTTTGATTCTTTTCTTCGAAACTCCTTCGCGAAGAACGAAAACCACGCAAACCAAAGTTACCGCTGATAAACTTGGTTTCACGAACGCAAACTATAGTTAGCGTGCGATAAACCCAGTTTATCAACAGCAAACTATATTAAATACGAAAGAATGTGGAATATGTGCCAGAAAGACACGATCCACATATTGAAATGATTTTGATAAATGTACAATGTAAAATTTCACTGCGTGTGAAGCGCTTTTCTGGATTAACCTTCATCAGACACGCTAGGAGTAAAAAACTTGGAAAACCGGTTACGGTCGATAAATGTGGTTTATCAGGTTTTTGTTATTATCGCGTGCCATAAATAATAGTAGTTTTTGTGTAAAAATTTGATTTACTTCAAAATTAAATGAGAAAAATATCTTTTTCAAAGGGACATAATTTTGCATCATTAAACAAATTCTGATGGAAGAAAACACAAATCAATATGGATTAAAAACTTGCTAAAACAAAACAAATTACACAGATTGTCAGGCTTTGTACTGATCACCTATTGATTACCTGCAGTTGTAACCCGAGACTATTAGTTAGACATGATGTTTTTGGGGCAAGGAAGCCATATATGGTCTCCAATACACTACAAAGGTCTCATTATAAATAAAGACTGGTCGTCTGGTCCCTGGCTAGTCCGAGATTGCTCTGACGTCCTCGGCATTATTCCAGCAAGCTGGTGCCGTGGCGCGGCAAACCAAGGGAGATAATTTTCCGTACTTTTTTTCCAAAATCATAATTGATTCTGGCTTTTATGCTTTGTATACTTATCTACAACCGCGTCACAACAAAAAAATGACTTCAATGGATTATGCCAAGCATCAACTTTATAATCCATTGAGGTCATTTTTTTGTTGTCCTAAATAAAACCCAGTCATCGATTGAAAAAGGTATACAGACAATAAAAAGATGGATGAGTGAGGCAGGTTGGGATTGGAATCCACAGTTTTTCATGACAGACTTCTGCTAACGGGAGATTTATGCCATTGAAAGGGTTTTTCAAGGTATCTCATTTAAGCAACAACCCTTCCTATCTGAAATAATTATAATCCTTTGGTAAAACTGCTATTTTCGTTTGTTAAATATCAATGAAATTCATTGCTTTGTTCACTTTCATGTTACGTTTTAACATTTTTTTTCAAATTCTCTTGTTTTCTTGTGTGTTTTCAGTGTTGGGACGAATGGTAAGGGCTTAATGCATAAAAATGCTGTGTAAGTGCAACTTAATATTACATCGAAGGAGTCTGTAAAAAGAATGATATCCGAATCCAATTTGGGGATCTCAGCAAGGTGTACAAAGCTTTGTCAGTCTCCGCAATGTCCGTTTGCCAATGGAAATAATTGTTATGACTGTTAGGTGAATCTCGAGTGTGTTCGTAATAAGAGGTCCGAGTGGGGAAGAACCAAAGGTTCAGCTAATGACCACATTCCTCCCTTTCCTGTAAAATGACGGCATGTCCATTAAATGTGGATGTGTATGGAAGTACTTTAGGTCCGTGACGATCTGTTGACTTGGCAATAGAGTATTCAGCAGATTGTTAACTCTGTTGATTCATAGTTTTCAGGGTTACAAGTCAGTATGGTTGATTCTATTATTTAAGTTGAATAGTTCTTTTTGTCATGTTGAAATTTCAAATATTTCAAATATTGGAAAGGCGTGAAGCCTTATAATATAAGAAATTTGGAATATGAAAGTATGATGTACATGTAGAAGGCGTTAAGCCTTACGAAATTACTAAAAAGTAGAAGTAGATTAAATAAGGAGCTTGGAAGGTTTATGAATAATAAGCGATATATGAAAAATGTTAAGGAAACAAAACTATTACTTTTGAAATGTTGTAAAAGAAAGTAGTTGAATTAAATGTATATGTCAGAGTATGCCCACATGTAGATGTAAACATGAAAAATGGAAAAAAAATGATTGGTAATGAAAGATAATGAAAAATTTACCAATACTAAAGATTAATGAAAATGAATATAATGAAAATGTATTTTTACAAAAACGTGAACTTAAATGATGACGGAAACATGATGAGTGAGTGAGTGAGAGTGTTGGTGTTTTACGCCCGTGCAACGCTATATAGGTTATTTACAGGCGATGAACATGAAAAGGATGATAAAATGAACATGAAATGATGATGATAAATGAAATATGGGGATGGGGTGGGACACAAAGGATCGGTAAATTTTGAAGAACCACAGGAAAAAGGGGAGAGCTGGGAAAGAGCGGAAAATTTAGCCTATGTGGTGCACTACTGGGCGGTCCACAAAGGGGTCTTATACGTGCATGAAGCGTGGCACTCTCCACACACGTTGGCCCACTATGGTCGGCGGTCAGGGTTTCCGTATTATAGACCTGACAACCCCCACGGACGAGGGCCACCCTATTCAGCCACCTAGGATACACACTTGGTCGCTCTGTGGGCTGAGCACTGACCCTTAGTCGCCTCTTACGACAAGCTAGGCTCTGCTGCGGGCCTATTCGCCACCCGGGCCCCGCACGGGACGGAAACATGATGAAAACATGAAAAATGATCAATGAAAAATATTTACATATATTAATGATGAATAAATGACTGTGAAAATATGAAAAATGTAAAAATGAAACTTATCTGAAATTATCTGGAAAGATTAAAAACATGAAAACATGAAAAAAAAAAATATGTAGGCATAACAATTGAAATTAATATTATTCGTTTTTTTTTCCAAACACACACATGCAGTCTGTAATTTTATGTTGACTCAAATTTTGTAAAATAATTTAAAATTTCTGTTCACTGAGTCCATGAGAATAATACTCAGCGGCATATTTCTAATTTTGGCAACCGACTTTGCAGTTTCAATGATATTCCATGGAAGGTTGATTTTTCAACAACGGTCAGGCGGTAAGTACGGTGAGTGAGTGAGTGAGTTGGTGTTTTACGCCCGTGCAACGCTATATAGGTTATTTACAGGCGATGAACATGAAAAGGATGATAAAATGAACATGAAATGATGATGATAAATGAAATATGGGGATGGGGTGGGACACAAAGGATCGGTAAATTTTGAAGAACCACAGGAAAAAGGGGAGAGCTGGGAAAGAGCGGAAAATTTAGCATATGTGGTGCACTACTGGGCGGTCCACAAAGGGGTCTTATACGTGCATGAAGCGTGGCACTCTCCACACACGTTGGCCCACTATGGTCGGCGGTCAGGGTTTCCGTATTATAGACCTGACAACCCCCACGGACGAGGGCCACCCTATTCAGCCACCTAGGATACACACTTGGTCGCTCTGTGGGCTGAGCACTGACCCTTAGTCGCCTCTTACGACAAGCTAGGCTCTGCTGCGGGCCTATTCGCCACCCGGGCCCCGCACGGGACGGAAACATGATGAAAACATGAAAAATGATCAATGAAAAATATTTACATATATTAATGATGAATAAATGACTGTGAAAATATGAAAAATGTAAAAATGAAACTTATCTGAAATTATCTGGAAAGATTAAAAACATGAAAACATGAAAAAAAAAATATGTAGGCATAACAATTGAAATTAATATTATTCGTTTTTTTTCCAAACACACACATGCAGTCTGTAATTTTATGTTGACTCAAATTTTGTAAAATAATTTAAAATTTCTGTTCACTGAGTCCATGAGAATAATACTCAGTGGCATATTTCTAATTTTGGCAACCGACTTTGCAGTTTCAATGATATTCCATGGAAGGTTGATTTTTCAACAACGGTCAGGCGGTAAGTACGGTGCATCAAATTCAAGGACTAATTGTTTGTCCAGTATCCTAGCAGTGAGATGTTCTAAGTGAGTGTTGCCACCTTTAATTAAACCAAATATGGTGTTGGGCAATCTGATCCACTGATCTAGCGTGAGTGAGTGAGTGAGTTGGTGTTTTACGCCCGTGCAACGCTATATAGGTTATTTACAGGCGATGAACATGAAAAGGATGATAAAATGAACATGAAATGATGATGATAAATGAAATATGGGGATGGGGTGGGACTAGCTCCTCTAAGGTTCCAGTAAAGCAATGTCTGTGATAAGACAAGTTGGTGAAGATTTGCTCTTGGATGATTCGCAGTGCCCTAGCTGCTGCAGTACCATCTCCGTTTTCACTACAGTGGAGAATCACAGGTTTATTATATCTGGCTGATATTTGTAGATGTACAATGAAGGATTCCTCTTTGTCAGCTTTCATTGTTGATTTGCAGTAATCGGGTGTCAAACACGGTCTTTTATGCACAAGCATCTTGTAGTATAATCAATCCCTGTTTCTCCAATGGCTTTGCAATCTTTTGTTTGGACCAGCCTATCTAAGTTTCTCCAGTTACGATTTGTGATTCCCTGTGCTGCAATATGTGTATGTGTACCAAATGAAGGAAATATCTTAGAAATCAAAATCGGACCACAAACAAAAAAGTTTCGTTTTGGCCCCTAATTACATAACGGGGAAAAAAGGGGAGGCGAAAATTCATCAGGTTCATTCTTATATTGTAAGAAACATTCTTGACACATTTCACAGGAATAGGCCAACAAAGACCAATGTTAATATTTGAATTTTTTGCCTAATTTTGAAACGAAAATAGGGGAACCCCCAAAAGAAATTGTGGCCACAGGAAAGGGTGGAGGAGGCCAAGGAGGCACTGAAGACCATGCATATGTCTTCCGAGGACGACAACTCAAAAGATTACACGGTCTTCGTGGTACGGCCACTATCAAGGCGGTCAGACGAACTGTAAGCCTATTTTGATAGTTTGGACAAAAACATAAATGGGTAATGGTCACAAGACAAAAAGGCTTTCATCTCCCGGATATAGTCGAAATCATGCTGCTTGGGAGTAAAGCAATAACTAACTAACCAGTAAAATTGACTTCAGTGCAAAAAGAAGCATCGCTCAAAAACCCAGGGAAATTCGACATTAAAATTTACTCGAAAAGCAGTCATATGTCACGACACCAGCAAGGAAATTACAATTTAGCTATCAAAGTATAAAAAATGAAAATCCACAAAAAACAATTCAAGACGTGCTGGAAATGAACGATTACGAAAAGGTAAAAAAAAACATGTATAGCAAACTGGTTAAGTAAGGCCATAAAAAGTGATCGTTGGTTTCCCCTAACATGGGCGTTTTTTTAGACCCAACAGGCAGAGAAATAGTTCTATTTTAATTATTTTCTTTATTAAACCAATTATTATAAATTATGTAAAGTAAGTGTTATTAATGAACAAGTATTAATAGTATGAATTTTCTCTGCTTAACTTTCGTTTTTTAAACAGAATAAAGTACGAAAATATATGTAGGATTCAAAATTTTCATTAAAAAAATTCTCATTATCTACAACCCGTCAGTTCAGAATTTAATTTAATTATACGATTAACATAATAACAGCATGCCTACCCTCCCGAGACAGGTAACTTTTGGGCAAGACTGACTTAAATAGACTGGTTACTGTTTCACCAAAGTTAACTTTAGTGTAACAACAATAACTTTAGTTCTAGTTATCCAATTGGTATGAAATTTGCAATGATCGTCCTTACCATAAAAGAATGATGATGCCCTTTTTCCGTTTAGAAATTATGTCATATGACCCAAAATGCTGCTTTTTTCCTTTGTTCCCATAATAATGTTTACAGTTTCAACTTAATTATTTGGTAACTCACCTTAGATTTCTATTTATCCACAACAAATACAATCTGATCTGTTCATGCAGTCTTTGAAATAAGGATTTGTAATTTGGTTGCCCGATACCTGAATTTTAAAGTTTTGTCTTATTTATCCATTACAAAATTCACCCATACTTCACTTGTCCAAAAGGATTTTAACTAGCCAGGGGCAATCAGACCAATGCTAAATTCGCACACTGCTCATGGAAAGATCAATACATGTAAATTCACTCACAAACATTCTTTAAATCTTTATATTAAGTCATGAGGAGCAACTTACAAAGTCAGGAATAATGAATAAAAGAGAAGCAATCATTGCAGATTCAACATCAAACATAAGATGTACCTTCTGGGAAAAAGATATAGACAAAATCCAAATCTCTTATGACTTCATCTGGTTCTGTTCTTTCGAGATCGTTTGAACGTATTTGGTATACAACTGTCTTGGTGTTCACTTTTCCACTTTTGATAAATTGCCTTGCACCGTTTATTGTTTTGATTGTTTTGACCCTCTGACCCGTTGACTGAAGCACTGAATCCACAAAGGATGTAATTACCGGTACTGTGCTGCTGTCAGCAAAGTTTGCACAGCTTTTGGATACCAGTCAGTGTCTGGGGTACATGTTTTTTGTATGGAGGCCTGTACAAAAGACAAACATCAACCTCTGATTCATTTATCCAACTTTCTACCATCTCTCGCACACTTCTCCAGCGTTTATCCATAACTTCTGCTGAGATATGTTATGAGTGTCTGTCACCAATTTTGTCGTTGATCAAAGAGACTGCTTCCGTTTCCGGCCGGGACTGGTTCCCAGTCCGAACCCACAACCACTACACACTGAAAGGTTAATGGTTGGGCCTTCCTCCTGGGATGAGGAGTGAGCTGGAGCTCTCCTGGTCACAGCTACCTGGTTCGGTCTCTCCTCGTATCGGCAGGAGACATCTCACTATCCTCTTCCCCCTTTTATTGATTTTTTCCTGCTCGCAGCGCCAGTAAAGTGAATCACCCTGATCAACTTACTGGCAATACTAACCTACCGCGCGCGAAGATATAGTTGATGGCCGTGGATTGCTCTCAGGATTTTTATATGTCTGTCACCATTTTGTCAATCAATCAAAGAGGCTGCTTCCAGTTGGATCTGATCCCAGTCCAAACCCACAACTACTACACAAATACAGATTTTATAAGGTCTAAGGTTTGTCACTAATTCATCAAAATCTATGATAAATATATTTATAGCAACTCAGAAATCGCATTAAAATGGCCCTTAACTTATCGCGGAAATTTGAGGCGACTGTAGCTACAATAATGTAGCTTCTTTGACAAATTTGAATTGGCGGATTTCACTTTCGGCGTTGCTCCGTTACGAGCAATGGACCGCATTGTAGCTCCGCCGACTCAAATTTGGCGGCTGCTCCATTACGTTGTATGGAACCCTTTTTAAACCCTTGCCAGCGTTTCTTGAAGCAATCGTAAATATATGCGTACTCTTAGCGAGTACTTACGTTATGCGTACATTTAAAAAGCGTTTCTCGAAGCCGACATAACTTAACTCACGGCTGCTAGTAGCTGTCGTATCTTCGCCGCAACTTAGAGCGCACGAGATCTTAAGTTTAAAGATGGCCGCTTTCATAGCTGTAATCAATGAATTTCAAAATCACATAACTAGACCACCTCGCGTATACAAGGATAGGGCCAGCATATTTGATGAGTATGATGATCTTGAGGTTATAAAAAGATATCGCCTCAAAAATTTAATATGGGACGTTACCAATACTGTTCGTGCTGATATTGAACGACCAACACAGCGTTCCAATTCTTTAAAACCTGTAACTCTAGTACTAACACAATATAAAAAAAAATTCCACTGCAAGAAAGTGACAAAATTTAGAAATGATTTCAAATGCTTAGAATCGATGATGACACAAAGACGTTTACACCTGATGCATGTCACTATCACAAGTGTGAAGTTAAAATGAAGGTTTTGAAAAGATGGGATCAGGCCAGCGTTTCTCGAAGCAATTGTAAATCTACACGTACTCTCTTAGCAAGTACTTACGTAAAATTTTAAAGTGTTTCTCGACGTAATTTACAGTTGCTACTTGCTGTTGTCTTCGCCGCAACTTAAAGCGCACGAGACATCAAGTTTTCAGATTGCCGCTTTAATAGCTGTAATCAATAAATTTCTAGATCATGGAATTAGACGACCTCGCGTATACAAGGATAGGCTTGGAGTTGGCTTCCTTGTTTGAACGTTTTGGTTTTGAGTACTTTTCCTTTTCAACTGTTTTGGATTTTGACCTTTAAATGCTACTGATGAGAGGTTACTCCTTGAAATATCGATATATAGCATATTATACCCGCGTTTTGGTATTTGTAATTTTGAAACCACTGGGCGATAACCGCTGCTGGTGGACCAGAGGTCCCCGAGGGTAATCACAAGCCTGGTAGTCAGACTAGTCTGACACGAATTACCATAAAATTTCTAATATATTGTCGCTGAAATTTCCGATTGTTAAATTCAAAATTGATGAAAACATCAGGTTTCTTTCCTTGTAATGCACATGGTCGATATCCCCGGTGCTGGATTTGGCTTCCTTGTTCGAACGTTTTGGTTTTGAGTACTTTTCCTTTTAAACTGTTTTGGATTTTGACCTTCCAATGTTTTGGTTTGAATGCTACTGATGAGAGGTTACTCCTTGAAATATCGATATATAGCATATCCAAATTAACCGTTTATACCCGCGTTTTGGTATTTGTAATAGGCCCAGCAAAACGGATGAGTATGACAATCTTACTCAAGATATCGCCTCAATAAAGGCCTGTTTGTGCTGATACCGTAAATTGGGAAATTTTGGTTGTGGTTTTATTTTGGTTTATTTGGCGCCTAACATCAATGTGCCAAAATTAAACACTCTAAAATTAATCATGTCTAAAATAAAAACCGTGAATATAAGTAAACATATCGACAAACGGAAAAGTATTGATTACTGAAATCCCCTTTAGCGTAATCAATAATGTTCAAGTACTATACTGTACTGAGATTTTTAACATGTATATAGACAAGTATTCACTCTAGAATAATAGTTTCCCCATGTTTGAGTAGATTTCGGAATAAATCAAGGTTGAAACAAATCATCTCAGTTTTAGAAAAATCGGCAAATGAAAAAGGTGTAAAATGGCAACGAAATCGATATTGAACTTCTTCAAGCTTAAAGAAAAAAACCTACTTTTAGATTCTGATATTGTGGATAAAAGAACAGCCGAAATTTGCCATGCACAGCTTGAAGAAGTTTATGTTACTAGTCCTAACTCGGAGAAGAAGAGAGGCAGATACAACATTTTATCGCCTGCCGATAAAGCAGAAGTCGGACTTTACGCTTCGCAACATTCAACACCAAAGACAATAGAACATTTCAAGGATAAATTTGACTTAAAGGCAACATCTGTAAGAAACTTCAAAACAAAATATTTACAGGAAATATCGAGAAAACGCAAACTTTTCGACGATAATAATGACAGCGGCCCGGAGGTCCTGGAACTTCAACCCCTTAAACGCGGACGCCCTCTTCTCCTTGGAGCAGAACTTGATGCTAAAGTTCAACTTCTGATCAACGAACTTAGAAGTAAAGGTGGAAACATCAATACAAGAATTGTCAAAGCATTGGCAAAAGGAGTTGTTCTTTCAAAAGACAGAACTTTGCTTCGTGAAAACGGCGGCGGTATAGACATAACCCGCGACTGGGCTTTATCGTTAATGAAAAGGATGAATTTAGTTAAACGACGCGGAAATAGCATGGCAAAGCCTGAAATAAAAGATTTTGACGTCAAGAAAGCTAAATTTCTAAAAGACATTAAGACGGAAGTATTAAAGCATGATATTCCTCCTCAGCTCATCATAAATTGGGATCACACGGGTATACATCTGGTTCCCGTCAGTAGATGGACAATGGCTGAAAAGGGCAGTGACAAAGTAGAAATTATCGGATTGGATGACAAAAGAGAAATCACAGGCAAGTTATTTATATTTTTTTATTTTGACTAGCCACGTCAGTAGAAAAAAATAAAATAAAAACTAATTCCAATGTAAAGAACAATTTATACAATTTATGTCTCCACTGTTTTCGCATTCCTACTTGAATTTTATTCGAGTGTCTAATTATAAAATGATCAGATCCTCTTTTGACAGCTTGTATATTAACAATAGATCAAAGAACAAATTAACTGTTATTTAAACATGACAGCTTACTTATTAAAGAAACCATGTAAATTACCGTTAATCCGCGTCAATCAATACTATTGACTACCGGCAATATTGCACAAATTGAAACATTAAAAATTTTAAATTTATATTGATCGAACTACTAACAAGAAACGATGTAAATAAAATGTAAAAATAATATATATATTAATGCCATTCTAACATAAATTTAAAACAGAAATGCTACATTTCAGGTGTAATGGCTGGATCTCTCAGCTGGGATATTTTACCACCCCAAGTTATATATCAGGGTAAAACTGATCAATGTCATGCAAAATTTAACTTTCCCAGTGACTGGCATATTACCCATACTGAAAATCATTGGGCAAACACATCGACTTCATACCAATACATCGACAATATAATTACACCTTATGTTCTTGATGAAGAATTTTGACAATTGAAGTCAGAGTGACCTTCTTCACTACATCTAACGCATCGCTCCTTGCCCTTGCAGGTAGATTTACCATGGCCAAAACGTTGGCATTTGAAGCAACGGACAGGATTCGGAATGAAAACGCTAACGGCCACGCGATATAGACCAAGATTCAAATGTTTAGGAACTACTGAAGAGTTGAAAGTAATGAGGTATGTGTTTAATTTCAGGATTCTGTCGTCGACTTTTTTGGTAAAACGTTTGACATGTGTTACGCCCTGGGAAGTGAGCTCGGAACATATGTCTTGTTCCGACAATTCCGCGAGGGCACGGTCACTGTCTCGAATGATGCCCTGAGAGCTGTTTAATGACTTATGCGGTTGGGCCGAAATGGGGATATCTAAGACTGCTTTGATTGATAACACGTTGCGAGATTGTTGTTGTTTGCTGCACTCGATAAGGAGATTGCCGGAGCGGAGCTTGGTGACTTTTGGTACATCCGGTCCGGTAACTCCTTGAATCGTTTTAGCGATGGCAAAAGGTGAAACTTTGGTTAAAGGACGGTCGGGAATGGAGCTAGAAAGAATAATAAATTTTGGCCAGTTGGAATCAAAATATTTTGAGTATTTTGCCGTTTAGAACTTTGATCTTCATTGTCACTCGAATCATCATTTCCTCGTTTATTTTTACTATTAGAACTACTAGAACCAGTTACAAACGATGTTTTTTGAGATTTCATGTTGTTTTTTGAAGACTTCACTGCCTTGCTCCCCGCCCGCCATGGAGCGCCAACATGGGCGATGCCTAGATTCAACGGATCTCCAGCTGAAGGCACCAAGAGGATACAAGGACAGCATACTCGCACAGAGTATTCTTTCTGGGAGACAAGCATCGTGCCAGGGGTTACCTGGCGATACAACCCTCCAGAATAGCATCTACACGATTGACCCATGAGCCACCGCCTTCTGTAGGAGCAAACAAAAATGACATTGATAGTTTCAAATCATAGAAACAAGATCAAGATTTTGAAAAGAAACATGGTAGTGCTCTACAGGGCTTGGCGTGACCAGCCGATTGATCAGACCGAGCCGAATCTGACCGCCTGTCTAGGAGAAGTAAGGGCCAAAGCCCACATACGTGGACCAGGATCCCGTCCTCCCCCGACACAGGTCGCAACACACGGCAAACGTGTCGATCCGTTTAGTCGCCTCATACGACAAGCTTTACGGATGGCTGCGGGGCTATTCTTTTCACACCCGACCCCGCACGGGGGTGTTTGCGGTAATGAATTAGCGGATAAAGCAGCTAAAGAATCTTTAAATTTAGAAAACGAAACATAAATTCCTTTATTTAATAATGGTATTAAAATTGTCAGTAGAAATATTACTAAAAATCTGGCAAAAGGAATGGGATAGCAAATCCACAAAACACATGTATATATGGGGCCTCAAATATGCTGCCACAATGGATGGGGACTATTATGACATGCTTGCAATCACAATTAGCTATTGTTGAAATATTATTTTTATTTTTAATGTTAGTGTTTACAAATAGATAAACTGTTACATGCATTTTGAAAACTGTTCTATAAAGATAAAGACTTGTTAAAGACAGGACGAACCGTTAAGTTATTTAGCTATTTAGTTACATGTATATAAATGAGTTTGCTTTGCTTTTATACACAAAGCCTCTCATTCCCATCATTTTTGGGATTTGACAGGACTTGAAACCAATTAATTTCTAAGTTTTCTTCGGCAAGATGAAAATAGACAACATGACAGGGGGCTATTTAGTGGTTAAGTACGCCCAGTTACAGCCAGTGCCATTCAGGAACTCTTGAGATTCCAATACTCAGATGGAAATATCAGGATGCAGGAGATGACCACTGCCCAGGGTTTTATAATTTTTCTGCAGGCATCAAAGGGTAAAACAATGCATTTATTATTAAAGAAACGAAAGGACAAGGTATGATAAAGGTCGTCATTGGCCCCATGTTTCAACGTTAAATAAGATTGGGATAAAAAGGCAATGAAGACCATATTTTCTACCAAAATTGCTGTAATTGAGAATAATTTTGACATCATAAAGATGTGATCAACACACTTCCATTCCAATTTTTGTTATAAAATGCAAAGACCCAATATTAAAATGTATTTTAAAAAGTTTGAAACATCTGGAAAATAAAAAAAAGATTAGTTAGTTATTGCTTTACTCCCAAGCAGCACGATTTCGGCTATATCCGGGAGATGAACATGAGAGTGGTGATACAATGAACATGAAATGATGATGAAGTGGAGAAAATGGGGACACAGGGCCAATCGGTAAGGAGAGTTTTGACTGCCACTGGAAAAGGGAGTGATGGGTAGGGACGGAAATTTTAGCCTCCTGCATGGGGATCCTACGGGTCCTACTCTTACCGAGACCTGCAGCAGGGTTCTTTAACGTGCGAGGAACGTGACATTTTTCCCAACACGATGCACCACTATGGTTTGCGGTCAGGTTTTCCGCATTATCGCCTGACGACCCCGCATCTCTCAATGTCAGGGCTGCCCCATTCAATCACCTGGGGTACACATCCCAGTCGCTTTGTGGGCAAAGCGGCCTTACCCGATGTCAGGTTTCTGAGCGCTCTTAAGTGGACTTCTGCTGCGGGCCTATTCGCCACCCGGACCCGCACGGGTGGTAAAAAAAAACATTTGAAAGATAAGTTTTATCATTTTATGGTAGTAGTAGGGGTCAACTGAAGTGGCGGTAGGACGGCACGGCACTTTCAGTTTTTATAGCAATATAAAATGGCAATAAATCTGAAGGGAGGAAACATAACTTTATAAAATAAGTTTAAAAAGTAAAGTATTAATGCTCATTAACAGTACACAAGGTTTAACGTTTGGCAAATATGTCTGTGCACTAAAATTTACGTATAGAAATCATGCATTTTTGCTATTTTTATTGTAAATGTTTGTCTTGAAAAAAATGATAAAAGGCGAGTTATATATTTTTTCTTCCAAATCAATGATGTAAAATTAATATAAACTTTGATTTTTATTCTTAAATTGACCAAAAATATTTATTCCTCATTATTTTGGTTTTCAAGCTGGAAAATACAATATGTAAGGCTGTCAGTTATCTCCCTTGGTTACTCTTCTATTAGAAGACATAATCATTATTCAAATATGACAACCCCCATTGGAATATTTCCAGATTATAATTGAATGAATGTTTTAAGAATCTTTTATCTTATTTTTCTCTTGATTTTGTAAAATACTAACATATTTCGATGATGACAGTAATAATACTTAAATGTGTGAGTTCAGGAGGTTTGCAAATTGTAAAACAAATACAGATATCCAATGTGACTCGAAAAAAAACTTGGTTATATCAGTGTCAGAAAGATGTGTTGCACCATTTGCAGTTGCTAAACAGCACGGATTATTTGTCAAGATATTCCAACATTCCTGGGTCATTGCTAATACTTTACTGTTGCGGATTTTTCAGTATAACGGAAACTTACTGAAGTTGCCAATCTGCAATAGTCATAGATTATTTGGGTATATATAGGAAAAGAACGAGAAACAAATGCAGTCACCCCTCAATCCACAATCAGCAAAACCAGACAGAGTCCCTTCAGTACTGTAAACAGTTATGGCACTCTAAAATGCAGTTGGTGCAGGTAAAATTTTAAATTTATTTATTTTTTATTTATTTTTACATGTACTAACCATGAGTCAAGTCAAGTCAAGTAATATTAGCCTCCTATTTTTTGCATGAACGATCTTGGTTAAGTGACCTGTCGACGGACCTCCTGATATGAAATGTTCTTTTCAACTTTAAGTATTTGAATTTCCTTTTCTCGGAGAAAGACAGGACATTGATTTGTTATGAAATGTTGTTTCTAGGGTAATATGATTTTCTTAAACCCATTTCAGGTATTAGAATTTTTCCGCGAGCGACCATTTTGAATTTTCACGTAAAATTAAAAGTTAACCGATTTTAGATTTTTTCTAGCGTTTAAGAATTTTAGGTTACGTGAGGGATATTTTGTGCTTCGCTTTCACAGCAAAGTCATTAATTGTCATGCTTACCTTCTTCATGCCACTCTGTCCATTTTGGTATGACTTTCATAATCATGACAATGGGGAAAAAATATATCCCAATTTTGTATTTGTTACTTGACAAAAATTATGGATGTATTCTGCTGAGAGGTCAAAATTTTCCTTAATCAAGATTTCTTCCAAACCTCTATTTTTTAAAAGGCTAAAACCCAGGAACGACCATTTTTTTTCCCGTTAGAGCAATCAGAAGACGACGGAATTTAGTGATTTTTGCAAAATTTTATCATTTTTGGTCAATTTAGGGCTATTAAATGCTAGAAATATCAAGTTATACAATTAAGTTTTCTCTTGAAGTTTCCATATAGGTAGATATTTAACAGTCTTGTAATAAGCGATATAAGAAAGTTAAGTCCCCAAAACATGCATTTTGGGGTAATTTTCAAGACATCATAAAATGTGTAAAAATCCAGATTTTTCAACTTTTCTTGTAATCAAACCCTCCAAACAACTCCATTTTAGTTGTAAACAATTGAACAACAATCTCTCCAAGACCTTAGGAAAAACATATTTCCCGGTGAATCGAATTTGCATGAATAATGAAAACTAGGGCCAAATAAATGGTCAAATTTGGTGAAAAAAAAGTCATATCTCAAAAAAATCTAGTCGTATATACACGAGTTTTTGACATATTATTGGTGTATCCTCATATAATATTAATTAACCGAAAATTCTCAAATATAAAGCTTCTTAAAAAATAATTAAAAAGACAAGATTTCAGTAAGACTGAAACCTCAGCAGAATACATCCTTATATCAAAATTTCATCACAATAAGTCCAAATTTTACTTAAATAATTGCATGAAAACCAAATGTTCACAGACAATGACAGCAACACCAACAACGATGACATGGCCATAACATAATACGAACACGCAAAATTTGCAGTCACACAAACATTTGGTCGAAATGAGCTAATCAGATCTCAAATTTCTTATATACCTACTCATTACTGTCCCAAACAATTTAGTATGCATAAATGGCTTCTTGTCCTTCTGTCCAGTCCCACTGTACACTCATACACCCATTTGTCATACATGTCCTCATGATTTTTTTCTGGCGATCTTTCCTCCGTCTGTGTCTCCTTGTAGGACAGCTAGACAATTGATCTGAAAGAAACATTCAGTTTCATATGCATGTTTATTGTACATTTGTTATCCTATTATCGGTTTAGCTTTGATAATATTTATACAAGGACATTTTTATAGTGATGTGAAAAGCAAAAATAAGGTTAAGGTCATATAAATTGGCATCAAATAACTTTTATTTATGTTTTAAAACAGTTGTGCACAAAAAATTAAATTATTTGATACAAATGAATCCAGAAGAATTAAACATTCAGAAGTTTTTCATTCATATTACAGATGGACATGGGGGTTTTGCACTATAAATCCTGGTTCAACCATCTGTTTCCTTTTCAATATGTGCACCAATTTAGGACAATTGCAGTCATCCATTTCTCTGTATACATGGTGTACCTGCCTTGATTTTTCCTTTGCAACGATATTTAAGATTGAGTTAGTAGCTTTGTCATTTCTTTTACATATTGCCCCGTGCGTGTTCCGGTGGCGAATAGGCCCGCAGCAGCGCTAAGCTTGTCGATAAAAGTCCACTTAAGAGCGCTAAGAAACCTGACATCGGCGACTGGGATGTGTGCCCCAGGTTGTTGAATGGGGCAACCCTGACATCGAGAGATGCCGGGTCGTCAGGCGATAATGCGGAAAACCTGACCGCTAACCATAGTGGTGCACCGTGTTGAGAAAAATGTCACAATAGATTCAGTAAATGAACCTGGTTCAACCTGGTAGAAAGAAAGGAAGTTCTGTCGATCTGCACTGTTTGTTTCGTTCATATTTATTTAAAGAGAAGTGTTTTTAAGGTTTTGGGGATTTATTTTGTAGTGTTTGGTTAGTAATGTGAGTCTAGGGTGTTTTTTTCTTTAGAGTTTGGAAGGTTTTACGCAATGTGGGAGGTGCTCTTTTATCCTTATACTTAATACATCCAGAGTGTATTTGAGCGAGTCTCAGTTAGGATATGGTAATACCTTAAGTGAGATCTCGCGAGAATTGCAATGTAATTAAATCTTTCTTGACTGAACAGTCGATGAGGCCAATTATTCGATTTGCGACTGGTGGCGATGTAGTACAAGTAGAAAAAAGTTTGAGAGAGACCACACAAATGACAAATTAGAATAAAGCAATACTAGTTTATACCCTTTAATAAGTGAGGGCATTTCAGGTGCTCCGAAATGAAAACAAAGCTTTGTGCTTGGCAACCTTAATTTTAATATGTGCAACAGCTTGGTATTCGCACGGTTTTTCTTTGAGGGCCACAGATATGGCCAAATTCGAAAAATGGTTACTAGAGGTTAGTCAGTCTTAATAAAATAGATAATATCAGAATAATTAGATCATATTGGATGAAGCGACACCCGTTCTTTAAGACTCTTTGAATAGGCGGAGCTACAATGCAGTCCCATTGCTCAAAACGGAGCAACGCCGAAAGCGAAATCACACCGTGCGCAATTCAATCAATAAGACGTCAAATTTGGTATTAAAATATCGCTTATGGAATTTTAAAGACGAACTCAGTTTAAATTGTCCGACATGTAGCGCAGTTTAAACGAATTTCATAAAAATATCAATATTTTGAAGGATCTTGATCCTGAACTTTATAATGAAATTCAGGATCAGTATTTTGAAAATATAAGGTTTTCTAACACATTTTTTATTAACTCAATGTTATTTATAGTGTTATTGGTATTTTTGAACCATCTTGAAGCTCTGTTTGAGTTGGAGAAAGAAATTCGATTTGCTCCATTACGAGCACTTAAGATCAAACAGCGGGGTCAAAAACGGTATAATTATGGCTATAGAACAACATCACAGGCACCTGTTTCAGTAGCTACAATAATGTAGCTCCTTTGACATCTTTGATTAAGCGGAGCTACAATGCAGTCCCATTGCTCGTAACGGAGCAACGCCGAAAGTGAAATCACACCGGGCGCAAAGCATAACTTCAACATCAATGCTCACTTTTATGTGTGCATTCTCATTCTGTTTGTTTTGCATAAGACTGTTAGGGGGCTCTTGTACAGGTATCTTTTGTCCCCTTGCTGTAGTATTTATGTTATCCAGCATGTGATAACTTTTAGTGTGACAAGTCTGACCAAACTGGTTTGGAGAATGGTTATGCTTTTCATGTGGCCAAGATAGGTAAGGCAAGGGACGCAGCGAGTTACAGACTTCATCCTGTTCATTAATGTTATTTATATTTACCGGTTCTTTGATTTGTTCTTGGTGGTGCTTTGGTGTAATAGTTGTATCTATAGTCTGTTGGGCGCAGTGTTTAAGTAATAGATGTTCTCTGTTGTTTTAGTGGCTGTCTTTTCACATTTTTTTTTCTTCTCTTGAAGAGGTCCTTAGTTTTTTGTTTTTTAAATGAGCCTGCTGCTTATCATTCCTTTTCTTGTAAGTACTTTTTGTTAGCTCACCTGGACCAAAGGTCCATGTGAGCTATTGCCATCACTTGGCGTCCGTCGTCGTCTGGCGTCTGTCGTCCGTTAACAATTTTTCAAAAATCTTCTGCTCTGAAACTACTGAACAGAATTTATTGAAACTTGGTATGAATGATCCTTAGTGTGTCCTGCACCAAACTTGTGTTTCGATTTTTGATCCGTCAAAAAACATGGCCGCTGTTACTAAAAATAGACCAGGGGGTCAGACTACTGTTTTTGGCTTGTAAATCAAAAAGTATAAGAGATAGATGAAATTTGATGCCACCCTACTGCTTCAGCATCAAAAGTTCTACAAAAGTCTCCATTTGGCCAAAAGTGTCAGATTATCCCTTGTAGGGATAACAGCCCCTTAAAGGTGAAAATAGCGTTTTTTAATGTTTATGGCTTATAGAATGAAAACTATTGCAGATAGAGAAAAGTTGTTGCTTGCTTAAATGTTCAGCTCATTTAGCTCTACAAAAGTCTTCATAGGGTCGAAATTGTCAGATGACCCCTTATAGGTGTTATAGCCCCTTAAAGGCGGAAAATAGTGTTTTTGGTCTATACAATGAAGATAATTGCAGATAGAGAAAAGCTGTTGCTTGCTTAAATGCTCAGCTCATTTAGCTCTACAAAAGTCTTCATAGGGTCGAAATTGTCAGATGACCCCTTATAGGTGCTATAGCCCCTTAAAGGCGGAAAATAGTGTTTTTGGCCTATAGAATGAAGATAATTGCAGATAGAAAAAAGCTGTTGCTTGCTTAAATGTTCAGCTCATTTAGCTCTACAAAAGTCTTTATAAGGTCGAAGTTGTCAGATGAACCCTTATAGGGGTTCCAGCCCCTTAACGGCAAAAAATAGTGTTTTTGTCCTATAGAATGAAAATAATTGCAGATAGAGAAAGCTGTTGCTTGCTGAAATGTTCAGCTCATTTAGCTCTATTCAAGTCTTCGTAGGGTCGAAGTTGTCAGATGACCCCATATAGGGGTTACAGCCCCTTAAAGGCAAAAAAAAGTTTTTGGCCTATAGCAGATAGAGAAAAGCTGTTGCTTGCTTATATGTTCAGCTTATTTTCACAACTACATTGTTAGATGATCCCTTGCAGGGATTACTGTCCCTAAATTAACACATTTTCATGTTTTTGGCCTACAGAATGAAAACTATTGCTGAAAGAGTAAAGCTGTCGCTTGCTTAAATGTTCAGCTTATTTAGCTCTACAAAGTCCTTCATAGGGTTGACATCAAGACCAGGTGAGCGATTCATGCTCCTGGGTGCCTCTTGCTTCTTTTTCTTGGGACAAATTTAATTGTCTTGCTCTTTACTTTCTTTTGAGTATCTTCGTTTCAGTCCTTCTTTTTTTGCATTCAACTCTAGTCGTTGGTTTATGAAGTAATTAAACATTAACATTTGTCCTTTTTTTCGACATTTTCCATCCGACTTTGTCGCAAGGTTAAGGAGATCTTTTTCGTTGTCTGAAAGCAAAATACGTTAACGGGAATTGTAAATGTTTTATAAATAAAACGACGAAGGATTTTTTTTTAAACCGGATGTTCATTCACGTGCGATAGATGTTTACCGTAGTGAACCTTTAACCGTAAACTTAAAGAAGATAAACAAGCAAGTCCAACTGTATGACTAGACTTATTGATGTTCCCTTTGATATCTGGATATCCAAAGAAGAACCCTGTCTGCTTTGAACGTACTTGAAGTTCGACAATTTTAATGGCGAGCTGTTTGTTTCTGCATCAACCAGCATTTGATGCTTTTCTGGTACAAAAGATACAACGCTGAACAGTTTAGTTTTCGTTTCAAACGACGCGTTGAAATATTTCACATTGTTTTTACTTATTTTAATTGGTGAAACGTTGGATAAAAATCCACACTGTTGGTCCCGTTGTTCCATGTTTAGATGTCTTTCGCAATTTTCTAGATTTTTCAAGAGGAATTTCGCATATTTGTTCTAGTCCGAGATTGCTCTGACGTCCTCAGCAAGCTGGAAAAAATGCCAAGGACGTCAGAGCAATCTCCGTGGCACAAGCTTGCTGGAAAAAATGCCAAGGACGTCAGAGCAATCTCGGACTAATTTGTTCCCGCAAATTTTATTCGGAACTCTTCAGAATGACATCATTTCCCGCGACTTATTGGTCAATACCATTAAGACTTAAATGGGTGTAAATTTAGCGCTTTATAATCAAATTAAAATATATTTGTTTAGAAATCGACTGGCTTGTACTTTTTATTATTGAATGAAGGCGATATGATTGTTTCGTAGTTTTGTAGTGGTTTTTTTTATCCAATGATATTTTAATGATTTTTTTATACGACCGCAAAAAATTTTGCGATCGTATTATGTTATGGCGATGTCGTTGGCGTTGTCGTCGTTGTCGTTGTCGTCGTCGTCTGTAGACACTTTGGTTTCCGTGCGATAACTTGAGTTGTGGTTGACCAATTGTTATAAAATTTTGATATGATATTTGGAACCACTAAAGGAAGGTTGGTATTGCATTTGGGGATTGTGGCCCTTTTTGTTTAAGAGAAAAGGGCCAAAAGGGGCTAAAATAGGTATTTTGACAAAACATCTGTAGAATGTTCATTTTTCATGTAATTTTGAAATTAAAAACATCTTTTTATTCCTCATTAAATTTTGTCAACTAAATGTCATAACCATTTTGATGTAAATTGTACCGTTTAACAGTACAGGGGGGTTAAAGTGGGGCCACACCCAAAAAAATCAACTTTTTTATTTGTCATCCGATTTTAAAAATCTTTTTTTCATTGGAATCTTTGTGAAAATTCCTGCCTACGGTTTTTCAATCAGATTTGAAATATCTCTTACCGTTTTCCAGAAATTAGGGGTCAAATGGGCCAAAAACGTCAAATTTGTATGTAGGTATTGGTTTCTCTGCAACAACTTGAGTTGTGGTTGACCAATTTTTATAAAATTTTGATATGATTTTTGGAACCACTATAGGAAGGTTGGTATTGCATTTGAGGTTTGTGGCCCCTTCTGTTGAAGAATTAAGGGCCAAAAAAGGCTAAAACAGGTATACTACCAAAACATCTGTAGAATGTTAATTTTTGGTCCGATTTTGATTTTTTTTTAATTCTAGTTCTCATTATATTTTGTCAACTAAATATCTTATCATTTTGATGTACCTTACACCATTACAACATTACATGGGGTCAAAGTGTGGGCAACACCTATAAAACAACTATTTTATTTGTCATCCAATTTTCAAAATCTTTTTATTTTCATTGGAATCCTTGCAAAAATTCCTATCTGAGTTTTTAATCAGATTTAAAATATCTCTTATTATAATAGTTTTTTTTTTAAATAAGGGGTCAAAAGGGCCAGTTAATTGATTTCTGTGTGATAACTTAAATGGTGGTTTATCAATGGTTTTAAAATTTGATATGATATTTGTGTCCAGTGAAGGAAGGTTAGTACAGCAGTTGGGGTTTGTGGACCTTACCATTTAAGAAAAAAAGGACCAAAACGTGCGAAAATGGGTGTATTGACAAAACATCTGTGGAATATGGATTAAAGTGTTCTTAAGACCCTTACTTATCTTTTTACTGTTTACCCAATATTTTAAGACACAGACCTGCACATATATACGTCTTCCATGGAAGAATGCCATTCTAGTATTTAAGTATTTATTTGTGTTCTGATTTTGAACAAATATTATCAATGGATTCCTTATAAAAGTTTCGGTTCTGCCTTTAATTAGCTCACCTGGCCAAAGGCCATGTGAGCTATTGCCATCACTTGGCGTCCGTCGTCGTCGTCGTCGTTAACTTTTCTTCGAACTTCTTCTCCTCTGAAACGGCTGCACAGATTCAAACCAAATTTGGTCTGGTGGTACTTTAGGGTATCCCCCACAGAACTGATGTGGGGATTTTTGATTCGTCAAAAAACATGGCCGCCGTTGCTAAAAATAGACCAGGGGGGTCAGACTACTGTTTTTGGCTTGTAAATCAAAAAGTATAAGAGATAGATGAAATCTGATGCCACGCTACAGCTTCAGCATCAAAAGCTCTACAAAAGTCTCTATTGAGTCGAAGTTGTCAGATGACCCCTTATGGGAGTTACGGCCCCTTAAAGGTGAAAAATAGCATTTTTTCATGTTTTTGGCCTATGGAATGAAAACTATTGCAGATAGAGAGAAGCTGTTGCTTGCTTAAATGTTCAGCTCATTTAGTTCTACAAAAGTCTCCATAGGGTCAAAGATGTCAGATGACCCCTTATGGGAGTTACGGCCCCTTAAAGGTGAAAAATAGCATTTTTTCATGTTTTTGGCCTATGGAATGAAAACTATTGCAGATAGAGAGAAGCTGTTGCTTGCTTAAATGTTCAGCTCATTTAGCTCTACAAAAGTCTCCATAGGGTCAAAGTTGTCAGATGACCCCTTATAGGGGTTACAGCCCCTTAAAGGCAAAAAATAGAGTTTTTGGCCTATAGAATAAAAACTATTGCAGATAGAGAAAAGCTGTTGCTTGCTTAAATGTTGAGCTCATTTAGCTCTACACAAGTCTCCATATGGTCGAAGTTGTCAGATGACCCCCTATAGGGGTTACAGCCCCTTAAAGGCAAAAAATAGTGTTTTTGGCCTATGGAATGAAAACTATTGCAGATAGAGAAAAGTTGTTGCTTGCTCAAATGTTCAGCTCATTTAGCTCTACAAAAGTTTCCATAGGGTCAAAGTTGCCTGATGACCCCTTATAGTGGTTACGGCCCCTTAAAGGCAAAAAATAGTGTTTTTGGCCTAAAGAAAGAAAACTTTAGCAGATAGAGAAAAGATGTTGCTTGCTTAAATGTTCAGCTTAATTAGCTCTACAAAAGTCTTTTTAGGCCCTTTAAAGGTGAAAAATAGTGTTTTTTGCTTTGGAATGAAAACTATTGCAGATAGAGAAAAGCTTTTTATTGCTTAAACATTCAGCTCAGTTAGCTATACAAAAGTCTTCAAAGGGTTGACATTAAGACCAGGTGAGCGATTCAGGCTCCTGGGAGCCTCTTGTTTTAATAAGATATTCAGTGTCTCTCAAGCCTTATACTTGGGTTGGAATTTAAATAGTGTTCTTTTTTTCATTTTCATTAAAAGTAGATCAGTTTACAAATTCAAGTACTTATTAATAAATAATCATATTATACATATATGTCCTCAGCTTTTAAATAGTTTTGACATTTTTTGAAAATGTTTAAAGACCATTACTTTATTTTATCCAAATAGCAGGGCAAAATAGGTAACCTTTCTATTATCTTTATAGGATCTTTATGTATCTAGACAAGTTCCAAACATTTTTCTCTATACATGCATGTATACACAGTTATATTTAATTTCTGTTTTTAATCATTATCTTTCATATGGATGTGATGAGCTAATTATCTATTTATATTGATGTCAGCATATTTATTAGATCATTGTTCTAATTATCTATTTATAGAAATAATATTGATGTCAGCATCTTTATTAATTAAGTCATTGTTCTAATTTAAGCTATTAATTTACAATATGTTGTGAAATACAATGTCTATAAAACCTGGATTCCATCATGTAAATATGTGAATGATAAAAAAGAAACAAAATGGATTATCAGATATTCTATGAAGACCAATGAAGGTAAGTTTTAATTATTATTTGTTTTAATTAACATTTTCCATAATTATTATTGTATGAGACTGTTAAGGATGTATTCTTCTGAGGGGTCAAAATTTTCCTTAATCAAGTTTTTTCCCAAACCTACATTTTTGAAATGCTAAGACCCTGAGAAATCAAATTTACTAAGAAAACAATATGTCCGTGTGCATTTTAGTTTGCTACAGCCATTTAAGAAGGGCCTATTTTGACAATTTTCCCAAAATTTCATCATTTTTGGCCTATTTTGAGGTAATTTTCAAGTTTCAAAATCAAGTTTTCTCTCAAAGTTTCCATATTGATAGATACCATGATTCTGAACAAATTTAACTTATTAAAAATATGTCCGTGATGATTTAAGAAAGTTTAGTCCCGAAAAAGTGCCTTTTAAGGTCATTTTCAAGACACCATAAAACTGGTAAAAATCAAGATTTTTCAAATTTTCTATCATACCAAAACCTCAAAACTCTCCATTTTCGTTTGAAATAATTGGACAAATATATCTTTTTTGAATTTAGTAAAGAAATAAGATGAATTGCATGAATATTTGGTTGGAAAAATGAATTTTACTACCCCTACCCTGAAATTGGCTAAATTCAGATTGAGATCGATGGTCAAATTTGGTCAAAAATTAAAATGTTGCACATTTCAAAAACTACTTCATTATCATATCATCATAATTTTTTGACAAAATTTAGATGGATCATCATTTGATATATATCCACCAAAAATTTTCAATTATAAGGCAAGGTTTAAAAATTATTCACAAACGAGATTTCAACGAGACTGAAACCTCAGATTAGAATACCCCCCTTAAACAGAACTGTTTCTACATTTAACTCTTCTACAAAAAATTCAAGAATTCAGTTCCATACCGTCTGATTCTGATTTTACAAGCATGTCTTCACTTCCTGTGTAAACAAATGCAGAAATATTGTGAGATGCTTGTAAATGATAATTACCAGACCCAATGCTCAGTCAAGAAAACAATCAATGTTTATTGGTCTGTTCAAGGTAATGTCCAAATGGGGATTTTAGAGGGTCACTTTCAGTCATTTAATAAAGACCCCAAATCTCTGCATAAAACTTGTATCATCAAATTTCTACACACAAAAAGAAATGTTAAGGATGATCGCTGGTCAATTTTTTAGATTTCTGTCAGATTTTCGGAATCCTCTGGATTTTACCATTAAAATACAGATAATATTTTTGCCCAGTTACCCCCTATTTTCTTTTTATAATACTATTTATTGAGTCATTAGGAGTTAATATACAAAGTTTTAAAAATTTCTTGATATTTCTTCATAGGTTTTTACACTAAATCAAGTCTAATGTTAAACCTATGAAAAAGTCAGAGAAAGCCTTTTCCCGCCAAATTTTCAACGCTTATTATCTCGAAAACGAGTTCAGCAACCTAACATTTTTTTAAGCTCATTGTATACCTCCACCTATGGTCTATCCATCAAATACATAAATTTAGATACCTTGTTGTTTTCAAACTGACCAGCAAACATCCTTAAGGAATGAATTATTCAGATGATAGCATGTAGTCATATCCCTGCCTATATACAGTAAGAATAGTAATGACAAGTGTTTTGATGCTGGGACTGCTTCTTTATACTGACAGAAAAAAAATATTTTTGCATGTTACATTAGTGTTCAGGCAAAAAAAAATAAATGTCTGTTTCCTGCTTCCCTACCTACCCTATTTTTTTTTGCCCTACCCTTAAGTTTTTATTGGCATTTTGGAACAAGCACCGTTTAAGTTGGGATTGCTTCCCTAAAATAATTTTCCTACCTACCTACCCTAACTTTCAAGAGTAGGAAGCAGGAAACAGACATATATTTTGCTTTGGCCTCATATGCAATGCTATAGCTATACACATAATAAGTTTTATTTTTTATTGTGTCAATTTTTAATAATTGTTTTTATCATTTACATGTAGTAGGTAGGTCATATTTTGTATTATATATTTACATTTAAAAAATAATTGTTTCATATAAAACTTATTTATTTACAACTTGTTTATGTCCTGATTATGGCTGCAAATTGTCCCTTAACAGGACATTAAACAAATTTACAACAATCAATCAATTAGTTTAAAATAGGAAGAATTGGTATAAAAGGGAAATACAATAAATAATAATTTATTTATTTATTATAGTGTCACATATCAGATTAACCATAAAAATTACAAAATAGAATATATATACATTTACAACTCGCACAATAAAATAAAATTAATGAGAGAAAGGTAAATCTAATACTCCGCCATTATGACCTACAAGACACTTGTTTACACAACTGATTATTTATTTATATTATTTTATTATTAATACAAATTATCAATATTACAATACATGTAATCCTTAGGGAACAGCTAATTGATTTTAAGAGGGGGGGCTATGATGAAATTTGAAATAATTTTGCATGGATGCCAAAAATCGGAAAATTAAAATTTGTTTTTGGATGGTGTTTTGTGAGGGCCAAAAATATTCAGGCTCAGATTTCTATGAAAATTAAAAGACAGGATGAAAATAATATCCGTGGTCCCCTCCCTAAAATTAAAGCGTTTGCTCCCTTACTTAAGAATGTTGTTTGTCTGAAAAGTAGGACTATATCAATTTAATGCAGAATTTAGGTATAGGGTGGTGTGCATGTAAACTAATTTTTATGATTAGGGTTTCTCGCTCAGGCATATTTGTTATTGAAAAAAGGGGATCGTCCTGGCTGCTGTCAGAAAGATACATGTACATGTATGTCATGTATGTATTAGTCTGTTGTCATGTAAAAAACAAAATTTTAAAAGTTGGACCACAGTTAATTACATGTAATATTACAGGTAAGAATATTAAATCAATGAAATAAGAATAGAAGATTAAAATAATATGTAATACAATTGCATGTGTTTTATTGTATCTGACATTAAAATTGATGAATCTATCTGATGACGCTTCATGCACGTAAAAGACCCCTTTGTGGACCGCCCAGTAGTGCACCACATAGGCTAAATTTTCCGACCCTACCCACCTCTCCCCTTTTTCCTGTGGTTCTTCAAAATTTACCGGTCCTTTGTTTCCCACCTCATCCCCATATTTCATTTATCATCATCGTTTCATGTTCATTTTATCATCCTTTTCATGTTCATCGCCTGTAAATAACCTATATAGCGTTGCACGGGCGTAAAACACCAACTCACTCACTCACTCACTCTATCTGATGAATTCTGTTACAGTAATTGTTTACCTTGGCATTGAGAATTCTTTTTATTATATTATAGAGACAGAATGCCCAGATTGAAGAGAAAGAGCTTACTTATGAAGAGGAGAGACGACAGATGTAGGAAGAGTACATGTACTAAGGTAATAATATATTTTATGTAGTATACTTCTCTTCTAAGAAAGATGGTTATATTGAAATCACATTCTCTTGGCTTCTATTAGTGTCAAATTTGGTAAACAGCTTTAGCACAATGCATTTTACTGTGCCTCCCCTTTCCAGGTCAGGCAGACACCTACTTCCTGTTTCCAAGTCAACTTAATTTTTTGTCCCCCGCCCCAATGCAGAGAGGGGACATAGAAATGCAGGTTGTCTGTTCATGTGTCCATCTGTTAAACTTTTATTCATAACAGATTTCTCAGCTACTATTAATCCTAGACTTTTGATATTTGGAAAGCAGCTTAAAGTAGGGGTCTGAGTTTATTGGATGTGTTTATAGGCCTGTCACTTACCTATTTCCTTTTTAACAGGCTGATTTAGAATTTTTTAATGGTCAAAAAATGGAGGAAAAAAAACTTGTAACGGATTTCTTAGCTACATTTGTACTTTTGTTCATAAGGTTTCAATATTTTCTATACAGCTTCAGTTAGAAGTCTTATATGGTACATGTAAGATGGTTTCCAGGTCTGTTGCTTACTTACTTCTTGTTCAACTAGCTTTAAGGGTCAAAAATGGAAAAAAAATGTAACAGATTTCTCAAGTAGTATATATTCCTAGGGTTTTGATATTTGGTATGCTTGACCCAGGAATTCAGGTTTTGTAAAGGTCGGACATTTAAAAAAATGGATCATTGTTTTAACAAGCTTTTACTGACACAATTGATTAAGAATTTTCAACAAAGCATAAGCACAGTGCTTGCTGTCAGTTATGTCATGTGTTTCTAGGTTTGTTAGCCATATCTGTTATTTTTTGAATGGTTATATTTGTGGTAAGAATTAGAGCAACCTCTGGTTCATAGTCAAACATGTTTATAAAGCAAGATTGAGTGTTTGAAATTTTAGCAGTAATGGTAGTATTAATTGCTTTTACACACTGTCTGTCAGTCATGCTATAGGGGTGCTTGTCTTGTGTAATTTTAATCTTAAAAACCAAAAATTAGATCTCTCTTAAATTTACACAGTGATTGCAGATATATGGAACATGCAGGGTTGATAAAAACCTGGGCTTTAAGTATTGCCAGGTTCAGTGGGAAATACTGGAAAACCTGCATTTTAATTGGTTTGTTGGGCAATACTGGACATAATTGAAAAAAAAAAATTGCAAGTTTTTTTATGCCCCGTCAACAAAGTTGGGGGCATATAGTTTTTTGGTCCGTTTGTCATTCTGTCCATCACCCTTTAGTTTTCCATACTTTTTTTCCACATTCTTGCATATATTCAAAAGATTTTTGTCCCCCGCTGCAGTCAGATACACAACTACATATAATGTCCTTTCTACATACCAAGTTTAAACATGCGTTTGCGCAAAACATACATTAAATACAAAGACAAGTTTATTAGATATGTTTATTGTCTTTCTGGCAAAAGTGAATAAACAAAATGTCGTATATTACACACGTTCAAAAATTCTACAATCTAGGACATTCGCAACTATTTATTAGTTCTTATTACCATCAAAACATCAACACAAACTTTAACCATTTAACACTAAGAAAATCACATACTTTTCTGATTCAACACATATTATCAAACATACCGACTTTGCTTAAAGCTAAAAAAGTGTAAGACAAAATCTCACTTGATTTTCTGCTAATTGGTTTGTTTGCTCTCCTTAGCATAAAAAATTAAAACAAATCATGTAATCAAAGTTTAACTTGTCCATAACAGATATTTTTGGATATGTTGTGCTCCTTCTTTTTGTTTTTTGAAAATCAGGGGAAGATCAAGTGAAGAATTAATTTAATTTGGATAAAAATGTATAAAAATCCTATAACCAAAATATTGTAATCATGCCTGGAAAAATGAGGAAAACTACTGACATAATGGTACAAAAATAAACACCGTGACTTAACCTTCCATAAAAATGATTCAGATCTTTAAGAATTGACTTTTTCAAACAAATATTGTTTTCTTGTTTGATTCCTGCTTGAAAAGTTTACAAAACAATTGAAAATATTATATGAAATTGCTTAAGAAATGATAAGGAAAACAACACTAAAACATAACAAAATTATTTAAATTCGTGGACATAATGAATTATATCATTTAACACAAGTAATTAACAAAACACGTGAAAATATTACATTAAATTGCTTAAGAAATGATAATGCTTTATTATTAGCTAAGATTAAAAACGAAATAAAACATCTTGTATCAATTTATTAAGCTATGATTTTTTTTTATTTAGTTATTTTTTTTTTCATTTGGAATACAAATGAAAACAAAGTGACAAAATGACAAAATATATTCTGATTATTTTATTAGCAATACGTCGCCAGAAGTACTACATTGGCAGCGATACTTCCTAGCGCTACAATTAGAAGGACTATCGCGCATTTCCTCCAGAAACGCTTTTCCTTTGCTTTTTTTCCATGTCCATTTCTGATATCGCTAAGCGAGTTATCAGCTCTCTATGATTGCGATTGAAACAATCGCCTTCTCTTAAAGGGACCATTGCGATTCGGTTAGACATCGTCTATAACCTGAAATTATAATAAGCTTTGAATAGTACTATTTCGACGTGATTTTTATAAAAAATGAATTGAAAATTTTCAAACGATCTATGTTTTTGTGGAAAATGGTAAATCCAATACTAAAATAGAAAAAAAAATCCCAAATAGTTATTCCGGACATTTTTAGTAGAAATAATATGAAAAAAACTAAATATAGAACGAAAGATTAAGCATACCAAAAGTGAAAATGCATTAAAAGTGAGGTAGACTTTGATTTAAGTTTATACTTTAACGAAACACGCGATATCTTAATCGTTTCTTAATAGATTTTTATACGACCGCAAAAAATTTGCGGACGTATAATGGTATGATGCTGTCGTCGTCGTCGTCGTCTGTTAACTTTAGTGTATACACGATAACTTAAGTTCTAGTTATCCAAATGCAATGAAATTTGACAGTGATATTTCTTACCATTAAAGGATGGATGGGATTGATTTTGGGAGTCCCCCCTTTTTTCGTTTGGAAATTAAGGGCCAAAAGGGGCCAAAATTGTAACTTATTTGTTTGTTCTTACAATAACTTTTTCAAAATCTTCTCCTCTGAAACTACTGAACAGAATTCAATGAAACTTGGTATTATTGATCATTAGGGTGTCCTGCACTATTATGTAATGTTTCAATTTCTGATTCGTCAAAAAACATGGCCGCCGTGGCTAAAAATAGACCAGGGGGGTCAGACTACTGTTTTTGGCTTGTAATTCAAAAAGTATAAGGGATAGATGAAATCTGATGCCACCCTACTGCTTCAGGATCAAAAGTTCTACAAAAGTCTCCATTTGGTCGAAGTTGTCAAAAGACCCCTTATAGGGGTTACGGCCCCTTAAAGGTGAAAAATAGCATTTTTTCATGTTTTTGCCCTATAGTATGAAAATTATTGCAGATAGCAAAAAGCTGTTGCTTGCTTAATTGTTCAGCTCATTTAGCTCTACAAAAAACTCCATACGGTCGAAGTTGTCAGATGACCCCTTATAGGGGCTACAGCCCCTAAAATAATGTTTTTTCATGTTTTTGGCCTATGAAATGAAAACTATAGCAGGTAGAGAGAAGCTGTTGCTTGCTTAAATGTTCAGCTCATTTACACAATTAAGAATTAATTTTTGCGACCCCCCCCCCTTTTTACCCGTATTACGTAATTAGGGGCCAAATGGGGCCAAAATCGAAACTTTTTTATTTTATTTTTATTTTTAAAAAATTTTTTTTTGCAAGTTTATTCTTGTCAGGTAGTGAATCCAAATTTGAGAATTAATTTTTGTGACCATCCCCTTTTTCACTTGTTTTGTAATTAGGGGCCAAAAGGGGCCGTAATCAAAACTTTTTTATTTCTGGTTTGTTTTTGAAATTTTTTTTTGCAAGTTTATTTTTGTCAAGTAGTGAATCCAAATTTGAGAAATTATTTTTGCAACCCCACCCCTTTTTCACCTGTTACATAATAAGAGGCCAAAAGGGGCCGAAATTGATTTTTTTTTAATTCTTGTCCGATTTTGACAATTTTTTTGCAAGAGTAGAATACAAAATTGAAAATTTATATTTTTACCCCCTGGGTCGAAAGTCCACCAGAGCAGCATGTGGCAAAAACCTTTGTCAGTCCACCATGGGCTGCATGTGTCCTGAGCAATAGACTATCCATATTGGGCCTAAAACGTACAGGGTTCAACATGTTGCGGTCGTATCATGCTGCGCTCGGCGAAGCTTTTTATTGTAAACTTGGAACCATATTAAAGCACATAAAAAGATCTTTTCGCTACTGATAATGACAATATATTATTGAATAAAATGATAAAACATTCTATCAGTATTCTTTAAACAGTTTTTTTTTCAAAATTTGTTAAAATTACATCATTAAACACAAGTAGTTTACAAAACAAGTAAAAATATTATATTAAACATAAGGAAACCAAAACTAAAACATAACAAAGTTATTTAAAGTTGTGTACATAATGAATTATATCATTAAACACCAGTAGTTTACAAAACAAGTGAAAATGTTATATTAAATTGCTTAAGAGATGATAAAGAAAACTAAACTAAAACAGATCATAATTATCAAAATTCGTTTACACAATGAACTTTATCATTAACACAAGTAGTTTACCAAACAAGTGAAAAAATTAAATTAAATTGCTTAAGAAATGGTAAGGCTTTATGATTAGCTAAGATTGAAAACGATATAAAACATTAAGTTTTCAGAAAAAAGGCATAAACAATTTGTGATTTTCAAACCAATACTTACAAAATCTCAAAGAAAACTCAAAACATTCTGAGTTTGTAAATGTACACAAACGGCAAAAACAACAATTTTATTTAATGGAATTGTTTTTCCTAGCATACACTTCTACATTTTACAACAATTTATGAAATTAATTGTTATGCAACTGCAATCTTTTCTTTCTTTCGGTTCTAAGTCTATCTGACATGATTTTCCACACATTTTTACCAGATAGTCTTTCTTCTCTCTGTTATAAATACCATTTTGTGTCCTTTGAAGAAGAATAAAACTGATGTGTATTATTTCAAATATATAACTTAAGTATAAGTACTACAATCACAATAAATAAAATGGTCAAAAACACTGGAAACACCAAAAGTAACTTTCTTTCACGGTTTTCATTTACTTCTCTATCTATGTATTCGATTTGAATGTATTCAATTTCAACCTCCACATCATAATGGTGTATGTCAACAACATCACTAAATCGTACAGTTTTACTCATTGTTTACCTATTAATGAAGAATATTCACAATTTTCACTGGCATGAACTCATAAATTTTCAAAAGTTGCAGGATAAGTTCTATGACACTTGTATCAGATGTATATATCCTTAGTTTTTCACAGTAAAAATGTCCCTTCCCTTGTATTTCAGATCGGATCCAATGATAATGATGTTTCCAGTTCTTATTTCCTCATCGCAAATTCGTATTAAACTAGCTGCCTCGCCAGGCTTAAATGTCCTTCTAGCATGTTTCTGATGTCTTACTACGGGTTTTGACCTATGTGATTCACGACTTGTATCTTCATCTGTGTCAAAATCTATCATTAAAATAACATCATTATTACATTTTGTTTTATAAATTCTTTGCACTAAGTCGATTGATGTTTATCTTAATGTATTTGTTTGTGTGAGGGCTACCAACTGTATAGCTTAGTTTGATTTTTGACCTTATTGGAATATTTTTTTATGTTTGTCGGATCATTTAAATAATTAAACAAGAGTCTAAACCGATATATGTATTTGACAGGAATTCAGAGATTGAAAAATACGGTTCTTAAAATTGTTTATGTCGGGCGGACGACGTGCGGGATGGAAAAAAAATATTGTAACAGTTTTCTCAGCAACTACTTATCAGAAACAATAAACCCGTGATACTGTTAACCCTAACCGCGGTCGATTTTGCCATATTGGGATGTGGGTAAGTTACCCATAGCCGTTTAAGAACAGTGATAATATGTTATTTAGTTATTATGTCTGGTTGCACATTTTGGATTATTGTTTCTGTTTTAGGGATTGTAACAGAGTTAATATTATTAAACTCACCCAGTGTTTTCCCTGCTTACAACTGTTTTGACAGTTCTTATCAGGATTCTGGAAAACAATGAAAACAAGTATCATAACATTATATTCGGGTGTTGAAACATTATAAATTAGTACAGTTGTCTTCCGTGGTAATTATTTGTCGCCTGTGTCTAATGAATATGTTAAAAGGAAGTATGACTTCTTAGGACATAAAATCAGTATAGCATATTAGGTATAGAAAAAAATACTTTCAAGAGATTGTTGCATTCGGTTGCTGGGAAAATTGAGACGAAAAATATTCGACGAATGATAGTGCCAATGTGACTCCTATAAACTTTTGCGAAACGTTCGTTTTAGGTGACAAAAATATTTCATTTTCATGATTAAAACCAGTTTTACTTTTCTTAACAATAACAACATCTCGTATAATGTATTAAAATAAATTACCAAAACAAACAATATAGGCAATTTCCAAATCTTCTCCATTGCAGTAATTTTTCAAAATCAAAAAATCGACCATATTGAAAACGGCAATATATTTGCAGTTCAATAATACAAAATCAGTACAATCAATGTTTGTGGCCTGGCAATATTCTAGAACTTGAATGAACTCTAAATGTATATAAAAACGAAAAAATCCACAAGGATGGTCCATATTTCGCTGTGGTTGTCTTGTTCGAATTTGCAACAATTCATCTAATTCCTAAAAAAGTTTAATATTTAATCAACTCTTTAATTGAAGACAGTTAAACTAATATAACGTTATAGAAAAGTGTATCAAAAGTGTTCGTTAAGCAAAACAATAGCGAAACAAAACTTACATTTCAAAAGACTTTGATAAATTAAACCCCAGCCCTTATAAATCTAATGCCATGATGGAAATTCCTGAAGGACATAAAACGAACAAGACATATTATAGCCAAATGCAAGTTGTCTGACAGCTACATAAGAATCCAATGAATATAACAGCAAAAATGATAATTGAAAAATGTATATGTTTCAGACCTATTCTATTTGTTATTAGAGCAAATTTTCCCACCTAACCCTAACCCAGTAAGGGACACCCCTGATCCAGTTAAGTTCACCCCTGACCCAAAATTGTAAGCGTGTCAAGGGTCACCCCTGACCCTCCAGGGTCATCACTTACCCTACATTGCTCACTTTACTTGGATAATAACCAAAAGGGTTACCCTTTCCTAAAATAGTCAATGGATCTGACCGAGTCATGGGTGAGAGTTCACCCCTGACTCCAACTTGTAAGAGTGTCAAGGGTCACCCCTGGCCCAGTAAGGGTCACCCCTAACCCAGTATGGGTCAGCCCTGACCGAGTTACGAGTAAAAGGTCACCCGTTTCACAGCCTGGTCACCCATGCCCCTTCGTTGCTCACTTAGACTAAATGATTACCAAAAGGGTTAACCTTTCTTTAAATATTACATGGATCTGACCGAGTCACGGTTGAAGGGTCACCCCTGACCATAAACTTGTAAGAGTGTCAAGGGTCACCCCTGACCCAGCAGGGTCACCCCTGACCCAGCAGGGTCACCCCTGACCCAGCAGGGTCACCCCTTACCCAGTAAGGGTCACCCCTGATCCAGTTAAGTTCACCCCTGACCCATCAAGTTCACCAATAACCTAGCAGGGTCACTCTTGACCCCTCATCTAATAGACTTTCAAGAGTTATTCCTTACTTTATAATAACGAATGTAAGGGTCATCCCTGATCCAGCAAGGGGTTATATATTTATGTCTATATAATAATGAAGTGAGGGGTCTGACCCTACATTTGATACACTCTCAAAGGTCATGCTGACCCTCACTGTGTTACCCTTGACTTAACATTAACGAAAGAGTCATTCTAAAACTAAGGGGTTTGACTTAGTCACTGTGAAAGGTTACCCCTGACCTTTTATTTTATCTTGTCTCGAAACATGTGGTTTTCACAATAACTGAACCATAAACTTAATTTCAGAGGTAAAATTTATGATGATTTCGTATGAGTATATCATGATGTAATATGTTTATTGTATCATGATGCTACTATACTTGTGTGTAGAAAAATGGCATCAACCTATTATATTATTTTTCTCACCATCTCATTTATTAATAGCCGAAATTCATCTGTATCTTTAAGTGCCATAGAAAACAATACACATTAACACATACAAAATATTAAATACAATCTTATGGTTGATATATTTTCAAAATGTAAGCAAATTTGTGCTACCAAAAAAAAATAAAACCGTGATGCAAACAATATGGCAAAAACCTCTCTTAAAATGATTGAAGACGAAAGAAGCCTCCATGCTGTCGTTGACACTTGAGCCAAGTGGTATGCACCATTAGGTTGCCACATGGACATTGACTGACCATAGCAAACATACTATGTCAATAGCCTCATTTCATTTTCAATCATATTTTAAGAAGTTATTTCACCATGGGTGAATTGTATTCAGGAAAATGTGAGCTGTCTAATATAATTGTTTCCATTACCTAGTGAATCAACTTGCATGAATGTTTTGATGCCTATATTGCTGATGAAGAGTTACTCCTTGCAAAATTCATTTACAGCATAATCTATCAAATTAAATGTTGTGATACTTGCTTTGGTGAAAATGATAAAGTTTGAGCTTTTGATATTTGTTTAAAGATGCAATCTTTTGCGTTAAAGCATGATAAAACAATATAGCCGAAATATTTGACAAAGAAATTGCATTTGATCTTAGTTTTGAAACTTCTCTATACACACAGTAACACGAAGATGAAAGGATGTATTACCAAAGGACAGGAAGTTAACTATTTTAGTGTTTGAACTATGATTTACTTGGTTTTCCATAGTGTACAAAATTTCACTCTATATGCATACAAACATAATTACATTCATGCATATACACACATATGATTTTCAGCATATGTATATGCATGTTCTTGTTTTACTCACGTTTTATTCTTATTCTTGTAGCACAAACCACAGCCGCTTTTATATAAACTAATCGACAATGGATTGTATGAAATAATATCTGTAAGGAATATTGTTTTCTCTTAAAAATGTTCTTAGTTCAAAAAAAGATGGAATAGAAAAAAGAAGCAAAAAATTTCCATTAACGTTTAGATGTGCCTGAAGATGATCTAAGTTTCTTGTAACACAATAATGTTGAGACGAAAAAAAGTTGTCCTGATTTTCAAATCGAAAAATTACAACAGGAAACAAATTGCTCATTGTGACTTACTTTTCTTATTAAATATCTTTCCACAAAACAAAAAATATTTATAACAGGCAAAATCAAAACCATTTAATTCACAAAAGAATTTAAGAGTTTCAAATGAATCTGAGTCAAAAAGAACAATAACAGCGATGCTAAAAAGGTGTTTTTATTTAAAAAAAACTTTAAAAAAGTTGTTTGAGAAACAAAAATCCAATGCAATCATACAATCGTCGGTTTTTTAAGCAGAAAAAACCAAACGGCTGTGGTTGATTTGCCATTTTAGTTGTATATCTGAAACAAGTTTAAAATATTCGGAAACTTATTTTGCACTATGACACAAATATAAAGATCAACAGTGTATTCATACAGGAAGAAAAACGATAGCATTTAAAACTTACATTCTTTAAGACTTTGAATATGTTCCCCAACCCTTACTTACAAATTTAATGAGAAAGATAATGCGTAAAATGAATATTTTCCTGTCGACAGAATTCAAGAAGACTATCGAAACTTTGTGCATCGTAAACACATATAAACCGAGCACCACAAAAAAGTGATGGTATACAATATTTGAACCAGAACAAAACGTTGAAGCTGCCAAAAAATGTTCAATGTTTTGGAATCCAAAAAATGCTAAGGGCTGGGGAGCCTCCATTTCTCATTTATCAAACAAAATGATAGAAAAAGATCCGCCACTAAAAAAATGTGATTTTAGAAGCTTTGTAGGCTTGCAATTACAATTAACTACAGTAACAATGATGAAATCGGCCTCAAAATTTTACTTTCGTATATTGATTTATTTTTAAATCAATCATAGCCAGTAAATACAAAAAGAAAAGTAATATTTTATTATATTCAAAGAAGTTACTTGTCCATTATGCACTTGAGTATTTATAAGAAAGACAATGTGTTTTGTCTTAAGAGCATTTATTCAATTACCTAATATGTTAAATAACATAATATTTAGATACACATGATGCTGTCGAGAGGTTACCCCTTGAAACATACATTTACATCATACCTTACTTAACTGTTTTGGTATACTTGTTTTGGTGAATGGAAGGATCATTGCATGTAATATGTTTTCGGTATGAAGTCACATTCGTGCTAAAAGGAAATGATGGCGTAGTTGAAACAATAAAACAGACAAATCTCTTTTAATGATTGAAGATGAAAGAAGCCTCCATGCTGTCGTTGACACTTGAGCTAAGTGGTATGCACCGTTAGGTTGACACATGGACACTGACTGACCATAGTAAAATACTGTGCCAGTAGCTTCATTTCATATTTAATCATATTTTGAAGAGATAACTTTACCGAAATCTACTTGTGCGTATAAGAACAAAGGTGTTCTGTCTTATGTTCAGTTCTTTCAATGCCTCATACGTTTAAATGTATTAATGTTTTGACTTAAATGCTGCTGATGAGAGGTAACTCCTTTAATTTGCACATACAGCATAGCTAAATTATCTATTCCCATACATGTGTTCATATTTGTGTTATAGAGATGCTTTGTTAAAACAACAAATTCCTCAATTTCAGTCTCTACAAACACATAAATAAGCCACTGTGAATATAAAACATAATTAGTGATAAGTTCTTTTTTTCATGTAACTAATAATGAAATAGAATGCACACATTTATTACTTTTAAAGCCACACAGTCAATCGTATTTCTACTTTTTACTGTTAGACCCTCAATGATTAATCTTCAATTCAAAATAACAAGAAGCATGCCAGACATACTTAATATGTTGATTCATTATTTCCTTTACCTTTGGTTTTCTTTGAATTTAAATTAATCCTAAAATGATCGTTTTAAAAGAATATTTTCAGCGCTTGTATATCAGAAAATAACACATTAGTCATGATTGTGTTTTAGATTTTAATTTAGGTTAACGGAATAAGATCTGAAATGACCATTGCATATATAGCTAGAACTGAAATGACCATTGGATATATAGCTATAACAAATTAAAAAAAGATTTAGATGCATCCGAAATGAAATGATACTTTGATTTTTACTTACCGATTAATTATTTTCTTGAAATTTTCATCTGTGTCTGTGTGTTGCAGTTAAAAATAGACATAACAAAGTGCAAAATACAAACATCAAAGTAAAGAAAGTCTGACAACAAAATGTAAAATGAGTTTTTGATAAAACGGTAGATTTGTGTTCCAGAATGTAAACACATGCGTCCGAATAAGCAATGTAGCATAATACAAGCAATATAGCAAAAATAATTACTAGCAATGATTTAAGATGACAGAAGCCTTCATGCTGTCGTTGACACTTGAGCCAAGTGGTATGCACCGTTAGGTTGCCACATGAACATCGACTGACCATAGCAAAAATACTATGTCAGTAGCCTCTTTACATATTAAATCATGCGAAAAGGTAAAAATATATACAAATGTATCTATGTAATTAGGTTTAAATAATTTTAAGGAAAAGGCAAAACCGAATGGTGAATCTGAAATAGCATCATACCTTTGTACTGTGTTATTTACAAAGTAATATCTTGTTTGTGTTTCAATCTAAGGGGTCGTTTGCGATGAATATTTATTCCATATTGACTAAGCTTTATGCATATATCTGAAATTCGATACAAATACAAGTACAGTCAAACCTGTCTATAAAGGGCACCAGCGGGAAGGGCTGAAAGTGCCCTTTATACAAAGGTTACATCTAAGCTGCTTGATCAGGTTAATATGCCTTCTACTAAAATACAGACCAATACAAAGTTTTAAACATGCACTGTGGTTACCTTTAATCAAACAAATATGGTTAATTATACATTTACAATGCGTTTTACCTAAAATTTGGTCTTTATTATTACTATGTGCAATGAAATTTACAAGGAAAAAATTATATGTTCTGTCTATATTTTATAAAAATACCTTCATTTTGTTATTTTCCTGCCCGCTATAGCAGGTTTTCTGCTACATTGGGATGAAAATGAGTGCCCGCTGCCCACATTGTAGAGTGCTCTTTATATAGAGGGTATTTATATAGGAAAAAGCATCCGGGAGACCTGAGAGTGCCCTTTATGGACAGGTGCCCTCTTTATGGAGGTGCCCTTTAACACAGGTTTGACTGTATAAAATTTGTTTGTATATCATCTTTTTACAGTAAACTGATTCTATTCATAGGAACGTTACTTTTCTTATCGTCATGATATCGAATCTTATCTGATTGTATAAAAATATTACTTATATACAGGTAAACTTGTTTAAAATATACATAAAGACTTACACGTGTCTGTAAAAATGATACTGCTGTAATTTGGCTCCAAACGCACACTGAAAAGGATAGTGCAATGCTTAACGTTAATACAGCTGTTACAATGTTGTAAATATTTCTGCAAAAATCTTATATGACCATATTACATGGCGTTATTGCATGACATGGCTGCGTCATTTGGCTACTTTGTGTCCGTTTCACGCAGGGTAAGTTGGAAACATTATGCGTGAAATGGCTACATTGCAACGTCAATTGGCTACTTTGTATCCGCTTCACGCAGGGTAAGTTGGATACATTATGCGTGAAATGGCTACATAGATGCGTCATTTGGCTACTAAGTATCTACTTTATGCAGCGTTAATCGGACACATTTTGCGTGAAATGGCTACAACCGTGCGGGAAAAGGCTACATGATCATACTTAAAGGATACGGTACCGCGTTAATTGTTACAATATTTGCTGTTAAAGGATTATTTTAGCAAAATAAACACGCAGGAAGTAGAAGTCTGAACATCATTTTGGACACAAATCATTATTATGTTGGGTATAAACACCTTAATACTCATAACTGGTCTTATCTAAAACAAACAGTTATGAAATGTGAATAACAGAGTAACTGGACATATCCTGGAAGTTTTTATTATTACAAATACCAAAACGCGGATATAAACGGTTAATTTGGATATGCTATATATATATCGATATTTCAAGGAGTAACCTCTCATCAGTAGCATTTAAATCAAAATATTGGAAGGTCAAATCTAAACTGTTGAAAACGAAAAGTACCCTTTTATTTTCTGATATATCGCATTTCTCTTAGTTTTTCAAAATAGAAAGAGATGGCCCCTTTTTTACTACTTCCATTCTATCTGCAGAGATTTGCCGTTTGCGCCTCTCCTTCTTTGGATGACTTATTTGTCCATTTACATCTTACAGTTACATTGCTTTAAACCTAAGAATTCAGATGAGTAATTGAGGCTCCTTGGGGCTTCTTTTTAGGGGTTATGACCCTTCATTGGTAAAAATTGTGTATTTGTTTAGGAGAATGACCCCAAAGAGGTTGTTTCTTGCCTAGATGTTTTCAAACATTATATGCCTTAGTTTTCATGCGAAAGACTAATGTTCTTGAGAACCTCATGTGACAATTTTTTCTTTACAGATGATACAGCATATGAATCGGAGGTAAATAACCATTCACATGAAGATCCAGACTATGTTGCAAATTCATATAGTTCTAAGACAGAACAGCTGGTACACCAGGAAGAAAGCGAGTCGAAGTGATGGTCATCAGCAGATATCAAATGACAGTAAAGATCATTCCCTTTCATTAATTGAAGTAATGGCAACAAATGGTGAAGGTACTGAGTGTATGACAAGCGATTTTACTGCCCTTTCTGTGACAAACCACAAGCAAAGTGACCGCGTCGTTCAAGAATAAAACATAAGAGTGAAAATGAGGTTGTTTTGTATGAAATTGAAAATAGGAACAAATGCTAGTTAAAATGAGAAATTTGGGAAATCATTTGCAAAATACTGAGGTGATAAAGAAAGGGAACGGTTCTTTGACAGTTAAACATCGTCCATAACCTGGTCTAGGATCAAAATGGTCAGATAATGTTCATCGTGCATTGGATACTACCACAATGACTTATGGAAGCACAGAAATCGCTGACCATTGAAAGTCAAGGGTCAAATGGGAGATTAGTGAATAAAAGTCGACTTCTGCTTCTAGCTCAGAAATACAAATGACAACAAAGTTCCAGACAATAAATTTTGCTACGCCTGACGCGCGTTTCGTCTATTCAAGAGTTGAATAAAGTTTTTGAAAAATCTCCAACATGATGATGTAGGAAAGGTTGTCAGATATGATCGTTTGATTTGTCAACTGGGGTAGAAGTAAGCAATAAGAAAGGTCATGAAGGGGAACAATTTGGGAAAGCAAGAAATACCTTGAGAGAATTAGAAAGACTTAATACAGCTCAGAAAGAAACCTGGCTCAGAATGTGCCACACTGTATAGTTTTGTAAATCCTAAGTATTGCATTGATTGTGAACATCACTAAGACATTGTGCATTGATTAGAAAACGCACTGGACCTGAAAATGTTGATGATAATTTAGTTATGGAATTAAAGTAATAATAAATCAAAAAATCATAACATTTTTTTAACAGTCTTATTAAGCTTTAAAAATATAAATTGTTGATATAAACTGTTATTAAAGATCCAAATAGTTCATTAAAAATCGGGATATTTGAAGAATTAAAAAAAACAATTGGCTTTAACAGTCATTTGCTTCCCGAGTTGGAACTTACTCGGAAGTGCCTGCGCAAAGTTTCTGTCAGATAAATTATGGTAGTTAAACACTTATACTTACTCTTATTTTGTGTTTTACACTAACCCTATTTGTATGCCTCACACTTTATCCTAACCCTTACTATTTTTTTTACATTGACTCTAACCCCTTTATTTATTTTAAACTGTCACCTTACCCTAACTGTGTGTTTACACTTAGCCTTATCATAATTGTGTGTTTACTCTTACACTTATCCTAGCTGTATGTTTAACACTAACCAAATTTCATATTTTTTATACTTTACCCTTACAATAACTCTAATTTTGTGCTTTACACTTACCCTCACCCACATCTCTGAAATGATAAGAAAATTAATAATGTGATAAATGTCTGACAAAGGAGTAGAGCCACGAATGTCCTAATTCGGCCCGGTATTTTCACTATTTTTTCCACTACTATAACTTGTCAAGACTTTAACTAAAATATGTTAAGGTATGAACAAACTGTTCATATCTGTAAGATATAGCAAAATATTTACACCACAGAATTAGCCTTGAGACTTTAAACAGACCACAAATTTGAAAATGCCTCATTTTTCATACATTTTCACTGGTTTCTCTGCATATTTCAGCAAAATTAGTATTGGCCACATTCCTCGACCATCGTAATTTTTTTATAATTAATTTATAATATCATAATACACATTTCTATCACAAAATAATTTCGATTGACAGGTGTGGCTCATTACATATTCATCGATTTATACATGAAAATCAAGGAAATTTGGCATATGTGGTCAACAAAGGGGTCTTTGACGTGCAAGAAGCGTGGCACTCTCCACACATGTTGGCCCACTATGGTCGGCGGTCAGGGTTTCCATATTATAGACCTGAATACCCCCGCGGACATAAATATTACCCAAATATTGTCCATTTTCCGCGAATTTGAAAGAAATCATATATATTCACCATGTTTTGACAAGCAATTCCAAATAAAAAACATAAAACAAGTCTATTTTTACCTCACTGCTCTCCGTAATGATAAATAATTGAAGGAAAAAATATTGCAATTCATGATAAATAAAGACCACTGAACATTATTACAGCAACAACAAGCAGATATATCAAAGTTTAATTTTTGGGGCCTTCGTGGCTCTACTCCTTTAGTTTAAGTGTCGCTCCTTAATGAGGCGATGAGACAATTTTGTTGTTTTATCTTCTTCATTCATTTGACTTAATAAACAACAAAAGGACTTTTCTCTAGATCAGTTTTCTATTTTTAGTCGAAGAGGGGGCCAAATATAGGCCTTATCGTACCTTGTCCTTTGAACACAAACATTAAGAACCATTAGAGGTATATTATTCTTTAAACATTTTTTGCATTAAATGTTGCACTTTTTTGTTATCAGATTTGGATCTAGCATACCCACAAAAAGGTCAGCATCAACATGTCCCAAGTCAGAGAAATTCGGATGTTGATTACCCACTCCAAGGTCCAACAAGAACAGAAACGTTCTCTAATCCAGATTCTTTAAATGAAGAAACAGGTAAATTATTTTCATTCATAAATTGAATGACATGGTTTTAGTTCATAAAAAAATTCTATCTGAGGTTTCAGAAAATTTTCTGCTTTACATATCATGCTAAAATGAATCCAGTATTGATGAATAAAACTATTTCTTTATTAAAGAAAAATCTCAGTTTGAATTTTTTTTATGAATCCAAATTTGAATATGTTTCATCAAACAAAACGAGGAAGAGCCAATAATTCAAATTTACAAGTTTGATTGAAAATCCTTTATGGTACTATATCAAGTTATTAGAAGAAACTGAATCTAACTATCTGAGAAACCTCATATCAACTACAATTCTTGAGCAGGAGATTAATATTGTTAATGTATCAATAAATTCCTATACCTCTTTGTCATAATATTGAAGATGAAGTTTTAAGAAAACTTTCTCAATCTCGAACTTTGTCAAAATTATCTCCCCTGTAATGGCGGCTGCCATGAAATTTTTCGAAGATCTATAAATATTCACAGAAAAGGACATTAAACCCATATAACTACAGATACACATTATCTTAACATCTACACAACATTAACAATGCTTAAATCTCCCAAGATGAGCGTAAATAGCAAATCCAAAATCAGTAGAGACAAAAATCAAGCCACCGTCAAACTTTCAGATAAAAGTTCAATTCTCGCATGGAGAAGAGTTCTCTTACTTAGATATTTTACCAAACTAGCAGAATTAGACAATACGGATATTATTTGGAGAGACTATGATAAAAATCTGCGCTTATTAAATGTCAAAGATGAGAAAAAACCTATAAACTGGTGTAACCCTGACGAGAATTTATTTAAATCCACGGTTGACCTATTAATTAACCACAAGAAATATTGCCTTATCACATTGTTCTACACAACATTTACAGTCCAAATCCAAGGAAGAGAAACCGATACCTGGCTAGAAAATGAATTTGAGATATTGAAAAGTTTGGTCTCGGATATTCTTGTTTTAAAGTCAAAGGGAAGTAATCCAAGCCTAGTTGACAAGACAATTCTTCTGAATGAAGATTTTTCCTACTTTGTTAATGAGAAATCAGATGAAAATCAGAACTTAAATGACTCTGAAACAAACCTGAAATTAATACATAGTGACAATGACACCGTTGCCCATCAAGTTCAATTAAAAGACAAGGTTTCTGAAATTTCAGAAAATACATCTCAAAACGATAAATCTGAGCCCAGAACATGCACAAAGAGTGAAGAACCACAGAATGACACCATGAAAAACTTTAAATCATCACAAAAGCTACTTGAAGCAAAATATGTTGAGTTAGACATGAGATACACTAAACTTATAGAATCTGTGGAGTATCTGAGAGAGAAAGTTTCAAATGTTGATCACATAAAATCCCAGTTAATAAAGTTAAATAACAAAGTGGAGAATATAGAACAAGATGTCATCAAGATAAATCGTGGGTGTACTAACAACACAACTATAGATGATGTTAAACAAAATTTAAACGAGGTAGAATCAGAGGTGTTGAAGACCAAAGAAAATCTGAAAAAAATTGAGAATTCAGGAAACCTAGCGCAAACCCTACAAAAAGACCGAATTAACAATTATGCAACAAAAAGTGAACTTAATAACTTAGAAAAAGAAATCAAGCACATTGAGAAGGTAAAACAAACAAAAGAACAATCAAAACCAATCATGACGAGTAACAAAAGTGTAGACCAGAGAAGTGTAGAAGCTCAACCTCAAGAAAATAAGACTGATCTATGGATTATTGGTTCCTCTGTAATAAAAGACCTTGAAGCTAAACGAATATACAGGCAGAAAAGAGTAAAAATTACTACTTTAAACGATAAAACTATCTACGGTGCAAACCAACTTATTAAGGAGAAACACTTACCAAATCAAAACATCTTATTCCAAGTTGGGTCCAATGACCTAGAGAGCAAGGCAGCTGAAGATGTAATAGAAGACATGAGACTTCTAATCAGGGACACACAACACATATACCCTGATTCAAACATCATAATAAGTGAACTTCTACCACGTTTCTATAGAGATAGACAGCAATCAATTTACTTTGAAGAAAAGCGTGTAAGATACAACAAGCTTTTAGAGGAAGTATGCGAAGGACAAAATCTACATCTTGTTTATCAAGATAATCTCCGTCTTCATGATTTATATGATGGTATACATCTGGACGACTCAGGGTGAGTGAGTGAGTGAGTTGGTGTTTTACGCCCGTGCAACGCTATATAGGTTATTTACAGGCGATGAACATGAAAAGGATGATAAAATGAACATGAAATGATGATGATAAATGAAATATGGGGATGGGGTGGGATTAGAAGTTTAGTCAAAAGTTATAAAAGAGTTGCAAATCCACTTCTTGGAATAGAAAAAGATAAACAGAAAATACAAAGTGACTATAGCTTTGAGAGCCAGCAAAAGACAACTCCGAACACTCATTTACCAAAAGAATACAGAAACAACTACTCATCTAGATCTTCAAATACCCAATATAACAATTCGCCACCAAGTTATCATAATTGTTATGTTCCGTTTAATCGTAGAAATGGAGCAAATCACTTCTCACAAAAGCAGGAAAATATTCCAAATTACAATTATAACAATTTTGACCATGCCCGTTTTCAAAGGACAAACAATTACAACCCAGATTCCAATCAGAACTACAATCATGGACAACTAGAACGAAGAAATCCAAATAATCAGTACATGTACCAACAAAACTCACTCGACAATCGTCCCCTTATCGAAATGTTATTACAGCAATTAAGATGTTAATAACTACATATTCATACAATTTGTACTAAGTGTGTGTATACTATGTGTATATTTTTGCTTGCCTGTACTTTAAATTAGACAAATAAGTGTCAAAACTATAGAAATGTATGTAACAATGTTTGCTCTCTCTTATAAATATAAAACAGGAAATGTTTATCTTTTAAAAAAAAAGAGATAAAAGCTTTGAAACGAAAATAGAAGTCATTAATTATATATCATTAATTTTAAATTTTAAACTGAAAGAAGTATTAAACTTAATTCTCTAAACAGCAAGTAAAAATAATATTATTTTTTTAGTTCAAAACTGAGAATAGAGACTTAGAGTTATCTTTCTTTATACATACTGTTTTCACATGTTACTTGTAAAGTATTTACTTGGAAGTTGTAAATATGTATAACTATAGTGTTGTGTTATTTCCATATTTCCATATACATTGATTTGATTTGTTAGCACCATTGTCTATAAATTATAATTTCACCTTTAAAAAGCTATGGGTTTAATGTCTCTAATAATTGTGTAAAATTATAATGTCATACAAGAAAAATATAAGTATTTCAGCATGGAATGTCCGAGGCCTTGCAGACAAAACTAACGATGAATTCTTTAGAAATCATATCAAAAGTGATATAAATATTCTACTTGAGACTTGGAAAGGTGATGATAAAAACACTCAGATTCCTGGTTTTAACTCATTCACAAAAATAAGGAGAAAAGCAAAAAAAGCTAAGCGTTATAGTGGAGGTATATTAGTTTATATTAAAAAAGAAATATTCAAAGGTGTCAGTTATGAAAAAGAAGGCTCAAAATCCAACAACAGAGTTTGGATGAAAATTGATAAAAACTTCTTCGGTCTTAATTCTGATATTTTTCTATGCGCTGTATACATACCCCCATCAAAGTCCTCACATTTTGAAAATGACTATGACAACTTACAATTAGAAATAAGTAAATATTCCCAAAGAGGCAAAATTGCCCTTATTGGTGATTTTAACTCTAGAATTGCCAATAATCATGATTTTATTTTAAATGATTCATCAGATCTTCAAGATAATGATTTAAATAATATTCTTCCCAATGATTATATAGAAGATACATTTTTATACAGGACAAATGAGGACTTAATTTTGAATGTCCAAGGTAGAAACTTACTAGATCTGTGTATGTCTGCAGGGCTTCGGATACTAAATGGAAGATTTATAGGAGATTCTCTTGGTTATTATACATGTGTTTCACCAAATGGTTATAGTTCAGTTGATTATTGTATCTTAAGTGAGAGTCTCCTGTCCTCAGTAATATTTTTTAAAACAGGTGATTTTTCATATATTTCTGATCATGTTCAAATTGAATTTGCATTAGAATGCAACATCAACAGTTCTAATTTAGCTACTGAAAAAATGAAGACTTGTCTGAGATATTTTCTTATAAATGGAATGTGAAATCTTTTGATCTGTTGATAGAAACTCTTGACTCTGAACATTTAAAAAATAATCTTATTAATTTTGAAATTAATACATTTACTGAAAACCAAAGGGGTATAGATAAAGCTTGTGATGACCTTACATCTATTCTTTATAAAATAACAGAAAAGTGTTGTAAAAGAATAAAACAATCCAATAAACATAAACGTAGAAAGAAACCTCAATGGTCTGATAATACCATTAAAGATTATAAACAAACAATAAACTTATTAGGGAAAAAAATGAAAAATAATTCTTATAATTCTGAACTCAAGAAAAAATTCTTTGAGCATATCAAAGCACTTAGAAAACTGATAAAGAAAAAGAAACAAGAATTTAAAAAAACAACTATTTAATAAAATAGAAGAAGCTTGTAACAACTGTCCAAGTGATTTGTGGAAGCTCCTTAAATCTTTTAATCCAAAATCTTCTTCAGGATATGATGAGCAGGAAGACCTTCTCATAAACTATAAAAATACTATACAGCATTTTAAAGACCAAGGCACCTGTAAGGATAAAGATACAGCATATATGAAAATTATTGAGAATGAATTAAAATCAATTGAGTCAGAACTCACATTTGAGAAAAGAACTGACCGCCCTATTACTTGTTCAGATATCAAAGAAGTTTTAAATAAACTTAAAAAAGGAAAATCATCTGGTCCTGATAAAATTATTTATGAAGTTATAAAACAAAGTAGCCCCATTACCCTTAAGTTGTATGCTAAACTTTTCAATCTTATTCTCAAATCTGGTCATTATCCACATTCATGGAACAGTTCTTTTACTATTCTTATCCATAAGTAAGAGATAAAAATAACCCTGCCAACTATAGAGGGATATCATTAATCAATTGTCTTTCCAAAGTGTTTAGTAGTGTACTGAATAACAGACTTTCAGATTTTATGAAAGATAAATTATCAAATAATCAGTTTGGATTTAGACCAAACCATAGAACTAGTGATAGCTTATATATATTAAAAGCAATATTAAACAAATGTATTCATAAAACAATATGCATGCTTTGTTGATTTAAAGGGTGCTTTTGATTCATTGTGGAGAGATGGGCTGTTATACAAAATGGCCAAATTAGGTATTGGTAAAAACTTCTACCGAATCATCAAAAATCAGTTAGAAGATACACAATCAGCTTTGAAATTTGAAGACTTGTGTACCCCTTTTTATAAAACCCTTAGAGGGGTTCGTCAAGGTGACACAATAAGCCCCCTTTTATTCAATATTTTTATAAATGACCTCAGTGAATATTTATCAGAAGACATATGCGCTCCTATTAAATTAATTAACTCTGAAATAAATAGCATGCTCTTTGCTGATGATATAATTTTATTGTCTGAGTCACGAGAAGGTCTCCAAAACAATTTAAATAAATTGTCAAACTACTGTGATAAATGGCAGTTGACTGTAAATACCAAAAAGACTAAATCAATTATTTTCCAGAAAAGAAATGTAAGTTTGGAACAGCCCTTCCTTGTATTTAAAAATAACTTAATTGATAATGTAACAGAATACAAGTTTCTTGGTTGCAATATCGGTCGCAATGGAAACTTGACATCCGGTATAATAGAATTGACAAAAAAGGCCAAAAAAGCACAATTTTCATTGTATTCTAGATTTTCAACTTTGGGAAATGTTCCCGTAAAAGTTGCCTTGAAAATGTTTGATTCTCTTATAAAACCTATTTTGATGTATAACGCAGAAATATGTATGATGGACCAATATAGGCCATATTTCACCGCAAAGAAACGAGCTAAAAACAACAATGTTGCAATAGACCCCTTTCAATTTATAGATAAAACCTCATTTGAAAAAGTTCACCTGTCATTCTGCAAATATATTCTTGGTGTAAAGAAGACAGCATCAAACCTAGCATCCCGTTTAGAGCTAGGGAGAGTTCCGATAGAAAACCACATAAAAACTCAATCTTTATTATATTTTGCAAGACTTCACACGCCTAATATCAATCCTCTATTAAAAGAGAGCTTTGATCTAAATAAAGAACTAGATTCAGAAAACATTTATTCATGGGAAACTTACATTAAGGATATTATCACCGAAATGGATTTAGATTGTGAGAGATTATCTTCATGTACAACCAAAACCAACATACTCTCTATTAAAAAGATAAATCTCTAAATTACTATACAAATCTTAACTGTGTAAAAGTTTCAAATTTAAATAACCAAAATAAGATCTTTTTATATAAATCGCTGAAAAGTGATTTTGAAAAGGAATTTTACCTAACTTACTATAATTTTGATATTCGAAAACTGATATCAAAATTTCGTATATCAGACCATTCTCTTGAAATAGAGACTGGTAGATATAAAAAGGTTCCCCGAGAGCAACGGATTTGTAAGTTTTGTAATAATAATAACTTAGACGACGAAGTTCATTTCTTTTTCACTTGTGAACTTAATAAACAATTAAGAACTAGTCTCTTTTCTGACTTCGATATCCCTCTAAACAATATTCACTCTATATTGACAAATGATCCAAATAAGTCACAATCATATTCCGAAACCCTTACAACAATTTTAAACCCTAGAAATTATTGACAAATTCAGAGTCTAGGTTCTTTCATTAAACAGTCATTAGAACTGAGGACAGGGGGCTCATAGACCAATTTATGATTTTGTCGATGTTTTGTTTTTTGTTTATTACTTTATTTTCATTTTATATGTAAAAAATTCAATTTATATTGTATTGATTTACATGACAATAAAGTATTATTTATTATTTCTTGCACAAGACCCTCTAATGACGTTATATCCCATGCACACTTTTTTGTTCTGTTTGCATATGTAACAATTAGCTTGTACATGTTGTCTTGGAAATAAAAGTTTGAAAAATAAAAAAAAAATACAATAAAAATAACAATACTATTTACATTGATTCAAAAATGGAAGTAAAGCACATTTCTTTGCAAATATGTATGTAAAATCTAGCACAAAAAGTAACGTAATTTCAATGATTTTACTGGGTTAGACCCTTGCCCTAATGTCATTGATTATATATATACAATATGCATGTAATTGCATCCTGACCAAACAAGGGTACACTGGTTTTTTAATGAGTGAACAAAAAAGAAATACTTAATATTTTTTTAATTTCTGCTGCATAAATTCAGCTAAAGAAGACATCAATTTAAAAGATATAGACTAATTTTAGTTATTTATACATGAATTTGATCAACGGGGCAAGGTAGACCTAACCAATATAATGTTACTTATTACATAAATGTTTTTACATTAGATTAACAAGTTGTACTTTAAAACAACACCATGTAAGTTGTTATCTTGTATTCTGAACAATCCAACTGTACAAGGTTGGGATATATATCTGAGATCAATCAGAACATTTTCAATTGTTTCACGAACAAGGTGAACATTTAAATGTCTTTTGAATTCAACATATTGGAGTCTTTTACAAAGTATAAAAGCTATATTCTCAATGATATAATATTGTTCAAATTTACAAAACTGATAATGATCTCCATCATGTCCTTCAATATACCATGTACCACAAACATATTATATGGAGTTGTACTCAACAGATCTACATTGAAAAACAGACAATCTATCCTGAATGTAAGGTTTTAAAAGAACCTGAATACTGTGTGGTAACAGGCCCACTGGAATAAAATTTACTCCTACGGACTTTGTGGGCTTTTTTTTTTCAAAAAATCTTGACTTTCAGTAGATATACATTGTAGATTTTGATGTCTCGTAGCTAGGGACTTACAAACATTTTTTTGTCCCGTGCAGGGCCCCGGTGGCGAATAGGCCCGCAGCAGAGCCTAGCTTGTCGTAAGAGGCGACTAAGGGTCTTGGGATTCTGACATCGGGTCAGTGCTCAGCCCACAGAGCGACCAAGTGTGTATCCTAGGTGGCTGAATAGGGTGACCCTCGTCCGCAGGGGTTGTCAGGTCTATAATACGGAAACCCTGACCGCCGACCATAGTGGGCCAACGTGTGTGGAGAGTGCCACGCTTCATGCACGTAAAAGACCCCTTTGTGGACCGCCCAGTAGTGCACCACATAGGCTTAATTTTCCGCCCCTACCCACCTCTCCCTTTTTTCCTGTGGACGTCAAAATTTACCGGTCCTTTGTTTTCCACCCCATCCCCATATTTCATTTCATTTATCATCATCATTTCATGTTCATTTTATCATCCTTTTCATGTTCATCGCCTGTAAATAACCTACATAGCGTTGCACGGGCGTAAAACACCAACTCACTCACTCACTCACATACATTTTTTCTACATTTTGTCCTTTGAGCTAGTCCTTTGAAGTAACTAGTCCCGTGCGGGGCCGGGTTGCGAATAGGCCCGCAGCAGAGCCTAGCTTGTCGTAAGAGGCGACTAAGGGTCTTGGGATTCTGACGTCGGGTCAGTGCTCAGCCCACAAAGCGACCAAGTGTGTACTCTAGGTGGCTGAATAGGGTAGCCCTGGTCCGCGTTAAATCTATAAATTTTGATATTTATACGCCATTCTTAATTCCGTTTTTCCGTTCCGTTTTCCGTTCCGCCTTTGAGCAACGCCCCCCAGTCCCAGTGCACATATGATTCTTGCCTATCCTGTATATCCCGGGGTACATTTTAAAGCTGTACTTAACACAAATTATGCTTTAACACAATTGGGCCATTATAAAAACACCCATTTATTAATACTATAGTTAACAATAATTTGAAATGTGAAATGTCTGACTTTTTGCGGATGACCGCATCAAAAATATTAGCCAAGGTTTCATGAACACCAGAACTGTACTTTTCAAAATTGTTTAAACCCTAAGCTTCTTCCTACCCCGCCCTCGTCCGCGGGGGTTGTCAGGTCTATAATACGGAAATTCTGACCGCCGACCATAGTGGGCCAACGTGTGTGGAGAATACCACGCTTCATCGCTTCATGCACGTAAAAGACCCCTTTGTGGACCGCCAAGTAGTGCACCACATAGGCTAAATTTTCCGCCCCTACCCACTTCTCCCCTTTTCCTGTGGTTTTTCAAAATTTACCGTTCCCGTGTTTCCCATCCCATCCCATATTTCATATATCATATATCACTCAAGAAATTTTACGGACGACATCATGTGCTTGTAAACAAATACGGGATTTCTATCTCTCAGATGAGCACAGATGTTGGTTTGACATAGAGTTTTGTAATGTCATCCTTTCCGGATTTGACCAACACTTAATCGATCTTTGGCAACGTGACGGGTGTGCTATAGCAAGCAGGAACTGCTTACTCTTCCGGAGCACCTGAGTTCACTCTCGTTTCGACTTGAGTTCGCGTTGCTGAATGCGGTTTTGTTGTTATGTGTGTTTGTGTTTTATGTTGTTATGTGGTTTGTTTTGTTGTGATGATTTTTGTCTGCCGGTTTTGTCTTTGTCTTTACGGTTTTATGATACTGATTACCCCTTTGGTACACCTTTGCTTCTATCATTTCATGTTCATTGTATCATAGCGTTGCACGGGCGTAAAACACCAACTCACTCACTCACTCTTCCTACCCCAGATATCATCTTAGTAATAATTTGGTTCCCCAGGTTTAACTGTTCTATGCTCTTCATAATCATATATTGTTTGGCATTTTCAATATTTTTGGTAAAGCGCCTCTGACGAGTCTTGAATAGACGAAACCGGGGACGAAACGCGCGTCAGGCGTAGCAAAATTTTTTGTCTGGAACTTTGTTGTCATGTGTTTTTCAGGATCTTCAAAATTTTAGTCATCTCACAGTCATAATTATCTAAATCTTTCTCATTGTCTTAGATATTAACATTATTTTTAATTTCATCTTCAACAGAGTCTGAACCAAACATTTCTTTCATATTATATGAATTAATAGTATAAGGATTTCCATTAATTGCATTTCCACTTGTGGATGGCAGAATTTCATCATCATGAGAATAACTGGTATCAGATTGATTGATTGATTGTTGTTTGCTTAATGTCCCGTCGGCGATATTTCAGCCATTATCGGGACATAAACAGGTTGTGATATATAACTAAAAATTCAGTATAAAACAAAGTCAAAAGACCGTCGATAAAACAAAAAGGTATGACTAGATAAAAAACACCAACTAAAAAGGCTACATTAAAACATAAAACTAGTGATAAAGAACAAACTACAATATTTAAACAAATTATGATGACATAGATAAATAAATAACGTAAAACAACACAATACTTACAAAAGGTTACTTAAATGAACTACAATTTTGAATATAAACCAGTTTCCTTTAAAAACGACAAAATGGAATCGGTTGGGATAAAAACTGGTATCAGAATTGGGTCGTATTTGATTCAAATTTATAGCCGCCAGGAGATTATCCGTAAATTTAGAAATATATGGCTTGCATCGCTGACTGAATACTGATCCAAATCAATTTTTGCATTACTTTTAGACTTTTTGGACTTCTTTGGCTCCGTCGCTTCTCATAGGGGCCTTCCCTTTTTTTAATGTCTTGCTGTCTCTAATCTTATTTGCTGCCTCTACTGCAAAAAAGAGGACTCCCAACATGAGAACATACTTCTCTAGTTCCTGTCATGCATGTACAATTTCCACATATGACAGTTCCATCAGAGTCTATAATGATCCAAGGCTTGAGTGGTGCATCAATCATTCTTTGGGAGTGTTCAACTATGGCCAAAAAGACACTTTTCTCTTATAAAACAGCATGGGCAACATCTTGTACAAAACCGCTTATAAAGTAATGATTTGTAGGCCTTAAGTTCCGCTAAAGTGTAGTCGCTCTGACAGTAAACCATGTAGATGACGATGTCAAGATAACACAGGTCTGGCCAACTTTCAATGTCTGCACGCTTCCAATCGGCTTTTTCGTAAGGGACTTTTCCTTCGATTATTTTTGATTTATCCAAATACATGGCCTTTGTAATGGTGTTCAACGAGTCTCTCAATATTATTTTGTTCTGTTCTCCCCATAGCTACAATAATGTTGCTCCTTTGTCATCTTTGATTGGGCGGAGGAGCTACAATGCGGTCCCATCGCCCAATCAAAGATGACAAAGGAGCAACATTATTGTAGCTATTCTCCCCCCGGCGATTTAAAATTCGTGTCCTTTGTTGTCATTATTGATTGTTTACGTTTGATTTCACCTGTACTCGTCTTTTGCCATACTACATGACATAAAACGTCTTCGGCGTTTTTTTATATTTGGACATTGATAGAGGCGCACCTTGGCCTAGCTTCAATAATGTAGCTCCTTTGACATCTTTGATAAGGCGTTAACATAGCTCTGATGTTTAAACCTGTGAAAAAGTTATTATAATATGAATAGAAAAGCGAAAAAAGGTTCATCGAAAAAGATCAGAAATGCTGACCCTCCAGTATCCTTAAACTAACTTATCTTAATATAATTTACCTTCCATTGTTTGCATTTTAAGCTCAGATATAAGTCCACTACCTGCAAATGAAAAAAAAAAATTCCGGAGCATCTGGGTGAATTCTTTTTACGACTTACATTTGTGTTGCTAATCGTGATTTTGTAATTTTGTGTTGTTTGTTACTTGGTGTTGTCTTTTTGTTCTCATTTTCTGGTTTTGTCATCTCTTAATGACTTGATTTTTTAATTTTCTATTAGTTGATCAATCTATGTATTAGCCACAATAATGTAGCTATCTGTGTATAGATTAGACAAAAAGAAGTTAAATGGAACACTATGTGTAAAACCGTAAAAAACTAAGTATATATAAAAATGTAAATAAAGTATGTTGCACTGTGGCTTGTGTAGAAATAAAATAGATAAAAAAATGGATGGTGAAGCCACATTTAAAAGGTAAAAACTAAATAAGAAATATAAAGAAATAAAACCTTTAAAACAAATAAAACAAGAATGCCCAAATTTTAGGACATAAAGTCCTTCTTCAGACTGTCCTCGTCAGTCGATGTGTGAACATCTTTTCATCTGTCCTCGTCAGTCGATGTGTGAACATCTTTTTACTTTTTAGCCCCTGAAGAAGGACTTTATGTCCGACAAAAATGATCTGTCCTCGCCAGTCGATGTGTGAACATCTTTTTACTTTTTAGCCCCTGAAGAAAGACTTTATGTCCGAAAAGGGCTAAAAAGTAAAAAGATGTTCACACATCGACTAACGAGGACAGTAAAAAGATGTTCAAACTTCGACTGACGAGGACAGTAAAAAGATGTTCACACATCGACTGTTTTATTTCTTTATATTTCTTATTTAGTTTTTACCTTTTAAATGTGGCTTCACCATCCATTTATTTATCTATATAAAAATGTACACGGTTTGAAAAAAAAGGCAAATTACCTCGACAGGTAATGAGTCATCCACATCACTAAATCTCTGCTCATCATATTTATAGCCTAAAACATCTGAAGAGACGTTATTAAATAAGATATGTACATTTTGTGTAATATGGTCCCTTTAATCCTACCAGAACTCACATGAATGTGCTTACTGTAAACATGAGATGTACTGTGAATCATAAAATATTTGTTATCAAAGACTATATGTACTAGGTGTAGTACGCTTCATGCACGTAAAGGACCCCTTTGTCGACCGCCAAGAAGTGCAGCACGTAGGCTAAATTTTCCGCCCCTACCCACCTCTGCCCTTTCCTGTGGTTCTTCAAAATTAATCGGTCCTTTGTTTCCCACCCCATCCCCATATTTCATTTATCATCATCATTTCATGTTCATTTTATCATCCCTTTCATGTTCATCGCCTGTAAATAACCTATATAGCGTTACACGGGCGTAAAACACCAACTCACTCACTCACTCGCTCAGTATACTTGTCTTTGGGATCCTTACAAATTAAAATTTTCATGAAAATTCAATATTATAATTTTAAAATGCATGTGAATATATACTATCTTGTTTCTTCCTCATAGTACTTAAAAGATACTTTTATCAGCATTGTCAACATTTTCTTCGCTTAATAAGCACTCCATATCTAAGGTGGCAGACAGCAAACCGATGTCACACTCACGCTTCTTCCCACAAACATCACAACAGAGATATCTGTCTGTATTGGCGGACAATGGCTTTTTGTATTAGATGATGATGTTAATATATATATATATGTGTCAAACATGCATTCATTTTTAAGTCCACCACAGGATGCATGTGTGAAAAAGCTTTGTAAGTCCACCATGGGCTTCATGTGACCCTGGGAACTTTTAAAGCCTAAATTTATTTTTGATCTCCGTAAACATAAAAAGTCTGAAACAAATCATCTGCTTATACAAGATTACTGCGAAATTAAATCCAAATATCCTGGTTTTTCAACAGTATATACAGATGGCTTTAAAGATGGTGATAGTGTTGCTGCTGCTGCTGTCTTAGAAGATAGCATTTCTACGCAACTCTACTGCTTTCATTTTTACAGCTGAAGCAAGAGCCATCATTTTAGCCCTTAGGCTTATTGATGCTTCAGAACACTCTCAATTCTTTGTTTGTTCCGATTCTCTCTCTTGTCTTCTGGCAATTGAGAACTGTAACTTTAAAAACCCGTTAATTTCTAAAATTGTATATATAGTTCATCAATTGATAAGAGGTGGTGTGGATTTGATTTTCCTATGGGTACCTAGTCATACTGGTATTCATGGGAATTCAGTCGTGGACAGGGTTGCGAAGGAAGCCCTTCGGAATCCAATATCCAAATGTTTTATCCCTTATTCGGACTGTGAGTGAGTGAGTGAGTGAGTTGGTGTTTTACGCCCGTGCAACGCTATATAGGTTATTTACAGGCGATGAACATGAAAGGATGATAAAATGAACATGAAATGATGATGATAAATGAAATATGGGGATGGGGTGGGACACAAAGGAACGGTAAATTTTGAAGAACCACAGGAAAAGGGGAGAGATGGGTAGGGGCGGAAAATTTAGCCTATGTGGTCCACTACTTGGCGGTCCACAAAGGGGTCTTTTACATGCATGAAGCGTGGCACTCTCCACACACGTTGGCCCACTATGGTCGGCGGTCAGGGTTTCCGTATCATAGACCTGACAACCCCCGCGGACGAGGGCTACCCTATTCAGCCACCTAGGGTACACACTTGGTCGCTCTGTGGGCTGAGCACTGACCCGACGTCAGAATCCCAAGACCCTTAGTCGCCTCTTACGACAAGCTAGGCTCTGCTGCGGGCCTATTCGCCACCCGGGCCCCGCACGGGACTGTAGAAATACAATCCGATTACATGTTCAAAGTTTATGGGACGAGGTTTGAGCTGCCGCTGAGAACAACAAACTTCACGAGCTCAAGCCACAGCTTGGGGAAAGTCGTGCCTCATTCCGATGCCGTCGAGACCAAGTGGTCATCACTAGATGCCGAATTGGTCATTCTAGAGTCACTCATGGCTACTTGATGACACAAGAGGAGGTTCCGATGTGCATCCCTTGTGACTCGCGGTATTCTTTGAGGCATGTTCTCCTTGACTGTGTTGATCTTGCTCCAATTCGTATGAAGTATTTCAACTGTGCATCCATGCACGGTTTGTTCAGCGGCATCCCAGCCGATGCCATTTTATCATTTTTAAAAGAAACTGGTCAATACTCAAAATTATAATTCTAGAAATAAAATCACCATCTGTGAGTCCTTTTTTGATATATTAATTAATCTTTAGCTCGTTTTGGTTCAGTTCTATTCTTCCTATTGCTGTAATTGGTTTTATTTTTTAGGGTGTTTATTCTAAATGTTTATTTTATCTATTTATTTTGAAGTCATAATGTTTGTTTTATCTACGGTCTTTTGACTTTGTTTTGTATCAACGTGTTTTTACATAATTATTTCAACCTGTTTATGTCCCGATGATGGCTGCAATATCGCCGACGGGACATTAAACAACTAACAATCAATCAATCAATCATGTGACCAAAGCAATTGACTATCCATATTGAACTTCCAACGTACAGGGTTCAATTTGTTGCGGTCGTATCATGCTGCGCTCGGCGTAGCTTTTTATTATGTCAAGCCATACGATTGCCGAATTTTATAACTGCCGACATAAAATCCTATTTAGATGCCTTAGTATATTAACTTTGATGTTTTGGAAACGAATTATAAATTTATGGATATAATTAAAAAAAAACATTTTTTATTTTTAAAAATGAAGTTTGATACGCCCCCTACATGTATAGTTTGAGCTGTCCCATGAGGTCATTTTTCAGGACAATGTATATGACTAAACGCAAAGCGAAATCGGCCAATATCTCCGAACCTACTTATTTGGTAATAATTCGTTAATTAAAACAATAACAACTAGTGCTGACTGTGTTGGGGATGCCCAACACAAAAATGTCTCCAAAACGAATGAATTTTTGATAGTGTATTCTTATTCACCATCCTTTAAAACCCCCAGATACAAAATTTTGTTAAAATCGAAGCATTTTTGCAACTTTTGCTTTTTCGGTGGCTGCCATTTTGAAAATGGCGGCCATCTTGAAAATTATATTTTACGTTTCAAGTCTACTCATAACCCATTACTAGCATAACAAATTTCATAAAAATCCATCCGGACCCGTGCGGGTTCCGGGTGGCGAATAGGCCCGCAGCAGCGCTAAGCTTGTCGGCAAAAGTCCACTAAAGACCACAAAGCGACTGGGATATGTGCCCCAGGTGGTTAAATGGGGCAGCCCTGACATCGAGAGATGCGGGGTCGTCAGGTGACAATGCAGAAAACCTGACCACAAACCATAGTGGTGCACCTTGTTTGGAAAAATGTCACGTTCCTCGCACGTTAAAGATCCCTGCTGCAGGTCTCGGTAAGAGTAGGACCCGTAGGATCCCCATGCAGGAGGCCCCCGTGCGGGAACCGGGTGTGAAAAGAATAGTCCCGCAGCTGCCCGTAAAGCTTGTCGTAAGAAGCGACTAAACGGGTCAACATGTTTGCCGTGTGTTGCGACCTGTGTCGGGGGAGGACGGGATCCTGGTCCACGTATGTGGGCTTTGGCCCTTACTTCTCCTAGACAGGCGGTCAGATTTGGCTCGGTCTGATCAATCGGCTGGTCACGCCAAGCCCTGTGAAGCATCTTCTCATTTTATTTCAAATTTACTGTTTTTGACTTTTGAAAATATTGATTTGATTCCATTTATGCTTTACAGAAGGCGGTGGCTCATGGGTCAATCCCGGATATAGCCGAAAACTACCCATCACTCCTTTTTTCCAGTGGCAGTCAAAACTACTACCCGATTGGCCTTGTGTCCCAATTTCCTTCACTTCACCATCGTTTCTTGTTCATTTATCACCATTTTCATGTTCATCTCCCGGATATAGCCGAAATCGTGCTGCTTGGGAGTAAAACAATAACTAACTAACTAAAATCCATCCGGTAGTTTCCGAGATAATTTAGGGTACCCTTTTGCCGTGGCGGCCATTTTGAAAATGGCGGCCATCTTGAAAATTTCGAAGTGCCTGTGCATACCTCCAATAACCAATCTACCATCATACAAAGTTTCTTTCAGTTCCATTTTGTCGTTTTCAAAATACATTGCGGACAGTTTCATGTCCGGAAGAAAGAAGAAATAAAGAATAATAACTAGTGCTAATTGTGTTGGGATGCCAACACAGAAGTCGCCCAAAATCGCCTTGGATAGTATTCCATTCAAATCAGTGCATCAGAACAAGTCTAGAAATCAAATGTCGTTGAAATCGGACAAAGTTGACGTTTTTGGGGGGAGGGTGTGGTAAAACGGCCGCCATTTCAAAATGGCGAAGTTCGCGTCCAATTTTTTTTCGCCATGTTGCTCAGGATGGATTACTCTACCAGTGTACCAATTTTCATTAAAATCCATCCACCCATCTCCGAGATCTGAGAGGGGCCCAAAAATCTTAAACGGCGGCCATTTTGAAAATGGCGGCCATCTTGAAAATTTTGAAAACTTCTTGCACACCTCTGAGTGACCCTCCACCCATCTAAGCATGTATCACCTTGATTGGTCAAAGCGTTTACTCAAAATGTTGAAGACAAGTTCATGATTAAGTAAGGACAAGAATAATAATAATAACTAGAATTGCCATTGCCAGCAATAGCAGATGTCGACCATTGCCTTATCTTTAACGACATATTTGACACTGTATGGCAGCCATTTAGTGTTTTTGTTTGTTTGACTCCATATCCCCACTCGGTATCCTTCATACGTCTTTTAAAATATCTAGTTTCTTCCAAATAAAATGTTCTATAATTCAAATTTATACCATGTCTTCTCAAACTTTTTTTTTCTTATTTCTAAGTCTTAATTAGAATATTTCCAAGTTTGTGTTTATCCACTGTTAAGAAATTTTATTATTAATAGATGATAATGTCAGGTTTGTAGACTTTATTTTAGCTATAAAAACATAGGGTTAGTTTCATTCCCCTCTACAGAAAATCCACTTTTAAATAACAAGCTAGCAAAATTGGTTTTCAAAGAAAGGCAAGGGATGAAAAATTAGAAATATTTACACAGTTGATAGCTCTGCATGTAGCATAAATGTATTGGAATGTGTTTTTTTTTATTCAAAAGACAGCAGAGCTACTTTCTCCACAAGCCTCAGTCCATTTCATATTGCTTTGGTTTTGGTAGACATAATTACTTTAGTCCCATTTTTTCAAGTAAATGTGGTCGGATCTTCCTTAAACTTGGTCAACATGTAGAACTAAGGCTAGTGTATCCATAAAATACAAAATTATACCAATTGATGCCCTAAAGGGTTGTTAGGGGGGTCTCAAAGTTGCCAGGAGGGTCCAAAAAGCACATTGCTTTCGTACCAAAATCTGTATATCTTGAAAACGGTTAACTTTAATGATATGAACTATGCATTTTATAAGTAGCACATTACATGCTTCACATATATACGGCATGCGATTAAATGTACGATCTAAAATGGTGGACCAGCGGTGCCTAAAATAGGGGTGGGGTCACCCTAGCAAAAATGAACAAGTGGGAATATTTTGAAAACCGTACAATGGATTTCTGCAAACCTGACACTAAAGTAGTAGCCTATTTAATGATACATACAAATAAAAGATTAATTTTGTTCTATGTGTACAGGTTTTTTTTTAAAGATTTTGTTTTTATTTAATTTTTTTATTTCTTAATGAAAATAAAAATTTAAAAAAAATTGGGAAAAAAAACTGTTAAAGTTAGCAAAGTTTGGTTTTCACCAGTAGACACGGGGCATTTTGTTTGGCCCGGTAGCCAATTTTGAAAAGATTCAGACAAACTTTACAAAAATTATTCCATTTATTAATATTTTAATGAAAAAAAAATTATTAAAAAAATCTGGAAAAAAAACTATTTAAGTTAGCAAAGTTTGGTTTTCACCAATGGACTCCCAGCATCATGTTTAGTCCAGAAGCCAATTTTGAAATGAATCTGACATACTTTAAGAAATAAGCCGATTTTTTTGTCGGCCATTTTGAAAATGACGAAATGCAAAAACTTCTAACGTTCCACGCACAACTTCACATAGCAACCATCCTTTCTACCAAGTTTCAGTTCTTTACTTAAATCGCTTCTATAAAATAATCTCCGGACAAAATTTTGAAATCCAAAAAACAGAATAACAATATGTCTTCCGAAATACTTCGTTTCGGTCGACATAATTAGTCCCATTTTTTCAAGTAAATGTGGTCGGATCTTCCTTAAACTTGGTCAACATGTAGAACTAAGGCTAGTGTATCCATAAAATACAAAATTATACCAATTGATGCCCTAAAGGGGTGTTAGGGGGGTCTCAAAGTTGCCAGGAGGGTCCAAAAAGCACATTGCTTTCGTACCAAAATCTGTATATCTTGAAAACGGTTAACTTTAATGATATGAACTATGCATTTTATAAGTAGCACATTACATGCCTCACATATATACGGCATGCGATTAAATGTACGATCTAAAATGGTGGACCAGCGGTGCCTAAAATAGGGGTGGGGTCACCCTAGCAAAAATGAACAAGTGGGAATATTTTGAAAACCGTACAATGGATTTCTGCAAACCTGACACTAAAGTAGTAGCCTATTTAATGATACATACAAATAAAAGATTAATTTTGTTCTATGTGTACAGGTTTTTTTTTAAAGATTTTGTTTTTATTTAATTTTTTTATTTCTTAATGAAAATAAAAATTTAAAAAAAATTGGGAAAAAAAACTGTTAAAGTTAGCAAAATTTGGTTTTCACCAGTAGACACGGGGCATTTTGTTTGGCCCGGTAGCCAATTTTGAAAAGATTCAGACAAACTTTACAAAAATTATTCCATTTATTAATATTTTAATGAAAAAAAAATTATTAAAAAAATCTGGAAAAAAAACTATTTAAGTTAGCAAAGTTTGGTTTTCACCAATGGACTCCCAGCATCATGTTTAGTCCAGAAGCCAATTTTGAAATGAATCTGACATACTTTAAGAAATAAGCCGATTTTTTTGTCGGCCATTTTGAAAATGACGAAATGCAAAAACTTCTAACGTTCCACGCACAACTTCACATAGCAACCATCCTTTCTACCAAGTTTCAGTTCTTTACTTAAATCGCTTCTATAAAATAATCTCCGGACAAAATTTTGAAATCCAAAAAACAGAATAACAATATGTCTTCCGAAATACTTCGTTTCGGTCGACATAATTAGTCCCATTTTTTCAAGTAAATGTGGTCGGATCTTCCTTAAACTTGGTCAACATGTAGAACTAAGGCTAGTGTATCCATAAAATACAAAATTATACCAATTGATGCCCTAAAGGGGTGTTAGGGGGGTCTCAAAGTTGCCAGGAGGGTCCAAAAAGCACATTGCTTTCGTACCAAAATCTGTATATCTTGAAAACGGTTAACTTTAATGATATGAACTATGCATTTTATAAGTAGCACATTACATGCCTCACATATATACGGCATGCGATTAAATGTACGATCTAAAATGGTGGACCAGCGGTGCCTAAAATAGGGGTGGGGTCACCCTAGCAAAAATGAACAAGTGGGAATATTTTGAAAACCGTACAATGGATTTCTGCAAACCTGACACTAAAGTAGTAGCCTATTTAATGATACATACAAATAAAAGATTAATTTTGTTCTATGTGTACAGGTTTTTTTTAAAGATTTTGTTTTTATTTAATTTTTTTATTTCTTAATGAAAATAAAAATTTAAAAAAAATTGGGAAAAAAAACTGTTAAAGTTAGCAAAGTTTGGTTTTCACCAGTAGACACGGGGCATTTTGTTTGGCCCGGTAGCCAATTTTGAAAAGATTCAGACAAACTTTACAAAAATTATTCCATTTATTAATATTTTAATGAAAAAAAAATTATTAAAAAAATCTGGAAAAAAAACTATTTAAGTTAGCAAAGTTTGGTTTTCACCAATGGACTCCCAGCATCATGTTTAGTCCAGAAGCCAATTTTGAAATGAATCTGACATACTTTAAGAAATAAGCCGATTTTTTTGTCGGCCATTTTGAAAATGACGAAATGCAAAAACTTCTAACGTTCCACGCACAACTTCACATAGCAACCATCCTTTCTACCAAGTTTCAGTTCTTTACTTAAATCGCTTCTATAAAATAATCTCCGGACAAAATTTTGAAATCCAAAAAACAGAATAACAATATGTCTTCCGAAATACTTCGTTTCGGTCGACATAATTAGTCCCATTTTTTCAAGTAAATGTGGTCGGATCTTCCTTAAACTTGGTCAACATGTAGAACTAAGGCTAGTGTATCCATAAAATACAAAATTATACCAATTGATGCCCTAAAGGGGTGTTAGGGGGGTCTCAAAGTTGCCAGGAGGGTCCAAAAAGCACATTGCTTTCGTACCAAAATCTGTATATCTTGAAAACGGTTAACTTTAATGATATGAACTATGCATTTTATAAGTAGCACATTACATGCCTCACATATATACGGCATGCGATTAAATGTACGATCTAAAATGGTGGACCAGCGGTGCCTAAAATAGGGGTGGGGTCACCCTAGCAAAAATGAACAAGTGGGAATATTTTGAAAACCGTACAATGGATTTCTGCAAACCTGACACTAAAGTAGTAGCCTATTTAATGATACATACAAATAAAAGATTAATTTTGTTCTATGTGTACAGGTTTTTTTTAAAGATTTTGTTTTTATTTAATTTTTTTATTTCTTAATGAAAATAAAAATTTAAAAAAAATTGGGAAAAAAAACTGTTAAAGTTAGCAAAGTTTGGTTTTCACCAGTAGACACGGGGCATTTTGTTTGGCCCGGTAGCCAATTTTGAAAAGATTCAGACAAACTTTACAAAAATTATTCCATTTATTAATATTTTAATGAAAAAAAAATTATTAAAAAAATCTGGAAAAAAAAACTATTTAAGTTAGCAAAGTTTGGTTTTCACCAATGGACTCCCAGCATCATGTTTAGTCCAGAAGCCAATTTTGAAATGAATCTGACATACTTTAAGAAATTAGCCGATTTTTTTGTCGGCCATTTTGAAAATGACGAAATGCAAAAACTTCTAACGTTCCACGCACAACTTCACATAGCAACCATCCTTTCTACCAAGTTTCAGTTCTTTACTTAAATCTCTTCTATAAAATAATCTCCGGACAAAATTTTGAAATCCAAAAAACAGAATAACAATATCTCTTCCGAAATACTTCGTTTCGGTCGACATAATTAGTCCCATTTTTTCAAGTAAATGTGGTCGGATCTTCCTTAAACTTGGTCAACATGTAGAACTAAGGCTAGTGTATCCATAAAATACAAAATTATACCAATTGATGCCCTAAAGGGGTGTTAGGGGGGTCTCAAAGTTGCCAGGAGGGTCCAAAAAGCACATTGCTTTCGTACCAAAATCTGTATATCTTGAAAACGGTTAACTTTAATGATATGAACTATGCATTTTATAAGTAGCACATTACATGCCTCACATATATACGGCATGCGATTAAATGTACGATCTAAAATGGTGGACCAGCGGTGCCTAAAATAGGGGTGGGGTCACCCTAGCAAAAATGAACAAGTGGGAATATTTTGAAAACCGTACAATGGATTTCTGCAAACCTGACACTAAAGTAGTAGCCTATTTAATGATACATACAAATAAAAGATTAATTTTGTTCTATGTGTACAGGTTTTTTTTTAAAGATTTTGTTTTTATTTAATTTTTTTATTTCTTAATGAAAATAAAAATTTAAAAAAAATTGGGAAAAAAAACTGTTAACATTAGCAAAGTTTGGTTTTCACCAGTAGACACGGGGCATTTTGTTTGGCCCGGTAGCCAATTTTGAAAAGATTCAGACAAACTTTACAAAAATTATCCCATTTATTAATATTTTAATGAAAAAAAAATTATTAAAAAAATCTGGAAAAAAAACTATTAAAGTTAGCAAAGTTTGGTTTTCACCAATGGACTCCCAGCATCATGTTTAGTCCAGAAGCCAATTTTGAAATGAATCTGACATACTTTAAGAAATTAGCCGATTTTTTGTCGGCCATTTTGAAAATGACGAAATGCAAAAACTTCTAACGTTCCACGCACAACTTCACATAGCAACCATCCTTTCTACCAAGTTTCAGTTCTTTACTTAAATCGCTTCTATAAAATAATCTCCGGACAAAATTTTGAAATCCAAAAAACAGAATAACAATATGTCTTCCGAAATACTTCGTTTCGGTCGACATAATAAGAAACGGTGCAAAAACAATAAGTCTCCCAAACTTTGTTTTGGGCGACTTAATTAAATTACAAGCGTTCAAAGAACGATCGCGAGGTCTTTCCCTATTTGTGTCGTCCAATAGAAATAGATTCCTAACTGAATGATACCATTTTTGGATATATCAACCTGGTAAGTACTCCAGATTAGAAAAAAATGGTTGCTATGGACTTTTAGGTCGGTTGCTATGATCAAAACATCACTTCCGGTCATAAAATAGTGAAATTGAAACTCAGCAGGTAGTCAGGAGTCATAAAATATATGGTTGCTGTGGACTTTTAGGTCGGTTGCTATGAACAAAACATCACTCTCGGTCATAAAATATTGAAATTTAAACTCAAGACCAGAGAACGAAAACGACGAAGACAACACAAAGAAACAACATAAAATCACAAAACAGAAACAACTGAATGACAACTAGTAACACAAACTCAAGTCGTAACAACAGTCAACTCTTTAATATCTGGCAAATTAACTTGTTATGATATAATGTATGTCATACTTTTTTTTATTAGCTCACCGGGCCAAAATATTCTACATTTTCATCCTCTTCCATTCCAAATTTTACACTCTTAAAAATCTTTTACTAAGTAATAAGTTATTACTTATTTTAAGTATATTACTAAGTAATTGATTACTTATAATTACTTATTTTTATTGACAATTACTTATGTTTTGCTCCTTTTACTTGCCATTACTAATAATATTTTTAATTACTTGTTTTAAGTATTCATTTTACTCAATGTAATAGATGTTGGTTCTTGTTTTAAGTAATTGATGTTTTCTAGTAAATATATTACTGGAATTTCAAACTTTCAGCTATTTTGATATATTAAGGACAGTATGATATTGCACAGAACAAAAGCAATTCACTAGAATTTTTTTAATATATATGTGTGTTTTTTATCTTTTGGTTTTGTCACACCTGGACGTTTGGTTAAAGTGTCCTTGTATTTAGAGATTTTGTCTTTGTACTCAGGTATTAGTTCTTCAGCCTTGGCAAACAGTGAGTGAGTGAGTGAGTGAGTTGGTGTTTTACGCCCGTGCAACGCTGTATAGGTTATTTACAGGCGATGAACATGAAAAGGATGATACAATGAACATGAAATGATGATGATAAATGAAATATGGGGTGGGGTGGGAAACAGAGGGAGCTTCTTTCTTCATAAAGTTGATTGGTTTGCAATCCAATATCTATTATGGCTTCCATCTCGAGAGCCACATCTCTAACTTGCTTTGCTAGGTTTGCCGAAAGAGTTTGTAGTACAAGTGTTCTGACCTCTCTGGTCATTCCTCTCACATCTTCTTTGATGGATTCCTTCAATATATCCTCCGGAGTTGGAGATTAAAGAGACCACCGAATCAAATTGCTTCACGTCTTTCTTGGATTTGCACCTCGAATTTGACCCAGGTGGTCATCTCAGTACAAAAATTTACGATAAACGAGACGATTTTAATTTTAAAATTATTAATTTTCCTAATCTACAGAGCAATATACCTACTTCTCCTGCATACGGTGTTTATATATTTCACAACTTATTCGATATGCTAGAGCTTGCACACATTTCACAGATTTTTTGATCAGACACCGATTTCTTCGTGACCGACTTTTGGAGCAGGGCTATAAGAAAAAACGTCTCATACGATCTCTGAAAAAATTCTTTCTTCGTTATCAGCCACTGGTAGAAAAGTTCAAAATTGAGTTAAAAGATATGATAGTTAATTGTTTTAATTAGTGTTTGACCGGTCTGCTGTACTGAGATGATCACCTCAATATCCCTATTGTGTCTCACAACTATGTTGTGATCTATGGTCATTACCGGATCCTAAGATCGCAATGGAAGAGGGAGGTTTGGCGCCATAAAACCTGGTTTAACCCACCATTTCGTTTGAAATGCCTGTACCAAGTCAGGACCATTGCGATCCACCAATTCTCCGGTATGACTGATTCGTTTTTGTCATTTTCTCTGGACTATGAGATTGATCATTCAAGTTCGGTAGTTTTGTTATTACCTTTATTTCTTTACTGGAATGTTCAACCATCCTAGGTGTGAATCGTATATTCACTCCGAGTCAAAGATGTGCCACTCCACTGAGTGCAGATTAAGGCCAGATTCTTCAAGCCTTAGAGCAATATGGCTGGTCATTCTAAAACACTTTCGAGAAAGTCTTCGATATCAAAATATGCTCACTAATTGTCGAACAGGAGATCGAATTGTCATCTGCGAAGGACCTACCTTAGCGAAAGACATACCAAGACAAATACCCATAGGCAAATACAGGGCTACTATCATGTACAGAGGTCAGCCAAATACCAACAATCGCTATGTTAATTGCTCAAAGTGTCTAGAAAATGGTCATCGTGCAAGTGAATGTGATAACGACTGGCGTATTTATTCATTTTGATGTGAACAATAAAAATCTGTTTCGAATGTATAGTGTTGAGCCTTTTAACGAAATTTAGTTAAACATACATGTAATAATTAGTGATTGTATAAGAAAGAATACCGTAATATTGTATGATGTCCACTAGGGCTGTTATTCTTAATAGGACAATTCTAAATGGCATAAGAAGATAAAAAAGTGTCCCACTAATGGACACTATTTAATAGCAGGGGACACTTGAAAATAGCAACTTTTCTGGAAATTACTGTCCTCCAGGTAGATCTTGAGGTGCTGATCACTTTTACCCTAGCCAGAATTTTGATATCACCGTTTCTTTTTAGCTACAGCGGCCATGTTTTTTATGAATCAAAAATCCAAGCACCCATGCCAATAAACAACTGTACTACGTTTGGTTGCAATTGGACTTATGGTGTCAGAGGAGTTAATGATTGAAAAAGTTAACGGACGACGGACGCCAAGTGATGGCAATAGCTATCATGACCCTTCGGGTCAGGTGAGCTACAATACATTATTTCAGGGGCCGTAACCCCTATAAGGGGTCATCTGACAACTTCGACCCTATGGAGACTTCTGTAGAGCTAAATGAGCTGAACATTTAAGCAACTAACAGCTTTTCTCTATCTGCAAAAGTTTTCATACTATAGGGCTAAAACATGAAAAAACGCTATTTTTCACCTTTAAGGGGCTGTAACCCCGATAAGGTGTCATCTGACAACTTGGACCAAATGGATTCTTTTGTAGTACTTTTGATGCTGAAGCAGTAGGGTGGCGTCAGATTTCATCTATCTCTTATACGTTTTGATTTACAAGCCAAAAACAGTAGTCTGAACCCCCTGGTCTATTTTTAGCGACAGCGGCCATGTTTTTCGACGAATCAAAAATCCCAACATCAGTTCTGTGAGGGATACCCGAAAGTACCACCAGACCAAATTTGGTTTGAATCTGTGCAGCCGTTTCAGAGGAGAAGTTTGAAGAAAATTTAACGACGACGACGGACGCCAAGTGATAGCAAGCTCACATGGCCTTTGGCCAGGGGAGCTAAAAAGCTAACGGACGACGGACGCCAATTGATGGCAATAGCTCACATTACCCTTGGGGTCAGGTGAGCTAACAAGAGGCTCACCTGGTCTTGATGTCAACCCTATATTTTGTAGAGCTAAATGAGCTGACGTTTAAGCAAGCAACAGTTTCTTCTTAATCTACTTGTTCAATAGTATGTCTTGATTGAATATAACCCAAATTTACTGTTAGAGAACCAAAGCCTTTTTGTCTGTAATTATCTTTTGAAGGATCTATGAATGGCCAAGAAAGTGCCAATTTTACGAACTTTGATAGCTTCTATAGAAAAAACGAGCACGGTGACCCCCCTTTTTTATTCCATTTTCCGATGCAGCTTATCAAACTACATAACATATATCAAAATAAAAAAATTCTATGAAAACTCATAAAAGGGATGAGCCACCTTAAGGTCTGGTATATGTTATGAAATTATAAATCCATGTGATGGAGAGGTGGATTCGAGAGGTTAATTTGATATCTTCAGAATAGGGAAAAATAATTTTCACAGACGAGTGTGACAAGGCTATCGACGATAGAAATAAAGCTCAAAAACAATTTGGCAAACAACAAACGAACGAAAATTTGAGTAATTTTAGAATTTTTCGGGCGAAGGCTAGACGAACTTGTCGACAATCCAGAAGAACATCCTGGAGAAATTTTGTATCTGGTTTAACTTCACGAACTCCCATGAATAAAATTTGGAATTTCATACAAAAAATCAAAGGTAAAAACTCTAAATCCTCAGTTAAACACCTAAACGTTGGCAATTCCACTTTAACATCTGAAAAGGACATTGCCAACAAACTAGCTGAAACTTTTGCTAAACGTTCATCTTCATCTAATTACAAACCTGACTTCCAAAAATTTGGTGAGTTGAGTGAGTGAGTTGGTGTTTTACGCCCGTGCAACGCTATTTAGGTTATTTACAGGCGATGAACATGAAATGGATGATAAAATGAACATGAAATGATGATGATGATAAATGAAATATGGGGTGGGGTGGGAAACAAAAGACCGGTAAATTTTGAAGAACCACAGAAAAAGGGGAGAGGTGGGTAGGGGCGGAAAATTTAGCCTATGTGGTGCACTACTGGGCGGTCCACAAAGGGGTCTTTTACGTGCATGAAGCGTGGCACTCTCCACACACGTTGGCCCACTATGGTCGGCGGTCAGGGTTTCCGTATTATAGACCTGACAACCCCCGCGGACGAGGGCTACCCTATTCAGCCACCTAGGGTACACACTTGGTCGCTCTGTGGGCTGAGCACTGACCCGATGTCAGAATCCCAAGACCCTTAGTCGCCTCTTACGACAAGCTAGGCTCTGCTGCGGGCCTATTCGCCACCCGGGCCCCGCACGGGACTTAAACGTACAGCTGAAAAAACTAAATTGAACTTTAACTCTGACAACTCGGAGAGCTACAAATCTCCTTTCTCTTTAGATGAACTTAAAACTTCCTTAAGTAAAGCCCATGACACTGCATGTGGCCCTAATAGCATCCACTATCAACTTTTAAAACATCTATCTGAAATATCGATGAAGACTCTTCTAAATTTAATGAATGATATATGGATAAACGGAAAATTGCCTGAAATATGGAAGCTTGCCACTGTCGTTCCTATCCCCAAGCCGGGGAAGGATCACACAGATGCTTCCAACTATCGTCCGATAGCCTTGACAAGCTGCGTCTGTAAGACTCTAGAACGCATGATCAACGATCGGCTCGTTTGGTTCCTTGAGTCCAATGGACTCATTTCGAATATCCAGTGTGGATTTCCAAGGCAGGAGCACGCTTGATCATTTGGTCCGTTTTGAGTCTTTTCTTCGAAATGCATTTGCGAAGAACGAACATGTGGTGTCTATCTTTTTCGATCTCGAAAAAGCTTATGACACCACATGGAAGTATGGTATACTAAAGGACATTTCTGATATGGGGTTGAAAGGAAGGTTACCAACTTTCTTGGCCGACTTTCTTTCTGACAGACACTTTAATGTTTAAGTTAATAGGACGTTTTCTGAAGAGTTTGATCAAGAAATGGGTGTGCCTCAGGGAAGCATCCTTTCGGTTACTCTCTTTAGTATTAAAATAAATAGTATTGCCAAAGTTCTCCAAGATAATATTGAAGGTTCATTATATGTTGATGACTTTTTAATATGCTACAGTGCAAAAAACATGAATACCATTGAAAGGCAATTGCAGCTGTGCCTTGAACGGATTGAAAAATGGGCCTCTGAAAATGGTTGCTATGCATTTTTGTAAGAAACGAAAACTTCATCCTGATCCAGATCTCTTTTTGTATAACAAAAAAATTAAAATAGTTGAAGAAGCAAAATTTCTTGGCGACCTTTTTGACAGAAAACTCACCTTTCTCCCCCATATCAAAATGTTAAAATCAAGATGCCTAAAAACTCTTGATGTTTTGAAAGTGGTTTCCAGTACTGACTGGGGAGCTGATAAATCAGTTCTTTTAAATTTGTATAGGTCCATTGTTAGATCGAAATTGGATTATGGTTCAATTATTTATGGGTCTGCGAAAAAATCTTATTTACAGATTTTAGACGCTGTTCATCATCAGGGATTGCGACTCTGTCTCGGTGCATACAGGACCTCACCCCTTGAGAGCCTGTATGCAGAGTCAAATGAGCCATCCCTGAAGCATCGCAGAATTAAACTCGGTTTGCAATATGCCACCAAATTAAAAGCCTTTCCAAACAACCCTGCCCATGACTGTGTTTTTAAACCACCTCTCAGGAATATGTATGAAAAACATGAAAACGAAACTCCTCCTTTTGGTATTCGTATCGAACCTCACCTGACTAATCTGAAGATTGACTTAGAAACTATAAAACCAGTTAAGCCTTTGAGAGTTCCACCCTGGGAACTTTTAAAGCCTAAATTTATTTTTGATCTCCGTAAACATTAAAAGTCTGAAACAAATCATCTGCTTATACAACAAGATTACTGCGAAATTAAATCCAAATATCCTGATTTTTCAACAGTATATACAGATGGCTCTGAAGATGGTGATAGTGTTGCTGCTGCTGCTGCTGTCTTAGAATATAGCATTTCTACGCAACGCCTCCCGTCTACTGCTTCCATTTTCAGGCTTATTGATGCTTCAGAACACTCTCAATTCTTTGTTTGTTCCGATTCCCTCTCTTGTCTTCTGGCAATTGAGAACTGTAACTTATAAAACCCGTTTATTTCTAAAATTGTATATATAGTATATCAATTGATAAGAGGTGGTGTGGATTTGATTTTCCTATGGGTACCTAGTCATACTGGTATTCATGGGAATTCAGTCGTGGACAGAGTTGCGAAGGAAGCCCTTCGGAATCCAATATCCAAATGTTTTATCCCTTATTCAGATTGTAGAAATACAATCAGAATATATGTTCAAAGTTTATGGGACGAGGTTTGGGCTGCCGCTGAGCACAGCAAACTTTATGAGCTCAAGCCACAGCTCTGGGAGAGTCATGCCTCATTCCGATGCCGCCGAGACCAAGTGGTCATCACTAGATGCCGAATTGGTCATTCTAGAATCAATCATGGCTACTTGATGACACAAGAGAAGGAGGTTCCGATGTGCATCCCGTGTGACTCGCGGTATTCTTTGAGGCATGTTCTCCTTGACTGTGTTGATCTTGCTCCAATTCGTATGAAGTATTTCAACTGTGCATCCATGCATGATTTGTTCAGCGGCATCCCAACCCAAGCCATTTTATCATTTTTAAAAGAAACTGGTCAATACTCAAAATTACAATTCTTAAATAAAGTCACCATTTGTAAGTCCTTTTGTTGCTATATTAATTAATCTTTATCTCGTTTTGGTTTAGTTCCTTTTTTGCTATTGCTGTAAATGGTTTTATTTTTTAGTGTGTTTATTTTAAATGTTTATTTTATCTATTTATTTTGTAGTCATAATGTTTGTTTTATCTACGGTCTTTTGACTTTGTTTTATATCAACATGTTATTTACATAATTATTTCAACCTGTTTATGTCCCGATGATGGCTGCAATATCGCCGACGGGACATTAAACAACTAACAATCAATCAATCAAGAACAAGTTTGTGTGTGAAGACCATTTTGAAGCAACATCTTTTGAGGGTGACTTAATGGTAAGCAGTGTTCTTTTGTCCATGAAAAATGTTTATATCTATCTATTCGTCAATAATAATTTCATTATTTTTTAATCAAACGTTTCTTAATTAGATTATTACCTAGTATGCCAGGGCTAGTTAATTACGGAATCTAGTATAATACGGAATCTTTGCTATAAAAATCCACATGACGAATTTATCAGTTTCGTAAAAAGAAAGAAGAATTATTACCGGTGTGCGTAAAATTAAGAATAAAACCGAAAGCGGAATAAAACTTATCGTTTTGTGTTGTGTAAGCTATTTTTCACTTCAGTTATAACTGCATTTATTCAGAATAGTTTTTTTTAATAACTAGTAAATGTACATTTTAAAAAAGACAACGATTTTTTTTCTTTTTCATTTTTTGATTTTTTCTTCAATTTTTTATCCATTCCCTATGCATTCCATAAAATGCGCAAATGTATTTTTTGTCTTTAAGGGATTTCTTTAACGTTCATTATAAAATATGATATTATTTTTACCTATGTGAACATAGTAATTCACAGTCGGGCGAAACGTTATTAAACTTGTGACTCTCACAGGTATTACTTACTCTCTGGGGTTGGTAATTAACAGGTGGTGGTGTCATGATTTATGACAGGAAAAGAGATCATTTGTTTCGGATAATTATTTATTACAATGTACAACGGAAGACCTACAATGCATCGGTAATCGGAAAGAGGGTCACTGGAAAGAAGTCACAGTTTTGATAGAAAAAAAGTCAAAGGAAAAGAGGTCACAAGAAAAAATGTCACAATAAATAAAGTCACATTGTATAGTAAACTTCCTATCGAGCTAACTGTTAATATTTTTTAATAGAATTTTTTATACTAATTTTCTTCCTTCTTTAATTTTCTTTCGATATTTCATTGTTTTTTAATTTAAGAAATCTTGGGAAAAAGTTTAGATATGAATAAAATAGTAAAATTATTCTTCCTGTTGGTGATTTTTGAAGTTTTTGTTTGACATTAGATTATATATACATGTATCTTCTCTTTCAAAAAGTAAAACAAAAAAGCACACTATACAGAAAACGCTTTCATGTAGACAGCCGACGGTATTATGGGTCTTAATATAGACAACCACACCAACAACTTTAGAATCTAATATATACACTTAAGAAAAACCATGTAAAAAAGTTCTACGTGTCAAAGTCTAAGCTGTGCCTGACGCCCGTTTTTAATAATTAAAATGTCAGATCAGGGCCAAAGTAAAATAGAACGCGAAGAGTACAGTAAAAAAGTATCAAACAAGTGCCAATACCAAATTAACAATTTAGTTCTTGCGTCTCATATGATAGTTAATTTTTTTTATAAAACAAACTCCTGAATATTTACATTAGACCAATAAGACTAAAGACGGGTGCTGTTCCTAAAGTGTTTTATCTTCCTAAGGAAATCCAGCTACAACAGCAGCAGCAGAATGGTTTTAAGCGTACATCCATTTTGACAGAAATAAATGGTATAATATTTGTAATTACTTATAAAAAATAGATTAAACCTGAATGTAACATTTAAATGCGACAGACAAAGTAAATATACATGTACTTCCATTATCACAGACGCACAGTGCCAATTTTGTATACATACATTTGTACTGCATCAATAATAAAAAAAGTTCTTTATTGTATACGGTAAACTTGCGTGCACCCTTTCTTATTGAACGGACGGTAATAGTCTTTGTAATATGTATTTCTTGTTCTTTTACTACTTTGAGTCTTTGGCTATATACTTGTAAAACCTAAGTCCGAATTTTACTTTATTTTAGGTCTTATCTTAACTAGATTGATGTAACATTTCAGATTAATGTGTACTAGTTCACACTTACTTTGTGCTATGTTTTGACATGCATGTATATATACGTTTACAAGAACAACACATAGCAGCAAACGTGCAATTCCTGTCAAGAGCGTACGATCATGTAGTGTGTCTTGCCAGACATAATTTTGTTTATTGGATTTGTTTCGGTTTGTCGTCTGTCCGCCCAATCAGTTAGAATAAAAATTGCATTATCATAAGATGGCTTTATCACATAAAAGCTACTATGAAAGTAATTCTATATACCCGGTATATAATATTCTGGTCGATGCCTATTATTGGCTATTATAACACAACACATGCGATTTCAAACCGACCACTGCCTTGGTACATGTTTTGTGAAATGTAAACGCTTTGAAGTTGTTATTTAGCTTAGGCTTTATGTATGGTTTTATTTATTTACAGAAAACATAACTCCAACTAAGAAACGAAAACAGACAGGGGTAGTAACATCCGACAGATATGTTGTGAGTATGCTTAGTTTGCATGTATCTCTCCAATTGATTGAGTCCCGTGCGAGGCCCGGGTGGCGAATAGGCCCGCAGAAGAGCCTAGCTTGTCGTAAAAGGCGACTAAGGGTCTTGGGATTCTGACGTCGGGTCAGTGCTCAGCCCACAGAGCGACCAAGTGTGTACCCTAGGTGGCAGAATAGGGTGGCCCTCGTCCGCGGGGGTTGTCAGGTCTATAATACGGAAACCCTGACCGCCGACCATAGTGGGCCAACGTGTGTGGAGAGTGCCACGCTTCATGCACGCAAAAGACCCCTTTGTGGACCGCCAAGTAGTGCACCACATAGGCAAAATTGTCCGCCCCTACCCACTTCTCCCATTTTCCTGTGGTTCTCCAAAATTTACCGGTCCTTTGTTTCCCACCCCACCCCATGTTTCATTTATCATCATCATTTCATGTTCATTTTATCATCCTTTTGTAAATAACCCATATAGCGTTGCACGGGCGTAAAACACCAACTCACTCACTCACTCACATTGATTGTAAAAAAAGGACCACATGCAAAAGTTTAGTTTTTTCTCAGAGAAAATATAATCAACAGTTGCTTTATTTGAAGTTCATGTATAAAAATATGTCGACATATAAGATGCACGTGAAAGGTTTTTTCAGGTTAAAATCAAAATATATACAGTGGATGATAATGATATGTGGACTTAGTGTAGGCGACACAACCTCAATGATTCAGCTGCAATTCCAAAATCTGCAGTGAAAGCCATTCATTTACAGTTTATAAACAATACATGCTGTACCGTCCTATAATCCTAAAATTTGAAGAAACTTAGTCAACATTAAAACTTTGAAAATAAATTACTTGTCTGACATAAGATGCGTTAGAATTATTAATTTTCTGGGAAAATATGAAAGACAATTTTCAATATATTTTATTTTAGTCAAAACCGAGGCTGGCAAATGCTGTAACTCAAACGGGAGAATCGTCATTCCATGTACAAGCCCCAAATCCACTGGCCGACCATAACATATACAATGTTAATTGTAACTAAAAGAATTCAACAAGAGAATAAACAAATGCATATACAATCTTATTATTTTGTTTCATTCTAGGACGGAGGTCACAGAAGAGGTGAGAGCCTTTGGGAGTAAAGGTCAAGTGTTGAGCTTTTTGTCTTTCATTCTTTGAAAGATAACCAAATATAAAACAACCTGTGGTATTGTCACTAATTAACAGGGATAGGCGCAAGCATGGAACTACCAGTGCATGCCTATTTCAGTTTGACCTTCCCAGACATAAATTGCGACGGTGCAACCATTCAAAAAGGGGATGCAATGACAGCAATTAATGGAGACCAAATACATTTGAAAGAATTTGTCATTTATCAAACAACAGAATTTAGTTAGTTAGTTAGTTATTGCTTTACTCCCAAGCAGCACGATTTCGGCTATATCCGGGAGATGAACATGAAATAGTGATACAATGAACATGAAATGATGATGAAGTGGAGGAAATAGGGACACAAGGCCAATCGGGTAGGAGAGTTTAGACTGCCACTGGAAAAAGGAGTGATGGGTAAGGACGAGAAATTTCGCTTCCTGCATGGGGATCCTACGGGTCCTACTCTTACCGAGACCTGCAGCAGGGATCTTTAACGTGCGAGGAACGTGACATTTTTCCCAACACGATGCACCACTATGGTTTGCGGTCAGGTTTTCCGCATTATCGCCTGACGACCCCGCATCTCTTGATGTCAGGGCTGCCCCATTCAACCACCTGGGGCACACATCCCAGTCGCTTTGTGGTGCACTACTTGGCGGTCCACAAAGGGGTCTTTTACGTGCATGAAGCGTGGCACTTTCCACACACGTTGGCCTACTACGGTCAGCGGTCAGGGTTTCCGTATTATAGACCTGACAACCCGCGCGGACGAGGGCCATCCTATTCTGCCACCTAGGGTACACACTTGGTCGCTCTGTGGGCTGAGCACTGACCGACGTCAGACTCCCAAGACCCTTGGTCGCCTCTTATAACAAACTAGGCTCTGCTGCGGGCCTATTCGCCACCCGGGCCCCGCACGGGACAACACGTATCAAGTCGAGTTTGGTACAGAGAAAAGATTGCTATGTTGTTCCTGTGATGACTTCTTGAAGTTCTTTCTACCATGCAAACACTTTTTTGCTGTGATTCGCAACACGAATTATACATGTCAAAACTTAAGCCCAACCTATATTGATTGTTCGTATCTTCAATTAGATACAGAATTTCTCTCTCCAGAGGCAGTTAAGGTATCTGTTGAGAATACGGATGAAAGTGATATGTTGCAATTGATGGAGGTTCAACATGAGTGTAATAATGAAGAAATTGAAACAGCTAACAAATCCTTACTTTCGAAAGCTAGAGGAAATTTGCGTGAAAGGTTGAAAGTGATAAAGGACCGAACTTATCTTTCCCAAGATTCAGATGTGCTTTATGATATGAATGATACTTTGGGTCAAGTTATTACACAACTAGAATTAACAGTGCAAAGATGTGACAATCTTCCTTTAAATCGACCACTACCACAAAGAAAGAACAAGAAAAATAGACAAAACAAATCTACCAAATTCTATGTTGAAGGTAAAAATTATACATAATAAATCATTTTAGAAAATTTAGAAAAGGCATTAAGAAAACATTCACCAAAAAATGTACGTTACGTATAGAATAAATATATTATAAAATAGAATGCATTGATATTCACTTATAATGCTTTGTTAGGTATCACATGATCAAATGAGTAATAAATCAATGAATAGATATGAAAGCAACACTGTTCACTTTTAATGTTTTCGTAAAATTACCAAGAACTTGTTTATGATGTTTAACAAAAAAACATTTAGTTTCTGTTTTTACATTATATGTTTATATGGAAGACTTTTAATTTTGTATTTTTTTTACAGTTTTAATAAGGTAATTGTTTAAAAAAACGATGTAATATATGTGCAGCATGTACCTATTATCAGTGAGTGAGTGAGTGAGTGAGTGAGTTGATGTTTTACGCCCGTGCAACCAGACCACCTACACAGAGCTTTTCCAGATCCTTGTAGACAAATGCCAGATACAGCAACTTCAGATGAATTGTCCAGACCGTGGTAACTGACATCGAAGACAGTGTACTCCGAGCTACAACAGCAGTATTTGGCAGACATATTGACCACCACGGGTGCTTCTATCACTTGACCCAGGCAACTTGGAGAAAGATCCAGAATCTTGGTTTGGTTCCACTGTACAAGCAGAGTGAAGACTTCAAACTTTTTTGTGGAACGATTGATGGTCTTGCCTTCCTCCCCATTGACGATCTGCAAAATGGTATTCACTTGCTCAGAACTCTTTGACCTGACGACCCACCTGAAGCAGCTGAGCTAATAGACTACTTCGACACCACCTATGTCAGTGGCAGCCACCGCCGTGCCATCGTACCAGGCCAGGGTCTCCGTATGGTGATGCACCACCTGCTGTCTGGAATGTACACCAAGCCACAGTCGACGGTGAACCAAGAACCAACAACGTCTGCGAGGGGTTGAACAACAAGTTTTTCAACCTAATTGGTTATGCCCATTCATCCATCTGGAGAGTGATAGAATGGTGTCAGAGAGAGGAAGCAACTGTCCGAAATCTAATTCAACAAGATGCCATTGGTAATCCACCCGTGAAACGTTGCCAGCAGCGCTATGTTCAGCTACAGCAGAGACTTGCCAACCTCTGTAGTGACTTGTCAACTGGTAACAAGACCATTGCACAGTTCCTCCGTGGTGTTGGCTGGAACATTCGGTACAGCCGTTAAAACATTTCAATGAACTTAAATGATATGTGTGAAATGAACATTTAATTAACTCATTTATTTGTTTTGCTTATAAACGTTTGTTAATGTGTAATGTTATGAATGATGTTAAAATAAAATTTAGAATATATTTTTATTTATTTCATTATACATTTAAAGAAATAATAAAATATTTTGTGATAATTTCTTTAAAAGACTCATCAGTTACATGCTAGCCAAAATGTGAAAAAAAATACAAAAAAATCTTACAGTTGTTGTGCAAAAAAAATACAAAACAAAGACTAGCCAATTCCTTGGAGTCCATGCATGATTCAATATGCCACTGTGAATAGACTTTTAGAAGGATCTGTCAAAAATGGTAGAAAATTTGTCACATACACTATAGAACAGGCAGATGACCAGCTTTATGAGCCATGATTATACATGTTGGAATAAAAAATTAAAAAGATCAAATGAAACTGGTCAAAGTGCATTTATCAAAAAAACACAAAGTTAATGGAGAAGGCTTTAGGAAAAACTGAAAAGGTAGTTAACTCCCTAGTAATTCTTTCCAAATACGAACAGCTTAATATCAGTTCGTAAACTTAATGATAGAGTAATTAATGCGTATGAGGGAAATCCCAACATCAAGATTTGTCACAACAATAATTTTATCTCAAATGGAAGCGTGAATTATTGCTTATATCACGATGCAATTAAGCTGAAGATCAACACTGGTATCCGTGTATTAGCCAGTTACCTGAAGAACACACTCTTCCAAGATAAAAAGCAACGTTGATAAGGTAGATCCTAGAAGCAATGTAAGGGAGCATCAGAATCGCAACTTTCAGCACTCAATAAAGGGATTCCACCAACCGCGTTACTCTCAGTATCCAAACCGCTCTCCATCGTCATCTTTTACGAGAGCTTACAGTGATAGGAAGGACCAGATGTCTCGCAATCAAAGGTAAGCATCCAGCATTAATTCCGCAATATCAAGTGTTCTGTGTCGATATTAAAACTTGTGTAGTTTGTAAAATAAAAACAAAGTTTTGATTTTTGTTACTGCTTTTAATAAACTTTTTGAACGAAAACTGCAAAATATATGTTTTGTCTACATTAAAATATTGTATGTTTGCCCTCAGCCGACCGACCGACCCCCGAAATTTGTTGCGACTGAATATATTTTATTTTCATTTATCGGCAAAATCTTATTTATTTCGTTTCGCTTCCGACTGAAATTTTTTTATTTAAATTTACCGATTTCAAATTTTTGTCTCGGAATTTTAGGATTTATTTAGAAAGTTAAGTCAATAGTTATCCTAAAACAGGTCTTCCGTGCGTTTGCATATAATACTTTTTGTTCTGATTTGAACTGCTGGTGCTGGATTTGGCTTCCTTGTTCGAACGTTTTGGTTTTGAGTACTTTTCGTTTTCAACTGTTTTGGAATTTGACTTTCCAATGTTTTGGTTTAAATGCTACTGATGAGAGGTTACTCCTTGAAATATCGATATATAGCATATCCAAATAAACCGTTTATACCCGCGTTTTGGTATTTGTAATTTTGAAACTGCTGAATGACATTGAATAAGCATGGCTTACGTCGCACTCTGTGTGACCATAAATGAAATTAAAAACGATTTAAGAAAACGTTGCTCAAGATTGTAAAAGTGTACATAAAAGAAATATGGGACGATGTTGCCTGGGCGGCTTTTATACGGATCACGACACAGAAGTAGACGAAGCTTTTGAGAAAGGAAACGTCACCGCACAACCGAATGTCAGACAACTTTGCCCAAAGACGACTCGGCCCGATATTGGAGACAAGTTGGCCCGGTTCGTACGACAACTCGGACCACTGTAGGACAAGTTTGCCCGAAAGACGACGACCCGGACCATCTATAATTCATCTATAATTTGAATGTGTGTCAGCGTTAAATCTTGTATTGTGATGCGTTTTTACCTCTTCTCGACGATATATACCTTTACTATCAAGTTTTTATATGTGGAACACGGCTTTCTGCATGTTTTTTTTACAATTTTACTTTTTATCCCTATTCAATTTGCATTTCTCTTTGTGTATTTTTTGTACTTGTTTTCTGTTGGTTTTTTTTTTACATTTGTATCCTTTTTTACTCCACACATGAAATGTATAAATATGTAACCAGTTTACATAGATGTAACCTAAATGTAACCATTTTAAAACAGATCTCCGCTCAAAATACACAGTTGTAACTGTTTCCATATAAGTATGTAACAAGTTTACATAGATGTAACCTAAATGTAACCATTTTAAAACATATCCCCACCACAAAAAATACTCAGTTGTAACTGTTTTCACAATTATGTGAGTGAGTGAGTGAGTGAGTTGGTGTTTTACGCCCGTGCAACGCTATATAGGTTATTTACAGGCGATGAACATGAAAAGGATGATAAAATGAACATGAAATGATGATGATAAATGAAATATGGAGATGGGGTGGGAAACAAAGGACCGGTAAATTTTGAAGAACCACAGGAAAAAGGGGAGAGGTGGGTAGGGGCGGAAAATTTAGCCTATGTGGTGCACTACTGGGCGGTCCACAAAGGGGTCTTTTACGTGCATGAAGCGTGGCACTCTCCACACACGTTGGCCCACTATGGTCGGCAGTCAGGGTTTCCGTATTATAGACCTGACAACCCCCGCGGACGAGGGCTACCCTATTCAGCCACCTAGGGTACACACTTCGTCGCTCTGTGGGCTGAGCACTGACCCGACGTCAGAATCCCAAGACCCTTAGTCGCCTCTTACGACAAGCTAGGCTCTGCTGCGGGCCTATTCGCCACCCGGGCCCCGCACGGGACTGTGAGTGAGTGAGTTGGTGTTTTACGCCCGTGCAACGCTATATAGATTACAGGCGATGATCATGAAAAGGATGATAAAATGAACATGAAATGATGATGATAAATGAAATATGGGGTGGGGTGGGAAACAAGGGATCGGTTAATTTTGAAGAACCACAGAAAAAGGGGAGAGGTGGGTAGGGGCGGAAAATTAAGCCTATGTGGTGCACTACTTGGTGGTCCACAAAGGGGTCTTTTACGTGCATGGAGCGTGGCACTCTCCACACACGTTGGCCCACTATGGTCGGCGGTCACGGTTTCCGTATTATAGACCTGACAACCCCGCGGACGAGGGCCACCCTATTCAGCCACCTAGGGTACACACTTGGTCGCTCTGTGGGCTGAGCACTAACCCGACATCAGAATCCCAAGACTTACGACAAGCTAGTCCGAGATTGCTCTGACGTCCTCGGCAATTTTTACAGCAAGCTGGTGCCGTGGGCTAGTCCGAGATTGCTCTGACGTCCTCGGCAATTTTTACAGCAAGCTGGTGCCGTCCCACGCGGCACCAGCTTGCTGTAAAGATTGCCGAGGACGTCAGAGCAATCTCGGACTAACGACAAGCTAGGCTCTGTTGCGGGCCTATTCGCCACCCGGGCCCCGCACGGGACATTAGATTTAAAACAAGTTGAAAATATTCATAGCCATATGCATAAAAGTATCAATGACTTCATAAATAAGGTCCATAGTTAAGAAATTATAATATAATTGGTTTACATAGGAGTTTTAAGATCACACTTGCAATTTTGATATGTAAATATATGTTCATTCTGAATTTATTAAGTGCCTGGAATATTGTCAAGCAGAAAATATTGACTGTATCAATTTTCTTCTTTTAACAGTTGATTACATTGCAGAGAGCCGGTGGTGATGTGGTTAACGCGTCAGGCTACTGACACCAAGGTTCGTGGTTCGATCCTCGTCCGGGGTGAAAATTTCATGAACCAATTTTCCGACTCTCTCTTGACACCATTTGCGAGGATGGTCTCAAGGAACGATGCTAGTCCTTCGGAAGGGACGAAAAAAGGTTGTCCCGTGTATGTGTAGAGCAATACCCCATGCACCGTAAAGACCCTTTTGTAGAGTTCGATAAGAGTAGGCTCAATGGGGGCCGCTGCAAAGGCCACACTCGCAAATGCTAGCTGGAGAGGGATTTACAAAAGCATTAAGCTTGTTTCCCAATCCAGGATAAATGAATATGTTTAAACTACATTTTTGTACTCTTGGGCAGACTTTGCAGCATTAAATATCTTCTGTCAGCAAGAAGAATTACATTTTGCCTATTTTATGTCCTTCGGTAATATTTTATTTCACCTTCATTTTATACAAGATAATGAGATGCAGAATAAGTGCACGCGACACAACCTTCAACGTTGACAACAATTGAAAGTGTTTTAGTCAAATTTAAAAATTAAGATTAAATGTAAGACGTTTACAAAATTAAATATGAGCAAGTAAAAATATTAACAGCTATTGCTTAGGACAAATTCGCTAAGTAGTCATGTTGGTTGTCTTTACAAATCATGCTTTTAATATGATTTTTGTAGAGTCAGATTAGAAGAAAAAAAAACAATAACTGGGAGACTATTCAAGGTAAGTGATAAATTTATATAAAAAGCGAGTTTCATTAGCTTTTTTATACCAAGTTTGTCAAAATCTATGCAGAAATAACAAATCTACAATACTTTTAGTGAGGGTGCCCTACACTAGTAAAGTCATTTGGGTTTTGATTGGCCATAATGGCATTAACGCGATTTGAAAAAGATTAAAAAAAAATGAATTGCATTGATTTAGATTGCCCTCTCTATTTCAATTCATTTCAATCTAAATCAAACTCTTTGTGATCTAAATCAATGCATTTTGGGACATGCGCCTTGCAGTCAATCAATCTAAATCAATCTGACTGACAGTTCCGTCAAACTACTATGGTTAAACCCGGTCAATCTATTTCAAACCTCGTTAATCCAAAATCCTAGCAGTCAATCAATCCAAATCAATCCATAGGTAATACCATTTAAACCAACAACACATACGTATAATACATATACACAATATAATTGATTGCATAAATTGTATCAAATTACAAATTTAAAGTATTTAATTTAGCATGTTGATTTAATATTAAAAAAATCTGAAATGATAAAATAAATATAATAAATTTGCCTTTATGACAACATATTTATACGTTATATACATGTATATTAAGTAAAGAAATGTGCATTTTATTAATTGCTTTTAATAATTTTTGTTGTTTATAAGTTTTCGATATTATTTGCATCATAATCATATAAATTTGTCTTTAATACATTGATTTTTTTAATGTATATATTCATAGCACCTCCTCTGAACCTATTGATATATCTAATATAAACATATGATATCTAAACACTGTTTTGTATGTTTTTGTAATACATGTTCTCCCCGGTTATCTTTTTTCAGATACGACTTCAAATTTTTTTATCTTTTTCTTCCACCAAATATCCTATATCGGGCCCCGGTGTTTATCGAAAGTCACGTGATCTCGCCGCGTCATTTTAGATTCAAAAAATCATAACACAGAAACCACATCGTCAACAAATTCACAGCTTTCTTCTTTGACTTCAATGGTTTATAGTAGATGGTGAGTAAATAATGTTTGATGCTATTGTTACAGTATTCTTGCAGGGTAAGGGTTTGTCTTGCAAATTTCAATCAGCCTCCCTCCCGTTACAGTCATTCTACATCTATCAATCAATAATTATTTATACATTTGTATTGATGAAGGCGCATGTCAGGGTCGGGAAAATAAATTTTAGTAATGCTTTACAAAATCCCTTGCCAAACCATAGCTTTCAGGCTGGTGCTCAATCAATCTTCATGTAAATTTCCAACCCAACAGTCAAGGAAATTAAGATTATTTGGGGCAGGACATTCGGTCCTATCCTAGGCGACCTTGGTCAAGATTTACAGGACCAAAAGAAAAATAGAGGTCCAATAACATAATTTATTGTTTAAATACTGCTAATTTCTGTCAGACATTCGGACCTGTGAAAGGCACTAAAACACCAGACCGAATGAGTTTTTACAGGCCTCAGGCTGTTGGTCCTGTGCTAATTTCCATGACTGCCCAATGATTGAATGCATACACTTTTAGATTCAGTGAAAAACAGGTCATATATATGGCTTGAGGACGGTCTTACAGTATTAAGGTGTATTGTTTCATGTGTGTAATGTGTGTAGAGATGATAAGATCTTTAGAAAATAACTAGGCTAATTACATGTATATACAATGTATAATAGAACCATTCTACTTTTCAAGATACATGTACTTTGAGCAAAGACAATCTGAATCTACTGCATGTTTGTGTAACAGAATAAGACAACAAAGATTATGACTGACCAAATAAGAAAATATAAACCAATATTTATGCATATAGTGAAGAGATTTGATGAATAGGGTAATGAATGATAGCAAAACTCTGAAAATTGCTGAAAAATGTATTCTGTACGTGTCAAAAATTTAGGACACTGGATTTCACTTCTATAGTTGTACTTTGACCTATAGGTGAATTTTTTATAAAAACTTTTATACAAAAAAAAAAATGATTTTAAAAATCGCTTCGTCATTAATCATTGTTAATCAGAGGCATTGAGTTTTTTAAGAGTATTTTCCTCCCCTTCTCCTACATTCTGCTTCAGGAGCACCTCCAAGTTTATGTAAACATGTATCATGTGTATGGAACCAGTTAGAAAGTAAAGTTTGTATGTGAGCCTCTGTTGACTTTCTTCATACATAAAGATCACACTTCAATATGAAATGATGTTCCAGTTCTTAGCATGGGCAGTTTGTTGAAAGCAGCAAAAGAGTATCAAAGGGACAATCATATTTTGTTAATCCAAAAAGACAAGGACAAAATGGGTAAACATGAAAGCACCACAACAAAATTAAACCACAAAACAATCATACAACCAAAACGTGACTGATCAGCAATGTGAACACAAAGTCGAAACAAAAGTGAACTTGGGTGCTCCGGAAGAATAATCATTTTCTGCTTGATAAAGCACATTAGTCACAATGCCGACAATCAATTTTGTGTCAGAGGGTCAAATCCGCTAAACTCAAAGGACTACAATAAGTAGTAAGCCACTATGTCAAACCAACATCTGCACCTACATGTAGAGAAAGAGATCCTGTATTTGTCAACATGTGTCAACAAGCAAATGATGTCTTCTGTGGAAGCTCTTTGATGACAACAGCAAGAAACATTAATGCATTCATTTTCGTTTGTCCTTCTAGTATAATACAATACATGCAAGTTTGAATTTCTACCCCTGACAGAGTTGAAATCATGAAGTTATAAATATATGTAATGTATAGCACAACAACTATCCTTCTCTCATTTTAATTCAAAGAGAAGAAATTTCAAGACTTAAAAAAACTATTTTAAAAACACCATTTCTGGTAATAACCGGGTGCTAATTAAAAAATAATCAGACAAAAATTAGTTTAAATTTTTTTCCCCTTTTGACCCCACAATTGATAAACAGAAAAGGCAGGGTCTAATAGACATCTTAATGAAAAAACAAGAGACCTAAAAAAATCATTCCAATCAATCATTTTATAAGAAACATAGTTGTAAAATTTCATAGCAATCAGTCAACCAGAACTAAAGTTAAGTTATTGTAGAATTTAACAAACATGACAAATAAAAGTATCATGTTTTAGCCCCTTTTGGACCCAGAATTACCAAACGAAAATTTGAGGTACACCTATTTGGAAATTGTTTGTCCCTTTAGGATTTTTAGGGCCTCTTTTTTTTAAACGAACTTACATGTATAAAATGAGGTGCACATCTCAGGGTGTTTGGAATCTATAATCAAGCACAATTTCATTCACAGGACCAGAGAAGTCTTTAAATCCTATTGATAACTCATAACACAATTAATTCTATAAAATATTTATTTAAAAGTAATTTGAAACAAAGAATATATGGTCAAGCTTTACAAAATAAAAGTAAGTACTTTGACTGAAAGCAATAAATTATCATTCTATAACATAATATGTCAATTCAATCAAAGACCTCCATATGTTGATATCTGCAGATTCAAATCTGATCGATCTATTATTAGTGAATATAGATTAAGTGCCCACTGTCTAGCAATAGAAAAAGGACGGTATAACAATATTCCCAGAATTTAAATAATTTGTTTAAAATGTGATTTGTCACAAATCGAAGATGAAATGCATTGTTTCATCCATTTTCCTGTCTACAATATATTAATACAAGAGCTTATTTAGAAGGTCAAAAATATTCATAAACATTTCAATTCTATAACTGAAAACAAAATGTCTTTTATATTATAAAACAGCAAATCTTTTAAAATAATCAAAGCAGTAATTGAGTCAAGAGTTAAATTAGCCAAAACATTTATTTTAATATTAAAATATAAATGAATGTACTTTTCTTTAAGTCACTGCCATTCTGACAATAACAAATCCTGTGATTTAATGTAGGATATAAAACAAGTTTTCATATTTGGCGCCATTCATTCGGTACTTCTTGGGCAATTTCTATATATATGTGCTTTTTAGCGCCGTCTGGCGGAAGATGAGAACCATGTGGATTTGCGGTAACAAAAAGGTCAAATTTCTCTCTAAAGATTTTATCCTTACATATAAAACGTATTGTCCCATTGTTAAATAACCTTTTTAGTTTGTCCACGGTCGCTCTATTGACCAGCATGAAGGTAAACGTTAAAATATTCAAGAAATCGAAAATCCATAACTTCCGGCAGAAAAATCAACATCTAAAAATCAAAGTAAAACTCAAATTGGCCGCTTAAATGAATGTATAATATTATTGAAACAAGCTCAAAATCATCATGCATCGGTGGCTGCAAGTGACAATGATTTAAAATCGTCAGAATGTCTGTCAGTGTACTGAACCTGTTCATTATCAGGTTATGTATTCATATTCTAGTATCAAATACATGTACATCAAATACATGTACATGTATACATGCCCAGTATACATGTATGTAATATGAGACAGGCACACATGTCCTCGCTTTACCTGTTTACATGTATATCGATTGACAATAAAGAAAATAAAACAAGAATATGTCCAAAAGAATGCTCCATCTCGCAACTTTTATTTTTCCCTGTACTCACCAACATGACCAAACCAAACTTGACACAATCATCCTCTCCAGAAGATCGAACACCATCTGCCCCGCAGACAGCCAACAAAGAGCTTATCAGTAATTAACAAATTAGTGTCATAGCCATGCATTTTGAAGGGAGAAAACAGTAGGACCAGTACATGATAATTAATCCAATTAATCTGTTGGATTTCCTCTCCTATATTACTTTCATGCTTGAGTCAATTATTAATACTAGTATGACTAAGTATGCTACTGTACATGTCTTAGGTGCTTTCTCTTAGTGTGAAGTTATATTTTATAAAAATCTGACCATGTCCCCTTATTTCAATCTAAGCTTAATTTGATCTTGCAACATTTTATTCTTGGCATAAATCTATACGCAAGAAAATTGAATATTCAACATGCATTCCTTTTTATGTTACCCAGGTTTCAGGGAAACAGAATTAAACAAAATGAAATAATTTGAAGTGCGCTTTTATTCCCATTGGTATGTTAATTACCCCTTAATTAATTGACGATGCAAATTGTGAAATTAACACTGCTATGTATATTGACCGTCTACTCCCAATTGGGTGGATGTATCAGCTGTTTTTAATTAACGGTGCTTTGACAGATGCATCACTCGGTACGGCATTCCCCCGTGTGATCAACGAACCATGAAAGATTATAAGTAACAAATACATGTACATTTTTATGGCCCGACCACGTATGTGGATCGGACATATAGTTTTACCCTTGTCCGTCCGTCCGTCCGTCTTTCCGTCCGTACGTCCGTACGTCCGTCCGTAACGCTTTGGTTAAGTTCTTGGTTAAGGTCCATTACTTGGATACTAGATGTTGGGGGTCAATGATATTTCACCACCAGATGGGTCTTGGGTAGGGCTACACCACCCACTAGAAATTAGGTCACTGTGACCTATATTTTATGCATGAACGACTTCGGTTAAGTTCTTGGTTAAGGTCCATAACTTGGATACTAGATGTTGGGGGTCAATGATATTTCACCACCAGATGGGTCTTGGGTAGGGCTACACCACCCACTAGAAATTAGGTCACTGTGACCTATATTTTACGCATGAATGACTTTGGTTAAGTTCTTGGTTAAGGTCCATATCTAAGATACTACATGTTGATGGTCAATGGTATTTCACCACTAGATGTTTCTTGGGTAACATGACACCACCCAATAAAAAGTAGGTCACTGTGACCTATATTTTACGCATGAATGACTTCGGTTAAGTTCTTGTTTAAGGTCCATTACTTGGATACTAGATGTTGGGGGTCAATGATATTTCACCACTAGATGTGTCTTGGGTAAGGTGACCTCATCCGCTAGAAATGAGGTCACTGTGACCTATATTTTAGGCATGAATGACTTTGGTTAAGTTCTTGGTTAAGGTCCATATCTTGAATACTACATGTACATGTTAGGGGTCAATAATGTTTCAATACTCGATGAGTCTTGGTAACATGGCACCACCCACCAGAAATAAGGTCACAGTGACCTTTATTTTACACATGAACACTTTTGATCAAGTTCTTGGTAAAGGTCCATATCCCAGGTAATACACATTGAGGGTCAATGATATTTCAAGAACGGGAGGGCCATCCTGTGGCTCATAGACACATTTTCTAGTTTGTACCTGCAGCTCGAATCAACATTGAGCGATGTAATAAACAAACTATACAGGGTGTAACTAGCATGCGAAATTTTGGGATGTTGATCAGTGAAGGATAACGAGTATTTCGTGATTTAGGTGTAACAAGTATATTTCATATTAAAATAAACTAAATTTAAGGAACAATATATAAAATACAGAAGTTAGAACAACCGAAGCATCAGTCTTTAATCTCTTCTGTCATGCACCTCGTTTAACATGCATCTTGCTGGAAAGATATTTATAAAGGAGCGACACAAAGGCGGGTTTTAAACTAAATGTAAGTCTTACTTGGATAGGGCCTTATCCTGGTATGAATACTAGTACTGTGAAGTTTGCTTTGTAGCAGCCTGAGAGTAAATGTTCTCAACAGGTCAAATTATTTTCTTTGTATAAATACACGGAGCAAAGTAAATTAAGTTTTGCCGTGACAGCAATAAAGTTAAACTTTCTACAGATGTGAAACAAAAATTACAGGAATGTGAAAAAGATAAAAAAGCTATCATTTTCTATCGGTTATTGCAACTAAATGCATAATACTAGGGCATGTTGTTCAAAGAACTGTCATTCAATTTATTGTCGCTTTTTCAATAACTAGGTATTTACCATGCTACTGCTTTACTATACATGTAGTATATCAGTTATAGACCAGTGGCCCATATGACGTCAAGCCTCGTTTTAACTCCAATCGCCTATAATTTTTTGCATATTTCAGAAGCCATTAATAAATACAAAATAAGTGATGTTAAAAAATCAACAAAACAAAGTTGTTGGATATATTTAATCATATTTTTAAATAGATTTTTTATCATAATATAAAAAAAGTCAAAAATTGTGTCCAGTCTCCTTTAATGGTCAAAAACATGAAATTTTTGTAACAGTTTTCTCAGCAACTACTAATCACAGCCACTTGATATTTGGTATACAGCATCGGGGGTGGGGTCCCATAACGTGGGATTGGATTTTAGTTCTGTCGCTCATCTACTTCCTGTTTGCCGACTTAGCTAATTTTTGACATTAATGGTCAAAAGAACAAAATTTTCGTAACAGTTTTCTCAGCAACTACTTATCACAGCCTTATGTCCTATAAACATTGGTAAACTTATATAATGGTCAAGGTTAAAAAGAACAAAAACAATAGTTTGAATGAAATGAAATGTATACTTTATTTGTTGCTTAGCCTTGGATGGACTTTAACCAAACAAGACATAATTGTCAAGTATTATAAGAGCAATGGTTTATACAGGTATTTATATATGGTTTGAAAATAGAAAAATTATCCATGTTACTTAACCACAGAACCGATAGCTGTTTCTCAATAAGTGTATATATATTTTGTAGGCAATATCATGATGTTGGACTTTCAGCTGTCCTTAGTGAAGGAGAAGATAAAGTTTCTGCAGAAGCCACAGTATGACATCTTTGGTATGTATTAATTTTAAATTATTAATTATTATTAGCTCACCTGACCCATAGGGTCATGTGAGCTATTGCCATCACTTGGCGTTGTCGTCCTTCTGTAAACTTTTTGAAATGTTAACTCCTCTGACACCATATTGCAACCAAACTGGGTATGATTGTTATTAGCATAAGGTGCTTAGAACTGACGTGGGTTATTTTGATTCGTTGTAAAACATTGCCGCAGTGGCTAAAGATAGAACAGAGGTAAATTGCATTTTTTTGCAAATAACTCAAAAATGGGTACAGAAATAAACTGATCAAGTTTAGGTATTCATTTGTTTGACAAATTATTACCAGTGACTGAAATATGAGGCCGTTAGGGGACTAAGTATTGTTTTGCAATACTCTCAGAATGCTTGTTTTATTTGCCAGGGGGGCATCAGTGTCACTTTGGCACATTTCCTTGTTTACTAATAACTTAAAAACGGTGACAGATTTTACAAAAGTGATCAACACCTCAAGATCTACCTGCCTTTGAATTTTGAAGAAGATTTAACAACCGTGTAGGACTCAGTTGTTGCCCCTTATATTTTGAAAAATGATATATGAGATATTAAAGAAATTTAATTGCATATTGTTAAGCACATCATGATCTACAAAATGTAATAAGGTCAACATTTTAGTACTGTTCATTTAAGGAGTTATTCCCCTTAGAATGTTAAGAAAAAAGAAAATAATAAAAAGCTTTAAATTGCTAAACACAGTATTAAACAACACATTACTGCATTAAGTTAAACCATATTGTCAGATGACCCCTATTAACATGATTAAACTTATTATCAATTTAATGTCAACAAGATTTTGTCTAATAGCTAATAGTTCAGGCACATAACTCGGTGAGCGATCCATGCTCCTGTGAGCCTCTTGTAATACCCCTACCCATTAGAGAGGAGGCTATATTGTAATCAGTCTCTCTGTCTGTTGCAAACTTTCATGACAGATTTCTTGGCTAGCGATTGATTAAAATCCTATACTTTGATATTATTGTGATTTGTTTAAAATCACAGGCTAATCTTTGTTCCTACTGAGTTTCACTGTCTGATACATGTACAAGTGTAAATTAGAGTGTTTTACTGTCTTTGTCTCTCAGCAGGTACCCAATAACTGTTAGGCACTTATACATGTAATCGGTTACAGTTGACTAGTTGTAAAATAAACCATGTGTAAACAGGAAACACTAATTATCAATACCCGCAGTTGTCCACAATTTCAAGGACAGCTCTTTTTAAGTATCATTTCAAATGTGTTTTTTGTGTGAATTATATACATGATATAACATGTTTAAGGATAATAATAATACGGCAGGATTAACAAAAAGTACATGATTTGAATAAACAAAATAATACTAATGATTTTAATTGTTTCTTCACATATATTATTTGTTAAATGTAATAGGAAGGCATAATAAAATAAAAAATTCCATCTGAATTTGATGTCATGCAACATTATAAAAAACAAAACACTTTAAGATTTTGTATACTGCTATTTATTCATCTCATTATATTAAATATAATATATACATACATGTAATCATATATAACAAAGTTCAACTAAATGCAATAAAACTGCATTACTATCATCATGATCATGACAATATTTATAAGAAAAAAACCCAATGGACTTGATGCCAATTTTCAGTTTCAAATTCAAAACTGTTTAATTTACACAGTTTTGATTGTTTTTATATTTTTGGCCAATTTTTGTGGTAATAAATATTTTTGCAAATGCGTGTCAAGACAAAAATAAAGAAATAATGATTTGTGACAAGATTGTTTATTAAAAGATGACATGTCAAACAAGGATGCATTTTCATCTATAAATGTAAAAAAAAAACAGCATAAAAAAAATATTTGCTTTTGTACATGAACATGTATTTATATTTTTCGTTATTCTTTAGAATAAAAATAAAAAGTGTGAAATGTATAAGTTAATTAACATTTAATATACATGTACTCTTTTAAAATTATGTGTTTAAAGACTTACATACATGTACATGTACATACATGTACATGTATTGAGATTTATATGTGGACTAAACATAATTTTTTTATCAATTTACATATAATCATATTAATTTATTGTTAAAACAAAAAGTTTGAATAAAACACTATTTGGTACACTTATACACACTACATATCTATATACATACATGTATAATGTTAGTTATGTTTTGAACTGATCCATTGTTCATTTCTCAGTGTTGACAATAATGAATAAGGGCGACATCATCTTCTGAGTCTGACGTATCCCAATCTTTGGATTTGTACAATTGTTTACGTGCTGGTGTTTCATTTTGAGTTGATGTTGGTTTTGGTGATGAAGATGCTATAGCTACTGGCTCATGCCTAAGTGGTGGTGAGGAAGCTGATAGTGGCAATACAGTTGCTGTTGCTTCAGGTGATTCAAATGACTCATGTTTATTTTCACTGTTTATTTGTTCAGGGCTTTCATCATGGGGTCTGATTTCTAAAGATAGCAGAACTTGGTCATGTGTTCTCTGAGGTGAAGATTGATTTCTAAAAATAAATAACTAAGTTAACATACAAAGTACATGAACATTGATACATGTTTTTGAAATATACTTTGCTGAACATTAAAATGCATCTGACCTACCTGTGCATTATATGAATGTATGTACATGTATGGTAATATTGAGGTTATGCATAATTTATTGCATCATTGAGAATTATATTTACAAACATTTTTGACTCGTTGACATCACAAGTGCATTGTATTTTATTTAATATATTACAATGAGGATTGTGCCAAATTCTTATTTTGTTTCAATTAGCTTGAGTCTATATATGTGAACTAAATGTACTGTGGTCCTTCTGTTTTATTTTTTTTATCTGATTTCATGTAGTGAAAAATCTGGGTTATATTTTAAACTGGTGAATATCCGTGGGTGGGAAAGAAATTTTCCTAACGGTTACTCAACGACTTTAATTATAGACACAATATACAGCATCGGGGTTGGGTCCCATTATCTGGGATTCAATTTTAGCTCTGTCAATCACCTACTTCCTCTTTGACGAAATCGGCCCATTTTTTACTTAGTAGTTTTTTTTAGATTATAGCTTAGTACATGTAGTATGTAGTTTTTGAAAAATTTGTTTAAATTTCATAAATTTATAAAAAACAACAAAAGTCATGTACATGTAAGTGTATAAAAACAAAATGATGAGTCAATGCTTTTTTCAGAAATATATTGAAACTATTAAAAAAAAGTCAAATTCTGTTAATAGACTTGTATAAAAATACCTTTTTCTTAGCTTTCTTTCTGTTAACACCTTCTTGACGCTTTTCCCAGTGCTGCTAGCTTTGTTCCTACAATCATAAAGAAATACATGTAGGAATATGACAGGTTCATGTACATGTATATTGTCAGGATTGTGTACATGTAGTACAATAGATTGTTTATTTGTTACTCATCCTTTCTAATATATATATACACTTATATATGCACTTAACAATATAATAAAAGCTGAAAAAGTTGGATAGTTCAAGTTTTGTAATTGTAGTATATTTAGCTATCATAGACGATAAAAAGATGTGAATGTGACACAACCAACTTAATCATGTTAAAGACACGACTACTTAAAAAAGAAAATTGATCATAATTAATGTATAAATTTCTTACTAATGCTTTTCCTTAAAAAAAAACTGTATCTTGTATGATATACAATAAAAGTTCAGAACCCAAGTAGGAGATTAAGTAAAAACTAATAAAAACAATAGTTTTTTTTCTTCCTTGTAGTACCATGTACATTCATGTATATTAGTTGTCAGACTTGTCTTACAAGTAATGCACTGCGTTGTGGTAGTATATAATTCACGATGTCAAAAGGAAAAAAGAGTCTACTTTAAATTTATTTCCTTGCATCAATATAATTGTACATGTACTTACTTCAGCTCTACATACTGTTTTCTGTTTTTTCTTCTTTGTCTAAGGGCAGTTGACAATTTTTTTGTTGTCCTTGGTGTCTTTTTGATTTCTGGTAGTATGTCTTGGACCATACTAACAGCAACACTGGTGTTGGTTGTCAGGTCTGAAACCTCCCGTACAGCTCTCTGCAATGACAAAAAAATAAAATTTTAATGTAGTTTGATAATTAGTGCATAATTTGTAAATGTTAATTGTACATGTATTTTTTTAACATGTCGTGCATGACACAGGCCAAACAATTTTTAATTTCTCCAGTACTCTACACCATGGAGGCCCCCACTCTCCTCCACTCTAAAATTTGAGAGGCGAATAGTGGTGACTTTTAAGTTTTAACTGATTTAATATACATGTATATATACACCTGGCAGGTAAATGTATCCTACTGAGAAAGTAATTTGTGGACCTGTTTACAATTAACAACTCCCTGCTGTGGGGACATGGTCATATATTACAGTGATGATTAAACAAGTTAACAAATAATTTGATTACCTTAGAAGCATTTCATATAATTTAAGAGGGTAATAAATCAATTTGTTTTACTAAGAGTAATTCATTCAATGAATTCAATTCAAATCAGTCAATTTCAACACATGTTCAACACCATGTACAATTATGCTAACTTTAGTATGGCGGATCCGGATATATTTGTGTATTTCTCGCATGTCTCGTAACCATGTTAACAAGGTGTACCCTTAGTGCATTTGGATCTGGTAAAGATACTTAACACAAACCAGTATTACGGTATAGCGGGTGTAAAATTAGGCGGTTTTTATTTCAAAATGTATCGCAAAATTTTGGTGGTTTTTTATTTTAACCGATGGGCAAAATCTTTTAAAAAAAAGTTGGTGGTCTAGCAATCCCAAATATCTTTGTTTGTGCATTATTTTCAGTCACATTGCAAATTACATGTATTTTCAGGTAGATAGTTATAATTGATAATTTCAACTTTGAATACACATTTCGTAATTGTGGCAGATTTATTATGTTGATTATTATGCTAATCCGTATGTTTATTTAACGGTTTTAAAATGACAGTTTCATGAGGTGTCAATTTGACTATTAGATCTTTGATCTTTGATAAAGACAGGAAAAACAGATGAATTGATAAGTCAAAATCATTTATTTAAATTTGCAGTTTTAATAAAACAACTTGAAACTTCCTTTATCTATGAGTAGAATGTTTAAAAGAAAACATTCAATTTCTGCACAAAGTATTGTACAGTTAAAATTTATTTTAACCATAACTTTTTTAATTTTTAAAACATTGTTTTAATTTTAACAATGTTATGGAATATCTATATATATTTGACAAATGACCATGTTATTACGCCAAAATTTGCACCCCGCTAAAATAACCTGCTTTACAGTATTATTTCATAACACTTACATGTATGTCATCCTTTCAAACATTCATGTGTAACTTCTTAAAAAAATTACTTTTAATGTTTAAGGAAGCTTTTGATTTTCAAAAATTAATTTATACTGTTGTAGGAAAGACATTTTAATGCAGATCCGAATTAATTATGACTTAACTGTAATAATATTTTGGTTTATTGAACCATAAATTAAATTTTTAAATTAGATACTGATAATTTGCCACATGCATGAGCCAGAAAAGTTTATAAACATAAATAAATGAAAAGTGTGCATGCTTAAGGTGGATCAGAACTCATCATGCTCATGAATATGAATTTTGTAAAGCTTTACAAAAAGTAATAATGGTAATTGTTCTTCATCTTATACATGTTACAGATTAATTATGTTACAGATTAATAGGGTACCCCAACTATATTTTTATGATTTTTTTATGTTTAAAATAGACAAAACGAATAGTCTGTTGACAAAGTTTTTATTGAACAAAAAAATATTTTTGTAGCCATAATGCCTTTTAACAGCTTAAATTTCTTTTCTGTTTCATTTTTTATTTCTTTTTACTTTTTAGTTTGTTACCAGTAATGCAGCTGCCTGGTGTTTGAAAGGACTGTTGTGCCCTCAGCAAGAAAAGACTTTGTCCTTTTTGTTTGATGTTGTAAAGATGTTGGTTAGAGAGGAGTTTAGTGAAGAAGATATAGATAAGATAACAAGCGACACACATGAAGCATTAGCTCTGATAGAGAGGGACTTTCCTATTTCATTACAGGTAAGCTTTTTATTTAATATTTGGGTAATTTACAGGAAAAGAAAGAAAAGAATGCTTGTTTTAGCCTTAAAAATTTTTACTGCTAGAAAACAAAAGATTGGGGTGTATGGTCTAGATGGGGATGAGAGTCTACCAGTTAACTTATGTGCCTGTCACTTAACTTGCTCAAGTTAACGCGTATGACATTTTTTTCGATAAATTCCATATTTATTTCAAACAAATACTTTTTCATTAACTTCAACACTTTGCGAAAAACCTATTAACATTACTTTTTTCAGTTCTATATTGAAATGTATATAATACATGTTAAAATAATTTTATTTCTTGAATTCATTCAATTGTTCTTCCTCTTAACAAATTTTGTTATAATATAAACTCTGTGAACATACTGTCATGACAGTGTAAAGATTTCTTTCATTAAGGATGTTGGCAGGTCAGCTTTTGAGATTTTTTACATTTTTTTCAGAATCCTCTGTTTTTTCCATCAAAATAATGAAAAATGTCTGTATGGTACATGTAACCCCAGTTTTTCTTTTGTTTAAGGTTAGTGAGGACACCTGACCCCAAAAATAATGCCGAATTTAAAATGGCTAATTTTTAATATATTAGTATTAGGTATATATACTTTATCTTGTGTAAAAATATTAGACCCCCTTTCCAGGCTTGTTTTCGCAGAATTTGGCTTTTTTCCAAAATTACTATAAAATATATAGGATAGGCCAAATAATTTTCATAAATTCTTGTCGAAGAAAAAAATCTGCGAATTTAAATTTTACTTTTATTTGATAAAAATCAATAAAATACAATATATTTGAAATAGAACAATAAAAACTGGGGGTTACCAACTTATTTTTTTTGTCTACAATACAATTCTATGTAATTTTTGGGTCATTTTTCAAGTGAATTATCTCCCTTGTTTTATATGAAAATAATATTTATGAAGGAATGGTAGATGTTTTTGTGTAAAAATTTATTTATTTTCATTTAGTTTTATTGACTGAAACTTTTTAACACAAGTTTCAAGGTATTTGTGACATTTGCACTTTTTTTTTTGTCACATGACAGGTGTCCTCCACCATTACATCACAAATATCAGTTTCACATTTTTTTTCAAATTCCAAATACTTTTTCACCATTTGTCCACAGTTATAAACAGCTAAACTATGCTAATGTTAAAGCTATAAAAAAACAAGAGAAAATCTTTTCCCGCCAAATTTTGAACTCTCATTATCTTTAAAATGCACATGGTAACCTATCAAAATTTTAAGCTTATTTTGTATTTTTAATTTTACCCTTATAATTTAAGGAATAATCACTTTCAAAGTAAACCTCGAACATCCTTACATCTATAAAATTTATAGTTTAATATTTTCATTTCAGACAATCACCATGCATCTTCTCCATCATATTCCAGAAGGATTTGCTAAGTTCGGGCCATTATATGGGCGCTGGCTTTTTCCATATGAGAGGGTCAACTGCTGGATTACTAGACAAGTTCTGAACAAGAACAGAATAGAGTCAACTGTTATGGAAACTTATGCTGTGAGTATTTTATTGCCCTGGGTACAAAAAACCATGAACATGATGAAAGGAGTATAATTTCATTTTGAAACTTTATACAAATATACATCAGGATATGAGCTTACAAAAAATCATTATTAAATTATCCTCCTTACCTATCATATCCTTATCACCTTCAAAGTTCATTGATTGTGGGGATAAGACTGAGCATTAAATGTTTCAGATCCTTGATAAAAACTAAGGCTAAAAAAAAGTATGTGTGTTTCTGATTTCGTGCCGGAAAAAAATAAGGTCGATAGGTAAACGTTTTTTTATTTATTTAAACTTTTTACATGTTTTACCTTGAAATAATGGGGAGTAGATTTCAAGTTAAACCTGTAAGCCAAAATGCCAATAAAAAGGGGTAGGGTCTGCATTAAAAATAGGGTAGGTAGGGAATCCAGAAACACACATATTTTTTTATTTGCACCAAGATTTTAAATTGAAAAGTCTTAGCTTTAGATGTATTAACTACATAAAAAAACATGGAAAAATTGTTACGGTAACATATATTTTATTTAATCATAATTTGTGTGCTACAGTGCACATTTAAATAAAGTTTTGACCTTTTTATAAGCTAAATGTGCAAAATGGTTTTTCTTCAGTCAATAGCCATTTTAAAAAAGTCTGGAATTCCGATTTTGATTCTTTTGTTTTTTATTTTTGCAAGATTAGTTCCCTTTTTGGTCAAACACATGATGTGAACAATGAAAACATCAATTTATTCCTATCCATTTTTGGCGTAATTTTAACGCTCTGATTAAAATAAACTGGTTTAGAGTGAATTCTTAGATGTCGACTTGTGTTTTAATAGTTTAAAACTTTGGCAGGCGGATTTAAAATGTTTTTACAAGTTAATGATTTTAGTTAATTTCAACAGATTTTCAACCACGAGGCCGACCCAGAAGTCATAAACCTGTAGTGCAAAATTAAAAGATTTCTCTGGTCCGCACATCCGGAAAATAGTTTCTAAAAAGGACTATAGAGTTTTAATAGGTTATAATGAGTTGTTGAAAAATATTTTTTTTAGCAGCCTTCAACATTGTTCAATCATGCCAATCAAAACTACTTATAATGATTTTGCATTTTTCTTTCTTTTTTGTTATAGATCTATGACTGGTGTATCTACGTACTGATGAGCAATTTAGTTGACCATGAGGACCTGTCTCTTGGGAAGTTTGATTCTATTTTTGATGATAAGACGCCAACATACTCGAAGAAAGCAGCTGTGTTACCAGAAAACATTATTCAGAACATGTCAGATGTGTATCCTTTCGCCTTGGCATCAAGAATGAGAACTGATTGTTTAGAAGTCAACATAGTTGAAAAGGAAATAGGGACAACGAAAAGAAGAGTCAAGTACTTTACAGGAAAACAATCTTCTTCTTCATATGTGTATGTGAGGCATAATGGTAAAGTTCGTTTTGGAAATGTCGACAGATTGTTTGAACATTCTTTCCGGGATGAGACATATATGTGGGCATTGTTAAATTTGTTTGAAGATCCAAAGTATGAGGATGGTTTTTGGAGTACAAAACAGAAAGTTCAAACCACAAAGCCATTTTTGCTGACAGACATTAGTGTGCCACTGGTGATTGCAAGGGAAAACAACAGGATTGTATTTATAAGTGCTGATGTGATGTAAAGTATTTCTTATTCGAAGACAATGGTAAACCAAAGAAACATTGTTCTTGCAATTTCAATATCATTTGTCGTTTTCTTGAATTCACCATACATTAGAAAAGTATAGTATTTTGAGAACAAAGTATCAGACAAACTATTAAACAATGCAATTAATTAACAATGATTAAAGACATAAGTTTGAAAATGTTTAATGAATAGTAGGAAATATTCTCCTCTGTGTTAAAAAGTACAATATGATCATGATGATGTATAATATCTGTGTTGATATCAAATCCTTCATTACAATTAGAAACATGATAAATGGGAACTCTTCTGATGGTTTTTGTCTCGCCTGCGATGAATTGTCACAGAAGGCAAGACATAGGTATTACTTGGCGGTGGCGTAAACATTTTTGTAAGACTTTTGTGGACGATAAATTTCTTGAAACGTATAATAGCTAGGCATCTGATATTTGGTTTACAGACAGTTGAGGGTATGGTCTACGCAACTGTCACCATGCCGTGTGACCCTGATCCCATTTTCAGGCTCCAGTGTGTGAACTTAGTTCTTTTTTTAGGCCATAAACTTCATATTAAATTTTTTTGGAAAATGAATTTCTTGAAAAGTATAATAGATAGGTTTCTGATATTTGGTATTCCCTCTCTTCAGTTTACATAGGTTATCTCCCATAAGCAGGAGTTATCTAACTTTGCAGGAGGTGTAATTTCTTAGCCCCTCTGTTCTTTTCATGGAAAATCAAAGAAAAATCTAGAGAGATCTGAAAGAAATTAGGGATTTCCCTAAATTTCACAAGAACTTTACTATATAAAATCTTTTAAAGTTTACATTTTCATTGCAGATTATTTAATAAGTATTTATGTAAAGGGAAATGTTTTAAAAAATTACATAACAATATCAAAATGTTGGGAAATCCCTTTTCTTTCTGAACCCCTCAAATTTATTATAGGATTTCAACAACAAATCCAGAGAAAATAAATTTCATACCTGCTGTAAAGTTAGATAACTCATGCATATGGGAGATAACCAATGTTAACTGAAAAGAGGGAATACAGACAGTTGGGGTAATGGTCTACTCATGTGTCACCATGCCGTGTGACTTGACCCAAATTTTACGCTTTTGTGACTTTATGAACTTAGTTTTTTTTCATGCTTTAAACTCCTTTGTAAGACTTTGATGGAAAATAAATTACTTAAAAAGTATGATAGCTAGGCATCTGATATTTGGTATAAAGACAGTTGGGGTAAATGTCTAGAATTAATAAATGATTAGTTGAATTACTTGATAACAGGTGAGACATACATTTAGTGTTTATTTCCCCTATTTATTATACATTACCTACGTGTACATGTATATCATGTGTATACATTTGTGACACTAATTTTTTTTTTTTTTAAATTATTTTGCACAAGTTCAGTTTAGTTTTAGCTCCCTTTTAATGTTTATAAAGGGATATTGAAAAAAAGTCATAAAAGTACATGTATCAAGAGTATTGTTACTAATACTATATAAATATTAAGATTTACTAAATTTATAAACAAATGGTCAGCAGTTAACAATGGTTAACATTCTAAAACCTATTTTGACATGCATGTTTACCTTATACATGTACATCATGTACATAGATTATGTTGTAGATGTCTGATTCATGTATTTTAGCGGTTACCAAAAAGAACACTTGGGTTACTAGATGTTGGGGGTCAATGATATTTTACCACTAGATGTGTCTTGGGTAACACGACACCGCGCACTAGAAAATAGGTCACTCCAACCAATACTTTACACATGAATGACTTTGGTTATGTTCTTAGTTCAGGTCCATACATGGTCAATGGTACATGTATTTCACCACTATAGTTAGATGTGGCTTGTGTAACATGACTTCAATCAATAGATATTGTGTCACTGTGACCTATATTCTATGCATGAACGACTTTGGTTAAGTACAAGGTCCATATCACAGATACTACATGTCAAAGGTCAATGATATCATATTTTGATAAGGAGGGGGGGGGTGTCATTACCAGTCAATGGTACATGTATTTCACCACTATAGTAAGATGTGGCTTGTGTAACATGACTTCAACCAATAGATATTGTGTCACTGTGACCTATATTTTATGCATGAACGACTTTGGTTAAGTACAAGGTCCATATCACAGATACTACATGTCAAGGGTCAATGATACATGTATTTCACCACTATAGTTAGATGTGGCTTGTGTAACATGACACCAACCAATAGAATATCACTGTGACCTATATTTTATGCATGAATGACTTTGGTTAAGAACAAGGTCCATATCTCAGATACTACATGTTAAGGGTCAATGATATTTCGAGGAAGGGGGGACGTCATATGGTTCATAGTCACAATTTCTAGTCATACTGCAATGATGTTGCGAGCTTAGGTCTTTTGGGATGGTGGTAAAGTTCTATAAACTTTTTTGTACATGTAATGTGGAAAATAGTTCATTTGAAAGGTCACCTGACATCTAGCATGTTTAGTATGTAAATATACTTTGTACATGTATGTTCTTTGGTCTTGCCGCCATTGTGAATTTCTTAAAAAAATTTAAATCAAATATTAATGCTTATTTATTGATATAGCCTATTGGTGCTATTAAGAAGGTTTAATATGTACATGTAACGTCATGACTGTAATGTTGTATAATTTGTGTATTATAAAATGTGTACTTGTACATTTGCAATTTCATATAAAAAAAATAAAATGTATATAATTTATATAGATCTAAACGTCTTTGCCATTCATGCCCTCAGTCACAAAGTTTGCTTTAGATGTCTTAAGTGATTATTTGGACTTGCATATTATTTCTACCTAATGTCTGTGCCATTCTAGACACCCCTTTTGTACTTCGTTATTTGTTGCATAGACATAGAGGGGCAGATGTGGAATAAATGTACATGATACAACATTAATAAACCAAGATACATGCTTTAAAATATGAAGGCATTGTAAACTTAATTATCTCTGCAACTTCTCTGCTTTTTTGCAATAAGTGTTAATTCTTTTAGCCTGCAGATATGTCAATTTTCATAGCACATAGTTATGGTTTCATGAAGCACTGATGCATACTTGATTTTCAACCAAGTTAAATTGACAGATATAGAATAGAAAAGAAGTGAATTGAACATTATATCGTAACTTTTATGGGTTTTATAAGTATTGATAATTTATCAATCAAAATTGAAACAAAGTTCCAGGCTCATCAGAGGGGTTCTACTCGAAAGAGTTAATATTTGAACTGTATCAACTGTATCTACATATAAGTTCTACTAAATGCGTTATCCCAATTTTCAAAGGTTGGTATTTTCCTTTTAGGAGTTCTTACTGTCCCCTGACATAACATGACAGAAAACCTAGTACATGTGTAATGGTCTTTGTCGGCCTGTCCTTCACATTTTAGAACAAAACAGAATTTTTATTTAGTCTAAAATCCAAATACAGGATTGTTACCAATACAATTACATTTTTTTATACAAATACAAACATACATATGAGTGATTTAGACACATGCCTCATTATTATGTATAACAAAAAGAGTGAGCATAACTTTTCTGAGACTGATCAATGGATTTTGATGAAATTTTGAAGGATTGCTGTCATAATATGTAGTTCATATAATTCCACAAATTTTGTAGGAGTTATGGGACTTTATCGGCTTTGTTCACTTCAAATTAAGCAATTTTTGCAGCAGGGGACATTCTATACGTGTAGCAATCTTTTTTAATATTAAAATGAGAAATAGCTGTACATGACAGAATACTTATGTAATTCAATCAATTGCACAAAAAGGTTTAACTTCTTTATACTATAAAGATTTCATCTTCATCTACATATTACACTGCACCGTCAATAATGACGAATACGCAACGGCGTAGTTATGTTGCAATTGCTATGTTTAGACCTTCAATACACAACAAATACCAAATAAAATCTATGGAAATTGACCAGTTAAGAAAATTACTAAGACCAGCTGAAAAGGAAAGGTATTATAAAAATATATTGGGAAAAACATCTTGTAGGTTTTCTTTTCTTAAATGCCGATGATTTAGAATGTCTAAATTTGTTATGTAAGAAAATAATCAAAATTGTAATACTGTTTTCAAGATTCAATGGTAAGTAATTGTTTACTCACATGAAGCATTGAGTGTGCGGCTGTTCCTCTGTTGAAGTAAGCGTCAGAGTTGTAGCCGTAGTTTATCCCAGGCTCGGTTTGAACTCCTATAGAAACTGTAACCGGAGGTCTCCAACAAGAACAAGGAATGTTATGGGTTATAAGTCGAGCACAACACAAACAACCAACGGTACAATAAGGACGTGGTTCCATTGTTAGCGTAATCGAAAATGGGAAATATTTTCTTGTTCACTTAAATAAACTGAACTTGAGTAGCTCAATATTTACTCAATAATTAAACTCAATTACGTTCTGCACAACTCAAAGAAAGCGTTGTCTTTAATGTCCTGATTGAGGGTGATCAAGTGCGGAGTGTGTAATTAAGATTTAAACCGTTTAATTACTCATTTTCGTTTATTATTAATATGTTGTTTTAATAGCACAATCCCACAGAAAGAGAAATTAATTGCGTCCACTGTCCTTAATTTCAATTTTATTCGAAACAATTAATTGGAGCTTTAACATCTGAAAATGATGCTTGGTATTTTTGATATATATGTCTTTGACGACATTCTATGGACCAACTTTGATTTTTTAAACACATACAGTATTCCTAAAATGAATACAAAATACATTTAACTATATTAGACCAAAAAAAAATTTCCTCCGACGACAACAATTCAAGGATTTAGAAAGGTTCCTATAATATTAGCAGCGTATTTCAAATGAAATTGAGGATGGATATCACTTCTTTGTTCATTTTGTGAGATAAAAAATTACTTCTAATCGGACAAAAATATTAAATGACACTCTGCAAGAATATATTTATCGTAACGCTATTAAGATTGTATTAAGATGTTGTTTGTCTTGGTTATTTTTAAAAGGACGCGTTTATAATATTATTTTTTACAAATTTTAACCTTAAACGATTTCTCCATTATTTTTTTCAAATTTTAACCTTAAAAGATTTCTCCCTTGTTTTATCAAGTTGAGCACACATACAAATACCATCGTAGTTCCAGCTGTGATAGGATGTTATATGAATTTTTGTTTATTGTAACTGAAAACTGACATGTATATACATGTATAGGTGTAATATAGTTGTGTCCAGGTGGTTGTTATTTTGTTGTGTAACCAAATATGCACATGTGAAGATTTACAAGTCACAACAAAAAGAAATTGAATAAATAGAACTGCTGTGACGTTAATATGTATAAATCACAAAATCGAAAACACTACCCAACCTTGCATTATTTTTTTTCTGACGGAAACACTTAAACTAATTTAAACTAATTTTAAGCGAACTTAGTTAATATTGTTCATCTCTAGAAAACTTACTTCAGATAATGCATATATTGTACTTTTGCATGGTTATACATGTCCAAAATCTATATTGAAAATCCAAGACAAGTAAAGTAGCGGCTTCGAGTATTCAGCACGACCCAACTGGCACGGGAACGGATGGACCATAGATATAATATAAATGACTTTATTTGCAAAACATAAAACCCTTACGGGTTCCGCAAATACAAAACAAACACAAATATCATATACAAATAACATATACAGAAATAAATGGTTTTACATACATTTTGTAATTATGTGATATGAAAATTACTTGACCAGTATAGACCTCATTTTCGCAACTCTAAAGATTGCTTTATGAAATCAATGATAATGGGCAATATATCCATATCATAATTTAAAATAAATAAAAGTGTATTGGTAGAATCAGGCTGGTTAAAATGTGGGTATTTAGTACATATCATGTTAAAGAATTTATTTCGTATATTATTATTTATTTGGCAGTCTAAAAAGAAATGTTTCTATACATAAATAAAGCTCCGGACAGACATCTGAGGCAGATGATATTCGCCGACTTTTTATCACCCACTTGATATCGGGGTGTCATATATATATAATATAAGAAGTGTTATACGATTCTGTACGAAAACGTTTTCATCTGGGTAAAGATATGTCACAATGACGGATCCAGAAAAGGGGGGGGGGGGTTGGACTGGTGGTCGTTTGAAATTTTTGAAAGTTTTTAAAAAGTTTCGTCGGAAATGGACACCCCTTTCGTCTTCAAAAGTCCTTCAAAGTTTGAATTGATAAATTCAAAATTTTAATAAAACAATATCATATGCATATTACTATAAATTTTAATATCGCTGATATAAGCTGATATCTCTATATATGTAAAAGAGCACATAGAAAAAGTCTACGTTACTGTCTCCCTTTATCTTTAAAAAGAAATAAAATATTTTTTCGACAGTAAACAATAAATTCGTGTATAAAAATATATTATTTGTTTAGAATTGATATTTGGTAAGGGTTTATTGCATTTAAAGTTTAATGCATTTTGTTTTTTAAACTTAATTTGCAATTTTGTACACGAAAAAACCCATTATTTTATCATACGCAATTATTTTGGAACAACTTAGTACAAACTACAGATTATACTATGCACTGTAACGAAAACGGTTAAATTCGGTACGTGTTAGGAAAGATCGATGGTAATAAGAAATAAAGCAGTGGTATTGTTTTAATCCAACAAAAGCATGACGATAAATGCACACGCGAAAACGAGCGATTGAAATTAGATATATAAAGATTATTAAACAGAGTTCCCATATCATTCCGAGACTCCCATATTAGGTGGAGGCGGCAACCGAGACCTAATATGGGTGGAGGAATGATATGGGACCTGATATGGAAAACCTTGTGTCATAATCTTTTTATCATACATTTTCAGCAAACAAATATAAATAAAAAGCAGACGATATAAATATACTGTGACGTTAAATTTCAAAGTGAGGCTCTATGCCTTGATATGGCATATTTGCCCACTTTTGTGCACGCGAGGTCTTGATATGGCCTTATTCGCCCACTTTTGTGGATGTGAGGGCTTGATATGGCAAAAAAAGTCCCTTGTCAAGATATGGCTTGTAATCTAACGGTTGTTACACACGGACAAATTTAAAGGTATCAAAGCTAAATGTATGATAAATATATGTATCATAGTATATATAACTGAATGAACAAGTATATCTGAATTGATTATAATAATGAACAACAGCAAAACTCAACTAAATAATTAAAATAAAACACAACATTAACCATATATTATGTAAGGTGACTGGCTACCGGCTCCCTACCACTTCTTCACACTCAGCCTGATAACAGGATAAGTTAACAGCGGGGTACCCGTATATGGTATATCGTATCTGTGTAGCCACCTGGCAATAACATCTACGGAGTTAAACGAAAATACATTGACTACTTAGGGAAGACTATAACTTTTTTCAAAAAAAAATTTCAAGGAAAATTGCGTACTATTAATTGCTATTTTATTAATTTTATCACTTGAGGAAAATATAGATAAGCTTTCTTTTTTAAATATATAATCAAATAATCAATGATAACTACCACACGCGTTCAAAAACAAGTTAAAGCTGGTCCGGAAAAGGGGGGGGGGGGTAAATGCAAGGATATAAAGGATTTATAATTATCATGTACCAGGTTCTTTATAATTAATTACGCTCAGGCTGACATTACCGGGGATATTACAAGCATACACTTTATTACACAATGATGTCAGTCGTGTAAGTTGGGTAATTTTTAAATAAATAATTAAAAATAAGAATGAAATAATAAATATAAATATCAATAAGAATGAAAAAAATAAATTGATTAAAATAAGAAAGCAATAAATAAAATATAAATTAATAAGATATTAAATTTATTTTGTGTAAATATGAAATACTTCCCGAAATCTAATAATTATTATGATTTCAAACTATCGTGTTTCTGTTGGTTTAAATGGTATTACCTATGGATTGATTTGGATTGATTGACTGCTAGGATTTTGGATTAACGAGGTTTGAAATAGATTGACCGGGTTTAACCATAGTAGTTTGACGGGGCTGTCAGTGAGATTGATTTAGATTGATTGACTGCAAGGCGCATGTCCCAAAATGCATTGATTTAGATCACAAAGAGTTTGATTTAGATTAAAATGAATTGAAATAGAGAGGGCAATCTAAATCAATGCAATTCATTTTTTTTTAATCTTTTTCAAATCGCGTTAATGCCATTATGGCCAATCAAAACCCAAATGACTTTACTAGTGCTATTTAAAGGAATATAAAAAAGTGACTACATCAGGTATTGTAACTCCATGTGTTCTTCATACTTCTGGTGGACGCCAAGACGCAAAAGGTTTGTCTCTTATTTTGTTTGAAAACTTCATTAATATTTGGTCAATTTTGATAAAACAAAATGTGCAAGATACAAAAAAGCATTTACTACTACTTTGTATAAAAACTTTAAAACAAAATAATTATTTAAGACCAGGAAAAATGAGCAAAGTTGTTGATTTATTTGGTATACTATTTATTAATGACGTAAACTATTGGGACACAGAAATGTCATAATTTTCAAAACAATTAATTAAAAATCTTTGCATTCATTGTGATTAAGCTTTGTCGTTTATAACCATCATTTTTAAGCAAAATGACCCCGTTAACATAAGCAAAACTGTAATGAAGGCAGATGTAAATGAAACAGTAATGGTGGATTTTTTTGTCCAGATACATGATGGAAAGATGTTTATGTTTTGTTTTTTTTTTCTTTCTGTTTGATTTTCTTATGTTAAAATGAGTTCTCGATTTGGTGACTATTTACATCTCATATATCCGAAGGAACTTGAGATTAAGGACACTACAGATTCTACGAGGTCCGCTTCATATTTGGATCAATTTCTCGTAATTGACACACAAGGAAGGCTTTGTACAAAGCTCTATGACAAACGTGATGACTTCAACTTTCCAATATTTATCTTTCCCTTTTTGTGTAGCAGCATTCCGTCCGCTCCAGCATATGGAGTTTAAGTATCACAATAGATTCGTTATTCCAGAGCATGTGGGGGGTACAACGACTTCCTTGATAGAGCTACACGGCTGACAAGCAAATTGTTAAAACAGGGGTACGTTGCTCCCATGTTGTTGTCATCACTCAAGAAATTTTACGGACGACATCGTGTGCTTGTATACAAGTACGGGATTTCAATCTCTCAGATGAGCACAGATATTGGTTTGACATAGAGTTTTGTAATGCCATCCTTTCCGGATTTGACCAACACTTAATCGATCTTTGGCAACGTGACGGGTGTGTTATAGCAAGCAGGAACTGCTTACTCTTCCGGAGCACCTGAGTTCACTCTCGTTTCGACTTGAGTTCGCTTTGCTGAATGCAGTTTTGTTGTTATGTGTGTGTGTTTTATGTTGTTATGTGGTTTGTTTTATTGTGATGATTTTTGTCTGCCGGTTTTGTCTTTGCCTTTACGGTTTTATGATACTGATGACCCCTATGGTACACCTTTGCTTCTCTCACGGTTTTATTCTTCCTTTCGGTATTTTGGCTTTTGGTTTTTATCACGAATTTGTCCGCGTTTTAATCATCAATTTGACTACCACGAAGTCAACACTTGTTGTATCCACTATGTTATTCTGTTTTCAAATGCCCAATTCCATTATTAAGTTGCTTTTTGTGGTAATCAAGGAGTTATTTTTGTTAAGTTTTACTGTCTTTAGGTTTAGATAACTTTTGTTTCTAAATCCATCTTTAGAAAAGGGTAAAGAAGTATTTACGTAACAGTGTCAAAACCCCGGTTACGCGGGTATGTTAATGTAGTTCCAAGAATTTTTTTCCAGGAAAAGATAACTCTTCCATCTTGATGAATATTTATTAGCTGTATTGGTTGCCCCTGACGACGCGATATTTTTCTTCCGTGTTATTCCATCACAATCTGCATTATTCGGTCTTACATCGATTCAAAAGTTAATATTTATTCTAAAAGAACCCTTTGTTTCATTTCAAGTGAACACATTTGTTATATCTCACAGAATATAAAATATGTCAAAAGCCGTGGACGTATTTCAATGACCATATTTGGAAAATCATCGGAAAAGTGCTTGGACGTTGTTATGACGTCGTCCATTTTGTGTAAGTGACGTTGAAATATCAACAAGCACCTGTTTTTTTTTTTATAAAAGTCAGTTGTAACGTCTCTACTCTAAAGATGATGACCTTGTTGGCGGAGCTCTGAATTAATTTTATTATGGGAAACAATTTTAACATTCTTTTATTTACGACATGGACGATGTAGCCGTAAAATCGTTAGTCCTCAGTGTTGACAGTGTGATGGTTTGCCACGCCACTTTGGACCACTACGAGTGAGTGAGTGAGTTGGTGTTTTACGCCCGTGCAACGCTATATAGGTTATTTACAGGCGATGAACATGAAAAGGGTGATGAAATGAACATGAAATGATGATGATAAATGAAATATGGGGGGTGGGATGGGAAACAAAGGACCGATAAATTTTGAAGAACCACAGGAAAAGGGGAGAGGTGGGCATGGGCGGAAAAATTAGCCTATGTGGTGCACTACTTGGCGGTCCACAAAGGGGTCTTTTACGTGCATGAAGCGTGGCACTCTCCACACACGTTGGCCCACTATGGTCGGCGGTCAGGGTTTCCGTATTATAGACCTGACAACCCCCGCGGACGAGGGCCACCCTATTCAGCCACCTAGGGTACACACTTGGTCATTCTGTGGGCTGAGCACTGACCCGACGTCAGAATCCCAAGACCCTTAGTCGCCTCTTACGACAAGCTAGGCTCTGCTACGGGCCTATTCGCCACCCGGGCCCCGCACGGGCCTGGACCACTACGAATATCGGAATAATACAAACAGGTTATATATTAGTTTTGTGTAATATTGTTTTATTTTCATGAGAAATATGATGTATAAAATTGTATCGCTAGCCTACTATTACTATGACAATAAAGAAGAAAACTCGTGCCAATTTCTCAGATTGTATACATGTGTGTCATTTCTTGACTTTTGAAATGCTTTTGCACACATATTAGTTTTAGGCCATTGTAGCTCATGTCTTAGGTGAGTGAGTGAGTGAGTTTGTGTTTTACGCCCGTGCAACGCTATATAAGTTATTTACAGGCGATGAACATGAAAAGGATGATATAATGAACATGAAATGGTGATGATAAATGAAATATGGGATGGGGTTGGAAATTTTGAAGAACCACAGGAAAAGGGGAGAAGTGGGTAGGGGCGGAAAATTTAGTCTATGTGGTGTACTACTTGGCGGTCCACAAAAGGGTTTTTTACGTGCATGAAGCGTGGCATTCTCCACACACGTTGGCCCACTATGGTCGGCGGTCAGGGTTTCCGTATTATAGACCTGACAACCCCCGCGGACGAGGGCTACCCTATTCAGCCACCTAGGGTACACACTTGGTCGCTCTATGGGCTGAGCACTGACCCGACGTCAGAATCCCAAGACCCTTAGTCGCCTCTTACGACAAGCTAGGCTCTGCTGCGGGCCTATTCGCCACCCGGGCCCCGCACGGGACCTCATGTCTTAGGTCTTTTGCTGGTAGTGCCAAAAGTTGAAATTCAGCATTACTGTCAGCGTGTAAAAATAAAAGGACAGTAATTAACTTGATCATTTTAAAAATTTAAAAGGTTAAGATAGGATGTGGTCATACATTTTGATTTTGTACTCATGCATGACATGTACATACAGTCCTGTCCCAGTTAATAAAATCTCATTTTATGATATGAAATCCTTTTCATTACTGCTAAGATAACCAAGTAATACACCTGATAATACATGTAAATACTATGAAATATGTACATGTACAGATATTAGGCCAAAAATTATGAATTAATTAATATAATAAAATATTATAACTTGAAATATTGGGACAAAAATGTTTTATTTCATCTTGTTTACATCTTATACTTATGTCTTTTTGATTACATTGCATTGTTAATTCATGAGCTTTATCCAATAAACTGATTGATTGATTGATTGATAATATTAAAGTGGAATTGCTGCAACTTTAGGACATGTGAAATTGCAAGACTATTACATGAATTGATCATTATTGTTGATAAAAAATACATTATTGTAAGCTGATATTTATTCCTAAAAAATTATTAATTTTCAAAATATTAATTTAAATGTGGATTTATATGTGAATTGTGTTATGCTTTTTTGTCCTACATTGTATGTTTAATATATGTGTATTAGCAAGTAAAGTATAAATATTTTGTTTATCTTTCAGACAAAGAGACATATAAAGCTAAAAGTTGATAAAAGTCATCAGCATCTCCAATTTCAAGATTATTCCCTTTATTCCCTTCATTTAGCATGGAACCAGATGAAAAGGTAATAAGAAAATCCAGTGGCGAAACAGAGAATGAGTTGACAGAAGATTCTGAAACTGATATACACACTGAGGCATCAAAACAGAAGAAGCGACGTTATCGCCCTTTGCCTATGACACAACGAAGAGCTAGACAACTGGCCTGCCCTGAGGGTTTCTCACCTGTTGGATTAACGACTAAGGGAGAGAAGTCGAGTAAAAGAAAGAATCCATATACCAGAGATAATTTTGTCCAGTTGGCCGATTCGGAAGATGAGTTTATATAAAGGTATAAAATGTCCAAATAAATCTATGCACAACTGTAATCATGTTGCAAAGTTGTTGGCATGAAAGGTTGATAATAATTTGTTCTTCAATCCTTTAGGTTTGAAGGATTTGTTTGTGAATTATGTATTTTCTTTCTCGTATATTTTAAGAATACAATGGAGGACAAGCGTTGATAGCTCATATATTATACAGTTTATTGCGTCTAATATGTTCTAGAACGGAATAAACATCAATAAAAACTTATACATTCTGTTCTTCCCAATCTCTTACTTTCTTGCTGTCGTCCTTTCCAGTAACTACGTCAACTACGTTTCCGATAAAATCTGCAATGGTATGCATACCATCGGGCTGCATTTGCTGTCTACGGTCATGGTACTCGAGGCGCAAGAAACTGTAAGTTCATTTTAAACCTGTTTGTCTTTGCAGAATCGATTTTCTGTTCTGGTTTGGGAGACTGTCATACTCTTTTCTGATTTCAGCTTCTTCCCTTGTGTATGATGTAGGTTTTTTACCAGTTTCCTCCCCTTTTAAGGCAAATGCACTCTTTTCCTGCCTGAGGTGATGCTCTAATGGTAAAAATGTCTTATTCTTTATGTGAATAACCTTGTGCAATTACTTGCAGTAACATCTTTCTTCCTTGCAGTAAGGGCATTCTCTCAGTGCAGCTTGACCAGAAACATGCAAAATCTTGCTGAAAGCAGGAATGTCACAATTGTGAGTGAGTGAGTGAATTGGTGTTTTACGCCCGTGCAACGCTATATAGGTTATTTACAGGCGATGAACATGAAAAGGGTGATAAAATGAACATGAAACGATGATGATAAATGAAATATGGGGGTGGGATGGGAAACAAAGGACTTGTAAATTTTGAAGAACCACAGGAAAAGGGGAGAAGTGGGTAGGGGCGGAAAATTTAGCCTATGTGGTGCACTACTGGGCGGTCCACAAAGGGGTCTTTTACGTGCATGAAGCGTGGCACTCTCCACACACGTTGGCCCACTATGGTCGGCGGTCAGGGTTTCCGTATTATAGACCTGACAACCCCCGCGGACGAGGGCCACTATATTCAGCCACCTAGGGTACACACTTGGTCGCTCTGTGGGCTGAGCACTGACCCGACGTCAGAATCCCAAGACCATTAGTCGCCTCTTACGACAAGCTAGGCTCTGCTGCGGGCCTATTCGCCACCCGGGCCCCGCACGGGACGGAATGTCACAAAGAAATTGTAACAACGCTACCTTAACAGTTGTAACAACGCTACCTTAACAGTTATTGGTACCCCTTTATAAGCATCATATAGTGTGCATTCTCGTCTAAATATGGGTCAAGGTTCTTTGGTTCTTCTGTTCTGGTACCTGGCACTATACCAACTAACATCGTTGGTCCAAGTACATTTCGCACAGCAACTGGCAGATTTATCCAGGTTAATAGGAGTGGCCACATAGACTGTTGGGTCGCCATACTCTTTGTGTTGATTCAAACCGTCACAAAACAAGCATTCTGAGAGTATTGCCAAACAATACATAGTCCCCTACCGGCCTCATATTTCAGTCACTGGTAAGAGTTTGTCAAACAAATGAATACCTAAACTTGATCAGTTTATTATCTACAAGGAACAATAAAAAAGTGTATAATTGCAATTGATTTTCAAACTTCAAAGGGCCATAACTCCCTTAAAAATTTGTGGACCTGCACAAAAATCAAACTTAATCTGTAACTCATCATGGTTAAATCACATACCAAAAAATCAGTTCATTATCTATAAGTGTATAGAAAAAAAGTGTGGAAAACTAATATTTTAGTGAATTTTCAAAGTTCAAAGGGCCATTTGTGGACCGGCACGAAACTCAAACTTGATCTGAAACTCATCAAGGTAAATTCACATACCAAAAACAAGTGCATTATCTATAAGCGTTTAGAAAAATGTGCGGAAAACTTAAATTTTAGTGAATTTTCAAAGATCAAAGGGCCATAACTCCCATAAAAATTAGTGGACCAACACGAAACCCAAACTTGATCTGTAACTCATCAAGGTTAACTCACATACCAAAAATCATTTCATTATCTATAAGCGTTTAGAAAAAAGTGCGGAAAACTGAGGCGTTACAGACGGACGGACAGATGGTTGGACGGACAGACAGACGGACGGACAGAGCGCAAACCTATAGTCCCCTTCAGCTTTCGCCGGTAGGGGACTAACAATACCAGTGGTATTGTATTTGCCTCATCCATTCCCTGGAAAACACTACAAGACTTGAATACATAACCATCAGTGACATCCATCAGTTTCCCATTTGAAATATCTGGCCTGGAGTTTAACAGTTGGCATATGTTTTTACAACTATACCCTCTTGCTAATCTTGGTCCAATGGGCATGTATGAAAAAGATTTCCTTGGTATTAAAGTGTCTGCCTTGATTCGGTTTTCACCACATTTGCAACATTCACGGTCAAGGGAAATACACTCTGTACAGCAAACAATCATTTACACAAGCGTCATACTTTGTAGTTGGTACTAACAGTGGTTTGATAAGTTGATGGGTCTCTTTGTATGATTCAGGAAGACAATTTGGTGATGGCAGAACTTTCTTTTCATATCGAAGACACATACTAAGGGCTGACTTTGATATTCCATTGTTACTGCTGAAGTTTACGAAATGTCGTAAGAGGGAGTCAAGTAGGGTTGATTTACTCCCATAATAGAGAAGTATTGACAGCTTCTCTGAAATATAATCATCTTGTGACTCATTGATGATGTAGTTTGGCTTCAAGAAGGCAGAGGCAGACTTCAAAAGTTTGGATTCCAGAGATTTGAAGAATTCTTTGTGTTCTTTCAGGATCAGCAGAAATAAAAATAAAAGACATATAAATATATTTTTTACAAATTCAGAAAAAAAAACATGTACATGTAAATGTATTGTTCAACCATAAATAAAATTGTCTATATTGTATTTACAGAGAGCCATCAGGAGCATAGGTTCAGCAACAGACAACCGGCAGAGGACTGTGCAACTTTGTAGAGACTTGTTTCCTGAAATAAGGTCTACACCTAGAAGTTCTAAGAAGCTGAATGAAGCCATTAAACGATCAAAAGCAAACAGACGTCACTACAACCAATTGAAGTATGTACAAAGCTCTTTGAGAATTGAATCAAACGCATCATATCGTATCATTTGCCAAAGTATCGCAATTAACGATACCTTTGATGAATCGTAGCATTATATCCAATAGCACATTACATGTACAATATACCCGGTATATATAATATCAGTCTACCTCAATCATCCTAAAGCCTCAACTACATGTTCATTTATGTGCATTATTTTAAGTAGCGTATAAATTTTTTCCGCATTGATCGATAAAATGAATCTAAATATCTTTGAAAATGAAATGTAATGTTCTTATATATTGTTTCTATTTCTGTCACAAATCATGTGTAATTTCATTTACATGACAATTAAGTTATTATGTTATACATAGTTCATGTAATTGATAAGGTGGTCGAGTAACTAATTTCCTTATTAATATATTAATATGATTTAGAGATTTTGAGTGTACTCATAGAAAAGATCATATTTTCAGAAAAATTTGTCAAAGTAGTAAATTATATATATTAAAAATTAATAAAAAGCTACGCCGAGCGCAGCATGATACGACCGCAACCTGTTGAACCCTGTACATTTGCAGCCACATATGGATTGTCAAATGAGGAAATGGTAGAACAAAGATGAATATTTAAAAGAAGAATTCATCGAAACCTCAAAGAAAATGAACGTCGTCATACCAGCCTATACTATCGCTCAGGCCAGACTTGAATTATATATATACTTATATGGAGAATTTGGGACCAAGAACACTGTACTGCGACACGGACTCCATCGTATTTACATCGAAGCCAGGAGAATGGAGGCTTAAGCTGGGAGACTACTTAGTTGATTTAACGGATGAAGTACCCGGAAATACTATTACGGTGTTTGATACGGGAGGACATAAGAACTTTGCATACAAAACAACCATTCCCGAGAAAGGAGGAAACAGAACTATGTGAAAAGTTGACGGAATAACACTCAACTTCAAGAACGCTTAAGACATCAACTACGACACCATCAAGGAGATTGTCACCATTAAGAGAAACGATATTAGGACAGTGAGAGACGAATACAAGATACGGGTACTTTTTCAAATCTTGTGTGGAATGTTTATTGTTCATTGGATGTTAAAATTTCTTGTTTTCTTTGAAATTCTTTCAACTTGGTTCGTCAATGGATTGATTCGATAAATGAACTTACTTTATTTTGTTCAGATTTTCAAATTCTTTTCTCATTGGAATCCTTTTTCAATCAAATTTGCAATATCTCTTTGTTTTTTTTTTTAGAAATAACGGTTAAAAGAGTAAAAATTGCCAGTTATTTCTTAAATCTAAAACAATTAAAAATGCATTGAAAATCCACCCCAGAACACATTTGTCAAAAACCATTTAGTCCACTGATCTCGGTCTCCTATGCGTAAAACTGACCCAAACCAGATTATACTTGTATAATGTGTTCAAATATTAGGGTATTTCGTAGATTCAGGAACATTTAATTTATTTTTTGGGTTTTTTTTATGTTTAAAACCTATCAAATTTAGATACGACCCCTAAAAATGTCCTATACCGGGATGCCTGGCTAGAGATGTCAATATTAAACGCCATATTAGTAGTCTGCATCTAGGCTTTAACTACACTACACCTCCCCTACATACTGATCTAAGGTAATGTGTAGTCGAGGGGTGCGATAAAAACAGTAAGAATGAACCTTCATCTGTATCGCGTTCATACATTTCCCTGCTGCAGGTCTCGGTAAGAGTAGGACCCGTAGGATCCCCATGCAGGAGGCCAAACTTCCCGTCCCTACCCATCACTCCTTTTTCCAGTGACAGTCAAAACTCTCCTACCCGATTGGCAATGTGCCCCCATTTCCTCCACTTCATCATCATTTCATGTTCATTGTATCACCACTTTCATGTTCATCTCCCGGATATAGCCGAAATCGCGCTGCTTGGGAGTAAACCAATAACTATCCAACTATCTAACTCTTAAGAAAATACGCTAGTAAGTTGATAAATAGATTTCCATATATAAGAAAGCTATAAATATTAATGAAAGGAAAATTGTTTTATTAATTAATTTATGTTTTATTATATCCCTCTCACTCTGTCTGTCTGTGCACATACCTCATAAATGCAGCTCCTACTCAACACCCTCACAAATTTTGATGAGGCTTAACATAAAGAAAGAACATCATAGATGGGCATGGAGAATTTACGTTGCCGTCTGCTTTCATTCAGGGGAGATAAATGGACTTAAACCATTTTAACATAGTGTTCAAGTGGAGACGTCCTTAAGCCCAAATCCTAAAAGGCTCAATTGATTTTGATTATTTGAATCATAACAAGAGGCTCCCAGGAGCCTGAATCGCTCACCTGGTCTTGATGTTGATCCTATACATTTGTAGAGCTAAATGAGCTGAACATTTAAGCAAGCAACAGCTTTTCTCTACCTGCAATAGTTTTCATTCTATAGGCCAAAAACACCATTTTTCACCTATAAGGAGCCATAACCCCTATAAGGAGTCATCTGACAACTTCGACCCTATGGAGACTTTTGTAGAGCTAAATATTTAAGCAAGCAACAGCTAATCTCTATCTGCAATAGTTTTCATTCTGTAGGCCAAAAACATGAAAAATCGCTTTTTTCAGGGGCCGTAACCCCTATAAGGGGTTTTTCACCTATAAGGAGCCATAACCCCTATAAGGAGTCATCTGACAACTTCGACCCTATGGAGAATTTTGTAGAGCTAAATGAGCTGAACATTTAAGCAAGCAACAGCTAATCTCTATCTGCAATAGTTTTCATTCTGTAGGACAAAAACATGAAAAATCTCTATTTTTCAGGGGCAGTAACCCTTATAAGGGGTCATCTGACAACTTCGACCCTATGGAGAATTTTGAAGAGCTAAATGAGCTGAACGTTTAAGCAAGCAACAGCTAATCTCTATCTGCAATAGTTTTCATTCTGTAGGCCAAAAACATGAAAAATGGCTATTTTTCACCTTTAAGGGGCCGTAACCCCTATAAGGAGTCATCTGACAATTTCGACCCTATGGAGACTTTTGTAGAGCTAAATGAGCTGAATATTTAAGCAAGCAACAGCTAATCTCTATCTGCAATAGTTTTCATTCTGTAGGCCAAAAACATGAAAAAATCGCTTTTTTCAGGGGTCGTAACTCCTATAAGGGGTCATCTGACAACTTCGACCCTATGGAGAATTTTGTAGAGCTAAATGAGCTGAACATTTAAGCAAGCAACAGCTAATCTCTATCTGCAATAGTTTTCATTCTGTAGGCCAAAAACATGAAAAATCGCTTTTTTCATGGGCCATAACCCCTATAAGGGGTCATCTGAGTGAGTGAGTGAGTTGGTGTTTTACGCCCGTGCAACGCTATAAAGGTTATTTACAGGCGATGAACATGAAAAGGATGATATAATGAACATGAATTGATGATGATAAATGAAATATGGGATGGGGTGGGAAACACAGGGACGTTAAATTTTGAAGAACCACAGGAAAAGTGGAGAAGTGGGTAGGGGCGGAAAATTTAGCCTATGTGGTGCACTACTTGGCGGTCCACAAAGGGGTCTTTTACGTGCATGAAGCGTGGCATTCTCCACACACGTTGGCCCACTATGGTCGGCGGTCAGGGTTTCCGTATTATAGACCTGACAACCCCCGCGGACGAGGGCTACCCTATTCAGCCACCTAGGGTACACACTTGGTCGCTCTGTGGGCTGAGCACTGACCCGACGTCAGAATCCCAAGACCCTTAGTCGCCTCTTACGACAAGCTAGGCTCTGCTGCGGGCCTATTCGCCACCCGGGCCCCGCACGGGACAGGGGTCATCTGACAACTTCGACCCTATGGAGAATTTTGTAGAGCTAAATGAGCTGAACATTTAAGCAAGCAACAACTAATCTCTATCTGCAATAGTTTTCATTCTGTAGGCCAAAAACATAAAAAATCGCAATTTTTAAGGGGCTGTAACCCCTATAAGGGGTCATCTGACAACTTTGACCCTATGGAGAATTTTGTAGAGCTAAATGAGCTAAACATTTAAGCAAGCAACAGCTAATCTCTATCTGCAATAGTTTTCATTCTGTAGGACAAAAACATGAAAAATCTCTATTTTTCAGGGACCTTAACCCCTATAAGGGGTCATCTGACAACTTCGACCCTATGGAGAATTTTGTAGAGCTGAATGAGCTGAACATTTAAGCAAGCAACAGCTAATCTCTATCTGCAATAGTTTTCATTCTGTAGGCCAAAAACATGAAAAATCGCTATTTTTCAGGGGCCGTAGCCCCTATAAGGGGTCATCTGACAACTTCGACCCTATGGAGAATTTTGTAGAGCTAAATGAGCTGAACATTTAAGCAAGCAACAGCTAATCTCTATCTGCAATAGTTTTCATTCTGTAGGACAAAAACATGAAAAATCTCTATTTTTCAGGGGCAGTAACCTCTATAAGGGGTCATCTGACAACTTCGACCCTATGGAGAATTTTGTAGAGTTAAATGAGCTGAACATTTAAGCAAGCAACAGCTTATCTCTATCTGCAATAGTTTTCATTCTGTAGGCGAAAAACATGAAAAATCGCTATTTTTCAGGGGCCTTAACCCCTATAAGGAGTCATCTGACAACTTCGACCCTATGGAGAATTTTGTAGAGCTAAATGAGCTGAACATTTTAGCAAGCAACAGCTAATCTCTATCTGCAATAGTTTTCATTCTGTAGGCCAAAAACATGAAAAATGGCTATTTTTCACCTTTAAGGGGCCGTTACCCCTATCAGGGGTCATCTGACAACTTCGACCCTATGGAGACTTTTGTAGAGCTAAATGAGCTGCACATTTAAGCAAGCAACAGCTAATCTATATCTGCAATAGTTTTCATTCTGTAGGCCAAAAACATGAAAAAATGCTATTTTTCACCTTTAAGGGGCCGTAACCCCAATAAGGGGTCATCTGACGACTTTGACCAAATGAAGACTTTTGTAGAGCTTTTGATGCTGAATCAGTAGCGTGGCCTCAGATTTTCTCTATCTCTTATACTTTTTGATTTATAAGCCAAAAACAGTAGTCTGACCCCCTAAGTCTATTTTTAGTAACGGCGGCCATGTTTTTTAACGGATCAAAAATCAAAACACAAGTTTGGTGCAGGACACCCTAAGGATCATTCATACCAAGTTTCATTAAATTCTGTTTGGTAGTTTCAGAGGAGAAGATTTTTGAAAAATTGTTAACAGACGACGACGACGACAGACGACGACGGACGCCAAGTGATGGTAATAGCTCACATGGACCTTCGGTCCAGGTGAGCTAATAACAATACTCTGAATTATTCTCTATTTTTAAAGAATTATTCTTCAGGGAGCCATAATTTATACCTGTTTCTCTTTCTCTTTCTTTTGTAGAAGGGCAATCAGTGTACCATCGACTTGCAAAGCAGTTAAAATGTGTCCTGAAGAAAATAAAAAAAAACGTAGAAAGGAACAACAAAGTGGAGGAACCATGTGGAACCATGTGTGGAAAATATACCTAAAACATCAACGTAGAGGATATTTCCACCGTTGAAAGTGTAGCTTTTAGTTGTCTTGGGCATTTTCAAGGAAATGCCTCAGAAATACCATCATCAATGAGACAAGAGATGGCTCAACTGAAATGCTTGGTTACAAGATGCCGGGAGGAAATAGAGATTTTAAAGCAGCAGATGAAATCAACAATGGGATGGTACAAAGACCAACTGTTGATATTAAGAAAAGAATTAAATCAACAGGAAAATATGTCAATATTTTTTAGAGAAGGCATGTACCTTGAAATGGTTATATTGCACTTGTGCAATCTTTTTCAGGAGTACATTGTTGATTGCGCTCCTGTTTTTAAATTTAACAGAAAATGTACTGTCAGATGATGAAATGAAAATGAATGAGCTTTTGACTTACTAAGCATCTGTAGAAGATTTATGTGTTAATGAGATAGTGAGAGTTGTAGTGACTATGATAGTGACAGTTAGCAATGTGTTATCTGGATTTAAAGTTTTTCCATTTGTATTTTCAAATATTTAATATTTTGAAAATTATAATCTGTTAAATATACTTTTTTCAATAACAAATGGTAGGGAAAAAACATTGTGAAGTTGAAAGTTTTCTATTTTTATTTATTTTATAAAAAAGTGCTTCATCAAACTTTCACAAACTATGTTCACTGTTATAAAAGGATGGAAGGTACAGTTGTTGAAAAGTATTTATTTTAGTTTTTGCACTGAATTTGAGAAAGACACCTTGAAAACTTCCTAAAGATTTCCAAATTGTGTATATTCATGGATGGAAGTTTCCTTACATTTTTATGCCCCATCTTCAAAAGTAGGGCATATAGTGCTTTGGTTCATCATCTGTCACTCCAAAATTTTGCGAAAAGACGCATTATGTCATTTGGACATATTCTTGTTTGTTAAATTTAGACGTGTATATTTTTTACTTATGCACCAAATGTTTTTTATTTTCAGTGTTCACACAGTAATAAATCTACATTGTATAGTTTTTGGGGGTCTTTTTCGCTAAATTATATCTTTTTTGGTTGTTTTCAATTTGTATAAACTTTTGATGCTACAATGAATTGGGTGGTTTTAAATAAAATATTTGATATTTAATGTAATTAGAGTTCCAAAAGTAAGTAAATAAATATCAATGATATTTGGTTGTGTTTATTTTCCTTCTTTCAACATCTAGCTTTCATACTGAACTTCATACTGTTTTGTTTGGTGTTTTTGAAAATAAAATAACCAACTTGCAACTTGTTTTAATTAAATAACTTTCCCACATTAAAGGTCTGTCCCTCACATGTGGATAATCTCCCAGTCCCTTGTTGGTGAACCTGTGCCAAATTGTTATGACAATTGTGGACTAAGCGACTTGCATGGTGAAGTTGAACTCCTTATTTTTATACGACCGCAAAAAATTTGCGGACGTATAATTGTATGATGCTGTCGTCGTCTGTTAACTTTAGTGTATACACAATAACTTTTGTTCTAGTCATCAGAATGCAATGAAATATGACAATGATGTTCATTAACATATAAAGATGGATGGGATTGATTTTTTTTTTGGTTTAAAAATTAGGGGTCAAAATTGCAACTTGTATGTTTGTTGCCATGATAACTTTAGTTCTAGTTATCCGATCGCTTTGTAAATTCTGATCCTGAAATTCATTATGAGGAATATTAAGTATAATATGGTTAACTCACCAATTGTTGACTGTGATGGGATTGGGCAACAGGTTCCAGGGCTCGATGTCCAAGTTCTATTAGATTCCAACTCGTGTCGTCTGTCTTGCTGATTCAACGTTATCCGCATTACTCTGCGCCGATTTACCGCTACAGAGGAAGTCCATTGATGACGTCTCGTCCTGTCGGTCACTCGTCCCTAACTATGTCAACCATAACTTACAACACCCTCCCCCTTTTCAAAATCGTTGGTCTAGTATTTCGAATAAACACATTAACGAATATGTAACTCCATGAACATCAGTAGGTTAAACGTAGGTCCCGCACATACGGGGTATGAACCATTAACACATTTTCAAATAACACAAAGCACATTTAACACACTCAACAAATTATTTGTACATATATCGTGAACTCAACATATATACACTAAATCAGACGAATTATTCCTTTTAAAATCTATTTATCCTTAACTTTGTTTGGGGGGTATAAAATCAATTACATGTAAAGTAATAATAGCAAGGTACAGACAGAAACTTCTTCAAGTGGACCATCAAAGGACCACAGTGACAAATCTTGTTCTAATTGCAGGGTTCTCACAAACAATCTCATACCAAATTCAAGGTCATTTCAAGCATTTTTCAAGGTCATTTAAGCCATTTTAAGGTGCACCTTAAACAAACAACTCTAATTTTGATCCATAATCATCAATATATTAAAATAGTGTCGTATTCCAGCTATATCATATCAATAAACAGTATTTTCAAGAACTGGCAAGACACAATAAAGGACCCAAATGATACCAAAGCTGCATCCCAATTCAAACCTTTGTAAAGAAATTAATGCTTTTAAAAGACATTTTTGGCCAGTTTCCTGATCGTTTTGGAACCCTGTAATTGACCCAGTGTTATTCTTTAAATGGAAAGAACAATGACCCAGAATGATGTTTATTATATGATAATTGGTGTTGCATACAGCTCTGTAAAGTTATTGATATAAAATAGAATGGATATGTTGAGCTCACCATATCCATTCTATATTATATCGATGTTTATTATAGCCATGCGAGTAAAAATGGGAATATGAACAACTCCATTGTAAAGAATTATTGCCTATTCGAGTTTAAATACATGTACTTACATTGGAACCCATTAAAAGATGGTTTCATTGTAATTGACGGTGTTCCTAAAGTTGTCCACTGAGATGTAGCTGCTGTCAGCTCATTTAAAAATTGCTGGAAACTACTTGATGCCATTTGCGAATGGTGATTGCTGAATACAAGTTGATGCCATCTGATGATGTGGTGATTGCTGAATACTAGTTGATGCCATCTGCTGATGTGGTGATTGCTGAATACTAGTTAATGTCGTCTGCTGATGTGGTGATAGCTGAATACCATCGGTAGTTGATGCCGTCTGCTGATGTTGTGATTGCTGAAAATTAGTTGATGCCTGGCGGAATGGAGATTGCTGAACACCAGTTGATTCCATATGCTGGAATGGTGGGGGTCAAATACTACTTGTACAAGCAGTGTGCTTAATGATGAAACTTGCTGGGAACTTGTTGGTTCATTTAAATCTGGCAGATCAAAGTCACTGTTTGAAGTAGTTGATAAAGTTTCAAACTTTTCATATGTGACCTATTGGAAAATATTGAAAACCAATAATATTAGCAAACATTATGTTAAAATTAGTTAGTTAGTTATTGCTTTACTCCCAAGCGATTACGGCTATATCCGGGAGATGAACATGAAAGTGGTGATACAATGAACATGAAATGATGATGAAGTGGAGGAAATGGGGACGCAAGGCCAATTGGGTAGGAGAGTTTTGACTGCCACTGGAAAAAGGAGTGATGGGTAGGGACGGGAAATATTGCCTCCTGCATGGGGATCCTACTCCTACCGAGACCTGCAGCAGGGTTCTTTAACGTGCGAGGAACGTGACATTTTTCCCCAACACGGTGCACCACGGTGTTTTCGGTCATGTTTTCCGCATTATCGCCTGACGACCCCGCATCTCTCGATGTCAGGGCTGCCCCATTCAACCAAGTCGCTTTGTGGGCAAAGCGGCCTGACCCCGATGTCAGGTTTCTGAGCGCTCTTTAGTGGACTTTTACCGACAAGCTTAGCGCTGCTGCGGGCCTATTCGCCTCCCGGGCCCCGCACGGAACTTACGTTTAAATAATTAAGTGTATATGAACTTGACATGTTATTAACTTCTTGTCAATCAATCTTATGACTAGCTACAATAATGTAGCTGCTTTGATTGGGCGGAGCTACAATTCTGTCCCATTCCCAATAACGGAGCAACGCCGAAAGCGAAATCACACCGGGCGCAATTCAATCCATTAGACGTCAAATTAGGTATTAAAATATCGCTTATAGTATTTTAATGAGGAATTCTGTTTAAATTTTCCGACTTTAAGCGCAGTTTGCTAGACTTTACTTTGAAGAATCTTGATCTTGAACTTTATAATGAAGTTCATGATCAGAATTTTGAAAATGTTGGATTTCTAACAAATTAACATTAATCTTTGACTCTTGGCCAATTTTTTATAAACTCAATGTAATTCAGAGTTTTAATGGTATTTTCGAACCATCTTGAAGCTTTGTTTGAGTTGGAGAAAAAAATTATATTTGCTCCATTACGAGCAATGGGACCGCATTGTAGCTCCGCCTAATCAAAGATGTCAAAGGAGCTACATTTTTTGTAGCTATCTTATGACCAACATCAATCACTGACCACTTTATACATTGTAGGTCATACATGTATATAAAATGTTTTAAATTTTCATTCTGCCCCTTTTTGTCCAAACAAATATTCATGTATGTTTGGCATAACCATTTATTGTTAATGTGTTATTCCTAATCAATATTGTCTATTGGCCAAGTACAATGCTACCGTATCAACATGATCTTGACTGAGATTCAGTTCTGATGATATTTTGACTGATACCTCACACAGTCCTGTACAATATTTAAACGATGGGATATGGAATAATGCACATGAGACCAAAACATGTGATCACTTATTAAGTAAAACCGCAATTTCTTTTAATATGCTGTATCAGTGTACATGTAAGACCATCTTGGAAATGTACTCCTCTTCAGCAGCACTAGCTACAATAATGTAGCTCCTTTGACATCTTTGATTAGGACCGCATTGTAGCTCCGCCTAATCAAAGATGTCAAAGGAGCTACATTATTGTAGCTAGCGAAACCATGTATTGGATGTGCAAAGAACTCATACGTTGACAGAACATTTACAAGACAAAACGATTATGACAAACAAGAGAGACGAAAGCAATTTCTGTAAAAGATTGGGGTAAGTAGATTTTTTTCTTTTCTTTCTTTTTGTAATAAATCCAAGAGTCTATGCTCCTCCGCTCCATTTAGTTGAAAAGCTTATTAAAAATCCTTTCCAATGCGCTTTTGATCGTATAAATCGATTAGAAAATGACTGAGATATTAGCATTTAAAGTTTGAAATTAAAATTTTCTTAAAGAAGTTCCGGCTAACCCTAACTCTATATTCATACGCAAAAATAAGACTAATCACTCATATATATCCTTCCCCGCTATTTCCCAAGGCCATAACCCTAACTTTTTGAAAAGCCCTTTTTTGTTCCCCGCCGCAACGCGTCGGAGGGACTTAGTAATGGTCTCCGTCCGTCCGTATGTCTGTTTTGTTAATATAAATATTGACGGCAATAAAAATCAAGCCTTCAAAAGTATAATGATTGTTGTTACTCTATACATGGCGTCAATCAAATGCGGATTCTCAAAACTTCTACAGAACTGATGGAAAATCTCAATTCTAAGTCATTTTCATCATGTCATGTAATAGAATTAAATCATTTGATTTATCTTCATTATATACTTCAAATTAAAATCCTCCCGGGTGGCGAATAGGCAAGCAGCAGTGCCTAGCTTGTCGTAAGAGGCGACTAAGGGTCTTGGGATTCTGATGTCGGGTCAGTGCTCAGCCCTCAGAGCCACCAAGTGTGTACCCTAGGTTACTGAATAGGGTGGCCCTCGTCCGCGGGGGTTGTCAGGTCTATAATACGGAAACCCTGACCGCCGACCATAGTGGGCCAACGTGTGTGAAGAGTGCCACGCTTCATGCACGTAAAAGACCCCTTTGTGGACCGCTAAGTAGTGCACCACATAGGCTAAATTTTCCGCCCCTACCCACCTCTCCCCTTTTCCTGTGGTTCTTCAAAATTAACCGGTCCTTTGTGTCCCACCCCATCCCCATATTTTATTTATCATCATCATTTCATGTTCATTTTACCATCCTTTTCATGTTCATCGTCTGTAAATAACCTATATAGCGTTGCGCGGGCGTAAAACTCCAACTCACTCACTCACTCATTCAAATTAAAATCTCGTTTGGCACAGCTGATTAAACGTAGCTTTATCAAAAAGAACGGAAAACGCAGGTACAAGTATTTGGTAGTCGGTTATAAAAAGACAATAAAATAAGTAGGTTGGTTAAACCACACATAAAAGGTAAAAATATCAAATATATAACTAATATAAATTAATAAAGAATACATCTAAAATCTAAAAAGCCCAAATTTTCGGCTTTCAGCCTTCGTCGGGGGCAGAGCAAAGAAAAAAATCACGACCGCCACGGTCTGAGGACAACCAACAAGTAAAAAATATAGAAAAAAGTGTTCACTCGATAAAAACAACCACGTCATCATCACCCAAATCCTGAACTGAGCAATATAACAATAGGCCAAATCATACCCAAAGAATCAAATTAAGTAAATTACAAAGAAATGATTTGATTTTTGACATTGATGCCGAAAAGACGTGCTGTTCCCAGGAATTTTATTATTCTCTGCTCAAGGAACTGTCTTTGTTTCTCGCCGTGATGGGTTTGAAGCAGAACCGTGACTTGCATATCTTTTATACTGTGACCGGACCCTCGAAAATGCTCCCCGACATTATAAAAAGAGTTACTTTGTCATCCAAGAGTCTAGCAAGAAAAAACAAATTTACAGAAGATCAAATTATAGAAATACTCAACTTTCTAATCGACAACATGTTTGTACAGTTCGGTGGACGTGTTTTTCAGCAAACAATAGGTATCCTATTTTTCGTGGGTGATTCCACTGAATCTCGGGAGAAAGTCGTTTTCTCCAAAGCAAAGTATAACAGCAATCTTCCTGCAAATCCCTTGACCAAATCTACATTCAAGTGTTTCTATAATGCCTGTTATATCTATTACCTCTGTGTTTTTTGCTTTTGAAGCATTATGTATGCCCGATTCCTGAATTTCCCGTCCGGTAATCTTGGCCAATGCGTTGACAAACAAAAACAAGTGCATCACAACACATTCAATGTCACCAGATGTGACAACGCTTACTGTAACTTCATCTGTCTTTTATGTCTTTTATTCATGTTTGATGTCATTCAACCAATCTACATGTGCCAGTTCCGCCTTCCCCTTTTGCTGTCGTATAAATTCCAATAAAGCATGTCCTTGATAGCCTTCCTTTGAACATTGCGCTCTAATTGGTGTTGTATATGATTTTCTGGACTTCTACAGTTCTCCCAAGCGCAACACGTTGTGAGTAGAAGTTCGCTGTCTATGTCGATGGTTACATTTCTTTCCACATCAAGTTGATTTGACGTTCCTTGCTAAATGGTTGCTGATCATTCGTTTTCCAAGGTCTGTTTCTATGATTGATGATTTTGAAAGTTTCTCTGTAGAAACTACATCTTGTCAAATTTTCAAATGGGAAATGGAGAACGACTTGGTCTTTTCAAGTTTTTTTTCGTGTGGCTGATTTGAAATCGTCTGGGGTAAATGAGTACTTTTCCTCGCAAATTACAATCTTAGTCAGGAGTGAGTGAGTGAGTTGGTGTTTTACGCCCGTGCAACGCTATATAGGTTATTTACAGGCGATGAACATGAAAAGGATGATTAAATGAACATGAAATGATGATGATAAATGAAATATGGGGATGGGGTGGGACACAAAGGAACGGTAAATTTTGAAGAACCACAGGAAAAGGGGAGAGATGGGTAGGGGCGGAAAATTTAGCCTATGTGGTGCACTACTGGGCGGTCCACAAAGGGGTCTTTTACGTGCATGAAGCGTGGCACTCTCCACACACGTTGGCCCACTATGGTCGGCGGTCAGGGTTTCCGTATTATAGACCTGACAATCCCCGCGGACGAGGGCTACCCTATTCAGCCACCTAGGGTACACACTTGGTCGCTCTGTGGGCTGAGCACTGACCCGACGTAAGAATCCCAAGACCCTTAGTCGCCTCTTACGACAAGCTAGGCTCTGCTGCGGGCCTATTCGCCACCCGGGCCCCGCACGGGACTCTTAGTCAGGAACGGGAAGATGTTTAAACAAGCTAAACTGTGTCGTTGATGCATTGGATGTATTCATCTCCTTTTGTGGCTTTAGTCGATATCTAACACCAGCAAATTCAACAGTACCATACCTAATTGACTTTTTTACCTCCAAAGAAATGTTTTTTGGTCTTTGACAATATATTATTCCATGACTGCATCAAATTTTCCATAATCAGTGTTAGGGAAGCAGTATGACAATATTCTATTCAGTGCTCTTTTTATCCTTTGAGATTTTTAAACCGATATTTTTTTCCCGTCTCGAGCAAGTAATGCCTGACATGCATTTTTCTCATAACTCAGAGAATCTATTTTTGATTGCTTCTTTTACAAATGCTTTCATTTTCGTATCCTTCTTTTCCGCCTCAGATCTTGGAGTTTTACTTTTGATGTTCAAACGCCTTTACACGCTGCTTTAATTTTCTTGATCCTTGTACTTTTACAAGGTCTGACAAATCTTCAGCCGTCATTTAGGCGTAGCAAAATTTATTGTCTAGAACTAAAGAGGTTCTGTTGACAGGCATACCTTTTTACGAGGGATTTATTACAACAATGTGTTAGAACAGAAAACTCAGAAAAAGAAGATTCAGACACTTGTTCAACATCAAAGAAATCAAGAATTTGAGTTCAAAGTCTATTTTCATGAAAGTGACCGTGAGTGCATGATTTTAATGAACAGAACTAATTTTTATTACATTTGTATTTTCATTTGGTCCAACCTTATTTCAAGCACTGGAACAGATTTTATGTGCATCTGTATTGTAAATATAATGTTAATACAGGGGAGAAACTTGAGAAGTTCACCTTGGTAGCCCAGACTTTCTTTGCTAGGGATTACCTTGTAAACAAAAATTGTTTAAAAATCTGCAAGCTCAGCTCAAATGTAGACTGTCAATTTTCCCCATGGAGGTATTTACTTATTCTTTACATCAATTATTCTGTTAAAATTAACTTCATCCTTTCAAGAGGTTGGAGCCCAATCTGTTTATATTTAAAAAAATATTGCAGTCATGAACAGGAGTAAAATGTACCGTAGAATACACAAGTGCATATAACCGAATCAGAATTTAACTGAAATGTATAGAAAAATTTATGTGAAAATAACATGACATGAATTCAAGACTGCTCATGTTATCCACTTTTAAAACATTCAACAAAGCGACTGGGATGTGTGCCCTAGGTGGTTGAATGGGGCAGCCCTGACATCGAGAGATGCGGGGTCGTCAGGCGATAATGCGGAAAACCTGACCGCAAACCATAGTGGTGCACCGTGTTTGGAAAAATGTCACGTTCCTCGCACGTTAAAGAACCCTGCTGCAGGTCTCGGTAAGAGTAGGACCCGTAGGATCCCCATGCAGGAGGCTAAATTTCCCGTCCCTACCCATCACTCCTTTTTCCAGTGGCAGTCAAAACTCTCCTACCCGATTGGCCTTGTGTCCCCATTTCCTCCACTTCATCATCATTTCATGTTCATTGTATCACCACTTTCATGTTCATCTCCCGGATATAGCCGAAATCGTGCTGCTTGGGAGTAAAGCAATAACTAACTTACCGAGACCTGCAGCAGGGTTCTTTAACGTGCGAGGAACGTGACATTTTTTCCAACACGGTGCACCACTATGGTTTGCGGTCAGGTTTTCCGCATTATCGCCTGACGACCCCGCAACTCTCGATGTCAGGGCTGCCCCATTCAACCACCTGGGGCACACATCCCAGTCGCTTTGTGGGCAAAGCGGCCTGACCCCGATGTCAGGTTTCTGAGCGCTCTTTAGTGGACTTTTACCGACAAGCTTAGCGCTGCTGCGGGCCTATTCGCCTCCCGGGCCCCGCACGGGATGATTGCAAATTCAAATATGATAATAAAAACCAGCTCGAGTAACCTGTACGTAAACTGTATATGAATTTAATAATGTACATATATTTTCAGGAAAGCTAAACTATTCAAACTTTCATTTCAAAATAACTCTGATCAATAGAATATCACATTACAATGGAAAGACATCCACATAACATGACATATTGATATAAATAATATAATTACTTGTACATGTTTATGCTACTATTATTTGTAAACAAATTCTAAATAACAAATTTGTATTTCTAGAAGTCCATTGCTTACCCTAAAACAGTAAATGTCTTTTATGAAACTAACTTTGGCTGCAAGTTCCATATGGCAGAACATATTGTTGCAAGGCTGTCTGAATGAGGGACCATATTCATGTTCATTTTGGTACTAAGTATATGAAAGTTCTTCAGTCTCTCAATAGTACGCCCGACATGTATACCGACATGTGCAATCTTGCGGGTCTGTTTCACTTCTTTTGCACTTAGCTGGGCTTTACCTTTGGTAAATGCTGGAATGACAAGAGATGCATTTCTGTTAGCAAGTACAAATGCACTCTTCGTATACTGATAACGGTCCTTTTTTCTGCTTTGTAATACTGATAATCTTGCAGTTCAGTGCAATTTCAGCTGCTATGACAGCTAGACGTAAGATTTCAAATTTGCTCAATGACGATTTGCTCCACCCACCACACATTTCAAACAAGATAGCCAATCCAGGACCAAGTATGGACAATGAAAAATTTGCGGGAGATTCACCTGTGGGTAGTGTGGCGTAGAACGAAAGCCATTAGAAATTTGTCAATTGACCCAGTGTCATTTGTGTTACACTTTATCCGTTGCTTTAACGTCTGAACGAAGCGTTCAACTATTCCATTTGTTGACAGATGATACAACGCGGAGCCGGTGTGTTTGATTCCGTTTGTTGAGGTAAATTCAGCGTATTCTTTTGAAGTAATTTGTGGACCTTTGTCACTAACTATAAGAGACAGTAGTCCATTGCGAGCGAAAACGGTATGCATGACTTCAATCAATTTCTCAGTGGTGGGTTTTCCCATTCTGATAACTTCCGACCATTAAAATGCGCATGAACCATAACCGATCCTAAAAATGGACCGGTGTTAAATACTATTTTTTCCCCCTACTCATCTTTCCCCCCGGAAGAATCAGTATATACTGAGATTTCCCCCCGGAAATTTCAGTATATACTGATTCTTCCCCCCTAAAAATCGGGTAGGAAAAATGAGTATATACTAGATTTCCCCCTTTTCGCAAACCCATACTGAGGTTTCCCCCTTCATATATGGCTCTGTGTAGTCTTACTTGTAATATGTTATTTTTTATCACTATGTCAAAGTAACACTTCTAATTATTCACTTATGACGTTTAAATGTAATGCGTATACAGTTTTACTTGATCTATTTGTAAAAATTGCCATCACAATATTTTTTGTGGTTTTAAGTCCAAATTGTCTTGATTATGTTTTATAATTATCCAAGACAAAGGCTAGTTTCAATTTGGTTTTTTTTGCTTCATAGTGTGCTCTTCATTTGATGGCTTACTTTAGACAATACAGCCAACTAGTATGTTATAAGGTATTACATGTAAAGGTTTTGAAAAAATTATCAGCACTTTCAACTATAATGAACACCCGAAGCAGTTGTTTTTTGATTTTTTTCATTGTCTTTTTTTTTGTGATATAGATACACTTTCCTAATTTTCGAAATGCTACAACAGATACTTCTAATTTTAACCAAATAAAATTTTATTCAATACATTTATATGAGAAACCGTTAAAATAGTCTTGTTGCATTGAACTAATCCCTAGAAGATCAACATGTAAGAAAAGCACAACTATTCCTTAGAGTTAAGATTTAGAAAAAAATTCAAATCGTAAAATGTAAGCGCAGTTTTCGAGCATTAATAAAAATACAAGAACATAACTCGTTAGTCTTACCCAAACGCAAATAATTCTGTCGGCTCGTTAAACGGGACATAGAAAAGGAACAGACCTGAAAGCGCATACCATAAGAGACTCCTACCTAAAGCTGCACACCAAATATCGAAAGCCTACAAAAAGCAGTTACTGCTATACATAAACTGTGACAGATGCACAGACGGTTGGACTCAAGGGCATTTCTATGTCTCCACGGTGTAAAAACTAGAGTATTCGCTTTGCACTTTGCGTGCACACAGACAATATGGGTTTTCCCATATTATTAATTTTATTAATAATAAAAAAGAATGCACCCATAAATTAATTAAATTTACTATTAATTATCTTAAAATATTGAAAACCTCGCATTTTACATTCACAGTCATTCATATAGCAACGGTTTTGAATAGGGGAAAGATCAGAATGGCGGAAAATCGAGTATGTGTTAACACATATATGGGGGAAATCTCAGTATATACTCATTTTTCCCCGGGGGAAAATCTAGTATATACTAGATCTTCCGGGGAGAAAGCTCAGTATATACTCATTTTTCCGGGGGGAAATTCTAGTGTGGGGGAAAAAATAGTATGAAACATCGGCAAAGTCTGCATGTAAACGATTCCATGGTTTCACACCGAATCTGAAACTCAGTTTGAGATGCATATCCAGACGAATAAAAATCAGTATCAGCATTAGGCAAATTTTTCGCGAGAACTTGCTGTAGAGCTCTCGGCTCTCACGGGCAATTCGTGCCCGCTATAAATTGTATTGCTATAGTTTCGTCGTAAATTGGTCCCGTGCGGGGCCCGGGTGGCGAATAGGCCCGCAGCAGAGCCTAGCTTGTCGTAAGAGGCGACTAAGGGTCTTGGGATTCTGACGTCGGGTCAGTGCTCAGCCCACAGAGCGACCAAGTGTGTACCCTAGGTGGCTGAATAGGGTAGCCCTCGTCCGCGGGGGTTGTCAGGTCTATAATACGGAAACCCTGACCGCCGACCATAGTGGGCCAACGTGTGTGGAGAGTGCCACGCTTCATGCACGTAAAAGACCCCTTTGTGGACCGCCCAGTAGTGCACCACATAGGCTAAATTTTCCGCCCCTACCCACCTCTCCCCTTTTTCCTGTGGTTCTTCAAAATTTACCGGTCCTTTGTTTCCCACCCCATCCCCATATTTCATTTATCATCATCATTTCATGTTCATTTTATCATCCTTTTCATGTTCATCGCCTGTAAATAACCTATATAGCGTTGCACGGGCGTAAAACACCAACTCACTCACTCACTCACTCGTCGTAAATTGTATTACTGTAAACCGGGAAATTTTCGCGCCGTCTTATTTTCGCGGTATGACGACTTAACTTTAGTTCACGAAGTTATAAATTCGCGCTGAAATGTTATTGTCCATAGACTACAATAGATGACAAGTTTATTCATGCCGTTTAATGTTCGCGCTAGCAACATAATCGCGAAAATCGCGAAAATAAAAATGCCGCGAAAATTTCCCGGTTTACAGTAACAATATTGTTTCTCACAACTATGTTGTGTTCTATGGTCAATACCGGATTCTAAGATCGCGATGGAAGAGGGAGGTTTGGCGCCATCAAACCTGGTTTAACCCGCCATTCGTTTGAAATGCCTGTACCAAGTCAGGACCATTGCGATCCACCAATTCTCCGGTATGACTGATTCGTTTTTGTCATTTTCTCTGGACTATGAGATTAACCATTCAAGTTCGGTAGTTTTGTGATTACCTTTATTGATTTATCCACCACATTCGTTTAAGTATCCCGAATGGCTAGTGATGTTACAGGTTTTACATATACAGATCTCATCCGCCGCTATTTTCGAGGTAAGCTCCAGAGGCCTTTCATTGCATACTCTTGGGTTCTAGCAACGTTGACTTTGCAGCACACGCTTTGTTTACTCTCTCTATAGTAGCTGGCATAGCCGGGTATAGTGACATTTCAATCCTATGAGAATTAGCACCATAGTACTGTGCATTGATGACATTAGCCCAACGATTTGCTTGTAGGAAATGCACAAATATGTCCAAATCATCATAGGTCTCGTCTTTACCTTTCAAAATATGTCAACATATGCCCCTAGCATCTGCCCATTCAACTAAAAGGACGAAAGGAGCTGCTGTTCAAGCTGCGGGAACTTGGTATCTAAGAGATAATGGGTTACGCACCAAATGTATTGAGTCACAATGTTTATAACAGTTTGTTCGTTGCATTTTTATTCTTAGTGAATGTTTAATAATACAAATACCACAACAAGTATAAAAACGATTAATTTAATTATGCTGTTTATCATTATTTCAAGGAGTATCCTCTCATCAGCAGCATGTGAATCAAAACAATGAAAAGTCAAACAACCAAAGATATTGAATAAATGAAAGTACTCAAATCTCTACTGATTTTCGTGTCATGTACATAAATGTAGGCTTATATTGTTTAAAGATTTGCCAAATACATGTACATTGTACCTTAAATCACTTTAGAAAACTTGTTAAGGTCAAAGAGAATAAATATACAGTTGTGTCATCTGGAACGTCAATGTTGGGGATAATTATCATTTTTGGCTCACTTGTTGCTACTATTTCTCTTGGTTTGACAACCACGTTTAACATCATTACACTGTTGCCTTCTTTTTACAATGGAAATGCATTCCTGTTATAGCAGGACAATTTTCTATATCTGCAACTACATCTTCAACCACATCAATTTTTTGTTGCTGGAATTGGTGCACTCTCGTGAGCAACTATTTTCTTTACACGCACTGGCTTTCAACTTCTAATCCCATTATGGGACGATGGCATTAATTTTAAATCCTTTTTCAAAAGAAAATATAGTTTAAAGTAAAAATTAAAGTAGTTTGTAGTTTAAATTGATACTTTTTTTTAAAACTTTTCTATAATAATCATATAAATATCAAAATGTCTGTGTTCAAAAATTCCATTCTTCTGTACATTATTTAAAATCCAAATGAAATGATGTTGTTGGGCCAAGTATAATTAATAAGTTGATTCTCATAAAAAAATAGTAAAAATGTGGGGCCGTTCTGAGGAATTTTTAATATTTTTTATGTATTTTTTTTTAAACAAATGCTTTTCTCCTTAAATAAACATAATACCTATACAACATCTGAACTTCATCATATTAATGCATCTACTCAAAGTCCAGAATGATGCATGTAATTTATACTGTGAATTAATGTAAAATCAAGAAAATAATGTTTGTATTGAAGTTTTCATTAACAGGAAACTTAATATTGTTAACTAATTATACTCAATCTAGAAACATGTGAGAAATCCGGAATTTTCAAATTTTGAAAACAAATAATTGAGGACAGACGGGGAGAGAATCAAGTAATCATTTACACTACATGAAATTGTGTCATTATAGTCTATATTTTCATTCTCTATCTCGATACTGTTTTCATCTTCATTCATCATTCTGGAATTGTGTAGTACACATGTAGACATTTTTATATCAGGAATGTTTTCAAGTTTCAAGTGCAGATAGATGGTGAAGGCGACGAAAGGACATTTTAATACTGGTCTGCTGTACTGAGATAATCACCTCAATATCTATTGTGTCTCACAACTATGTTGTGTTCTTTGGTCATTACCGGATCCTAAGATCGCAATGGAAGAGGGAGGTTTGGCGACATAAAACCTGGTTTAACTCACTACTTCTTTGGAAGTGCCTGTACCAAGTCAGGACCATTGCGATCTTTAATTCTTCTGGTTTTGTTTTTTCTCTCAAATAAAAATTACAACAAAGTTCCATCAAAGCTTCTGATTTTGTTCATGATAATTTTTCATATCCTACATGTCCTATAATGTTCGATTTATAAAACCTTATTCCAAGAAAATTTTAGTGAGTGAGTTGGTGTTTTACGCCCGTGCAACGCTATATAGGTTATTTACAGGCGATGAACATAAAAAGGATGATACAATGAACATGAAATGATGATCATAAATGAAATATGGGGGTGGGATGGGACACAAAGGACCGGTAAATTTTAAAGAACCACAGGAAAAGGGGAGGAGTATGTAACTTTATATTATGGGTTAAGCACATTTTACAGTGTCACACTAATCTATGTAACTATATATACTATGGACTTGAAGATCGCAATGGAAGAGGGAGGTAAGGCGCCATAAAACCTGGTTTAACCCACCATTTCGTTTGAAATGCCTGTACCAAGTCAGGACAATTGCGATCCACAAATTATCCGGTATGACTGATTCGTTTTTGTCATTTTCTCTGGACTATGAGATTGATCATTCAAGTTCGGTAGTTTTGTTAATACCTTTTTTTTTTCACTATGATAATCATATCATACGACTTTCATGGATAATTATTTACATTGTATTTTAACCTTAACAGTTAACCTGGTTTGGAATATTAAAAAGGTATAATCGAAAAATGCATTTTGATAAGAATTATTTCCTTTTGGGCATATTTTCAATTTATGTCACTTGTATTGATACTATTTTAAATTTATGTTAATTGTAGGGACCATGTTTATGTACCAGACGCTGTTTGTAACCTTTTCGTCGCAAATGTTGTCCATAAGTATAGTAGAAATCAGATGCTGAACTATGCTGGGATGGGGATGCACAGTCTGCAATATGATTTAATATATCAGAACTATCTTTGGCACCATGTGATGTTGATTATAAGCATTAATACAACCGAATCCTACATGATTTAGTTTTATACTCCTCAGCAACTTTTGTCCAGTCAGACGACTCAAAGTCACATACCTCAAGCCTTGCTATGACAGAAACGAAGCTTTTTTTCTTATTTTCTAAACCTTCTAATAAAGCTTTGGTTTACTTTGACAAACTATGACATTCACTATTTTTTCTTTTCAATTCTCAGCAATTCATCTACAAATATTGACAAAAACACCTCTGTAATAAAGTACATAAATAAATAACAACATTTTGACCAAGAGTCTGAGACGCTACATGTGAATAAGCCTTGCTCAGAAAATGCTCTTTTACTATGGAAGGGCTGCTGAACAGAGACATCTCTTTCACAGAAGTCAAGTGGTTATTGTGACCATGATCACTTATAGCAGGCATGCAGGTGGAAATTGGCAGTTTAAAACATCTGACAGTGACATCAAAGTCAGGTGATTTTCAAATCAAAATTTATTTCTTCCTTTAAGTTTGGGGTGTTGAAGGAACTGTTAACTTCGGAATTTAAAAGCTACGGTATGAAATATTTTTCTCGGTGTAAACGTATTTGCTGGAGCCGTTGAAAATAGCAGTGGATTTTTGGTTTTTTATTGCTTCTTCTTCGGGATTAAAAATGCTGGTACTTAACTCTTCATTGACCCAAACTTTCTTCTGTTTATAGAGTGTGTCAACATACACAAGGAAAAAACAATATTTTCCGTTCAACAACTTTTCCCAGAAAAACGCATGGCGCCTGGGTACCCTGATTTTGGAAGCGGGTATTAATTAGCACTCTTGTTATAGATTGTACAGCCGTGCAATCTTAAATCTTAAGTAGCACCGAGTGCTTTATGTCTTATTTAGTCTGCTGATTCGGTTTCATCGCCTGTAGTCCCGTGCGGGGCCCGGGTGGCGAATAGGCCCGCAGCAGAGCCTAGCTTGTCGTAAAAGGCGACTAAGGGTCTTGGGATTCTGACGTCGGGTCAGTGCTCAGCCCACAGAGCAACCAAGTGTGTACCCTAGGTGGCTGAATAGGGTAGCCCTCGTCCGCGGGGGTTGTCAGGTCTATAATACGGAAACCCTGACCGCCGACCATAGTGGGCCAACGTGTGTGGAGAGTGCCACGCTTCATGCACGTAAAAGACCCCTTTGTGGACCGCCCAGTAGTGCACCACATAGGCTAAATTTTCCGTCCCTACCCACCTCTCCCCTTTTCCTGTGGTTCTTCAAAATTTACCGGTCCTTTGTGTCCCTCCCCACCCCCATATTTCATTTATCATCATCATTTCATGTTCATTTTATCATCCTTTTCATGTTCATCGCCTGTAAATAACCTATATAGCGTTGCACGGGCGTAAAACACCAACTCACTCACTCACTCACTCATCGCCTGTAAATAACCTATATAGCGTTACACGGGCGTAAAACACCAACTCACTCACTCACTCTACCAAAATACACGTTGAAAGCGGTTTGATAACACAGAGACTCTCGAGGTTGGTGGTTCAAACCCTTTTTTACTGAAGTTTGAAACTCAACCCACCTGTTTCCTTTTCGTTTTTCTAACAAATCATATCTTAACTTTTGTCTGAACGTGCGATTTACCTTTTCTATTTTGCCCTGTGATTGGAGATGGTAGGGTCTACCTTTTACTCTTTTAAAATTTTATCTATCTTACACCGAACATGGGCTTAGTTTCTCCAAGAATCTCACTGGCGTGTCAACATACATAATAGACGGATAACCATGTGCTTCAAAAACTTTCTTTAACGAACATAAAACACATTTTGAACTTTTTTTAAGTAAATGTTTTAAAAACACATATCTTGAAAAATACATCAACAGCACACAGTATAAAATGTAGTTTTCCTTCATGTTGAACAGAATTATCTTATCTTTCAGATCAACCTAAAGCCTTTTAAAAACCCGTTTACCAATTATTGGCTGATAGGTTCCTTGTTTCCAAAGGAGTGTGTTCACGAAAAGCATTTTTTTGTCCTAAATCAGCTCATATTTTCAATTCATTTTACAGATAAGACGAGGGTGGCTTATAAGTCTAGAATAATTGTAACAAAACAAGACCAATATAAAAGTTTACTACATTTATGACTTTGCAATGACGTCATATTGTGACGCTTAAATTGAAAATATACTAATTTTAGCACAAATTTCGTCAGTTTTCACTTAGTTATCTGTATAAATGACAGTAACGCCACCCTCGCCCATAAATATTTTGGCTGAAATCTTACAGCCATATTATATTCTTTGTTTAAATAAAAATGTTGATGGGCGGGGGATGGCACCACTTAATAAATCAAAAAATCGTGAGGATTATTCCAAGTTCGATCTTCTACAAGGACACATCAGTCATGAAACTACCGACTGATCTCAAAAACCCTCGTTAGACCGCCGTCAAAACGGAATGGAAATGGTGGGACTTTTACGTATCCAACGGGAAGGTGGAAGTCTAGATCACTTTCATGCCGGTTGTGAGGCATAACAATCGGTCAACATTTACTCAAGTTATCGCACGGAAACCAAATGTCAACAGACGACGACGACATCGCCATAGCGTTTTACGGAAAAAGAAGATTGGTTAACTATCAATACACATTTCTCAAAACAAAGACTGTATGTGTCAAAATGCTTTGTCAGTCCACCATAAGCTACATGTGTCCAGAGCAATTGACTATCCATATTGGGCCTAAAACGCACATCATGTGACATCTTTCGGTCGTATAAAGCTGTTTATAGTAAATCTTGTTAAATCTACTGTTCATCGGGAAGAACCAGGAGGAGCCTTCCATTTCTTTACAAGAGGAGCAGGGGCGGCTTGATTCAAATGTCTTTATGGGTGTCCCAATTAAGTCGTCGGAGCATCTCATTTTTTTATTTTGGATAACTCTATCTTTCCAAAGGTTTGGGGTCGACACCTCTGGAAAGTAGGCCTTGGTATGCCTGTTCTTCATGTACGAATTTCATGTACTAAGAAAACATTCATGTTGACCCAGGTGTTAAATTTTTCAAAACTTTCAAAATCGGTATGGCTTATCTATAAACAAAGTAATCTTGAATAGGCACCCATGATATTTGTGTTCAAACCAATGAATATACAATTTAAATATTTGTAACTTCTTTATACTTTTCAAGATATTGAACCTAATAAGTGCGAAATTTTGAAAGAGACCAAAAAGGGACAATTATTCCTACATGGGTTGTTGAATCGTCTTTAGAATTTCAAGGCATGTAGATTTTGAGACGCTAATCGCTTTAATTTTTGAAACATTGACCATATTTTAGTTATCCGCATAAATAATTCAATTTACACCTCTGAGGTGGGTAGGGGCGAAAAATTTAGCCTATGTGGTGCACCGCTTGGCGGTCCACAAAGGGTCTTTTACGTGCATGAAGCGTGGCTCTCTCCACACACGTTGGCCCACTATGGTCAGCGGTCAGGGTTTCCGTATTATAAACCTGACAACCCCCGCGGACGAGGGCCACCCAATTCAGCCACCAAGGGTACACACTTGGTCGCTCTGTTGGCTGAGCACTGACCCGACGTCAGAATCCCAAGACCCTTAGTCGCCTCTTACGACAAGCTAGGCTTTAAAGCATAGGTAGACATTTACTAGAGCTTCAGGTGACTTTTTTATCTTCTCTACTTTTGAAAATATAGACCATACACATAAAAATAGTGATTTATTTATAGTAACAGCGACCAAGTCGTTTTATGGAAATCCAAACAATTCCAAATTTTTAATCTAGATGCCCTAGGGACCATTCATACATAGTTTGTTTGAAACCATTCAGCGGGTTGAGAAAAGAAGATTTTTGAAAAATTTTACATCGCCAACGGACGAAAAGTGATAGGAAAAGCTCACACGATGAAACCTTGGGAGCTTAAAAGTGAAAAGCACCCGCCCAGCAAAATTCTTTTGATGTCTGAGAAACTAACACATATTTTAGGGGTTCTTACATTCTCATTGACTTCAGGCTGGTGCTGGTTGAAGAGATTCTTATCTGATCCATTAACTCTCAGTGAATCAAGTGTAAATTCAGGTCTCGTGCTAGATTTGTTCTCATTAAGATTGTTAAGCTCATCATAGAATTTACCTTTTTTAGGGTCGCTTCCAGTCTTAGCATTCTGGTCTATTACTGATTTATATTCCCTTTTAAGAGATTTCCATTTATTCGCACTTTGTGTACCAGTATATGCATATCCTGAATCAGGTACCAGTAACTGAGATGCAATTTTATCCCACAACATTGTACACGGGGTTGGCCTTTACTAGCAAGATGTAAGGTCATTCAATAAAAATACTGAGGCCCCTCTGTTTCTGATTTCAAATTGTTTTTTTGAAATATCTATTTAAAGTGAGAGCAAGTTCTATGTTTTGGTAGGGATAGTCAAACAAGTATTTATACTTTCCTTTCTTGTGTGTGATATCACATGTCCCAAGCCAGATATACACAATTGGGTCTTGTAGGGTCTTGAGTTTTCTAAAAAAAAAAGATCCCTTTTGTTGCCTCTTTTGTATACGTACGACCACAAACCAGAAGGAAAACGAACCAACTCACAAGACAGGCCAATGTATCCTCAACGCACCATAGGCCAATGTACCCAGAAAGCGACGAAATCTCTCCCCAAAAACTTCACACAATCTGGAACCCTTAGAATCGTCTTGGGATTCTGATGTCTGGTCAGTGCTCAGCCCACAGAGCGACCAAGTGTGTACCCTAGGTGGCTGAATAGGGTGGCACTCGTCCGCGGGGGTTGTCAGGTCTATAATACGGAAACCCTGACCGCCGACCATAGTGGGCCAACGTGTGTGGAGAGTGCCACGCTTCATGCACGTAAAATACCCCTTTGTGGACCGCCAAGTAGTGCACCACATAGGCTAAATTTTCCGCCCCTACCCACCTCTCCCCTTTTCCTGTGGTTCTTCAAAATTTACTGTTTCCATGTGTCCCACCCCACCCCCATATTTCATTTATCATCATCATCTCATGTTCATTTTATCATCCTTTTTATGTTCATCGCCTGTAAAATAACCTATATAGCGTTGCACGGGCGTAAAACACCAACTCACTCACTCACTAGAAAAACTTCTACATGATTTGAAAATTGCAAAGCTTATTTAATCGAAATGAAAATATAATTTAGTCATGGTAAACAGGGCTAGAATACCCTTTGGTCAGGCTGCAAGAAAACTTACTTGTATTGGATTCCAAAGTTACATAAAACTCCATACAAGCAACGATTTATTGCTGGGTCATCCAAATGTACAACTAAGCCTCTTTCAGTTTTGTTAACATCAATATTGACGGCAATAAAATCAAGCCTTCAAAGGTATTTTGATTGTTGTTACTCTAGAAATGGCGTCAATCAAATGTGGATTCTCAAAAATTCTAAAGAACTGATGGAAAATCTCCATTCTAAGTCATTTTCATCATGTAATAGCATAAAAACGTTTGATTTCTCTACATTATATACTTCAATTCCACATTCACAATTAAAATCTCGTTTGGCACAGCTGATTAAACGTAGCTTTATCAAAAAGAATGGAAAACGCAGGTACAAGTATTTGGTAGTCGGTTATAAAAAGACTTACTTTGTCATCCAAGAGTCTAGCAAGAAAAACAAATTTACAGAAGATCAAATAATAGAAATGCTCAACTTTCTAATCGACAACATATTTGTACAGTTTGGTGGACGTGTTTTTCAGCAAACAATAGGTATCCCAATGGGCACAAATTGTGCACCATTGCTTGCCGATTTGTTTCTTCATTCATATGAAGCAGACTTCTTACAATCACTTCTAGACAAAAAGGACCGCAAACTTGCTTTATCCTTCAATCTCACATTTCGTTATATTGATGATGTCCTTTCACTAAACAATCCTCGATTTGGTGACTATTTACATCTCATATATCCGAAGGAACTTGAGGTAAAGGACACTACAGATTCTAGGAGGTCTGCTTCATATTTGGATCTATTTCTCGAAATTGACACACAAGGAAGGCTTTGTACAAAGCTCTATGACAAACGTGATGACTTCAACTTTCCAATAGTTAACTTTCCCTTTTTGTGTAGCAACATTCCGTCCGCTCCAGCATATGGAGTTTACGTATCACAATTGATTCGTTATTCCAGAGCATGTGGGGAGTACAACGACTTCCTTGATAGAGCTACACGGCTGACAAGCAAATTGTTAACACAGGGGTACGTTGCTCCCAGGTTGTTGTCATCACTCAAGAAATTTTACGGACGACATCATGTGCTTGTATGCAAATACGGGATTTCTATCTCTCAGATGAGCACAGATGTTGGTTTGACATAGAGTTTTGTAATGTCATCCTTTCCGGATTTGACCAACACTTAATCGATCTGTGGCAACGTGACGGGTGTGCTTTAGCAAGCAGGAACTGCTTACTCTTCCGGAGCACCTGAGTTCACTCTCGTTTCGACTTGAGTTCGCGTTGCTGAATGCGGTTTTGTTGTTGTGTGTGTGTTTTATGTTATGTGGTTTGTTTTGTTGTGATGATTTTTTGTCTGCCGGTTTTGTCTTTGTCTTCACGGTTTTATGATACTGATTACCCCTTTGGTACACCTTTGCTTCTTGCATAAAACGCCCGACAAATTAACTAGGAAGGATAAAATTGTAAGTTAACTGCTTTATCTAAAATTAATATGATGACTTCATCTACTTTATTTGCAAAAATATTGTACCAGATGTACTTTATGCACAATAAATATGTTTTAAACTTCTACTTAGTTAATATTATTGCCCATTTATAAAAAATAGACAGCATATCCAAAAATATAGTAAAGTCACCTTGAAAACAAATTTACAAAGGGAGAATACTGATATGAATAGACTAATTAAAAGTCTTCCGGTAAAAAAAAATACTTTTAAATTCGAATCCGTGTCACAGTTCTGATCCGTTTCACCGTTGTGAAAAATAAGTTGTATCAACCAATCAAAAACAGTATTATAAAAATAGATTTGGCGGAATAAAAATGACATCCGCTAACAATAACAGACAAAAATATAAAAGATGCATCTTTGAACAAGAAAACCTATCAATCAAAAATATATGTCACACGAGAGGTAAGGAATGTTACACACCCATTTTACATATTTAAACACCCGATCGTGAAGATAAACATATCGAAAAACGAAAAACAAACAGTGATCAAAAGCAACCCCTTTACATTCCTTCCCCCTCAGAGCAAATTATACAAAAAAAAAATAATTTGTTCTTATATAAATACAACAAATTATTTACTAAATATTAATTCCTCATAGAAAAAATAATTATAATAATAATACACAATAATACAATATTACAGCAAACAATATGAATAATAAGTCCATCCCCCCCTCAAAGTTTTTGAGTTTCCTAATTTCTTTTACAGCATGGCAGTCCGAAAGAGTTGAAGGTCCAAAGTTCCAAAAGAGTTGAACATCTAAAAGTTAAAAAAGTCCAAAGAGAAGTTGAAATTTTAAACAAAGTGTTTCCATTTTTTCTCGATCCACGCCTTCTCAAATTTTGCATCAAACTGGACGAACACTCCGCGATGGATAGGGAACTTCTCATCGGGATCCGGGAGATGGATCGGAACCGGGTGTTCCAGGCAATAACGTTTCCTCTCTTCCTTGGCTTTGTCCCTAGCCTCCTCATTCACTTTAATAAACTTAAATGGCTTAGACCTATTGGGTGGAATATAGTTCTTATTTTTTATCGAAACTGATTCAAAAACGACTTCTGCTGCCTGAATTTTCGTGAAGTCATGGTGGGCCCAAAGATGTCTCCTTGCTAGGAACTTGGCATCGAATGTGCTACGGCAGTACTTAACAGGACACTGGAGCCTTAGATGATGCGCATGGTGTTACATCTTCCAGTGCCTGAAGTAGATCTCATACTTAGAGTAGGGTCCAGGGCTTGTACAGCACAGACGGCATCTGATTTCCAGATCTCTCTGTCCTCATAATCATAAGAGGGCTTCACCCATGGTGCTACTGACAAATAACCTGACATTCTGTAATATATATGAAGTAAAATATACATGATATTTGTGTACATACATGTATATGTAAATAGTTATCATTTTGTTAAGTTAATACAATGTACATAATTTTTTATCATACATTTATATTTTACTTGTTCTTGATATAAGGTAGGACACCTTTTGGATCAACACAATTTTTATTCGTAGGTTCTCTTGTTGTAACATTTTTAAGTTTAGTACAAGCCTCTGCTTTAGACATCTTATGAGATTTACTCAAATGTCGAATAAATTGATTGTTCTCAATGATTTGAGCATTACATTTTGGACATTGCAAAATCTTTACAGTTGCACGATGATTTTTTTTCCAATGTTTAACGTATGAGTTATATGTCTTGAAATAACGGTCATCACATCCTTCCACATTACATCTTGTGCCTTCAATAGGCCAAATTTGTCTTAGATCTTGATCTAGAGAAGTAAGCTCATTTTCCGCAACACAAATATCTAATTCAGCCATTTTTTCCAATTACCTATATAAAGGAATTAAACTTTAAACACCTGTCCCTTTTTAGCAAGCATCTTACAATTACTTTAGCTACTCCATAAAGCCAGTACTTTATTTTTCCCAAGCTTAAAGCAAGATTAACAATTCCACCTGAAAATTACTATTCTTAACTTTGACCTACTTATTTTTCGGAATCGTTAGATAGCAACATTCAGAAAGCTAGACTAGGTACCCTACTATTTTTTTTTTCGGCGAACCTATAAAATTCATACTTTTAGATATCTAACTTCCTCCACATTTGTCAATGTAACTAATTTCAACTTGTGCTTATTATCTCCCTTTGAACAGGAATGATTAATTCCTTTTACCTTTATGGCAAATGATTAGTATTTCCTTTAAGCATTACTTAACTCAAGATCATTGATCTTCTACTATTATTGTATCTTATTTGTAAATCTTTGTTAACTTGTGGACCGCCCAGTAGTGCACCACATAGGCTAAATTTTCCGCCCTTAACCACCTCTCCCCTTTTTCTGTGGTTCTTCAAAATTTACCGGTCCTTTGTTTCCCACCCCACCCCATATTTCATTTATCATCATCATTTCATGTTCATTTTACCATCCCTTTCATGTTCTGTGTTCATCGCCTGTAGATAACCTATATAGCGTTACACGGGCGTAAAACACCAACTCACTCACTCACTCACTCACTGTTAACTTATTTTAATTGTACAATATTTTATGTATGAAAAGGTACATGTATTTCAAAATATTGAGACATACTTTCAAATTTTGATGTTTAAACTGTCATTGCATAAAGAAATAGGATGGGGTAACTTATTATAATTATCTGCTGATAACAAAAATGTCATTTATATACAATATTTACAAGTTCATAGTGTACTCTAACCCTATTTTAGCTAAATCATAGAATTGTTTTTTGATAATAACCAAATCTTGAATGTTTAAACTAAATCATAATGAAGGAGAATATTTTTTTGGTTTTCGGACCGAACGACCACAGCGAGTTCTTCTGGGAGGGGTTACAAAATCAGACACTGGGGGTACATCTTCCGTTCTAAAATCTAAATTATCTGTATTCTCTATTTCGTCCTCGCTAATATCGTTAACATCTCCCAGTCTTTCGACTGTTTGGTTTCGGTTTCATTCAAATCTTGTTCATTCTCGACTTCATTGAGATTATCGGTTTCCCAATCTGATGGAATTTTTTGCCCTGAATAAGGTTTCAAATGGTCAACGTGAACTATCAATGTTCGGCTGTTTGGCTTTAATTTAATTCTATAAAGAATTTCAGTTATTTTTTTATCAACTAAATAGGGTCCAGTCCACCCTTTAGCTAACTTGAGGTTGGCTTTAGGAGGATTCCATCGCCAGACGAAGCTGCTAATAACTCTTTATAAGTAGTACAATATTTGCGCTGAAACTGATTCAAAGTTTTGCTGCTATAAGCAATGACTTTTTCTTCATTTCCTTGAATTTGAAATTGCATTTCCAGATGCATCTGTATCTATTATGTACTGACCATTTTCACTTGGGTAAGCCAAAATAGGTGCTGATATTAGTAACTCTTTTAATTTTTCAAAGCCAATTTGACACTCAGGTGTCCAATTAAATTTTCTAGATTTTTAGCTCACCTGGAAGGTCCAGGTGAGCTATTACCATCACTTGGCGTCCGTCGTCGTCTGTCGTCGTCGTCGTCTGTTAACAATTTTTCAAAAATCTTCTCCTCTGAAACTACTGAACAGAATTTAATGAAACTTGGTATGAATGATCCTTAGGGTGTCCTGCACCAAACTTGTGTTTCGATTTTTGATCCGTCAAAACACATGGCCACCGTTACTAAAAATAGACCAAACTACTTTCTTTAACAACATTTCAAAAGTAATAGTTTTCTTTCCTTAACATTTTTTATATATCGCTTATTATTCATAAGGCTAAACGCCTTCCAAGCTCCTTATTTCATTTATTTTTTATTTTTATTAATTTTGTAAGGCTTAACGCCTTCTACCTCATATTTTCATATTCCCAATTTCTAATATTATAAGGCTTCACGCCTTTCCAATATTTGAAATATTTGAATTTTCAAACTGACAAGACTCGTTATACAACTCTAATGATAGTATCAACTATACTGAAGAACTTAAGTACTTGTCATCATTTATGAATCGACAGCCAAAGATCTGCCGGATACACTATTGCCAAGTCAGCAGATTGACTTAACTACATGTATATGAGGGATATTTGTGTTCAGAATATTAGGAAAATATTCTGTGTGGGAATTTTGTGAACATTGTTACAGACTTACAATGCTTCAACTCATCTTATTATTATCCAGTATACATCTACATGTTATGGACATACTGCCATTCTACAGGAAAGGGAGGAATGTGGTCATTAACTGAACTTATTGTTCTACCCCTCACAAACCTCATATTACGAAATCACCCGAGACTTACTCAACAACCATAACAAGTGTTTTCATTGGTCAACGGACAATGCGGAGACTGACGAAGCCTTGGACACCTTGCTGAGATCCCCAAATTGGATTCGGACATCATTCTTTTGACATCATTGCATGAGGTAACATTAACTTGTACTTACACAGCATTTTTATGCATTAAGCCCTTACCACTCGTCCCGACAATATCAAAAACACGGGATTTAGCACAACAGTTTTGTTGTGCACTTGCGAGATAAATTAAGCAACTTTATGAAATTGATAAAGTTCAAGATCAGCTCTTGATTTTTAAATTATATCAGGTTGTTTTTAATAGTGATATACTTTGAAAGTATTAATTTAGTCTTGTTTTACATCTCCCATTTTACAAATGATTGATGTACGAGTTATTTTTTTCATTTAAAAGCATAGTCCGAGATAGTCCGAGATTGCTCTGACGTCCTCGGCATTTTTCTAGCAAGCTGGTGCCGTGGGACGTCAGAGCTCCTTCCATATCAAAAACACGGGATTTTAACGAATGCCTTTAAATGTTAAAATAACTCTTACATCAGCCATTTGTAAAATGGGATATGTTAAACAAGACTAAATTAATATTTTAAAGTATATCACTACTAGAAACTACCTGATATAATCCAATAAAATAAGACAAATTTAAGAGCTGATCTTGAACTTCATCACGTTCATCACGTTCAAGATCAGCAAAATAATGAACAAATTTAAGATTATTTTACTTATTCAAGATATTCATCTTAAATTATGTTGTATTTTTATTTCTATTAACCAAATGTTTCATTTGAGACCAAAATATATATGCAACAATGTTGATAAAGTTGCTTAATTTATCTCGGAAGTGCACAACAAAACTGTTGTGCTAAATCCCGTGTTTTTGATATGGAAGGAGCTCTGACGTCCCACGGCACCAGCTTGCTGGAAAAATGCCGAGGACGTCAGAGCAATCTCGGACTAAGTCCGAGATAGCTCTGACGTCCTCGGCATTTTTCCAGCAAGCTGGTGCTGGAAAAATGCCGAGGACGTCAGAGCAATCTCGGACTAAGTCCGAGATAGCTCTGACGTCCTCGGCATTTTTCCAGCAAGCTGGTGCCGTTGGACGTCAGAGCTCCTTCCATATCAAAAACACTGGATCTAGCACAATAGCTACAATATTGTAGCTCCTTTGACATCTTTGATCAGGCGGAGCTACAATGCGGCCCCATTACTCGTAATGGAGCAACGCCGAAAGTGAAATCACACCGGGCGCAATTCAATCCATCAGAGGTCAAATTTGGTATTAAAATATCGCTTTTAGTATTTTAATGACAAATTCAGTTTAAATTTTCCGACATTTAGCCCAGTTTAAAAGATTTTTGTGAAAATATTATTTTTGAAGGATCTTGATCCTGAACTTTATAATGAAGTACAGGATCAGAATTTTTAAAATGTTGTTTTTCTAACAAATTAATGTTTACCTACGACTTTCGACCAAAATGTTTAATATCTCAATGTTATTCAGAGGGTTATTGGTATTTTCGAACCATATTGAATTTGAAGCTTTGTTTGAGTTGGAGAAAGAAATTCGATTTGCTCCATTACGAGTAATGGGACCGCATTGTAGCTCCGCCTGATCAAAGATGTCAAAGGAGCTACATCCTACAAATAATCCCACTTTAAGTACACCTTTCCGTAAAGAGAGAGAAGAATTCTGGATTCGACGGCTGGGAACCGCACTACCTTATGGCTGCAACGACAACATTGGAAGTGTAGGAAATTTATCTAGCCCTAGATGCAGTGATATTAATGTGATGAATCTCTTTGAAAAAATGGAGAGACGGAAACGCAGTCATGGACATCGAAAATACAACGCACCAAAGCTTTGCGATGTATCAATTAGTGGATTGCTTCCGTTTGTCCAAAAACCACTAGGGATTCATCACATTCGAACTAAACTGTATTCTATTCCCCTTTCTAAACTCAATACTTTGTACAAGGAATGTCTAGAAAATCCGGTCACTGACCCTCAGTCTAACATTTATAGACTCACTGCTATCGTTCTTGATATCTGTTACAACCGCTTATTCAAACCTGTTGGAGTTCCACACGAAAACAGTAAAGACAATCGTTCCTTTCTTTCACTTCCATTTTTAAACAAGGGGTTAGATGCTATTAATTTAGGAAATATTTTACACCACAAATCTGTTACGGAACATATTCCTCCTTACTTCAAAGATAAAAGCATTCCCATTATCTCTTATTCCTACACTTCCACCATTGCACCTAAGGTTTTCAACTATAAACAAGTGTTGCGGGATTTCCAAATCAATGACCTCAAAGCAAAACCTCCAGACTGTACCTGTGAAAAGTCCCCATTCAAATATGGTCCCTCTGGCCACGTTATCACTGGTGACCTCAACATCGTGGAAAATGACTTACTTCGCGATGTTTTGGCTAAAGGACCTAAATATCGTGAGCCAAGACGAATCAACTGGAGCTATAATTTCAAAACAATTATGGATTCAGTTGAGGACTATGCCAGAAAATGGGCCAAAAAAGAACAGGAGAAAGAATGTGACGTTTTGTCAGAATGGGTAAAAGCTGTGAGGTCATTGGTTTTGAAAAGAATCAATTCTTTGAAAGGCTCAATGAGCACTAAGGCAACATCCATTTTCAGCAACGCTGATGTTGCCAAAACATTGTCCACCTTACATGACAAATATGTTGTTGTACCTGCAGACAAAGCACCAAATAACATCATTTTTGTGTGCAAAAAACACTATATAGACTGTTTGACAGCTGAATTGGGGGTTGGTTGTACCAGCAACAGCACCACATACACGGCTACAACACTGTCTAAGGAGGAAATCATTGACAATCACAAATCTGTCATTTCCTCCTTCGGCCTTTCTGTTGGTGGCAGTAATGATGACATTCCATCCCTGTATTGGATTCCCAAATTACATAAAAATCCATACAAACAGCGCTTCATTGCAGGGTCATCCAAATGTACAACTAAACCTCTTTCAGTTTTGTTGACTTCAATACTTACGGCAATAAAATCCGGCCTCCAGAAATATTACGATTGTTGTTATTCTAGAAATGGTGTCAATCAAATGTGGATCCTGAAGAATTCGAAAGAACTGATGGAGATTCTTAACTCTAATTCAGTTTCATCTTGTAACAGCATCAAAACATTCGATTTCTCCACACTTTACACTTCTATTCCACATGAACAACTGAAATCGCGATTGGCACAGCTGATTAAACGCAGCTTTTTCAAAAAGAATGGAAAACGCAGGTACAAATTTCTTGTAGTCGATTATACCAAGACTTACTTTGTCATCAATGAGTCCAAGAAAAAGAACAAATTTACAGAAGACCAAATAATCGACATGCTCAACTTTCTTATTGACAACATATTTGTTCAGTTTGGTGGACGTGTTTTTCAGCAAACAATAGGGATTCCAATGGGCACTAATTGTGCACCTTTGCTTGCTGATTTGTTTCTTCATTCATATGAAGCAGACTTCTTGCAATCTCTTCTAGACAAAAAAGACCGTAGACTAGCTCTCTCTTTCAACCTCACGTTCCGTTATATTGATGATGTCCTTTCACTAAACAATTCTCGATTTGGTGACTTTCTCCATCTCATATATCCACAGGAGCTTGAGATAAAGGACACAACGGATTCTAGGAAGTCTGCTTCATATTTAGATCTACATCTCGAAATTGACTCTCAAGGAAGACTTTCAACAAGGCTCTATGACAAACGTGATGACTTCAACTTTCCAATCGTCAACTTCCCCTTCTTGTGTAGCAATATTCCGTCAGCTCCAGCCTATGGAGTTTACGTATCTCAATTGATTCGTTACTCCAGAGCGTGTGGGACTTACATCGATTTCCTTAGCAGAGCGACACGTCTGACGCAAAAATTGCTCACACAGGGTTATGTTGCTCCTCGGTTGCTGTCTTCACTCAAGAAATTTTACGGAAGACATCATGCACTTATAGACAAATATGGGATTTCGATCTCTCAGATGAGTGCAGATATTGGTTTGTCATAGTGTGTTGTTTTGTCTTCCTTTACTGGATTTGACACGCTGAATGGACTATTGGCAACGCGACGGGTGTGCTATAGCAAGCAGGAACTGCTTACTCTTCCGGAGCACCTGAGTTCACTCTTGTTTCGACTGGAGTTCGCGTTGTTGATTGATATTCAGTTGTTTTGTGTTTCCATGTTTTACGTGTTGTCTGTTTTTGTCCCGTTCTTGTTTGTGTTTACTGGTTTAGTCTCTGCCCTTTCGGACTTTTGACATTCGGATACCCCATTGGTACCTCTGCTTCTTTCCTACAGTATTGTAGCCACTAGCACAACAGTTTTGTTGTGCACTTCCGCGATAAATTATGCAAATTTATCATCATTTTTGCATATATATTTTGGTCTCAAATGAAACATTTGGTTACTTAGAATAAAAATAAAACATATTTTAAAAGAAAAATATCTTGAATAAGTAAAATAATCTAAAATTTATACATTATTTTGCTGATCTTGAACTTGATGAAATTGAAAAAGTTCAAGATCAGCTCTTAAATTTTTCTTATTTTCTGAATTATATAAGGTTTTTTCTAGTAGTGATATACTTTGAAAGTATTAATTTAGACTTGTTTTACATCTTCCATTTTACAAATGACTGATGTAAGAGTTATTTAGATTTAGAGTGAGTGAGTGAGTTGGTGTTTTACGCCCGTGCAACGCTATATAGGTTATTTACAGGCGATGAACATGAAAAGGATGATAAAATGAACATGAAATGATGATGATAAATGAAATATGGGGATGGGGTGGGAAACAAAGGACCGGTAAATTTTGAAGAACCACAGGAAAAAGGGGAGAGGTGGGTAGGGGCGGAAAATTTAGCCTATGTGGTGCACTACTGGGCGGTCCACAAAGGGGTCTTTTACGTGCATGAAGCGTGGCACTCTCCACACACGTTGGCCCACTATGGTCGGCGGTCAGGGTTTCCGTATTATAGACCTGACAACCCCCGCGGACGAGGGCTACCCTATTCAGCCACCTAGGGTACACACTTGGTCGCTCTGTGGGCTGAGCACTGACCCGACGTCAGAATCCCAAGACCCTTAGTCGCCTCTTACGACAAGCTAGGCTCTGCTGCGGGCCTATTCGCCACCCGGGCCCCGCACGGGACATTTAGATTTAGAAAGCATTCGTTAAAATCCTTTTTTTATATGGAAGGAGCTCTGACGTCCCACGGCACCAGCTTGCTGGAAAAATGGCGAGGACGTCAGAGCTATCTCGGACTATTGAAAGCATTTAATTTCGTTAAAATCCCGTGTTTTTGATATGGAAGGAGCTCTGACGTCCCACGGCACCAGCTTGCTGAAAAAAATGCCGAGGACGTCAGAGCAATCTCGGACTACTAAATCGAGTGAAATTTGCATTGTACACCAAGAGTTGTTGCTATAAGTGCAACAGTTACTGTCATGAATCAGTCGGAGATACTTGCTGCTCTAGGCTTTACCAAAGCAGTCAAAATTAAAGAAAGTCCATACAGACCATATATTTTTTTAGTCAAAAGTGGAAAAGGTAAAACGTCTTGGCTTCTATGAAACATATTTTGCAATTTACCAACCGGTATGTGACATACTAAAAGAAGAGGGACCGAGTTTTCCAGTGGCATTGGGGTACATGCCCATACAACTTATTGGTGATGCATCTGCATACTGCAGATATCTGTTTAAATAAATCACTGAATGAAGTTAAATGAGGGGCCTGATTTGGGGGGGGGGGCTGTCTCATCACGATTCGAGAATTTATGTTTTTGTCAATCACAAGTCACAGAAAATAATTTACCTGTGCCTTCAGTAAATATATGACATACAGATTATGGTAGTCTGAGATAGCTCTGACGTCCTCGGCATTTTTCCAGCAAGCTGGTGCCGTGGGACGTCAGAGCTCCTTCCATATAAAAAAAGGATTTTAACGAATGCTTTCTAAATGTAAAAACAACTCTTACATCAGTCATTTGTAAAATGGGAGATGCAGGGATTAAATAAAACTGATGGGATATGTATCTGTATATAATCACTTATGTTCTATGCCTCCTCTGTTTACCTGAGATTTTGTCATATTTTTGCATGTTTTCTGTTGAAAATAGGTCAACTTTCTCCAGGGTATGCATTAAAACTACTGAACAGATTTTTTATGAAATTTATATCAACTAAAAGAGGGGGAAAAGGAAAATAGCTATTTCGCCATGTGAAGGGAGACAAACTTTAAAAAAAAGAAAATTTTCATGTTTAATTTTAGGTGTATTTTAGTTCGATGTAATTTTCGGAAGGTTCATAAGGGTTAAATTTCTCCAGGGTTGGTTCTGAAAATAATAGGTGTATCAAAATGGAAATTATATCCTCTGAAAGACAATTATTTTCTCAAATGCTAATTAAAAACTCTGTATTTCTATATTTAGAAATGCCAAAGATATCAAAGAATACAAATTGCCTGTCTTCAATAAAACTTTAAAAAAAACATCAAAGTTAGAATTACTTGCTATTTCATGGGCTTAATTAATAAACAATTTTATTGTGAATCTAAACAAATTTATATTCAATAAACAGACCAAAGAAAGGGCTTTCATGTGATATAAGTTTTATGACTGTAATATACCATTAAGCCCGCCAATGAACAGGTAGAAATTTGTCAATTTCACCTAATTCTTGTATACCAACATTCGCTCCAGCTTATGGTGGTTACGTATCACAATTGATTCGTTACTCCAGAGCTTGCATCGATTTTCTTGACAGAACGTCACGCCCAACACAAAAATTGCTTACACAGGGTTGTGTTGCTTCTCATTTGCTGTCTTCACTAAAGATATTGTACGGTAGACATCATGCGGTCATAGACAAATAGGGGATTACAATCTCTTAGTTGAGTGCAGATGGTGGTCTGTCATAGATTTTTGTTTTGCCTTCCTTTACTGGATTTGATACACTGAATTGACAGCATATATGTCAGGTGAGCGATTCAGGCTCCTGAAAGCCTCTTGTTTTCGTTTCGAAATTAGGGGTCAAAAACTTCATAAATTTTATTTGGGTCCACCATGGGCTGCATGTGTCAAAACCCTTTGTCAGTCCACCATGGGCTGCATGTGTCCAGAGCAGTTGACTATCCATATTGGGCTTAAAAGGTACAGGGTTTTAAATCGGTCGTATCATGTTGCGCTCGGCGAAGCTTTTTAATCTTAAACTGTACAAGAAAAAAATTAAGTAGTAATTGGTAAACTGTGTACATGCAGCTGTAGCATATTCAGACAGGACGAAGGAGGCATATGCCCTCTTAAATTGAGAAATTTTAAAATTGTTGTATTAACTTTACCAATTTTCTTCAAACATTCATAAAAAAAGATATCTTTAGCAATTATGCTGAACACATAGGAAAAACAATGGAAGATCAAAAAGTTCGAACAGAAAAGCCAAATCTAGTACATAGGATGTGCATTACTTTCATGACACTCTGCTTTGGAATTGAGAAACATTGTTTTTCTTACCATGTGGCTATTGTGTGGAACCCGTCTATAACAATGACTCCAACTTTATATTTCTGCAACTGGGACCGTAAACCATTGTCACCAACAAGGTTAGTTAGTTATTGCTTTACTCCCAAGCAGCGCGATTTCGGCTATATCCGGGAGATGAACATGAAAGTGGTGATACAATGAACATGAAATGATGATGAAGTGGAGTAAATGGGGACACAAGGCCAATCGGGTAGGAGAGTTTTGACTGCCACTAAAATAAAATGATAAACAATAGCTAAAACAATATCCAAAAATATACAAATTTACAAAATAAAAAATGGAATGACTTTTTTATCCAGTTATTTTTTCCTTTTTTACAAATACAAATTTTAATAAAAGACAAGTTATTCATACTTATAGAAATAATTTGAAAAAAAATCTAGTTTTTAATTTAGAGCTCCTGTCATGAGACAAAACCAACAGATTGCAAATCATTATTTTATATTTAAAACTAGTTTTAATTATAAAAACAAAAAAGATTAACCTCAAATATTGTCTTCATATAAATTAAAGTACATGCAAGTCATTCACGTATCCCATCACATATATACATGTATTTAAAATATCAAAATTTAAAATATCAATGTTATTTATTCCAGCCAGCATCCTGTATCTCAGTTCCGAACATTCTCTTTATCTTCTATTTAACATTCTTTTTGCTTTGTTTTGCTGAAAACCTATGATTTATTCAATATAATCACAAAAATTTCATGCACATGAACTCAAATATTTTAAAGATTTTTTTTTGTATTTACATGCTTTAATATATGTGCTCTTGGAAAGTTTTGTTTAAATTGCACAATTAATTATTATTTGCTCTATGACTGTGATTTATTATCCTTTTATCAATAAAATATAGCCATAATTTCTCAAATTAGAAGCCCTTCATTATTCACTTAGTCCTTCTGTCTGTCCTCTCTTCTGACATTTATTTTTGTGAATACTACTCCCGGGACGCTACTTTAAGTAGTCAAGGAGTACAGATTTTACATTTTGACCATTTGAGGAAATGCGTATCAAAATTTCATGAAAATCAGCGGAACATGTTTGAAAAAATTGAGATTTACCTTTGTCAGTATTCTAAAATTTAAAACAAAATTGATTGGTTCATGATTGATTATGATGTACAAACTATGTTGTTCATTTCAGTAGTCTTCTAATATATGGGAGTTGATTCTAAACAAAGTAAACTTACATCGGAGTTGACATCACTGGTTTCTTTTTACTTTGTCGTCTTTTGATTGGTGTTGTTTCTGTTGATCTCAGTCTTTTTGCAGCTTTTCTTTTATTTGGCAAATGAGAAGCAATCATTACCATCCTTAGTTGATCTTCACTCATTGTGAGTATTTCGTCTATGTTATTTGCTTTTGTCTCATCACCAAAGTCATATTGAACCCTACCAGTAGTATCTTTCTTAAGACATCCTCTGCTCATAAAATCAGGCAAAAGAGATTCATGGCTCCAAACTGTAAAAGATAGTCAATTTTGCAGTTGAACAACTTGCACAGTTTTCTCAAAGCTGACTGTGGTGGCATCCATGATTTGGGAGGTTTCTGTGGTTTTCCTGGTTGCTTAACTGAAAGCTGACGAACTGCCTCAAAACTTATTTTCTTGGGATCTATATTGGACACTTTGATGGACACTAGAGTGATTTAACTATCTCGATGTAGAGTTCCTCATTTATTTCACCACGGGTTGGTCTGTCTGTATTTGGGTCGATAATAAAGCTTATAAGGTTTTGAAGAGCACCAGGAAAGGTAATGATCGCTGCAATCCATTTTTCGTGTGAAATGCCATGAAACTTTTGTATAAAATCATTTCCTCCAATGCACAGACCAAAAGCCAGTTTGCTGGTGTTTCCTCTGCCAAATCTATTCTCTAGAATTTCAATAATACTGGTTATACAGTACAGCTCTGGTTTGGGTTTTTGAAGTAAAATGTAAACCTTTGATTTAAAGGTCCCATCTTCTTTTCTTGGCCAAAATAATGGAAGGGCAAACAGATGGATAATAATGCTATCAATATCTGCTGAAGTAACAACACTAACAACTGCCTCTCCAAAATCAATGCTTTTAGCTATGTCTGAAAGCCAATCTACTTGTGCCATTTCAGCTTCGCCTTTCCTTTGTTTTATATCTGTTAATAATGTGTGAGATGTAAATCCTGATTTTGAAAATTGCCCACGGATAGGTGTTATGAAAGGAGGACAGGAACAAGACAGGTGGTCAGCTTGGTCACAGCTTTGGAGAATAAGTTCACTGTCAATATCAACTGTAATTTCTTTCTGAAGGTTTAGAGTTTTGATATTCCTGGCCAAATAATTACTGATGAGACGTTTTTCCCATTTCTGTTTGAATAACAGCAGATTTAGACATTTTATCTTGTGATATAATTTCTGAGTCCAATGTAAGGTGGGTTATAGAAGAAGTTGCCGATTTCTGTCGCTTTTGTCGTGTTGCGGATTTAAAATCATCAGGCGTAAAACTGTACTTTTCTTCGCAAATGACTATTCGCTTTAAATTTGGGTGTGGCCCCTTTTTGACCCCCAGTAGCAATATAACAGTGCAAAATATGTCAAAACCATTCACATATTTTGTTGACAGAATTTAATGATGAATTCAATAAAAAAAGAATTTTCAAAATCGAATGAATAATAAACATTCTACAACAGTTTTGTCAATACACCCATTTTAGCCCTTTTTGGCCCTTTTTTCTAAAACGGTAGGGGCCACAATCCCCAAATACAATACCAACCTTCCTTTAGTGGTAACAAACATCATATCAAAATTTCATAACATTTGGTCAACATTTACTCAAGTTATCGCGCGGAAACCAAAGTGTCCACAGACGACGACGACAACAACGACGACATGGCAATAACATTATACGATCGCAAAAATTTTGCGGTCGTATAAAAACTATGGTCTGACCCCCCTGTTCTATTTTTAGTAACGGCAGCCATGTTGGTTGGTCGACGTTCACAAATTTCACAAACTTGGTAGAGGACATCCTAAAGAACAAGTTTCAAAGCAATCCCGTCAGCGGTTTCAGAGAAGACGATGTTTTTAAGAAAAGTTGACGGACGGACGACGGACGCTTAACGATGACAGGTCATCGGGTCAGGTGAGCTAAAAAATAAGACGGAATCACCCAAAAGAGAAAGTGGATGCCCAGCAGGTCTGACACACATGGCTGGAGGTTCTCTACACCCAATTTGGCACTCTTGATCTTTTTGAGGAAATATCGTTACACATATCATTAAAATATTTATTTTTTATATTATCAAATTTAAAAAAAAACTTAGTCAATATCTAAAATTTCTTGTATATTTTGTCACTCTTATTATTTATTATGAAGATCGTAATAGAAATGCAGATTTTGATGAAAGTTACTAAAGTAATTTTTGTGAATCATACATTTCTAAAAGAATTCCACAGCTTTACTTAATATTCATTTCAAGTGAAAATTTATGCTAATGGATCAATAATGACCATATTGATGTGCTCCCAAATTTCGTTTTTTATTATTCTATTAGTAAATAAAGAAATATTCGAGATTAATGTCGGGGTGTGCCTGATTTTTACTCGCCTATGGGTACAAATTTTACAATATTTCTTTATTAACAAACAATTACAAAATTCTAAGACTGGGAGCACCTGGGTAAAATTAATATCGACACAATAGCATAAAATTTGGCACAAAACAGGGTTTTATGAAAACTGTAGAACTCTTTAAGATAGTGCAATTACAAGAAGCAAACTTTTATCAATATCTTCATTTTCATATTCATTTGGACAAAAATAAGTAGTGCACGATAAAATAGATATTGCATGAAGAATTTATGTCAAATCTTAATTCATAATTCATTAAGTAAGGTAGATATTGGCATTTGAAATTGATAAGTGTATGTCCTAATTCTTGACTTTTATGGTACCTTAATGAGCAATTTAACGTGAATTTCATGTGGAATGATTATGTAACGTGAATTTCACGTGAACTTTACGTGAACATATTCACGTGAATGTCACGTTAATTTGCTCCTTTAACGTGAAATTCACTTGAAAATGGTTACGTCAGTAAGAAAGGTGGCCAGAACGAGACGAAAGAATATGCGCTCTTCAGTAAATAAGGTAGAATTTGATTCGGGATGTTTACGTAGTAACTATGGGCATTAAAAAGTTTATTAGAGCAACTTTTAAAATAAAATGTGATATAAAATATGTAAAATGAAAGTAAACTATACCGAATTTGCCTTGCTTTATCAAATATACAGCGTGCAAAGAGCACATTTCTCATGTTAAGTGATATAATGGGGTCTGATTTTCTTTGTGACGAAAAAAAACATCATGCTCCTAAAATTCTGAAAAAAATATATCCAACAGATAAGACTCCATTCTTTCTTATAAAAAAATTCCTGAACCCGTCGCTATAGCGGTATTGATAAAAATGATTGTCAAAGTTGTGCTTATTTCATAAGTTATTTGTGAATCCCTCTTGCTAAATTTAGAAATTTCATTCATAAAATAAATAAACATTGAGAGTATCTCTTACCCAGCTGAAAATAGCAATCGTCTACTCGACTTGCTAAAATATTTTTTCTTTAACTCTGCAATATATAAGGCCTTAACTGGTGAAACTGTTTAAATTTTACTTTTTATTAATATAATGCATGTCTTTATAATAAAATGATAATAAGCAAATGTAAAATGACGTTTTAGAAATGGGGTGTCTATTAAGTGAGGTTTGTTCGATTTGTAAAACTGAAATCGTCTCCTTTCATTTGCCTAACAACGTTTTAGACTTGCTTGTGACAAAAAAAAAAACCCATTTTTCTCCGATTTCCTTGAAATTTTGTCAACAAAAAAAGCATAAGATTGGTCGTCATCTGTCAAAGTATGTAACCCGTCGCACTAACCATATTTTTTTTTTATTCAACATGTTTATCACCTTAATAGAGTTCCGGTTATTCCTTAGAGATAATAAATTCCTTTTTTGTCACAAATTATTATTCTATGCGTACAACATCTTAACTAAGAAAAAAGAACAATATTTTGTCCATTCACTTGTACCCGAACTTGTAAATAACCATAACCTACTTTTTATTAATCAAAAGAAGTCAGCTCATCCCGTCATTCAAAATGATGTGTTTTTCGAATTCGTTAGACATACAAATTATTTACAAGGGAGATAATATTTTGTCACCACCTCTCTGACTGACGTGACATTCACATTAATTTCACGTGAATATAATTTGCCTGTGTAGACCTGTCAACCCCCGCGGACGAGGGCCACCCTATTCAGCCATCTAGGGTATACACTTGGTCGCTCTGTGGGCATAGCACTCAACCGACTTAAGAATCCTATGACCCTTAGTCGCCTCTTACGACAATCTTGGCACTGCTGCGGGCCTTTTCGCCACCCGGGCCCTGCACAGGCATTTTTATATTCAAAGACAACGAGTAAAAGTAAAGAACATATAAATTGATACTTATTGAAATTCTGGGATATTAAAGCAGAGTTAAATATAAATAGATAAAGAATAAGTTACAGGTGTTGAACTGTCATACCGTATATTTCTAATTACTTTCCATTCTTTTGTATGCATTTATAACAGTTTCGTGTGTAATGCTTTGCTGAGAAAATGACAACTTGCACTGTCATTTTCTGCCCAGGGCCAAACAGGATATGGTTACAAAAAGTTTGACACCATCATTATCAATGCATCAAAAGCTTCTAGCTTTATATATCATTTGTTGAGGGAAAAAAATAAGCTTATTTAAATAAATCACAGGTTAAAGCTTTTTTCATGTTATTATTTTTTTCAATTATGTTTGAGTTAGAGTTATCCTTCTTATCCAAGTTTTTGCCGGTTATGAAAAAACATTTTCACGCCAAAAAATCACGTGGTCATTTCTCAATGTAAACATTTCCAGAATATTCATGAACTTTGCAGAAATACTTTCTGCATACTTTAAGATTTTAATTGATATAATTTTTTTTTCTATTATGCTATTTCTGTGTCCAAATTAATCGTATATGCCCGCGCTTTAGTATTTGTAATTTTTAAACCACTGGGTGATAATCGCTGCTGGTGTACCAGAGGTGGCAAAGTTCTATGGGAAAGACGAGGGCGACATTCTAGGTTCAATCTCTCCTAGCAGCGAATATGGTGAGTTATACTATGACTAAAGACTTTGGTAAATAGTGGCCATTCTGTAAAATGAACGACACAAAAGCAAATATTGACTGAAAAAAAACATCTAAAAGTTTAAGTTATTGGTTACACTTGACGAAAACATCCACACGACAAGGTGACAAGAGTCTCTTTTAATTTGCAAAGTGACTGTAAACAACCAAAATCAAAACCCGCTCCGGCATCAACACTTTAGTGTTGGAGAACACGCCAAAGCTTTAAATTATCCGTTTAAATTTCAAAATTGTTTAAACCCTAAGGTTCTTCCTACCCCAGACATAGGTTGTTTGATCAAAGTTGTCAGATGACCCCTTATAGGGGTAACGGCCACTTCAATAAAAGTTTCAAGTTTTTTGGCCTAAAACAGCTAGAGAAAAGCTGCGGTTTGCTTAAATGTTCAGCTTATTTAGCTCTTCAAAAGTCTTTATAGGGTTGAAGATGTCAGATGACAATTTATAGGGAATCAAGTTTGTCATGTTTTTGGCATATGCATATATTTTGGCACTTAAATTAAAAATCTCAGATACAAAGTCATCTATAACTGATGCGTTCGCATTGATTTTGGATGGAATAGGGAAAACGTAAGATTTTCTCTTGCAGCAATTTATCTGGGACAAATTTAACAAATTTATTGTTCATGTATTCTATCGAGTCTAGTGGGGCTGAAACTTAGAGGCACAATCATTGTCAATATTGGTTTGAACGTAAGAGGAATTAAAATTATTATCAGGATTATCGTGAGCCACTTTGGGTCAAAAAGCCCCATTGGCCTCGGACTCGGAGTCCTCATCTGAGGAAGAATTAACGGTGCCCTCCTCATACTCACTAAAATCAGGATTAGACTCACTCTTCTGGTCTGACAGTGACATATAGTCGTCAAATTCTTTAAACTTATTACGTTTTTATTTTTATTTTTCCCCCGGTCAACCTTCGGTGCCGGGCGCTTACCCTTCGACTTTTTGGTCGAGGATTTTCCCTTGTCATTGTCATAATCACCCTCACTTGTTACGGAGGTGTTTGCGTTAACACGCTTGGTCGTTTGATCGGTGGGCTTTACGCTCTTATCATGTTCTGACATACTATGCAGGCAACCAAATACAAGTCACCGTTCTCTTCATATTCCTTTCATGCCCCATCTACGAAATTAGAGGGGCATATAGTGTTCGGGTCCGTTCGTTCGTCCGTCCGTTCGTCTGTCCGTCCCAAAACCCAAATTCCTACTTACTGATAAATGCCACATCAATCATATTTGTATGGTAGGTGCACCTAGTGATGCTAAGCACAATGCATGCTTCGGATGCTGGCTGTGACCTTTATTTTCCGCATGAATGACCATTTATTGAAGAATGGTAAAAGTCCAATCCTTCTTACTGACAAGTGCTTTAGTAACTATATTGGTATGGTAGGTGCACCTAGTGATGCTTTTGTGATTGCAGAAAAAAAAATAAACGTTGCGAAATGGGCCATTATGTCTTTTGGACATATTCTTGTTTTACTTTATGTCTCTTTTCTAAGTTTGAAGAGTCTTTTTTTTTTGTAAAGAACAAATATATAACAGACTGCCTACAATGATATAAATTTAAAACACTCCACATATTAGAGACATTGCTTTATCTGGATTGCCGACTAGTGCACCACATAGGCTAAATTTTCCGACCCTATCCACCTCTCCCCTTTTTCCTGTGGTTCTTCAAAATTTACCGGTCCTTTGTTTCCCACCCCATCCCCTTATTTCATTTATCATCATCATTTCATGTTCATTTTTATCATCCTTTTCATGTTCATCGCCTGTAAATAACCTATATAGCGTTGCACGGGCGTAAAACACCAACTCACTCACTCACTCACTCACTCGTCTAGTAATCATGTTTTTTTTAAGTAATTCAAATACTGGTTGGTACAAGGTCGAATTTGATAGATAACAACCCCTTAAAAGTTTATTTATAGTGTTTTGCGTATTTAAAATGAAAATTATTGCAGATAGAGAAAAGCTTTTTGATGTTTAAACATTAAACTATGTAAAAGTCTTCATATGAGATAATTGTCCAACCTTTTTTACTTCGCAACTCTTTATTAATTTCATTTGCAGTTGTGTTTTTGTTGTAGCGACCTCAAATCGTGATCTGTTGATCGTCACACTTTGGCCTTTTTTACCCTGTCAACTAGTTGCTTTGGACCTGTTCAGGAATATTTTTTTACCAAGATTGTTGAATAGGGCAGCCCTGATATCGAGAGATGCGGGGTCGTCAGGCTATAATGCGGAAAACCTGACCGCAAACCATAGTGGTGCACTGTGTTAGGAAAATGCCACGTCCCTCGCACGTTTAAGAACCCTGCTTCAGGTCTCGGTAAGAGAATGACCCGTAGGATCCCCTGCAGGAGGCTAAAGTGCCCGACATCAAACCTCTATTCATGTGGCAGTCAAAACGTCCATCCCCGATTGGCATTGTGTCCCCATTTCATCCACTTCATGCTCATCGGAAATGGCCGAAACCGCGCTGCCTGTGAGTAAAGTCCTAACAAACAAACAAATCGTATGTTTCTCTATCGAGTACAGATAAAGGCAGTTCTGGTTGTAGTGTGTGGTAAATATTTTTTGGTACTTCTTTCTTTCTCTACAGACATGTTATCTGAAGACTAGCTTGACAGTATCTATTATTGTGATTTTCCCCCTAAGTTCCGTTCAGCTGATTCCCAGCTTGTTTTAGGATCTTCATCTGTTACTTGTTCTTTGGTGTCATTAGTCGTTTCTAGGCGCATGCGGAAAGTGTGGACCTCATGATCTACATCCACTGTGCTAATTTTCCAAAGTTTGCTTTCCAGTGTAGAGTCTGGTCGCATGCTTTTCTTTGCATTCTCTGCATGCATCTAATTCAAAGTTGACAAAACTTCCATGGTTAAGTGTACTGAAGAGTGTTTCCTTCATTATCTTGTGAAATGGACTAGCACGGGAGTATTCATATAAAAGTCTTGAACAGAAGACCGCATAACTAGATGCTCCATTCAGGAAAGAAAACGACAAAATAGACTTCAAACTTGGCAGCAGAATGTTGTAACCTTCCAAGTCTTTCGGCTAGAGCAATGGTAATGATTTCATCACAATGTCTCATAATTTTTATGTGCAAGCAAAAAGTTGCATTATTCTTCTTTCCTTTTTATCCCGTGCGGGGCCCGGGTGGCGAATAGGCCCGCAGCAGAGCCTAGCTTGTCGTAAGAGGCGACTAAGGGTCTTGGGATTCTGGCGTCGGGTCAGTGCTCAGCCCACAGAGCGACCAAGTGTGTACCCTAGGTGGCTGAATAGGGTAGCCCTCGTCCGCGGGGGTTGTCAGGTCTATAATACGGAAACCCTGACCGCCGACCATAGTGGGCCAACGTGTGTGGAGAGTGCCACGCTCCATGCACGTAAAAGACCCCTTTGTGGACCGCCCAGTAGTGCACCACATAGGCTAAATTTTCCGCCCCTACCCACCTCTCCCCTTTTTCCTGTGGTTCTTCAAAATTTACCGGTCCTTTGTTTCCCACCCCATCCCCATATTTCATTTATCATCATCATTTCATGTTCATTTTATCACCCTTTTCATGTTCATCGCCTGTAAATAACCTATATAGCGTTGCACGGGCGTAAAACACCAACTCACTCACTCACTCACTCTTTCCTTCTTCGATGAAATTGTCAAACTGTTCTCCCCATTTTATGTCAGATATTTGGACATGACATTCCATGAGGTCAATATGAAGCATGTTTTCATCAGTATCACCATGTGACTACTTGAAAGATACCATGAAGCTGATGTGTAATGCTGTGGATAGTCGCAAGATGTTTTTTGTTGCAGGCAGTTTCTATGTTGTCGATGCTTAGCAGTCTTTTCCAGTCTTTCCCCTGTTCCTCGTCTTTCATATATTGTAAAATGTGAATGAGACCTGAGGTTGAATATGCTGATATTAAAATAGTTATCTTCGACTTTCTCAGATGTCATACTGGGAATTCTGGTAAAAAGTGACGATATTTTTGAGATTTATCTATTAACTCCTATAAGTATTTTGCTATTTTGTAATCTGGTGCGGGGCCCGGGAGGCGAATAGGCCCGCAGCAGCGCTAAGCTTGTCGGTAAAAGTCCACTTAAGAGCGCTCAGAAACCTGACATCGGGGTCAGGCCGCTTTGCCCACAAAGCGACTGGGATGTGTGCCCCAGGTGGTTGAATGGGGCAGCCCTGACATCGAGAGATGCGGGGTCGTCAGGCGATAATGCGGAAAACCTGACCTGACCATAGTGGTGCATCGTGTTGGGAAAAAATGTCACGTTCCTCGCACGTTAAAGAACCCTGCTGCAGGTATTTGTAAAGAGTAGGACCCGTAGGATCCCCATGCAGGAGGCAAAATTTCCCGTCCCTACCCATCACTCCTTTTTCCAGTGGCAGTCAACTCTCCTACCCGATTGGCCTTGTGTCCCCATTGCCTCCACTTCATCATCATTTCATGTTCATTGTATCATCACTGGTTGGGAGTAAAGCAATAACTAACTAACTAACCAAACAAAATTTTGTCAGTGTTGCCTGGTTCTGCCTTGGTCAAAATATTATCAAATATATCTTTCAGGACATTTATGTCATCATCCCTGCCGGATCCAGGAGAGCTGGCGGAATAAATGGTCGAGAAATAGTTCTCCCATGAACAGCTTGATCATTACATTGGTCTAGCTGAATGTCTACTTCATTTAAAAGTCTCTCTTGTTCTATTGTCTTCCATATCATTTTCTTCATCTCGACTATGAAAAGTTAAAGTGATAGTGTCTAAGATTTTGGTTAAATTTTCGGTTGTCGTTTTATTGAACTAAATCGACGATCATGTTAATAAATAATCGTTGACATCGCTAAAATAGCAAAATAACACACCTAAATCATAAAAATAATGAAAAAAACATGGCTATACACGCCATCCTTCCTAACTAATTATGCGTCGGGTCTTGTTTACGAAGATTGCCGAATCGCCGTCTCAGACAAATATGGAATCCATCCGAGGTAAGCACGTCCGTTTCATTAATCTAGTTATTTCTTCTTTATTATTTAATTTTAGAACTTAAACTTATGTTCCTGATGAACACTTAGTAAAGGGAATTAAATTTTAACTTAATGAAGATGTTTAAACATCGCCATTTTTTCATTAATCAACAAATTGATGTTGCTGCTTTGTTTACATGCATTTTGGGGTAACTTCGGGGTTTTTTATAACGAGTAGTAAAGAAAATATCGGAAACCTTTTACTGTCTGATTAGAGAATTATTCCTTTAATTTTACTAAAATATTTTGATTTTCCAACTATTAAATAATAATAATAATGTTTAAAAGTAATGGCTTGACAAGAGCAAATATTTAAACATGTAAATTATCTGATTTTTAGAATTCAAACGAATTTGAAGAACGTGATATATCACGATCACCATCGTCTGGTCCTGTAAGACAAACAAGAGGGAGAGGGAGAGGCCGACGACGTGCAGTAGGTAGACGTCCACGTAATATTGGTCAGAGAGGGAGAGACGTTCCTAGACGTGATTTAGTTGCAGTTGAAGATATTGAAGAAAGGAATAGACAACTTAGGGTACCTACATGTATATCTATATTGTGAGGAGTCTCACATGTACATTTTATTAGATTGCAACTATTTTATAATTTTTCTTCTGTTCCCAAGTCAGCTTTTTATCACATCATAAGTTATGGAGCATCCATTGCAGCAAAATGTAACTTTTTATTATGGATTTTTTTTGGGTACATACATGCTTGTACAGTGTCATTGAACCTTAATACTCTGTATTTGATATTTAAGGAAAGAATAGCCAACATGTCACAAGATGATTTGAGGGAGTTAATGCTAGAGATGTGTGAAAGGGATCCTTCTATGGTATTAAACATTGTTGACAAACAGAAATGAGAGGCTATCACCCTAGTCCAGAAGCTGAGGCTCCATCCTGGTGCACCTGTTACAAATGCAGAGAGATGCCATCAGAAGAAGAGAGTGTGTGCTGTAGACAAACACCTCAAAATTGTTTGTCAACCTTACCAGTATGTTGATTTTTTTACCAATTATATTACTGATTCTAGATATTTTTTTGTGTAGATGCAAATACAATGTACATGTACTTACTTTTCTAAATACTGGTACTTTAGTAATTTCTCTGATTTTTTCACAACTTTTGTATAAATATACTACATGTTTGAAATCCTTTTCAGGACTTTCGACTCATTGTGCTAGATCCCCTTGTTCTGGTTGTGGCACGAAGATATAGACAGGATATTCTGGCAGCCGGTGAGGACAATGACTATAACAGGAACAACAGGCATGCAGCCTTTAGACAGTTTATTCTATGGATTCATGGGTACCTTGGTTCTGGAAACCGAAGGGTTATTCCAAGCTGCTGCGTTTGGAAGATCAGGGACCAATTTCCTGATAATTTTGGGAATTACAGAGGATTTGTTGGGGGAAGATTAGGATAATAAACAATTTAATTTGCCAACATTAAATCATCTCATCTGTACTGAATTTTCTTTTTATATCATTATTTTGTTGTTGTGGGTGCTGGTTGTCTGTACCAATATTGAACCATTCGTGGGTTATATGCTGTTGTCCATATACATGTCACTTTATACTTCAAGGCTTCTTAAATTTAATTGAAGCAAACAATATATAAACCATTAGGGCATTCAAGTCTCAAAGTACAACAAAAAACAAGACAAAACTAGTTAACACAAAACTACACAACCAAAACATACCATACACCATAACAGCAGAGTACCCACATGAACATATGTCAAATAATCACAAACTTGAGTGCTGTTAAAGAGTATTTTATTTAACAATTACAATATATTGCCTGGAGCAAAATATTAAAATAAAATATATGAAGTAAATGTAAATGACACAAAAATCAGATTATTAATATCAAAAACGAACCAATATGGAATATGTGCCAAAAAGACACGATCCACATATTAAAATGATTTTCATAATTGCACAAAAGCAAAATTTCAGCTGCGTGTGAAGCGCTTTTCTGGATTAACCTTCATCAGACACGCTAGGAGTAGAAAACTTGGAAAACCAGTAGAATATTAGATTTGAAAAAAAAATGCCAAAAAAATTACAACAATGACCAAACAGATAAATTTATCTATTTTTAAAGAAACAACCAAAAGTTGTCAAATTTTGGAAATATGTAAACTGTGTCTTTCCAACACATATTCCAGTACTCGAAAATATATAAGAGCATTCAACTGAAGCACGGGGAAGCTTTCTACGACCTTTACAAACAGTATTCCATCCAAGTTCAAACACGACACCTATATGTACGTTTTGCATATGAACCAATTATATTGAATATAAGTCGATTTCAATAATTTTATATAAAAAATAACCATCCATAAAAAATGGTTATACAAAACAACAAAACATTGTATATACATATAACATTAATGTAAAGCTCATTCATATAGAACAAATTTGAAAATATTCTATTCAAAAAAGCAAAAAAAATATCGCAACTATAAAACATTTATCTATTCAAAATTAAATCAGTTCAATGAGGAAATGATGGAAGTTATTGTTGCCAATCATAGTCTATTGTTGCGTCCATATCCTGGGTAGCTGAACCATCAGCACTAAATCTTGAGCGCTGCTCTGCTGCTTTCTGAGATGTAGGTGGGGGTGGAATGGGAGCCAAGTGAGCAGAGATTCTTCTAGGATCTTCTGCTTCCAAATCTAATGGCTGGTTCATTCCAACATCATTTAATCTTTTTACCATTATAGCTTGCATTAGATTTGGAATGTAAGCATAATCTTTTGCAATCTTGCACTTGGTAACTGACCATCTTCCACTCTTTTTCTGGAACACACGCTGGTATCTACAAAATTGAATGGTTACTATCCATTATTTATTAAAAACCTTTACTTAAAAAAATATATATTTAAATACAAACATTTACAAAATTAAAACTGATGATTCCTCGTTCTTTATTATTATATATAAGAGTTAATTGAAATCCTATAGACTAAAAACATGACAAGATGAAATTCTGGAAATTCTTTTATGGACCAAATACCATATACCATGTATATATATATTATATAGCACACTTAAAATAAAGGCGATTAAGTTACCTCACTGTGCCATCTTTGTTGGTCAACACAGGTCTACTTACATGATTATAGTCCGTTTGAGTTTTATAAATCAACGAAAAATGGCTTGTAAATTTACGTCTTGCAAAATATTTTAACTATTTTAGTATGTCATGACTTTTTACTGGCATACGAACTTGGGCAAAAAATTTCAAAATTTTTGCTTGATTAATAAAAATGTTTTCCATAGACCTTAATAGTAAAAATGGACCAAAAGTTCATAGAAATCCATGGGAGTACAACCTAGTGACAAGGAACAGCGTTTGCTCCGTTTACCTTTTAAAATCCTTTGTGGAGCTAATTGGTCATCTAATCTCCTTTTGTTAGTCCCTTCAATTATGTTCAGGTGGGCCCCTCACCTGGCTGTTCCGTCAGATAAACACACCATTTTAGGTATTATTAAATTTGGTGAAATATTTAGCATTAGACCATATGGAAAACTTTTTTGTTTTAGAAGATTACATCTTGGTTTTTGTAATCAGAGTTCGTATACTAATAAAAAGTTTATTAGTGTTTAAAAAATAAATTTTATTTGAGAGACAAAAAAAATTAAAAGAATTTTCGTTGATTTATAGAACTCAAATGGACTATACCATGGTCGAGTGCAGCAAGCAGATTTCTACAGTGATAGGTAGGTGGACTGTATGAGTGTCTTTTGGACGCATACATCAAGATCAGATTCTGGAAATTTTCCAGTTCAGCTGTACTTCTGCAATAAAAGAAAATTCTTGTCACTATAATCCAATTATTATCTGTACAGACATTATCAAACAGGAGCATAATCACTTATTTCTTTTCATATTTAATAGACCAAGGACATTTTACTATTCTACCTAACAGAACTTTATTCCCAAAGAATTCCTTCATATTTTTTAAATCATTGTTTGGTTAAGCATGTGTCAGTTTTTCTGATAATAGAACAGAATGCAAAATATAAAACATTGAAAAAGTTGTACAATGTATCTTAAAAACATTTTACCTGCAATTCATGTAGTATGATGTTATTGATCAATCTCTTGTCAAGCACAATTTTCCTCAATGCAGTGTGGGCATTGGAGTCCTTTTTAAGCCATCCTTTCTCCCTCTCTGTATTTAGTGGTCCATGTTCACATTTATTGACCTGGCTGTAGGCCAATAACCATTCATGTTCATTCACAACATGATGAAGGACACCAATCCACATTCCCTGTAGGAAAAAAACAAGTGAAAGATCATACAATTTCATTTAAATAGAAGATAATGAGATGTGGAATAAGTGTATGCGACATTACCAACAATATTCAAGATATTTTTTTTCTAAATCCACAACGGAAAACAGCCAGCAGTCCCATCTTTAATGTATGTGTATTTTTCTATAAAAATCTGTCATATTTATTTTCAAATTTAGTTTAACGACAATGTCAATGACCTAGGTGACAGCATCTTGCTATTTTTTCAGTTGTAAAAAATTCATACATTTATAACATGCAAGTTGTAAATATGTTTACCAAGAATTATTAAGTCTTGATCCCTAAATTCATCCAAGGTTTGATTTTGATAATCTAGCGTGAATTCGTCAACTGATGGGATGATGTAGTGCCTTTGAATTCTAAAGAAGGTGGATTTACTCAAGATTGGCAGCGTCAATGTTCTGGCTAACATTTGAACTTTTTGGAAGTTACTTCCCGAAAGAACAATGCTGGCAGCAAGCATCAGATCTCCACTATGCATCCCTCTGTTCAGAATAGGTTGGGAACATCACCTGTGGCTTACATGACCATTGTTACATACCTTAAAACAATGAAAACAAACATGGTTAAATACATGACTAGGTTTCAAGGTTATTCAAAGTAAATTTATTTAAAATGTACATATATATACATGTACATGTAAATAAACATTAGAATGAGTTGTCTACAATGTATATCATGTACATGTATATAGAGATTGAAACTTGCACTAAATTGATTCAAATATAAAGTTTTAAAACCATAAGGCAATTTTTTTTAGACAAAACAAACATTTCTTTTAAATTGAAACTAACCCACTTCAAGTAAATAGCTGAAGCCACAACTTCTTTAACAATGGAAACATCCAAGCAGCACTGTTTTGAAATGCATTTCCTCTCTACACGAGTGTTTGGCAAATTTAACAACTGACTGTAATATGTTAGACATGGATGGTCATCAATGAACTCTTGGATGTTGTCATTATTTACTCTTTTGATTCCTGGTCCAGATTCGACTTCAACTTGGTCTTCGAAATCTAATTCCTCTTCGTCTTCATCAGTATCACTTACTTGAATGACTGTATCATCATTCTCTCTAAAACAGAAATGTTCAAACAAATTTACCCCCGTGCGGGAACCGGGTGTGAAAAGAATAGTCCCGCAGCCGCCCGTAAAGCTTGTCGTAAGAAGCGACTAAACGGGTCAACATGTTTGCCGTGTGTTGCGACCTGTGTCGGGGGAGGACGGGATCCTGGTCCACGTATGTGGGCTTTGGCCCTTACTTCTCCTAGACAGGCGGTCAGATTCGGCTCGGTCTGATCAATCGGCTGGTCACGCCAAGCCCTGTAAAGCACCTTCTCGTTTATTTCAAACTCTTTTTCCGTAATATTAGAATTTATAACTTGATGTCAGTTATGCTTTACAGAAGGCGGTGGCTCATGGGTCAATCGTGTGGATGTTATTCTGGAGAGTTGTATCGCCGGGTAACCCCCGGCACGATGCTTGTCTCCCTAAAGGAATACTCTGTGCGAGTATGCTGTCCTTGTAACCCTGGTGCTTTCAACAGGAGAGCCGTTGTATAACAGCATCGCCCTTGTTGGCGCTCCATGGCGGGCGGGGAGCAAGGCAGTGAAACTCTCTTCTCTCATCATGGCTTCCCCAAAAAAACAAGCAACAAGTTCTAGTGAAAAGTATAAACGAAATATTTCATGTAGTGATAGTGATGATCAGGATGCACCAGCTTCTTCAAAACGTCAAAACACAACAAATGATAGTTGGCCAAAGTTTATTGTACTTTCAAGCAAAGATGCCACACGTCCTTTGACAAAGGTTTCGCCCTTTGTCATTGCCAAAACAATTAAGGGTGTTACCGGAGGTGATGTTCCCAAGGTTACGAAACTCCGATCCGGCAACCTCCTAGTAGAGTGTGCCAAACAACAACAAGCAAAAAACATCTTGACAATTTCATCCATTTTAGAGGTACCAGTTTCCGCTGAAGCTCATCGATCATTGAATCGTTCGCAGGGTATCATTCGAGATAGAGACCGAAACCTTGCTGATTTATCAGAGCAAGAAATATGCTCTGAACTTTCATCACAAGGTGTCTCACACGTTAAAAGGTTTACAAAAAAGGAAGACAACAAAATTATTAAATTAAATACATACCTTATTACATTTAATTCCGCAGCTCCACCAAGTCACATTAATCTGGGTCTTTTCAGAGTCTCCGTAGACATATTTATTCCCAATCCTCTCCGTTGTTTTAAATGCCAACGTTTTGGCAACGGGAAGGCCACCTGCAACGGGAAGGAAAAATGTGTAAAGTGCGCTGAGGAAGGCCACTCGGATTTCAACTGTACGAAAAATCCCAAATGTGTTAACTGCAGTGGTGATCATTTTTCGTCTTCAAAACAATGTCCAACTCTTCTACGTGAAAAAGAAATCCAAAAGCTTAAAGCAGAAAAGAACATTACCTACCAAGAAGCTCGTCGTCAAGTCTCTGTCTCGAGTGATACAGCACCATCCATGTCTTACGCGGAGGCTGCTAAACCCTCTAGGACATATGGTTGGCAAACCATGTACACTTGGCCTGAGGGTGAAATTAAGCCCCGTACTTGCAACACCAATGGATGGATGTTTGGTGCTGACTGTTTCGTGGATGATATCCCAAAAAGCAATATCAAATACGCGAGACCTTGGAAGGAATTGTGTGATAATCATCCCCCACGTAAGTCAACAGCAGGTCCAAATAATGATTCAATGGTCGATGAGGATTTGTTTATAATTCCACAAAAATCGTCTTGGACTGGATTTGGAGCTCCAACCAAAGCTTCTAATCTTCAACCCCCATCAATTTCTCTTTCTTCCAAACAGAGTCAATCGTCTTCCTCAAGGTCGTCATCTGCTGCTCAACCTGGAAATAGACAGCAGCGACCCTCACAGCCAGGAAGACGCCAGAGTTCATCGCAGCAGACGTCACCGCTTAAAATGCGTAGATCAAAGAAGGCCGAACGAGATGCAATTTATATGCATAATCGTTTCGGCTCTCTTGGTGACGACATGGAGTCTGATATGGATCTATCGGAAACACCTGTCGACCGTTCACAGAGCCAGTCTCCACAGAGGAGACGTAGGCGATCACTCGGTAGACTTTCTGATCCCATACAGACTCCAAAATGAGTACCATCATTCAATGGAATTGCCGAGGCCTTAAGGCCAACTTTCTTGAATTACAACTTTTAGTGCAGTCTTTTAATCCAACTGTCTTTTGTCTTCAGGAAACACACCTCAAGGAAACTGACACGATTTCCTTGAAGGGTTTTTCTATGTATAACACATTTTCTAATACAGAACGAGCTTCTGGCGGATCCTCCATCTTAGTTAAGGATCGTATTCTCCATAGTTCGATTCCTTTAACTACCGATCTGCAAGCAGTTGCCGTTAGAGTTTCATTACATCAAACAATAATTCTATGTTCAGTTTATATACCACCTAATGATAACTTAACTTTAGCACAACTTCAAAATTTAACGGAACAGCTTCCTGCTCCATACATGTTAGTTGGGGATTTCATTGCCCACAACCCATTATGGGGCAGTGCCAACTTGAATGATAAGGGTAAAAAGATTGAGGATTTTTTATCGAAAGAATCTCTTTGTATCTTTAATGATGGTTCTTCTACATTTTTACATTCTGGAAATGGAACATACTCATCAATTGATCTCTCAATATGTGATCCTTCTCTTTTAACAGATTTCTCAAGGCAAGTCCATGATGATCTCTGTGGAAGTGATCACTTTCCTATTATATTAAAAGATCTTTTTGGTGAACCTGAACAAAGAATTCCTCGCTATAAGTTAGAGAAGGCCGATTGGCAAAATTTTTCAATACTTTGTTCGGAAAAATTAAGACCAGAACTTTTTGATCAGGACCAAGAACCAATAACAACATTTAATCAAACTCTTATATCTATAGCTGATGAAACCATTCCTAAGACCTCGGCAACTCCTAAAAAACTCAATAAACCTTGGTTCACAGACGAGTGTGACAAGGCTATCGACGATAGAAATAAAGCTCAAAAACAATTTGGCAAACATCAAACAAAAGAAAATTTGAGTAATTTTAGAATTTTTCGGGCGAAGGCTAGACGAACTTGTCGACAATCTAGAAGAACATCCTGGCGAAATTTTGTATCTGGTTTAACTTCACGAACTCCCATGAATAAAATTTGGAATTTCATACAAAAACTCAAAGGTAAAAACTCTAAATCCTCGGTAAAACATCTGAACGTTGGCAATTCCATTTTAACATCTGAAAAGGACATTGCCAACAAACTAGCTGAGACTTTTGCCAAACATTCATCTTCATCTAATTACAAACCTGACTTCCAAAAATTTAAACGTACAGCTGAAAAAACGAAATTGAACTTTAACTCCGACAATTCGGAGAGCTATAATTCTCCTTTCTCTTTAGATGAGCTTAAAACTTCCTTAAGTAAAGCCCATGACACTGCATGTGGCCCTGATAGCATCCACTATCAACTTTTAAAACATCTTCCTGAAATATCGATGAAGACTCTTCTAAATTTAATGAATGATATATGGATAAACGGAAAATTGCCTGAAATATGGAAGCTTGCCACTGTCGTTCCTATCCCCAAGCCGAGGGTCACACAGATGCTTCCAACTATCGTCCGATAGCCTTGACAAGCTGCGTCTGTAAGACTCTAGAACGCATGATCAACGATCGACTCGTTTGGTTCCTTGAGTCCAATGGACTCATTTCGAATATCCAGTGTGGATTCCGCCAAGGCAGGAGCACGCTTGATCATTTGGTCCGTTTTGAGTCTTTTCTTCGAAATGCATTTGCGAAGAACGAACATGTGGTGTCTATCTTTTTCGATCTCGAAAAAGCTTATGACACCACATGGAAGTATGGTATTTTAAAGGACATTTTTGATATGGGGTTGAAAGGAAGGTTACCAACTTTCTTGGCCGACTTTCTTTCTGACAGACACTTTAATGTTAAAGTAAATAAAACTTTTTCTGAAGAGTTTGACCAAGAAATGGGTGTACCTCAGGGTAGCATTCTTTCTGTCACTCTCTTTAGTATAAAGATAAATAGCATTGCCAAAGTCCTTCAAAACAATATTGAAGGTTCTTTATATGTTGATGACTTTTTAATATGCTACAGTGCAAAAAACATGAATACCATTGAAAGGCAATTACAGCTGTGCCTAAAACGGATTGGAAAATGGGCTTCCGAAAATGGTTTCAAATTTTCAGAAAGCAAAACTGTTGCTATGCATTTTTGTAAGAAACGAAAACTTCATCCCGACCCAGATCTCTTTTTGTATGGCAAAAAATTCAGATAGTTAAAGAATCAAAATTTCTTGGCGTTCTTTTTGATAGAAAACTCTCCTTTCTACCCCATATCAAAATGTTAAAATCAAGATGCCTAAAGGCTCTTGATGTTTTAAAAGTTGTTTCTAGTACCGACTGGGGAGCTGATAAATCAGTTCTTTTAAATTTGTATAGGTCTATTGTTAGATCGAAATTAGATTATGGTTCAATAATCTATGGGTCTGCGAAAAAATCTTATTTACAAATTTTAGACGCTGTTCATCATCAGGGATTGCGACTTTGCCTCGGTGCATACAGGACCTCTCCCATTGAGAGCCTGTATGCAGAGGCAAATGAGCCATCCCTGAAGCATCGCAGAATTAAACTCGGTTTGCAATATGCCACCAAATTAAAAGCCTTTCCTAGCAACCCTGCCCACGATTGTGTTTTCAATCCACCTCTCAGGAATATGTATGAAAAACATGAAAACAAAACTCCTCCTTTTGGTATTCGTATCGAACCTCACCTGACTAATCTTAAACTTAATTTAGAAACTATAAAACCTGTCAAGCCTTTGAAAGTTCCACCCTGGGAACTTTTAAAGCCTAAATTTATTTTTGATCTTCGTAAACATAAAAAAGCTGAAACAAATCACCTGCTTATTCAACAAGATTATTCCGAAATTAAATCTAGATATCCTGGGTTTCTAACAGTTTATACAGATGGCTCTAAAGATGGTGACAGTGTTGCTGCTGCTGCTGTCTCAGGGAATAGCACGTCAACACAACGACTCCCATCTGCTGCTTCCATTTTTACAGCTGAAGCGAGAGCCATTATTTTAGCTCTCAAATTGATTGATGCTTCTGAGCACGCTCAATTCTTTATCTGTTCCGATTCTCTTTCTTGTCTTTTGGCAATTCAGAACTGCAAATTGAAAAATCCATTAATCTCTAAAATTGTTTATATGGTTCATCAATTGATCAGAGGTGGCTTAGAATTGATTTTCCTATGGGTACCCAGTCACACTGGTATTCATGGGAATTCAGTTGTGGACAGGGTTGCAAAGGAAGCCCTCCGTAAACCAGTGTCCAATTGTTTTATTCCTTATTCGGATTGTAGAAATACAATCCGAGTATATGTCCAAAGTTTATGGGACGAGGTTTGGGCTGCCGCTGAGCACAACAAACTTCATGAGCTTAAGCCACAGCTTGGGGAGAATCCTGCTTCATTCCGATGCCGTCGAGACCAGGTAGTCATCACTAGATGTCGTATAGGACATTCTAGAGTCACCCATGGCTACCTGATGACACAAGAGAAGGAGGTCCCGATGTGTATCCCTTGTGACGCACGGTATTCCTTGAGGCATGTTCTCCTCGACTGTGTTGATCTTGCTCCAATTCGCATGAAGTATTTTAACTGTGCATCCATGCACGATTTGTTTAGCGGCACCCCAGCCGATGCCATTTTGTCCTTTTTAAAAGAAATCGGTCAGTATTCAAAATTATAGTTTTTGTTATCACCATTTGAAAGTTAATTTATTGTCATAATATTTAGCTTATTTTTGTTAAGTTATTTGTTTTCCTATTGCTTTAAATGGTTTTATTGTTTTAGTGTGTTATGTTTTAATGATTATTTTATCTATTTATTTTCCTAGCATACCCTTTGTTTTATCTACGGTCTTTTGACTTTGTTTTATATTAACATGTTATTAACATAATTATATCAACTTGTTTATGTCCCGATGATGGCTGCAATATCGCCGACGGGACATAAAGCATCCAACAATCAATCAATCAATCAATCAAACAAATTTAATAAAAAAATACTTTATTATTTATTAATAATCATTGTTTCATTTTGGGTCTTTTGAATTTGTTTTACATGTATATCAAACCTTTTTTTTTAAATTTAACAGCTTGTTTGATTCCTATTATGGCTGCAAAATCTGCATCATTACAAAAAAAAACATATTACATGTAATTTGTGATATTTTAAAGAGTATAGATCGATCTGATCTCTCACAACTTTTAACTATTCTAGTACTGGTGCCTATACTTATTAAATACAATTTAAAATTCCTTAATTGTTACAAAGTAGAGAAGTTATATACACTATAATAAGTTGAAAACTAGGCTCATAGTCCTCATCGTCAGAGTTGTCTGGAGTGGTTTCAACTTGGACTTACAAAATTGTCAGCCTAGAAAAAAATAAAACATTATATACATGTACTCTAACTACAACTTAAATGTACCCACATATATGATCATATAGAATCAGATAAATTGACAATGGTAAAAACATATTTTCTGCATCTGAATCTAATTATACAATGTAATCTACATTGTGTAAATCATAATGATATTAAACCAATCATTCATGAAAATAGAAATTAAAAATGTATACATGTATATCAGTGAGAATACTTACTCTAATGGATTTATAAAGCTGGATCCTTGATCCCTTTTCTTGCTAACCATATCACTATGTGTTCTTAGTTTCTTTTCTTGGAGGAAAACTCTTCAACACCTGACATTTGATTTTCAGAATCCCTAAATAAAAAAAGGTTTTATCATTATTATGGAACAGTTCCAAAGAATGTTTTCTTTAATGATGATATAATTTCTATGAAGTAAACAAAACATATATAATCCGTCTTCTGTCGAGAAAGTCAAAATAACAAATGCAGAAATAAAGATTTAACTGAGTTCCAATGTTCGATATTAATTCGATTTGAAAAATAGATGTTTAAATCTAAAATACATACAATGCTGGAACATCACTTTTTTATATATCAGATTCTGGCTGAGGATAAACAGCTGAAGGTCCTGGTGTTGATGTAAAGATCTTGTTGGTACATGTAGGGGTTAACACAACAGAAGACTGCAGCTTGATTGATGACCTTTCATTTACACTTAAGTTACTTTGACCTTCAAGCTGCTTCATTTGGTCATACCTAAAATGAATTTTTACAATGATCAAAATACATATAATTTACAGCTGGGTGCAAACCATTTGAGCCTTTAAAATAAGTTTTCCATTTTTTTAAATAACACGCACATGTTTTGTCAATTAAATCAATCATTTCTACATCACAAAAATAAATCACAACGCTAAAAACATTGATTTTATAAAACTATTTTGACTAAAAACCCGATGCAATATAAATTTCCCCTTTGGGGGCCTCTTTAAATACCGATTTATTTACATCTCTTAAAAGTCAAAGAAAATCGTTACGATTCGAGTATTTCATCGTAAGAAACTATCGGATAAACACAAGTTTATGCACAATTTTGTCTTAAATTGCTTATAATCGTAACATTTCAAAGGATATATAAAAATTTTGAAATTTATTACAAACATACCCGTCGAGCAAAATTTTGGCAACTTCAGCATTGCTTTCGACTCGAAGAACGGTCTTAAGTTCTTTCCAACGGTCAATTTCGGATCCGATGTTTATCCTCCCTTTATGATAGTTGGCTTGGACAGCCTTTCTTTTTCGTTTTTTAGCAGAATCAGTCAAATATCTCTTTCTTCCTCTCGTGCTTTGCTGCATGGCCGACATTGTTTACAGAAGATGATGGAACTGCGCATGCGCGATGAACCGTCCGGAGAGAGGTGATATGAATATAGGCGGCGTGGCGATGTAGTTTTTGTCTACCAGACAGAAATAACGATTTTGATTTTTAATCGTAAATTTTACAAAATACACAATTTTACCATGTAATTCAATTTGGGAAATCATTTTTAATATTGAAAAGAAGAAAAATACGGGTTTAAATTTATTTTAAATTTATTTATCAAAATCGTAGGCACTATCACTTTAACACATCTTGCTGTTAAGTTGTATCTGAACTACTGTTTTATTGTAGAAAATATCAAATGTTGGATGGCTGTGAGCAAGTGGATCAAATTTATCTACCATCTCAGCCAAATCTGGTTCACATCATGATGCTGCCTCTTGAGCTTCTGTGATATTAGTGATGTTGCATCTAGTTACCACTTAAGACAAATAAGTTATCTTTTAAAACTGGTATCTCATTAGTATGTACCTAGCTGGATTTACAGCTTCAGCATTATCTATAACTGGTACTTCTTTGAGGTTATCCTTGGTCTTTAATTTCTCTTATATTTTATATTTGTGACATTGATTTTACACTGTATTTTTTCCAAATTTTGCACTTATTAATCTCGGAATCTATAAAATCCTAATTTCGTTCTGATTTGAAAAAAGTCTTATTACAAAAATAATCACAGCTCACGCCGAAATTTTGAAAAAAAACAAATGCCTTTTTTATACGTATAATGGTATGATGCTGTCGTCGTCGTTGTCGTCATCTGGGGACATTTGGTTTCCGTGCGATAACTTGAGTAAATATTGACCAATTGTTATGAAATTTTTATATGATGTTTGTAACCACTAGAGGAGGAAGGTTCCTATTGTATTTGGGGTTGGTGGCCCTTACCTTTTGGAAAAAGGGCCAAAAGGGGCTAAAACGGGTGTATTGACAAAACTGTTGTAGAATGTTTATTATTCATTTGATTTTGAAAATTCTTTTTTATTGAACTCCTTATTAAATTCTGTCAACAAAATGTGTCAATGTTTTTGATGTGTATTGAGCCGTTACATTGCTACAGGGGGCCAAAGATGGGCCACACCCAAAAAATAACTTTTTTATTTGTGGTCCGATTTTCAAAATCTTTTTTTCATTGGAATCCTTGTGAAAATCCCTGCCTGCATTTTTCAATCAGATTTGACATATCTCTTACTGTTTTTGAGATATAAGGGGTCAAAGGAGCAAAAAACGCCATTTTTAAAAGTTGGTCTAGGCAAATGGTTTTACACAAGAAATTTAGCTGTAGTGGGCCGAAGTTTAAATATGATGATTATATACATAGGAGGAAGCTTTTTATTGCATTTTGAGGTCCTAAACTTTTTTTTAAAAAAGGGCCAAAAGGGGCTTTATCGTGTCAAAAATGTCAATGAATATAGAAATAATTTTTTATCTATTAAATATTATTGTAAATATATATGTGTCAAATATGCATTTTAAAGTCCACCATAGGTTGCATGTGTAAAAAAGCTTTGTAAGTCCACCATGGGTTGCATGTGACCAAAGCAATAGACTATCCATATCGGGCCTCCAATGTACAGGGTTTAACTTGTTGCAGTCGTATCATAATGCGCTCGGCGTAGCTTTTTATTTTAGAACTGAAGTTAGACTCATGAGTATTCCGTCTGGAAGTCTAAATTTTAATCTGAAAATGGGGACACAATGCCAATCGGGTAGGAGAGTTTGACTGCCACTGGAAAAGGGAGTGATGGGTAGGGACGGGAAATTTTACCTCCTGCATGGGGATCCTACCGGTCCTACTCTTACTGAGACCTGCAGCAGGGTTCTTTAACGTGCGAGGAACGTGACATTTTTCCCAACACGGTGCACCAACTTTCTTGGCCGACTTTCTTTCTGACAGACACTTTAATGTAAAAGTTAATAAGACCTTTTCTGAAGAGTTTGATCAAGAAATGGGTGTGCAAATGAGCCATCCCTGAAGCATCGAAGAATTAAACTCGGTTTGCAATATGCCACCAAATTAAAAGCCTTCCCAAACAACCCTGCCTACGACTGTGTTTTTAAACCACCTCTTAGGAATATGTATGAAAAACATGAAAACAAAACTCCTCCTTTTTGTATTCGTATCGAACCTCACCTGACTAATCTGAAGATTGATTTAGAAACTATAAAACCTGTCAAGCCTTTGAGAGTTCCACCCTGGGAACTTTAAAAGCCAAAATTTATTTTGGATCTCCGTAAACATAAAAACTCTGAAATAAATCATCTGCTTATACAACAAGATTACTGCGAAATTAAATCCAAATATCCTAATTTTTCAACAGCATATACAGATGGCTATAAAGATGGTGATAGTGTTGCTGCTGCTGCTGTCTTAGAAGATAACATTTCTACGCAACTCCTCCCGTCTACTGCTTCCATTTTTACAGCTGAAGCAAGAGCCATCATTTTAGCCCTCAGGCTTATTGATGCTTCAGAACACTCTCAATTCTTTGTTTGTTCTGATTCTCTCTCTTGTCTTCTGGCAATTGGGAATTGTAATTTTAAAAACCCATTAATTTCTAAAATTGTATATATAGTTCATCAATTGATAAGAGGTGGCGTGGAATTGATTTTCCTATGGGTACCCAGTCATACTGGTATTCATGGGAATTCAGTCGTGGACAGGATTGCGAAGGAAGCCCTTCGAAATCCAATATCCAAATGTTTTATTCCTTATTCGGACTGCAGAAATAAAATCAGAATATATGTTCAAAGTTTATGGGACGAGGTTTGGGCTGCCGCTGAGCACAACCAACTTCATGAGCCCAAGCCACAGCTTGGGGAGAGTCATGCCTCATTCCGATGCCGTCGAGACCAAGTAGTCATCACTAGATGCCGCATAGGTCATTCTAGAGTCACTCATGGCTACTTGATGACACAGGAGAAGGAAGTTCCGATGTGCATCCCTTGTGACTCACGGTATTCTTTGAGGCATGTTCTCCTTGACTGTGTTGATCTTGCTCCTATTCGTATGAAGTATTTCAACTGTGCATCGATGCACGATTTGTTCAGCGGCATCCCAGCCGATGCCATTTTATCATTTTTAAAAGAAATTGGTCAGTACTCAAAATTATAATTCTTAAAATAAAATCACCATTTGTAAATTCTTTTGTTGCTATTATAATTAATCTTTAGCTCGTTATTGTCAAATTCTTTTTGCTATCGCTGCAAATGGCTTTATTTTTTTAGTGTGTTAATTTTAAATGATTATTTTATCTATTTATTTTCTAGTCATTCTATTTATTTTATCTACGGTCTTTTGACTTTGTTTTATATTAATGTGTTATTTACATAATTATTTCAACTTGTTTATGTCCCGATGATGGCTGCAATATCGCCGACGGGACATTAAACAACTAACAATCAATCAATCAATCAACATTTTTCCCAACACGGTGCACCACTATGGTTTGCGGTTAGGTTTTCCACATTATCGCCTGACGACCCCGCATCTCTCGATGTCAGGGCTGCCCCATTCAACCACCTGGGGCACACATCCCAGTCGCTTTGTGGGCAAAGCGGCCTGACCCCGATGTCAGGTTTCTGAGCGCTCTTTAGTGGACTTTTACCGACAAGCTTAGCGCTGCTGCGGGCCTATTCGCCTCCCGGGCCTCGCACGGGACCGGCATATGTGAGAAATGCATATATTACATATTTGTCACATGTATTTCACATGCATGTTTTAAACACATATGTTTCACTTGCGTGTCCCATGCAGCTAACATATGTGTCACATGTGTTTCATATTTCCCTTAAGCATATGTGTCACATGCGAGTCGTCATACTCATCCTTTAATTGTGCTGTATTGTTTTTGTGTGATGTTTGCATCCATTCTTTTTACTTGTTTTTAAGGCTGTGTGTTCAATTGTTTTTGTTCTAAGTTATAATGATGTATGTTTCTCTCTAGATTTGCTGCTGCCTAGTTTATTGATTGTTGTCTTTCTGCAATGATGATGAACTTGGCGAATTGATGAGTCTCAGACTCTCCAACAACTTCAGAGGGTGACCTATGTAAAAAAGAAATATTGATGAGAGAAATTTTTATTCATAATACATGAGAAAGAATATGTTCATTTATCCTGTATTAACCTATTAAGTATAATTTTAATGTACTTAAATTAATACATGGCATTTTCCTGACGTATATGTATTATTGTGATTTCAGTATATTATACTTTCAGATTGACATTCAATGAAAAAGGATTTTTTTATTAAAAGTTGCATTATTTCATATAATTATCTTTCAAAAGGACATAGTTCTCAAATCTTTGAGGCACTGGCTCCACAGGCGTTCTTTTGCCAGTTTTTGGATTGACTATCTTTACTAGTACTATTGGTACATGTATTGGGTATAGCCATAGGTTTCAACTCCGTAAAGGATAGTTCTTTGGCTATCCGTTGTAGCCCCTCCTGAAAAAAAAGAACTCTTACATGATGTGGAAGCACCAGAATTTATTTTAAACAATGTCACCCTATAGATCTCTGATCATTTAAAGAGATGTACATCAAAGCTTTAAATTATTCGTATAAATTTCAAAATTGTCTAAACCCTAAGGTTCTTCCTACCCCAGACATAGGTTGTATATCTTAGTAATAATTTGGTTCCCCAGTTTGGTATTTTTGGTTATACTGTTCTATGCTCTTCATATTCATACAGTGTTTGGCATTTTCAATATTTTTGGTAGAGCGCCTCTGATGAGTCTTCAATAGACGAAACGCGCGTCAGGCGTAGCAAAATTTATTGTCTGGAACTTTGTTGTCATTTGTATTTTAAAAAAGTCTTCATACCACCGGAAAATACCCAGTAAAAATTTGTTTGGCCCAGTTAATTTTTGCAATATATAGTATAAGGAAATTATATACATGTATATTTTATGTAGTCCGAGGACGTCAGAGCTATCTTGTACTAGGCATAGCTGTGAACCCTTGCAGCATCTACAGTCTTTGGTATTTTTTATTTGTCGACAAAAAACCCATTGGCTATTATTCGCAGCTATGTCCGGCAAGTTAAATCTGAGTGAGTGAGTGAGTGGGTTGGTGTTTTACGCCCGTGCAACACTGTATAGGTTATTTGCAGGCGATGAACTTGAAAATGATGATAAAATGAACATGACATGATGATGATAAATGAAATATGGGGAAACGAAGGAACGGTTAATTTTAAAGAACCACAGAAAAGGGGGAGAGGTGGGTAGGGGCGGAAAATTTCGCCTATGTGGTGCTCTATTTGGCGGTCCACATAGGGGTCTTTTACGTGCATGAAGCATGGCACTCTCCACACACGTTGGCCCACTATGGTCAGCGGTCAGGGTTTCCGTTTTAAAGACCTGACAACCCCCGCGGACGAGGGCTACCCTAATCAGCAACCTAGGGTACACACACTTGGTCGCTCTGTGGGCTACGCACTGAAATCGAGAAGATGGTTCATGTATATATTTTGGTATATTACAATTCTTTCTGTAGTAAAAGGCTGGTTACATTCAAAACGACAAACTATTAAAGAGATATTTATCAAGTTAGTAATTTAAAATCAATTTTTAATCTTGTCAATCTTGAAAATATAAATTATTAAGTCACCGACCACGAAGTGTCGGAGACTTATTGTTTTTGCACCGTTTCTTCTTCTTCTTATTTTTTTTTCTCTGACGCAGCTTTGTCTGCAAGAATACGGAAAAGTGTCTGAAACGATTCTCGTGAAACTTGGAATATATATAGGGTCACATATGTAGGTGGGCCTCATGGTTTTATAATTTTCAAAATGGCCGCCCTCAAATTATCTCGGAGACTACTGGATGGATTTCGACGATATGTAGGTAGAGGGGAGTAAGGGAAGTTGAATGGTGGATACGAAAAATTCAAGATGGTTGCCGTTTTCAAAATGGCCGCCGTCAAAAATTGACCGAAATTTTGTCCGCTAACTTTTTCTACCTAAACCTTGATGGATTTGCATGAAACTTGGTATATTAATAGACCATCATATGTAGAAAAAATTTCGCGCGTCGGCCCATTTTCAAAATGGCCGCCATCGAAAATTGTAAAATGGGATATTTCTAAAACTACTTGACGGACTGCAACGAAATTTGGTATTTAGGTAGATGGGAGTAAGGAAAGTTGAATGGTCAATTCGAAAAAAATCAAGATGGCCGCCATTGAAAATTGTAAAATGGGATATTTCTAAAACTACTTGACGGATTGCAACGAAATTTGGTTTTTGGTTTTCAGGTAGATGGGAGTAAGGGAAGTTGAATGGCCAATTCGAAAAAATCAAGATGGCCGCCATCGAAAATTGAAAAAAAGGGGGATCTCGAAAACTATTTGACAGATTTGAAGACAATTTTATATGGTGATGCAGTTCAATACGTCGCTTCGAAATACATGCAGTTCAAACGGGAGGTGACTTCTGTGTTGGCATCCCAACACAATCACATCTAGTTTTTATTGGTTTCACATTATGAAATATGTTTCATTAGTTTCATTTTTGGGAATACTGAACACAATCTAAACGGATAAAAAACGAGTTTTTATACCTTTCTCGGTGTAAATGAAATTATAACTTTAAATTATAACAATAGATTTTATTTACAAATGGGAAGAAGTTCCAAAGCAGAAGTTACACACTGCTTTGGAAGACACTGATATAAGAGATACAATTTTAAATTTTGAGAGTAGCTTTTTTTGAAAATGATGAAGATGGTGTTAATAAGATTGAATCTGACTTAAGTAATATTTTCCAAATTCTATCAACCATATCATGTAAAGTTATAAATACTAACCAGAATAGAAAGAAGAAGAAGAAGAAGCCTTGGAATGATAATGAATTATCAGATGTAAGAAAAACCGTATCATATTTAGGTAACAGATTAAAGTTAAATCCTCATGACCAGGAATTAAGAACAAGATTTCTAAAATGTTCTAAAGATTGCAAAAAAACTTGTTAAGAAAAAATCCCAATTATATAGAAAGGGAATGTTTAACAAACTTCTTACATTAAAAGACCTCCCGTGCGGGGCCCGGGTGGCGAATAGGCCCGCAGCAGAGCCTAGCTTGTCGTAAGAGGCGACTAAGGGTCTTGGGATTCTGACGTCGGGTCAGTGCTCAGCCCACAGAGCGACCAAGTGTGTACCCTAAGTGGCTGAATAGGGTAGCCCTCGTCCGCGGGGGTTGTCAGGTCTATAATACGGAAACCCTGACCGCCGACCATAGTGGGCCAACGTGTGTGGAGAGTGCCACGCTTCATGCACGTAAAAGACCCCTTTGTGGACCGCCCAGTAGTGCACCACATAGGCTAAATTTTCCGCCCCTACCCACCTCTCCCCTTTTTCCTGTGGTTCTTCAAAATTTACCGGTCCTTTGTTTCCCACCCCATCTCCATATTTCATTTATCATCATCATTTCATGTTCATTTTATCATCCTTTTCATGTTCATCGCCTGTAAATAACCTATATAGCGTTGCACGGGCGTAAAACACCAACTCACTCACTCACTCACTCACATTAAAAGACACTGACCATAAACAGTATTGGAAAATTTTAAAATTTCTTAAATTTGAAGATTCTAGTAATTCAATAGAGTTACAAACTGGTTTCAATGAACTAACAAATCATTTTAAAACTCAAGGGGAAACCCTTGATTTTAATCATGAATTTAAAGAGAAAGTTGAATCTGATTCAAACCTTTCTCTCTTATATAATGAAATAACTGATCAACTTATTACAATTTCTTAAATAAATAAGTGTTTGAAAAGACTTAGTACTGAAAAAAGTGCTGGTCCAGATAAGATTTCCAATGAAATAGTCAAATACAGTGGCATTGCAAGTTGCAAAGCCATTGCTAAACTCTTTAATATTATTTTAAACTCTGGAAATATCCTGGCAGTTGGAGAAATCTTTTATAATTCTAATTGACAAATCAGGGGACAAACTAAATGTAAGCAACTATAGAGGAATTTCACTGCAAAATTGTATTGCTAAACTGTTTAGTGCAGTTATTGATTCTAGACTTGTCACTCTTTATGAGAACAAATTTTCAGATCAACAGTTTGGGTTTCGGTTTAATCATAGAACCACCGATAGCATATTTATATTAAAATCTCTTATTACTAAGTATTTAGTAAAGGAATAAATAAATTATTCACATGTTGAGCCCTACATTATTTTATTGTTTTATAAATGATCTCCATTCAATTTTTGATACATCTTGTGAACCTGTCTGTCTAGATAGAATTAAGATAAATACATCTGATTTTATTTTTGTCTTATATTTTTTCGCAGGCAAGGAAATGTTTGAGAACCTTAATGCTGCCAATTTGAAGATTGTGATAGATGGAGATGACATGGTAATCAATCACTATAGCTTTGACTTGCTGGAAGTGAACATTTAACTAATGATTCTTAATACATGAATTGTAATGAAGAATTCTGGTACCCAGTATTTAATAATGAGTTTGATAGTCGTGAAAGTATATATCTTTATAATTGTATTAATGTGAAGTATATAATCAAGCATGTTCATTATGTTACCGATCTTCGCCCCTTTAAAAATAAGGGGTAAAACACCGATTGATAAAACAATCAAAAGTATAAAGAAAGTAAAAGACGAGAATACATATCTAATCAATTAGAAACTTAAAATTTATAGCGATCTATAATATATCATATCCTATAGTATTGACCTGAGTGGGTTGAGGCTTTATAGACACAATGAGCTGATTTTTGGTATTTGAGTCAATTTTGATGAGTTACAATCAGGTTTATGTATCTATTCTGTCGAGTACTTCACAGAAATTGACCATTCTCTTGGCATTGAAGTTGGTCGCTACACAAGAATTCCAAGGGAACAAAGATTATGTAGAAAATGCCAAGTCTTAGATGATGAAAAACATTTCTTTTTTTATTGTAAAATAAAGGGAGACTTTTGTAGAGCTAAATGAGCTGAACATTTAGGCAAGAAACAGCTTTTCCTTATCTGCAATACTTTTCATTCTATAGACCAAAAACACCATTGTTTGCCTTTAAGGGACTGTAACCCCTTAAAGGAGTAATCTGACAACTTTGATCATATGATGACTTTCGTAGAGCTAAATTAGCTGAACGTTTAAGCAGTCAACAGCTTTTCTCTATCTGCAATAGTTTTCGTTTTATAGGCCAAAAACACTATTTTACGCCTTTAAGGGATTTTAACCCCTATAAGGGGTTATCTGACAACTTCAACCCTATGACGACATTTGTAGAGCTAAATTAGCTGAACATTTAAGCATGCAACAGCTTTTCTCTATCTGCAATTATTCTCATTCTATAGGCTTTAGTGGATATAATCATACTAAAACTTCATAACAATTGGCGTCCCGTGCGGGGCCCGGGAGGCGAATAGGCCCGCAGCAGCGCTAAGCTTGTCGGTAAAAGTCCACTAAAGAGCGCTCAGAAACCTGACATCGGGGTCAGGTCGCTTTGCCCACAAAGCGACTATAATGTGTGCCCCAGATGGTTGAATGGCCCCGACATCGAGAGATGCGGGGTTGTCAGGCGATAATGCGGAAAACCTAACCGCAAACCATAGTGGTGCACCGTGTTGGGAAAAATGTCACGTTCCTCGCACGTTAAAGAACCCTGCTGCAGGTCTCGGTAAGAGTAGGACCCGTAGGATCCCCATGCAGGAGGTAAAATTTCCCGTCCCTACCCATCACTCCCTTTTCCAGTGGCAGTCAAACTCTCCTACCCGATTGGCATTGTGTCCCCATTTCCTCCACTTCATCATCATTTCATGTTCATTATATCACCACTTTCATGTTCATCTCCCGGATATAGCCGAAATCGCGCTGCTTGGGAGTAAAGCAATAACTAACTAACTCATAACAATTGGCTGGCCCACTACAACTTTATTTTTAGTATATAACTATATCCTAAAAAGCTTCCTCCAATGTATATAATCATCATATTTAAACTTCGGCCCACTACAGCTAAATTTCTTGTGTAAAACCATTTGCCTAGACCAACTTTGAAAAATGGCTTTTTTTGCACTTTTTGATCCCTTATTTCTCAAAAACGGTTAGAGATATTTCAAAACTGATTGAAAAATGCAGGCAGGAATTTTTATAAGGATTCTAATGGAAAAAAAAGATTTTGAAAATCGGACCGCAAATAAAAAAGTCATTTTTTTGGGGTGTGGCCTCTTTTTGACCCCCTATAGTAATATAACGGTACAAGATATATTGAAATCGTTGACACATTTAGTTGACAGAATTTAATGATGAATTCGATAAAAAAAGATTTTTCAAAAGTAAATGAATAATAAACATTCTACAACAGACTTGTCAATACATCCGATTTAGCCCCTTTTGGCCCTTTTTTCTATAACAGTAGGGGCCACAAACCCCAAATACAATACCAACCTTCCTTAAGTGGTTACAAACATCATTTCCAAATTTCAAATCAATCGGTCACTTTTTTTCAAGTTATCGCATGGAAACCAAATGTCCACAGACGACGAGGCCGATAACGACGACGACATCGCCATAACATTATACGATCGCAAAAATTTTGCGGTCGTATAAAAGTATCAAATTTACATTTGTCACATTTAATGTAACAGGCTGGTTTTCATCGCAGATTTTTAAAAGATGCTGTTATTTATGTAAACTGTGTCGCATACAATTATTACACAGCTCAATATCTTTTATTGTCTTTATATTTTTACAGTTACAAAAAAAAATCACCTATATTACTTTAAGAACTTAATCTTGTTATTTTTTCTTGTTTAAGGTTTGCAGCATCTTTAAAGATGTATGTTCTTTATATATTTAGATAAGGTGTAGTTGTCCATGAGATTTCTTCTCATGTATACACTTTGGAATAATCACTTTCTTAATTATGTAAATTCTAAACCTAATATTCCATATTCTTTCGTTTTTAATTTTAACTCCCTCCGTCGTAGTTTTGCCCTTAGCTATATCTATTTCCGAAATGGCCAAACAGGTCATAAATATTTATTGCAGTTGGAGTTAACATATGTGTTGTGGTCTCATGTTTATTTGCTCAATATCCTTTCATAAATTATTTATGTTTATTAGAGGCTCTGCGAAAGATTGTTCCTAAAAAGGCCAAGCATTAGTTATGATGGGAAAAACATTTTCTTTATGTAAATGCATTTTATTATATAAAACCATTTTTTAACATAAAGAAAAAATATTAGCCTTTTTGAATGGTTGACTTTGTATGTCTGTGTATCCAACTGTCAGTCTTATTTTTTATACTACATGTACATATTTCTGTAGTATTAAGTTAAAATATATAAGAGCTACAAAATCCATATTTGACATACAGTGTAGTTTAACAACCAATTGTTTTTTCGACCAGGTCAATCAGCTGGCGGATATCTAATACATCCAGATGCGCATGCTCATTACCCTCCGCATCGGGGACGGTTTCAAAACTTTTTTTTCAAGTGTAAGCCACAAGTGGGTCCATCGTCGTAAAAAGTCTGCTTTGTATCGATGTAAACGCTTTATCCAAGTTCTTATCGAAGGGATCTAAGTTGTCCCTCTAAAATGAATATGACCAAAAGGTCCATCTTCTTAATGGAAAGAGTTCCATGATCCGGGACCGGGTATGTCTTAAGGATCAAATCTTCCATCTTTTTGATAAGAAGAAAAAAGTTAAAATTATCATCAAGACAATCAAGCATATCATGAGTGAGCGCTGGACCTGATTGTGTGAATTGAATCTTACGTTAGAGTAATTAGAAAAGCGAGAAGGGGTACCGGTGATATAAGTCTTTCTAGACACAGTCTCACTAATTACGGACCTCTCTATTTCTACATAGGCGCTATTTGAATGTAACGAAAGAGAGTCAGAAGACACCGCGTGACACTCACTCAAACTGCTCTCTGCATCGTACCGTCGTACCTACTTTCACAAATTACGCCCGTGCAACGCTTTATAGGTTATTTACAAGCGATGAACATGAAAAAGGGTGATATAATGAACATGAAATGATGATGATAAATAAAATATGGGGGTGGGATGGAAAACAAAGGACCGGTAGATTTTGAAGAACCACAGAAAAAGGGGAGAGGTGGGTAGGGGCGGAAAATTTAGCCTATCTGGTGCACTAATTGGCGGTCCACAAAGGGGTCTTTTGAGTGCATGGAGCATGGCATTCTCCACTCAGTTGAATTAATTGAGTTATTCAGTCAATTTTCGGTACTTTCTATATTTATTCCATATTCCATCCCTAATTATATAAAATTCCATACAAACAGCGCTTGATTGCAATGTCATTAAAATGTACTACTAAACGTCTTTCAGTTTTGTTGACTTCAATACTACCTGCAATAAAACCTGGCCTCCAGAAATATTACGATTGTTGTTTTGGTTTAGTAAAGAAAAGTTTCAATTTTGTAACCAAATTTCAATAAGAGTAGTATTAATGGAAGATGGGATCGAAATTGATGAAGATGCTTATGAATATGATGATCCTGAGTTGTGTCCAGGTGAATTTAACATAAATAAGGAATACAAATGACAACAAAGTTCCAGACAATAAATTTTGCTACGCCTGACGCGCGTTTCGTCTATTCAAGACTCATCAGAGGCGCTCTACCAAAAATATAAGGAACTTAACTTTGTAACTAAATAGATCTTTCTGTTAAACTAAATGGAAATATAAATTACAACAAAGTTCCAGACAATAAATTTTGCCACGCCTGACGCGCGTTTCGTCTATTCAAGACTCATCAGAGGCGCTCTACCAAAAGTTGAAAATGCCAAACACTATAGGACTATGTAGAGCATAGAATAATACCAAAAAATGTCGAAATAGAAACCAAATAATGACTAAGGACAACCTATGTCTGGGGTAGGAAGAACCTAAGGGTTTTGACAATTTAGGAATCTAAACGTATAATTTATAGCTTTGATGTGTTCGTCAACACAAAAGTGTAAAATATTCAATTAGGGTTAGGGTTAGTATAAAACACACAGTTAGGGATTAGGGTTAGCATATAAAGATACATATAGGGTTAGGGCTAGTACAAAATTATACAATTAAGGTAAGGGTTTGTACAAAAACGTATAATTAGGGTTAGGGTTAGTGTAAAACATATTAGGGTTAGGGTTAGTATAAAACACACAGTTAGGATTAGGGGTTAGTACAAAGAGATACAATTAGGGTTAGTACAAAATTATACAATTAAGGTAAGGGTTAGTACAAAAACGTATAATTAGGGTTAGGGTTAGTGTAAAAGATATAATTAGGGTTAGGGTTAGTATAAAACACAAAATTAGGGTTAAGGGTTAGCATATTAAGATACACCTAGGATTAGGGTTGGTACAAAATCAGACAATTAGGGTTAGGACCGATGATGCACAAACTAAAAGGTAAGGGTTAGTACAAAGAGAGAGAGTTCAGGTAAAAGATAGTACAAAAACGTACAATTAGGATTAGGGTTAGTGTAAAACATATAATTAGGGTTAGTGTAAAACATTCAATTAGGGTTAGGGTTAGTATAAAACACACAGAAAGGGTTAGGAGTTAGCATATAAAGATACATTTAGGGTTAAGGTTAGTACAAAATTATACAATTAGGCATATAAAATATGGTCGATGAAAACACAAAGTAAACGGTAGGGGTTAGTACAAAGAGATAAAGTTCAGGTAAAGGATAGTACAAAAACGTTCAATTAGGGTTAGGGTTAGTGTAAAACATATAATTAGGGTAAGGGTTAGTGTAAAACATTCAATTAGGGTTAGGGTTAGCATAAAACACACAGTTAGGGTTAGGGGTTAGCATATAAAGATACATTTAGGGTTAAGGTTAGTACAAAATTATACAATTAAGGTAAGGGTTAGTACAAAAACGTATAATTAAGGTTAGGGTTAGTGTAAAACATATTTTTAGGGTAAGGGTTAGTATAAAACACACAGTTAGGGTTAGGGGTTAGCATATAAAGATATAATTAGGATTAGGGTTAGTACAATATTATACAAATAGCGTTATAGTAGATGAAAACACAAAATAAGTGGTAGGGGTTAGTACAAAAAATGCATTTATGATAAGGGTTAGTACAAAACGTACAATTAGGTTAGGGTTAAGTTAAACATATAATTAGGGTTAGTATATAACACACAATAAGGGTTAGGGGTTAGCATATTAAGATACACTTAGGGTAAGGGTTACAAAATCATTTAATTGGGGTTAGGGTCGATGAAAACACAAAATAAAGTGTAGGGGTTAGTGCAAAGAGATACAGTTTAGGTAAAGGATAGTACAAAAACGTACAAATAGGGTTAGGGCTAGTGTTAAACATATAATTAGGGTTAGGGTTAGTGTAAAACATTTCACTCGCCTGTAAATAACCTATATAGCGTTGCACGGGCGTAAAACACCAACTCACTCACACACTCATTGTTCAAAAACATTCAATTAGGGTTAGAGTTAGTGTAAAAGATATAACTAGGGTTAGGGTTAGTACAAAACTCAAAATTAGGATTAAGGGTTAGCATATTAAGATACACTTAGGTTAAGGGTTGGTACAAAATCAGACAATTAGGGTTAGGATAAAAAAAAACTCAAACAAAAGGGTAGGGGTTGGTACAAAGAGATACAGTTCAGGTAAAGGATAGTACAAAAACATACAATTAATATTTGGGTTAGTGTAAAACATATAATTTAGGGTTAGAGTCAGTGTAAAACATTCAATTAGGGTTAGGGTAAGTATAAAACACAGTTAGGGTTAGGGGTTAGCATAAAAAGATACATTAAGGGTTAGGGTTAGAACAAAATTATACATTTAGGGTTAAAGTCGACGAAAACACAAAATAAATGGTAGGGGTTAGTACAAAATAATACATTTATAATAAGGGTAAGTACAAAACGTATAATTAGGGTTAGGGTTAGTGTAAAACATATAATTAGGGTTAGGGTTAGTATAAAACACACAATAAGGGTTAGGGGTTAGCATATTAAGAAACACTTAGGGTTAGGGTTAGTACAAAATTATACAATTAGGGATATGGTCGATGAAAACACAAACTAAACGGTAGGGGTTAGTACAAAGAGATACAGTTCAGGTAAAGGATAGTACAAAAACGTTCAATTAGGGTAAGGGTTAGTGTCAAACATTTAATTAGGGTTAGGGTTAGCATAAAACACACAGTTAGGGTTAGGGGTTAGCATATAAAGATACATTTAGGGTTAAGGTTAGTACAAAATTATACAATTAAGGTAAGGGTTAGTACAAAAACGTATAATTAGGGTTAGGGTTAGTGTAAAAGATATAATTAGGGTTAGGGTTAGTATAAAACACAAAATTAGGGTTAAGGGTTAGCATATTAAGATACACCTAGGATTAGGGTTGGTACAAAATCAGACAATTAGGGTTAGGACCGATGATGCACAAACTAAAAGGTAAGGGTTAGTACAAAGAGAAATAGTTCAGGTAAAGGATAGTACAAAAACGTACAATTAGGATTAGGGTTAGTGTAAAACATATAATTAGGGTTAGTGTAAAACATTCAATTAGGGTTAGGGTTAGTATAAAACACAGAGAAAGGGTTAGGGGTTAGCATATAAAGATACATTTAGGGTTAAGGTTAGTACAAAATTATACAATTAGGCATATGGTCGACGAAAACACAAAGTAAACGGTAGGGGTTAGTACAAAGAGATAAAGTTCAGGTAAAGGATAGTACAAAAACGTTCAATTAGGGTTAGGGTTAGTGCAAAACATATAATTAGGGTAAGGGTTAGTGTAAAACATTCAATTAGGGTTAGGGTTAGCATAAAACACACAGTTAGGGTTAGGGGTTAGCACATAAAGATACATTTAGGGTTAAGGTTAGTACAAAATTATACAATTAAGGTAAGGGTTAGTACAAAAACGTATAATTAGGGTTAGGGTTAGTGTAAAACATATTTTTAGGGTAAGGGTTAGTATAAAACACACAGTTAGGGTTAGGGGTTAGCATATAAAGATATAATTAGGATTAGGGTTAGTACAATTTTATACAAATAGCGTTATAGTAGATGAAAACACAAAATAAGTGGTAGGGGTTAGTACAAAAAATGCATTTATGATAAGGGTTAGTACAAAACGTACAATTAGGTTAGGGTTAAGTTAAACATATAATTAGGGTTAGTATATAACACACAATAAGGGTTAGGGGTTAGCATATTAAGATACACTTAGGGTAAGGGTTACAAAATCATTTAATTGGGGTTAGGGTCGATGAAAACACAAAATAAAGTGTAAGGGTTAGTGCAAAGAGATACAGTTTAGGTAAAGGACAGTACAAAAACGTACAAATAGGGTTAGGGTTAGTGTAACAGATATAACTAGGGTTATGGTTAGTACAAAACTCAAAATTAGGGTTAAGGGTTAGCATATTAAGATACACTTAGGTTAAGGGTTGGTACAAAATCAGACAATTAGGGTTAGGATAAAATAAAACTCAAACAAAAGGGTAGGGGTTGGTACAAAGAGATACAGTTCAGGTAAAGGATAGTACAAAAACATACAATTAATATTTGGGTTAGTGTAAAACATATAATTAGGGTTAGAGTCAGTGTAAAACATTCAATTAGGGTTAGGGTAAGTATAAAACACACAGTTAGGGTTAGGGGTTAGCATAAAAAGATACATTAAGGGTTAGGGTTAGAACAAAATTATACATTTAGGGTTAAAGTCGACGAAAACACAAAATAAATGGTAGGGGTTAGTACAAAATAATACATTTATAATAAGGGTAAGTACAAAACGTATCATTAGGGTTAAGGTTAGTGTAAAACATATAATTAGGGTTAGGGTTAGTATAAAACACACAATAAGGGTTAGGGGTTAGCATATTAAGAAACACTTAGGGTTAGGGTTAGTACAAAATTATACAATTAGGGATATGGTCGATGAAAACACAAACTAAACGGTAGGGGTTAGTACAAAGAGATACAGTTCAGGTAAAGGATAGTACAAAAACGTTCAATTAGGGTAAGGGTTAGTGTAAAACATATAGTTAGGGTAAGGGTTAGTGTCAAACATTCAATTAGGGTTAGGGTTAGCATAAAACACACAGTTAGGGTTAGCATATAAAGATACATTTAGGGTTAAGGTTAGTACAAAATTATACAATTAAGGTAAGGGTTAGTACAAAAACGTACAATAAGGGTTAGTGTAAAACATATAATTAGGGTAAGGGTTAGTATAAAACACACAGTTAGGGTTAGGGGTTAGCATATACAGATATAATTAGGATTAGGGTTAGTACAATATTATACAAATAGCGTTATAGTAGATGAAAACACAAAATAAGTGGTAGGGGTTAGTACAAAAAATGCATTTATGATAAAGGTTAGTACAAAACGTACAATTAGGTTAGGGTTAAGTTAAACATATAATTAGGGTTAGTATATAACACACAATAAGGGTTAGGGGTTAGCATATTAAGATACACTAAGGGTAAGGGTTACAAAATCATTTAATTGGGGTTAGGGTCGATGAAAACACAAAATAAAGTGTAGGGGTTAGTGCAAAGAGATACAGTTTAGGTAAAGGATAGTACAAAAACGTACAAATAGGGTTAGGGCTAGTGTTAAACATATAATTAGGGTTAGGGTTAGTGTAAAACATTTCACTCGCCTGTAAATAACCTATATAGCGTTGCACGGGCGTAAAACGCCAACTCACTCACACACTCATTGTTCAAAAACATTCAATTAGGGTTAGGGTTAGTGTAAAAGATATAACTAGGGTTAGGGTTAGTACAAAACTCAAAATTAGGATTAAGGGTTAGCATATTAAGATACACTTAGGTTAAGGGTTGGTACAAAATCAGACAATTAGGGTTAGGATAAAAAAAAACTCAAACAAAAGGGTAGGGGTTGGTACAAAGAGATACAGTTCAGGTAAAGGATAGTACAAAAACATACAATTAATATTTGGGTTAGTGTAAAACATATAATTAGGGTTAGAGTCAGTGTAAAACATTCAATTAGGGTTAGGGTAAGTATAAAACACACAGTTAGGGTTAGGGGTTAGCATAAAAAGATACATTAAGGGTTAGGGTTAGAACAAAATTATACATTTAGGGTTAAAGTCGACGAAAACACAAAATAAATGGTAGGGGTTAGTACAAAATAATACATTTATAATAAGGGTAAGTACAAAACGTATAATTAGGGTTAGGGTTAGTGTAAAACATATAAATAGGGTTAGGGTTAGTATAAAACACACAATAAGGGTTAGGGGTTAGCATATTAAGAAACACGTAGGGTTAGGGTTAGTACAAAATTATACAATTAGGGATATGGTCGATGAAAACACAAACTAAACGGTAGGGGTTAGTACAAAGAGATACAGTTCAGGTAAAGGATAGTACAAAAACGTTCAATTAGGGTAAGGGTTAGTGTAAAACATATAGTTAGGGTAAGGGTTAGTGTCAAACATTCAATTAGGGTTAGGGTTAGCATAAAACACACAGTTAGGGTTAGGGGTTAGCATATAAAGATACATTTAGGGTTAAGGTTAGTACAAAATTATACAATTAAGGTAAGGGTTAGTACAAAAACGTATAATTAGGGTTAGGGTTAGTGTAAAAGATATAATTAGGGTTAGGGTTAGTATAAAACACAAAATTAGGGTTAAGGGTTAGCATATTAAGATACACCTAGGATTAGGGTTGGTACAAAATCAGACAATTAGGGTTAGGACCGATGATGCACAAACTAAAAGGTAAGGGTTAGTACAAAGAGAGATAGTTCAGGTAAAGGATAGTACAAAAACGTACAATTAGGATTAGGGTTAGTACAATTTTATACAAATAGCGTTATAGTAGATGAAAACACAAAATAAGTGGTAGGGGTTAGTACAAAAAATGCATTTATGATAAGGGTTAGTACAAAACGTACAATTAGGTTAGGGTTAAGTTAAACATATAATTAGGGTTAGTATATAACACACAATAAGGGTTAGGGGTTAGCATATTAAGATACACTTAGGGTAAGGGTTACAAAATCATTTAATTGGGGTTAGGGTCGATGAAAACACAAAATAAAGTGTAGGGGTTAGTGCAAAGAGATACAGTTTAGGTAAAGGATAGTACAAAAACGTACAAATAGGGTTAGGGCTAGTGTTAAACATATAATTAGGGTTAGGGTTAGTGTAAAACATTTCACTCGCCTGTAAATAACCTATATAGCGTTGCACGGGCGTAAAACACCAACTCACTCACACACTCATTGTTCAAAAACATTCAATTAGGGTTAGTGTAACAAATATAACTAGGGTTAGGGTTAGTACAAAACTCAAAATTAGGGTTAAGGGTTAGCATATTAAGATACACTTAGGTTAAGGGTTGGTACAAAATCAGACAATTAGGGTTAGGATAAAAAAAAACTCAAACAAAAGGGTAGGGGTTGGTACAAAGAGATACAGTTCAGGTAAAGGATAGTACAAAAACATACAATTAATATTTGGGTTAGTGTAAAACATATAATTAGGGTTAGAGTCAGTGTAAAACATTCAATTAGGGTTAGGGTAAGTATAAAACACACAGTTAGGGTTAGGGGTTAGCATAAAAAGATACATTAAGGGTTAGGGTTAGAACAAAATTATACATTTAGGGTTAAAGTCGACGAAAACACAAAATAAATGGTAGGGGTTAGTACAAAATAATACATTTATAATAAGGGTAAGTACAAAACGTATAATTAGGGTTAGGGTTAGTGTAAAACATATAATTAGGGTTAGGGTTAGTATAAAACACACAATAAGGGTTAGGGGTTAGCATATTAAGAAACACTTAGGGTTAGGGTTAGTACAAAATTATACAATTAGGGATATGGTCGATGAAAACACAAACTAAACGGTAGGGGTTAGTACAAAGAGATACAGTTCAGGTAAAGGATAGTACAAAAACGTTCAATTAGGGTAAGGGTTAGTGTAAAACATATAGTTAGGGTAAGGGTTAGTGTCAAACATTCAATTAGGGTTAGGGTTAGCATAAAACACACAGTTAGGGTTAGCATATAAAGATACATTTAGGGTTAAGGTTAGTACAAAATTATACAATTAAGGTAAGGGTTAGTACAAAAACGTACAATAAGGGTTAGTGTAAAACATATAATTAGGGTTAGGGTTAGTATAAAACACACAGTTAGGGTTAGGGGTTAGCATATACAGATACATGTAGGGTTAGGGCTAATACAAAATTATACATTTAAGGTTATAGTCGATGAAAACACAAAATAAATGGGAGGGGTTAGTACAAAAAAAATTACATTTATTATAAGGGTAAGTAAAAAAAATATACATTTATGATAAGGGTTTGTACAAAAACGTATAATTAGGGTTAGGGTTAGTGTAATACATATAAATAGGGTAAGGGTTAGTATATTAAGATACACTTAGGGTTAGGGTTAGTACAAAGTTATACAATTAGGGTTATAGTCGATGAAAACACAAAATAAAGTGTAGGGGTTAGTAAAAAAATACATTTATGATAAGGGTTAGTACAAAAACGTTTAATTAGGGTTAGGGTTAGTGTAAAATATATAATTAGGGTTAGGGTTAGTATAAAACACACAAATAGGGTTAGGGGTTAGCATATTAAGATACACTTAGGGTTAGGGTTAGTACAAAATAATACAATTAGGGTTATGGTCGATGAAAACACAAATAAATGGTAGGGGTTAGTTCAAAATAAATACATTTATTTTAAAATACAAATGACAACAAAGTACCAGACAATTAAATTTTGCTACACCTGACGCGCGTTTCGTCTATTCAAGGCTCATCACAGGCGCTCTACCTAAAGGTTAGTTCAAAAACATTCAATTAGGGTTAGGGTTAGTGTAAAAGATATAATTAGGGTTAGGGTTAGTATAAAACACAAAATTAGGGTTAAGGGTTAGCATATTAAGATACACTTAGGGTTAGGGTTGGTACAAAATCAATCAATTAGGGTTAGGATCGAAATAAAACACAAACTAAAGGGTAGTGGTTGGTACAAAGAGATACAGTTCAGGTAAAAGATAGTACAACAAGAGGCTCCCAGGAGCCTGAATCGCTCACCTGACATATGTGCCTGAAGTAAAGGTTATAAGGCAAAATCTATTTAACGTTGAAAGGGTCATAAGATTAATAAGGGGGTCATCTGACAATATGGTGGATCTAAAGGTGCTGATCACATTTGTTGTCAGTCAAAATCTAAAAATCTGTCACCCTTTTTGAGTTATTTGCAAAAAAATGCAGTTTAACCTAATGTTCTATTTTTAGCCACAGCGGCCATGTTTTACAACCAATCAAAAATCCCAACAACAGTTCTATTCACATAATAATAATAAACAGTAATACCAAGTTTGGTTCCATTTGGACTTAAAGTGTCAGAAGAGTTAACATTTTCAATGTAATGAGGAAATGCTGTTAAAATGCTAAATTTTGACGTTCTAAGGGCAATAACTCCTAAAAGGAAAGGTCCTACAACGTTGACCCTGTTACAAATTTTGTAGATCTTGATGTGCTTAACAATATGCAATTTAAATTTCTCAAATATCTAGTATAGTTGTCAAGATATTGAGTTAAACAGGTGCAAAATTTGCAAAAAATCCACAAAAAGGGCAATAACTCCTACATGGGTCGTTGGATTTTCTTCAAAATTTCAGGGTAGGTAGATCTTGAGGTGCTGATCACTTTTACCCTTGCCAGAATTTTGATATCTGTAGCCGTTTTTGAGTTATTTGCAAAAAACTGCATTTTACCCCTATGTTCTATTTTTAGCCACGGCGGCCATGTTTTACGACGAATCAAAATTCCCCCATCAGTTCTAAGCACCGAATGCTAATAAACAACCATACCAAGTTTGGTTGCAATTGGACTTATGGTGTCAGAGGAGTTAACGTTTTAAAAAGTTTACGGACGGACGAAGGACGACGGACGGACGACGGACGCCAAGTGATGACAATAGCTCACCTGACCCTTCGGGTCAGGTGAGCTAAAAAGGTACAATTAGGATATTGGTTAGTGTAAAACATATAATTATGGTTAGGGTTAGTGTAAAAAATATATTAGGGTTAGGGTTAGTATAAAACACACAGTTAGGGTTAGGGGTTAGTAAGGGATAGAACAAAATTATACATTTAGGGTTTAAGTCGATGAAAACACAAAATAAATGGTAGGGGTTAGTACAAAAAATACATTTATGATAAGGGTTAGTACAAAAACGTATAATTAGGGTTAGGGGTAGTGTAAAATATATAATTAGTGTTAGGGTTAGTATAAAACACACAATAAGGGTTAGGGTTAGCATATTAAGATACACTTAGGGTTAGGGTTGGTACAAAATTATACAATTAGGGTTATGGTCGATGAAAACACAAATAAATGGTAGGGGTTAGTACAAAATAAATACATTTATTTTAAAATACAAATGACAACAAAGTTCCAGACAATTAAATTTTTCTACGCCTGACGCGCGTTTCGTCTGTTCAAGGCTCATCACAGGCGCTCTACCTAAGGGTTAGTTCAAAAACATTCAATTAGGGTTAGGGTTAGTGTAAAAGATTTAATTAGGGTTAGGGTTAGTATAAAACACAAAATTAGGGTTAAGGGTTAGCATATTAAGATACACTTAGGGTTAGGGTTAAAGGTTAGCATATTAAGATACACTTAGGGTTAGGGTTGGTACAAAATCAGACAATTAGGGTAATGATCGAAAAAAAAACACAAACTAAAGGGAAGGGGTTGGTACAAAGAGATACAGTTCAGGTAAAGGATAGTACAAAAACGTACAATTAGGATTATGGTTAGTGTAAAACATATAATTAGGGTTAGTGTAAAAAATAAATTAGGGTTAGGGTTAGTGAAAAACATTCAATTAGGGTTAGGGTTAGTATAAAACACACAGTTAGGGTTAGGGGTTAGCATATAAAGATACATTTAGGGTTATGGTTACTACAAAATAATACAATTAGGGTTATAGTCGATGAAAACACAAAATAAATGGTAGGGGTTAGTACAAAAAAATACATTTATGATAAGGGTTAGTACAAAAACGTATAATTAGGGTTAGGGTTAGTGTAAAATATATAATTAGGGTTAGGGTTAGTATAAAACACACAATTAGGGTTAGGGGTTAGCATATTAAGATACACTTAGGGTTAGAACAAAATTATACATTTAGGGTTAAAGTCGATGAAAACACAAAATACATGGTAGGGGTTAGTAAAAAAACACATTTATGACGAATAGGCCCGCAGCAGCGCTAAGCTTGTCGGTAAAAGTCCACTACAGAGCGCTCAGAAACCTGACATCGGGGTCAGGCCGCTTAGCCCATAAAGCGACTGGGATGTGTGCTCCAGTTGGTAGAATGGGGCAGCCCTGTCATAATGAATGCCGGGGTCGTCAGGCTATAATGCGGAAAACCTGACCGCAAACCATAGTGGGCCAACGTGTGTGGAGAGGGCCACGCTTCATGCACGTAAAAGATCCCTTTGTGGACCGCCCAATAGTGCACCACATAGGCTAAATTTTCTGCCCCTACCCATCACTCCCCTTTTCCAGTGGTTTTCAAAATTTACAGTTCCTTTGTTTCCCACCCCACCCCCACGTTTCTCTTTCAGTGTGTGTAAGTCCAATCAGGATTCATCATTGTATTTTCGACAGATAAGGGTTGATTATGTGAAATCGGGTAAGGGTTGGCTATATTCCACTCAGGTAAGTGTTCTAACTAGTATGACCTCATTTCAGGTAAGTGTTCTTCATTGTTGGTCACCATAGGTAAGGGTTCCAGATTGTGTGAAGTTTTTGGGGAGAGATTTCGTCGCTTTCTGGGTGCATTGGCCTATGGTGCGTTGAGGATACATTGGCCTGACTTGTGAGTTGGTTCGTTTTCCTTCTGGTTTGTGGTCGTACATTGGCCCTTTTTCGCATGACATGCATGGGTCTGTGTTATGGGTGCTGTTTCCTGGGTGGGCCTACACAATTCAGTTTGTTTTTTCAATTAGTTCTTGTCCTGATTATGACTGAAATATTGTTGACTGGACATAAAACAAACAACAAACAAACAAACAAAAGTACAAAAACGTATAATTAGGGTTATGGTTAGTGCAAAATATATAATTAGGGTTAGGGTTAGTAAAAAACACACAATAAGGGTTAGGGGTTAGCATATTAAGATACACTTAGGGTTAGGGTTAGTACAAAATTATACAATTAGGGTTATGGTCGATGAAAACACAAATAAATGGTAGGGGTAAGTACAAAATAAATACAATTATTTTAAAATACAAATGACAACAAAGTCCCAGACAATTAAATTTTGCTACGCCTGACGCGCGTTTCGTCTATTCAAGGCTCATCAGAGGCGCTCTACCTAAGGGTTAGTTCAAAAACATTCAATTAGGGTTAGGGTTAGTGTAAAAGATATAATTAGGGTTAGGGTTAGTATAAAACAAAAAAAAATAGGGTTAAGGGTTAGCATATTAAGATACACTTAGGGTTAGGGTTGGTACAAAATCAGACAATTAGGGTAAGAATCGAAAAAAAACACAAACTAAAGGGTAGGGGTTGGTACAAAGAGATACAGTTCAGGTAAAGGATAGTACAAAAACGTACAATTATGATTAGGGTTTGTGTAAAACATATAATTAGGGTTAGGATTAGTGTAAAACATTCAATTAGGGTTAGGGTTAGTATAAAACACACAGTTAGGGTTAGGGGTTAGCATATAAAGCAACATTTAGGGTTAGGGTTAGAACAAAATTATACATTTAGGGTTACAGTCGATGAAAACACAAAATAAATGGTGGGGGTTAGTAAAAAAATACATTTATGATAAGGGTTAGTACAAAAACGTATAATTAGGGTTAGGGTTAGGGTAAAATATATAATTAGTGTAAGGGTTAGTATAACACACACAATAAGGGTTAGGGGTTAGCATATTAAGATACACTTAGGGTTAGGGTTGGTACAAAATTATACAATTAGGGTTATGGTCGATGAAAACACAAATAAATGGTAGGGGTTAGTACAAAATAAGTACATTTATTTTAAAATACAAATGACAACAAAGTTCCAGACAATTAAATTTTGCTACGCCTGACGCGCGTTTCGTCTGTTCAAGGCTCATCACAGGCGCTCTACCTAAGGGTTAGTTTAAAAACATTCAATTAGGGTTAGGGTTAGTGTAAAAGATTTAATTAGGGTTAGGGTTAGTATAAAACACAAAATTAGGTTTAAGGGTTAGCATATTAAGATACACTTAGGGTTAGGGTTAAAGGTTAGCATATTAAGATACACTTAGGGTTAGGGTTGGTACAAAATCAGAACATTAGGGTAATGATCGAAAAAAAAAACACAAACTAAAGGGAAGGGGTTGGTACAAAGAGATACAGTTCAGGTAAAGGATAGTACAAAAACGTACAATTAGGATTATGGTTAGTGTAAAACATATAATTAGGGTTAGTGTAAAAAATAAATTAGGGTTAGGGTTAGTGAAAAACATTCAATTAGGGTTAGGGTTAGTATAAAACACACAGTTAGGGTTAGGGGTTAGCATATAAAGATACATTTAGGGTTATGGTTACTACAAAATAATACAATTATGGTTATAGTCGATGAAAACACAAAATAAATGGTAGGGGTTAGTACAAAAAAATACATTTATGATAAGGGTTAGTACAAAAACGTATAATTAGGGTTAGGGTTAGTGTAAAATATATAATTAGGGTTAGGGTTAGTATAAAACACACAATTAGGGTTAGGGGTTAGCATATTAAGATACACTTAGGGTTAGAACAAAATTATACATTTAGGGTTAAAGTCGATGAAAACACAAAATACATGGTAGGGGTTAGTAAAAAAACACATTTATGACGAATAGGCCCGCAGCAGCGCTAAGCTTGTCGGTAAAAGTCCACTACAGAGCGCTCAGAAACCTGACATCGGGGTCAGGCCGCTTAGCCCATAAAGCGACTGGGATGTGTGCTCCAGTTGGTAGAATGGGGCAGCCCTGTCATAATGAATGCCGGGGTCGTCAGGCTATAATGCGGAAAACCTGACCGCAAACCATAGTGGGCCAACGTGTGTGGAGAGGGCCACGCTTCATGCACGTAAAAGATCCCTTTGTGGACCGCCCAATAGTGCACCACATAGGCTAAATTTTCTGCCCCTACCCATCACTCCCCTTTTCCAGTGGTTTTCAAAATTTACAGTTCCTTTGTTTCCCACCCCACCCCCACGTTTCTCTTTCAGTGTGTGTAAGTCCAATCAGGATTCATCATTGTATTTTCGACAGATAAGGGTTGATTATGTGAAATCGGGTAAGGGTTGGCTATATTCCACTCAGGTAAGTGTTCTAACTAGTATGACCTCATTTCAGGTAAGTGTTCTTCATTGTTGGTCACCATAGGTAAGGGTTCCAGATTGTGTGAAGTTTTTGGGGAGAGATTTCGTCGCTTTCTGGGTGCATTGGCCTATGGTGCGTTGAGGATACATTGGCCTGACTTGTGAGTTGGTTCGTTTTCCTTCTGGTTTGTGGTCGTACATTGGCCCTTTTTCGCATGACATGCATGGGTCTGTGTTATGGGTGCTGTTTCCTGGGTGGGCCTACACAATTCAGTTTGTTTTTTCAATTAGTTCTTGTCCTGATTATGACTGAAATATTGTTGACTGGACATAAAACAAACAACAAACAAACAAACAAAAGTACAAAAACGTATAATTAGGGTTATGGTTAGTGCAAAATATATAATTAGGGTTAGGGTTAGTAAAAAACACACAATAAGGGTTAGGGGTTAGCATATTAAGATACACTTAGGGTTAGGGTTAGTACAAAATTATACAATTAGGGTTATGGTCGATGAAAACACAAATAAATGGTAGGGGTAAGTACAAAATAAATACAATTATTTTAAAATACAAATGACAACAAAGTCCCAGACAATTAAATTTTGCTACGCCTGACGCGCGTTTCGTCTATTCAAGGCTCATCAGAGGTGCTCTACCTAAGGGTTAGTTCAAAAACATTCAATTAGGGTTAGGGTTAGTGTAAAAGATATAATTAGGGTTAGGGTTAGTATAAAACAAAAAAAAATAGGGTTAAGGGTTAGCATATTAAGATACACTTAGGGTTAGGGTTGGTACAAAATCAGACAATTAGGGTAAGAATCGAAAAAAAACACAAACTAAAGGGTAGGGGTTGGTACAAAGAGATACAGTTCAGGTAAAGGATAGTACAAAAACGTACAATTATGATTAGGGTTTGTGTAAAACATATAATTAGGGTTAGGATTAGTGTAAAACATTCAATTAGGGTTAGGGTTAGTATAAAACACACAGTTAGGGTTAGGGGTTAGCATATAAAGCAACATTTAGGGTTAGGGTTAGAACAAAATTATACATTTAGGGTTACAGTCGATGAAAACACAAAATAAATGGTGGGGGTTAGTAAAAAAATACATTTATGATAAGGGTTAGTACAAAAACGTATAATTAGGGTTAGGGTTAGGGTAAAATATATAATTAGTGTAAGAGTTAGTATAACACACACAATAAGGGTTAGGGGTTAGCATATTAAGATACACTTAGGGTTAGGGTTGGTACAAAATTATACAATTAGGGTTATGGTCGATGAAAACACAAATAAATGGTAGGGGTTAGTACAAAATAAGTACATTTATTTTAAAATACAAATGACAACAAAGTTCCAGACAATTAAATTTTGCTACGCCTGACGCGCGTTTCGTCTGTTCAAGGCTCATCACAGGCGCTCTACCTAAGGGTTAGTTTAAAAACATTCAATTAGGGTTAGGGTTAGTGTAAAAGATTTAATTAGGGTTAGGGTTAGTATAAAACACAAAATTAGGTTTAAGGGTTAGCATATTAAGATACACTTAGGGTTAGGGTTAAAGGTTAGCATATTAAGATACACTTAGGGTTAGGGTTGGTACAAAATCAGACAATTAGGGTAATGATCGAAAAAAAAAACACAAACTAAAGGGAAGGGGTTGGTACAAAGAGATACAGTTCAGGTAAAGGATAGTACAAAAACGTACAATTAGGATTATGGTTAGTGTAAAACATATAATTAGGGTTTGTGTAAAAAATAAATTAGGGTTAGGGTTAGTGAAAAACATTCAATTAGGGTTACGGTTAGTATAAAACACACAGTTAGGGTTAGGGGTTAGCATATAAAGATACATTTAGGGTTATGGTTACTACAAAATAATACAATTAGGGTTATAGTCGATGAAAACACAAAATAAATGGTAGGGGTTAGTACAAAAAATACATTTATGATAAGGGTTAGTACAAAAACGTATAATTAGGGTTAGGGTTAGTGTAAAATATATAATTAGGGTTAGGGTTAGTATAAAACACACAATTAGGGTTAGGGGTTAGCATATTAAGATACACTTAGGGTTAGAACAAAATTATACATTTAGGGTTAAAGTCGATGAAAACACAAAATACATGGTAGGGGTTAGTAAAAAAACACATTTATGACGAATAGGCCCGCAGCAGCGCTAAGCTTGTCGGTAAAAGTCCACTACAGAGCGCTCAGAAACCTGACATCGGGGTCAGGCCGCTTAGCCCATAAAGCGACTGGGATGTGTGCTCCAGTTGGTAGAATGGGGCAGCCCTGTCATAATGAATGCCGGGGTCGTCAGGCTATAATGCGGAAAACCTGACCGCAAACCATAGTGGGCCAACGTGTGTGGAGAGGGCCACGCTTCATGCACGTAAAAGATCCCTTTGTGGACCGCCCAATAGTGCACCACATAGGCTAAATTTTCTGCCCCTACCCATCACTCCCCTTTTCCAGTGGTTTTCAAAATTTACAGTTCCTTTGTTTCCCACCCCACCCCCACGTTTCTCTTTCAGTGTGTGTAAGTCCAATCAGGATTCATCATTGTATTTTCGACAGATAAGGGTTGATTATGTGAAATCGGGTAAGGGTTGGCTATATTCCACTCAGGTAAGTGTTCTAACTAGTATGACCTCATTTCAGGTAAGTGTTCTTCATTGTTGGTCACCATAGGTAAGGGTTCCAGATTGTGTGAAGTTTTTGGGGAGAGATTTCGTCGCTTTCTGGGTGCATTGGCCTATGGTGCGTTGAGGATACATTGGCCTGACTTGTGAGTTGGTTCGTTTTCCTTCTGGTTTGTGGTCGTACATTGGCCCTTTTTCGCATGACATGCATGGGTCTGTGTTATGGGTGCTGTTTCCTGGGTGGGCCTACACAATTCAGTTTGTTTTTTCAATTAGTTCTTGTCCTGATTATGACTGAAATATTGTTGACTGGACATAAAACAAACAACAAACAAACAAACAAAAGTACAAAAACGTATAATTAGGGTTATGGTTAGTGCAAAATATATAATTAGGGTTAGGGTTAGTAAAAAACACACAATAAGGGTTAGGGGTTAGCATATTAAGATACACTTAGGGTTAGGGTTAGTACAAAATTATACAATTAGGGTTATGGTCGATGAAAACACAAATAAATGGTAGGGGTAAGTACAAAATAAATACAATTATTTTAAAATACAAATGACAACAAAGTCCCAGACAATTAAATTTTGCTACGCCTGACGCGCGTTTCGTCTATTCAAGGCTCATCAGAGGCGCTCTACCTAAGGGTTAGTTCAAAAACATTCAATTAGGGTTAGGGTTAGTGTAAAAGATATAATTAGGGTTAGGGTTAGTATAAAACAAAAAAAAATAGGGTTAAGGGTTAGCATATTAAGATACACTTAGGGTTAGGGTTGGTACAAAATCAGACAATTAGGGTAAGAATCGAAAAAAAACACAAACTAAAGGGTAGGGGTTGGTACAAAGAGATACAGTTCAGGTAAAGGATAGTACAAAAACGTACAATTATGATTAGGGTTTGTGTAAAACATATAATTAGGGTTAGGATTAGTGTAAAACATTCAATTAGGGTTAGGGTTAGTATAAAACACACAGTTAGGGTTAGGGGTTAGCATATAAAGCAACATTTAGGGTTAGGGTTAGAACAAAATTATACATTTAGGGTTACAGTCGATGAAAACACAAAATAAATGGTGGGGGTTAGTAAAAAAATACATTTATGATAAGGGTTAGATCAAAAACGTATAATTAGGGTTATGGTTAGTGCAAAATATATAATTAGGGTTAGGGTTAGTAAAAAACACACAATAAGGGTTAGGGGTTAGCATATTAAGATACACTTAGGGTTAGGGTTAGTACAAAATTATACAATTAGGGTTATGGTCGATGAAAACACAAATAAATGGTAGGGGTAAGTACAAAATAAATACAATTATTTTAAAATACAAATGACAACAAAGTCCCAGACAATTAAATTTTGCTACGCCTGACGCGCGTTTCGTCTATTCAAGGCTCATCAGAGGCGCTCTACCTAAGGGTTAGTTCAAAAACATTCAATTAGGGTTAGGGTTAGTGTAAAAGATATAATTAGGGTTAGGGTTAGTATAAAACAAAAAAAAATAGGGTTAAGGGTTAGCATATTAAGATACACTTAGGGTTAGGGTTGGTACAAAATCAGACAATTAGGGTAAGAATCGAAAAAAAACACAAACTAAAGGGTAGGGGTTGGTACAAAGAGATACAGTTCAGGTAAAGGATAGTACAAAAACGTACAATTATGATTAGGGTTTGTGTAAAACATATAATTAGGGTTAGGATTAGTGTAAAACATTCAATTAGGGTTAGGGTTAGTATAAAACACACAGTTAGGGTTAGGGGTTAGCATATAAAGCAACATTTAGGGTTAGGGTTAGAACAAAATTATACATTTAGGGTTACAGTCGATGAAAACACAAAATAAATGGTGGGGGTTAGTAAAAAAATACATTTATGATAAGGGTTAGTACAAAAACGTATAATTAGGGTTAGGGTTAGGGTAAAATATATAATTAGTGTAAGAGTTAGTATAACACACACAATAAGGGTTAGGGGTTAGCATATTAAGATACACTTAGGGTTAGGGTTGGTACAAAATTATACAATTAGGGTTATGGTCGATGAAAACACAAATAAATGGTAGGGGTTAGTACAAAATAAGTACATTTATTTTAAAATACAAATGACAACAAAGTTCCAGACAATTAAATTTTGCTACGCCTGACGCGCGTTTCGTCTGTTCAAGGCTCATCACAGGCGCTCTACCTAAGGGTTAGTTTAAAAACATTCAATTAGGGTTAGGGTTAGTGTAAAAGATTTAATTAGGGTTAGGGTTAGTATAAAACACAAAATTAGGTTTAAGGGTTAGCATATTAAGATACACTTAGGGTTAGGGTTAAAGGTTAGCATATTAAGATACACTTAGGGTTAGGGTTGGTACAAAATCAGACAATTAGGGTAATGATCGAAAAAAAAAACACAAACTAAAGGGAAGGGGTTGGTACAAAGAGATACAGTTCAGGTAAAGGATAGTACAAAAACGTACAATTAGGATTATGGTTAGTGTAAAACATATAATTAGGGTTTGTGTAAAAAATAAATTAGGGTTAGGGTTAGTGAAAAACATTCAATTAGGGTTACGGTTAGTATAAAACACACAGTTAGGGTTAGGGGTTAGCATATAAAGATACATTTAGGGTTATGGTTACTACAAAATAATACAATTAGGGTTATAGTCGATGAAAACACAAAATAAATGGTAGGGGTTAGTACAAAAAATACATTTATGATAAGGGTTAGTACAAAAACGTATAATTAGGGTTAGGGTTAGTGTAAAATATATAATTAGGGTTAGGGTTAGTATAAAACACACAATTAGGGTTAGGGGTTAGCATATTAAGATACACTTAGGGTTAGAACAAAATTATACATTTAGGGTTAAAGTCGATGAAAACACAAAATACATGGTAGGGGTTAGTAAAAAAACACATTTATGACGAATAGGCCCGCAGCAGCGCTAAGCTTGTCGGTAAAAGTCCACTACAGAGCGCTCAGAAACCTGACATCGGGGTCAGGCCGCTTAGCCCATAAAGCGACTGGGATGTGTGCTCCAGTTGGTAGAATGGGGCAGCCCTGTCATAATGAATGCCGGGGTCGTCAGGCTATAATGCGGAAAACCTGACCGCAAACCATAGTGGGCCAACGTGTGTGGAGAGGGCCACGCTTCATGCACGTAAAAGATCCCTTTGTGGACCGCCCAATAGTGCACCACATAGGCTAAATTTTCTGCCCCTACCCATCACTCCCCTTTTCCAGTGGTTTTCAAAATTTACAGTTCCTTTGTTTCCCACCCCACCCCCACGTTTCTCTTTCAGTGTGTGTAAGTCCAATCAGGATTCATCATTGTATTTTCGACAGATAAGGGTTGATTATGTGAAATCGGGTAAGGGTTGGCTATATTCCACTCAGGTAAGTGTTCTAACTAGTATGACCTCATTTCAGGTAAGTGTTCTTCATTGTTGGTCACCATAGGTAAGGGTTCCAGATTGTGTGAAGTTTTTGGGGAGAGATTTCGTCGCTTTCTGGGTGCATTGGCCTATGGTGCGTTGAGGATACATTGGCCTGACTTGTGAGTTGGTTCGTTTTCCTTCTGGTTTGTGGTCGTACATTGGCCCTTTTTCGCATGACATGCATGGGTCTGTGTTATGGGTGCTGTTTCCTGGGTGGGCCTACACAATTCAGTTTGTTTTTTCAATTAGTTCTTGTCCTGATTATGACTGAAATATTGTTGACTGGACATAAAACAAACAACAAACAAACAAACAAAAGTACAAAAACGTATAATTAGGGTTATGGTTAGTGCAAAATATATAATTAGGGTTAGGGTTAGTAAAAAACACACAATAAGGGTTAGGGGTTAGCATATTAAGATACACTTAGGGTTAGGGTTAGTACAAAATTATACAATTAGGGTTATGGTCGATGAAAACACAAATAAATGGTAGGGGTAAGTACAAAATAAATACAATTATTTTAAAATACAAATGACAACAAAGTCCCAGACAATTAAATTTTGCTACGCCTGACGCGCGTTTCGTCTATTCAAGGCTCATCAGAGGCGCTCTACCTAAGGGTTAGTTCAAAAACATTCAATTAGGGTTAGGGTTAGTGTAAAAGATATAATTAGGGTTAGGGTTAGTATAAAACAAAAAAATAGGGTTAAGGGTTAGCATATTAAGATACACTTAGGGTTAGGGTTGGTACAAAATCAGACAATTAGGGTAAGAATCGAAAAAAAACACAAACTAAAGGGTAGGGGTTGGTACAAAGAGATACAGTTCAGGTAAAGGATAGTACAAAAACGTACAATTATGATTAGGGTTTGTGTAAAACATATAATTAGGGTTAGGATTAGTGTAAAACATTCAATTAGGGTTAGGGTTAGTATAAAACACACAGTTAGGGTTAGGGGTTAGCATATAAAGCAACATTTAGGGTTAGGGTTAGAACAAAATTATACATTTAGGGTTACAGTCGATGAAAACACAAAATAAATGGTGGGGGTTAGTAAAAAAATACATTTATGATAAGGGTTAGATCAAAAACGTATAATTAGGGTTAGGGTTAGGGTAAAATATATAATTAGTGTAAGGGTTAGTATAACACACACAATAAGGGTTAGGGGTTAGCATATTAAGATACACTTAGGGTTAGGGTTGGTACAAAATTATACAATTAGGGTTATGGTCGATGAAAACACAAATAAATGGTAGGGGTTAGTACAAAATAAGTACATTTATTTTAAAATACAAATGACAACAAAGTTCCAGACAATTAAATTTTGCTACGCCTGACGCGCGTTTCGTCTGTTCAAGGCTCATCACAGGCGCTCTACCTAAGGGTTAGTTTAAAAACATTCAATTAGGGTTAGGGTTAGTGTAAAAGATTTAATTAGGGTTAGGGTTAGTATAAAACACAAAATTAGGTTTAAGGGTTAGCATATTAAGATACACTTAGGGTTAGGGTTAAAGGTTAGCATATTAAGATACACTTAGGGTTAGGGTTGGTACAAAATCAGACAATTAGGGTAATGATCGAAAAAAAAAACACAAACTAAAGGGAAGGGGTTGGTACAAAGAGATACAGTTCAGGTAAAGGATAGTACAAAAACGTACAATTAGGATTATGGTTAGTGTAAAACATATAATTAGGGTTTGTGTAAAAAATAAATTAGGGTTAGGGTTAGTGAAAAACATTCAATTAGGGTTACGGTTAGTATAAAACACACAGTTAGGGTTAGGGGTTAGCATATAAAGATACATTTAGGGTTATGGTTACTACAAAATAATACAATTAGGGTTATAGTCGATGAAAACACAAAATAAATGGTAGGGGTTAGTACAAAAAAATACATTTATGATAAGGGTTAGTACAAAAACGTATAATTAGGGTTAGGGTTAGTGTAAAATATATAATTAGGGTTAGGGTTAGTATAAAACACACAATTAGGGTTAGGGGTTAGCATATTAAGATACACTTAGGGTTAGAACAAAATTATACATTTAGGGTTAAAGTCGATGAAAACACAAAATACATGGTAGGGGTTAGTAAAAAAACACATTTATGATAAGGGTTAGTACAAAAACGTATAATTAGGGTTATGGTTAGTGCAAAATATATAATTAGGGTTAGGGTTAGTAAAAAACACACAATAAGGGTTAGGGGTTAGCATATTAAGATACACTTAGGGTTAGGGTTAGTACAAAATTATACAATTAGGGTTATGGTCGATGAAAACACAAATAAATGGTAGGGGTAAGTACAAAATAAATACAATTATTTTAAAATACAAATGACAACAAAGTCCCAGACAATTAAATTTTGCTACGCCTGACGCGCGTTTCGTCTATTCAAGGCTCATCAGAGGCGCTCTACCTAAGGGTTAGTTCAAAAACATTCAATTAGGGTTAGGGTTAGTGTAAAAGATATAATTCGGGTTAGGGTTAGTGTAAAAGATATAATTAGGGTTAGGGTTAGTATAAAACAAAAAAATAGGGTTAAGGGTTAGCATATTAAGATACACTTAGGGTTAGGGTTGGTACAAAATCAGACAATTAGGGTAAGAATCGAAAAAAAAAAACACAAACTAAAGGGTAGGGGTTGGTACAAAGAGATAGAGTTCAGGTAAAGGATAGTACAAAAACGTACAATTATGATTAGGGTTTGTGTAAAACATATAATTAGGGTTAGGATTAGTGTAAAACATTCAATTAGGGTTAGGGTTAGTATAAAACACACAGTTAGGGTTAGGGGTTAGCATATAAAGCAACATTTAGGGTTAGGGTTAGAACAAAATTATACATTTAGGGTTAAAGTCGATGAAAACACAAAATAAATGGTAGGGGTTAGTAAAAAAACACATTTATGATAAGGGTTAGTACAAAAACGTATAATTAGGGTTATGGTTAGTGTAAAATATATAATTAGGGTTAGGGTTAGTAAAAAACACACAGTAAGGGTTAGGGGTTAGCATATTAAGATACACTTAGGGTTAGGGTTAGTACAAATTATACAATTAGGGTTATGGTCGATGAAAACACAAATAAATGGTAGGGGTTAGTACAAAATAAATACATTTATTTTAAAATACAAATGACAACAAAGTTCCAGACAATTAAATTTTGCTACGCCTGACGCGCGTTTTGTCTATTCAAGGCTCATCAGAGGCGCTCTACCTAAGGATTAGTTCAAAAACATTTAATTAGGGTTAGGGTTAGTGTAAAAGATATAATTAGGGTTAGGGTTGCGCGGGTATGTTAATGTAGTTCCGAGAATTCTTGTCATTGCTGTACTTTGGTGTTGTTTCTGTTTTTTTCTTTTTCTTTTTTTCTTTTGGCGGTGGGTCGTTCCTAGTGTTCCACCAGTTAATTGTTGTCTTGTCTTTTGTACATCTGGCCAGTATGACCTTTGCAAAGTTGCATATATTCATGATGCTATTTTCTGTAAAATATAAAACAGTTTTATAAAAAAAATTCCCATAATTATTTACTCCCTATTTTGTAGAAAGTAAGGTATCTCCAATTAGCAAGAGTTGTCCTCCATTACATTGCAACTAATAGTAACTAATATTTAAATAATTAAGATTAATTAATTTTAATTTTTTCCTGAATTATTCAAAACGTCTAGCAGCTCCTGTTAGGCCAGGAAAACATGTTAAATACATTTTTGAAAATGTTAAGTTTAGCTTTTAAAATTTTTTGACAAAATAAAAAGTAAATGCAGTAAAACTCGTATTTAATAAATCAGTAACGAATATTCCTTCCTAAAAGAGAAGATAACTCTGCAAAATGGGAGATAACTGACAATATACAAATAGAAGGGGGGGGGGGAATGTGGATGTCTTTCTTTATTTTTCATGTTTTTAGGCTAGGATGAAAACTATTGTAGATAGAGGAAATTTTTCTAATCATTTGGCGTTTGTCGTCTGTCGTCCGCGCCGTGGCTAAAAATTAAACAAAGGGGTAAATTTTTTGCAGTTTTTAGCTCAAATGACCCGAAGGGTCATGTGAGCTATTGTCGTCACTTGGCGTCTGTCGTGTATCCGTCGTCTGTAAACTTTTACAAACGTTATCTCCTCTGACACCACAAGTCCAATCACAACCAAAGCAGTTCGATTTTTGATTCGTCAAAAAACATGGCCGCCGTTGCTAAAAATAGACTAGGGGGGTCAGACCACTGTTTTTGGCTTGTAAATCAAAAAGTGTAAGAGATAAATAAAATCCGTTGCCACGCTACTGCTTCAGCATCAAAAGCTCTACAAAAGTCTCCATTGAGTCCAAGTTGTCAGATGACCCCTTATAGGGGTTACGGCCCCTTAAAGGTAAAACATAGTGTTTTTTCATGTTTTTGGCCTATAGAATGAAAACTATTGTAGATAGAGGAAAAACTGTTGCTTGCTTAAATGTTCAGCTCATTAAGCTCTACAAATGTCTCCATAGGGTCGATGTTGTCAGATGGCCCCTTATAGGGGTTACAGCCCCTGAACGTAAGATAAAAGATAGTGTTTTTTGTCTATAGAATGAAAACTATTGCAGATAGAGAAATGGTGTTGCTTGCTTAAATGTTCAGCTCATTAAGGTAGTAGACCTGGGGTAAGGGACATAACTCTTTCAAACAGATTAGAGGTCATTTGAATGTTTTATATTCAAGTTATTTTCCAAACATTTTGTTGATGCTGATCAGGCTTTGTTTTCAGAGCATTTCTGTGTATAATGTTTCCTTGCATTTCCATAATAAAACAAAATCATAACATTTCATAAACAAGTCTTTGTAAGTTTAAAATTCTAGTCTAATATTAAAAGCGAATGAAATTCAATGATTGAATAATAAAAAAGTCCTACCTGAACACAATGAATATCCATGCTTATTTCTGCCAGGTTTCTAAAGCAACTTTTTTATGTCAATAGTCAGAACATTACATTGAGATGCAGAAAATCACAAAAACCTGACAGATAAAATGTTTACATGTCAAATTTTGTTGTCTGCTGCTGGGGAAAATTTTGTATGGGGAAGGAAATGAATTGGTATGGTCCAAGTTGCATATGGTTATCTCGCCCCGAAGAAATGATGTCCCTAATATTATTAAAATACCAAAATTGTTTCAAATATTTCGTAAATTGAACAAATAAGTCATAATTAATGGTAATGTGTATTAAAAGACAGTTTTTAATTCATTCTTTTTGAATTTGAGATTATTTCACCCCTATTCTCTTGATTTTTGGTATGCCTATGATACCTTTAAAATGAAATATCTTTACAAATTAACGGTGAATTTGTCTAATTTTTGGTGTAATGTTGCATTTTCATGATACTAACAAAGTGTTTATTTTTCTTAAAAAACGACTGATAGGCTTTTAAGAAAAAATGCTTTATTTTGTCCCACCAGCTGTTCTTTTGTGTTCCATTTTTAAAAAAATTTAATATAATTTATATTGTATTGGTAATTACAAATGAAAAATCATTAACAAAGCGTTGAATTTATATTGCCTCACCCAATAACTTTTCATATTCGCCAAAAATTGATTATTCTAAAACCTATTTTTGAAAATAAGCCCCTCAAATCCAATTAGGGCATTTAGGTCCGCAAAGGTCTTAAATGGTCATATGTATAAGACTTTACAGTGCCCTAGCGGAGAATCTAGACGGTGAAATCTCTTGAAACTTGTTTATTTTATGCATCTGTACTAGTAAATAACAGCATATAACTTTAAGAAAAAATGACTGTTGGGAAAATTTTGGGGTCACCCAGGCCTACTACCTTAAGCTCTACAAATGTCTCAATAGGGTCGAGGTTGTCTGATGATCCCTTATAGGAGTTACAGCCCCTTATAGGTGAAAAATAGTGTATTTGGCCTATAGAATGAAAACTCAATATTGTAGATAGAGAAATGGTGTTGCTTGCTTAAATGTTCAGCTTATCAAGCTCTACAAATGTCTCCATAGGGTCAATGTTGTCAGATGGCCCCTTATAGGGGTTACAGCCCCTGAACGTAAGGTGAAAAATAGTGTATTTGGTCTATAGAATGGAGATAGAGAAATGGTTATGCTTGCTTAAATGTTCAGCTCATCAAGCTCTACAAATGTCTCCATTGGGTCGAGGTTGTCAGATTGCCCCCTTCCTTACAAAATGTATATTATGGCCCTTTAAAGGTGAAAAATAGTGGTTTTGGTCTATGGAATGACAGCTTATTGCAGAAAGAGAAAATCTACGAAATTTTCATTGGTATTTGTCAAATGATAATCTATTCTATTTATGATAGCTAATTAAGACCTGGTGAACGATTAAGGCTCCTGGGAGCCTCTTGTTTTTGGTCCGATTTTAAATTTTTCTTGCAAGTTTGTTCTTGTCAAGTAGTCTATCCAAAATTGAGATTAAATTATTTCTGCTGCCCTTTTTTCATCTATTATGTAATTTGGGGCCAAAATGGTAATATTTTTATAGGTCTGATTTTGAAAATTTTTTGGCAAGTTTGTTCATGTCAAGTTGCAAATCCAAAATTTGGATTAAATTGTTGTGACCCCCCTTTTTCACCCGTTACGAAATTAGGGGCCATAAGGGATCAAAATTGATTTTTTTTTTATTTTTGGTCTGATTTTGAAATTTTATTAGCCCGTTTGTTCTTGTGAATCCAAAATTTAGATTAATTTTTGTGACCTCCCCATTTTCACCCGTTACATAATTAGAGGGCCAAAAGGGGCAACAAATTTAAATATTGATTTGTTCTTACAATAACTTTGGTCCTAGTTTAGCCAATTGCTATTTCATCTCCTTTTGAAAAAAAAATCTGTTTTAAATGTGAACAGAAAGTCCATCAAAAGCTGCATGTGATCTTTGTCAGTCCACCATGGGCTGGATGTGTCTAGAGCGATTGACTATCCATATTGGGCCTAAAACGTACAGGGTTCAACATGTTGGGGTGGTATCATGCTGCACTCGGCGAAGTTTTTTATTGGTTTATAGAATGTCTGCATTTTATATGTGCCTTAAACAAAAGATCTTTGTCAAGGCTTACGTGTGTAGGATTGCGGCATCAACCTTGTCCAACCCACCATTTCTTTTGAAATGCCTGTACCAATTCAGGACCATTGGGATCCTCAATTTCTGCCTTGTTTTGTCTTTTGTTCTTGAATATTAGTATAAGAGATTAATCAGTTCTATAGTTTTGTTGTTACCTTTATTTATTGTACCTGTTGTCTTTATATATATGTTTATTAATCTGCGTTTAGACTGACTAATGGCTGTTTTCAATTTGTGGATTTTTAAACTGTCGCATTATTATGTACTTTAAACTTATTCTACATTTTTTATCTTCTATTCATTCTTATTAAGGACTATGAGAGTCACTGCTCTATTTAGTGGCAAAGTTGAAACTAATATGAAGACGTTTACACTGTATATCTCCTTCTCTCAAGGTTAAGGGGGAAATACATTAATTTAAACTTTAAACTTTTAATGATTGTATATTTAATCTTAAAACCCATCAAAATCAATTAAAAAATCAATGTGAAAGTTATAGGTATTTGTGTTAAATTGATATGGGCAGAAATATCTTGGGGACAAAAGGGGCTAAATTCTGGGATGAAAATTTCGATGTTAAAGTTCTGGGACAAGCCGGGGTCCTATTACATAATATGTTTAGACAATTTTGAAATTTAGACGGATAATTTAAAGCTTTGATGTTTTCTCCAACTCAAACGTGTTGGTGCCGGAGCGGGCTAACCTTTTTGTACTAACCCTAACCCTAAATGTATCTTATATGCTATCCCCTAACCCTAAGTATATGTTTAATACTAACCCTAACCCTAATAATATGTTTTACACTAACCCTAACCCTATTTATACGTTTTTATACTCACCTTTACCCTAATTGAATATTTTTTAACTAACCCTAATTCTACATGTATCTTTATATGCTAACCCCTAACCCTAGCTTTGTTTTGTACACTTACGCTAACTCTAATTATATGTTTCACACTGAAACTAACCCTAATTATACGTTTTTGTACTAACCCTTATCATAAATGTATTTTTTGTACTAATCCTACCACTTATTTTGTGTTTTCATCGACTTTAACCCTAATTGTATAATTTTGTACTAACCCTAACCCTAAATGTATCTTATATGCTAACCCCTAACCCTAAGTATATGTTAAATACTAACCCTAACCCCAATAATATGTTTTACACTAACCCTAACCCTATTTATACGTTTTTATACTCACCTTTACCCTAATTGAATATTTTTTAACCAACCCTAACTCTACATGTATCTTTATATTTTAACCCCTAACCCTAGCTGTGTGTTTTACACTAACCCTAACCCTAATTATATGTTTCACACTGAAACTAACCCTAATTATACGTTTTTGTACTAACCCTTATCATAAATGTATTTTTTGTACTAATCCTACCACTAATTTTGTGTTTTCATCGACTATAACCCTTGTATAATTTTGTACTAACCCTAACCCTAAATGTATCTTATATGCTAACCCCTCACCCTTATTGTGTGTTTTATACTTACCCTAACACTAATAATATGTTGAACACTAACCCTAACCCTATTTATACGTTTTTGTACTAACCCTTTCCCTAATTGTATAATTTTGTACTAACCCTAACCCTCAATGTTTCTTTATATGCTAACTCTAACTGTGTGTTTTATACTAACCCTAACCCTAATTATATGTTTCACACTAACCCTAACCCTAATTATACGTTTTTGTACTAACCCTTACCCTAATTGTGTAGTTTTGTACTAACCCAAACCCTAAATGTATCTTGATATGCTAACCCAAAAATTAGTGTTTTATACTAACCCTAACCCTAATAATATGTTTTACAATTATCCGTACCATAATTATACGTTTTTGTATTAACCCTAACCCTAATTCTATAATTTTGTACTAACCCTAGCCCTAATTGTGTGTTTTATACTAACTCTAACACTAATTATATATGTTTTACACTAACCCTAACCCTAACCCTAAATGTATCTTTATATGCTAACCCTAACTGTGTGTTTTATACTAACCCTAACCCTAATTATACGTATTTGTACTAACCCTTATCATAAATGTATTTTTTGTACTAACCCCAACCACTAATTTTGTGTTTTCATCGACTATAACCCTTATTGTATAATTTTCTACTAACCCTAACCCAAAATGTATCTTATATGCTAACCCCTCACCCTTATTGTGTGTTTTATACTTACCCTAACACTAATAATATGTTTAACACTTATCCTAACCCTAGTTATATGTTTTTGTACTAAACCTTACCCTAATTGAATAATTTTGAACTAACACTAACTCTACATGTATCTTTATATGCTAACCCCTAACCCTAGCTGTGTGTTTTACACTAACCGTAACCCTAATAATATGTTTCACACTGGCCCTAGCCCTAGTTATACGTTTTTGTACTAACCCTTATCATAAATGTATTTTTTGTACTAATCCTACCACTAATTTTGTGTTTTCATCGACTTTAACCCTAATTGTATAATTTTGTACTAACCCTAACCCTAAATGTATCTTATATGCTAACCCCTAACCCTAAGTCTAAATTTTATACTAACCCTTACCCTAATAATATGTTTTACACTAACCCTAACCCTAATTTTGCGTTTTTGTACTTACCCTTACCCTAATTGTATAATTTTGTACTAGCCCAATTCCTCAATGTATCTTTATATGCTAACCCAAAACTGTGTGTTTTATACTAACCCAATCTGTGTGTTTTATACTAACCCAAACTGTGTGTTTTATACTTACCCTAACTGTAATTATATGTTTAACACTAACCTTAACCCTTTTTATACGTTTTTGTACTAATACTTATCATAAATGTAATTTTTGTACTTACCCCTACCACTTATTTTGTGTTTTCATCGACTATAAGCCTAATTGTATAATTTAGTACTAACCCTAACCCTAAATGTATCTTATATGCTAACCCCTAACCCTAATTGTGTGTTTTATACTAACCATAATCCTAATAATATGTTTTACAATGATCCGTAACCTAATTATACGTTTTTGTAATAACCCTAACCCTAATTGTATAATTTTGTACTCACCCTAACCCTAAATGTATCTTTATAGGCTAAACCCTATCCCTAATTGTGTGTTTAATACTAACACTAACACTAATTATATGTTTTACACTAACCCTAACCCTAAGGGTATCTTTATATGCTAACCCTAACTGTGTGTTTTATACTAACCCTAACCCTAATTATACGTTTTTGTACTAACCCTTATCATAAATGTATTTTTTGTACTAACCCCAACCACTAATTTTGTGTTTTCATCGACTATAACCCTTATTGTATAATTTTGTACTATCCCTAACCCTAAATGTATCTTATATGCTAACCCCTAACCCTAAGTATATGTGTAATACTAACCCTAACCCTAATTATATGTTTTGCACTAACCCTAACACTAATTATACGTTTTTGTACTAACCCTTACCCTAATTGAATAATTTTGAACTAACACTAACTCTACATGTATCTTTATATGCTAACCCCTAACCCTAGCTGTGTGTTTTACACTAACCCTTACCCTAATTATATGTTTCACACTGACACTAACCCTAATTATACGTTTTTGTACTTACCCTTATCATAAATGTATTTTTTGTACTTATCCTACCACTAATTTTGTGTTTTCATCGACTATAACCCTAATTGTATAATTTTGTACTAACCCTAACCCTAAATGTATCTTTTATGCTAACCCCTAACCCTAAGTGTATGTTTTATACTAACCCTAACCCTAATAAATATAGAATATTATGTACTTTCCTTTTTGATACTATCTATATCTAGGTGAGTATCAGACGAGTCCGGAAGGACGAGTCTGATACGAGACTAGATGTAGATAGTATCAAAAAGGAAAGTATATAATATTCTTTTTATCGGTAATGACGTCACAGTTATCAAGTGCTCCCACCTGATATTTTCTTGTATCACGGACTGTCCATGATACTAAAAAATATCAGGCAGATGAGATCAAAGGAAAAAGCCGCTTATTACCGATAATATGTTTAACACTAACCCTAACCCTAACCCTAAGTGTATCTTTATAGGCTAACCCTAACTGTGTGTTTTATACTAACCCTAACCCTAATTATACGTTTTTGTACTAACCCTTATCATAAATGTATTTTTTGTACTAACCCCAAGCACTAATTTTGTGTTTTCATCGACTATAACCCTTATTGTATAATTTTGTACTAACCCTAACCCTAAATGTATCTTTTATGCTAACCCCTAACCCTAAGTGTATGTTTTATACTAACCCTAACCCTAACAATATGTTTAACACTAACCCTAACCCTCATTATGCGTTTTTTACTAACCCTTACCCTAATTGTATAATTGTGTACTAACCCGATTCCTCAATGTATCTTTACATGCTAACCCAAAACTGTGTGTTTTATACTAACCCAAAACTGTGTGATTTATACTAACCCACACTGTGTGTTTTATACTTACCCTAACTCTAATTATATGTTTAACACTAACCTTAACCCTTATTATACGTTTTTGAACTAATCCTTATCATAAATGTATTTTTTGTACTAACCCCTACCACTAATTTTGTGTTTTCATCGACTATAAGCCTAATTGTATAATTTAGTACTAACCCTTACCCTAAACGTATCTTATATGCTAACTCCTAACCCTTATTGTGTGTTTTATATTAACCCTAACCCTAATAATGTGTTTTACAATGATCCGTACCCTAATTATACTTTTTTGTATTAAACCTAACCCTAATTGTATAATTTTGTACTAACCCTTTCCCTAAATGTATCTTTATATGCTAAACCCTAACCCTAATTGTGTGTTTTATACTAACCCTAACCCTAATTATATGTTTTACACTAACCCTAACCTTAACCCTAAATGTATCTTTATATGCTAACGCTAACTGTGTGTTTTATACTAACCCTAACCCTAATTATACGTTTTTGTACTAACCCTTATCATAAATGTATTTTTTGTACTTACCCCAACCACTAATTTTGTGTTTTCATCGGCTATAAGCCTTATTGTATAATTTTGTACTAACCCTAACCCTAAATGTATCTTATATGCTTAAACAAGGACAACATGTAAGATTGATAAAGACTTGACAGATGTACACATGAGCTTCGAAAAGCAAGCTAGAAGACTTATATATGGAACATTAAAAACACTTCCAGTGAAATACATGCGCATGGAGATGTATTTATGTGGTCATATGATGCTGTTTACATGTAACTGTCGAATAGACTAAATACATTTGTACCCCATGAATAATAAAAAGATGATTATGAGCTGTAAAAGTAATGTTTTAATTAGCTTTACAAAATGCACCATAAGTACATGAAACATTAAAATCTAAATGCATGATAAGTAGTGATATACAAAAAAAAATATTGATACATTGTAATAATACTTTATTTGCACTGACACATCAATTACATAGTTTTGGACAAATATAATATATATAGAGATACATGTATACAAGACAATTCTTTTTTTGATGCATGTAACTTTTTTAGTTGTCTACTTTTTGTCGTAGGTTGTTGATATTTGGTGACAAGCTCAATATGACCATGGTGCATAATATGGGATGTTTTATACGACGGCATAAAAAAATTGTGATATCATGGTATGATGCTGTTGTAGTCTGTTAACTTGTTCAATTTTTATATATAATACGGAAACCCTGACCGCTCACCACAGTGGGCCAACGTGTGTGGAGAGTGCCACGCTTCATGCACGTAAAAGACCCCTTTGTGGACCGCCAAGTAGTGCATCACATAGGCTAAATTTTCCGCCCCTACCCACCTCTCTTCAAAATGTGTCCCATCCCATTCCCATATTTCAGTTATCATCATCATTTCATGTTCATTTTATCATCGCCTGAGCGTTACACGGGCGTAAAACACCAACTCACTCACTTACTCATTAATTTCTGTAACATACCTTTAATTCGCTGTTTTTAATAAAAGGGGCATACCAGTGGTCTGCCAAACGAGATGGGTTTTCAGGCAGTCTTAATAATACTTACCCAGGCACCTTGTCATCAGGTCACAGAAAATACTTTCTTATTTTTTTAAAGATTGTCATCCCATGATATCTAAGAGAAATAAAATGAAAAAAAATCAGTTATTGAATTTATTGTAAAATAATAAATTAGTCAATTTTGCATTTGTACACAAATTTGAAATCATGCAAGATATAAGAAAACAGTTTCTCATAATATTAGGTCAATGGAGTCACCCTATAACCTTGAGACGACATCTCTGCATCAGAAATTTGATCAAAACGTCCCAATAAGATTTCCGTCATTTTCTGTTCTAGCTGTTTTCTTGTTGCCAATATAGATGTCAGTATGATAATATCAGCAATACAATGTATCATCAATGTTCAATATCTATTGTACATGTACCCTAGGATCACCACAGTCCAAAATCCAAGGGTGGTGCAAAAGTGATGATGACGCTTGTCACTTACTCATAAAATTATTGAATTGCATTTTTAGTCATAATAGTGTAATAAGGCTTGTTTTTTTCCCAGATGACCCGTGCGGGTTCCGGTGGCGAATAGGCCCGCAGCAGCTCTAAGCTTGTCGGTAAAAGTCCTCTTAAGAGCGCTCAGAAACCTGACATCGGGTCAGGCCGCTTTGCCCAAAAAGCGACTGTGATGTGTGCCCCAGGTGGTTGAATGGGCCAGCCCTGACATCGAGAGATGCGGGGTCGTCAGGCGATAATGCGGAAAACCTGACCGCAAACCATAGTGTTGCGCCGTGTTTGGAAACGTGCGAGGAACGTGACATTTTTCCCAACACGGTGCACCACTATGGTTTGCGGTCAGGTTTTCCGCATTATCGCCTGACGACCCCACATACGAATACCCCTCTGGACAACTTCAGATTACCGTATTACAAGGTCTTGCTTAATGGAATTCGAAGTGCGACAAGTTGTTTCTTCAAGTCATGCAGTACTACCAGGATGACCAAGGAGAGAAAGTGTTTCGTCGTAGTTACCAACACATAACATTACTATTACTTGTAATACATGTTATATAGGAAATCAAAATTTAACTGCCAAATGTTTGTTATCTCACCCGTAAAAATAGGGAAAAAAAGAAAAAAATATTAAAAAAATAATGAACAAAATATCAAAATGGTGTAGATTTAATTTCCTCCAAATTCAGGTCTTTTTCTTTTTTTCTAGATTTTTTTAAAAATTATTTCCCAGTTAGTTACACAAACACAATGGTCGTGCGACATTAATTTTCGAAAATATTAACAATTCTTGGGTTGATGTTGTCTAAAAAGTGACGCATCTTTTTCGTTACCTTTATAATGGTCTAAAAAAGGGACACCTCTCATTGCCTCTTTTTCGAAAACTTATTTAACAAATTAACTACTCTTCTGATTTTTTAGTTCGGTAAGAGTAGGACCCGTGGGATCCCCATGGAGGAGGCTAAATTTCCTGTCGCTACCCATCACTCCTTTTTTCCAGTGGCAGTCTGAACTCACCTACCCGATTGGCCTTGTTTCCCTATTTCTTCCACTTCATCATCATTTCATGCTCATTGTATCACCACTTTCGTGTTCATCTCCCGAATATAGCCGAAATTGTGCTGCTTGGGAGTAAAGCAATAACTAACTAACTAACCAAATTAAAAGTTTCCGTTCGAGAGTTTTGTTTGGTCCTGTATTGGTCGTAACTATTTTGCGGTTGTAGGTGATCGGAAATTGGAAAGAAAGAAAAAATGGAGAAAACGTGGTTATTCGTGTTAATTCTGCTTTTTCTTTGAATGTCTTTTGCATACCAGTTGCATTTAAAACCGTCGATAGACATTCTTGTACACCACTTTATGAAGAGAAGACCCTGTACCGCCTGAACTGCTTATGGCAAGGACCATTCAAGTACACTCTTAAAGAGGATATTGAGTTGTTGACATTTGACAGGTTTACAGTTGAAGGGTCGCTGTATTTACAGTTACACAATAATGTGACTGTAATAATTGAGGACGCAAGCCTAGAGGTGTGTGATGTTGTTTTTGGACAAAACGACGAAAGAGAAACCTTAGTTGGTGGCGTGCCCTGTGTGGTGAGTAACCCCCAACAAAATCACTTGAGTTTCGTTCGGTTCCAGGTTTGAATGTTCTTACACAGGCGATACGGATTAAAGAAAGCAGAAACGTTTTTTAACCTTTTAAAAATGTCAAAAATATATTTCATAAATGAAGAAGAAACAATTCTGTTTATGACGTTGAAGTATATATTATGGTATGCCAGTGTGTAAAGCGTCGATCATGTCTTGTACATGTTAGACTTGTAGGAAAAATCGGCATTCCAATGGGCACAAAATGTGCTCCTCTCCTCGCCGATTTGTTTTTATACTCTTACGAGACTGAATTTCTTCAGGGACTCGTAAAGAACAAGAAGATGAAAGAGGCAAGGTCATTTAATCTTACTTCATATATATTGATGATGTCCTTTCTGTCAATAACACTTCATTTGGTAGATGGATTCCTTCAATATCCACCGAATCAAATTGCTTCACGTCTTTCCTGGATTTGCACCTCGAATTTGACCCAGGTGGTCATCACAGTACAAAAATTTACGATAAACGAGACGATTTTAATATTCAAATTATTAATTTTCCTAATCTACAGAGCAATATACCTACTTCCCCTGCATACGGTGTTTATATTTCACCTGGATTAATTGTTAAAATTTATGGATTAATTGTTAAAATTTATCAATAATATGCGATCTTGACCAGGATTGCCTTATGATAACTGTTGTAACTTGGAAGCACTGAAATTTCTAAAGGCGGTTAATCAGTGTGCCACCCTTAGTTGTTGATTTTGTAACTAATCGTCTAAATCATAATGATATCAAAGTTTCGTGAGGTTTTTCTCCATCCCATAATGTTTCCAAATATGTACTTGAAAACGCGTCAAAAGAGGTTTAAATAATATTTTCCACTGCTATTAATCTAATTAAATAAATATCAATTTAAATTTTCAGGATGATGGAAAAATATATCTGTAGATACAAGTATGCCACTTCAAGAAATAAGATTTCATAACATGTTTAAATTTTCTGATCTAAGAAAAATAACTCAATGAAACAAAGATTGTGCAATGGTTGCATGAAATATTAAGGGGTTAATGAGTTGAGGATAACATATAGATATTCTGATGTGTAACGGAAAGACAAGTGGACAACTCTATCACTAAATACCACCCACTTTCGAGCAGGGGGTATAATTATTTATAATTATTTATTAAATGCATGTTGTCTTAAAGAATAAACCTCCTTTTCATTTCTACCGGTGATATTTTCTTTTAACATTGCCAGTAAAAACTGGAGATAGAAATAAGATTTCATAACATGTTTAAATTTTCTGATCTAAGAAAAATAACTCAATGAAACAAAGATTGTGCAATGGTTGCATGAAATATTAAGGGGTTAATAAGTTGAGGATAACATATGTAACGGAAAGACAAGTGGACAACTCTATCACTAAATACCACCCACTTTCAAGCAGGGGGTATAATTATTACTAATTATTTATTAAATGCATGTTGTCTTAAAGAATAAACCTCCTTTTCATTTCTACCGGTGATATTTTCTTTAAACATTGCCAGTAAAAACTGGAGATATTTAAGAATGACAACAAGAAAAAAATATAGGGTCACCAATCTTTTTTCGTTGCTATCGCAATACCAAATTCTGATATTTTAAAGAATTTTTCATTCATTTAACACATCAATAAATCTTTAACGATTTAAAAGATATTTATTGGAAAACAATTAACAAAACTTTACACTGTACCTAAAACATGTGGGATTTATTAAAAAACTTAACATCATTAAAACCACATAGTGTCACATATCAAAAAGCCAAAAAATCAATGTTAAAAAAAAAAAAAAAAAAAAACAACCTACATTTTAAAAAAATCTTAAGTGTGGAATTTGTTACCTGACTTCTGACTTCTGCAGGCACCTGTATTTTACAGTGTAAAAGAGTTCAGTAGGATTTAAACATTTTTGTAATAATAACTAAATCTTCATGTGCATTCATTTCATACAAATAAGAATGATATTATATACTGGTTTGGGATTCTGAAGGACTAGTCTCTATTTTCGAATCAGTGTCTTTCTTCAGTGGTGGTTCTACAAAGATAAAGATAATCACATCTGTCAATCATGAGGGTATGTTCATCTTACCAAAATCGATTGGAAATACAAAAACCGGTATAAAACAGTTAATTTTGTTTTGCTGTATATTGATATTTCAAGGAGTAACCTCTCCACTAGCTACAATAATGTAACTCCTTTGACATCTTTGATTAGGCGGAATCTAAGATGTCAAAGGAGCTACATTATTGTAGCTACATCTCCACAATCTATCCCACATTTTTATAATTACAAATAAGGGCGTGACTAGCAGGCATCTTCAAACAATGGTCTAATAACAGTATGACCTGCAGGCACCTGTATTTTACAGTATAAAAGAGTTCAGTGGGATATAAAATAATAACAATATAGCTAGCAAATTTTTTTATAAAACAAGGAATTTTCAGGGAAAATGAGTTGATGAATGGTTGACAGTGTTTATCTTTTGTTTTTATAAATGTAAAACTAAATTTTGAAAAACTTATATGTACAGATTTAAAAATACCATTATGCCAGATCATATACAATAGATCTATGTCTATCTTTAGGTGATAATTTAAAGTGTTGACTAAAATTATAACCATTAAATCAAAATGTCATTTAAGAAAAAGTGTTGAATAATATGAAAATTGAAACAAAACCAAACCAATTTAATTGAATGGAGTTATTAAAGACATACATAGAGCTTCAACAATCTGCATTGCCATTTCTTTTCTTTTTTCACTTATGTCTATGGGGGCTGATAAATCTTCTTCTTTAAGAAACCTTCCTAGGAACTAATAATAAAGTACAAAATTTAGATATAAGGAAAGAAAAATAGTTGCATAAAGATGCTAAGGCCAATATAAAAAATAATACTTGTTCTCATCCCCTCCTGTGCATTTTTTTCCTGAAATAATTTTCTTTTGATTTCTTGACAGATAATGTTCAATTTTGGCAGAATATTTTATCAAAATTGAAAAAAAAAATTGCCTGCCACCCCATATTTTCAAAACAATTGGGATAAGAATCTATGAAATTATTTTATTATGTCCTAAATTAAAATACACCCGAATCTTGAGTAAAAACTGCTATAGATGTAGACATTCTATAATTTAAGTATAACATGTTATAAATTACAAGTTTTTTAAAATGGTTTTATCTAATCTAATAATTATCTTACAATCAGCATCATTCCTAGTTACATGTAATTTACAAACCAGAATTTTTCTTTTGTCAGTTTAATAACTTAGAATACATGTTGAACAACTAATTACCGTCAGAGCATGTATTCCACAAGAAGACCTATCATCTTGAATTGGGTGCTTAAACTCCATATTTAGAGTCCAGGTCCCAAGTCTCTTCTCTTTAGCAGAAGCACTAAAACATTCAAACCAACACAAACAGTATATATCATTTCAACATATATCAATGTATAAACCAAATTTTAGTCTACACCATATTCTTGCAGATTTATATTGTCCGTTTTTTAGCTCACCTGACCCGAAGGGTCAAGTGAGCTATTGTCATCGCCATGCGTCCGTTGTCCGTCGTCCGTCCGTTACTTTTTCAAAAATCTTCCCCTCTGAAATCACTGAATGGAATTTTTCAAAACTTGGTACAAGTATTAAGTAGGGCATGATGTTTAAAAATTGTGTTCGGCTGTATGATTTGTTAACAAACATGACTGCTGTTACTAAATATAGAACATAGGGTAAAATCACATTCAAAGACTAATAACTTGAAAACTAGAACAGATAAAAAAAAATCTGAAGGATCTTAGGCTCTTCAGAATCAAAAGTTGTCAGATGACCCCTAATAAGGGTTTTGGCCCTTTTTAAGGTCATAATCGTTTCGGTTCTCTTGGTGACGACATGGAGTCTGATATGGATCTATCGGAAACACCTGTCGACCGTTCACAGAGCCAATCTCCACAGAGGAGACGTAGGCGATCACTCGGTAGACTTTCTGATCCCATACAGACTCCAAAATGAGTACCATCATTCAATGGAATTGCCGAGGCCTTAAGGCCAACTTTTTTGAATTACAACTCTTAGTGCAGTCTTTTAATCCAACTGTCTTTTGTCTTCAGGAAACAAACCTCAAGGAAACTGACAAGATTTCCTTGAAGGGTTTTTCTATGTATAACACATTTCCTAATACAAAGCGAGCTTCTGGCGGATCCTCCATCTTAGTTAAGGATCTTTAACTACCTATCTGCAAGCAGTTGCCGTTAAAGTTTCATTACATCAAACAATAACTCTATGTTCAGTTTATATACCACCTAATGATAACTTAACTTTAGCACAACTTCAAAATTTAACGGATCAGCTTCCTGCTCCATACATGTTAATTGGGGACTTCAATACCCACAACCTATTATGGGGCAGTGCTAGCTTGAATGATAAGGGTAAAAAGATTGAGGATTTTTTATCCAAAGAATCTCTTTGCATCTTTAATGATGGTTCTTCTACATTTTTATATTCTGGTAATGGAACATACTCATCAATTGATCTCTCAATATGTGATCCTTCTCTTTTAACAGATTTCTCATGGCAAGTCCATGATGATCTCTGTGGAAGTGATCACTTTCCTATTATATTAAAAGATCTTTTTGGTGAACCTGAACAAAGAATTTCTCGCTATAAGTTAGAGAAGGCCGATTGGCAAAAATTTTCAATACTTTGTTCAGAAAAATTAAGACCAGAACTTTTTGATCAGGACCAAGAACCAATAACAACATTTAATCAAACTCTTATATCTATAGCTGATGAAACCATTCCTAAGACCTCGGCAACTCCTAAAAAACTCAATAAACCTTGGTTCACAGACGAGTGTGACAAGGCTATCGACGATAGAAATAAAGCTCAAAAACAATTTGGCAAACATCAAACGAAAGAAAATTTGAGTAATTTTAGAATTTTTCGGGCGAAGGCTAGACGTACTTGTCGACAATCTAGAAGAACATCCTGGCGAAATTTTGTATCTGGTTTAACTTCACGAACTCCCATGAATACAATTTGGAATTTCATACAAAAACTCAAAGGTAAAAACTCTAAATCTTCGGTAAAACATCTGAACGTTGGCAATTCCACTTTAACATCAGAAAAGGACATTGCCAACAAACTAGCTGAGACTTTTGCCAAACAGTCATCTTCATCTAATTACAAACCTGACTTCCAAAAATTTAAACGTACAGCTGAAAAAACGAAATTGAACTTTAACTCCGACAATTCGGAGAGCTATAATTCTCCTTTCTCTTTAAATGAACTTAAAACTTCCTTAAATAAAGCCCATGACACTGCATGTGGCCCTGATAGCATCCACTATCAACTTTTAAAACATCTTCCTGATATATCGATGAAGACTCTTCTAAATTTAATGAATGATATATGGATAAATGGAAAATTGCCCGAAATATGGAAGCTTGCCACTGTTGTTCCTATCCCTAAGCCGGGGAAGGATCACACAGATGCTTCCAACTATCGTCCGATAGCCTTGACAAGCTGCGTCTGTAAGACTCTAGAACGCATGATCAACGATCGGCTCGTTTGGTTCCTCGAGTCTAATGGACTCATTTCGAATATCCAGTGTGGATTCCGCCAAGGCAGGAGCACGCTTGATCATTTGGTCCGTTTTGAGTCTTTTCTTCGAAATGCATTTGCGAAGAACGAACATGTGGTGTCTATCTTTTTCGATCTCGAAAAAGCTTATGCCACCACATGGAAGTATGGTATTTTAAAGGACATTTCTGATATGGGGTTGAAAGGAAGGTAACCAACTTTCTTGGCCGACTTTCTTTCTGACAGACACTTTAATGTTAAAGTTAATAAGACTTTTTCTGAAGAGTTTGATCAAGAAATGGGTGTGCCTCAGGGTAGCATCCTTTCGGTCACTCTCTTTAGTATTAAAATAAATAGTATTGCCAAAGTTCTCCAAGATAATATTGAAGGTTCTTTATATGTTGATGACTTTTTAATATGCTACAGTGCAAAAAACATGAATACCATTGAAAGGCAATTACAGCTGTGCCTTAAACGGATTGAAAAATGGGCCTCTGAAAATTGGAAACTTCATCCTGATCCAGATCTCTTCTTGTATAACAAAAAAATAAAGATAGTTGAAGAAGCAAAATTTCTTGGCGTCCTTTTTGACAGAAAACTTTCCTTTCTTCCCCATATCAAAATGTTAAAATCAAGATGCCTAAAAGCTCTTGATGTTTTAAAGTTGTTTCCAGTACTGGCTGGGGAGCTGATAAATCAGTTCTTTTAAATTTGTATAGGTCCATTGTTAGATCGAAATTGGATTATGGTTCAATTATTTATGGGTCAGCGAAAAAGTCTTATTTACAGATTTTAGACGCTGTTCATCATAAGGGATTGCGTCTCTGTCTCGGTGCATACAGGACCTCCCCCATTGAGAGCCTGTATGCAGAGGCAAATGAGCCATCCCTGAAGCATCGAAGAATTAAACTTGGTTTGCAATATGCCACCAAATTAAAAGCCTTCCCAAACAACCCTGCCTACGAATGTGTTTTTAAACCACCTCTTAGGAATATGAATGAAAAACATGAAAACAAAACTCCTCCTTTTGGTATTCGTATCGAACCTCACCTGACTAATCTGAAGATTGATTTAGAAACTATAAAACCTGTCAAGCCTTTGAGAGTTCCACCCTGGGAACTTTTAAAGCCAAAATTTATTTTTGATCTCCGTAAACATAAGAAGTCTGAAACAAATCATCTGCTTATACAACAAGATTACTGCGAAATTAAATCCAAATATCCTGATTTTTCAACAGCATATACAGATGGCTCTGAAGATGGTGATAGTGTTGCTGCTGCTGCTGTCTTAGAAGATAGCATTTCTACGCAACGCCTCCCGTCTACTGCTCCCATTTTTACAGCTGAAGCAAGAGCCATCATTTTAGCCCTCAGGCTTATTGATGCTTCAGAACACTCTCAATTCTTTGTTTGTTCTGATTCTCTCTCTTGTCTTCTGGCAATTGAGAATTGTAATTTTAAAAACCCATTAAATTCTAAAATTGTATATATAGTTCATCAATTGATAAGAGGTGGCGTGGAATTGATTTTCCTATGGGTACCCAGTCATACTGGTATTCATGGGAATTCAGTCGTGGACAGGGTTGCGAAGGAAGTCCTTCGGAATCCAATATCCAAATGTTTTATTCCTTATTCGGACTGTAGAAATAAAATCATAATATATGTTCAAAGTTTATGGGACGAGGTTTGGGCTGCCGCTGAGCCCAACAAACTTCATGAGCTCAAGCCACAGCTTGGGGAGAGTCATGCCTCATTCCGATGCCGTCGAGACCAAGTAGTCATCACTAGATACCGCAAAGGTAATTCTAGAGTCACTCATGGCTAATTGATGACACAAGAGAAGGAAGTTCCGATGTGCATTCCTTGTGACTCACGGTATTCTTTGAGGCATGTTCTCCTTGACTGTGTTGATCTTGCTCCTATTCGTATGAAGTATTTCAACTGTGCATCCATGCACGATTTGTTCAGCGGCATCCCAGCCGATGCCATTATATCATTTTTAAAAGAAATTGATCAGTACTCAAAATTATAATTCTTAAAATAAAATCACCATTTGTAAATTCTTTTGTTGCTGTTATAATTAATCTTTAGCTCGTTATTGTCAAGTTCTTTTTTGCTATCGCTGCAAATGGTTTTATTTTTTAGTGTGTTAATTTTAAATGATTATTTTATCTATTTATTTTCTAGTCATTCTATTTATTTTATCTACGGTCTTTTGACTTTGTTTTATATTAACGTGTTATTTACATAATTATTTCAACTTGTTTATGTCCCGATGATGGCTGCAATATCGCCGACGGGACATTAAACAACTAACAATCAATCAATCAATCTTGAAACTGCTTGAAAAGGGGTGTGTGTGTCTGTCCTAAACATTTTTTTGCTTTTTTTCCTAGAAATTATCTTAAAGTCATCATTTGTGTCGTCATCATTTTGGGAGTCTAAATCATATGCCATTTTCTCAATGAATTTTTAACCAATTATCATTAGACCTTTGCCTACCAGGGGTAAAAAGGGAACCGTCCTGGTGCTGGGGATATTCTGAAATATTCATGTATATTTCACTATCTGACATTGTATTAAACTAATAATACTAATAATAAAGATTATAACTGAAAATTTGTGTTATAAATCAGATAGCTGAATGAACCAATGAGATTGGAACTATGACAATGGGAGAAAAAAAAACCTTATGAAAACTGAGAGCTGAAAGGCTGAAAAACAATGACTGAAAGGTATACAATGTACAGAATACAATTCAATACAGAAACAAAAAATTGTCAGGAGCCTACTCTGGAAGTGCCAACCATCCCAGTGTAGGTATGTAAGCTTTAATGAGATAATGTGCAGTGCAATGAACACAAAGAAATAAAGGTGACGATCACGGTTTATACCGCACCCGTGTCGTGTACGATAATATAAATCACTTTAATAGATAGTGGTCGTCTACAGCCTAAGAAGAAAATGAGGCCGTAGCAAGGGTAACATGGCTAGTATTTATGGCTAGTTGTAGGAAATGGTTCATTGATTGTCATCATTGTCAGACCAACCGTTTTTGCAGTTATTTCCCTCAGAATGTCTAAAATGAACATTTTCACTGAATTTTTAGACAGTGAGAAATGAATATGGTGTTATCATGAAACTTTTTAAACATACATGTATGTAACTATACATCAGGGTATGGTCAATCAATTTACAATAGCATCATATACTTGTACATGTCTGGTCAACTTCATGATTGATTGACCACAGACAAAGCGATGTAATAAAAAGTATTAACAGTCAGTCCATATGATTAAGCTATTCCAAATATGTTTACAGAAAACTAGATCAGTGTGAACGTAGCCTCAGTGTCTGGCATTTGATTAACCAAGTGAAAATTGGGTACATCCATGGAGTATAAAAACTCAGTTCTGAGTAAACTCTATGTACTCTTTAATTTCTCAGTCTTTGGTAAACATTTACTCAAAAGTTTAATTCTATCTCCATTTCACATTTACCTCTTATTGTATATTAAAATTAAATTTCTCTATAGAGTAAGACCTACATATTTTTTCATAGACATTGTACACCCTTAAACTACATTTTGTCTACTTGACAATGACAATCAGGGATGGGGTAATGGTAATGAGTAATCTTAATCAATTGTTTATGTTTTGCAGTGAATAACTTTATTTTTTTGCTATTCCTGAGAAATGTAATTGAAAGTAATCGATTACATTTCTAAGTAATTGTGCATATCCCAGAATTGACAATATAGACTGTGGATTCTATCACTGACTGTGACACAAATGAAGTCTAAATACAAAATTTAACGCACAGTCTTTATAAAAACATCCTTTGAGTGCAAGACAAGGTCACATTCAGATTAAAAGTATGTAACACATTATTTTCTTTTTAGACTCATCAGAGATGCTCTAGCCAAAAGATTGAACCCCAAAATATACAGATATATATGTTCAGAATAGTGTATAGAATTTTAAATGAAAATGGTTTCATGTTGTGCTGTTATACATGTACATTGTATGCTAAACATAATCTGATTTTTGTTTTAATTTAAATTGTAAGAAACTCATGGAGTGACTTTTTAAGATCATGATATTGATGAAATTGAAGAAACAGTTGACGTGGAGTGTGATGTGCCGTATGAGCAGCTGGAAAGGGGAGATTTTAATATAATTTATGCTCATCCTGAATCGTTTTCCCAAAAGAAATTTGACCATGTACTAACAGTAAATACTACCAGGACAATGTCTGTACTGTTGTTGTAGATGAGTTACACATGGTATAGAATGGTTTGTATCAATACTTATTAAGACACACTTATATATATATATATATATATATGACATATAATGCATTTAATCGATTGCATTTTATATCAAGGTAAAGTTGTTGAACATCGAGCTATCACCAATGGGCACAATGAAGGTTGTTGGCTGAACTCCATTGTGTGTTATTAAACTGCTGCTGAGAGTTTCTGTCACATACACTTATTCCACTTCTCATTGTCTTCTATATTTAAAAGTAAAAGATATTACAGGTTCAATATGTAATATATTAATGTTAGTAAGAGTTTACATACAACCCACATGAAATAAATGATACACTATACAAAAAAGGTAATAGGTACAGTGTTATAGCTATGCCGTTTTCAAAGGGCGCTGGCGCCTGCCGCCGTATGAGCCGCGCCCTTGCCTTCCCACCTGGCGTCTAATGGTTATTCAATGAACCGTCAAGACATAGACAAAACCGGCAGACAAAAAATCATCACAACAAAACAAACCACATAACAACATAAAACACACACACATAACAAAACCGCATTCAGCAACGTGAACTCAAATCGAAACGAGAGTGATCTCAGGTGCACCGGAAGAGTAAACAGTTCCTGCTTGCTATAGCGCACCCGTCACGTTGCCAAAGATCGATTTAGTGTTGGTCAAATCCGGAAAGAATGACATTACACAACTCTATGTCAAACCAACATATGTGCTCATCAGAGAGATAGAAATCTCATATATCAACACTCCAGTCCAAGATCAGTGTAAAAGTATTCTAATCTATTTATTTTTACGATATATCTGAAAATATATCAAAGAAGAAAAGGTGTACCAAAGGGGTAATCAGTATCATAAAACCGTAAAGACAAAAACAAAACCGGCAGACAAAAAAAAATCATCACAAAAAAACAAACCACATAACGACCTTAAACACACACACACATAACAACGAAACCGCATTCAGCAACGCGAACTCAAGTCGAAACGAGAGTGAACTCAGGTGCTCCGGAAGAGTAAGCAGTTCCTGCTTGCTATAGCACACCCGTCACGTTGCCAAAGATCTATTTAGGGTTGGTCAAATCCGGAAAGTAATATCAAATATATACATTGTTTTGAATGAAAATAAACCAACATATTAGTTTAAGTGTGTACCACAGAAAACTGTTTTTGGGCGGGGATCGTAACTAGGATATCAAGGTGATCATCTCAGTACAGCAGACCAATCAAAGACTAATAAAACAATTAATCACCATATCTTTTAACTCAATTTTAATTTTTTCTACTAGCGGCTGATAACGAAGAAAGAATTCTGAAGATATTTGTACATTTTCTAGGCCGCTCATGTGAAGCAGGCGCTAGTTTCGAATTTAAAAAAAATCACAAAAAAGCTAGCCAATAGTTTCGAATTTTTTTAACTCGCATCATCATCGTAAAATTACGAATATTTTTAAGCATCGTTGTGTACTTATGAAAAAAACAACAACATAAATTTGAAATAAAATATGTATTTAATCAAATGATGTAAGTTTTAAAAGATGTTTGTGAATGATGAATATTTTTTTTTCTTTATTTGATTTAATAAAATAATAATTTCGTAAACTTGCATCATTGTCAATGAATGACTAAATATGACACACAGAATCGTAAATACACTAGACCGTAACGGAAACCTTGATTTATTATTACAGGTAATTATTTAAATGTTTATCAAGTGTTTAAACGTTATTGACGACATTTGGAGAAATAATTAATTTCCTTTGATGTTCGTAATTGACTATTGACATACTTGTTGTGTATCTAATTTACTATTTAAATTCAAGTTTTGATTAATCCCTAGGCTAAATTTTTTGCCCCATGCCCACCTCTCACCTTTTCCTGTGGTTCTTCAAAATTTACCTGTCCTTTGTTTCACAACCCATCCCCATATTTCATTTATTCTCACCATTTCATGTTCATTTTATCACCCTTTTCTTTCATGTTCAACCTATATAGCGTTGCACGGGCGTAATGGGGGATATATGAGATGGAGAAAGTCACCAAATCGAGAATTGTTAAGTAAAAGGACATCATCAATATAACGGAACGTGAGGTTGAAAGAGAGAGCTAGACTATGGTCTTCTTTGTCTAGAAGAGATTGTAAGAAGTCTGCTTCATATGAACGAAGAAACAAATCAGCAAGCAAAGGTGCACAATTAGTGCCCATTGGAATCCCTATTGTTTGCTGAAAAACACGTCCACCAAACTGAACAAAATGACAAAGTAAGTCCTGGTATAATCGACTACTCGATATTTGTACCTGCGTTTTCCATTCTTTTTGAAAAAGTTGCATTTAATCAGCTGTGCCAATCGCGGTTTCAGTTGTTCATGTGGAGTACAAGTTAAGTGTGGAGAAATCGAATTAAGAATCTCGATCAGTTCTTTCGAATTCTTCAGGATCCACATTTGATTGACACCATTTCTAGAATAACAACAATCGTAATATCAGTAATTCGAGAATTGTTACTGAATTGGTGGATATTTTTTGTACGGATTATTCAATCATACTTTCAACAGATTTAGTTCTTTCTAGATACTGAAAAAGATGTTTGGATTGTTCTTGATTTAAGATGTTTCGATAAATTGTCCTTGATTATTGTTATGATTTCTTGAATTCAGTGATGACTTCTTGGATACGTGAGTTGATGACGGTTAGTTTATCTACTTGTTTTGCGACCTCAGCTTCATATTCTTTAAATTTCTTAGATGTAAGCGTTCTGTCGTGTTTCTACTTTCTCACTCTGGTTCCCTGCTTGCTCAATTGTTTCTGGTGGTTGACCCGCTGCGTTAGTCATTCTTTCCTGGACCCTCTCGACTTCCATCCTAGACTTTTATACTCCAGCGACGACATGTCGCGGGGGCATTAAGTTTTACTCATGTCCGTCCGTACGTACGTACGTCCGTACGAATTTCCGTCAAGCTTTTCTCAGGAACCATACATGAGAATGATTTGAAACTTAGTATGATGGTTGAGTATGACAAACTATACGTCCTAAGCGATTTTGAGACCCGTCGGACATCTACTTCCTTTTTAGGACTTAATTTTAAAATATGTGAACATGACTATGTAAATTTCCGTCAAGCTTTTCTCAGTAACTTTACATGAGAATGATTTGAAACTTGGTTGGATGGTTGAGTATGACAAACTTTACGTCCTAAATGATTTTGAGACCTGTCGGACGTCAACTTCCTGTTTGGGGCCAGCGGGGGCATCCGTTTCCCATGGACACATTCTTTCTTTATTTTTTTAACTGTTATGTCTGGATAAAGAATTGGTTGCTTTAGATAACTTTATTTCAACATTTTCCTCAAAGAGGAAAAATGAGTATTCTTACTGACTAGAAAAAATACAATACTGATCGAAATGGAATAATGACGAGTAAAACATATTTATACAACAATATACAAAATATCAATGAAAAAGTTTTATGACCAGAAAAGACTTGAGTGAGTAGACTCTTTAGAGTTTACTCATGTAAACTTATACAAAGCTGGTGACAATGTTAAAGAATAAATGCAATGGTATTCAGAAGTTGTAGTATTCCATCTCCCACAAGATTATTTCCATGCAAAATATAGTAAACAAAAGCATAAATGCACCAACAGTCACTGTTGATCCAGGATACAAGGGATCATTATCACTGTCTGCATTATCTGCATCAAGATTTTCATCTGATTAAATGTCTACAGAAATATTATCTAGTTCAAAATTAGAAACATCACTCAAGCTGTACATTTCATCCTCAAGAAGACAGGGTATATCAGATTCAGATTCATCATCTTGTAATGTAAGATCAGAATACCCCCACCCCCTTTTGGAACCTGCCTCTTCCTCTTAAGGTAGTAGGCCTGGTGTTAGGGAGATATCTCAAATTGAAAAATTTTAAGTCCTATTAGTGTTTTGAAATAAAAAGAAGCGGAAGCTGGAAAAGTTCAAAGAAGTAGATGCTTATAACAGCAAGAGTAGGCATGGGAGAAAGGCATTCAAATTCATGGAGGAAATTTGGAGGATGCCACTGGGGATAACCCCAATGTCAGACCTGTGGCAACCATTTCCTCCATGAATTTGAATGAGGAAAAAAGAGAGAAAGAGGTGCAGATTAAGAGCAGGAAGAGAAAGTCAGAGAGTGTGAATGAGGGTTTGAGTGAGTTGAGGAAAGAGAGAGAAGAGAGGTATGAGCGGTTTTAATGATTTTAATAGGAAATATGTGCATTTCATTGTGGATGAACCCAGTGTCCAGACTAAAATTTTAGTGTCCAGACTTAAAGAGTCCCATGCGGGGCCCGGGATGCGAATAGGCCCGCAGCAGCGATAAACTTGTCGGTAAAAGTCCACTAAAGAGCGCCCAGAAACCTGACATCGGGGTCAGGCCGCTTTGCCCACAAAGCGACTGGGATGTGTGCCCCAGGTGGTTGAATGGGGCAGCCCTGACATCGAGAGATGCGGGGTCGTCAGGCGATAATGCGGAAAACCTGACCGCAAACCATAGTGGTGCATAGTGTTGGGAAAAATGTCACGTTCCTCGCACGATAAAGAACCCTGCTGCAGGTCTCGGTAAGAGTAGGACCCGTAGGATCCCCATGCATCCCCGTCCCTTCCCATCACTCCTTTTTCCAGTGGCAGTCAAAACTCTCCTACCCGATTGGCCTTGTGTCCCCATTTCCTCCACTTCATCATCATTTCATGTTCATTGTATCACCACTTTCATGTTCATCTCCCGGATATAGCCGAAATCGCGCTGCTTGGGAGTAAAGCAATAACTAACTAACTAACCAGACTAAAAGTTCAACAGATAGTTTTCTACGCCTAGCGTTGTTAATGTTTATTATAGCCCTGATTGGAAGAATAAGGGGGTCATACTGTTTTACCACAGAAAATATCAGTTATTAGTTTGATGATAAACAAGCGACTGGGCAGGATTAGGAATTTGTAGAAAAAAAATCTTTTTTTTTAAAGAATTCACCTTGAATTTTTCAATTAATCAGGAAAGTTAGGGTTGCCTCAAAATTAAAAAAAAACCCGATTAATTCCCTGCTGACAAGGCATACAATTTGGACATATTACTAGTGAGTATAACATGTAGCTCACAGATTTACTTTTTTTCTATTTGTAATATAGATAAGGGCTGTTCCAGAATTAAATGTGGGGGGTGGGTCGGGAGGAACTTCTATTACATATACGGTGGGTGGTGGGTGAGTGAGTGAGTTGGTGTTTTACGCCCGTGCAACTTACAGGCGATGAACATGAAAAGGATGATAAAATGAACATGAAATGATGATGATAAATGAATTATGGGGATGGGGTGGGACACAAAGGACCGGTAAATTTTGAAGAACCACAGGAAAAAGGGGAGAGGTGGGTAGGGGCGGAAAATTTAGCCTATGTGGTGCACTTCTTGGTGGTCCTCAAAGGGGTCTTTTACGTGCATGAAGCGTGGCACTCTCCAAACACGTTGGCCCACTATGGTCGGCGGTCAGGGTTTCCGTATTATAGACCGGACAACCCCCGCGGACGAGGGCCACCCTATTCAGCCACCTAGGGTACACACTTGGTCGCTATGTGGGCTGAGCACTGACCCGACATCAGAATGCCAAGACCCTTAGTCGCCTCTTACGACAAGCTAGGCTCTGCTGCGGGCCTATTCGTCGCACGGGATGTGGGTGGTGGGTGTTTATTACAAGATCGAGTAACCAAAAATATAAAGCATTTTTCTTTAACATGTATCATAGTGCTTGGGTGAAGATATCTTCTCTGTAAATAGATGAAGTAGTAATATTTAACAGTGATACAATATCTAACGCATACATTAAACATGGTCTACTGAAATTCGATTTAACTATAATATTTATAAAGTCGAATATGGATATTTTCAGCTGGAAAATGAAACAGAAAATGAGGACAATTCCAAAGTTTTATCTCTAGACCGTGAAGTGGGGAATGTTAACTGGATAACAGACACAGATTTGAGAATGGTAGATTTGCCAATGAATCCAGCAGGGGATAACATTCAACATGAGTCAATTCAAGAGGTACATAAATCAAAGTAACTAAAGTACTGGTAGCTGAGATAATCTACAAATGTTAAAGATTGATTTAGTTTTGTCAAGTAGAGTCGTTAATTATTTATATCCCCCGCAAAGTTTTTTTTTTTTTTTTTTTTTGGGGGGGGGGGGGTATATAGGAATCACCCTGTCATATGTGGTGAGGCAACAAGACCATCAACTAGCTTTTGATTGGTCAAATACTAAAAGGCTATTGTAGCTATAGTCGTGGCTTATTGCTACAATGATTCTCCTGGCTAAAAATAAATTTTGAAAAAGTTTACATTGCTGGCTGTTTTTATCCAATTTCCAACGACATTCAGTAGTACCGATGAATAAGAAGAATTCCAGAGGAGAGTTCAGAATAACTGTTAAATCAACCACGCCACCTGTTGAATGAAAATCGGCGCGCGCGTACCATTTACACAAGGTGAGCGATTCAGGGTCCTGGGAGCATTTTCTTAGAGTTTGATAAGAGTAGGCTTAAATAAAGACCCTCCAAAGGCTTGGTGTACATACACAATAAACTTGTTTGTTGTTTCCCAACCAGGGTAAATAAAAGATGTGGATACAAATATTATGCACATGACAAATGATTAAAAATACCAAAGGCAATTTCTAAATGACATTTAGTCCTTCAGATTGATCATGTCCTATTGTCTATAAAATTGAATTTTTAATTATATTCCATATGTACTTTGTAGGTCACAAATTGTCAAGTAAATGTTATAGAGGAAAGAGTCCGAGGGCAAGCAAACTCAAAAGAATGGTTCCATCAGAGATCTTGGGGGATAACTGCCTCCAGAAAATATTTGCCTCGCAACTTACAGAAGGGACAAGCAGAAACTTTGTCAATCTTTGTATACTGCGAATTCGTCAGCTATAATTTTAAGATATGATGCTCTTACACATGGCAGAACGTATGACAATAAAGCAGTCAAGGCTTTTGAAGTTAAAACAGGAATCCTTGTTTCGAAATGTGGATTTTATTATGACTGAAACCAACTTTTTCTTGTTTTGTGTTTCCTTGTTCTAGCTGCTCTGGTTCGTATTTACCGGTTTCGTCGTTGCCCTTTAGGACTTTTGACACTCGGATGCCCCATTAGTGCCTCTTTGCCTCTTGGAGCATCCCTGGATGGTCTTGTTGGTGACTATGCAGTCATTTCCATAGGTAGTATAAAATAGCTTGGGATTTTTTATTCATTAAAAAACATAGCCGTCCTGGCTAAAAATAAAACATAGGGGTAAATTGCAGATAAATTTGATTAAAGACTTGTTGTGTGCACAGGAATGTATTCCCGGGAAATGGATGATATGCGGGGTTATAAGGAATGGATTCTGTGATATTCCCAAGCAAGTCAGGATATGGCTCCCCCTTTTGAAACCGGGGGGAGTGTTGGGAATATGGTATATATGATTGTATGTGCCGACAGCTAAGGTACGAGAGATGCGGTTATTAGGGACGAACCAACCGTGTATGTGACTTGTTCCCGGAATGTCTAGGTTTGCTCTTGGGAGAAACCAGTGCGGTCGTAGGACCAGTATAGTTGAGTATGGCGGGATCGAGAAGCATAAGAGATAAATCACAGCTGTGTTTATTCGTTGGCTATTGTTCTATATATTCGGATTTGTGAGTATAAATTAACTTATTTACACATAGGATTATTGTATATTTACGCCCAATCCTACAGTATTTTAATTAATTTTAGAAAATATATCATTCATATCAGATGAATATGTTGACTTGTTTCTCTAAATTTCCAGAAGAATAAGTGATGTGTGATCTGCATTCCTTGAAAATTTCTAGAAACCACCTCACAAACCTCATTTTCATTACTATGTATTATGGATCCCCATTTAAATTTAGGCGGATCTGTAGCGAGATTAATTTGAAGATGCCTCTCAGTCTTCCAAGGAAAACAACCGGACCATGTATCCAGGAACCGCCAATAATTTATTTCTTCCAATACTTTGCAGTCAACATAACGGGGCGACTATTCCTTGACGATATACTAATAGCTCTATTAATTTCCTTATTGAAAAGTTTTGCGGAAGGTACAGCAAGAAAGAGGAAAATACATTTACTGGCCATCCTTTGAAGTGTTTTCAAGGTTACAAACTTTGACTGCAAAATGTTCTCTATTATTTCAGCGAACTTTCATTTCTTTTCATCGGGAATAAGAAATGCTAATAAGGTTAAATCTATTAACAAACCAAGAAACTTTTATACCCGAGTTGATTTAAACACACATTTCGATAGATTCAAAAAATGCCCTAACCTCACAAAAATTTTACTAACTATAAAAATGATTTAAATGCTTTCCAAAGGAGGGTCAGAATTACAATTCGGAGGTCTGCTTCATATTAAGATCTATATCTCTAAATTGACTCTCAAGGAAGACTATCAACAAGGCTCTATGACAAACGTGATGACTTCAACTTTCAATACTTGGTAGGATGGTTCAGTATGACAACCTATTCGCCCTAAGCGATTTTGAGGCCTGTCAGACATCTAATTCCTCTTTGGGACCTAGACCGATGTAAAAATATGTCAAAATGATCCATACATGAGAATGATTTGAAACTTGGTAGGATGGTTCGGTACGATTAACCTTACGTCTTTAGCGATTTTGAGACCTGTCGGACATCTACTTCCTGTTTAGGACCTAGACCGATGTGAAATTATGTGAACATGAGTTTGAAAATTTCCATCAAGCTTTTCTTAGGAGTGAGTGACTGAGTTGGTGTTTTCCACCCGTGCGCGCTATATTGGTTATTTACAGGCGATGAACATGAAAAGGATGACAAAATGAAATGATGATGATGATAAATGAAATATGGGGTGGGGTAAAAGGACCGGTAAATTTTGAAGAACCACAGGAACAGAGAGAGGTGGGTAGGGGCGGAAAATTGAGCCTATGTGATGCACTACTTGGCGGTCCACAAAGGGGTCTCTTACGTGCATGAAGCGTGACACCCTTCACACACGTTTTCTTACTATGGTCAGCGTTTCCGTATTTTAGACATGACAACCCCTAAATAGGGTGGCTCTCGTCCGCGGGGGTTGTCAGGTCTATAGTACGGAAACGCTAACCATAGTGAACCAACGTGTGTGCGGAGTGCCACGCTTCATTCTCGTAAAAGACCCCTTTGTGGACCGCCAAGTAGTGCACCACAGAACTAAATTTTTCGCCCCTACCCACCTCTCCCCTTTTGTTCTGTGGTTCTTCAATATTTGCAGCTCCTTTGTGTCCCTCTCCATCCCCATCATTCATTTACCATCATCATTTCATGTTCGTATTATCACCATTTTCATGTTCATCGCCTGTAAATAACCTATATAGCATTGCACGGGCGTAAAAGATCTTCTCGCTCACTCGGTTGTTTTATTTTTTAAAAATCCACTCGTAAAGATTTCAGGATTAATTTGGAACTGTGGGTTTGAGTTGGTATGCCCCCACACATAGACCGGTCATAATTTACTAAGGGGAAGTATTATTGAAATAAAGAAGGAATGTGTCCATTGGACACAGATGCCCAAACTAGGCCCCAAACAGGAAGTATATGTCTGACAGACCTGCAAATTGCTAAGGACATACAGTTTGTCATTCTGAACAATCCTACTAAGTTTCAAATTATTCTCATTTATGGTTCCTACGTAAAGCGTCCAGTGCGGTGCCCGAGTTGCGAATAGACCCGCAGCAGAGCCTAGTTTGTCGTAAGAGGCGACTAAGGGTCTTGGGATTCTGACGTCGGGTCAGTGCTTAGCCAACAGAGCGACCAAGTGTGTGTGTACCCTAGGTGCCTGAATAGGGTCTCCCTCCTCCGCGCAACGCTATATAGGTAATTAAATGACGATGAACATGAAAAGGATGATGATAAATGAAATAATTTTTGGGATGGGATGGGAAACAAATATTGAAAAACCACAGAAAATGGGAGCGGTGGGTAGGGGCGGAAAATTTAGCCTATGTGGTGCACTACTTGGCGGTCCACAAAGGGGTCTTTTACGTGCATGAAGCGTGGCATTCTTCACACACGTTGGTCACACAGTGGTCGACGGTCAGGGTTTCCGTATTATAGACCTCACAACCCTTATAGCAAAGTTTACTTTCTCAAACATACTTTGTTGTGACATTAAGAAAAAAATTAAAGCTTCAACTAAAGTCACAATAATTTTGAAAATTATCAATTCTTTATTTTCTTCTTCATTTTTCCAATTATCTGTTTTATTATATATTTTTCAGATTCTATGCAGTTCACACAAAAATGGAATCAATGAAAGGGGACTCATCTGTTGATTCATCACTTTTACTGGAAAAGTTGATGGGCGATACAGGTTTGACAGGTATATTAATCAGGTTTTAGATTTTCAAACAGGGTCCTGTTTAAATTTTATTCCAACAGGGGGCGCACCATTGTTTAAAAAAAGCATCGCCGAAAGCAGCATGTTGAACCCTGTACATTGAAGGCCCTAAATGGATAATCAATTGCTCTGGACACATGCAGCCTAATAAAGATATTTGTTAGCTTTCACTTTTGTCCCTTTTGACCCCTAACAAAAAATAAAAGGAGGGGTGTGACATGTAAAATCAATCCTCAATTTTTTAATTCAAGTTTCGATTTTGGCACTTTTTGGTCCCATCAACAGGTGGAATAAGTACGCAAACCAGGTGACCTTTCAAACAGAAGTAGGCAGAACTCATAAAAGGGATCTTTATTAATCAAAACTAGTACATCTAAATACCATAGAGATGTAAAAATAGTCACTACAATACATCAAACCCTTAAAGATCACACTGACTATTATAATGATCACCTCGAGCTTGTGAATGATAAAAGTCAGATGCTTGAGGATATCCCAAGATCTTATTAGATCAAACAAAAAAAAGGTGACCTTGAACCCAAATACAGGGTAAATTATAATGTAGGTATCCACCCTGGCAGGTTATTAATCAAATATTAATAACCTTGGTCTACAAGATGATCCTTCTTTGCCTAGTGAACGCCGAAGCACTTTTACTTACTTAATGAAGCATTAAGTTTTTACATTTTTAATAACCTTCAATAAACTGAAGAAGTATCAGTAAAAATATAAAGGGAACATAACTGTAGAAGCTTCAGTTATTTAAAAATAAAAAAGAAATTGTACATGTAACTCACCAGTAAACTGAAGTAAGCTTCAGTTATTAATATTGAAATACCAACTAAAGAAAGCTTCAGTCAAAATAAACTACAATTAGCACACTGTGGGAAGCCTCAGTTTGCTTTATCCATCACAACTGAGTGAAGCCTCAGTTAATCTATTTATACACATGTACATGAGCATCAAGTAATCACACCAAGGTCATATGTACTTATAATGAGCCTTCAATATACTTCAACTCCTTTACAGGGACAAGAATTCAAGTTAAAAGAATTAGAATGGCCAGCAATTTTGAAAAAGTTGTCAATGAAGGTATCGAATGTGAATTTGAAGTTTGTGAACTGATTTTTTGCATAGAATGCACAAATATATCAAAACACTACAGCAAGCTGTTAAAGAAGACAAAACAAACGATTTCAAATGGACATGCAATGCATGCAAACAACATCGTTCATATATGTCAGGTCTTACGGTAAAACTAAGATCAATTGAAGACATAACAGACAATCGATTAAGCACGCTAGAAACGCAAGTAGAAAAAAATGAAACTTGATATGGCCACTAAAGTTACTGCGGAAGTACAGACAATGAGGCAGGATGTTAATAGGGATGTTATAAACGATATAAGATCTAGCTTACAAAATGATATCAGGGTTGAACTCAAAGAAATTGAAGACCAAAAACAACGGGCAATGAACCTTAATATATTTAATTTACAATAGAGTCCTAGTAAAAACAACAATGAAAGAAAAAAATGACAAGGAATTATTTACAGAAATATGTGGATTACTAGAACTACAGGCAGGTGACGTTAAAGTCACATTGCGACTAGGAAATTCTGGGCCACGAAAAAATCGTCCACTTAAAATAATACTGATTAATAAGAAGCATAGAAAAAGACATTCTAGACAATGTACACATGCTAAAAAATGTCCCCAAACCAGCAGGGCATCGTCAGATACCCTCTGGCGATTGCACTGAGGTTCTCTACATTTATCACCCGTGGGTTACTTGATACAAATTATCTCGTTCTCATGAATATTCACGATTTATGGCCGACCAATGAAAATGCTCGTTTCGAAAATCGGAAGTCTGTACTGAAGTCTTCAATTCGGAGGTACATAAACTCAAAACTAAGATGGATGCGCCCATAAATTAAGAAAAATATCAGGGAAAAATTGTTATTTGTGTTACAAAACTATATTAGATAAATCGTATCACTCGCTGACAGCTCAAACAACAATAGATTTGTACTTAAACATTTTTACAGTGCTGGGCATTGGCTATTTTTTAATAGAGCATCTCTGGTGAGTCTTTAATAGATGAAACGCGCGTCTGAAAGTCATCTGTTGGATCTTTTTATATTACTTGGAAATAACTGTAACATGTGTAAGCTATATATTTGTTGATATTATTATTTTCATAACTATATTACATAAAATATTTTATATGAAACATTTTAACGAGATGTTAATGGAAAAAGAAAACAATAATTGCAATTGCAATATAAAAAACAAAGATCATTTTACAATAAGATGGATCTAAGTAAATCAAAAAGAATGGTTTTTCCATGCTTTGTGCATTTGGCGCGTAAAAGTGGTCTGTGCTACCGTATATATAAGGGTATATAAGGGCTACTGTACCATATATGCAACATATATATATATATATATGGTTTTGAACATGGCGAACGCAAATGTAAGTACTAAGGTTTATTTTTAATTGTTTTCCAACTATTTGTAACACCTGAACTCTTTAGTAACGCATCAAATGACCAAGCTTTTTATTTAAAGGACCCCCGTGCGGGGCCCGGGTGGCGAATAGGCCCGCAGTAGAACCTAGCTTGTCGTAAGAGGCGACTAAGGGTCTTGGGATTCTGACGTCGGGTCAGTGCTCAGCCCACAGAGCGACCAAGTGTGTACCCTAGGTGGCTGAATAGGGTAGCCCTCGTCCGCGGGGGTTGTCAGGTCTATAATACGGAAACCCTGACCGCCGACCATAGTGGGCCAACGTGTGTGGAGAGTGCCACGCTTCATGCACGTAAAAGACACCTTTGTGGACCGCCAAGTAGTGCACCACATAGGCTAAATTTTCCGCCCCTACCCACCTCTCCCCTTTTCCTGTGGTTCTTCAAAATTTACCGGTCCTTTGTGTCCCACCCTTCCCCATATTTCATTCATCCTCACCATTTCATGTTCATTTTATCATCCTTTTCATGTTCATCGCCTGTAAATAACCTATATAGCGTTGCACGGGCGTAAAACACCAACTCACTCACTCACTCACTCATTTATTGGAATTATCTTATGTCTCAAAGTGCCTTTGATTTTGTACACACGGAACTTAATGCATTGGTACGTGTTTTTTAAAAGATGTGAGGGCTACCAAACAGTTATTTTAGTCAATATTTTCACAAATGTAGGGTTTCTTTGTAATAGTCTTTGTATAAAAAAGATACCATGGATTGTCAATACAAATTTTTCAAAGAATACACAGAATAATCAAATAACTGTTATTCACTCCACCAAAGCGACCGGAATCAATATGGTATTAACATAACTAAGTCCACAAAGGTACATTAATATTAAATTACATTAGTATTATTTCTATCTGATTTCCGCAAACTTTCTTATTTTATGACAATTTATAGTAGCTTCGTAAATTGTTGAATAATTTAGAAACTAAACAATCTACATTTCTAAAAGTCGTCTTGGACTATATAATGTAAGCCAATACATCCATTTTAAAATATTAATTTCAATCAGATTATGTTTACTAATAGTCAAAAGAACTTTCATATTTTTAATTAAGCAATATATTATTTGTACAATTATCATATTTGTATTCATTTTATTTTAGATTCTAAGTACAGCATTTAGTGCGGTCGAATCAGCAAGAATGACCAGTGTGGCAGATGCCATGAGAAACCCACCAGTTAAGACCACTGTAGAGATGGCAACAATGCCTCTCTACAGTAGGGTATCCATAGTAGGGATAATAACCACTGTAAGTTGTCGAAATACGTTTCTTAACTCTAAAAGTAGTCTTAAGCATGTACAGACTGATTAATACGTACAATGTAACCAAACTCGATAAAACACAGCAAAGAGTATATAAATTAGTAGTTTCTTTAGAGACATAGAACATTTACAATTTTTGAAAATCAAGACATTAATTCACACATCAAGTATTATTATGGTGTTGTGATTTACACATAAAAATTTGATATGCTGAAAAAAATGATGACTGGTGTTAAATGTAAAAACAGAAAATCATTTGTTGTCTTTGTTTACCGATGATCGTGCTTAAGCATCAAGTAAAAAACTTGTTTCTTTATAAAGTAGTAATTTGTAACCGTGTTAAATTTGAATAACTTTTTTGTTGTTAACGAAACAAACACTAACCACATGAAGAGCGCCTGTATCTTTGCAAGAAAAAATGTTTTAAAAAATCATGAATACTCTTTTGTGGCTTGTAGAATGATGCAAGTTACAACTGAAATTCTACTTTTCACTATCAAAACAACCAAAGGCAAATCACCCCTCCCCCATATCATTTTTTTGTAAATAAAAATTCACGTTATATCCATGATAAACGGTATCAATTCTTTTTGCACTTATTTGTATAGCATGTTGTCTGTGCACCAACACAGACAACATGCTATACACTCAAACAGATAAAGAGAAGGAAGCATTAAAAGTGCTGGCATTTAGATCTTTAAGAAGAATCGAGGCTATGGAGAATTGCATCCTTTTGATCAAGCGAACCTTTTGATCAAGCGAACTTTGGGTAACAGGAGAAAAGAACTGAGAAAAGAAAGAATGTTTAAATCAATGATGAAGGAGAGGTTTCAGCAACTGAAAAAAACAAATACAATGAAAAAAAACTTATGGAGACGATTGGTGTGACATTTTCGTACATACTATTATTTACTTAAAATAAAATGCACACATGATGGTATCTATTTAGTCATTGAATAAAGAAATTAACTTGTTGTTTAATTTTATAACGTTTTCTATATAATTAAGCACCTGTTCTGAATGTATATGGATACCTAGGAATTTAAGTCCAATAAACTAAACAAAAAAAAACTGACCAGAGTGAGTGAGTGAGTTGGTGTTTTACGCCCGTTCAACGCTAAATGGGTTATTTACAGGCGATGAACATGAAAAGGATGATAAAATGAACATGAAATGATGATGATAAATGAAATATAGGGGTGGGTTGGGACACAAAGGACCGGTAAATTTTGAAGAACCACAGGAAGAGGGGAGAGGTGGGTAGGGGCGGAAAATTTAGCATATGTGGTGCCTACTTGGCGGTCCACAAGGGGTCTTTTACGTGCATGAAGCGTGGCATTCTCCACACACGTTGGCCCACTATGGTCGGCGGTCAGGGTTTCCGTATTATAGACCTGACAACCACCGCGGACGAGGGCACAGAAGTATCTTTTATAGCTGAAAAATTTACAACCAACTGTTTGACGTTATGCAGTGAAATCGTCCATGAAAAAAAAACATATGCATATGTTGAATGCGTAGGTGTAAAGGTAACAGTATACCATATATAATGTTAAGAAAAAAGATAGGGCCCAATCACAAGAAAAAAGATAATGAATGGGGTCCAAATCACGTCCTTTTGATTACGTAACCATCGCCTCGGCCTATCAGGGATACAAATTCACTCAAAAATGACTGGATAGACAAAATAGGGTCTACTTTGACGTAACACAAGCCTTATACCTATAAAACCTGGGAGAGAGTGAGCCTCATTTTATAATATTGCTACATTAAAAAAGATGGCTAAAAAGCAATTTAAAAGATATCATAGATTTGATAATATTGACGAACGTTATTGCCCTTGGTGTCGAAATTTGGCCGAGTGTTCGTCGACAATTGGAGATATTAAAACAACTGAAAGAGAGGTGTTGTGTTGAATCCCCGTGCGGGTTCCGGATGCGAATAGGTCGGCAGCAGCGCTAAGCTTGTCGGTAAAAGTCCACTAAAGAGCGCTCAGAAACCTGACAATTGGTCAGGCCACTTAACCCACAAAGCGACTGGGATGTGTGCCCCAGGTGGTGGAATTGGGCAGTCCCGACATCAAGAGATGCGGGGTCGTCAGGCAATAATGCGGAAAACCTGACCGCAAACCATAGTGGTGCACCGTGTTGGGAAAAACGTCACATTCCTCGCAAGTTATATAACCCTGCAGCAGGTCTCGGTAAGAGTAGGACCCGTTGGATCCCAATGCGGGAGGCGAAATTTCCCGTCCTTACCCATCACTCCTTTTTCCAGTGGCAGTCAGAACTCTCCTACCCGATTGGCATTGTGTCCCCATTTCCTCCACTTCATCATCATTTCTGTTCATTGTATCACCACTTTCATGTTCATCTCCCGGATATAGCCGAGTGAGTGAGTGAGTTGGTGTTTTACGCCCGTGCAACGCTATATAGGTTATTTACAGGCGATGAACATGAAAGGGATGATAAAATGAACATGAAATGATGATGATAAATGAAATATGGGGTGGGGTGGGAAACAAAGGACCGGTAAATTTTGAAGAACCACAGAAAAAGGGGAGAGGTGGGTAGGGGCGGAAAATTTAGCCTATGTGGTGCACTACTGGGCGGTCCACAAAGGGGTCTTTTACGTGCATGAAGCGTGGCACTCTTCACACACGTTGGCCCACTATGGTCAGCGGTCAGGGTTTCCGTATTATAGACCTGACAACCCCCGCGGACGAGGGCTACCCTATTCAGCCCGGATTTAGCCGAAATCGTGCTGCTTGGGCGTAATCAATAACTAACTTACTAACAAAATTGAAATATCAAAACCAAGCAAGACAAGAAGTGCTCGCTTTGTGTACATATGTTTACAAGTAGAAGGTATGGCAAAGTTAACTTAAGTTGCAAAAATGATTTAGAGATGGGAATTGTATTTCTATTCACGGGCCAATGACAAGACAGCGAGCAGTGACTTTTGGTCATGTTGAGGACTGATGGCTGTTTTCCATTGTGACTTCTAAATTCCTGCAGTCTATGATGGTCTTGTTTCTGTCTCGTGCATTTATTCCACATCTCATTATTTTCAATACATTAATCGTCCCGGCTGGCGAAAAGGCCCGCAGCAGAGCCTAGCTTGTCGTAAGAGGCGACTAAGGTTGGGTCGGTGCTCTAGGTGGCTGAATTTCTTTATCAAGTTCAGGATCAATCTACTTCAAAAATTGAAACCCGTGCGGGTTCCGGGTGGCGAATAGGCCCGCAGCAGCGCTAAGCTTGTCGGTAAAAGTCCACTAAAGAGCGCTCAGAAACCTGACATCGGGTCAGGTCGCTTTGCCCACAAAGCGACTGGGATGTGTGTCCCAGGTGGTTGAATGGGGCAGCCCTGACATCGAGAGATGCGGGGTCGTCAGGCGATAATGCGGAAAACCTGACCGCAAACCATAGTGGTGCACCGTGTTGGGAAAAATGTCACGTTCCTCGCACGTTAAAGAACCCTGCTGCAGGTCTCGGTAAGAGTAGGACCCGTAGGATCCCCATGCAGGAGGCTAAATTTCCCGTCCCTACCCATCACTCCTTTTTCCAGTGGCAGTCAAAACTCTCCTTCCCGATTGGCCTTGTGTCCCCATTTCCTCCACTTCATCATCATTTCATGTTCATTGTATCACCACTTTCATGTTCATCTCCCGGATATAGCCGAAATCGTGCTGCTTGGGAGTAAAGCAATAACTAACTAACTTCAAAAATTGATATTTTTATATAAGGGACGGACCATTTAGCTTGAAAGGGGGGGTTGGTTTTTTTGTTTTGGTCAGAAAAATTATTTATTTATCTAAGGCGCCGTGTCAAAATATTTTTTTTCATTATTATCATTATTTTATATGGCAGAAATCCTTCTTTAGAATATTTTTTTCTTACACCCTGCTGCTAGTCCGAGATTGTTCTGACGTCCTCAGCATTTTTCCAGCAAGCTGGTGCCGTGGGACGGTGTTCTATTGTAGTTTTTTCTCCATGCTAGTTTTTCCGGGGGGAATCTGGATCAGTCCAGATTTTCCCCCTTTATAAAGCAAAAGCTCCTCCCTCCTTACGACGTAACGTCGTTAGGAAAAAAAACAAAAAAACAATATTCCCATGGCAACTTTGTTCTATTAATAAACACGATAAAAGGACCATTATTTTACGGAAAATCCTATTCCCAGCAATATTTTACTCTGCTTCCTTTGAAATACAAATGACAACAAAGTTCCAGACAATAAATTTTGCTACGCCTGACGCGCGTTTCGTCTATTCAAGACTCATCAGAGGCGCTCTACCAAAAATATTGAAAATGCCAAACACTGTATGAATATGAAGAGCATAGAACAGTTTAACCAAAAATACGAAACTGACGTCCATGCCTTTAATGCTATTTACCAGAGAAATTGGACAATTCAGCAACGTTTTTAGTAAAACCAACACAATTTCCTTTATCGAATAACTGCAAATCAAAAGTGAGCCTGCATATAGGAGAAATATTAGATATTCCAGGGATAGTTTAGTTGCAATACTCCGCAAGAACAAACACTTTTCTTCGATTTTGCTTAACATCTGTATGGACAGCATTTCAAATGTCAACATCAGTTCGTCAGATGACACATTAGTGGACATTCTTATGGACAGCATTCACAGAACTAGAACTGAGAACTTTCTTTCTGAATTTCATCCAAAGGACATCTACGTACCCAGAAAGTTGTTTTATTTCGTTTACTTCTTTCAATCCGCCCATGGATTGAACGATCTTGGGGAAGTGTATAATCGTTTTAATCATGAACCTTCTACCGAGACAGAAGACTTGAGCGATGCCTGACTTACCAACTCCACCACAATTTTTATTTTCATTCATAAAAACCAGTGTAAATTTTTTAACAAAAGTATCATTAAAATCACAGATCAGGAACACTTTAATAAAAATTATGCTTTAATATGAAAGTAACAAAAATGACGATTGTTTATGTTTGAACCTCAAAATGAAAAATATATAATTTTTGACAATAAAGTTTTGTTTAGGGATAAAAAATGGGAGACATGGATGATTTTTTTTATAATCAAGAAATTTACAATTGAATAGGAAAACATCATTCAACAAAAACCAGCTTTTTTTCATTGTCACCAAGACAGTATATTAACAATTTTCAAGTATTGTAAAAGTATAATAATTATAAGTTAGGTGTTTTAGGAATGTTTAATGGACACAACCAAACATTGTAAATGTGGAGATAAATTGAATGAAAACTACAAACTATTAAAAACCACAAAATAAATAACAGAGAGAAAAAAAACAGACTAGATTGTACATATATTTATTGTAAAGCTCCTTTTAAAAACCTGAGATTAAGTTATTGACAACCAGTAATAAAAAGCTACGCCGAGCGCGGCGTGATACGACCGCAACAAATTAAACCCTGTACGTTGGAGGCCCAATATGAATAGTCTATTGCTTTGGTCACATGCAGCCCATGGTGGACTTACAAAGCTTTTTGACACATGCATCCTGTCGTGGTCTTAAAAATGCATATTTGACACATTCATATATATCTACATCAACATCAAATTGAAAAAGTCTTGTTTATTCATTAATTTATATGTTTGGCTCTCTAACCCCTAATTTCTCTAAAACTGTAAGAGATATTGCAAATCTGACTGAAAAATACAGGCAGGGATTTGCACAAGAATTCCAATGAAAAAAAGATTTTGAAAATCAGACCAAAAATAAAAAGTTGAGTTTAAGGTTGTGGCCCATCTTTGCCCCCTGTAGCAATTCAACGGTGAAATATGTACCAAAACCATTGACACATCAAGGTGATAGAATTCAATCAGCAATTTAACAAAAGAAGAATTTTCAAAATTGAATGAATAATAAACATTCTACAATAGTTTGGTCGATACACCCGTTTTAGCCCCTTTTGACCCTTTTTTCTAAAATCGTAGGGGCCAAAAACCCTAAATACAATACCAACCTTTTTTCTGGATATAATCATCATATTGAAACTTAACAATTGGCTGGCCCACTAGAATAAATTTATTTGTGTAAAACTATTTGCTGTAACAAACTTAAGTAAGGACGTTTTTTTGCCCCGTTGACCCCTAATTTCTCAAAAACGGTAAGAGAAATTGCAAATCTGATTGAAAAACGCAGGCAGGGATTTTCACAAGGATTCCAATGAAAAAAAAAAATTGAAAATCGGACCTCAAATAAAAAAGTCGATTTTTGGGGTGTGGCCCCTTTTTGACCCCCTGTAGCAATTGTATCAGTGCAATAAATATCAAAACCATTGACACATTTAGTTGACAGAATTTAATGAGGAATTCATTGAAAAAATAATTTTCAAAATCGAATGAACAACAAACATTCTACAACAGTTTTGTCAATACACCCGTTCCAGCCCCTTTTGGCCCTTTTTTCTAAAACGGTAGGGGCTACAAACCCCAAATACAATACCAAACTTCCTTTAGTAGTTACAAACATGATATCAAAATTTTAAAACAATTGGTCAACATTTACTCAAGTTATCGCACGGAAACCAAATGTTCTCAGACGACAACGACGACGACATCGCCATAACATTATACGATCGCAAAATTTTGCGGTCGTATAAAAACAGCACCAGTAAAAATATTTTTGAACATGATAAAGAAAGGTTATAAGTTTTCAGAAAATTTAACAATTTTGAAAAGATTCAAAAGAGAAACTTTTATAAAATAACAAGAAACTCTGCAAAAAAAGAACTTTACTCTTGAAAAATATTAATCATATCAAAGTGGAAAGCATGAAAGAAAACATTTGAATCAAGAAATTTACAGCTGATTAGATAAATATCATTCAACAAAAACCATTAATTACACAGTGAAAAAGACCAAAGCTACAATATTTAAGTTATAGAAAGTATAGAAAATTAAAGTTTAGTGTTAAAAGAAATGTTTGACAGACAGAACAAAAGAAATTTAAATGTGGGGATGAGTTGTATGAAAACTACAAACTACTTAAATATACAATCTAAATAACAACAAAAAACTTGTAACCAAGAAATGTACATCTGATTAAAAACAAATCATTCAACAACAACAAAACCAAAAAACAGTACATAAACAGTGTAGAAAACCGAGACAGTTATTTAGATAATATAAAGTATGGAAAAGAATGATGTTGTCAAAATGTGTAATGGAATGTTTAAAGACACAGTTAATACATGTAAACATAAAGATACATGCAAGTTGTATATTATCGTAACTGAAAACATCACAGAGAAACTGGATTGTTCAAACACTGTAATAAAAAAGCACCATTTAAATCTGCTTAGGCTCACAATATTTATTAATAATGAAAAAAAACAACAAAAACAGACTAGATCATTACATACAAACAAAATGAAGGGTTAAATAACCCCTAAAAACCCTGAGTGTAAAATTACCCTTTTACATGTAAAAAAAACCTGAGAGTATTGACATTGATAAAAATAGAAGCACCAGTAAAACAATTTAAGGGGGTACAAAAATAGTTGAATGTTTCCTTCATTCAATTATTTTTTATAGACATTGATAAAAATAGAAGCACCAGTAAAATAATTTAAGGGGGTACAAAAATAGTTGAATGTTTCTTTCATTCAATTATTTTTTATAAAGAACTCCAGCTTCCTACTGAAATAAAATGAAAAGTACAATCTCTATTAAATGTATATTCAATGAAATATTTTCAGTACAAAATAAATACTTGTGATATCTTGGAGACTACAATGCAATTTATAATTATTAGATTTTTTTAAAATGGGAATTTCAAAAATGATACAAAAAATTAATATTAATCATGGTACATGTGGTATTAAACATGTAGTTCAGACTGAAACATTATCAAGTTAAATTGATATTTTATGCAGATTGTTAAAACGATGCAAGCACATTGATAAAAAATCTAATAAATAGGGAACCTCCTTAAATAGATCTACCAATCAAATCTAGAACCTCCCTTCTCCAAATTTACTCAAAAGAAAAATAGAAAAAATCCTCACTTTCTACTCAAGCTTTGAACATCATGGATCTTATTAACAAAATTAACCACGAAATTAGCAAGTTTTCTTATGTGAAAAATATGATTCAAAACAACTTCCCTGCCAGTTTTGCCTACAAGATACTGGGGCAAGAATGGAAATGGCCCAGGTACAGTGCAATTTACAGGTTGACACCAACTTTGCAAACGAGCTGCTGGCATCCTATCATACCATACTACAAACAGATATACAAACAGCATTGACAATGTTATATTTTAAAGACATCAAAAGTGTAATAGGGATAATGCTGTTAGCTGGACAGGTCAAGGGGCGAGATGGATCATATAAGCAAAACATGATATACCAAATGTGTATGGACACTGTTTATAAGAGGTAAGTTCTGTTAGAATCAGTAAAAAATATATGTATCCGAAAGTTATTTGTCATTTAATAATAGTTCAAAGAGCATGTAAAATTAAGAATATTCAAAACACACAATTTGCTAATTTTAAATGTTAACTAAAATAATACTTTAAATGACAGTATAAAAAAGCTCAAAATGAGATCCAATCTCCATATCTATTTGGAGGACGTGTATTTCTTTTTGGGCGAATATGTCGCACAGGTGGTGGGGGAGCTTGCAGTTGCATAGGTGGCTGGGGAGCTTGTGGTTAGGGGCTTGCTGTAGCACAACAGGAACTTGTTGGTTATTTTCCACAAAAATTGCTACTAGTTCATTGTAGAAGCGATATGCTAGCCCCACAAATGATATAACAACAAGTGCCAGAACGTTAAACATATCTAAATAAATAATGAAATAATTTTTAAAAAATTAAGTCTCCAAATTTGACTTTAAACTCATTCTACTTTCAATGTATGAATGAATCTAAATACTAGTAATGAATATTATAAAATGGAGTAAAAATATTTTGTAAAATTAGCCACTATATTTCATAAATATATAATGTACTTTGCTTTTTTTCTAACATATATTTCAAAATGGCTTCATAAACTTTCTAAACAGAAGATTCTTCATCTTCACCCCTTAGGGTACGACATGTTTGTTCCCTCAGTCTTTCTGTGGGGGCTTGTCGATATACCAAGGTTTTCGCTATTCTTCTCCGTTTTATCCACTTATGGATATAATAGCTACCGAATACTATAGACCCTACAATGACCATATAGTGTTTACTATTATCAAGCGAAGTAAAGTTCTCAGTAATTCACCTAAAAAAGTTGAAATCAAGAGTCTTACACTACACTTTGTATATTTTTTTTGTGTGGTTCAGTAAGAGGAGTTGTTCCTCCCTACCATTTGGAAGTGTGTTTAACTATATATAAGTTTATGAGAGACATATATGCAGATGTAAATTTTATATTATGTATGGTAAAAAAAAAGGATTGTTAGACAATGTCAGACATATAGACTGGAGATATGTTTTAGATTTCAACCATTCTTGCTTTTTTCTTGTACATTGTATTAAGCTTGAACTTAAAAATATTTGAATTTAGAAAGAACTATTCTAACCAAGTAAAGACTGCAAACCCTGTTGCTGTCATAATCCAATATTCTGACGACATCTTGACTTCTTGTACCTATTTAAAAATAATTATTTTTATTTATAAAGGGATAGCTTAGCACAGATTCTTTTGGAGCAACCTATATGGGCAGTTGATTTGACAAATACATTACCCTCCATTGCACCAGTTGAAAGCGCCTCTGTGGAATCGGAGGAAACCCCACGTACACAAGAACAAGAGAATCAAATGGATTCAGATTTTTTTACCAGCGATGAAGATGAAGCAACGTCATAAAGTAAGCCAATAAATGTTTTATGCTATGAACAAAATATACTATTTATAAACAAACTAGAGGCTCCCAGGAGCCTGAATCGCTCACCTGATCTCTTATGCCAAAGTTTGAATAAATTTCACAAATTCAAGTATACAAAGTTGCAAAACAATCCTTTCAGTGGTTTCAGAGAAGATTTTTGGAAATCAGTTTAAATTAATAGAAAAAAACAGTTAAAGGGCAATAACTCCTGTTAGGACCTTTTGATGCTGAACATGAAAAGTTGCTTCGGATTTTCTCTATCTCTTATACTTTTCGAGTTATAAGCCAAAAACAATGGTCTAACCCCCTATTCTATTTTTAGCAATGGCGGCCATGTTGGTTGGTCGACATGTACATAATTCACAAACTTGGTAGAGGACATCCTAAAGATCAAGTATACTAAGTATCAATGCAATCCCTTCAGTGGTTTCAGAGAAGATTTTTGAAAATCAGTTAAAATTAATGGAAAAAAACAGTTAAAGGGGAATAACTCTTTAATGGCTGATCTGACAATATTGACCCTGAAATCATTTTTGTAGATCTGAATGAGCTTTACAATTCTGCAATGCAAACATTTCCTCTAGCTCTAACAGTTTTCAAGATATTGTCCAAAAACTGCAAAAATTGTCAATAAAGGGTAATAACTCCTATAAGGAGTCGTTTCACAACTTCGACTCAATGGGGAGATTTGTAGAGCTTTTGATGCTGAACACGAAGGTTGCTTCGGATTTTATCTATCTCTTTGAGATATAAGCCAAAAAAAATGGTCTGATCCCCCTGTTCTATTTTTAGCAACGATGGCCATGTTGGTTTCGCGACATGTATATAATTCACAAACTTGGTAGAGGACATCCTAAAGATCATGCATACCAAGTTTCAATGCAATCCCTTCAGTGGTTTCAGAGAATAAGGTCTTTGAAGAAAAGTTAACGGACGGACGACGGACGCTTAATGATGACAATAGCTTCGGGTCATGTGAGCTAAAAACCAAAAACACTACTGATACAGTTATTAGTGATAAACATGTACATTATTAATCTATTTTACAGGTTAAAAGGTTTCCATTAAGAAAATGTAGGGCTTGTGAGCAATCAAATTATGTAAACATTTCATAGTCCTGACTGAATAAGTTTGTATTGGTTATAAAAAACTGATCTAAAGTTGATTTCTAATACTTTTTGCATTACTCTATACATGTACATGTATACATGTACATGTATGTGTCCTGTGCGGGGCCCGGGTGGCGAATAGGCCCGCAGCAGAGCCTAGCTTGTCGTAAGAGGCGACTAAGGGTCTAGGGATTCTGACGTCGGGTCAGTGCTCAGCCTACAGAGCGACCAAGTGTGTACCCTAGGTGGCTGAATAGGGTGGCCCTCGTCCGCGGGGGTTGTCAGGTCTATAATACGGAAACCCTGACCGCCGACCACAGTGGGCCAACGTGTGTGGAGAGTGCCACGCTTCATGCACGTAAAAGACCCCTTTGTGGACCGCCCAGTAGTGCACCACATAGGCTAAATTTTCCGCCCCTACCCATTTCTCCCCTTTTCCTGTGGTTCTTCAAAATTTACCGGTCCTTTGTTTCCCATCCCACCCCCATATTTCATTTATCATCATCGTTTCATGTTCATTTTATCACCCTTTTCATGTTCATCGCCTGTAGATAACCTATATAGCGTTGCACGGGCGTAAAACACCAACTCACTCACTGTACATGTATGTATTAACAAGGTCAGTTCAGAACAATAATCTATTCAGAGTATTGTTTATATTTTACACTAATCAAGTAACTATAATTACAGGTGCAGTAACTGTACTGGTTAACGTTGATGTCACTGTAGTTGCGGGTGTCAAGCTGGATAAAGATGTCACTGTAGTGGGTGTCAAGCTGGATAAAGATGTCATTGTAGTTGATGAGGATAGTAGAACTTGTTTCCTCAACCTATAATCATGTATAAACTTCAATATAAAGTTCAGGATCAAGATCCTTTAAAAAATGACTTATTCACGAAAATCTTTTATACTGCGCTAAATGTCGAAAAATGTAAACTGAATTTGTCATTAAAATAATATAAAAGATATTTTAAAACCAAATTTGACGTCTAACTAATTGAATTGCGCCCGGTGTGATTTCGCTTTCGGCGTTGCTCCGTTAGGAGTAATGAGATGTCTTAGGAGCTACATTATTGTAGCCAATAATTAGTAACCATATTTGGTTTCTCATGATCTTTCCTAGGTTTTGTTTTACTTGCAAACTCACAAATGCAAGTTTCTTATATGCCAACCTTCTCTGACATAGCAAAGATGACAAAGGCGCTAATGCATTCAGTAACGATGACAAAGGATCCGCCATATTTGACACTTCTATCTGTCACAAGGTAAGTAGGTCAATTTTTATTCGTTCATAAAAGTGAGAAAAATAATATTTCAAAGGTTTTAAAGGATAGGTTTGTTTCCATCAAAGCCTGAAAATTACGAATTTACGTTTCATTTCTCTATATTCATGTTAACATAGTCATAAAACCCGTGAAAAGTTTTGTTTATTTTTACTTCCGGGGAAATATGGATCAGCCATTTTGCCCAAGGTAGGAGGTGTCACATGCTTTATAACGTGACTATACACTTTTGTGATGACGTAGAACACAAGTTGCGTACTTTATTTTAAAGATGAAGAATGGCGGAACACGATGGTACACATCCTCGGAAACCCAGGGGTTCTTCTCTCGCTTACTCATTCATCACCCCTGGGACACTTGGTATGAAGTTGTTCGTTTCGAGTTCAGGATCTGATCTTGAACTTGATATAATTTCTATATAGAAACAAGTTAAAATCGCATTTGAAATATCTAAAGCGACCAATCAGGAAGCTCGTTACAAAACCATCAAAAACGAAGTATTTCATGCGTTATGTCCCACATCCTCGGAAACCCAGGGGTTCTTCTCTCGCTTACTCATTCATCACCCCTGGGACACTTGGTATGAAGTTGTTCGTTTCGAGTTCAGGATCTGATCTTGAACTTGATATAATTTCTATATAGAAACAAGTTAAAATCGCATTTGAAAAATCTAAAGCGACCAATCAGGAAGCTCGTTACAAAACCATCAAAAACGAAGTATTTCATGCGTTATGTCCCACATCCTCGGAAACCCAGGGGCATTCATCACGTGATGAATGAGTAAGCGACAGAAGAACCCCTGGGTTTCCGAGGATGGATGGTACAATCATTGTGAAAATTGTTTTTTTCCATGAAATGTTATGTTTCAGTTAAAATTGGTCAACTTTGAGATAAATTTAGAAAAAAACTGGCAACGCTGCCATGTTTTGCCATGGTATTAAACTGAAGTTTAGGGTTTATAAATGAGAAATTGCATCGTGACATAAACAAACACCACAGCGCGAAGTGGCGCAAACAATTTTCCAAGGAATGGGTTCACGGCTCTTCGGTCTATCATTAAAATTATCTCCCCTTGTAACTTCCGGTTTGCTACAGGATTTTGTATGATAGGGAAAAAAGAGATTTTAAGCTCGTTTTAATCATAAATATCCAAGTTTTCAAGTTGGTTTTAATATAAAAAGGCCTTATAAATGAATAGAAATAGTTTTTGTATGATATTTTAATGTGAATACTGCATTCTAGAATTGTTTTCCTCATCACGTCTCGTGTATATTTGTACGACTCTCCCTAATTATATAGATAGAGTTAATGTAAATAAAATTTAAAGACTACACCGTGAAAATACTCCCTATTTTTAATAACAATAAAGATTTACCAAAATGTAGTTTTAAATGCCAAATTAGATAATTACAACACATTTGGTCATGTCCTTTAACTTTTATTTTAGCGTAACATTATAAGTTGCACTGAAGATGCGTTTTTCCTTTTGTGTTAAATATATATTTCTCTTTTTTTGTTATTGCAGATTATCACAAGTTATTAGATACCATTTTCAGTGGTGAAACGAAGCGCTTGCCAGCTCCTAGACCTACCACTCTTGCCCTTGGTGTCAAGAAAGATTCATCTTGTGTAAGAAACAGTCCATTTCATTTTAAAAGTAGTAAAAACTGACCATTTATCTTAAGTGTAAATGTAAAGCAGGTATATAAGGATGAATTGGGTTACATTTAAACAAGTATGCAGTTATTTTTTCATACACATATTGAAATTTAAGTTATGCACATCGTGACATGAAGTTACGAAAAAAATCAAAATATTATTTCCTGTATAATTACATGTGTATACCTGCCTTAGTAAGATACATGGTCAGTTCCTCTTGAGTAGATAACTGTACTAAGTCGCATGTAGTCTGCATATTCCTATTCCATTATCACTAGCTTTTATGTACATGTATATGCACCAATACTTATTAAATTCTTTCAAAAGATAAAAGCAATCGTAACATTAAAAAACCCTTACATATTTTCACATTTTTCGCTGCCGCAACGCTATGTGGGTGATATAGTAATGTTGGGGCTTCTGACTGTCCTTCCACATTGTTAGCGCTTTGGCAAATTTATTTCTTTACTGATTTAGATAATTTATACATTAGCTTTAACTCAATAATACCTCAATGGAGTTCGGAGATGAGCTATGTCGAAATATTTTTTGTAGGACTTATGCTCCTTAAAAGCTTAGAAAATTATGTCATGTTTCGCTTGTCCAACTCAGGTTTCTGGTTCCGTTGCTCATTTCCTCCTTATTTGCCACAAAATTAAAATATATATCAGAAATATGATTGCTTTAGTCTCTCTAACCTGCTTGCTTGTAGTTGTTCTCTATGTGCTATATATTGTCTTGCTTTTATTTTACAGCTTCAATGTATATCCAGCAATTGTGATTATAGCCATACTAACACTAAAAGCACACAAACAAATCTGAAGCACAACTTTTCTGAAGATTACATATATTATGATACCAATTACAAAGAAGATCTTGTGTGTAACACTTCATTTATACAAGAAGCTACTTTAGCTTGTGATACCCTTGAAGAAGGATTTCCCCAAGATATATTAGTACAAACAATAAACTCTGGAAATTATCGACCTAACAAAGCCACTCAGGCCAATCGGTTTCCAATGAATTTACAATTTAGACTTTCTAATATTTATACTGGTCACCTATGTACCTGTGATGAAAATCCAAAAAGTAAATTTGTTCAAACTGTTATAACCAACTTATAGTTGAAACAATGTCTGCTGATATAAAAATAAAGGACATAATAGAATATGAAAAGACAAAAGGGAAATCTTCATGTGTTCAATGGCTATCTTCGGTTTCCAATAGAAGTACTCCTAGGACTTCAATTTTAAATTCAGTTAATGCCATTTTGAAAAAAGTAAAACTTTTGAATAAATCAAAGTCCAGACCTGGTTTTAAGGAACAGATTGATAGTTTCTTTGAGTCTCAATACTCTTTCCCAAATATCAAAAGCGGACAAACAACAACAAAAAGAAAATATGACAAATGTTTAGATATTTTACATGAAGAGAAAGATTGTGCTGTTAACGTTCTTCTTGATTTAGGTGGAGATTTAAATGAGTCTTTAGAAACAAGAAGGAAGTTAGAAATCCAAAACAAGGAGTTAAACTTAATATTAAAAAAACGATGCAGAGTAAATTATAAATTAAAATTGAAAAGATCAGAGATTTGTTCCCTTAAGAAAACAATTCATGTTTTGAATTCTAGAATTACAGGTCAGAGAGCCGAGTTAAAACGAATAAGATCCAGAAATGTGTATCTCAAAAATATCAACGATAAAAGTATTATGAAATTAGATGATCTGAAGATTCAAAACAATGAATTAATAGCTCAGAATGCTCATTTACAAACTGAATTAATTTTACTTAGGGAAGAGATTAAAACTGAAAAAGAAGAAAATGAATACTTAAGGCTTTTAGTATCTGACTATATGGACAAACCAATTGAATTATATGATGAACAAACAAAAACGTACACAAAAGGACCACAGGAGTGTGTTTATCAGTTGTTAAATAACAATGTGACAACTAGTCGTGTTGGCCCTGTTATTACTGCAGTGTTGAAACTTGTTGATATGAGGCCAAATAAGTTACCATGTGTGTCCACAATCAATAATATGAATGTTCAGAGACTTATTCTTGCGCAAACACAGTTAGCTGAAGAATTAAGTAAAAAAAAATCTACTTGTTTACTTAGCGATGAAACGTCAAAGTATGGAACAAAATATGAAGGATACCATGTGTCGGACAATGAAGGAAGATTATGGGTTTTAGGTTTACGAAACATCTTGACAAAAGGTGCAAATGACACTTTAAAAACATTCCAAGAAATTCTTCAAGACATAAGTGAAGTTAGCGAAGCTTCTGAAAATGAAGCTGGTAAAAAAGTATTATTAAACATTGTTTCTACTATGTCGGACAGGGCATCCACCCAGATTAAATTTAATGAATTGTTACAAGAGTACAGAGCAGAAGTGTTACAGGAACAGTTAGGTGAATTATGGGGTCAGATGAGTGACATCGAGAAATCGTCAGTTACAAAGTTAAACAATTTTTTTTGCAGTTTGCACGTCCTTGTTCATGCAGCAGAGACTGCAACAGCATGCCTACTTGAAGCAGAAAACGGCTTATTTGAAAATGGCATACCAATTTATGATGTTACTTTTAAAAAAGCAAATGAACCTGGGTGCCTTCGACTTATAAGAACGGTATCAAAAGCTTTTAGCTGTGGAGGAGATGAGAAAAATGGAGTTTACGGTCCATTTAGTGTATTCATCAAACCGTTTTTTGAAGGAAAAAGGTCTACGTAGTATCCCGATTGAACGATTTAGGGGCAATCGCTTCAATATATTATTCACAAATGCAGCTGGTGTGTATTTCCTTATTTCTAAAATTACAGTCAAACGACAGTAATAGATTACTTAAATCTGTGAAATTTGATGTCAATAAAAATGTGTTTGTTGCAGGATGCAAGGCTCTTGGTTTGATTGCATATCTCATAACAGTACCTTTATGGCAGGTAATTGAAGATAAAACTATTCACATTCACCAATATTCACCAACCAAACCCAAGAATCAACCTATCTCTGTAGAATAACCAATTGCAGCATCATTAAATGAAAAGGAAAATGAACACAGATCTGTTCTAAATCTAATACTACATGCAGTTCTTAAATTCCATGACAAACTATCAGAGAACGAGAAACACTGTTTCGACCAAAATGTAAACTATTCAAACAACGTGTTGTTCAAATCAGCGGACAGTGATAGACAACTAAGTGTCAGACGCTAAATGACACCTTATGGCCAATTTCAACACCAAGGAAGTTCCAACTATTGTGGACTCTGCTGCATAAATAACTTAATAGCCACAAATGAAGAAAACACCCTATCATGAAATGGATAAAACCGCCGATCGGCTGTGGCTTCAAATGGTAGATACCCACGGCTTAGTATCACAACTTGAACCAATGAGAGACAGCGAAGGTTTTTGTGCGTATGAAGTATTACAAGCACTTCTGCATGAACATGGATATGACTGTCTTCATATAAATCCTGAGAGCATCCAAACAATGAACGAGCTCTTAGTTAGCCAGTCCCTGATGCTTCAACTGCTGAATGAATATGACAAAAAATTACAATAAAAGAGACGATTTTAATTTTCAAATTAATAATTTTCCAAATCTACAGAGCAATATACCTACTTCCCCTGCATACGGTGTTTATATTTCACAAGTTATTCGATATGCCAGAGCTTGCACACATTTCACAGATTTTATTTTTATCAGACACCGATTTCTTCGTGACCGACTTTTGAAGCAGGGCTATAAGAAAAAAAGTCTCATACGATCCCTAAAAAAATTCGTTCTTCGTTATCAGCCACTAGTAGAAAAGTTCAAAATTGAGTTAAAAGATATGGTGGTTAATTGTTTTATTAAGTGTTTGACAGGTCTGCTGTACTGAAATGATCATCTTAATATCCCTATTGTGTCTAACAACTATGTTGTGTTCTATGGTCATTACCAGATCCTAAGATCGCAATGGAAGAGGGAGGTTTGGCGCCATAAAACCTGGTTTAACCCACCACTTCTTTGAAAGTGCCTGTACCAAGTCAGGACCATTTAGACTAATCTAAATGAAATATAGCCTATTTTAGGGTATTCTATCGAGTTGAACATACGACAAGCTAGGCTCTGCTGCGGGCCTATTTTAGGGTCAAAATAATTTGATTGTCTTATATTTTGGTCAGCTGGTTCAAGAAAAATCAAATTGTTCTGGTGATAAATCTAATGACCCCGTTCGTCCATGAAAGTGGACAGAAGTGAGGAGACTAACACTAACAGGGATGACTTAAACATTTATGTTCCAATATTTTCCCAAAAAAGTTTTCCTTGAGAGTGGGATGATTTTATATAAATAAGAAAAGTTTATAGAAGAATGAGCATATCATATCTTGTCAGTAGAGAATTTTGATAAACAGTGAGTTATCTCCCATTTGAAAGAGTTGTCTTCCATTATCGTAAGTATATTCACCCGTGCGGGTTCCGGGTGGCGAATAGGCCCGCAGCAGCGCTAAGCTGGTCGGTAAAAGTCCACTAAAGAGCGCTCAGAAACCTGACATCGGGTCGGGCCGCTTTGCCCACAAAGCGACTGGGATGTGTGCCCAAGGTGGTTGAATTGGGCAGCCCTGACATCGAGAGTTGCGGGGTCGTCAGGCGATAATGCGGAAAACCTGATCGCAAACCATAGTAGTGCACCGTGTTGGGAAAATGTCACGTTTCTCGCACGTTAAAGAACCCTGCTGCAGGTCTCGGTAAGAGTAGGACCCGTAGGATCCCCATGCAGGAGGCTAAATTTCCCGTCCCTAACTAACCATCACTCCATTTTCCAGTGGCATTCAAAACTCTCCCACCCGATTGGTCTGTGTCCCCATTTCCTCCACTTCGTCATCATTGTATAACCACTTTAATGTTCATCTCCCGGATATAGCCGAAATCGTGCTGCTTTGGATTAAAGCAATAACTAACTAACTAACAGCAAGTATATTACATAGGATTGAATGGGGAAACTAATAGTTTTTATTTTTTCTACATTATTCCAAGGGCCTAGCGGTCCCTGTTCGTCAAGGAAAACACGTTAAAAACCTCTTTGAAAATCATTATATTGAACTATAAGAATTTTTTTGACAAAATAAAAAATAAATGCAGAAAAGCTTATATTTCCCCACAGTAACTAGTATTAAATGCCTTCTGGAAAGAGAAGATATCTCTGCAAATGGGAGATAACCCTTTTTATACGAAAAGATGGAATAAAACAAACTTGGGTGGTTGATGCATAAGAAATATCCATGCATAGCTTTTTTTTCTGGTGGAAAGATTGAGTGGGTAATTTATTTCAAAGTAAAACACCAACTCACTCACTCTTCTTTCATACTTAAGTGTAAGTGTTAGTTATTCCCCTGAGGGCGGATGCCCGATGGGGGATAACTGATTTATACCACGGGACTGTAGAGGGTGCTAAATGAAAGTTTATGATAATTAATGAGGGGGGTCTTTCAGGAATTTAGCCTTATCTACTGATAAAGCATGATTAATGCAGGGTATCTCGTTACATTTTATGACATAGTGGTATAAAGTAATTTTATGCTCGTTCCTCGTCTAAGTCTTGTTTACTGAATTATCTTTTATTTATTTTATTAAATGTCTTACATAGAACCATCTAATCTATTACGCCAAAGCATAATATATCTTTGTAATTGCTCTTGGAAGATGTTTTGCATTGCTTTTATAATTGCATCTTTAACTACAAACACAAATACAATGGACATTTTTTTTGCTTACCATTGTTTTAAATGTTATGCATGTAAAAAATATAAATATGCTTTTATATACAGTTTTGTTGTCCATCAATTGCTTAATAGTTGATTTTACCTCTGATTGTGAACCACAATTGAGAATTACTTTGAACAGTTAATATCTATTGATGACTAAGGTCTAGCTACAATAATGTAGCTCCTTTGACATCTTTGATTAGGCGGAGCTACTATGCGGCCCCATCACTCGTAACGGAGCAGCGCCGAAAGTGAAATCACACCGGGCGCAATTCAATCCATCAGAGGTCAAATTTATTATTAAAATATCACTTTTAGTATTTTAATGACAAATTCAGTTTAAATTTTCCGACATTTAGCCCAGTTTAAAAGATTTTTGTGGAAATATTATTTTTTGAAGGATTTTGACCCTGAACTTTATAATGAAGATCCTAAAGTTCAGGATCAGAATTTTTAAAATGTTGTTTTTCTAACAAATTAATGTTTACCTACGACTTTCGACCAAAATTTTTAATATCTCAATGTTATTCAGAGGGTTATTGGGGCATTCTCAACCCGTTGTCCCAAAGGGGATAACGAGTTTTGACATGTCTTAGTCACTTAAGCGTTTGAAAGAGGCCATTATAAAATACGGAATCGGAACCGGACGCAACCCCGTCCAGATTCCGGAAAGCTGACACTGAAATGCAATATGCCATATCCTATTTCTATCTCAATTCCAATATAATGGAACAAACTTTATTTCATAAAAAATCTAATTTTTGACTTTTCATCAACCTACCTTTTCTGACTGAATCAGTTTTCTGCAAGGGAGGTAGAAATATGGCAGCACTGAGGAACAAAATTTGTTCATATAAAATCAAGTTTTTGACTGTTCATCACCATTTCCGTTTCTCATTTTCTCTGGGTTAATTCAGCTATATCTGCATACGAGGTAGAAATAGGGCAACATTGAACATTATTACTCTATTTTAACTAATGTTGGAACGAAAAACATTGATTATATCATGTTGAGCATTACTTAGATTCATAAGATTCGTTTTGAAGAATGGATGACCATGTATTGAAGCAGTTGAAATAAATCATATGAGATACGCTATTTCTACCTCGAATTAAACTAATACTGATGAATGCAAAGTCCAATAGAAAACATACGTATCTCAAGACACTTATAGTCCACTCGTTGTCCCCTCAAACTTACAGATATATCCATCATTTCTTTAAATGAAACCCCCCAAAATATTACCATGCCCCTTTTTGCTTGATAGAATATCCCCAAAAGAACACCCTTTTAATGGCACTATACTTTATATATGACGCTCTATATATATAGTCCACTCGTTGTCCCCTCAAACTGTATTATATGAAAGACACTTATATATAGTCCACTCGTTGTCCCCTCAAACTTACAGATATATCCATCATTTCTTTTAATAACCCCCCAAAATATAACCATGCCCCTGTTTGCTTGACAGAATATCCCCAAAAGAACACCCTTTTAATGGCACTATACTATATATATGACGCTCTATATATATAGTCCACTCGTTGTCCCCTCAAAATGTATTATATGAAAGACACTTATATATAGTCCACTCGTTGTCCCCTCAAACTTACAGATATATCCATCATTTCTTTTAATAACCCCCCCAAAATATAACCATGCCCCTTTTTGCTTGGCAGAATATCCCCAAAAGAACACCCTTTTAATGGCACTATACTATATATATGACGCTCTATATATATATAGTCCACTCGTTGTCCCCTCAAACTGTATTATATGAAAGACACTTATATATAGTCCACTCGTTGTCCCCTCAAACTTACAGATGTATCCATCATTTCTTTTAATAACCCCCCAAAATATAACCATGCCCCTTTTTGCTTGGCAGAATATCCCCAAAAGAACACCCTTTTAATGGCACTATACTATATATATGACGCTCTATATATATAGTCCACTCGTTGTCCCCTCAAACTGTATTATATGAAAGACACTTATATATAGTCCACTCGTTGTCCCCTCAAACTTACAGATGTATCCATCATTTTTTTTAATAACCCCCTAAATATAACCATGCCCCTTTTTGCTTGGCAGAATATCCCCAAAAGAACACCCTTTTAATGGCACTATACTATATATATGACGCTCTATATATATAGTCCACTCGTTGTCCCCTCAAACTGTATTATATGAAAGACACTTATATATAGTCCACTCGTTGTCCCCTCAAACTGTATTATATGAAAGACACTTATATATAGTTCACTCGTTGTCCCCTCAAACTTACAAATATATAACCATCACTTATTAAATGAAACATATATACATGTATACATGCATAAAAAATATATGCTTAGTACATGTAATTTGGCATTAAAGATTTTGAAAAAAATCCGGATTTTTTTCGTTTCCGTTTCCGAATTACATTTTAAACTTTATTATACAACTTTAAAGCTTCTTCGTAACCTAGATTATCATTAACGTATTATTTTGGTGTATTTTGACTAAAGTTTAAGATCTTAAAAACAAGTTATCCCAAAGGGGACAACGGGTTGATATTTTCGAACCATCTTGAGGTTTTGTTTGAGTTGGAGAAAGAAATTACGAGTAATGGGACCGCATTTTAGCTCCGCCTAATCAAAGATGTCAAAGGAGCTACATTATTGTAGCTAACTAAGGTCATGATTAATGGACAATATAAGATTGTAAACAACACATGCACACAGTTTGTTTTCACACACAATGAAGGTGTAATGTTTTCGACTGATCCCTGATACTGTGATAATTAGTTTGCGAACACAACTCTTAAATAATGCCAATTTTAGGCGATTGAAATAGTCTGTTGCTAGACGGATCTTTCATTGTTACCGTATGCGGACAATCACACTCGTACATTACATATGTGTCCTGTGTGTCTATATTTAAACTTTTGTCCGGGACCAGTTGGATTCTTTTCTAAATACACATAGTCGCCTTGTTGTAATGTTAAAGAGTTAGTGACAGTGTTGACTCACTCTAACATAGCCGCTTGTGATGCTAAAGTATGTTCTCGCACTTCATTCCGTATTACGCCAAGTCACCAAATCGGAAAAGAATTTTTTTTTGTAAAGGAAATTTATGTCTGTGTCCGAATACGATTTCAAAGGGTTAATATTTCTTTGTCCCACTGGCGGTACAATGAATGGAAAACACTATAGGAGCTAACATATCCTCCAACTGTTTGCCTTTTTGAATGTACGGTGTCAATCGTTCTGCAAGTGTGCGATTTGTTCTTTCGCATGAACCTAAACAGTGATGTGTGAAACTTGGTGTATCTCCACCAGCCTGCAAACCTCTTTGATAATACTTGCCGTAGCTTCAGACTCTTGATCACTAATAACAGTGTCAAAATCTCCGTATTGCGTGGACAGTACTTCAGGAGGTCTAGGAGATTCTAGGAGGTCCGCTTCATATCTGGATCTATTTCTCGACATTGACACACAAAGAAAGCTTTGTACAAAGCTCTAGGACAAACGTGATGACTTCAACTTTCCAATAGTTAACTTTCCCTTTCTGTGTAGCAACATTCCGTCCGCTCAAGCATATGGAGTTTACGTATCACAATTGATTCGCTATTCCAGAGCATGTGGGGAGTACAAGGACTTCCTTGATAGAGCCACACGGCTGACAAGCAAATTGTTAACACAGGGGTACGTTGCTCCCAGGTTGTTATCATCACTCAAGAAATTTTACGGACGACATCATGTGCTTGTATACAAATACGGGATTTCTATCTCTCAGATGGGCACAGATGTTGGTTTGACATAGTTTTGTAATGTCATCCTTTCCGGATTTGACCAACACTAAATCGATCTTTGGCAACGTGACGGGTGTGCTATAGCAAGCAGGAAATCCTGCTTACTCTTCTGGAGCACCTGAGTTCACTCTCGTTTCGACTTGAGTTCACGTTGCTGAATGCGGTTTTGCTGTTATGTGTGTTTGTGTTTTATGTTGTTATGTGGTTTTGTTTTGTTGTGATGATTTTTGTTTGCCGGTTTTGTCTTTGTCTTTACGGTTTTATGATACTGATTACCCCTTTGGTACACCTTTGCTTCTTTCAGCTACAGTTAAAGCGTCCATGTTTGGGATCACTTACTTTTCCAGCTTTCCATTTGAACGCTTCATGCACGTAAAAGACCCCTTTGTGGACCACCAAGTAGTGCACCATATAGGCTTAATTTTTCAGCCCCTACCCACTTCTCCCATTTTCCTGTTGTTCTTTAAAATTTACCGTTCCTTTGTTTCCCACCCCATACCCATGTTTCATTTATCATCATCATTTCATGTTCATTTTATCATCCTCTTCGTGTTCACCGCCTGTAAAGAACATATATAGCGTTGCACGGGCGTAAAACACCAATTCGCTCACTTAATAATAAATAATCAACACTCACGGGTCATTCGTGTGGAAGTTGTTCTGGAGAGTTGTATCGTCGGATAACCCCTGTTTGCCTAAAGGAATACTCTGTGTGAGTATGCTTTACTTATAACCCGTGTGCTTTCAACATGAGAGCCGTTGTATAACATCATCGTTTTTGTTGGAGCTCCATGGCGGGCGAGCAGCAAGGCAGTGAAATTTTCTCTTTTCTCATCATGGATACCCCCTTTCATAAAAAAAATAAACAAGCAACAAGTTCGAGTGAAAAGTTTAAACGAAATATGTCGTAAAGAGATGGTGGGATCAGGATGCACCACCTTCTTCAAAGCGTCAAAATACAACAAATGATAGTTTACCAAAGTTGATTGTACTTTTGAGCAAAGATGGCACTAGCCCTTTTTTATGGCGAAAATAATCAAGGGCGGTTACGAAACTCCGATCCGCTAATCTCCTAGTAGAGTATACCAAACAACATCAAGTCAAAAACATGCCGACAATTTCGTCCATTTATCAGCGCATAAAATCTGTCTGGACTTTCATCACAAGGTTTCTCGTACGTTAAAAGGTTAACAAAAACAGGAAAATGTCATTTAAATTTTTGAAATCCCACAATCACACTACTGTTTATTTTACCAAGACAATTTGTCCTACCTCGAAATAAAGTAACTGCACGGTATTTTTTTTTCTGGCCAAACAAGGCCTCACACTGAAAACCGCACACTTTGCTTCCGAGTTCAGAAACTGCAATATTGATCAGACCTTTTTTCTGCACGACTCCGAAGGTCTCGTCCTCCAGAAATACTCCCAAAAAAAATGGACGCCGTTGGCCTTTTCTTCGACTCACACTGCTTACTTGTTCTTCCGAAATCGTTTTTGGAAACTCTATCTTTATAAATTTGAAAATGAGCGCCAAAGTATAAGTATAATCTATTAAATGTGTAGAATGGAGTCTTTCAAGCATATCTTTCATATCTTTTCATTTTTTATAAAACTACAATTCTCTATTCGTAATATATATAATCACTGTCTTTTCTTTTCCAGTTATTCCATGCATTGCCCGGCACATCATCAAGCATGAAACTTGCAATGTTAAAGCTTATTACGGATGGAACCAAGTCAACAACAATAACAACAGCAATTGTAAAGAAAGTGGATAAAAAATAAATGCTGGAAGAAATTTTCTTTACAATAACCGACACATCGGAGTCAACAGCAAATGATATGTATCCAGCATACTTCAGTAGGAAAGAGGAATTCATTATTATGTTGATGATTATATCATTATTTAATACTCAAATTATTTTCACATGCCTTAAAAGTTAAGTGACATCTTTATATACATTTATTCATACAAGTGACAAGAAACATAAGGAATATTGGAAGTAATGCTTTTACAGTCCTCATATGAAGAGGTGCCGTATTAAAAAAAGGAAGGATGTGGGATAAATGCACATGACAAAACCCGCATAAACAAACGACAATTTAAAACTGCAACAAAGAACAGCCAGCAGCCTTCAACACAGACCTAAGGTCGCTGCTTACAGAATGAACTAATGCAAATGAAACTAAACCAAACCCATCATTACCAAGGTACACCAACCTTCTGTATAATTACCAAGGTAAACCAACCTTCTGTATATTAACCAAGGTACACCGACCTTCTGTATAGAAAAAAAATACAATAAAACGACAAGAAAAACACACGCTTTTTCAAAGATTCCTGGTTTAGGGCAGGCACATGCATATGACATGAGACGGGAAATTGACTTTATCCCCCCCTGGATTGTTGCCACAAAATAAGATATTTTTAAACAATTAAATACAAATCTTGCCATTTTTGTATGTTATTAAGCAATCAAATTTCAATATTTTCAATAATTTATACGTTTTTAGCTCACCTGGCCAAAGGCCATATGAGCTTATGCCATCATTATGCGTCTGTCGTCGTCCGTTTACAATTTACAAAGTCTTCTCTAAAACCACGGTACCAATTTAACTGGAACTTTGCAGGAATGATTAATAACATGTTGGCAACAAACGATCCTCATTTAAAAATGATTCGATAAAATGCATGGCCGCTGTTACTAAAAATTGAACATAGGAAAAAATCACTTAAAATGGCTTATACCTCAGCAACTATAACAGCTAGAAAAAATCCGAAAGGATCTTAGGCTATTCAGAATCAAAAGCTGTACAAAAGTCTCCATTGGGTGGAATTTGTCATATGACCCCTTTTAGGATTTGCAGCCCCTTAAAGGCGAAAATATTGTTTTTGGTTTATAAAATGAAAACTATTGCAGATAGAGTAAAGCTGTTGCTTGCTTAAATGTTCAGCTCATTTTGCTCTACAAAAGTCTCCATAAAGTCAAAGTTGTCAGATGATGTTTAATTTGTAATATGCTATATATCGACATCTCATCAGTAGCATTTGAATCAGAACATTGAAAGGTCAAATTCCAAAACTTTTGAAAACTAAAAGTACTCAAAACCTAAACGTTCGAAAAAAGAAGCAAAATCCAGCACTGAGGATATCGACCATGTGCATTACAAGGAAAGAAACCTGGTGTTTTAAACAAATTTGAATTTAAAAAGCGGAAATTGCAGCGACAAATATAATTGTATGGTAAATCGTTTGACCAGGCTTGTGATTACCCTCGGGAACCTCTGATCGCCCAGTTGTTTCAAATTACAAACACTAGAATGCCCTATTGGTGCCTCTTGCCTACCTATATAGCGATGCACGGGCGTAAAACACCAACTCACTCACTCACTCTAACAATAAAAATAGATACAAATATAATCAAACATGAAATAATAACTTTCAGATAGTAGATACGCACATGTTGTTCCCATTGTTAACCCTTGATTTATCATAATATGCACATGCTTCATTGATTTCGTCTCCCCCCACTTTTGTGGAGAGACATTGTTTTTGTCGTGTCCGTCCGTCCGTCTGTCCGTCACAAAGTTTTGTCGGCGCAACTCCTCTGAAACTACTGAACCGAATTCAACGATACTTGGTATATAGGAAGAACACCATATGTAGTTGTGCATATTACCAGGAAATTTTGATCCTCAAATTTTTGTGGGAGTTATGGCCCTTAGAACTTAGAAATTTGCTGAAAATCCTCATTATCATCTTGTCAGCGCAACTCCTCTGAAACTACTGAACCGAATTCAATGAAACTTGGTATATAGGAAGGACACCATATGTTGTTGTGCATATTACCATGAAAATTTGATCCTCAAATTTGATTGGGAGTAAGGGCCTTTTGAACTTGGAACTTTTTGGGGAAACGGGGGGATACATCGTTTTTGTAGGCAAAAACAAACTTGAATTGAAATTTTCTTTCAGATCTCTGACAAATGCACCATTAAATTGTTCAATTAACCTTAAAAAAATTGTGTGTTGAAGATATGCATAGTAAGCCGGTTTTTTTTTGAATTTTGAAACTGCAAAACAAAAATAGAAAACGCTTTAGAACCTGATTGGCAGAAGACACTCTATGTCATGGGCTTAACACGAGAATTTTTCTCCTTACTTTTCAGTACAATTCCTGTATTTGAGGGTCAAGTGTTTATTATGCCCCGCCAACTTTGTTGGGGGGCATATAGTTTTTCGGTCCGTTCGTCCGTCCGTCCTTCCTTCCGTCCGTCACACTTTAGTTTTCCGCACTTTTTTTCCACATCCTTGCATATATTCAAAAGATTTTTGGTATGTGAGTCTACCATGATGAGTTACAGGTCAAGTTCGAGTTTCGTTCCGGTCCACTGATTTTGACCTAAATTACGGCCCTTGAACTTAGCAAATTTTGTAAAAAAAAAGTTTTCCGCACTTTTTTTCCACATCCTTGCATATATTCAAAAGATTTTTGGTATGTGAGTCTACCATGATGAGTTACAGGTCAAGTTCGAGTTTCGTTCCGGTCCACTGATTTTGACCTAAATTACGGCCCTTGAACTTAGCAAATTTTGTAAAAAAAAAAGTTTTCCGCACTTTTTTTCCACATCCTTGCATATATTCAAAAGATTTTTGGTATGTGAGTCTACCATGATGAGTTACAGGTCAAGTTCGAGTTTCGTTCCGGTCCACTGATTTTGACCTAAATTACGGCCCTTGAACTTAGCAAATTTTGTAAAAAAA